>OU911093.1:5002500-7502500 GCA_918358865.1 Melinaea marsaeus rileyi | reverse complement strand
CTGAACACACCAGATTGAACAATATTATGTTCAAGGATGTCCATAACTAAAAAATAAAAAAAAATACTATTCTTTACATTTGTTATCGTTTTTTGTTATTAAGAAAACTTTCTAACTTTCTAAATAACAAAAAAGCAGTATGGACGACATCTAAGTCCTTATAAAGACGATTATATATATCGTGATTGGTTCATGGAGGCAAATACCAAGAAGGTCACAGGTTGGTATCTTGACCTTCTTGTCAATTTTTTTACTTTATATTTATTTAACATTTAAGTAAAATACAACATTTTATAATTAGGCCTTTACGCCACTACCGCTGTCACAAGGACGGAGAGCTTTTAAAGTTAATAAGTTAAATAAGTAGGTCTTCAGTACATAATGAAGAAAAGCTAATTGACTAAGTGCTTTACGTAACTTGAATTTATACATTGATAGTCTTACAAGACAAGATTATAAATTTAAATACATATTAGCGGAATAAGTCTTAAGCTACTCTTTTTATTTTGAAAAGTTTATAATAAATATATTTTTTTAACGTCCAGTAGCAGACATATAATGTATGAATTATTCATGCTACGGAAGCTATGGGATTAGAGCTGTCTAGACGCTAGAAAAATATTTGAAAAGTTGTCCATGTTGTTATTAATAATAAAACCAGAGCAGTACTTATTTTATTGCTATATAGTTATTGTTATAATATCACTAGATATAAGTTTATTGAATGTTGATTACGTTATGAAACACATTTTTATACTGATTTTAAAAAGCGTTTATTATTTGAATCGTAGTCTTCAAAGCAAAGGCTTCAAGAATTAAAAGTATTAAAATCGTTTTTTTATGAGTGACACAATTGTAATCGTATTTTTACAATTATACTATAATTATGTAATAGTGCCTATATTATGGTTTACTAATTCATTTAAAAACCTTAATAGCTTTTCAAATATGCGATCTTATTGGTTTACAGCTTTCATATTATTTACTTTATGTAGCTTAATTAGTGGCTACAAGATAGTGCAGCTAAAATTAATAAAAAATTTACAAGAATCTGCCAACTACAATTAATATTAAAAAATACTCTATAATTACTATTAACAGCTTTACCTGTCGATCTTTAAAAATGAGGTTTATGACCTTTAAAAATGAGGTTCAAAAATAACTCGAAGAATCCGATAAGGAAGAGCACAAACGCTGATACCACATAGCCCCATCTCGGCATCAAGAGAGGAAATCCCTCCCCATATGCCCTCACTACTGTCGTTAAAACCTGTCCTTAAAATCGATGCTATAAGACATTATCACTTCACACTTAAATTCCACCAAAATACTACATTTTTCGTTAGAATCCGTTAAGTTTGAATCTGAAAAGAAGGAGAGAATGTGATATTCTTAACTAACATAAAAAGAAATAATACTATCAATAGATCTCTAAAAATACATTGCCAAAGAAGTATTAAAACATGATTCGTATTTATTTGAAGAGAATCCAAATTAAAAATATTCATAATGATATAAATTTGTTACACCAACTACATACTCGTACGTACACAGAAAACTAAACCAAGTCTATGAGTTTTTTTATTAACAACACGAATAGTTTTTTTATTCGTTGTTTAAATGTTGTTTTTTAATTTCATAACTGAATTAAATTGTATCAAAATTAATATTTAAATATTCGTCGGAGTTTCATAATACTCGATATCAAAAAGTCAATCAATATTCAGAATAGTTAATTGATCTTTTTGTTAAATATAATTAAAAAACTGATACCATCTTATATTTCGTTTCCGTTTTTAATTTAGAATAATTTTCCTTTCTTGATATAATTGAAAATAAACAACCTTAATACAGACTGGTGTTGCTTATAAAATTGCTTATTAAGTGAATATATTTTATAGAACCTATTTTTAAATTGTCGTGGTTTGGTCACGTATTGAGGAAGGATGAAATGAATATAACGATAAGAATTTTGAGTATCAATATGGATTATTATAAGAATAGGCGAGCGAAGAAGACGATGAAGTATGTAAAAAATAGATAATGAAACAAGTTTCCACTGAGATAACATATGATAGAAGAGTGTCTTAAAATTGATATATTAGATGATAAACATCAAAACCCCAGACCTACGTCATGAAAGTGACATAAATTTTATCGGTCATGAATATATGACATCTAGAATACTCCAATAATTTATTTCCAATATAGAGGAAGACACCAAACATACACGTTTATGTTAATAGTATTATGTGTGTAGTCGTAAGAAGTCCAAAATATCAAAGTAAGTATGCTTGACCATTGCAAAAGAGAATGTGGTATGAATAAGCATATGTGTGTGTGTGAGTGAATTTTTGATCAAATCTCAAAAATTGAGGCGTAGCAAACTTGATAAATGCTCCTTAGTCGTTGCTTTTCTTCATCTTCGGACATTTGATCATTTGATATTTCATCTTCAAGTTTGTCTTGACATGATAAAGACCTTTTTAAATTATAAAACATTTTTAAGTAAGGTTATCTTACTTATACTTTATAGAAAAAATGAAATTTCAAATTAAACATTTGTCTTTTAATAATAAAATAATTGCTTTTATAGAACTCGTTTTTTTATGTTTTGTCCCTTGTTTTTACAGCAATGCTGATAAACTGATCAACAATAGCTTTAGTGGTAGGTACTGACTATTTTGAGTCATACTAAGAAATTTTATAATAATTTATAAGAAAAAATGTGGTTCTCGTAAAAGATCGCATATATTTGATAAAATATTAACCAGTATTAAGCACAATTTCCCTCGCGTTATTATGTTTTGGGTAATTTGAAAAGATAACACCCGACCATACTTTTGTGTTAAGTGATGAAAATTAAAATTGTTTTTAATGGAGTCTATAACGCTTCGTTTATATTATAAAAATATGGCTTAAATCTGATATTTAATATTTAACATTGTTTAACAACAACAATAAAACAAATATGTTAATTTTTAAAATTATTATAAGCATTAAATAAAAATTTATCAACACGGGCAGCCCTCAAACCTGCTACCGTTGGGAAATGATCCCGTATCACTCGCGTTAGTCCTAAAACACACTTTTTCCCAGAGTTCGATAGTTCGTTTCTGTCTGTGGTGTTGCTCTTTACATTTTATAAATATTTAATATCTAAGATTTAAATCGTATAATCTTATCAATCTTTCATATTCGCAAAAAGAAAAATGACATGCATGCATTATTATGACTAGTATACTTTACAAAATATTTTGCTATAAGAGTGATGTAAAGAAAAATCAAATTATCTTTTGAGATGCAATTTTCAATCTGACAGAAGCTATATAATAAAGACGAAACATTAATGATAATGATATCATTTTAAAAATAGTATTGAAATAGTTCCAGAAAAACATTTATATTATTGTTTAAGAGGAAAATGTTTCGAAAAAAATCCAATTGTATTCCACCACTTCCTGGAAGAAATGGAAAATAAATAAAGAAGTTAACAGTATTATTTTTGTGTCAGAATGTTCCGTTATTTTGCTGTTGTATTTTGTTTTCATCTGGTTCTTCTATTCTATACCTGATGTATGTACATCTCTGTGAACTATTATAAGAATTAGACTAGAATTTTGAAAGAAATAGATACAAATATTTTTAACCCTTATCTTTATAAAATTGTCTACACATATAAAATATATTATAAAATTAATTAAGTGAATCGAAAAACAAAACTTTTATTCATATTCTATTCGATTTACTAAATATAATTTCCAGTACGCCGCTCGCTGGTGTGAAAATAATTAAGTCAATTTTAGCTTTTGAAGACATTAATAAAGTTAACCATGGTTAAACTTTAGTCGTTGGTTTTTTTGTGATGCTATGGAGCGTGTATAATAAAAAATAAATATCTTCAAACAAAGAAACTTCACGCGATTATTTATTTAGAATTCGGCAAGATTCAAGAGGTCTATGGCTCGTAAAGTGGCTTGTCTTAAAAAGATCATTATTTTACGTTTAGTGAACGGAATGTGACGTAATTAAATGACTGAAGTTTTCAAGATTTGGAATAAAGTTTTATTTAAGACCAAACAAACTTGAATAACCTCTACGGCCCTTGGTTTTTTTATACAACTAGCTGTGATCTCAACTCGTACGCGCAGAATATGTCTAAGTTATTAACTATCCACTAGTGAACGTTCTGTTGAAACAAAAACTGAAAGAAAACATCGTAATTCTATTCCATTATTGACGATTTATAATTTTAGATACGTTCCAAACGGACCGATCGAATAAATAAAATTGTTTTACACTTTGAATTATCAAGTAATTGCATTTTATAATACTTTCTTACATCCATATAATTTTCTACCAGCCTTGTTGGTAAAATCATATAACATTATTTATTTTATCGTGCAACGAAAAATAAGTAAAACTAATATACGAATGAATGTAAAGAAATTCGGAATGCCAAATGAAATATTACATAAAATAGAGTCGAACAACTAATCTTACATAATTTGAATTTAAACAACTAGGATAAATGGTATTGATGAAAACGATTCAAGATGGGTCTCGAGGTGGACTTAAAGTAGTTAAAACGTCCTCTTGAATCCCACGTCCGTCACGTTTAATGAAAATTAATAATCGATCCTTATCGAATTTTTGCCACTAAAGGAACAACAGTCCGTTTCTTGAGTTAATAGCGTCAATTATAAAATTGTTTGTTGGGTTTGTAATTTTTATAATTGTAATTTGGTTAATTTTTATCTCGGCTTGCAGATTGATTATATATACCTTTTATAATATTGTATATATTTTAATATTCAAATAAATCTTTTATCTTTCAGATTAATACCTATTTACATTAATGGATATCATCTCTTATTTGTTACTTATAATAATTATATTTATAGTATAAGCACTAGTTTGAGTTCAAAATAGTTTTATGTAAGGTTTCGTGGTCTAAAGCAAATAGAAGCCTCATATTTATTAATTTTGACTTGTTATTGCTAAAATGTTGTGAAGCTTAAGTTTAGAAAATACACATCATAATATAAACTGTTTACGTCTAGATACGGTGTTTGTACGTAATGATATATATACAATAAGACTTTATAGAGGTTAAGTCTATTTATTAAATATTATATAATATATAATAAAATATTTACTAATTGAATGTTTACTGGTATGTTAAGTTTATGGTAAAGACCCAAAATACGCTAAGTTCAAAAGTTTTTGTAACTCGTGTTTGTCTGTCAGTATATTTGTTGGTTTTATTATATATTATAAAAGATTAAGTCTTACACTTAACATACAC
The DNA here is from genome assembly GCA_918358865.1 of Melinaea marsaeus rileyi. Classification (NCBI taxonomy): domain Eukaryota; kingdom Metazoa; phylum Arthropoda; class Insecta; order Lepidoptera; family Nymphalidae; genus Melinaea; species Melinaea marsaeus. Next base: position 7,497,192 of record OU911093.1, on the reverse strand, counting down.
AACACTTTTATCTTATTACATTTCTCACCTTTTCATTATCAATTGTTAATACCAGTTCAGATTTAGATAAAGTATGACACCTACATTGTTTGAATATTACTTATTATGAAGAATCTAACAGAATAACCTAACTATAAGAAGTAAGTACCGATTAGAAATATTTAGAATTACGGATAAAGAAAGGAAAATATGCTGTAATTCTGGATCAATACATTAGATACATAGTGAATATTCCAGCTCCAATACAGTGAATACTTATGCACGTTCTAGATCATAGAGTACTTGTTAACCGACGAGTTAACTAATGATACCGCAATGTGAATGCTTCACTCAATTTAACACAATTGTGGACCTCGGTAATGATAATACATTTAACTGCATAGTTCTGAAGTCAGTTTTGTATCGTATTTCTTACAAAATATAGTTTTATTTTCATATTAATTGTATATTACTTTATTTATATTAAGAAAAATATAACACTAAATATGAATACACTAAACTATTGTTATACGTCACACAGTTATTTGATTTTAATTGTTATTTGGATATGTATTTGAGGACTGTATGACAATATGTCCCACAGACAATCTCATTTTTAGTTTTATCTAAACAGAGTATTGAAATAAACAAATATAGACACAATATATTTTGTTCAAAATGTTTTATCCTCTGGGAAGGTATGGAATACGATGCATAACTAAATGTAGCTGTGGTTATGAATACGACAAATGTACTTACATTTTGTGCATTTGTACATGAATGAAAATAGTTTTATTTTATAACAGTACAGAAATCGATATCAGAATTAATAAATTTGAGAATATAATAGAATATAATTATTTTACCGTTTATCGAATTTTCCAAACAGCAAGTGAGTTTCACTGAACAGTGAATTATAAGCGAGGATCATACTGAAGAAAAATTATTGTCTACGTTCTTGTAAATTAAAATAGGCTTAAATAAAAATTTATAAATATATATGCATATAAATATATATAATGATATCTTATTGTCGATCTGCGTTTTATTGTATAATAATTGTTAAGATCGTAAACGTTTTGAATGTTTTATAAACACAAATTTATATAAGTCTCACAAATAGCGTAGAAATTTTCCATTCCGTGGAATGGTTCAACTCCAATTAATATTTAATTCCAATTTATTTTGTAGTCGGTAATTTACTACCCCTTCAAAAATAATTAATAACCGACTCTGGCCTAATAAGATATAGCCTGTTTTAATAGGTCCATACTAAAGAAAGTGTTTATTGTTTTATATAATAAAAAATATATATAAATACGGTTTTTCTTATAATTTCACCATTAAGATTTGAAACATTTGTGAACCATGACGGAAGAAACAAGTATACTGCTACTAAGAAGCTATTTATCAATGTTAAAAAATATAATTGAGCTGAGCGTAAGCGAAACTCTTAACCGATTGGGAGATCTTTTTTTGTGTCTTATGTATGTTTGAGCCAAACGCGGACGTTATAGCGCACGGTTCGCGGATCCTAGTACCTGAATTTATTCATCATTTCATCATTTCATCAAATCCGGATAAAAAGAGCGAGGGACTAATGTCCCATACCGGTATCAACAAAAGATCCTTAGACTTGTACTCGTATCCGTGCCTACATGTACCTCTGTACCTGTACCATGGTTGATTAAACATTCAAATTAACTATGAATATTTTGCCTTCAGATCTCGTGATTGATTGGGGTTTTGCAACATGATAGTTGAAATTCAACAATCCAAGAGGAGTTTATTACTATTTTAATAATATATATATATATTTTTTAGACTTACATATATGTTTTATTTATGTTACAAATACATAGAAGAGACAAAAGTGAGAACAGTGGAAAACTTCTTAAATAAATGCTATGATTGCAGTTATTCCGTATATTTTAAATGTATTTCCCGAAACAAGCCAGTTTTTTCTTCTTTTGACATATTTTTGATTAATTATCATTTTTATAGAAGAAATCAGACATTGCAACATTTATAATATAATGTAAGAATTATTATAGTTTGAAAAACACCAATAAAATTCAACGATAAAGTTCTTTAATATTTTTATATTTTTACCATACTGTTGACGACTAAACGTTAAGGTTTTAATTTTTTCGAACTTATAAGTTTCGTAACAGTATGAAGAAAATAAAGATCCTTATAATAATTATTGCAGTACAACGAAAAAAAATATTTGTAATCATTTCTCAACAACAGTAAAATATCTTACATATTTATTATTTATTTTACTGTACCATATTTTACAACAATGACTGCCGAATGCCGGTTTCATTAGTACGAATAGAATTGGTCGAAGAAGTGGTTTAAATGCTGACTGTGACGTAATACGATACAAAAATAAAATACCACATAATGGACTTGAAAAATTACAATGGTTCTAGAAGGGGCGATAAACCAACCAAAACTAAATATAACCATACTCTTCATTCTCTTGGTATTGAATCAAAGATATACCTTATTTCACCATGCATAAAGAATATTTTCATCTGTATTTTTACTCATTTATTTCACATTGCTACTTTCGAATGTTTCAGAACTGTAGTTTTACCCCATAGAAAAATACGAGTAATGTAAGATTCTAGAGCCATTATAAGAACAAAGATAACGATAGGAAAAGCATTATCGGTTGTGAGCGTCGCGTTGTGTGGAGATGTTATGTTATATTTACATAACATTGGATATATATAACATTGCTTTTTGTTACAATTTAAATCTATATCTACCTATACATAGATGTATCTCTTAATTTATATAGATGAATTAAAGGCAACGAGGTATGTTCTGTATATTAAATATTTATTAAATATCTTTCCTGCAAATTTGTTTCATCTAGTGAAGAGGGAAGAAAATAAAGATTAAATTTTTTTACACAAAATTAAAAATATTTTCTGATTCTCCTTACTTTTTTAATTAAATTTCCTTATACACACCAAGATTCACTAGACGTAACTGTAAAATTTTATCTGTTCCAGTTGTCAAAACCAAATAAGCCAAAAATTGATTTTTTATTCGAGCTTGTAAGGCTTAAAATAATAAATATATATTGACCACTTTAGATATAATATCATTACAAAACATTATTATTATTTTCTATGCATTGATGTAAATGGGGTCTTACTTATTAAAATTTAACGTCTTGTGTTACTCTTTTCCTCAAACAACTTGGCCAAGTAAGTAATGTTAATATTGTAAAGGCCTCGCTATTATGTTATTATTTATGAGTTTATTTATGAGGTTAACCCTAGTAGCAAGTTTCCTCCAAATGAAGGAAGATTAAAATGCTTTTGATTAAAAAATAAAACATCATTGCGTAGAGTATGTAAAAAATAAAATAAAATATAGTCTGACTTTGAAATGATAGTTTAGAAAGTTTATTATAATTAAAAATACCAAAAAAGGAGAAGGACTGGTTGTTTAAAGTTGAAATTATAAAATTTCGGTGCTGACCATTTCATGTAATTTGAAAAAAAAATATATAAAAAAGACTAACAAAACCATTCCGTAAGTTAATATTCCATCATTGTAATGTTATAAATATAAAAATATCGAAAATGAAGACAGAGATGAAAAATTTTATTCTGTAACAATATAAGACATGTAAACCAGGAGCTGTAATAATCAACGCAGCGGATAAAATAACATTTACAATAATTGCTCACAGCTCACTTCACGTTTGTATAAAAAAGAAATTCTAACATCAACATGTTGAGTCTCGTATATTATGTAAAATCATACAAGTACCAATTAGATACAAGTGAGAAGAAACTATCGAAGTTTTAATAACTAATATTTTAGACTTGCTTATGTTCTGCATTTTCTGTTTTTGGTGATCTAAGATATTGCCGTCTATAGTCGTCTGTCATAAGAGTTTAATATTATTCCTGTTTTTAATTACCCTATTAATATTAGTTAAGGTATCATAAGATAATAGTTTTATGAACTAAATATAACGATTAACACGTATTGAATAAAGAAATCTGTTTTTCTTTTATTTAGATTCTTGTCAATATTTATATAAGCAAAGAAAAATACACTAGACCCAGATATAATTTCCAACGGTGGAGCAAAAATTACTATAATATTTAATACGAATAAAAACAAGGAAACTCGTTTTACTTTATATATATTTTCATACTGTTCTTATAAGTCAAATGTTCCTACCAAATATTTTATGATAACAGTTGTTATATGTCACATCACCCGACGTGCCGTGAATGATATAAACATTAAGGTTATTTACTGTAAAAACCATTAACGACCATACAAAATGTATTTTTATATATACATTTATTCCTATTTGCAATCAAACATTAAATTTGTGAATGTATTTAATTCACTTTGTGCATAAAAACGTAAGTCAATTAACTCTTCATTGTAAAACAAAGCGCTTCTTAAAAGTAAGTTAGTAAGTTGCTCTAAGTTTTTCGATATAAACTTCTTAAGTTTTAAAATTTTACTTATAGCTTAATTTATGGCTTGGTTAACACCGCTAATAACACCCCATGAAAACACTTCAAACAAGAATTGTTCCTATGTACATGTTACATACCGTAAGTAATAAGAAACTAAAACCCGCCGTAGTTTTTAAATGCAATAGGAAAATGAAAAATCAAAAGCCTGGATAAAAATATCAAATAAAAAGCAATGTTCTAAAGAAAAAAGTAAATAAAAGTTTTATTTCAGAACCCCAAAATCAAAAATTTTATTGAATATTCATAATTATTATTTTAACAATCTGAATCCTTATTTTAAATTTTTAAGGATCTTTTGATCTTAACCTGAAACTTAGTAGTCATTTTAGTTTTATAACCTTATATAAATCCTAATACAGACGATAATAAAAATAGAAGCAGCAAGAGTGGAATTCCGTTCAATTATTTAATTTTAAGAATATTTGCGTCATGATATCCCCATACACTGTGACAATTGAAGTAAGGGTTATATTTACATAGTTCTGCGAACATGTGCTAAAGGTATAATGTTTCTATAATGATGTGAGCAGAGACGCAGGTACAAGTAGTTTATACATATAGTAATAAGATAAAATTATGACTATTTTTGTGTAGAATAAAACTACTACCTGTTTATAATAGGATACAGATCTGTAAATAATAGTTTTTAAAATAATCTTCTGTCGTTTTTTCTTACAAAAGTATTCGACTTATTGTGATGGAATTTCGCACCATTTTAAGTTACTGACCCAGTCAACATAAAATACCTTTTAATCCCAAAAAATCCATATTTTTGAAGAGAAAACAAAAATGACTTGAGCTATAATTAAAATACAACTTAAAATTTCCAAAAAATAAATAAAATTCCAATAAAGTACATGTACTTTATTGTAAAGGATGATACTCGTATATGGCTTATAATTAATGTAATCCGCGTATTGGTATCAATAATTATTTAGTTTCTAGGGGCGCCAACAGACCCTCAATTACGACTCGCAGCGCTCGCCAAAATCTCGGGTGCCGTTTGCATATTGAGCGAAGCGAGCCCAGTGTAGTGACTCATCGTTTCATTCATTGAAGTCAATGCGATATCAGTTTTTTGACATGACATTATTCAAAAATTTTTTTTTTGACGTCATTTTTCGCTCTATAAAATTATTATACACGAAATAAAAACTATTTCAATCTGTACTATAACTACATAAACAAATATATATATATAATTATAATTATATCAAAACCTTGAAATAATGTTTCCTTAAAGCTAGGTTTGTATCTTTTTAAATGATTCATTACCGTTAATTCAAAGCTTTGTCCGAATATTTCCCAATTAGTGTATAATACGTCAGGGGAGTTAAATGTATTTTGTATCTAATATTAATATAACTCACCACACCTTACCTCAATTCTCGGAATGAAAACTTGGGTTAACATTATACATTTATAAAATTAGAACTCTCTACTTTGGATCGTGATTTATTCAACTCTGATCTGATGTGGTGAGATGAATGTTATTTTTATTTATTTAACTATTATGAGAATCATAAAAAATATTATTGAGATAACTGTTTTTTATGTATTTATGTATTAAGTATATTTATTTAAAACAACATCATTATGATATTGTATAAAAGCCAATATGACGGCGAATCAATAGACATATTGAATATTGAAATAATAATAAATTGTTTAAGATATCTACTAGATTTTTTTTATGGTTTTAGTGTTTTTGTTAGTTTATACATTCTTCTTTTTGCAATTTCACTAACATATTACTTGTTACTATATTTTAATATATTATATTCACCAAATTGAACAACCCGGATTGTATTTGTTCTCCGCATTACAATATTAATGTGTCTTTTGTTAATTGAGTTCAACAGGTTGTCCCGCCTCGTCCTAATGACTGAAAACAATACGGTGTTGGAATCCATTTTAATACTAACGAATTCAAAACAAAATTATAATTAAGGTCATTTCTTGTTTTGCACAAGGAATATTAATTATGAAGTATACCGTATATTGTGTATTATTTCTCAAAAATATGGCGAAGGGGGCGATAGCTGACCCCGTTATGCTCGAGAACGGGTGCTGCTTGCGGTGTTTGGTTGTCATGCTACCGACCGATTTCTGAATCTTTATTATTAGGTCTACAACTTTGATCCCGCCGTTTTCCAAAAGATGGCGCTAGTAGCCAGTAACAGTTCAAATAAATAAATCACAGTTGTTTTCCATCAGTTTTGACATCTATAAATATAACCTTACATCGATATTAGTTAATTTTTGTTTGCCTCATATAGTTACACTTAATTAAATATGTCAACTTATAAACCGAATTCACGTCATTTGCGGGAGATTTTACTTTTTCATTTCAACATGAAAAAATCGGCGGCTGAGGCTCATCGGGTTATTTCAAGTACTTATGGTGATGATACTATTAGTGAAAAAACGTGTCGCGAGTGGTTCCAGCGCTTTAAAAGCGGTGATTTTGTTGTTGAAGATCGGCATAGCGGTGGCAGAGAAAAAACTTTTGAAGATGATGAACTGGAGGCTTTACTTAATGAAGACTCGTGCCAAACTCAAGAACAGCTAGCAAAATCATTGGGAGTAACTCAGCAAGCAGTATCAAAACGCCTGGAACAGCTGGAAATGATCCAAAAACAAGGATACTGGGTACCGTATCAGTTGAAACCAAGAGATGTTGAGCGACGTTTATTTGCTTGTGAACAGCTGCTTGAAAGACAAAAACGAAAAGGATTTCTCCATCGTATTGTTACTGGGGACGAAAAATGGGTACACTACGACAACCCTAAGCGACGCACATCATGGGGATTGCCCGGCCACACTCCTACGGCAACACCTCGACAGAATATTCACGGATCCAAGGTCATGTTGTGTATTTGGTGGGATCAGCTTGGCGTAATTTATTATGAGCTGCTAAAACCTTCTGAAAAAATTACTGGTGCACTTTATCGAACGCAATTAATGCATTTGAGTCGGGCATTAAAAGCAAAACGGCCGCAATACGCTGATAGACACGAAAAAGTAATTTTGCAACACGACAATGCTCGACCTCACGTGGCGAAAGTAGTCAAGACGTACCTCGAAACACTGAAATGGGAAATTCTACCTCACCCGCCATACTCTCCAGATGATGCTCCATCTGATTACCATTTATTTAGGTCCATTGCACACGGCCTGCTTCGATTCTTTTGAAAAAGTGAAAGAATGGATCGATTCTTGGATCTTATCAAAGGATGAAGAATTTTTCCGACGCGGGATTCGTTTGTTGCCTGAAAGATGGGCCAAAGTAGTGGAAAGTGACGGACAATACTTTGAAACATAAATAAAATACCATTTTTTTTATATAATTTTTAAAATTTATAAAAAAAACGGCGGGAGCAAAGTTGTAGACCTAATATTATTAATTAATCATTAGACTGACTTATTGAATTAGTCGCGATAGTTCTAGTTGTTCCCAAATTGCTAACAAAAATTGGCGTTTTGTGAAACCGTGACCACAATTATGAAATACCCGGTTGGGTTTGTTATCCTGTTCTTAGACCAGATTAGGCGTGTTTGATCCCATGTAGTATTATTTTATATTTACCAATAAACACGATTATATATTATAAAATCTTAAATTAATTGATACACATCTATATATGTCAATACATAGAAGCTCAGTTGACAGTGTGATAGAGACGGGCTACACGTCCTGCACGTGTCAATGAATGTCTCATTGTATGTTTATTAAAAACAAAAATAACAATGAATTTTATTTAATAAAAAATGTTCAATATGACAATAATTGTTTCATATTGTCGTAGTCTGTTTTTCGCTATAGAAAATAAAAGATGAAATATTCTACGAGTCCTTATTAAATCTATTGACTTTAAAATTCAGGTTACATTAAATTTTTTAATTATTACTTTTTGGATTTTATTTTATCTTTATCCGGTTCTATTATTACTTAAGTTTTTCTTCAATATCAATATATATCATAAGTATATAGTTTTTATTAAAAGTAATATGATTTATATATTTTTTCTGCCATACGGTGGCAACTTAAAAAAGAAGCGCTTCTTAATACTATTATCTATTTATTTTCTTGTTGTGTTGGTTTTTTTTTCACTGAAAGGTGACAGAAATCCGACAAAACATCATCCCAAAGAGGGTAAATAATAGGTTGTCAGATATTTTAACCTTTTGCCTATCTTTTGTCAAATTCCTTGCACCTGTGTCAAAAGGTAATAAGTGTGATAATGATTTTAGGACTTACTCTACAATATAGGTCACATATAAGGTTGCCACTAATCTATGCAAATTACTGTAGGGAAGAATAATGGAAAAGGAAGAGAACTGAGAAATGTATTAAAAATAAAACGAATAAATATAATACGTCACCAAGAGACGAACTGGAAGGTTGCTAAAGTATGGTGGAATCAACTCCACAATACTATACGTAGGGTAGATTTGCTTGAATGAAATATTTTTAGTGCGAAGCAGATTACAATTCTTGTATTACACCACTTTAGAGGCAACAATCTTTGATGACTTCTATAATAATATATCAATGCATTACTTACGCAACTACGAACATAAATAAATTATAATTCAGAGTCGTGTGTCTTATTAACAAACAAAATTTATCTAAAAATAACAATATTTGACGAAAGCATTGACATAATGCCATATTTCTTTAATATTATTCTTTGAAATATACCCGATTAATTTTTGTTTAGGCCTTAGTACATACATGTCTATGGAATGGCCATGGCCGTGTTCTTTTGTTTTGACAATTATATATATATATCACTGTTAGCTAATAAAGAGAAAGAAATAAATTTAGGAAGTTCAGTAAATGTGTACAACAGTGCCTATTATTGAGCGAAGCGAACGAAGTGAGCGGAGCGTTTTACTGGAGACTTTTTGCGTTCTTTGTCACGAATTGGCTCAAAAACTACTTGACGGAAAATTATGAAACTTTGCAATCAAAAAGACACACATTAGGTGATGGTTTTAAAAAAAAAATTTGTAAAATGTCCTCAAAAAAAAATTTTTTTTTTTTATATCATATCAAAAACTGATATCCCATTGAAGACAATGGGAAACGTTGAGTCAATACACTGGGCTTGCTTCGCTCAATATGCAAACGGCAACCGAGATTTGGCGAGCGCAGCGAGTCGAAATTGAGGGTCTGTTGGCGCCCCTAGTTTAATATTTAATTGGATATGGGAGAAAAGAAATATCTGAAATTGGAATAAATATTTGGAGACTAGTCCGTGGGCGGCAATGATCACGTATTACCCGCACACTCGTCTGACGTCATCTAACAAAATAAAAATTGTAGAACACTAAACACAAATGGTGATATTTGAACAGATCTCTCTAAATTAATCTTAATAAGGCTATCAATTTAAATTTGCGAATTTGGAAACCATGTATATACTAATCAAATTTACAAGAAAGCATAGAGACTTCTTTTTGCAATAAAGAATATACATTATACGATTTTTACTTTAGGATTACTTTATACGGATATAACAATAATTTATAAGACACTTCTGGAAGTTAGACATCTTACCCACATACAATTTATGATTATTTTAAATTTACCCACATATAGTTTGTGATTATTTGTTATTGTTTTCAATTTACCCACATACATTTTGTGAATATCTGTTATTATTTTTAATTTACCCACTAACAGTTTGTTATTATCTTTAATTTCCCCACCTACAGTTTGTGATTATTTGTGATTGTTTTAACTTTACCCACATACAGGTTGTGATTATTTTTAATTTACCTGTATACAGTTTGTGAATATCTGTTATTATTTTAAATTTACCCACCCACAGTTTGTTATTATTTTCAATTTACCTACATACAGTTTGTGATTATTTGTGATTGTTTTCAATTTACCCAAATACAGTTTGTGATTATTTATGATTATCAATAATTTGTGACCGACTAAAATTATGTAGTTGGTTTTGAATTTTTTACTATATAGTAACAAAAGAACAAAGTAAAGATTGAAAATGTCACATTTTACAGGCATATATGACATTCATAGAAAAACAACCTTTAGTTTTATTAATACTTAAACCTTCTTATCTTCTTATCTTCTTATCTTCTTATCTTATTTCAGTCTCTTTTGTTGTTTAACATTAGAGAACAATAGTATTGTGTATAGAGATTAGTTTGTAAATGTAATAAATGTCATTATAGCTTTGATTCAATAATATTTTCCACCAAATACGATGTGGTTTCGAGTTTGCCTTCCCTTTCACCTAAATTTACATTTTTGTTAAAAAAATATTAATTCTTATGAAGAAAAATAAAAACATAGATTTGTAGTCATTTTAAGGGTTGATTGATTGATTATCGTTGAAGTCAGATGGGGTCAGACAAAGTCACAGGTACTAGCAAGGTGGAAATAAAAGTTTAACATTTACTATTAGAGAATTATGATGTCATTCCAATTTTTAAAATAATTGGAAGTATAAATGGTTAAAAAATATATAAAAAACCAATCAAGTTAATCGTGAATAAAACATTTATTACAATAATTAATTCTTAATAATCAAAAAATACAATAAATGAAAAAACATACAAATATACCTAAAGATAAAAATATTATATAGGAATGACTTGTGTTAAAATTTATAAAAAATATACCTACACTATCAGTTGTGATATGTTATCATTAATAATATTAAAATATCAATAATATATACATAAATGCCTTGTTTTATAATGAATTTATTATATCCGATGTAATATAACAATTATAGTATAAATTTAACTAATTATTCAAAGACAGACGTTATGCTAAAATATTAAAGTGAACGCTTATGATGTGGTATTAATTATATCAAAATCTTGAAATGTAATAGGATATATATGTAAATAAAATCCGTAATAATGCATAAAATAATAATACAATTATATAATTATCCACATTATTCTAAAGATTGTTTTTCCTATTGCAGATTGAAATAAGAAATTTAAGTGTTTCTTACACAAAAATTACAATTGAAATTATTTCTGACAGACTTTGTGAGGTTAACTTCAATTAATAATGAATTTAGAATGACAAATGAATCCATATGAGCTGTGTTCAAAGTAAAAAGTCATTTCAGTTTTTACTTCAATTATACAAACATTGCATTTACAAATTGTTCCATGATACTCTTTTACATTATTTATCAATTTTAAATTGATTTTGGAGTTGCAATAATACCAAAACTAGTCAGACTGACTAGACGAACTTAGTAGGTATATAAGGCTTTAACACTATCAAGAAATTAAAGAATTCTATTTTAAAGATTTTTACAAATACATATACTATTATATAAACGCCTCTACTTACGTTACTTATATCGGAATTTGTCCGGCTGCTTTCCTTACTTGTGAGCGGAGCAAAGTGTAACCGCTGCAGGACCTTGTAGCTTAACGAGTGGTTAACAAAAAATGAGTTAACAAAAAATGGTCGATCAAATTACGATATAAACGTGAGTAGTGTAGGTTAAATATAAATATATAATTGAAACAAAAATATAAAGTTAAAATCATCTCCATCTTACATAAGTTATATAATAACTTAGACATTACTTGAATAAAAATTGTAATGTATTTAAAATATTTATTATTACTAGTACCGAAAGTTTTAAATTTAAAAGAAAAAAATGTAAATTACATTTTCATTTAGAAAGACTTAAAACACACTTCTTATTATTTATGACGAGAGAATTGACCGAATCACGCTTCCAAAACTAATTCATATTTATTCAATATTCATTTATCTAATGTACAATTTATTTTTGTTAATTATAATAACACATTATTAAATATTATATTTATTTATCTAATAAGAAAAACAAAAACAAAAATGTATGTACATTTTTTATATATTTCAACTTGCACGTAATATGAAAAAATCCATTTAAATTTATCTTATCTAATAATTCGTTTCTATCATTCCAAAAAATATTTATGTACATATATCTTTGGCACTGTTATTCTTATCACAGATCCTTGGCTAAAAGCATCTACTCAAAAAACTCGCCACCGCATCACCTTGAAAAAATCCTCTCAAGACTTAATTGTAATACTATTAATACATTTTGTGTTCAAAGAAATCAAATAAAATGGTTACAAAAGTTCATCTCGACTTTCATTGTCATCCATCGTAAGCAAATAACTTTTAACATTACAGTCTTTAGGGTCAGATTCAAGTAGCTTGTTCACTGTACCGTTTTTTATAAAAACCTCGAAGGATTAAGAGTTTCAAGTTTTGTTTCAATTGAAAACTTTCTTCATTTACCCTCATGACAAACTCCACCTAAATCCAATGAATAGCTATGTTTTATAGTATTGGGTCCCTTCATTGAGTTTTCATTTACATTACTATCTAATAAAAGTAGGTCTGATTGGTCAATGTTATTTTTATTTTCAACATTTCTTTCGCTATCTACTGTATTATTTTTTGCTATAGAAGATGTTAGTCGTTTAGAATAAGTCCTTATGATAGACGTAGGTACTTTATATTTTTTACATGACTCACCAAAGACTAATTCTAGTTTTTTGTTACTGGAACTATCATCTTCAAAAACTGTATCACCTGATCTCTCAGTATCTGATACAGTTTTATTCTCTTGAATAGTGCACAGTTCATATAATTTGCCTGATGGACGATTAACCTCATTAAGTGTCATGGATATCGAATGATTTTCAGAATCATCGCTATTGATATTTTTTTCTTACTCTGCCGCTTTGGAGCACTCGTTACCATGGTTTCTGATGAATTGTATCGTACTGTAATATCATTGTAAGCGGATTGTCTATGTGCAGGTGATAATGTATTATTATAACACTTTTCGTTTCGTGATCCTCTTCGTTTCGTATGGATTCCAAAAATTCGTTTGATGGATTGCTGAAACTGTAATAAGTCATTGTTATTGTTAAAATACCTTATAATAAGTGGTAAAGTTTTCATGGAATTATTAAATACCTGCGTATTCATGCCCACATATATTAGAGAGCCGATCGATATTACTAAGAACTTACCCGTTTCATAGTTCTGATGATTTTGACGTAACTGAAGGTGATAATGGCGAGTGGCACGCCTCTGCCCCATCGCGAACAAAAAGAAGATGTACGTTAGCGTATTGTTGGATTGCTCGTGCCAGTTCACTGAGCAACTTAGAACAAAAACACATTTTAAAGCTTATTTTTTGCATTGTGTCTACCGGTAACACAATTTACCTGCTTATTAATTATTTTAGTCATAAATAATATTTTTTATCGTAACCCAGTTGTACGATGGCGATATATGATGAGAAAATAAAAAAATGAAGACGTCTTCGAGTTCAAGAGCTATCTAGACGGGTTTTGAATAAAAATTGAATAGTGCTGGCATAAAAATCAGCAGAATCATCTGATGCATGTTCTGCAACTTCTGCGGTCTTTTTAGTTTTGAGCCAAGAGCGCTTGATGGTGCTCTTAACTACTTTGTTCTGAACTGCGGTAGTTAGGCTCAGTCATTCAAGGTAATGGATAAACAGATCGTACTGTCAAAGACACCCTGTCTTTGAAAGCACTGAATAAGGATCAAAATTTATAAGGTATGTTGTGGAGTATAATGAGAGGCTATGAAAGAAATATATGAAAAGAGAAGAAATAGATGAGTAAGATGGTTTATTTAAAAAATACATTTACATTGATATTCTGACTTTCCAAATATATATGACAATATAGTGAAATATATTATTTCAACAGTTTCCGTCTTTTGTTCTTTACTAAGGTGGTAATATAATATGAAGACTCATTATACTGCTTTGATGCCGCTGTATCGACTTTATCGTGTCTTTGAAAATGATATGTATAGAATATACTCAAAACACATATTGCTGATTCTAAAAGAAATTTATATGTAACAAATATTATGTTGGTAATAAGCTTAATTAATAATTTACTAAATTTATTGCCTACATATTTCCCGGACAATATTTTAATCAGAAATAATATTTTGCACTTTCCTTAGTGATACGTTAAGTGTTTCGCAATTTTAAGTTTACATAAATTGGACATTTTCACTTACTTCAACTGGAACAAAATGACGTTAAATCGAACAAATTTATGATCTATGACTGACGTACCCATCGGTGGCAAAGCTCGCCCATGGTTTAATGCCGAATGTGGTCGTGCTGAAGACCGCAAACATTCGGCATACCTCATTTGGGCTGATGCTTGAAGCCGCAAAGCTCCGGATGTACGATCAAAGAAGAGAGCCTTTAACCAAGCTGCCAAGTCCTATAAAAAGGCATTACGGAAGGCTCGACGCGATCGAATCGCTAAGAATGGCGAAAAGCTCTCTGTCAGACCTACTGGCAGTCGAGCTTTCTGGTCTCTTGCCAAAGCGATCGAGTCGAACTTCTGCCAAACCTCACTGCCTGCTCTGCTGAAGCCGGATGGATCTTTGGCCTATACAGCAACAGAGAAAGCGAATGTATTTGCTTCTCTGTTCGCTGATAATTCGCATCTAGACACTGGCAATGCTTCTCCAGCACATCTTCCTCACTGCGGTATTTCGATGCCGGAAATCCGCATCACCAACAAAGAGGTATGGAGAGTATTGTGTCGTCTTGATGTGAATAAAGCCAGTGGTCCTGATGGTATACCAGCCATTCTGCTGAAGACGTGCGCAGCTGAGTTGTCTCCTGTATTGACACGTCTGTATCGCCTCTCTTTCAAGACTGGAATAGTGCCGAAATCCTGGAAGCTTGCAAACGTGCAACCAGTGCCCAAAAAAGGCAGCCGTGCTGATCCTGCCAATTATAGACCAATTTCAATCACCTCCATACTTTGCAAGATTATGGAGCGTGTATTGAACACGCGCCTTCTAGCGTACCTTGAAGGTAACGATCTCCTCAGTGACCGACAGTACGGGTTTCGCCGAAATAGGGACCTTTTAGTGTATGCTACGCACGTTTTAGGCGAGGCCATCGAGAAGAACGGAGAAGCGGTCGCCGTCTCTCTGGACGTCTCGAAGGCATTTGACAGGGTCTGGCATGCGAGCCTTATAAGCAAGCTTTCAGCGTACGGCATATCTCCTGGTCTGATCGGCTGGGTAACGGACTTTCTCAACCAGAGATCTCTCCGAGTAGTTGTCGACGGGTCTTCCTCGGAACCCTTGACAATTAATGCCGGAGTGCCTCAGGGGTCCGTTCTTTCTGCAACTCTTTTCCTGCTGCACATCAACGATCTGCTGAAGCCCGGTATCTATGGGTATGCAGACGACAGCACAGTTGTAGAAAGATACCTGCCGAGTAGTCGGGCTAGTAGAGATCAAGTACAGTCAGAAAGAGAAGCCATGGTGCAACGTTTGGGTGACAAACTTCAGGCAGTCTCCGCATGGGGCAATGCCAATCTTGTCAAATTCAACGCCACCAAAACGCAGACGTGTCTGTTCACCGCCAAAAGGAGCCCTTTCACCTTGGCTCCTACTTTCCAGAGTGTATCTTTGGAATACAGTGACCGGCTACAGTTGTTAGGCTTAGAGATTTCCTCGAACCTCAACTTTGGTCGGTGTATTGAGTCTAGAGCAAGAGCAGCTGCAGGGAAGCTTGCCGTTCTTGCGAAGGTCCGTCAGTACTTTACACCGGGACAGCTTCTTGTATTATACAAAGCACAGATCCGGTCGTGTGTAGAGTACTGTGGTCACATATTCGCTGGTGCCGCAAAGTCTCATCTTGCGGTTCTGGACTCAATTGAGAGGCGAGCAAAGAGGCTTATAGGCGATCCCGAATTGGTAGTAGCCAACCTCCACAGCCTTGAACACAGGCGTAGAATTGCTAGCCTCTTAGTATTCTATAGGATACATTTTGGTGAGTGTGCGCTGGAATTACACGACTTAATTCCTCCGTCCCCCTTCCATCACAGGACCTCCCGACGCGCGGCAGGTTTCCATCCTTACGTTTTGGACATTCCCCCTGTCCGAACGAAGCGCTTTGCTTCGTCTTTTTTAATTCGCACAGCGAAGGACTGGAACAGCTTGCCTGCGTCGGTTTTTCCGTCCGAATACAATGTGGGCGTCTTCAAGAGAAGAGTGAATAGGTTACTAAGTTAATGCGCTTTACCATCTAAGACTACATTTCCACTTTCCATCAGGTGAATGTGGAATTAGGCAATAAAAAGTAAGATATTATAAACGATCTCTTTACATATCACTATATTTAAGATTAAAATTATTATATAGGAAAATAAAGTTATTTTATTGGTTCTTCCAACTTTGTTATTCCATAATCTGAAAAAGAACCACTTAACAGAAGAAACACAACTTTAAACTCCACCGAATATAAAATTTTTAACTTAATAGCAAAGTTAAACTATTAAGTTCAGAGTACAAAATGACAAAAGACAAGAGCTTCTTAATGGATCTTACAGATTAAATTGTTAAAATTTCTTTTATTCTTTAACAGACATCCTATTCTATAATTGATAGAGCATTTAGAGTGTGAATACAGACTTTAATAAATATTTTTGGTTAGTGTTCATATTTTATTGAAGATTTTTATCATTAATCTACATAATTATATCAATATAATACTTTCATACCAGTGTAACACACAACTGCACGTAACTTATAACTAGGTATCCTGTTAAATATAATTATCATTTTTAAAATGACAGTTGTGGAAGAATATTTATAAAATGTAATAATTTCAATATTTTGAACGGAAAAAAGAAGTTTAAACAAGAAGAAGAATGTATTATTTTTAGAGATGTGGACATTATCCAATAATCGTGTTAACGGGAAATAGACATGTATCAGAAATAAACGTGGAAGTTAGTGAGAGTAATATGAGTTATTATTCTGAGAGAAGAAGTCATAATATTATTTTATAATGAATTACAATAACTATATTATATTCATAATAACTATATATTTTTTTTTCTACTAGTAAATAAAATATTTTTTTTTTGTATATTACTTCTTTTTTGTAAACATTGGTAACTTCTTTCTAAGAAAAGGTTTGATACGGCGAAGTATTCAATTATGGACATTCAAGTTTTCTTTCAAAAGTTATATTACCTTATAAAATATTTTACTTCCAGATATAACAATATTAATAACATTATTAATAACCTACAATTAATATAAGTTTAAGTAAAAAAAGTAAAAGTACCAAAAATATAAACATGTTATTAAACTTACGTGGTATTGGCAGCTTCATTGAAATAGTTCCCCCATCCCATCAATGGTGGAGTGGTAAGAGCGAGAGAGTAAACCCAGATGAAGACAACAGAGAGTGCGGCTCCCTTGCAGAACTGAGAACTGAGAGGCCTCGTAACCATCATATAGCGCTCGAATGATATAACTGTTAGTGTTGTGACAGACGTTATTCCTGAAACAATTAATCCTGTGTATATAATATGAGTACCTAGCGATTACATATTCTTAACCTCCCCCTTCCCCGATTTAATTATCTGATCATACATCCATAATTATCCTATTTTTATTTTCATTGTTATTGTTTTTAGAGACTAATCTTATTTGGTATTTCATTTGTAAAATTAAACGAAATTACCCGAGGGAATGGAATATATATTTGAGATGAAAGAAAATTCGTAAAGGTTTCTTTAAAGCGGATCAGTATTTTTGAATCCAATGCGATCCTTTAATATTGGCATAGATTCAAGAGTAAATACAATATTCTTTTATTACACATTTCAACATAAATCATGAAGGAAACCATAACTGTAGTATAATCTTCCTTTTAAATCAAATCCATTCTTTATATAATATTCATCGAAGTAATATGGAAAGGGCAATCAACTATTCCAATCATCAAATTAATTTTGTACAACACGCATAGAGTTATAATTTGTTGCCAGGTCATGTTCAGGTTATTTGTTACTAGTAAGCTATTGTTTCATTACACATTCACAAAATGTTTGTATAAATAAGTCGTTAAAATAATTTGATTGTGAATTTATATCACTAGCGTATCTCTGTTACATATTGCCAGCCAGTCGCTTCGTACACTGTATGATTCATCGGGTGATAAAAGCAAGGGTTTTGCACTCCGGTACTCAGATGGTCACCTAAGTATAGGCCCCCGGGTAGCCGAGTGTCCTCCCCGACTGGGCTGCCCGCCTGGACGAACCTAGCTTATTCCTATCTTACCCCAGGGGAAACACCACACCCCAATCACACAGCCACATTAGAGACGGTCGCTAGAAACCACAGAAAGAGGTTCAAACCCTGTAACCGTTTCTGCGCTCCCCAAGAGGTTCGAGAGGGAAGATCAGAATTTGGAGATCAGAAGCGAGCGGTTGGTAAACGGATCGTTTCTGCGTTATTCAACGCTCTGCGTTCTTAAATAATCCTATTGTAAAAATTGTCTGGATCATTGAAAGGTATTGATTTGTGTGCAGTGATTTATTTAATCAGTTGAACAAATACATTACTTAAGTGCGATTAATTAATAATGAACCCGGGAAATACTCTAACATTAATATTATTTAATATTGCAATAAAATATAAGACAATCAGCAGCACTATTACTACCAATGTTATAAAGAAATCATTTTTAAATTTGTGATTTTATTTTATGTATGAACATTAGAGTGTTTTAGGGACTTTGATACATAAACCCCTCTAATATTCATTCTCTTATGTCCAATTTTGGGATTATATCGGTCAGTCATAGTCATGGTAGCGATCGTTTCAATGGTTCATAATTTATTATGCAAATACCTCCTCAAATAGAGGTACGAGCTGTTAAATAGGAATCGAATTAGAGAATGATTATACGGAGATAACATATTCATTCACTTGGGACTTAATGTCTTTCCGATATTGCCTGTGGTTGTTCAACCAGTTAACTATAAACTAACATGGGAAAATAGTTGTCTGTCTGGTTATAAATTTATATTCAAAACAATCTGTAATTCAAATATTGTTAAACCAAATAGTTGTCATTTTGCTGAATGACAAAATAATGAATTCTCTTTAGTATAATTCACAGACTGTGAGACCTCCAGGTATTGTTGGTACGTACTTTGTCTGTACCGAACTTTATGGCTGGCAACTGAAAAGAAGGTGAGACTAATTAGAATATTAATTAACTGACAGAAACTTCGTGAACATGGATGCAGTATACGCCACTTGAATCCGTACAATAGTTATATTTAAATTATACATGTATTTAACTTTGTGATATTAATGGAGAAATCTTTGTGAGTGATATTTCAAAATAGTAGGTAATAGATCTTAATTGAATCTTTTATTTCATATATATATGTCTAATATACAAACTACGAAGTTAACTTATGTATTGGAAAATTCGGATCAGATGAGAAAATTTATCGTTTAAAATTTCTTGGAAAAAATATGAAAAAATGGTTTCATTTTTTCTTAAGCTCTTTAAAAATACACACCTGTTCGACTTTCTTAAAACTTTTCTGGTCGATAATTGAAAAGGAAGATTATGTATTCGTGTTTATCACATTTAGATAGGAAGCTGTAGATATAATATCTATATATTACAATTTAATAATTTATATACAATAATAAACGATACCTGTATTTATTATGTAAGGTGTATTGAAAATACCAAATAGAGCTTAGATAGGCCTTCAAAGTTTAGACACCTATTAGTTTCGAAACATGTTAGAGGATCGTTTACTATCTTCGTAATACATTTAACTAAAATTATATTATTCTGCCTTTAAACACTTATTAATTTTAATTAGAATCCAAATTCTCAATATTTTAAGGTCAATAGGTCAAGGGATTCCCCAGCACAGACACAGAAAAATCTGAACACACCAGATTTAACAATATTATGTTCAAGGATGTCCATAACTAAAAAATAAAAAAAAAATACTATTCTTTACATTTGTTATCGTTTTTTGTTATAAAGAAACCTTTCTAACTTTCAAATTAACGAAAAAAGCAGTATAGATGACATCTAAGAACTTATAAAGACGATTATATATATCGTGATTGGTTCATGGAGGCAAATACCGAGAAGGTCACAGGTTCGAAACTTGCCTTTCTTGATATTTTTTTTACTTTATATTTATTGAACATTTAAGTAAAATACAACATTTATAATTAGTCCTTTACGTCACTACCGCTGTCACAAGGACGGAGAGCTTTTAAAGTTAATAAGTTAAATAAGTAGCACTTCAGTACATAATGAAGAAAAGCTAATTGACTAAGTACCTTACGTAACTTAAATTTATACACAAGATTATAAAGTTTAAATACATATTAGTGTAATCAATCTTAAGCTATCTCTTTTTATTTTGAAAAGTTTATAATAAATATATTTTTTTAACGTCCAGTAGGTAACATATAATGTATGAATTATTCATGCTACGGAAGCTATGAGATTAGAGCTGTCTAGACGCTAGAAAAATATTTGAAAAGTTGGCTATGTTGTTATTAATAATAAAACCAGAGCAGTACTTATTTTATTGCTATATAGTTTATTGTTATAATATCACTAGATATAAGTTTATTGAATGTTGATTACGTTATGAAACACATTTTTATACTGATTTTAAAAAGCGTTTATTATTTGAATCGTAGTCTTCAAAGCAAAGGCTTCAAGAATTAAAAGTATTAAAATCGTTTTTTTATGAGTGACACAATTGTAATCGTATTTTTACAATTATACTATAATTATGTAATAGTGCCTATATTATGGTTTACTAATTCATTTAAAAACCTTAATAGCTTTTCAAATATGCGATCTTATTGGTTTACAGCTTTCATATTATTTACTTTATGTAGCTCAATTAGTGGCTACAAGATAGTGCAGCTAAAATTAATAAAAAATTTACAAGAATCTGCCAACTACAATTAATATTAAAAAATACTCTATAATTACTATTAACAGCTTTACCTGTTGATCTTTAAAAATGAGGTTTATGACCTTTAAAAATGAGGTTCAAAAATAACTCGAAGAATCCGATAAGGAAGAGCACAAACGCTGATACCACATATCCCCATCTCGGCATCAAGAGAGGAAATCCCTCCCCATATACCCTAACTATTGTGTCGTTAAAATCGACGCTATAAGACATTATCACTTCACAGTTAAATTCCACCAAAACACTACATTTTTCGTTAAAATCGAAAGAAGAAGAGAATGTCATATTTTTAATAATAATAAAAAGAAATAATACTATCAATAGATCTCGAAAAAATATATTGTCAAAGAAGTATTAAAACATGATTCGTATTTATTTGAAGAGAATAAAAGTTAAAAATATACATAATGAAATAAACTACTACTACTACTACCAAACAACTACCAACTACAGGCTCGTACGTACACCGAAAACTAAACCAAGTCTATGAGTTTTGTAATTAATAACATGAATAGTTTTGTTATTCGTTGTTCAAATGATATTTTTTTATTTCATAACTGAATTAAATTATATCAAATTAATATCAAAGTGGGTTTGTTTAAGTTTGTGAATAAAAATGTTCGTGGTTTTTTTCGTCGCAAAATTCATATCAGGTGTTTTGTGTCAGTGGATTCGCTTTCGTCACTCGCTATTTACTTCGTTGAGAAGTTTTTGTTTTGATTTAAATATTCATCACAGTTTCATAATACTCGGTATCAAAAAGTCAATCAATATTCAGAATAGTTAATTGATCTTTTTGTTAAATGTAATTAAAAAACTGATACCATCTTATATTTCGTTTCCGTTTTTAATTTCGAATCGTTTTCCTTTCTTGATATAATTGAAAATAAACAACATTAATACAGACTGGTGTTGCTTATAAAATTGCTTATTAAGTGAATAATTTTATAGAACCTGTTTTTAAATATTCGTGTTTTGATCACGTATTGAGGAAGGATGAAATGCATGTAACGATAAGAATTTTGAGTATCAATATGGATTGTTATAAGAAAAGGCGACCGAAGAAGAGATGGATGGAGTACGTGAAAATTAATTTGGCAATAAAGCAAGTTTTCACTGAGGTGACGTATGATAGAAGAGTGTCTTAAAATTTATATTGGATGACAAACATCAAAACACCAGACCTACGTCATGAAAGTGACATAAATATACATTTTATGGATCAGTTTTATTTGACATCTAGAATACCTCACATAAAACCACATGTTTTTTCATTCTATTAAGTATGACGATCCCCTTGTTGGCAGTGGTATGTTTATAATATGAGTGGTATGTCTCTGATGAGTGACCTAAGGACATGATTACCTGGAGTCTTCTGGCACCAATTCAGGTACTGTTAGGACATCTACTAACCTTAATAAACCGATAATATTGTACGTTGACTATATTTTCTTTAGGAAAAAATTGAATATACTAATGCACCCACATTATTGTGTACCTGACTTTTGATATAGGCATACCCGTAGTGGGTTAGTAAAAATTTAAATAGTTAGTTGTTGCCAGCGACCACATTTGTATTGACAGGACAGCGTTCGTGAGGAAGATTTTTTTTATTAGTCTCCATAAATAATCTTTTTATCATAACGGGATGATATACCTATTTCCACCATGAAAGTGAACTACTAAATATTGGTGAAATAATTTATGAAATCGAACGATTAATGTATTTATTTATTTATTTATTTTACATATTTATTTATATATTTTCCACTTTGAATACATACCAGTGATCACTTGTGTACGTCAAAAAAACTTGGTTGGTTGATTGGTTACAAAAAATATTTTTTACATGCAAAGTTACTCACAATTATTATGTCTTTATAATGTTTAAAAGGTCTTAATATTGCAACTAGGATTAAGTTTGAAATAAACTTATGATCATATTTGTAAAAGTTTTTAAATATAAGTAATTTTAGACATGCATCGAGTGAACAGTAAGCATTTATGGTGACTCAGGTAGGCGTCTTTATCTTTATGGTGATATATTACATGCGTTCTCCCAAAATGTCCAGGTGTCAGTAAAACCCTGTATCGAGGTTATATGAGACATGGATACACACGGAGAGACAGAGGAGTTGCGTATCCGGTTGTGTTCGTTTCTTATGTGCTCATTTGTTTATAGTAGGCCCGATATACACGAACACACATACTAGGGGAGATCCAAAAGTAATCTACCTAGCTATAAAAGAAAAACCGTTTTCCATATTTTCTGCAACAAGTTAACGAC
Organism: Melinaea marsaeus rileyi; assembly: GCA_918358865.1. Lineage (NCBI taxonomy): Eukaryota > Metazoa > Arthropoda > Insecta > Lepidoptera > Nymphalidae > Melinaea > Melinaea marsaeus. Next base: position 7,473,525 of record OU911093.1, on the reverse strand, counting down.
CTCTTACTAGGACAATTGATGCGCTACTTAACTGCACCAACCTGTTCCATCCCGCCCTAAGCGTCTATCATATCTAGGTAGATTACTTTTGGTTCTCCCCTCGTACACAGCATACGGCATTTCGTTGCGTGACGATTTCTACTAAATCGTACTACTCGTAAGCCGCGTTAAGGAACTTCGTTTCAATATAGAGGGAAGAAACCAAATATACACGTTTATGTTGATATTATTATATGTGTAGTCGTATGATGACCAAAATATCAAAATGAGTATGATTGACCATTGCAAAAGAGAACGTGGAATTACTATACTTCTTACTTAGAGTGGATTTTTAATCAAATGTCAAAAGTAGAGGCGCAGCAAACTTGACAAACGCTCCGTAGTCGTTGCTTCTCTTAATCTTCGGACAAGTTTGTCTTGACACGATAAAGAATGATCTTCTTAAATTATAAAGGATTTTTAAGTAAAGTTATCTTACTTATCCTATATTGAAAAAAGGAATTTCAAATAAACATTTGTCATTTATTGTCATTGTTTTTAATCGAATTCGTTTTTTTATATTTTCTCTTGTTTTTTGGTTTAGTTGGCTTGTAGTTTGGTTTGGTTTTTAGGTTTGGTTGCTGACAAATTGTCAACAATAACTTTGGTAGCAGGTACTGATTATCTTGATTAATACTATCTTTATAACTTTAACCATTTATAAGAAAAAATATGGTTAACGTAAAAGACCGCATATATTTGACAAAATATTAACCAGTATTAAGCAAAATTTCCCTCGCGTAATTATGCTTTGGGTAATTTGAAAAGATAACACCCGACCTTACTTTTGTGTTAAGTGATGAAAATTAAAATTGTTTTTAATGGAGGTTATAACGCTTCGTTTATATTATAAAAATATGGATAAAATCTGAGATTTATTATTTAACATTGTTTAGAAATAAATAGTAAATTTTTAAAATGCATATAAATATAAAATAAAAGTTTATAAACACGGGCAGCACTCAAACCTGCTACCTTTGGCAAATTATTTCGTATCGCTCGCGTTAAAAACTAAAACACTATTTTTCCCTGAGGTCCAAAGTTCTGTCTGTGTCGATGCTCTTTACAATTTATTTATTTAAAATCTAGGATTCAAATCTAAATCGAGCTACTTATATAATCTTATCAATCTTTCATAGTCGCAGAAAGAAAAATGACATGCTTGCATTATGCTCTTTACAAGTTATATTTATTTTAAATCTAGGATTTAAATCTAAATCAAGCTATTTATATAATCTTATCAATCTTTCATAGTCGCAGAGAGAAAAATTACATGCATGCATTATTATGACTAGTTCGCTTTTCAAAATTTTTTGCCATAACAGTGATGTAAAGGAAAATCAAATTATCTTTTGGCATGCAATTTCCAATCTGACAGAAGCTTTATAATAAAGAAGATATATTAATGATACTGAAATCATTTTAAAAATAGTATTGAAATAGTTGCAGAAAAACATTTATATTATTGTTTAAGAGGAAAATGTTTAAAAAAATCGAATTGTATTCCGCCACTTCCTGGAACAAATGAAAAATAAATAAAAAGTTAACAGTATTATTTTTGTGTCAGAATGTTCCATTATTTTGCTGTTGTATTTTGTTTTCATCTGGTTCTTCTATTCTATACCTGATGTATGTGCATCTGTGTGAATTAGTATAAGAATTAGATTTGTATTTTAAAACAAATGAATACAAATATTTTTAACTCTTATCTTTATAAAATTGTCTACACGTATAAAATATATTATAAAATTAATTAAGTGAACCGAAAAACAAAACTTTTATTCATATTCTATTCGATTTACTAAATATCGTTATAAATACATGCGCCGCTCGCTGGTGTGAAAATAATTAAGTCTATTTTAGCTTTTGAAGACATTAATAAAGTTAACCATGGTTAAACTTCAGTCGTTAGTTTTTTGTGATGCTGTGGAGCGTGCATAATAAAAAATAAATATCTTCAAACTAAGAAACCTCACGCCATTATTTATTTAGAACTCGATAGGATTCAAGAGGTCGATGACTTGTAAAGTGTCTTGTCTTAAAGATATCAAAATTTTACATTTAGTGAGCGAAATGTGACGTAATGAAATGATCTTCTAAGTTTTCGTAATTTGGAATAAACTTTCAGTTCCGAAGATCATAAATAATCTCTATGCCCTGTGGTTTAAGTGTTTTTTTATATATAACTACGTTCGCTCGGAATATGTTTCTTTTAAAAGTAGTCTAAGTTACTCCATATTATATTAACTATCCTCTAGTGAAACTTCTGTTGAAGTGGGTTTAGTAGTTTCAGAGATTAGTCGAAATAAACAGATGGACTGAGAAAAATTTTACTTTTGTTTTTATGTTTCAAGTAGTCCTCTGCTTTCCATCTACGTTTGCCCTTTTTAAATTAACTTCTATATTCGATATTACTACTGTAACAAAACATCGTAATTCTATTGCATTATTGACGATTTATTATTTTGGACACGTTTCAAACGGACCAATCGAATAAATTATATTGTTTTAAACTTTGAATTATCAAGTAATTTCACTTTATAACACTTTCTTACATCCATCTAATCTTCTATGAGCCTTGTTGGTAAAATCATATAACATAATTTATTTTATCGTGCGACGAAAAATAAGTAAAACAATAATACCATAAGATGTTAAAAAATTAGGAATGTCAATACAATACAATAATTACATGAAATATGGTCGAAGAACAGTGTGTTACATAATTCCAATTTAAGCAACGAGTGTAATATGTATTGATGAATACGATTCAAGATGGATCTCGAGATGGACTTAAACTAGTCAAAACGTCCTCTTGAATCCCACGTCTGTCACGTTTAATGGAAATTAATAATCGATCCTAATCTAATTTTTGCCACTAAATGGACAACAGTCCGTTTCTTGAGTTAATAGTGTCAATTAAAAAATTATTTGTAGGGTTTGTAATATTGATTTGGTTCTTTATATCTCATTTTGCAGATTGTTTATTAATGCCTGTCGTAACCAAAAAAGGATGTAATAAATGAAGAGTAGCTAAAAAATCAATAAAAGAGACTTATAAATATTATTTAACCATTAAAATCATTTGTTAACAGGATTTCTTATTTTCTGATATTTTAATATTCAAATAAAAGTGCCTTATCTTTTAGATTGGTACTGATTTACAATAATGGATATCATCTCTTATTTGTTACTTACAATAATTATATTTATAATATGAGCACTAGGTTGAGTTCAAAACAGTTTTATGTAAGGTTTTGTGGTCTAAAGCAAATAGAAGCCTCATATTTATTAAAGTTTTGACTTGTTATTACCAAAAATGTTGTGAAGCTTAAGTTCAGAAAATAAACTTCATAATATAAACTGTTTACGTCTAGATACGGTGTTTGTACGTAATGATATATATACAATAAGACTTTATTGAGGCTACGTCTGTTTATTAAATATTATATAACATATAATAAAATATTTACTAATTGAATGATTACTTGTGTGTTAAATTCATAGTAAAGACTCTAAATAAGCTACCGTAAGTTAAAAGTGTTTGTTTGCCTGTGAGTCTATCTGTTGGTTTTATTATTTATTATACAAGGTTAAGTCTATTACTTAATATACACAACACTTTTATCTTATTACATTTGTCGCCTGTTCATTATCAATGGTTAATACCATTTCAGATTTAGATAAAGTGTCAGACACACTTACATTGTGTTAATGTTACTTATTGTGAAGAATCTAATAAAATAACGTAATTATTAGAAGTAAGTACCGATTAGGAATATATAAAGAATGAAAATATGTTGTAGTTATGGATCAATACATCAGATACATAGTGAATATTCCGTCTCCAATACAGTTAATTCTTATTTACGTTCTAGATCATAGAGTACTTGTCAACGACGAGTTAGCTAATGATACCGCAATGTGAATGCTTCACTCACTTTAATACATTTGTTGACCTCGATAATGGTAATAGATTTAACTGCATAGTTCTGAAGTCGTTTTTCAATCGTATTTCTTACAAAAATATAGTTTTATTTTCATATATTAACTTTATTTATAATAATTAAGAAAAAATATAACATTAAAAATGATGAATACACTAAATAATTTTTTACGTCATACAGCTATTTAATTTTAATTACTATTTGAATATGAATTTGAGGATTATGTTTGACAATATGTCCCATAGATAATCTTTTTATTAATCCTATCTAAACAGAGTATTGAAATAAACAAATATAGACACAATATATTTTGTTTTTATCCTCTGGGAAGTCATGGAATAAATCATAATTAAATGTACTTATGGGTATGAATACGACAAATGTAGTAGAATTTCTATAAGTTACTTATACTTTATGCATTTGTACATAAATGCAAATGATGCTATTTTATAACGGTACAGAAACCAATATCAGAATTAATAAATTTGAGAATATTATATTAAATAAATAATAAAACATCAACACATTAATTAGAACAACTGAAAAATAAACTTCAAATATATTTAGATTAAAACGAGCCTAACTTTACTTTAAATTGTAATATCAGAGGGTGATTAACCTCAATGTTCTAATGTCATATTGATTGCTTCATCACGTATATAGTGTTATAAGTTAGTTATAGACTCAAACTGTTAACTAATTGAGATTAAAACATGCTTTGGTCTCAAGTAAAGCACATACATATTCTTTTAATTATTATTGTTAACAGTTCTAAACAATACTCAGTCCTTGAAGGCTACATTATATAAATAAATTTTATATAAATTCAAATCATTATGAAGTAAATAAATTTTCAAAACCTTACAAGATTGAAAAAAATCATCAAAGACTCAAACTTAACTTATAAAAAAGTTTGTACCTTTATAAAATTAATAACTTTCAGTTTCATAATTATTCTACCGTTTATAAAACTTTCCAAACAGCAAGTGAGTTTCACTGAATGGTGAATTGTAAACGAGTATCATACTAAAGAAAAATTATTGTCAACGTCCTTGTAAATTTTTCATTTCCACGAAAATGGAAAATTAGCAAAATGATTGTGAGGCATAAATAAAAAATATATGTACATTTAACACACTGTCCATCTTTATATTATTGTATAAAATTGTTTAGAACGTTAGCTTTTTGAATATCTTTTTAATTACATATTTTTATGTAAGTCTCACAAACAGCTTATGAATTTTCGATTCCGTGGACCATTCAACTCCAATTAATATTTAATTCCAATTTATTTTGTTGTTAATTATCTTCCCCTACAAAAATAATTAATAACCGACTCTGGCGTTATGAAACGTGGCCTGTTTTAATAGGTCCATACTAACGAAAGAGTTTAATGTTTTACATAATAATATAAAAATACGGTTTCAATTATTATTTCGCCATTAAAATTTAAAAAACTTTTGTGAACCATGACAGAAGAACCATGTATACCGCTAGTAAGATATTATTTATAAATGTAGAAAAATATAGTTACTGAATTTGTAAACATATCGTCAAATCCGGATAAAGAGAGCGGGGGACTAATGTCCCGTACCGGTACCAACAAAAGATCCTTTGACAAATCCTGTATCCGTACCTACATGTACCTCAGGTTGATTAAATATTCACATTAACTATGAATATTTTGCCTTCAGATCTCGTGATTGATTAATGTTTTGCAACATAACAGTTGAAATTAAACAAACCGAGAAGAGTTTATTACTATTTTAATAATATATTGCATATATTTTTATATATGTGTTTTGTATATAATAAATATTAAATAATTATTATAAGATCCTTATTATTACGAGATTCCCTAATTTTTATAATTGTTTAAGCCACGCCCTTCCTGAATAGTAAGTTTTTTTTTTGTATTTACCCGTTTGTCATGTACTTTATATTTTGTAACATTTTATTGTCTAATGTATGAACTGTATACTGTAATCGTAAGTTTCGTTTGTTTTCCTAATATTAAATAATAATCATTATAAGTATTTTGTTTAATTTATTTATACGCATATCAAAGACGGATATAAATAATTAAAAATATAAGACTTACCAAATTAATTAAATGAAATTTCATCTGTCGCTGACAGTGTCAATGGAAAGGATGGATTTGGAAAACAACGGTTTAGAATAATTAAATAAGAAATCATTTTATTACTTTATCTGAATTGGTTATTAAATCTTAAACTTAAATAAAGAACGTCATCAACATCCGAGGTAAGTAAAGAATATTCTTGAGTCATCAGTTGATTAAATACAATAGATATTACACTGAAAAAACAACATCAAGAAAAAGAAGTTGGCTTCAGCTAAGTGGAAACTATTAGACGATAAGGTTTTGGAGAAACTAGGTCTATTCAAAATACCGTTATGATTTATCATACATATTATATTTAATGTAATAACTAAATGAACTTGCGCCCTTAAAATAAATGATGAATTTATAACTTATATGCGATATGAAAGCTTATGAGTATGGCAAGTAAAGCTAGTGTGACATACAATGTCCGGTCAGTCTGAACGTATTTAGTCCGGCGGATTTCATTCAGTCTGATTAAACTATCATGTAGCCTTTAATTTGGTGCAAAGACCAAAGTAATCAGACCAGACCAGACCAAACCAGACCAGACCAAAGTAATTCTAAAGGGTTTTTTAAATCGATGAATCTAAAAAATGGTAGAACTGTCTGACTATATCATTTTGTAACGAAGTGCTTTATCATTTCATATTTATCAACTAATTGAAATTTGACAGCGCTGTGTTAATGAAATTAATGGCATCTAGTAAGTTCTCACAATCCAAAGCATAGAGCCTATTTGTTATATATATTTTTCGTTGGACAGGAAGTAGTCAACCTTTGTGAAATAAATCTTTAAAAAATGTTTAAGTTTTACCAGGCAGGAATCAATCTGAGAATTATCAATAAACTATTAATTTGGACGGTCGTAAGGGCGTGGTTATATAAATGTTTTCTTTACATATATACTTACTATAATTATGTCAGATCTTCTGTTTTATTAATGGTTATATATGTTTTCCACATAAAACGTGTGTTTTCGTAGAGCACATTAAACACATTTGTCATTGAAAATTTTATAGAAATGGCAACCTGAAATTCTTCGAGACTTACTAGATATGACAAGAGAAAAGTAGTCTGTGATTTGAAATATTTCATGTTTAGTCACGTAATGTATTATTTTTTTAAGACAAGAAAAAGCCTTCAATTTCAATGATCTATAGACACTAAAAATAACCAAAAGATAATATATTTTAAGGAAAGAATGCACTTTTCTTTTATTGTAAAAGTAAAAGTCTTTCACTTATGAAACATCAGCAAGAAACTACAAAAAATTTTTGTTTATTACCACAAAAAAACTGAAAGAATGAAAAAAATAATGAAAAAAATAATGAAAAAAAACAGCTTATCATAATTTTATACAATATATAAAGAAGCAGATGAAATTAATTTAACAGAAAACATTAAAAAGTAAAAAAAATATCAAATTTATTATAAACTTTGAGCTGTAGAATAATTTTACTTATCTGTTATATTTAAATTTACTCTTTATCTTATCTTATTTTATATTTTATTATCTTTTATTAGTTATCAAAGTATATTTAAGTCGTGTCGTGTTTAACACTGCCCCTTATTTAGAATCTCAAAACTTAGTTTATTTTGGTACATGATGTTAGTCCTAATTAATGTTCAAATATTCTAATAATTTATGTGAACACTATCAGGTATACCTAAGATAAACATTTAAGGTATATACATATAAATAAAATTGAAGTGTCTGTTTGGAATTTCAAATTAACAGCTTTTACTAAATGCGTATTGAAATATATACTGTATTTAAAAAACATTTTTTGAAAATTTTCCCCTGTCTATCTGTTCCGGTTAACCTCTGAAACGGCTGAACTGATTTTAATAGAACTTTTACTAGCAGAAAGCTGATGTTATTAGGAGTAATTGAAGATACTTTAATTAAAAAAATATAATAATTATTTAATCTATTTATATAAAAAGATGAGACAAAAAACATAATTAATTCTAAAATATAATTTCTGATTCTCGTTAACGAATATTACAAACATAATATTACACAGATATATATAATAATGAGATGATAAATTACTAAGTATTAAACTAATAATGTATGAGTATTAATTAAAGATTTGCAAAATTATATAAAATAAGTTTTTGTTTTACAAATAAAATAAATTCATCTTATTTATAAAAAACATTTTAATAAATTTATTTGTAGAAGGACAGGTCTTGAATAAGGCAAATATATATTTTTCCAACCAGAATATAGAAGTAAGTATACCAATCGCTCTAATAAAAACACAAATATAAGTCAATAGTGGAGAAATCTTTTTGATTGCCTTTATTGTGTCGTGAAAGCAAACGGTTCGATCAAATATGAATTAACAAATGCATATAATAATGCTAATGCTTCAGTAGTTAAAAAAATAAAACCATATATACCTTAATATAACCTACAATAAAGAACTTAACGATAAAATAAATATATATATATATATATGACAAGACAAAGAAGGAAAAGTAAACATATAATAGATATATTCTGAGTTATTTATATCTCAAAGGATAGGTAGACAAAGCCGCGGGCAATAGCTAGTAATGTTTACTCATCTAGAATTGCGTTAGAATTAAACTGTTATTATTTCCTACACTTGTAGTAACTGTATCTGCATTTTAGCATAACTCTGCCAATTTGAACGCTATTGTTTAGTGTTTGCGACTTGAATATTAATATGCAGAAACGAATCGTGCTCTTGGTGAATGAAATGGAGGAGAGATATTGTAAATGAATTGCAAATAGAGTTATTAAAATATAGCTTATATATTATGATTTATTAGTATCATCTTTATATAAACTAAGAACTAAATAATATTACAAAACTAACAAACAAAAATGATGTTCTGTGAAGCACCCTTTAAGAAACATTTTTGATTGTCACTTTTAACAGTTTTCTGATTAGACTTAAAAACTAATATTAAAATTATAAACCCATAAGAGAAAATTTAACATTCATCTCATTCAATTAACATCTTCATATTGTTACATTGTTATGACATCTCTTACCAAGAACTCTTACAAAGAACAGAAGAAGAACAAAAATACTTAATATTATAATATAAATTTTCGTATTAAGTTTTATTCTCATTAATATTGTTTTTTTTTTACTTTTAGCTATTAATTAAAAAAGACGGCTTCGTTTTCATTAGTCATATTAGTATATAATATATGTGAAATTAATTCTCCGGTTCTCTGCTTTGATAAAGACCAATTTTTATTAAGATATAATTATTGTCGACGTTTCATTTTTATTTTCTCTCCGAGTTGACTGATTGCAAGTTGTATGCACTGGTATAATATAATTCACCTAATGTATTTTCTGCATAAGAAAAATTAAATAAATTTAATTTCAAATATGCAATAATAAGGAAGATAGGCTAATAGATTAAGGTTAGCTGGTTTAATAAAATCAGTTGATTTATGAGATACAATAACAGCCGTAAAGGATATTAAAAATTCTAAAATTAATATTGAGATATTTTGTGTCCGGGATAATTATATTTTTAATATAAAATGAGTAAATAATAATTGTCAGTTAAATGGTGCAGAGACGGAACACCTTGATAACTTTAAGCACATATAAAATATTCGGGTTACTCGTTACTCGTCCGAAGATGACTTAGAGGTAGGTTGGAAGCCAATTTTCAGGGTATCTTGGTGAATAGGAACAATTATCCAGCGGTGAACGACTAATACGATGAAAGTAACCCCTGGGTATTATCCTAGTGTTCTCCTCATCAGCGAATCTAACTAAGTATGGATCAAATACTTGTTGGCTTTGTTTTAGGTATTAATACGAAATTTTCAGTTTGTTAAACAGTTAAGAAATATGTTTATTTTTAAACTTTTAAAGATTTAACTATTTCAGTCCACAAGTTTTTTTATATGTTATGTAATTAAGTCATTATCTATTGAACAGAATTTGAATTTGAATTTAAGACTTTTAAAAGTTACAGGAAGTTTCTCGTATCTTTCAAGTTAGAGTTTTAACAAAAATTTAAAGATTTTATTTTAAAAGTCGCATTTATCATTTTCTTAGTGGATTTTTAATGTGAATTGAGGTTCATAGTATTACATGTTACCAATACGTGGGTACTGTGTTATATTAGTTCATAAATAAACTGAATGTATAATAGTGTATAATGTGATTTCTCTTCACAAATTAGATGAGATAAATTATACAATATATAAATTAATTAAATAAAAAATAACGAACTAATATCTAACTAATATATTTAAAACAATATAATTTGATATCAGTGTTGGTATTTTTTATTCTTGTCCGAAAGTTCGCTAGAGTTTGGTAATTTCTGCCTCAATTGTTGAATAAGTATTGAATAATCCGAATTGAAATATATTTAAGTATTAATTTAACAAGTTGTTATGAATTTTAAGGTAACAAATATTTTATAGAATTAACCCGATTTGAATTGAGAAATCTGTGTGTCTTTACAAGTTTTTATATACTTAAATGTGGTAAGACAAAACAGTATTTCTGCTCTCGTTGTTAATCCAATTTATAATTAGTATAATTCACTTAGTTGTTTCACAGTTCTCAGTCCGGTGCGTATTCTTTATTATATCTGAAGACTGTTTGTATTTCTAGAGCCAGATATCATTACCAACAAAACAGAAAATATTATAATATTTTACCCGAATGCAAGATAAAAACAAGGAAACTCTTTTTACTTAATACTTTTTATATTTTGTTATTTTTCGTATAGCAGGAAGTCAAATATAGCTACCTAATATTTTCTCAACGCAGCTGTTATGTTACAACACTCGACGTACCGTCAATAATATAAGAATTAAGGTTATTTAAGACGCTGTAATATATTCCATAAACGACCATACAAAATAATATATATAAATAATAATATGTATGTATTTAATATGTATGTATTTAAATCACTTTGTGTATAGAAACGTAGGCACTTAGACAATTTATTGGAAAAGCAAGTGCTTCATAAAGACAAGTTAATATCAGCACTAGTACTCTAAGATTATCTACATAGATGACTCAAGTGTTAGATTTTGATATAAGCTTAATTTTATTATTAATTTATTTGTTGTTTCGAACTGACTTCATTGGACTAGAACCACCTACTCATCATACTTCAAACAAGAATTGGTTTTATGGGTGCGATTCATAATATTATTCATAGCGTAAGTAATATAATCCGAAAATACGCCCTATAAATCAGAATAGAACAGAGGGCATGTATGAAGAGGTTGATGTCTGTGGCCGAGGCGAAAGTTATATTTATTTCATTTCGAGAACCAAAATATTGTTGAGAAACTGTTTCTAGTAATGTACTTGTGTATATAAATTTAATAGTATCAAAAAGTATAAAAAATTTCAAGATGCGTTAAAGAAATTATAAATTGAATTATTACTACATTTTTTATATTCTAGTCTGTTTGTTCTACATCTATAAATATATTATAAATTAATTGAGAAACTTCATTAATGTTTTGGTTGCCAGATAGACATGGTTTTATATTAATAACATGCCATGTGATGATTTGATACACAAGTGAAATGTTATAGATATTGTAACTAATATTACTAGTAAAATAAACATTTGATATTTAACTATATTAACAAACAGATCTAAACTTTAGTAAGTATTATAAGTTTAGTTTGTATTTTAACAAGTTGTCAACAAAAACAAATGTTTATTATCTTAATTATAAGTTTTGTAAATCTGCAATAACGAGGTATTTTAGTTAGTTCGAAATATTAATACGTAGTTAAATGTACAAGCTAAGGCGGTTTAAAAATACACAACATTATTTTTCCGGTTGCCGGCGACTTCATCTTCTGTTAAGAATTATAATGCCTGCTATCATCACTTTAGGTTTAACATATTTTTATTATTTTTTTGTAATTATTACCTACATTTTCAGCAAAACCTCTTCATTTTATTCGTGACAAACAAACATAAAGAAACAAAGCACCAAAATATATTTTTTTTTGTGGTTACTTTTGTCTTTTACGTGATACACAGATTTTTTTATAAACTATTAAATTATAGAATCGATCATGTTATTATGTATTATATATAAGATAATAATTAAATATTGATATAAATAAAAAATAAATAACGACTTTAATATACATAATAGGTGAGTATAACGTGACCTTGGATATTACTTTGACTAATGTGACCACGAGAGAGATTTATTTATAAATAAATGTAGATTTTATGTTCAGTCATTGATTAATGGTTTATGGACAAGAAATGTTAAATTATGTAATAAAAAGACACACTGAAATTCATCAAAACCTGTCTGGTGTTGTTATTGTATGAAGAAACAATAAACTGTATTTTTTTTTATTATATGTAAATATATTTACAAGACAAATTCAAAAATGTAATCTATTAAAAGAAAGTTCCTATAAAACATTGTTTCATTGTAAAAGCTGCCATCGCTTGATACGAAATAATGTTCGAGAATGAATTAAGATAAATCAGCAGTAAATTAATGCCTTTAATTAAAATGACACATTTAATAATAACCTCAACAACCTTCATGTATGTTTATGATTTTATAATTACTCTGTTCACCGCAAACAGAAAACATTCACCAAAACAATTTACAACAAAGTTAATAATATTCATATTCATATTTATTCGGTAATATTTTTGGTTTACAATGTTCTTAAAACTATTTTCAAAAATATAAATTTGCCGGTTAGGGCGTCCCAAATCAGTCGTCAAAAATATTATTTACACTTTACTACATTATATTAACATTCTCTGATAACACGTTGATAACTGTATCAATTAAAATATTCAAATCATTATAATTTAACTAAAAAATAAACAAATAAATAACAAGTAAAAAAAGTAAAATACCGAAATCATAATAATAAATTTAAAATACGAGTGTCATTAAAATATTTGTATGTCAATATTATTCAAATTATCCTTTAAAAATTCGTCATAACTATAATAAACCTTTGATGTCAACATTTGTTTGATCTTATTATAAAAAAAAGTGTCCTTTTTAATTTCTTTAATTCGATTTGGTAACTTATTGTACGTCTTTATAGCCATACAATAAGAACCTTTTTTTACTAAAGCCATCATTTTGTCACGAGTCAATACTTTATTTCATCGCTGTGTAGTCGAGTGTATCCACTTTAACAACAGCTCCATCTTCAGGTATTACACTGTTAGCACATTGTAGTAGAGAGCTTCAGGATCAAATAGATATTATTAACTATTACCTACAATGTTTTACTTTGCGCTGTTCAAGACCGCTTTCATCAACAAAGCTACTTTTATCAAACAAAGAACAATAGAATGGAGTCTCAACTCTAATAGATATGTTTACATTCCTCTCTCCGCCCGCGGCATGGAGCTGATGATAATTACACTGCAGTGTTATTTATTAATTTATTGTTAATTAATTTGATCAAGGTTACGTTACTTGTTTTATAGATCCTTTAAGACTTTGTTAAATGTGTTTACATTTAAAGTAAATTTATTTTCCATGAATCATTTTGTATTCCTTACATAATTTATATACAAAAAAACAAATTAGTTAAACATACAAATATATAAATGATACTTAATCTTAAATTAAATATGTTAGGAATTAAACAACGCAAGATAAATTCTTAGTCTTATATTTAAGACTGGGACTGAGATTCTTATCTCTTTGGATAAGAATCTCAGTCGCTTCCCTCCCTCTCTCTGCAAATATATTGTGATTTAACCTATAGATTAAGTCTAAGAGTATTTTCACTGGTTCTAATATACTTTAATATTCAAAAGCGATTATTTAATAGTCTTTTGATCTGTAGTGAACTTAATGCTCCGCGGGAACCAACTTATATAAGAAACATTTATGCAATTATTGACTTTTGACCTTCGTAATTCAAAATCGTCCACTGAAAGCTAGGCCATTCTTTAAGTTAAATAAAAGCTTCAAGTTAAGCAGGTATAAAATGAAGTCATTTATTAACTTAACGACTTCAATAGAACTTTGCGACTTCTAATTAATTCAGTAAAATATATTAGTTTTGTATTAAGTTTGATTTACTTTGATTTATGAGATATTGATATTTCATTATATAATTTAATTATTACAATTCTCTGTTTATTTCCACTTATTACATTCGATTGTCATTAAGATATAAATATATCATGGTTAATGTTTCCTTTTTTGTGTACTCTCCGGGTTGACCGGGTTGGTTGGAGGTCTATGTATATATATTATGTATATATTATACTGGTTTTATAAGAAAAGTTGATTTATTAGATACAATAGCAGTCGTTAGCCATTCAAAGAAGGGAACAGAAAAGTAATGCTTTTAAAATAATATTCAGCCTTTTTGTGTCCAGGGTAAATATATGTAATTTAAAAAAAGGTCTTTTTAGAACTACACATAATTACTTTTTGAAAAAAGTTACTCCTGGAAGATAACTTAAAGGTAGGTTGGAAACCAATTTTCAGGATGACCTGTTGAGTAAGAATAATCATCCAATGACACCCGACTGAGGCGGTGAGGTCACCCTTGGGTTTTATCCTGACGTTCTCTCTGTCAACGAAATCCATATGACCATCCCCAATCTCATTAGGACGAAGATGTCTTCGATATGATATGTATCTATAATGGAGTTAAAAGTTAAAGTTTTCAACTAATTTTACCAAATACACCCGGTTTAGAGTTAGTAGCAATTTAGTCTTTTAATTTATTTATAAACTAAAGACAGTTTCATACAAAGTATTAATATAAATATGTAAATATGTTGTGTGAAATACAATTTTTATGATTAAATTTGGATTTCTAACATTTATCGGATTTATTTTAAATATTAATTTTGGATTTTAAATATTTTGATATTACTGTATAATGAAGAAATTTTCTTTATAGAGTTTTTTTATAAATATTATGAAACGAAGTTATTTTTTATTCAACAGTTTAATTATGAAACAATGGTTGGTATTTAGTAATTTCCATTGATTTTGGTTAAAGTTAAGACTTTAAAAAGTTGCATGAAGTTTCTCGTATCTTTCAAGTCAGTTTTAACAAAAGTTTAAAGTTATTACTTTTAAAAGTCTCATTTATCATATTAATTGAAATAGTTTTTAATAGTAGATGTTCTCGTGATACGCTTAATAATATAACACAGTGGGACGGACGGACACATATTAACAGAGTTATGTTAAACATAGGATGCAAATTAATAAATATATCAAATGGATCAGCTTGATCTTTTTATATTAAGTCACGAAAATCAATATGAATATAATTATTTAATTGTCTATTAATATAACACTAGGTGTTGTGAATAAATCTATTGACTACTACGCTCTATATATACACAAACTACTACACTCGAAGACACAGCGATGTAATAAAGTATTATTAACTTTGTTGTAAATTGTTTTGGTAAATGTTTTCTGTTTGCGGTGAACAGAGTTATTATAAAATCATGAACGATACATGAAGGTTGTTGAGGTTATTATTAAATGTCTATTTAAATTAAAAAGCATTAATTTGATTTATTTTAACTGGTAGCCTTTACAATGAAACAATGTTTTACAGAAACTTACTGTCAATAGATTATGAATTTTGAATTTGTCTTATAACAATATGTATATAACAAAAAGTAATGACATGTGTATGTGTGTGTGTGTGGTAACATATAAAGGAATATGGATTGATTAGTATTTGACAACAGAATTATATATTAGTATTATATATTATAATATATAATAATTATATAATATGTGTTCTTTGTAATGAATCATTAGTATTTGAAGTCAATTCTTTTATCATTATCATTCCCCGATATATGAGAAATATTGAAATTTTTGTTAACAATAAAATCTATTATTATTATTTAAATCTAATATAATTGTTTAAATGTGTTTTTATTATTTATTTTAATATTGCTTATCCATAAACCACTAATCAATTATTGAACATAAACCTATAATCATTTCATAATAAATCTCCCTCGTGGTCACATTAGTCAAGTATCCAAGGACGTCATACAAACACACTACACTCACCAATTATATATATTAAAGTCGTTATTTATTTGTTATTTACATGATACATTATTAACATGATCGATTCTGAAAATTCCATAGTTTATAAACGAGAAATCATATAAAAGTAAAAAGTAAACACACAATATATATATATATATATATATATATATATATATATATATATATATTTGCGCATTGTTTGTTAATCTGTTTCTTTGTCAGAAATAAAGTGACGACGTTTCGATGAAAATAACGGTTTCCAATAACTATCAAACAGGTATTAAAAAATATGTTAAACCTAAAGTGATGATAACACGCATTATGATTTGTATAATAAGAAGATGAAGTCACCGGCAAGAGCTAGTTACATAAAAATATGAAATTGTAAAATAATTTGTTTGTGTATTTATAAACCGCCTTAGCTTGTACATTTAACTATATATGAATATTTCAAAGCACCTAAAATACACAGTTCACTTCAATTGACAAAAGATTTGTTAATCAATTTAACATCAATTTGCAAAAATTTATAAATATTAACATATATTATTGTATAAAATCATAGAAGTAAAAAATTTTTTAAATGCTAGTAAGAAGTAACAATCGAAATTTCCACATTAAATATTTTCGACTTACTTTATTATACTATATTCCATTAGTATTTAAGGTTCTGTTTTGGACGTTTGAGATATTGCCGTCAGGTATAGGTCTGTCAAGATTCTTAATATTATTTATTTTCATATTTTCCCTAACTATTCTTAATTTAGATATCATAAGACAACATAAAATGTTGTCTTATGATATCTAAATTATAATAATATAATCTCAATGTAACAATTAACCCGCTTTGAATTGAGAAATCTGTTTTTCTTTACTAGTTTTTCTATACTGGAATAGGCAAAGACAAAACAATTTTTTCTCTCATTGTCAATCCAATTTATAATTAGTATAATTCACTTAGTTGTTTCACAGCTCTCAGTCCGGTGCGTATTCTTTATTATATCTGAAGAGTGTATTTCTAGAGCCAGATATCATTACCAACTGGGGAACAAAGATATTATAATATTTTACCCGAATGCAAAATAAAAACAAGGAAACTCTTTTTACTTAATACTTTATATTTTGTTATTTTTCGTATAGCAGGAAGTCAAATATTCCTACCAAATATTTTGAAACGCAGCTGTTTAAGTCACACCATTCAACCTACCGTCAATAATATAACCATTAAGGTTATTTAAGACGCTGTAATATATTCCACAAATTTAATATACATATATACATTTATTCGTGTATGTATTTAAATCACTTTATGTATAGAAACGTAAGCATTTATTCAATTAACTCTTCATTGTAAAAGCAAGCGCTTCTTAAAGGCAAGTTAATATCAGTAGTAGTACTCTAAGATTCTCTATATATGGCTTAAGTTATAGGATTTCATATAAGCTCAGATTATGTCTTATGGACTGCCTTTTCTGGACTATTACCACTCACATAATATATTTGAAACAAGAATTGTTTCTATGGGTGCGCTTCATAGCGTAAGTAATATAATCCGAAAATCCGTCCTAATTCTTAAATGTAATATTAATCATAAAGAATTTATATAATGCTATTTGGTTCCCGAGTTTCATTATTAAATAGTACTGAACATATGTGCTAGAGGTATAATGCTTCTTATATTCGAGAGAGCAGAGTCGCGGATAACAACTAGTTTATACATATAGCAACATAACAATAAGGTAAAATGTATGTATCACTATTTAATGTATCCAGGGAGAGTAGAGAGATAGAGAGAGTTGGTATTAATAACTAGTTGTTAAAATTACACAGAATGAAAACTATTTCTATCTCTATTGCGATTAAATATATGTGATTTGAAAAAAGAAATAATTATATAACAGATGTTTATTTTCATCAAAACCTTAGAATAGTATGTTTCCTAAAAGTAGGGTTTGCGTCTCTTGGAAATGATTCATTATTGTTACTTCAAAGCTGTGTCCGAATATTCCCCAATTAATTTAATTTAATACGTCAGGGGATATTTATAATGTATTTTGTATATAATTATTATTAATTACATCACATCTTACCTCAATTCTTGGAAAGAACAGTTTGATGAACTTTATATAATAAATTTATATAATTAGAACAGCCTACTTCGGACCGTGACTTCTTGGACTCAGATCGGAAGTGGTGACCAATGACAGGTGTTATTTTTGTTTATTTCAATTCGAGAACCAAAATATTGTTGAGATACCTTTTCTATTAATGTATTTGTGTATATATTGTTGGAGTCAGTGCCCTGTCTCTCTCTGGTAGGGAGAACTGACTATCCAGATGATTATGATGATAAAGTAAGAGAGTGGACTGTATAACAAATTTGTATTGAATCACTTATGTATGTACGAATAGGAGCGTGAGCAAAGTAGTTGTGTCTGGACTGCCGAACCACACCACTACCACTCTTCCTACCGCCAGAGTCCCGCAGTGTCCGCCCGGCGCGCTGCTTGCCGTCGCCTGCGCCCCGCTATTGAAAGCAATGTCACATTGCTCCTGACCTTGTGCTAGGCGCTCAGCATATTTTTAATAAAATAAAAAAGTATATAATATTTTCAAGATGCGATAAAGAAATTACATATTGAATTATTACAACATTTTTTATATTCTAGTCAGTTAGTTCTACATCTATAAAATATTATATATTAATTGAGAAACCTGATTAATATTTGAGTTTCCAGATAGATATGGTTTTATATTAATAACATGCCATGTGATGATTTGATATTCAAGTGAAATGTTTTAGATATTGTAACTAATAATGATAGTAAAATAAACATTTCAGATTTAACAAGATTAATAAACAGATCTAAACTTCAGTAAGTATTATAAGTTTAGTTTGTATTTAACAAGTTGTCAACAAAAACAAATGTTTATTATCTTAATTGTAAGTTTCGTAAATCTAAAAAAACGAAGTATTTTAGTTAGTTCGAAATATTAATACGTAGTTAAATGTACAAGCTAAGGCGGTTTAAAAATACACAACATTATTTTTCCGGTTGCCGGCGACTTCATCTTCTGTTAAGAATTATAATGCCTGCTATCATCACTTTAGGTTTAACATATTTTTATTATTTTTTTGTAATTATTACCTACATTTTTCAGTAAAACCTCTTCATTTTATTCGTGACAAACAAACATAAAAATATATATTTTTTGTGGTTACTTTTGTCTTTTACGTGATACACAGATTTTTTTATAAACTATTAAATTATAGAATCGATCATGTTAGTAATGTATTATATATAAGATAATAATTAAAGATTCATATAAATAAAAAATAAATAACGACTTTAATATATAATTGATGAGTATAACGTGTCCTTGGACATTACTTTGACTAATGTGACCACGAGAGAGATTTATTTATAAATAATTGTAGGTTTTATGTTCAGCCATTGATTAGAAGTTTATGTTTCAGTAATGTTAAATGATGTAATAAAAAGGCTCACTGAAGTTCATCAAAATCAGTCTGGTGTTGTTTTAAGGTATGAAGAAACAATAAACTGAGGTCTGTGTGATATACTTATAGTAAGTAGCCCGTCCTTACTTTACTTACTTGTTATATGTAAATATTGTTATTCAACAAATTCTAAATTCGTAATCTATTTTCAAATTCAAAATACCTTTATTCAAGTAGGCATTTACACGCACTTTTGAATCGTCCATTATTACAATACAAAAAAAGGTCAGTGTAGTCAGTCCGTAAGTAAGCTACCACCGGCTCGGAATGCTTCTCTGTTGAGAAGAGCAGCCCAGAAACTCAACTGTTGCTCTTTTCAAAAGAAATATAATAATCTTAAATGATGTACATTATAATATAAATCCTGCAAAGTATTGAAAGTAAGTCTTTTAAATTATTGTTTCATTGTAAAAGCTGCCATCGCTCGATACGAAATAATGTTCGAGAATGAATTAAAATAAACACCAGTAAATGAATGCTCTTTAATTAAAATGGCACATTTAATAATAACCTCAACAACCTTCATATGTCGTTCATGATTTTATAATAACTCTGTTCACCGCAAACCGAAAACATTCACCAAAACAATTTACAACAAAGTTAATAATACTTTATTCCATGCTGTGTATTCGAGTGTATCCACTTTAACAACAGTTCCATCTTGAGGTATTACACTGTTAGCACATTGTAGTAGAGAGCTTCAGGATCAAATAGATATTATTAACTATTACCTACAATGTTTTATTTTGCGCTGTTCCAGACCGCTTTCATCAACAAAGCTACTTTTATCAAACAAACAACAATAGAATGGAGTCACAACTCTAATAGATATGTTTACATTCCTCTCTCCGCCCGCGGCATGGAGCTGATGATAATTACACTGCAGTGTTATTTATTAATTTATTGTTAATTAATTTGATCAAGGTAACGTTACTTGTTTTATAGATCCTTTAAGACTTCGTTAAATGTGTTTACATTTAAAGTAAATTTATTTTCAATGAATTATTTTGTATTTCTTACATAAATTATGTACATGTTTTAATTACTAAATGAGATATCATTTATCAACCGTTTTATCACAAGTCACCGATTCTCTTAATAACAATGAAACGGAATTTGAATTTTCCTTAGATTAATATTGTGGATAATTTTTAGCAATGGCAGTATTATTATGGAATTAAAATGTTTGGCATAAACAAGCGGTTATGGGATTGGTCCAAAAAATGTTTAGTCCAGGAAGAATATATCTTAATCCATATTTTTTGTAGGATATATGTTACTTATATATAAAAGCCACAGGTATATAAATAATACTAAATCTTAAATTAAATATATTAGAAATTAATTAACAGACGATAATTTCAAAAATTCTTATAATTTAAGATAAAGAAATAAGGAAAATAATGTCTGTGATATTATATGGTCTCAGTCCTGTCTCTCTCTCTCTCTTTCTCTCTCTGTCTCTGAACATATACTATGATTTAACATCCTTTAAAGTAAGTCTCACATGATTTTTTTTTCTCCATTCATACAATGTGACATTTTATTATTTTTACATTTTAAAGGAATATTTTCACTGGTTAACAGACTTTAATATTCAAAGGTTATTAACAAGTCCTTAGCCTAAACAAAGGCAACTTAATACTCCATGGGAACCAACTATCATAAGATACATTCATGCAATTAATGTTTTTAACCTAAGTAATTCCAATCGTCCATTGAAGGCTAGATCGGAACTTCACTTTTTTACAATTAATAAACAAAGGGAGAGCATCTCTTACATTGGAATCAAATTTGATTTAGTGATATTAGTATATAATATTTTGGAGATTAATTCTTGGGTTCTCTGCTTAGATAAATACATACCAATTATCATTAAATTATAATTATATAATAGTCAAAGTTATTATTGTTTTTTCTCCGTGTTGACCTTTAGCTAGTTCTAAGTAGAATACTACATAGAACTTAACGAAGTCTGCACATTACCATTTTTTTACTAATTTAAATTGCAGACATATAGCAAAACTATGGACTAATACGTCAAGTTATACTGGTTTATTAAGAACAGTTGATTTATAAATATATGCATATAGCAGTCGTTTATAATTTAAGGAAGGGAACCCAGAATAATACTTTAAATAATGTTGAAACTTTTGGTATCTATTACATTTATATATGTTTTGGAGATAGGTTTAAAATATACTTAATAAATATGTAAATAATAAAAGCTAGATTAATAGTGAAGAGAAGGTTCTTTTTACCTGTAATAATATTAGGCACACATAATTATTCCGGGAGAGTTACTCTGGAAGAGGACTTAGAGGTTGAAAACTAATTTTCAGGATGTCATGGTGAGTGAGAACCATCCAGGGGTGTCCGACTGAGGCGATAAGGTTCCCATGGGTTTTATCCTCACGTTGTCTCTGTCGAATCCCACATGCCCGTCCCCAATCACAACTCCATTATATATATGCAAGGACTTGTATATAATGGAGGTAAAAGGTAAAAGTTTTTAACTTATTTTAAAAATTTTACCTTGTTTGGACACAGCAGCAATTTAGTTTTTTAATTAATTTATAAAATTCTTAGTTTTATTTAAGGCATAAATGTAAAAATACAATATAAAATACAATTTTCAAAACTAAATACGAATTTCATACATTTGTAGGCTTTGTTTTGGATTTCATTGAAAAGTTACGAAATTTTCTGTTTGGTTAACGGTAAGGAAATAAATTGTGTGAAAAATTTAAGAGATTTAACTATTTTGTTATAGTTTGCTACATTCTTATATATTATGATATTAAGTAATTGAACATTGAACAGATAATAAAACAATAGTTCGTATTCACTAACTTCCTTTGATTTTACATAAAAATAAGACTAAAAAGTTACAAGAAATTTCTCGTATCTTTCAAGTCAGAGTTTTAAAAGTTTAAAGGTTTTACTTTTAAAACTTTCATTTATCATTTGCTCAGTTAGATTTTTAATGTGAATTGTGAGGTTCATAGGTTTCATATTTTAGTGTTACATTAGTTATTGATTATTTTAGTTCTGAAAAGAAAATGATAATTAAACAATTAATAATAATATAAATGTGATAAAGAACATAATATCTATAATCGAATAGAATTAAATAAGTAATTGAATAAAAATACTTTTTTAAATTTTGTTTTCATTTATTGGTTGTGCTGATTAAGTGTTGCCATAGTTATGGTAGAAATAACTGACTTATAAACAAACTGACATAAGAATTGATTATCTAACTATAGAAAGTATTGTTTTCTAATAAAAGTAATATTGGTGTAGCTTGCTGGATTCCTAAGTACAAAATTATCCTTCAATTTCAATATCCCCCTATGTCATCAGTTTTCACAGGAGAGTCGATAGCAATTTTAGAAGCCATACGTTTTGCTGAATCGCATAGTATTCATCAAACTTTAATACTTTCAGATTCTTTGAGTTGCCTTCAAGCAATTAAGCAAAAAAACTTTTAAAAGTAAAATTAGATTTCCAGTTATTTTTCAGATTCGAGAAGCATTATTTTCTTGTCAACTAAAACAACTTAAAATTGTATTAGCCTGGATTCCGGGCCACTCCGGCATAAATGGTAATGTATTTGTAGATACATATGCAAAACAAGCAGTTCAAACAAATGCCATCTCTCTTCTTGTAAACTACACTCAAGATTTAAATGCCCTTGCTAAAATTCTTCTTTACCAAGCTTGACACTCATTTTGGTTATCATCTAAAGTAATAAAAGGCAAGCATTATGCTTCAATTCAAATAGATATCCCTAGTAAACCATGGTTTTTCCTATATAGAAAGGCCAATCGTCACATCACGTCAACTATTTGTAGATTAAGACTAGGTCATGCTTGCACTCCAGTGCACTTAGCAAAAATAAGGGTTAGAGATCATTCATTGTGCGAATGTGGTTTAGATGAAGGTACTATTCGTCATATTCTTTTCTCTTGTCCCAGAAATAGTTATCATCTATATGAAGTCCTTCCTTCTAATATTCCTCGTCCCTTAAAAATAGAATGTTTTTTAAATCTTGTTTTTACTCCTTTTGTGTGGTGTGTTTGTAAATTTATTAAAATTAATAAAATTAAACTATAACTTTAACTATTAATTATAAAAATTTAACTTATACACAATATTTATATTTAATACTAACTTTATTTATTTGTGTTGTTTTAGTGCTGGTCACCAATATAACTGAGGTCTTAAATATTTATTTATTTATTTACTCTTTATTGTACACCACAATTCATATATCTACTGACCTTTTTAATTTTTTCTCTACACTTTATATTTATTAGTCTACAACTACAACTCTCATATACTTAAACTTGAAATTGGCAAAATATTCCAAGGATATTTGTGAATGTCAATGAGAAAAGATGAGTCATTACACTGGGCTCGCTTCGCTCAATATGCAAACGGCACCCGAGATTTCGCGAGCGCAGTGAGTCGAAATTGAGGATCTGTTGGTGACCATAGTTATTATTATTTTTAAGAAACACATGCTTTATTATGAACTAATTAGTATACGAAACGGAAAAAAAGTGTGACTTCTAGAAGCACCTTAAGATCAAAAGTATTCAATCTGACTGACACCTAACGCACTAACCCATTCATTGGTAGTGTGTTATTTCTACATCTAAAGTATTGTTTTCATAGAATATTTCATAGAACATTTATATTAATAACATACCATGTTGATGGTTGGATACGCAAGTAGTCATTTAAATATTTTAACTGCTACTATTAGTAAATTAAACATTTCAGTGTTAACAAGATTAACAAACACTTCTAAACTTCAGTAAGTATTATAAGTTTAGTTTGTATTCCAATAAGTTGTCAACAAAAACAAATATTTATTATCTTAATTGTAAGTTTCGTAAATCTAAAATAACGAGGTATTTCAGTTGCTTTGAAATATTAATATACAGTTAAATGTTTATTAATAACAATTGGCGGTTTATTAATAACAATACAAATTATTTTACAATTTCATATTTTTTATGTTACTAGCTCTTGCCGGCGACTTCACTTTCTTATATAAATCATAATGCTATCATCACTTTAGGTTTAACATATTTTTAATATATGTTTGATTGTTATTGGAAACCTTTTTTTCATCGAAACCTTTTCAGTATATTCCTGAAAAAGAAACAGATTAACAAACAATGCGCAAATATATATATATATATATTGTGTGTTTACTTTTTACTTTTATATGATACGTCATTTATAAACTATGGAATTTTCAAAATCGATCATATTAATAATGTATCATGTAAATAAAAAATAAATAACGACTTTAACACTAAACCTACCGAGTACCGGTCAAATTGGCCGTTCTTAAACTTTTGTAAAACTTACACATTTTTAAATGTCATAATATCGTTATCAAACTACATGACAATTCTGAGAATATGCATATAATATTTTCTACACTCTTTACTTTTAGTTATTTCCATTATTACCTGTGTTATATAGTAAAATAACTTTTAATTAGCGGTCAATTTGACGGCGTGCGGTAGGAACAGGTATACAAGAATTGTCGGTAGGTTTAGTGTTAATATATATAATTGGTGAGTGTAATGTGTTTGTATGACGTCCTTGGATACTTGACTAATGTGACCACGAGGGAGATTTACTATGAAATGATTATAGGTTTATGTTCAGTAATCGATTAGTGGTTTATAGATAAGCAATATTAAAAGAAATAATAAAAACACATTTAAACTATTATATTAGATTTAATTAATAATAATAGATTTTATTATTTTCCAAAAATTCATTGTTTCTCATTAATCGAGGAATGATAATGATAAAAGAATTGACTTCAAATACTAATGATTCATTACAAAAACATATTATAAAATTATTATATATTATAATATATAATACTAATATATAATTCTGTTGTCAAATACTAATCAATCCATATTCCTTTATATATTATCACAGATTTATATGGGAAAAGTGAGCGGTAAGAGAGACAGGGGGAGGCCTCGAGTGACCTTCGAAAACACAGTAGCTACGATACTGGAGGAAGGTCACGTAAAAAGCATGAGGACCCCCCGGAGGGCATGTATGAAGAGGTTGATGTCTGTGGCCGAGGCGAAAGAGGTATGCAGAGACCGTAGCGTTTGGCGCTCCGTCGTCTCTGGCTACCACGCAAGGGATATGGCGGGAAGGTAAACTCTATTATCACACACACATACACATGTCATTACTTTTTGTTATATACATATTTTAATAGGACAAATACAAAATTCGTAATCTATTCGTAAAGTAAGTTCATATAAAATATTGTTTCATTGTAAAGACTACCATTTAAAATAAATTACCAGCAAATTAATGTTTTTAATTAAAATGACACATTTAGTAATAACCTCAACAACCTTCATGTATCATGATTTTATAATAACTCTGTTCACCGCAAACCGAAAATATTCACCAAAACAATTTACAACAAACTTAATAATACTTTTTCGCTGTGTATTTGAGTGTAATATTAAAAAAATGTATTCACAATACCTAGTGTTCTATTAATAGACAATTAAATAATTATATTAATATTGATTTTTGTAACTTTTCATATAAAAATATCAAGCTGAGCTTTTGATACATTTATTAATTTGTGTCATAAAATATTGACACTTAAAATAAATCCGACAAATGTCTGAAAACTACATTTAACATTATAAATTTTATTCCAAACAGCATATTTAAATTAATGCCTTCAATGAATTTGTCTTTAGTTTATAAATAAATAAAAAACCGAGGTGCTGCTAAACCTTAACCGGGTACATTTGTTAAAATTAGTTGAAAACTTTAACTTTTAACTCCATTATAGATATGCCCTCGTCCTAATGAGATTGGGGACGGTCATATGGGATTCCCCGACAGAGAGAACGTCTGGATAAAACCCAAGGATGACCTCACCGCCTCAGTCGGGTATCATTGGATGATTATTCTTACTTATCATGACACCCTGAAAATTGGTTTCCAACCTACTTTTAAGTTATCTTCCTGGATTAAATTTCTCAAAAAATAATTACGTATGCCTAATGTTATTATAATTCAGAAGTTATCTGTACTATTTAACTAAAATTTATTATTTACACATTTATGAAGTTTATGTTAAGATATATTTCCAAAAAAATATCTAATTATCTTGGACACAGAAACTCTGAATATAAATTTCTGTTCCCTTCTTTAAATGTTTAACGACTGCTATTGTAGCTTATAAATCAACTGTCCTTATTAAGCCAGCATAACTTGATCTTTTAGACCATGTCTTTTACTACTTATTGTATAACTTACATTATTTAGTTATTAAATTTTTCTTGTGCAAATAAAGACACATTATGCGGACTTTATTATACGAGTAGATACAACTTCCGGAGATAAAACATAAAAGAAAATATCGACAATAATATATTTATATATTAAAGACAATCCAATATAAAGCGTAGAAATAATCAGAAATATTATAAGTAATAAAGCAGCCAACCGGAGAATCAAACCACACATATTATATACTACTACAGCTAAACCATGATAACAATGAAATAGACGCTATATCTTATCACTAATCGATAAACTTAAAAAAGTTATCCAACAAGAATGCAAATCAAATTTGCTACGCAAATTAAATTTACTAAATAAATTACAAGTCGCAAAGTTCTAATGAAGTCATTAAGGTAATAAATGACCTCTTATAATACCTGCTTTGATTGAAGCTTTGATTTAATTTATATTAAGATCTAGATTTCAATGAACTTGAATTACATAAGTTAATAATCATTAATTGTCATAAAAAAACATAAATGTTTCTTATGTAGTTGGTTTCCACGGAGTATTAAGTTGATTGACTGTAGGCCCAAAAACCACTTCTGAATATTAAAGTCTACTAGAACCAGAGAAAATACTCCTTTTTAATGTCGCATATTAAAAAATAATTTTGTAAGAATGTATATAAGTAGAATGTATGTAATAAAAGTAGCTTTGTTAATGAAAGCGGTCTTGAAAAATGTGTAATTTTTTTTCATTGCACGGACATGTGTAGTGATAACATATAGAGGAATATATATTGATTAGTACTTGAAAACAGCTATTATTATATATTATAATATAGAATAATTTTATAATATGTTTTCTCTGTAATGAATCATTAGTATTTGAAGTCAATTCTTTTATCATTATCATGCCCAGATTTATGAGAGAATAAAATCTATTATTAATTAAATCTAATATAGTGGTTTTCGTTATTTGTTTTAATGTGTTTTTACTACATAATATTTAATATTGCTAAGCCATAAACCACTAATCAAATACTGAACATAAAACCTACAATCATTTATAATAAATCACATTAGTCAAACTAATAGCCAAAGACGTAACACAAACACGTTATTTGTGTCAGAAGAGAAAGAGAGAAGTCGCGGGCGACCGTTAGTTACACAAAAAATATTTCATCGAGAAATTATTTTCAACCGCCTTACCTTGTATATTTAACAGTATCCTCATATTTCGAAGCAACTAAAATACCTCGTGTTATTTTAGATTTACGAAACTTAGAATTAAGATAATAAACATTTGTTTTTGTTGACAACTTGTTAGAATACAAACTAAACTTATAATACTTACTAAAGTTTAGAAGTGTTTGTTAATCTTGTTAACTCTGAAATGTTTAATTTACTAATAGTAGCAGTTAAAATATATAAATGATTTTACTTGTTTATCAAATCATTAACATGGTATGTTATTGACACTAAACCTACCAAGTACCGGTCAAATTCACCGTTCTTAAACTTTTGTAAAAATTACACATTTTTAAACGTTATAATATCGTTATCAAACTACATTACAATTCATAGAATATGCATATAATATTTGCTACACTCTTTACTTTTAGTTACTTTCATTATTACCTGCGTTATATAATAAAATAACTTTTTGAGCGAAGCGAACGAAGTGAGCGGAGCGTTTTACTGGAGACTTTTTGCATTCTTTGTCACGAATTGGCTCAAAAACTACTTGACGGAAAATTATGAAACTTTGCAAACAAAAAGACACACAGTCGGGGATGGTTCTTAAAAAAAAAGTTTGAAAGAAGTCCAAAAAAAAAAATTTTTTTTTATTTCATGTTAAAAAACTGATATCCCATTGAAGTCAATGGGAAACGATGAGTGAATACACTGGGCTCGCTTCGCTCAATATGCAAACGGCAAATTCGAAATTGAGGGTTTGTTGGCGCCCCTAGTAATTACCGGTCAATTTGACGGCGTGCGGTAGGAACAGGTATACAAGAATTGTCGGTAGATTTAGTGTTAATATTAATATCAAAAATCCACTACATTAATGTAGATTTTCTATGAAAACAATACTTTAGATGTTGAAACAGACTACCAATGAATAGGCTAGTACTTTGTCTCGTACATATAAATAGTTCCTGATGCTACAGCATGTGTAACTTGTAACATTCAAGAATTCGCAAGCACAGCGCTGCCGGCCTTGGAGGTAGGAATAAA
This sequence comes from Melinaea marsaeus rileyi, assembly GCA_918358865.1. NCBI lineage: Eukaryota > Metazoa > Arthropoda > Insecta > Lepidoptera > Nymphalidae > Melinaea > Melinaea marsaeus. The sequence goes on along the minus strand of OU911093.1, from coordinate 7,444,298 downwards.
GGCCTTTTTAAGGTACCCATGTCTTACCGATCTGGAAACACCGGCGAAGGAAGTTCGTTTCACATTCGAGTGGTACGTGGAAGAAAGGTCCTTCAAAACCGCACAAGATCACCACGCGTCCAGGATGTATGGATGGTATTTGAGGCGATGACGCGCTGTGCGATGGACAACAGCAACTTCCATTAAACCGGGACTACGTCTTACTACTACTACGTCTACGTCCAAGGAAAATAGAGACTGTCGAATAGTTTTTTTGGTGAAAAATATTTCAGGCATTGAGCTTTGACACCCCGGGAAGATCGATGGTGTCTTTAGTCAAGTTTAAGGCAAAAAGAGTGCCCAAGAGATCGGCTTTCTCTTTTGCCGTATGGGCCAGAATAAGTAACCATGTGCAATGGCAGTAGGGATGACTGACAAAAGTTCCCCGGACTGGTCTGAGAAACCGCCCAGAATTTGCGCGTGTCAGACGGGTATCTTGCTAGCTGATCCTCAATTTTGACGCTTAAACTTTGCTCTAACGATTTGCCGTTTGAAGAAACTGAAGGTAAGATTATATTTTCCCTTCAAAACTCTTGATTTCCGATCCTTAGATATTATCGTATTAACCCAAGCTTTGATGCGCCTGCCGTTTATCACCAAGTGATACTACAGAGCTTGGAACAAATATTTCTATACCCTGTAGTGTCATATCAACTACAGCCGCGGCGCAGTCATCCGAACGGAAACAAATCGCCCTCCTTGGGTGGGATGCAAAAAAGGACCGCATTCTATCCCAATCCGCTGACTTGTAATACTAAACTCGTCAGGGCCGCAGACAGTGATCAGAGGAACCTTGGGACCAGCATAGAAGGTCTATGGCTGTCCACGTCCGGTAGACGAGTGTGCGTCTTAACTAACTGGGACAAACTATTTGCCAGAGCAAAGTTAAACATAAATCTCCACGCGTAGTCGCTGGCACGTGACCCTAGCCAATTGGTATTGGTATACGACTTCGGCAGAGCAGATCGTCAATCTTTGCCTAGACATGACCCAAAAGTACATCCGTTTCTGCATTACCACCATGGGACCTGTAGAGGCACTTGTAGACTCTGACATGGTCGTCCATGCGTAGCCAGAGTACAGACAGGTCTTCTTTCAAAAACCTGAAGGCGACGGTAGCAGATATCCTCCCTTACGAATACAGATACCCCAGCGTGTGGTATAAAATGATGTTCAAATTTATACCTGGGATATGATAGATATGCTGGGTCGCTATATTGAGGTTGAGATATCTGCGTCTCCGTCTAAAACAACACGGCCGGCTGCGCTGTCTCTAGATGATTGTGGAGGGCTTTTAAGTTGGAATGAAATACCCAGATGTTGCAAAAGTCCACATTTAGAGTGGAGCGGGGTGCCGCTACGTTGACTTGTCGTTTGCCCGTAGAAAACACAAAATGCGATACTTTGCCCGCCCCAGATACGACGGGCAGCCCGAGCAAAAACCGAGAATCAATCCCTCGATTTTCGGGGAGGGGTTCACTGGTTTCATCAAAGCCGCTATATTAGTAACTTTATTAAAAACAATTCATTAAATAGTTGTTGTAACCTTGTATAATACTATAATCTCGACGAGAACAAAGCCACAAGTGATAAATCTATAATACAATTAAAAAACAATAAAGTGTTTCAATGATTTATTTAATATCTATGTAAGGATATATACTATACGCTTAAGCAATACTGAACAAACCTATAATATTACTATCGGTATTTAATTCAATAAATTACTATAAAACCGGTAACATATTACAATATTAAATTATATTTACACAATCTAATACATATAAATAAATAAAAAACTAATATTAATAATGAAATCAGATCCTACATCAATGTAAAATTACAAAATGTAAATTTATCGAAAATTTTTCCAATATGGCGATTAGTTACACACCTCCAAAATCTATCCGATAATTAGGCGAAAGATCAATTCCTACTCTATTTAGTTGTTGAGACAATTCCAAAATATTTTACAATAAAATCACGCTGCATACAATACTTTATATAGTTAGATAATCAATTTTTACGTCAGTTTGTTTATAAGTCAGTTATTTCTACCACAACTATGGCAACACTTAATCAGCACAACCGATAAATGAAAACAAAATTTAAAAAAGTATTTTTATTAAATTACTTATTTAATTCCATTCGATTATAGATATTACGTTTTTTATCACATTTATATTATTTTATTTGTATAGACTTCAATATAAAAAAGCCGGTCAAAAAACAAAGTTCAAACAGTCTTCATTTCAATTTCCTGGGGTCACAGTATATTTCCACAGCTACGAGCATTGCTATTGGTTACTTTTAAGTCAAAAGCATTATTTACAACCAATCAGAGCCGACTAGTTTTTAAAATCTGTCAAAAGACGTACAATAAAAAAATGTCAAAACGAAAATCACGTACAAAAAATCGTTGTAAACTAAAATTACTATACTATTATTTATTCCCTACATCACGCTCCAATATAAGATTTCTTTATAATTAATAATAATTTATTAATATTTTATTGCGCTTATTATACAAGCCTAAAAAGCCTATAATTTCATAATTTAACTTAACTAATTTTACTAGAAGAAATAAAATTTTTCATTTTTAAATAAATCATCTATATAAAGCGACGGGTACTTGATGATATCCCCTTGTCGAATCTAACATAAATATATATCATAAAGAAACCAAATATTGGCACCTATATGTGACATTATCACGTATTAAACATCTAGGAGGACATTTTTAAATCAATTCTTCTGTCGTTCCCTCGAATCCTCCCTACAAACCGCCCTTGGTGGTGAGTCTCGTCCCTTGGCCTTGGCCTTCCTTGATCGTTTGAACTTTGCGACATCATCCCCAAATACATCACCCGTTCGTAACGCTGATATGAGGTCATCGAACTCTCCCTTCTGTCCGTTTGTGAGGGTCCCATCCCTTGAATTATCGTGACCGTTGCAGTCGCCGTTAGATTTACCAAGTGATTTACCAACCGAGCTCAGTAAACTGGAACCCTGTTTTCTTTCCATTGTTCGTTTTTTGAGCTGAAAGTAATATATTAGATTTAGTCATACTCAACACAACCATTTAAAAATCTCTTATTTAAATTACAATAATATTAAGTTTTATGGTAAACAAAATATTGTCAACGGTTAAAGTGAAATAAAGACAACAAAATGTAAGAAACAAATTCACTTTACCGTTTTACTTAAATTTTTTAGATTGAAATCGAATGGATCGTTACTAAAATTACTCACTAGTTACGTAGTCAGAAATAGACAAGGTTTATATCCTTGTAATAGTAATATTTTAAAAAGAAATACAATTTTATCTACAAGATGTAGATAAAATACACTATTAAAAAAGATTAAACGGCTGAAATTTATTCAAACAGTATAGAACTTCAAACTAATTAAATTTATGTCTCTTACATCCATGTTTGTTTCCGATACGCTATCATTACAATCTCGTCATCCATCGCCCACAAGCATAATAACTCCCTCCCTCCATTTTCCTCACTAACCTCCTGCTCGTGCCTGGTCCGTCGCTCCTCTTCATCCCTCCTCCTCCTGGCGGCGTCGCACTCCGCGCGTGCCTCCGCCAGCTGTCCCAGGAAGCAGTCCATAGCACCGAAGAGCTGTTCCGGAGACGAGCTCGGCTCCTCGCCGAATGCGTGCGCGCATGCTTCCAAGCGACCCTTCATGTCCTGCGATCACAAATTATGTATTTTGTTATTTCAAACCACTGCAACAGGATACAATTTCTATAGAGTCGCAAGAAATATGACTTACTTGGAACAAGTCCTCGAGCTGCGTGAAGGAGCACACCGCATGTGCGTGGAACTCCCTCATGACGGGTACGAAGGCGTCGTTGGGTTGAGCGGGCGCGGGGAGGGACGCGTGATAGTCCAGCTCCCTTGACACCTCGCGGAGACCGTTTCTTAGGGCACCCACGTCCTTTTCTAACTGATCGACGCATACCTTTGCGGCTGCTCGAACATGGGGCAGATCTTCTTCGAGGAGAAGTACATCTTTGAACTGAAAAAAAATTAAAGAGATTATTAAATGACAAAGAGAAGTTAGTAATATTTTCTCAGTAAAGATAAATTTGAACAATTTCAAGTTGTTACTACGACTGGAAAAACAATTTTAAGATAATAACCTGTGTCTCCAGCATCTCCACGAGGTAGTGTAAGAGCGTGGTGTTTCTCGTGACACTGGACTTTGTATCGGCGAGCTTGTTGAGAGACGTCAGACGGAAACCGGAGGCATTGCCACGAGCACCCCTGGATGTAATAAATAAATGTCAAATTAATGTGCCCGGATGAAATATTTTAGTTTAATATAAATTATGTTTCTTTTTTGTAAGTTTATCTTAAATTACACACAAAAATATTGTTATATAGTATTTTGTCTTTTATTACACTAAGGATATTTTTACAATTGTCAACTTTATTAGAGAATAAAACAAATTAAATTAGTTTAAAAATAACAATAATTTTCTGCAAAAAGGGATACCGACGCACTGTATGCTCCGATGACGTCAAGAAGAATCCAAAATCAGGTGTAACCAACAACGGAGGCATTTCGAAACTATAATTTATATAGAAGGGAATGGTGATGAACTTTTTGCATCGGTGACATCATCAGGTACTGATGGCCAGGTGTACCCAACAGGGTGACATATGCAGGAGACGATGTACTGACGGCCAGGTGTGCTCAACCGGCTGACCTTGTAGGAGACCAGGTACTGCCGGCCAGGTGTGCCCAACCGGGTAACATATGCAGGAGACAATGCAATGACAGCCAGGTGTACCCAACCAGGAGACGATGTAGTGACAGCCAGGTGTGCCCGACTCTCGATTTAGTACCTGTTCATGTAGTTTCCGAGCGCCAGTACGATCTCCAGCAGCGCCCGCAGCCGTCGCGAGCGCGTCATGTCCCTGGCGGCTCGGAGCACGACGGAGGCTCTCGCGCGTGCCTCGGACACCGCCAACGTGAACTTCTTCTTGAACAGCAACGTACGGACGCGCTGCGAGTAGTGCGGGATCCTGGATAGTTGGAACTATATATTACTATGAAGAGTTCAAACACCACCTCCTTTGGTTATAACCATATAAACAAAAATACTTTTGAAAAGACACAATTTTATATAGATGAATTATATCTAAATCACTTACTCAGACATTTTAATGAGCAAAAAATATGTCAATTTTTTACTGGCATAAAAGAGATTGAACATGCTATGAAGATCAAACATCTGATTTAGCAATTCTACGACGCGATTCTCCACTAACAGTCTATTACAGATTATAATATTTATCATTAACATGACTATTAAAAGCATTTATTATTTTCGCACTAAAGTAAACAGAAATAATGTAGTTAAGGCAATTAAAATAGTCCCAAAAATTTGTAAGTAATGTCCTCATAACAAGAGAAGATGCTCCTTGTAAACAAATCCTAGTGACGACTAACACATTGCCAGAGGACTACGAACTGTGGGGTTGGAATAAATTTTTTTATTGCGAACAACCATCCACGTTCAACTCACTTTGAGATCTCGTAGAGGAACCGGTCGGCCCTCGCCATGGAGTCCAACTCATCCTGGTGCTCCTCCAGCAGAGCAGCCTCCTCCGCGCTGGGAGTGAACTTCAGCAGTTGCTCCACCATATCCAGCGGCAGCTGCTCCCCGCTATCCATACGCAAGATGGCGCTGGAGACAGAGTACCAGAAGTTAGCGATTATCACGCAGTTTATTGTAAATTAATAATCAATCAAATCTGAGATTTAAATCAATATCGGAAGAGTTCTTACCAACGCAAAGGTCGGTTTTTAATAAATAAAAATAATCTGCTTTTAATAGAATAACTTGTATCAGTAGCGATTATTAATTTCAATTTCAAATAACTGAACATTTCCACTCGTTTCCCTTTATGTAAGTAGTTTAAAGGGGAGGGGGGGGAACGAGGCGGAAGGTAATGATTCGATATTTTTCAACTTTACTATTGCTTATACATTTTTAACTAACTTGTATAAAAACACAAAAAAAGACATGAATAGAAATAAACAACAAGACAATAATAAAGTAAAAAAACTAACATAATTTTATATCCATTACTAAAATGTAATTTAATACTGAACTATGTGACAGGTGATATATATATATATATAATAAATAGAACATACCGACATATTTCCTCGTCACTCATCTTAAGCTTCGACAATAAGATGGTGCAGTTCTGCGCGCGTCGTCCGTCTATCACCGACAGTATTTTAGTACGAGGCTTCGAACCCAACTGTCTTAGGTCCTCCACTGATCCCTCGTTCTGGAAAGGGATAAAAAATATATATTAAACAAAACCATTCAAATTTAAAATTTATTTATTCATTCGTTCGTTCTATCGTTCGTTCGTTTACTCACTCACACACTTACATTCATTCAAACATTTATTTTATTTTATTATTTTATTTATTTATATATATCTTTTGCATTTTGCATCAATACTGATTATTTGTGTATCAAATGGGAGAGTCGGAACCATTCTAATACCATACTTCCAAAAACCTTTTGTAAATCCATTCTCTAATTCAAAAATATAATTTCAATCTACCATAGAAGCGAAAACACATTTCAAGTTAATACAAAAATAGAGGATAATCAGTCCACAGAAACAAGCTACAAAATTAAAAATAATATATGAAAACATCAAATACATCAGACCGACCTGTACACCGTTCTTCTGGTAGGCGCAGAACATCTTATCAATAGCGTGTAAATCCATAGCGTTGTACAGCTTCGTGTCATCAAGCTCCTGCCACACCGTGCCGTGCAGCTTGGCGTCCGGCAGCTTGCTCCAGTTGAAGCTCTTCAGGGGGTTCGTGGGGGTGGGTACGTTCTTCTTAGGTCGCGGTGCTGCGGGGGCTGGCGGGGGTGCTAGAGGAGCGGGTGGAGGGCGAGGCGCGGGGGGAGGGGGACACAGCGCCGGCGGCGGTGGAGGGGGGACGGGCTCCAGAACGGCGCTCTTTAGGCTGCTTACCTGTTTCGTTAGATTATTGGTTATGTATACACATATGTGTACATATATTTATAGATATATATATATATATATATGTTGTTCTGTTATAGTATTACCAACCTTAGCATCGTCTGGTATGCTACCTTCGCTGACAAGTTTCTCGAACCTCACACGTTCAGCGCGCTCTTGATTTAACTGAAAACACAAAATAATTATATAAGAACAGGATGAATAAGTTAGTAAATTTCTTGACAATTTATTCCCAACCTACCTTCAAGGAAGCGTGTTTGGTGTTTTACAATAGCTATATAGCGAGCTTTGAGATTCATCAAAATAACGATACGAATAGTAGACTCAACAGACCACTAACATTTAACTAAATTAACTAACTGATTGTTTTGCAATTTAATATCTACGTCACTAACCAAACAGTTAAATTAGACCTGAACCTCTTCAGCAGCAGACAACTTGGTTGGAACTATCCAACCCTACTCTACCTGTTGCTCTAGCGTGTGTGCTCTACACGCTGACGCTCTAGCTCTCTCCGTGCACTCCATGTGCGCCGCTGTCTCCCTCTCCAGTCTCTCCTTCAGTCTCGACACCACTCCCTCCAACTCCTCCCTCTCCTGCGTGTGCTGATCCACTTGCTTCTCCTGTTAGTCGTTAGTTATATCCTTTACCACGCGAGCGAATTTTTATATCAAAAATGTTATTATCTTTATTATATTCTATATTTTTCCGCTCGTTTATGAAATCCAAACGTCTTTTGTATGGATTGAAATGATGAAATTAAAATGGAGACTTGAGCGTTAATTGTTTAATAAAAAAATGTATTGTAATTGCATGTTTAATCTGATTTAAAGCTAATGGAATGGTATTAACTATAACAGTGTGGATTTTTCTGTTAAATGATGTTTCAGACACCGCTACCCGTAAATAAAGTTGAGGGCAATTCAAATTTTAAATACATTTTTAATAATAATATCACTACTATAATATTTTTAGCTTAGGAGTAGCGCCAGTGACAGAAAAAATTAGAGGTAGCCGTCTGTCATGGTATGGGCATGTTATGAGGGATGAAAGGCACGTGACCAAAAGACTGCTGGGTATGGTGGTGGAGGGATGGACAGGTAGAGGACGGCCGAAGAGAATATGGATGGATTGCGTGAAAGACGGTATGGAGAAGAAGGGAGTGTGTACAGAGATGACGAGTAACAGGAGAGTATGGAAGGAAAAAACATCCTGTGCCGACCCCGAAATGGGATAAAGGCAGGAAGATGATGATGATTTTTGATAATAATATCACTAATATATAAGTTTTTTGCTATAAAATTTAAATTGCCCAAAACGTTTAGCCATAGACGTATATAACATATTATTTTACCTTCTTAGCCAGCTCCGTCGCCAAGTCTACGTTCTCTCTCTCCAAGTTATCAGCCTTTGTCCTAGCCGCCACCAGTTCCTCCTCTTTAGCCAATAGGTGGACTATTTCTCCCACATTTATTTCCAGTGGAGCTACGTCTGGGTCGTATATCTGAAATTTGCTGAACGCTTTAGTTTCTAAACTATTAATATGATCCTTGGACCTATCACGTACGTTCAAATATTAATACTTCTATGTATATCAAATTCAAATTCATAATATCATTATTGAAGTAGTCATTTAAACGCACTTTTCAATCAATTATTATATTAAAAAGGTCAGTGTAGTCAGTAATTAATACTGTTTTGTGAGGAACCTTCCAGAAACTCAAGGATTGCTCTTTTTTAAAGAAATTCAACAATGTTAGATGTATACATTTATTTATATACTCCTACTGCAGTTGCAAGTCCTAGGGTAGTAACAGATCAAAAAAATATAATAAAATTTACTGGATATGCTTGAAAATTCCCATTACCGATAATTGAAAATATACATAAAAAAAAAAAGTTTACAAAATTATTGAAGTTACAAAATTGCATTAAACGTTAACGTAAACGTTACAAAGTTGCCACTTTCAGTACGTTCTCGGTAATTACCTTGACGGTATCGGAGCCTCCGTCAGAGGCGGAGTCCCTGTCGGCGTCCCTGGATGGCACTTGCAGCACCACCTGCTGCACCACGCGGTCCAGCAGCAGCCAGTGCTGCGCGTGGGGGTTGTACTCCACTGAAAGGTGGGGGGGGAGTAAATGAATTTGTTTTATGGTGTAATATTATGAAATGTTGTGGTCAAATCCAAGAGTAAACCTTTAATTTTAAATTTGGCGACACTAACAAAATAGTAGGAACAACTTGCAGTGACTCCTTCATATAACATACTAATTCGTACTTCGTAACACTCAATCTCACTTACAAGATAGTAGGAAAAACTTGCAGTGACTTCCTCATATAACGTACCAATACTTAATAACTCTTAACAAACAAAACAGTAGGACTTGCTAATATAACTCACGCGGTAGCAGAAGTAGGTGTTGTAACAGCGAGAGGAGGTGCGAGTAAGCGGCCGTGTGGCTGAGCTTTCGCTTCAGCAGCTCGAACATGTCGGCTGCGCTCTTCGTATCCACGTGGTGTTTGTCGAACCGTCTCCCCAACTCCCGCTCATCCTCACCGCGCACCAGCTCGAAGAACTCGATGTGGCGATCGAGGGTCTCGTTTTCGTATTTTCGAAGTTTTTCGATCACTTTAATTGTTAAAAAAAAATAATGTTTAAATTTTCACTATTTATTATTTTAAACGTATAAGATTTAGGTGTTATTGTATAATATATATTGAACTATGTTTTGGTGTGGATTGAAAGAAGTAAGTAACATGTAATGTAATACAAGCTGTGCCCGCGATTCCGTTCGCGCGGAATATGTTTTTTACAATAAAAGTGGCCCAAGTTACTCCTTATAAAATCTATCTCCCAGTGAAAGATCTGTTAAAATCGATTTTCAGATTAACCGGACCAAACAGACCAGACAGACAGAGACAAATTTTAGTAATTTTATTTTTAATGTATTTACGGCATATACTTTCATATACTTAGTGAAAAGCTGTTAATTTGGTATTACAAACAGACACTTCAATTTTATTTATATGTATATATTTATCCCAATTAACTAAACATGTAAGCTTTTATCATGATAGTACCTTGTTTGTTCATAAAATTTAAAGACCAAGTAGAGAACCGACATTCGTAATGGAACTAACAGTTAAGAACTCACCGGGCTGTATCCCAAGCATGAGGAGTTCGTATCTCAAATGAAGTCTAAACTCCAGACTCTCCTCTCCAGGTCCATAGTTCAGAACGGCGTTCACAAAGGACATGATGGCCGTCTTAAGGCCTAAATCGTCTCTGTACGCGCCAGTACTTCTATCCAATTCGTTAACGATACCCTGGAATCTGGCACGCTCGCCGGCGTATTTTTGAAAGTGGATCATGGCTTCCAGGACCTTTGAAACAAGATTCAATTCAAACATCACATAATGGATAGAATGGATTTAAAATTCTAGGGTTATTGTAATACCTTTTTATGACCTCCGGGTACAAGACAAACAGCTCCAAGAATCTCTAGCGCCGCAACTTTTGTCTTAACATTCTCGGTGTCCATTGACTGTGCGATCAGGTCTATACTCGTAGGATGGGCCAGGACGTGCGCTCGACCAGTCTGAAATCAATGTTATAGACAAAACTCATCAGAACACTGCACAAAGGAACTTAAAACTATTTAAACTTTGCTATATTAATTTATTTATGTTTTCCACTTTAAAACAATACCAGTGATCACATGTGTTTAAAATGGGAATGGCAGAACTATTTTTATTCGAAATAAGTCCTTCTGTAAAGACACTAACTTAAAATAAGGCTACGATTGGTTCAAACGCACCCTTCTCCGAGAAGAACCACACAACAAACTCAGCCGAATTATTTTTACTGTGATAACTGGTTCACAACTATGTAACTACTATACTTACAGAGTTGTTCATGAGGGCCTTGATACCAGCTATCAGGTTGTGTCTTGTGATGGCATCGTCTCTGGGTGCTCTTTGCAAGGCTTCCAACAAGGCAGCCAGCCCTCCCTGCTTGATGAAACGAATCACAAAGCTGTGAGCTCGAGTTCGGAGAGCTGTCTTCAGACCATCCACTAAAACAGATGCCTCAGTGGGTGGTACTCCCTCTGATGATGCGAACGCCTGGAATATGGAAGAATGTACATTCAATCGCTTTTCTATTCGTTAATACTCTTGTTAGATGTGGTTGTTGGTATATGATAAATGGTATACTTTTGCGCAAACTAATATAAACATTTTGCAATTGGAAACAACTACTTGCTTACCGATTTTATAGGACTATAGTATTTAAATTGTTTTTGTATTATCAAATCAATTAGATATTTCAAATATTTATCTTATTTAGAGAATTATAGGCTGTAATTTTGGTCTAAACTGAACTTCTCCATCCATCACTCACATCAGCAATTTCATTTAAGGCCTTGATATATTCTTCAACTTGAGGAGCAGTGGCCAGAGGAGGTGCTTGTCCTGGCGGTGGTCGTCTACTGCAATATATCTGCCACTTCTTAGCCGCTGGTAATTCCATCATCGCAGCTTTGTTTACAGCTGTTAAGTCGAGCTCCTCCTGCGAACAACAAAAAAATTAAAAATAAAAAACCTACACATGTGAACATACCCAACTCTGCTTGTTAATTTTATATAAACACAGTAATTACAACAATGTTGTTTGATTGTGGAAGTATTTAATTAAGTATTTATTCTTGGAACATAAAAAACTGTACAGAAACGGAACTGGTTGTGCGGAACGACGGATAAATGGACATGTATACATACTTGAAGACATTTTTTATACGATATAATTAAATGATCGTGAAACGAATATCGAATAGGCAAATGTCCTTTTACGATGATAAATATCTTATACCAAATCGAATCAACCGGATCTAGGAACGTGTGGACCTTCACACGAATACCCTAAATTCGAAAGGAAATGCTTCCAAAAAAATATATGCAAGCCAAAGTATCTAAAAATACCGCCGCCATACTAAGATCAAATATTTTTTTCTTATCATATTCATAACAATTTTTATTAACAAATAATATACTCGTATACCGAAAAAGTACTAGTCATTAAATTGTAAATTTAATAAGACTCCAATAAAATAATTAAATATATGTACAAAATTTTTGGAAAGCTGTATTAATACGACGATCCACTATAAAAGGTTATTATTTATAAGGCTTTATATGGAAAAAAATGTTATAACTAGGATCCGCCAACCATGCGTGGCGGGTGTTGAGCTGAGCCCCTCACCTTTCTTCTTTTCTTGATAACTATTGAATGGCTAAACATTTTTTCAATCTGTTTTCGCTATAACATCCGCGTTCGGCTCAAGCATACTTGAGAAAATTTTTAGCTAATTATCTCGTCGCATTCTGGAGACAACTAAACACAAAAAAGGTCTCCCAAACTGTTAAGAGCTTCGCTAACGCTCAGCTCAATTAATCAAATATTTTAATAATTATATAATCAAAATATTTGGAGAGTCGATAATATCAATATAATTCTACAAGTCATCCGAACTAATAGGAGTGACGTAACTGTAAGTCTGTTCTCACTTTCATCTTAACGGTCGATCTCAGAAATAATATATTTGTATATATTGTGTATATAAAATATATGAAATATTTTGGTTACTATATATTATATACTAGCTGTGCCCCCGGCTTCACTCGCACAGAATTAAAGTATCCTAAAACAAAAGTATCCTAAGTTAGTCTTTATGACATCATCAGTGGAAGTTCTGTTAAAATCGTTTCAGCAATTTCAGCGATTAACCGAAACAGACAGACAGACCGAGATAAATTTACAAAAAAAACATTTTTTATGTATATGCATTTAGTGTAAAGCTAGTAATATAGGAATTACACACAAACACTTCAATTTAATTTATATGTATAGATAAAAAATATCCTTAGCAACAGAAAAAAAAAGTACGTTACAAAAAAATAGTACGCAACCAACATCGATCCGACGCACAACACATGTATGTATCTAGTATACATTAAGATTGAATATAACCGGCCAGTGGTTCTCAAATATTCTATTCTAATATAATAAAAAATGTTAGTCATTTTAAGACAATGATCAAAATAGATCGAAGATTTATATTTTTATGACTGATTACTGGTGAAGTTTTGGTATATATGACTATGAGTATAATTAACAACTATAAAACAGTTTTGGTATATATGACTATGAGTATAATTATCATTTAAATAAATACATATAATACCTATTTAACAAAAAGGAGTATACGCTCTTATTCCAGAAACATGGCCAAAAAAATAATTTATTCCAAAACTTGATTACGCTTTTGATCGAAAAAATTATATAATTTTTAAGAACTACATAGGAATAAGAGTACTTTATTTGATCCAGAGAAGAGAGTTTGGGAACCACTGGCTTCAAAATATTATAACAGTACAGGAAACACCCACAGCTCTTGTACTACATAATGCGTACTAATAGAAATAGTCCAAGAAGCCCGTTCACCTTACTAGAGATAAAGAATGCCAAGGTACTGAATGGCTGTCTGTTAGCCACGCCTCGAGTTGTGATCCCTGACGGGACAAACGACTGACAAGTACGAGGCAACGAGAGAAAACTGCTGACTCACATGCGATGTCACCTCCACAAGGAAGCTTATTAAAGTCGATAAATCAATTACAAAAAAATAAGTATTATGTTAAAAAAATATAATATCTTTTGACATATATATAACGAGAAAGAAGTACTGAGTCACAAGCGATGTCACCTCCATAAGGAAGTTTAAAAATCAATTAAAAAACCAGTGAAGATGCAAATACCCAGGGTATTTTCCGAACGAACTTTGACTAAATTATAAATGTTAATAAAAAAACAATTGATTTTTAAGTAAAATGATTATTATTTATTGAAGAAAAGAAAATGTTAAATACATGTTTATTTATAATTACTAAACAATTACAAAAAAGTATGATTAATAATAATACAAAATATTAATATAATTAAATATGAAAATATACTAAATCAGTAAATTGTAAACAGCGCCATCTCTTGATAGTAATGTAAATTTTTCCTGTCCACAGACATCCATACATCCGAGATCTATTTATCCGAGAAAAGTGAAAACAATACAGAACTAACAAAGTACGTTCGTGAAAAAATTCATATATAAAAAATATGCATAACATATTAAGTCTTAGAAAACGGTAAAGCCCTAAATAATTTCTAGGGGAATTTTTTAATTTGTTTACTCAAAGCGACCGTGAGCGAACTAACCAATTATAATCTCGGGACTTTAATTACTTCAATTATCATCCGTTTAGTGAACCGAATAATTCAGGTCATTAAATTATTTGAATGTTACTTAGAATAATTATCGTTTAAAATTATATACAACAATTTAATACTAGGGCCGCGACCTGGACCTCGATTTTAACTCGCTGCGCTCACAAAATCTCGTTAAAGTTCGTCGGATTGAGCGAAGCGAGTAACTCATCTTCAATTCAGCCGACAGCCAAAAAATATAGAATAATCAAATATTACATAGCGAAATTTTTTTACATTGAAGTCTATGGGACTAATTTTTTGATGATTATTCCTCAACGACATGAGTTTTTTTAACTTTTTTTTATAAACCATCGTAATAACCATCGTTATAAATGTGCAAAATTTCATGAAGATCGGTAAAGCCGTTTTCATGCCAACCCCGGACATAGAATGCTAAAACTCTCACATAGAGCGCTCCGTTCACTTCGCTCAATTATATATATATATATATATATATATATATATATATATATATATATATATATATATATATATATATATATATATATAGGAATAAAATGATTTTAACATATAAATATATAATAAAGAAGTCATAAATCGATTGATAGGCAAGAAGTAATCTGATTCCGCATACCTCTGAAACAAAGTCGCGAACGAGGTGACATAGAAAAACATACATATACATACATACATATTTATTTTTCTGTAGGAAAAAAATAAGTTTTTTTGGTATCATTACAAAAAAAATATACCAATCTACCACTACCACTACTAGGTACTTCTAAAATTTTATTTACAAATAGTCAAATTCATAAATCATAAACCTTAAACGATTAGATATTTATTTATATATTTATCTTCACGTCATATCCCTTGCGTGGTAGCCAGAGTCGACGGAGCGCCAAACGCTACGGTCCCTGCATACCTCTTTCGCCTCGGCCACAGACATCAACCTCTTCATACATGCCCTCCGAGGGGTCCTCACGATTAGATTCTCACAAAAAAATAGATGAATAAATTTAGATGTGGGTGAAGTCTTATTAGAATTAATATTCTAAAACATATTATTAACTAAAACGTACGTACGGACGTACTTAATTCTATCCTTAAACAAATGTTAATATTTACATATTTTCCTTATATATATATATATATATACATAAACCTTGTATTTGTATGTGGGTAATATTAATTTTCTGATATTACACATTTTCAATGCAAAATTAATAGAATTTGTAAGGATTTTACGATAAAAAAATACCTAATATAATCTTAAATCTTATATACGATTACAAAAATATATTAAATTCAAAAATTATCACTTTAGTTGGGACACGATAGCACAGTTGCTAGAACGACATGGATAGGTTCTTTGGGACTGCAGATTCAAATCCAGCTAGTGTTGACGATTAAAAAAAAGACAAATGATTATCATAGGTTATTTATTGAGCGAAGCGAACGAAGTGAACGGAGCGTTTTACTGGAGACTTTTTGCATTCTTTGTCGCGAATTGGCTCAAAAACTACTAGACGGAAAATTATGAAACTTTGCAATCAAAGAGACACATATTAGGTGAAGGTTTTTAAAAAAAGATTTTTGAAAAATGTCCTCAAAAAAAAAAAAATTTTTATTTTTTAATATCATTTCAAAAAACTGATATCCCATTGAAGTCAATGGGAAACGATGAGTCAATACACTGGGCTCGCTTCGCTCAATATGCAAACGGAACCCGAGATTTCGCTAGCGCAGCGAGTTGAAATTGAGGGTTTGTTGGCGCCCCTAGTACTAATTACATCATTTGAACGAGGATATTCTAACACAAAAATGGCGTTTGAGGGACAACTTTCAACTTTTCTCCAATCACTACTAAACATTAGTATTTTATTGACAAGTGCACTCACAGAGTGAAACTGGAAACACTCTTGATATTCACTATAATTAACTTCATATCTATTAATGAGTGAAATTTAATTATTCAAAGATTAATTTAGCGATATTTCATTTTCGAAAAATTTCTTTAATTTCAAATCAATTTTTATAATTAATTGAATGTTAGGAAAACGGGTGTTATATATATTTTTTACAAGCAAAGTCACGAGTAACCGCTAGTTCCTACACTTATACCATCCTTACAAACGACTTTTTAAATAAAAATAACAATTTCAATCAAATTAAATATACCGAAATACATTAATGAAGAGAGAAAACAGATGAGGTCCATTTTGTACGAACTAACATACTATATAGAGCAGTGTGTAGATTCTGTCCGTGCATATAAACAAGTTGGCTATATACGAGGAAAAATAATAAATTAATGAATATTAAAATATATTTTTCATTTTATTTTAAAACAATAATATAAAAAATAATTAGTTATTTGTTCTTCTAAATCTTCTATAATTTAAGAGTTATCTGGGTCTAATATATCTTTAGTAAGCCCTTTGTAAACATCTATTGAATTTAAATCATATTCACAAAATGTAATCATATTTTAAGTATATTAAATATATTAAGTATATAATTAATGATAATCAGATATATATATAAATATATAAAAATATATTATATATTATATCTTAACCGTGAACTTGAATATTATATTTTGTAATATAATAAAGCTACAGAACCTATTAATAGACACCATTTTATAAATATCTACCTAATATGTTAGGAATTATAAAGCCATTTAAAAAAAAAACATGTATTATGAAAGTAGTGAAGCCCAATCGACAGAGACAGGTGACTTTGCCTGTTATATTATAATGTTTTAATACACATAATAAATTTATTCTGCACGAAATGCAAAGAAACAAAATCTTTAAAACAGATAAGATAAAAGTAGCAACATCGGTTTAAATGTGTTGAATAAGATTTCTCAAAAACGCACCATTATCCATCACATCCTTTAATTTTCTTGACACAAGATATATACATATATATTGAGCTAAGCGAAGCGAAACTCTTAACCGTTTGGGAGACCTTTTTTTGTGTTTAGTTGTCTCCAGAATGCGACGAGGTAATGAGCTAAAAATTTTCTCATGTATGTTTGAGCCGAACGCGGATGTTATAGCGAAAACAGATTGAAAACAATTTTTAGCCATTCAAAATTTATCAAGAAAAGAAGAAAGGAGAGGAGCTCAGCTCAACACCCGCGCACGGTTGGCAGATCCTAGTATATATATATGTATATATATATATATATATATATATATATATATATATATATATTTGTCTGTCTGGGATGGACTGCACAAAGAGCGTCGCTCGTGACTGGTGTCAAGGTCCATTGATAAAATCGTTTCAGATAACATTTAAAACGAATAATAAACAGCAAACAGCCAACAGCCAACAGCCAACAGCCAATAGCCAATAGCCAACAGCCAACAGCAAACAGCTGTTCGTAGATCGATATTGCAACCCAGTTTCTATCGCTTAACTTACTAAGGACGCATAAAATTATCTGAATTACTGAACAAATTTGCATTATTTGTATTAGTATAAGCAAATATTTAAAAATAGGTAAAAATATATCGGAATAGGAAAAAATATATATATTTATAGACAGAAATCGTGGAATAATATTAAAATTAATAGAGCTACTACTATCAGCTACTCGTCAAGTTGCGGTTTCGATCGGGTTACGTAACCAGGAAGATGTGTGGAATAACTTAATTATTATATATATAAATTAATTAATATATATATATATATATATATTATAAACATTTTAATATAAATAGCAATTTATTTATTAAAAACTGCGACTGTTAAGAATTTTGAGTTTTTTTCTTTACTTAAAAAACTTTGTCGTATCAAAATGTAGGTTCAATTGATATCAAAACCAATTAATCAATCAATCAATCAATCAATAGAAAAATAAATATTTTAATATCAACAAACATACTTACATACATCATTAAGAGAAATCATGTGTAACATGTGTTTATAAACATGGAAGAGAGAGCTGTATAAATGATGACAACAAATAGCACCTATTACAATGGTGTAAGGTTCAAATTTAATTAAATATTAATTTTAAATACGAGTGAAATATGGCGCGGAAGTTATAGCGGTATAATTGTTAACTAAAACATACATACACAGCTAATTGAACACTATTTACTTATAATTATATACTCGATTTGAACCGTCCACGTATTAATTGAGCGAAGCGAGCGGAGCGATCTACTTGGAGGCTTTTTCACATTCTTTGTCACGGATAGGGTTGAAAACTACTTGACTGAAAATTATGAAATTTTGTAATCGAAAAGACACACATTAGGTGATTTAAAAAAAATAGTAAAATGTCATGTTGTTGAGGAATAATCGTCAAAAAACTGATATCCCATTGAAGTCAACACTGGGCTCGCTTCGCTCAACATGCAAACGGCACCCGAAATTTCGCGAGCGCAGCGAGTCGAAATTGCGGGTCAGCTGGCGCCCCTAGTTTTATTAATATAATATATAGTTAGTTTTAGTTATTATGATTTTTCCCTAGTTTTATGAATTTTTCGTCCGTTTGTTTGTTTGGAATAATCTTAAGTCAAGTCATTTATATTATATACAGTATTTTATTATATCCGAAAGAAACGGACAGATGTGTATATATATATATATATTCATTTACTATGGTTCAGAGAATCTTATTATCCAAAAATAACTAAATTACTTATTTATTATTTTTAAAACTTATATAACTAAAATAAACTTATAAACTTATATATATATATAATTATATTTGTCATTAATAATATATCAAATTCTTCGAATTTTAGTTAACATATAAAAAAATTTACAACGTATTTTGACAAGCTTAGTTATAAAAAAAAATAAACAGAAACTTATACATATATATATATATATATATATATATATGACATATAGATACGTATAGATGAACATAATTAATACTTTAACATATTATATTAAAAAGACTCAAAAATGTTGATAAATTTTAATTTAAAAAAAAAATATCAATGGATGTATAATATATTTATTACAAATATTACATTTGATTACAAGTAATTCATAAACAAGAAAAACAGAATGGCCGTTGGTTTTTATAGCGATACAGTGATTGAGCACTCCCCGCGAGCACGTAAAGTTAATCGAGACGGTGCTGAAGAGGCTAATTAGCATAAGAGGTTAATTTAGTAATAAGAACTTGGTAATGAATCTGTACCTATATCTAGGATAAGTGCGAGTGCGAGTGCGAGTGCGTGTGCGTGTGCGAATGCGAGTGCGAGGGAGAGTGCGAGTATGTGTATGTGTGTGCGCGTGTGCGTGTGCGTGTGCGAGTGGGAGTGCGTGTGCGGGTGCGTGTGCGTGTGCGGGTGCGCGTGCGAGTATGTGTGTGTGTGTAAATATATGTATTTGTTTATAAAATAGTAAATATATATTTCAACTTAATCTATAATAATAGGTTTTGTAAGCTTTCTTTCGTATATCTTTATTTAGTTTATAATAAACTAAATCACTGCAATACTATCTATGATAAAAGTGTGATTATTTTTTTTATATTATATTATACTATTTGTGCTCACGGCTTCGCTCGTGCGGTATTTTGTTTTTTTTTTTAAAGTAGCCCAAGTTACTCTAAAACATCAGCTATCCGCCAGTGAAAGACATTAAAATCTAGCTATTTCAGAGATTAGGCGGACCGTACGGACAAAGAAATTTTTTTTATGTAAGTATCATATATATATATTCTTATCCATTAGGGAAAAGCTGTTAATTTAGAATTACAAACGGACAGTTCAACTCTATATATATATAGAATATTTAATGTCAATGTAAACTAAAGATAATTGAGAATTATTAGTGGGTATAGTATTTACACAGTGGATAGAAAAACACGAGCGGCCATTATTCATTGACTTTGGCTTCCATATAACTTTATTAGAATTTCAAGTTATATATATATATATATATATATATATATATATATATAACTCGTCTGCCCGTACTTAAGTTTATAAAGAATGTTATATAATAACACGTGAGGAAAATATGTCTATTATAAATCAAAAAAAGCTACAAATTCACATTAATTTCGTTCAGTACAACAGAATAGTTCTAAATTTAGTTATATTTTTACTCACTAGATGGAGCTTCATATGTGGAGCGTCGTTGAGATAGATCGCGGTAATAGTAAAATAGTAACAAATTCCCTATTTCGTAAATTTACTATTATTACTAATTTTAGACCAAAATGGTGTTTCTTCTGTTCTGATATTGATAAATACATATATACTTTCTAAAGATTTAATTTCCCAGTTTCAGAGTTTTTTTAAATAAATAAGTCCAGCTTCATCAGAAGCTAATTAGTATCATGGCGACAGCTACTAGCACAGAGAGAAGAAGCTCAGACAACATTTTTACCATTAAAATACATACAATAGACTTTAACTAGGCTATTACTTGGCTAGGGGTGGCACTAGTTAAATATTATATATATATATATATATATATATATATGTATGTATATATATATATATATATATATATATATATATATATATATATGTATGTATATATATATATATATATATATATATATATATATATATGGAAATATTCCGCGCAATTCATACACAGAACACGGCTATAGTCAATAATAAAATTACAGGTAAGTATTAATCTATAGATTGAGATAGAAAACCGTCAAGAAACAAAAAAAAAAAAAAAAAAAAAAAAAAAACCTATTACATCATAATCAATCAATCAACTATTCAATCAAGACACTCAGTAAATACCGCGTGATAGTCTATCACATCATCAGTGAAAGGCGCGCGTTATGCAATCACCTCCTCTTATCTACATATAGATATAGATGTAGATATCTCAATCTAAATCCTGATACCCGTCAAAATTACACTTTCCTTTTTTATAGTGTCGTAATTATTTATAAATAATTATTTAATTTTACGTGTTATTTTTAACTGTTATCTTAGACAGTGTTTTGTGACGTACTTTCCATATATGGAAAGTACAAATGGATGGAGTATGGAAAGTATATATATATATACATATATATATATATATATATATATATATATACATATCACGCGAAAATATAAAATTTTTGATACATTTCTCACCAATGTATATTTTTTTTATAAATAAATTATAGCATCCGTTACTTCCTGATAATGTCCATTAAAAAAAATTGATTAAAAAATCCAATAGTTTTGGAGCTCATTCGATACAAACAGAGAAACAAACAAACAAAAAAATATTTTATACATATAACATATAACGCTTCAATAACAAATAAACCAAATATTAATAATATAAGAAAAACATAATATTATTAAAATATATTTTAAAGTGTCATGTACAACCCTAGACGTAATTAAAGATGGGCGAAGTGAACGCAACTGGTAGTGATGTCCAGAGCTTTCTTCGCACACGTCTCTCTCTCTCTCTCACTCAAACCATCCAATTAGTGATGTTTCAATTTATTTGACGATCTAAACGCAAACCTGCTCTCTCCCTTCGCAGGTGAAACTTCGTACCCAATGTGTCTTAGGACTGAGAGAGATTTGAAATCATATAATTATTGAGAAATATAATTATAAATAAATACATACACACATACACACACACACACACACACATATATATATATATATATATATATATATATATATATATATATATTAGCTTATTCCCTCCAGCTTCGCTGGGCACACTATTAATTTAAATGTGAACTTAGGTTGCTAAGGTAACCTTTATCATTATCCGTTGTCATCGTAACCGTTGCTATAGTAACTCTTTCCCCCGCATTAAGTGTATAGCTCCTACAGGTTTAAAACTTGGCGAAGTGCAAAAGTTGAAATCCGTTGTGATAGGAATTCCGTAAAATCCGTGTAATGGACGTCTGCGTCACAAAAGAAGTAACTATGTAAAATATTAAGTTAATCGTACAAATAGTTTCGGAGATTTCGTGATGAGTCAGTGAGTGGTAAATTGCTTTTATATATACATATATACTAATTATTAAAACGGAAACAATTCACACATCAGTTGTGTGCGAAATTAGACAAGTTTTCACTTTGTTTAAGTTTTCATGTCTGTTACGATGCGGAAAAAAAATTACGATAGATAATTTTCGTTCATTATTTGCTTGTAATCCGGATATTTTGATCAGTAATATCCGGTTGTGTAATTACACACGGACATGCCAACAAAATTAGCTGTGATATGTTTATATAAATAGAGGAAGATTCTTCAACTTTTTTTTAGCCGCCAAACGTGCGCGGCGGGTGTTGAGCTGAGTCCATCTCCTTTCTTCTTTTCTTGGTAACTTTTAAATAGCTAAACATTTTTTCAATCTGTTGTTCGCTATAACATCCGCGTTCAACTCAAACATACATGAGAAAAATTTTTAGCTAATTATCTCGTCGCATTCTGGAGACAACTAAACACAAAAAAACAGGTCTCCCAAACGGTTAAGAACTTCGCTTACGCTCAGCTCAATTAATATAGAAATTTAATAAAAAAAATGCTATTAAAATAAAACTTATCCCGCAAACAATCGTAATTATAAACGCAAATAATATAATAAATTGATTTTCGATGCATTATTATAAAATGTCAAGTTCGTGAACAATGAATTAGCAAAGTTTTATCGATACATTTAAGGCTGTATTGGACTGTAAAGAGGTTTTAAAAGGCTCTACCAGTGATTATGGATTTGCCAGTAGGGATAACAGCGGAGACATAACACAAAAAAAAAAAAAAAAAAAAAAAAAAAAAAAAAAAAAAAAAAAAAAAAAAAAATTAAAAAAATCTTTTTATCAAAATTTTAAGGTATTTAATTTTGACAACTAAAAAAATTTTTTTTATATATCAAGATATACTTATATACTTAAATAAAATTTGTGTATATAAAAATTGCAACATATATAACTCAATAGATATTAAAACTTATTTATATATAATATTAAACCGTATGTGTGTCACACAGTTTAACTGTAATGAATATATCCTAGAGAAAGCAGTTTCGAGAACTTAACAACATGGCGCCCTTCATACTTCGTAGGTTTATAACTGATTATTACATTAAATGAATTTGAGAGTTCATTAACCTTATTAACAATCTCACCTATTGAGCTAAGCGTAATCGAAGCTCTTAACCGTTTGGCAGACCTTTTTTTATGTTTAGTTCTTTCCAGAATGCGACGAGATAATTAGCTAAAAACTTTCTCATGTATGCTTGAAACGAACGCGGATGTTATAGCGAAAACAGATTGAAAAATGTTCAGCCATTCAAAAGTTATCAAGAAAAGAAGAAAGAAGAGGGACTCAGCTCAACACCCGCCGCGCACGGTTGGCGGATCCTAATAATATATATATATATATATATATATATATATATTATTAGGATATATATATATATATATATATATATATAAGGTAAAAGATATAAGTAAAGTCATTAGTCGTAATGATAAAATCTTTATCATAGTCGTAATTAACATTTAATAAATGAGTTGTTTGTATTGACAACATTTCCTTCTTCCTTTAAATTATTTCTTCATGTTTTTATATTTTATTTTAAACGTCCTCAACATCACAACCATATTTGCTATAAAATCATTAAAGTCAAGAACAGTAAAATTATTTATCATATAACCTTAGTTAAGATGTCAACTTATCGTATCTTGATTGTAATTATTTCATTCGGACGTCGTTAAAAGCTATATTTAACTATATAAATATAACAAAATAAATTGAGTTTCAGAAACTTCAGCTATAACAAGGTAATATGAAACTCACCACCAGCTCCGCAAACTTAGCGTCCAGCTCATCCTGCGGGGGCATGGGGTGTGTGGGGGTAACCGCCTGCAGAGCCAGCCCCCCCTCCCCACCCACGACGCAGTACGTGATCTCCGGCGGCTCGTCATTCTGTTAACGAATTATATCATCTTTTAAGTTTAGGTGTTTTTTTTTTGGATCTCAATACTTATAATTAACTAAGTAAATAATATTAAAAAAGGCTGCAAAATTAAAAAGAAAAAAACCCTTAAAAATTCAACATCAAAATTAATAATAAAATTATTCACACCAAATTAATATTTCGTCATACAATTAGTAGCAAAAAAATATAATTCCAGTTGACTTCAACTACACATACACACTAACAATCAATTACTATTATAATATACGAATACTTGTATGACATATACGTAGAGGTCAAACCACTGTGACCCCAAGGTCCGAACACCAAAAAACGAAAGGGAACGACAGAATAATTATATAACAATCATTATCCAAATTGGGTACAGAGGATATATATATAAATATAAATATATATATGTTTCTACCTTAAGAATATCCATAAAACCGGCTTTACGTGTGTGTAGAATTTTGTGAATATATTTTTTATTTGATTCAAATTCAAAATATCTCTATTCAAGTGGGAATTTACACGCACTTTTGAATCAATTTATGGAGAAGGTGCTCAGGTGGTTTGGGCACGTCGAACGAATGAGTTATGAAAGAAGTAGCTACGATACTAGAAGAAGGTCACGTAAAAAGCATGAGGACCCTCCGGAGGGCATGTATGAAGAGGTTAATGTCTGTGGTCGAGGCGAAAGAGGTATGCAGGGACCGTAGCGTTTGGCGCTCCGTCGTCTCTGGCTACCCCGCAAGGGATATGGCGTGAAGATAAATAAATAAATAAATATTGAATCAATTATTACATTAATGTCAGTGTAATCAGTCTGAGTAAGCTACCAGCGGAATGCTACTGAGAAGAGTCAGTCAGAAACTCAACAGTTGCTCCTTTTAAATGAAATTTAACATTTAGATGTATACATTATAATATCAAATGCAAATGAATCAACTCAAGTTCCACACATTTCAATCAACTAAAAACTCTTGAATGTTATAATAAGATTTATTTAATAGTACACTTTTGATTTTAGATTAAAAACTAAATTTATCTTTTAAGCTATAGATATGATAAGCCAATATAATATTTAAGGATATGTACATATACATAAAAGAATAACATCAGGAAGTCCGTACGTGTGTATCGGCCTTATAGTTCTTTTAAGGCGATCAATGTTATCGAGGGAATATATCAATTTTGCAATTTTGCAATTTAAATTCTTATTACCTTTACAGCTTTCACATTACTTCTTTGGTTCAAAGAATACCTTCAGAACTTCACAATATCCATAAAAAAATATTATAATGTATATATTTTTTTGAATTTATACAATAATTAATTAGAATGATTACACTTAACTGAAAATAAATCTAAAAAAATATATAATTTTATTCAATAAAAGCATACAAATAAAAAATATATTTCAAATCAATTTGAATGGTAGGATTTTTATTAAAAAAAACTTCCGAATAAATTATAGTGTTGAAATAGCAGATTTTAACGGAAAATAAATTTAATGAATAGACAATCTATCTATAGAATATCTCTAGATAGATTGTCAATTCATTATACATATAATATATATAAAAATGATTACTAAATATGTATTCGTGGAACGAAACAAAGGGACTATAGACTAATAATATAACAATAACAAAAAATAGAAAACATAGAGTTAGAGAAGACATTTAGCTAAATATAAAACATTGCTCACACATACACACACACACTTGCACACACACACACACACACACACACAAGACATGAATCACCTTATAAACTAAATCAGGGTGGCGCCCGACGCATTACAGTAGTCCAGCGAATTCATTTAACATGCCACAGGGTTGTTAAAAATACATAAAAAAATAGTTTAACACTTCTATAACATTGTATTTAATTGAAAACCATTAAATTAATAGACATAGATTAATAAATAAATCAAGATAGCAATGTAAACAACAAAACTCATAAAGGTAAACAACTTTACGTATAATAGACAGGTAAACAACATGCATCAAGGAACCGACGACGCAAGTGATAAATCAGTATGAAACAGTCAAGAGTGGATTATTGTAAACATATTATGCTCGTAATGTAAACACTTACATTGATACCACGAACAATACGAATGATATTAAAACAATTTAAACAATGGAATATTTTGTATATCTTCTTAAACGATAAATGGAAATTTTTTTGAGGAAATATCTTTGTAAAAATATTTTAAGCAATATAGTTATGAAATATTTGTGTATGTTTGTTGGGGCGTCACGCAGTAATTACTGAATCGTTTTTGATAAAATTTGTTTATAACAATCAACGATTTATTTTGAAAAAATGTTCATGAGAGATCAAAAAATATATTAAATATTAGTTCCTATATGGCGACGTATATGGTTGTGGCAAAATAAAAATTAAAACAAAGACGTTTAGAAAAACAATATTATATTTTGAGAATAACGTAAAAAATATTATATGTGTACCAGATAATAAGTCTTAAAAGATTATTTGAATAAAAACTTCATCATCAGCCCTGGATTTGATACGAGAAGCACTATTTTAGCCCGTGACATCACCCGACTGTCCCGAACTCACTCATTCATTTATTCACAGCAATATACCTCATGATATATATGAAGTTATGTCCTTGTTTCAATTTAAGTCTCATTTAAACAAAATTCAATATAAAAAAACCATAAACACACACACACACACAGACACACGTACACACACACACATACACACACACAAACACGCACACACACACGCGCGCGCGCGCACATATATGTGTATAAAATATCTCTTTCCAAACTAATAATATACAAAAGTTACAAATCTATTAGCAACAAATTTTATATCATTAATATATTTATTAGACCCGGTTTCGTTATAGATATAGATATAGATAATGATATTGAGAAAACATTTTAGGCAATAATTTTAATAAACATTGCAAATCTCACTTGGATTTCGAAACATTTCTCGAAATAATTTTAATAAGGATTCCCTCCACCCAAACGTATCCCTAATTGACTTCAATAATGTTACTTTATATAGGAACCGTTCCAGGAATGAATACTGACTCAATTTGGTATGACATTAAAGAAACTTCTTAGAACTAAAGCATTAAAAACTTTATATGTTCAGTCATTTAAAAATATCAGCAAACATTTACAGAAACTTCTTACAACTAGAGGATTAAAAACTTTATATATTCAGTCATTTAAAAATATCAGGAAAAATTTACAGAAACTTCTTAAAACTAAACGATTGAAAACTTTATATATTCAGTCATTTAAAAATATCAGCAAAAAATTTCAGAAACTTATAAGAACTAAACAATTAAAAACTTTATATATTCAGTCATTTCAAAAACTTTTTCAGAAAATTCTTAGAACTAAAGAATTAAAAACTTTATATATTCATTCATTTAAAAGTTACACCATAAAAATTCTTTATCCATATTATTTATAATTAATATCAAAAGCGTAACGGGACTCGAACTTTGAACCTTGAACTTTAAATACGTAATTAAAAACTCACACCAGGTTTGACTGAACACCTCCTCTTCAGGGACGCGCCCTGCTTATTCTTACGCTTCCTCGTGAACATCACTCACTTATAACTACAACATGGCTTCACTTGTATTATTTAATTATAATTATATTACTTTATACGTAGGAGAGGAACACGTTAGGATGGCACGTCTCATTAGCATCGACTCGCCCGTGAGTCATTATGTATGCGACACGTAACCTCTCGTCTCGTTCTAATTCGATACATAATTAGTTCCTTGAGTTTAAAAGAATTTAACATGATAAGGAGACACTTTAACACTAAACCTACCGACAATTCTTGTGTACCTGTTCCTACTGCACGCCGTCAAATTGAATTTACTATAATTAAAAGTTATTTTATTATATAACGCAGATAATAACAGAAATAACTAAAAGTAAAGAGTGAAGAAAATATTATATGCATATTCTCAGAATTGTCATGTAGTTTGATAACGATATTATAACGTTTAAAAATGTGTAAGTTTTTGCAAAAGTTTAGGAACGGTCAATTTGATCGGTACGTGGTAGGTTTAGTGTTAAAGATACGGTCCTAATACAAAAATGTTTAACGTCACTTTGATTAGTGGTTTAAAGTTAATTTTAAACGATAGTTTATGATTAAACTAGGTCTAATTGTGGTACAAGATGAGGCGTGAAATTATAGAAATTCGTACTAGGCTCCGACGCCGTGCGCTGCGGGAGTTGAGTTGAGCTGAGCCCCCTCAGTTTTTTGACCATCATTTCTGAACGGAATGAGATATTTTAATTCTGTTTTTTTTAAAACATACCCATTCCCAAACTCTACAGATCTGCTAATTTTCATTTAAATCGGTTCAGTAGTTTTTATGTGATGTTGCTTCGAAAGGAAGTTTCCTAAACGGTTAAGACCTTCGCTTAGGCTCATATTATTAGACCTAAATTAATACAAAAATTTTGTATTGATTTAGTTTTGTTTTTTTTAAATATAATCGTAAAACTTTATAAGTAGAAGTTAAACTATTATTTTATATAAACCCGGTTTACTCTAACTAATACTTTAACTAATCGGTCAAACGATTTAACTGATCCAAGTATAGCCGGTTAAATATAATATATATAACAATAGTAATCATATAACACAAAAGTTTTGTATACAAATAATAATACAATATGTAAAGATTCTAAGTTATTTGAACTTGAGTTTTTTTACATTCATTTCCATTTCATTCATTCATATATTTCTCAACGACCTCAACTAAATGCCAAATATTTGTAGCACAAAAGCGTTATTTACATCTAACTAAAGTATTGATCTTAATTGATGGTATTGTTGCATTTACCAGTGCTTTAAAAAAACATTCATTAATGTGCATAGAACTAGGATCCGCCAACCGTGCGTGGGGGGAGCTGAGCCACTCTCCTTTCTTCTCTTCTCGATAACTTTTTAATGGCTAAACATTTTTTCAATCTGTTTTCGCTATAACATCCGCGTTCAGCTCAAACGTACGTGAGAAAATTTTTAGCTAATTATCCCGTCGCATTCTGGAGACAACTAAACACAAAAAAAAGGTCTCCCAAACGGTTAAGAGCTTCACTTACGCTCAGCTCAATTATCATGGATATGGCATTCCGTGCCACGTTTTAAGGTAGGAGTACATTTGAGATAGTTAGACGAAAACCAATAATATTTCATTTCGTTTGATGAAGTATCAGAAGAAATAAAATTTAAAGAGCAACTTTTATATACATTTCACGGAAACGTTTCTCGAATCATAAATTTTAATATAAAAATAAAGAAATTCTACAGTGTCGTTGGAGGTCTTCGGTATTTTCGATTAATGATTAAAATATTTAACTATGTAATTAAATTAATTTAATAATTCTGTTAAACAAAAGAAGTAACCAAAAATTATAAACGATATATTAAACACGTGTAAAATAAAAACCACTTAAAATACTTATAAAAAATATTAAATCTCATCTGATAGGTACCTCCTTGTAAATTTTATTCTCAAAACGTCAAATTATTTGGGGATGGAGCAGTAATACATACGTCATATGAATGGAGGACTTGTTATAAATAAATATAATAATAAATTTAAATAATTGATTAAAAAAAACCTTGTAAAATACAAAAGTATATATATAATACATTGATTATTCCAAAAGAGCGTTAAACAGCCTTCCAACTCTAATTGAGATATTATATAACTTTTTGATTATAATATATTTCTATGTATACATATTAATTATATAAAATCGCTAATCATATAAAGAATTTTATCAAAAATTAAGCCTTTGCTACAATTTTCGTTTTTTTAATGTATTGCTACTAGTTTTGCTCGCGTCTTCGTCTGCGTATGAATATAATAGACTGCATTCTCTCCTTTTTTCTCATGGGAACATCTTTTTTTCAGTTTACCATTTTATGGTCAATATACCCGTAAATAAATTGCACTTATTAAAGTAGAAAAATCAAAATAATCACATTTATAATATTAATAAAATTTATTTATTTATTTATTTACCCAATTAAGATCATTAAAATCGGAAACGAAGTGTCAAGGTCAAGATTTATTATTATCATACAATTATATTTATTTATCAACTGGTGAAGACCGAAAGCTAGAAGCTTTAATAATCTCAACTTTTTAAGTGAATTAATCGATCGAGGGATCTGTTAGTTGTTATGTGTGTATATATAATATATACATATATATATATATATATATATATACACACACTACCTTTCACGCATTAGCGAAATGTATCTTCCAAGCATCACGAGATCGCACGCGATGCTGTAATTATTTTTATGTCACACAGATTACCGATAAGGAAACGCTATTTATATAACGTTTTAAATTACATTTTTAAACGACGATTAAATAAAAAAACTTACGCTCTTCATGACATTTTTTTTTTGGATAATCGAATAGAAATTTCGAGAAAAGAAAAATTATTTTATTTAAAAGCTTGCTTTTAATTGAAAACAAAGTAAAAATATTTCTTTACTTCCTGAGGGTTGTTAGTTCACAGAATTAATTATATTACCAAATCAGATATAAAAATTTATTTGTAGACAACAATATATACACAGAAGCATTATTATAAATTTAATTAATTATTTGTATATCTGAGTACTTATAATAAGTTGATAATAAATATATATACAACAAGTAATGTCGTGAAAGTGGCACAAGAATTCTACCTGCATCTCGTGAGATCCGATAACCGGTGTCAGTGTCTAGTGTCTAGTGTCACGATCTAGGGACATACGACACTTTCCGCTAGACTAGACAAATCTAACACATACCGGTAGCTGAATCTACCATGAAAAGAGCTAACATTTATTTTTATGTACAATAATTATTTATATTTTATATTATTATATTAGGAATTAATAAAAAAATCATATCTAATAATAAATAAATAAAAAATTTTAATATAATATTAAAGTTATATTTATTTATTTATTTATTTGTCTTCACGCCATATCCCTTACGGGGTAGCCAGAGGCGACGGAGCGCCAAACGCTACGGTCCCTGCATACCTCTTTCGCCTCGGCCACAGACATCAACCTCTTCATACATGCCCTACGGGGGGTCCTCACGCTTTTTACGTGACCTTCCTCCAGTATCATAGATACTGTGTTTTCGAAGGTCACTCGAGGCCTCCCCCTGTCTCTCTTACCGGTCACTTTTCCTATATAATTTTTTTTTACCATTCTTTCATCACTCATTCGTTCGACGTGCCCAAACCAACAACCTGAGCACGTTCTACTAAATAATAATATTAACATTAAGGTAAGGTAAATAATAATATAAAGTTAATATATCTCAAATGACGTGGGAACTGTAACCGGCGATATCCCGGCGTTATCCCGGTGTTATCCCGGCGTTATATTAATCAATATAAAAGATATCACACACAGTGATAGACGTCATATCTTTACCTATCTTTTGTAATACATTTTGCACTTAAGATATATGTAAAGTTATTACATTTTTTTCAGTTACATTTTATTTTTGCTATAAACTTTCTCATAATGTTTAAAATAGTATGAACTTACAGTTTTTATGATATATATACATATAAATGACATTTTAGTGTCTGTTTGCAGTTTTTTAATTACTATTTTCTCAAAACGTCAACCTTTTAAATGACTTTATTATGTCTGTCCGTCTGTGTGTTCGGGATATCATTGTAACGAATAAACCTATTTTAATTCTACTTTCAATGGATAATAGAGGAGTATGTACTATGTAGGACTAATTATAGATTTCATTTTATCACAGAGTCTATATTAAAAAACTACAATTAAAAACTTCAATACATGTGAAACATACATACATACAATATCTCTTCAATCTTAAATACGATTAAGAAATAAATTGATTCATTAAATACATTATAATATTTATTATTTTAATAAACCCGTCCGTCCGATCAAACCGGATTGTAATTCGCGAGGAGGTCTGCATACAAAATAAATATCAATTTAAAGTCAACATTTTGACCCCTGCGTGACTTTTGCATAAATACATAAATATGTTTACTTTTTAATATTTTTAAATATAAATAAATAATAATTTCATATTAATATATACATAATAAAAGTAATTTTTTAGCTAGGACTCAAGTTACCCTGAAGCAAGGAATTACCAAAGTCTACACTTTCGACTATCCTCAGAGTAATGATAATGTGAATTTTCGAATTACACCAATCCGAGTGCCTAAGTGGTAAATGTTTCAACATACTAGTAGACCTAATAAAATTATATAAAGTTTTTTTTATGTCTAGAATTCATTAAGTTACCCTAGAGTCACCAAAGTTCGTACTTTCGACTATTCTCAGCGTAGTGTAATATAACCTACTAGTAATAAAAGCCTCAACTTACATGCAGACAGGGGCACATGGGCCACCTTCGTCTCAGCGCGTGGGGCATCTTCTTGCGGGGCGGCTCGGTGTCGGGAGCTTCGCCGCAGGCCCAGCGGACGAGCCGCGCTCGGGCTCCCTCCGCCACCTCCAGCCCGCGCGACCAGGACGGTAGACCCTGAACGAGAAAAACGACATTTTAATTAAGATTAATGATTAGAAAAAATAACTAAAATGATTACGTGGAATTGACTTTTCTAAATTAATTTTCCTGATAATTAATATCAAAAATAAATGTAAAATAATTTCAAGTTGTTTTTGTGATCTTTAAAGTTGTTTCAAACGTATCCAATATCCTTGAAATAATTTACGATTCGTCTATAAATTTTAATGTTATTCATTTTTATCTTTTCCGCTTTGAATCAATACCAGTGATCAATTGTATATCAAATGGGTATCAGGATTTGATACCATAGTTATCAAAATAAGACCTTCTGTGATGACACTCTCCAACTTAAAATAAGGCTCTACTCTGAGAGAAACCACAGAACAAACTCAGCCACGTATTTCTTTACTCAGATATCTATTTCACAAACGTCAATATTAAATAAATTATTTAAATAATATTTTGTAATAATAAAACACAATTTTACAACAGGTTAAAGTTGATCATGATATTCATTAAAATTTCAAAAGCGACAAGGCCGTATGTATATATAGTAAAATACATAATTTATTATGCATATTAATATCAAACTAATCCAATGATAAAAATTTCAAAACGACGAAAACACTTAATTGAAAAATTACCAAACATTTTCAAATTGTTGAAATATCAAGAAATCACTAAAACGATATATTTATCAATTAATATTTATCATACTAGAAAGTTTCCTAGGCTTTTTACATACTTTCAAAAAAAATATTGATTTCTGTCTAATTTACATCCTTCAAAATATTGTGAGCAAACGGAAAAAAATCACTTCACAAATAAACTAAATAGTCCACGTGAATATTTTAGAAATTCAATATTATATTATTTGTACAAAACAACAAACATTTTTAAAAATAAACTCATTTTTAATAGCGTTCTACATTTCTCATATTATTAAAAATATCTTAAAATTATAATAACATATGCAAATATTATAAAATTGTTATTAATTATATGAATTTTCAAAAGTGTGTTTTATCTTTTTCAAAACAGTTCAAAACGCACCACACCAAACACTGTTTTGAAAGACACTATGTTATATATCCATTTATATATACAGTAAAACAAACTATACAAACAAAAAGTTACAAAAACTTTTTAAGTTAAAAAATGTATTAGAAAGAATAATTTTCAAAGGTGTCTTTTGTCATTTTCGAAACATTTCAAAACACACAACACTAAGCACTGTTTTGAAAAAATACTATATATCTTGTGTGTATAGTATGAAGTTACAAAAGCTTTTAAGTGAAAAAAAATGTATTAGTAAGAATAATTTTCAAAGGTGTGTTTTGTCATTTTCAAAACATTACAAAACACTAAACACTAAACACCATTTTGAAATACACTATACGTCCAAATATATATACTATACATACAAAGAGTCACAAAACCTTTTAAATTTACTGCTCATTAAACGATTACATTCAACACGTGATAACGATCTTATCTTATCTTATGTCACAGCACGAGAATTATCAATGAAATGTCCATGTCACAGCTGACACGCGATTGTGATCCCATCTTGAGAAACCTTTTGTATGTATACATATAGTATATACAAAATTAAATACTAGGATCCGCCAACCGTGCGCGGCGGGTGTTGAGCTGAGCCTCTCTTCTTTCTTCTCTTCTTGATAACTTTTGAATGGCTAAACATTTAATCTGTATTCGCTATAACATCCGCGTTCGGCTCAAACGTACATGAGAAAATTTTCAGCTAATTATCCCGTTGGATCCTGGAGACAGCTAAACACAAAAAAGGTCTCCCAAACGGTTAAGAGCTTCCTTTACGCTCAGCTCAATAAATTATTATAAATATTTAAGTATAATATATAACGAAATATGTGTGTCAAATCGTTTATACTGTAACTATAACATTGATTTCGTCACAACCTAAACTCTATTGTTCATTTGAACTTTGATACGGCATTTAAGTATACCCGAAGATCGGAACGAGAGATTACAGAATGACTTTAATACCTACACCTGTTCACTTTGATGTGAGATTTAACGTTCTCAATATAGTTGAAACGTGATTATTATCATTTATTATCCACTAGCAGGTTACCCGTGCTTCGGAAACGGACGGATCAAACATTTTGTTTGAATTTTCACACCACTTATTAGGTATCAAACAGGCGCGTTATATTTTTTTACAGTTTTTTAGCTGTAACTTTGGAACGGTTTGGACCTTTGCAAAATCCTTTCTTATTACACCTATTCAATATGTCAGGAGTCGTGTGTCCAAATTTCAGCTTTCTAGGTATTACGGTTTGGGCTGTAGAGCGATGAATGAATCAGTGAGTGTCTTTATGTTTTATATATTGAGATTAAGACGTTGAATCAAATAGACTATACACTAATTTCATTCATAATGACAGTAAAAATATAATCTGTTTCGAAAAACAATACAATATAATACATGCGCCTGCGCATCGAATTAAACAATGATCCGGCACGATCGTTCCCCGACGACCGTGAACTTTCATTGTCAGGAAACAGCTGTCAGCTGTCAACGACGGCCATTACTAAAATTAAAATTAAACTTTCGATTTCTATTCAAATTTACATCTTTCAAAATTTTATGAATAATATCTCAAATAAATTAAAAAAAAATACTTTATTTACCTCTTCTATAGATTATATATATATTCAATCAGAGAATAGAGAATCACTTTCTTGCTCAAAGCAATATGTGAGCAAAAAACCCAAATACCATTACAATAATATTTGAAAGAAACAATACTTATGCACATCATGCACCACGCAGGCAGGTACTTTCTGACCGTGAACGACGCTGCCACCAGTGGGTCACGGGGTCACTGTTACTATGGATATCACGACCACGAAACGAACGTGGTGAAAGTGATTTGAAACATCTCCAAAACTTATCACACATATATATACAGTAATACCCCGCTTTACGCGAGGGATACGTTCCGAAAAAAATCACGTTAAATGATATTCGCGTATAACGAGGTTTATGATTAAACATAATCAAAAATTATTACAAAAATAATACAAATAATTTTAATCAATCACTTTAATTCTAGGAACACTTTATGCAATATATACATACTCTTATTTTTTACGGAAAAATACATCTATTGTTGATGACTACATTATATTTATACACACTCTTTCGCGTAATACGAGGCATTTGAGCGCGAAATTTGCATTAGCGTTATAGTGAAACCGCGTATAACGGGGTCGCTACATATACATATATATACATACATACTTTGAAAATATATTACGGACGGATTGAACATTTATGTTTATAAATACAATACATTAAATTAATATTTTGTTTTGTCATATTACAAGATAACATTTTACATATTATATTAACTAAATTACGTGTCATCTACCAAGATTTTATAATGGAGCCCTTGAACTGAACGACATCTGCATACCGAAATATAATCAAGCAAAATTTACATTATAACAAATTGTCTATACATTTATTACAATGTAACCTTATTTTGAGGTCAATTATAGAGACTCAAATCAAATACCTACATTCAACTAATACCTTTTAAATTAACAATAATAACGGCAATTTACAATTTAGCAATTAATAAAATTACATTTCTCTATATTATATAATATGATAAAATTTATAAATATTATTTTTTGATATTATCTGGAACGGATCAGATACAAAAAGTGGATCAAATAAGAAATCTCTATCGCGAATCCGGTCCGGTCCGGTCCGGTTCGGTCCGGTCGCTACTGAATTGAAAACACGTAAACGAGCGATAAATCGATGAAAGTAAATGAAGAATTGAATTATTCAATGCAGGTAGGTAGTAGTAGGTAGTGTCGAGACTTGGGGAAAAAAACACACAAAATACACTATGAGAGACTTGACGTTCTAATGAGAGAGAGAAAGAGAGAGAGAGAGACGTTCTTAGAGATGGTAGGAACTGAGAATATCACGACTGATAAGAAAAAGAAAATTACAATCAATCAATCAATCAATCAATAAAAATTATCATTAAGATAATGTATGACTCATTTGATGTCGTTTTTTATTCCTATTTTTTTTATAAAAATCCAGATACAACAAAAAAAAAGTATCAATTTGAAACAAAAAAAAACACTATACTAAACTATTAATTACATTATATAACACTATAAAAGCAACTTGGCAGCAGCAGAACTAAAAAAAATTTAAAAAAAACATACGACCACTTACTTACATAACATAATTTAGATCAGATAATAAAAAAATCAATCAAAACAAAACAGCGCCAAAAGAAAGTCAAGTCAAGTCATGAAGATATAACAAATGAAACGTTTAAAAATCAATCTGTAATCTCGATCCAATCGTTACGCGGTGGAAGTTTCGACCGGATCTATCTACCTACGTCTATCTTACGTCATTGCGACCCAATTTATTGTAATCGACACTTCAAACAAAAAAAAGAAATAATAAAAAAATTAAAAAAATTAAAAAAATATATATATATCAAACATTTTCTGTCCCTTATCCTTAACATTATTTTAGATTAGAATAATATTATTGATATATATAATAAAATTAAAAAAAAAAAATAAGAAAAAAAAAAATAAAAAAATTATAAAAAAGAAAAATATTTTTTATAAAAAAAAAACAAACATTATCTGTCCCTTATCCTTGAGATTATTTTAGATTAAAATAATAATTATAAACAATGTTATTGATATATATTTTATTAATTTAATTTTATATTCCGATCGCGCATCACGGAACCCAACACAAACGTAACCCGAATATTAAAATGTAGGTCCTGGTGGTGACTTTACTTTTATGACTGGACGGAAAATATACATACAAATTATTGATTAAATATATTACAATAATAATAAAAAAAAATACTAGGATCCGCCGTCGTGCGCTGCGGGAGTTGAGCTGAGCGCCCTCCCCTTCTTTAATGCTAACAAACCTAGCATATAATATTGTTCTATAACATGCTCAGCAACTATCGGTATAGAATCTCAATTCATCATCAATAAAATTATAGCCAATATATCTGTCTTTTAAATGAATCTCAACTTTTTATAACTTTTTTTCTAGACTGAATTTTTTTGTTCTGTTTTTTGCAGAACCATCTTTAATAAAAGATCTAGCCATGTGCCAAATTAAAAAAAAATACATCTATAGGTTTTAAAATTACCGATGTCGTTAAACAGCAAAATTAACGTTTAAGAGCTTCGCCTTACGCTCAGCTCAAAATAAAATAAATAATTATAATAGAAAAATGATCTTAGAAAGAATGGTACAATTTAGCACTATGGCATTACTTGGAGGGTATTCCATCATTGATGAATGGAAGGGAAACTTGGATATGGTAGATGGATGAAAGTAAGATAAAATAAATGTTGAAATAAGATTCCTAAGAAGCGTGATAGGTGTGATATTGAGTGATAAGGAATAGTGATATAATAGTTTTGTGATGTGATAGATGTGGTGACTGGGATTGAAAAAGGAATGCTCGGATGGTTTGGTCATGGAAGTGGAAGAAGGAAATGAGTTTGACAAGTCGGATGTATAGAGTGTGGTTACAAAGGTCAGGAGAGGGGGCTTGGACGAAGATTTCTCTATCAGATTGAGGGTGTTTTGAAGAAGGGACAGGTCAAGAGCGTGCATGGAGGGACTTTGAGAGTAAAGAAGCAAGGAACTATGCCAGAATCGCAGCAAGTGGGAGCCTTTGGTATCCCTCCCGGAAAGAGGCGTGACATGGATGTATATATGTGTAAGTTAAATATACCGAGTACGAAAATAATTTTAATGTCAATAAGTGTAAAATCATATTAATTTTAAATTGTAAAATAATGGAGATTTTATAAGTATTTTGTAACTGATTTTTTATGTTATTAATATTATATGTTGAATACAGATAAATTTGCATAAGTTATATATATTGGTAATAAATTAGTTACAAATTAAATCACTATATCTTTCGTCTCGTGGTTCCTCCTGGTTTACAGAAAATTAAAATATAAAATATTTTGTAAAATTTACGAAATATTTTACAATTTTTAAATTAATATTTAAATTAAATTATTTATTGAATTATAATATTTTTAGTGATACGTTTAGTAATAGTTACATTGGTAATAACTCCGAGACCTTATAATTTTTTACCCAAAACTTTTTTTTAACTTTTTATATGTATTTAGTTATCTTCATATAAATTTTCATTCACTATTACTAATATAATTATAGCACAAAATTTGTGATAGTGTAGAGGTCTGGTATATAAAGTTTACACCTCTCCGTCGAGTGCGATGCAAGCCTGTGACCTCTGCAGGGACCTTATCCACCTCGTGTATAATCAACCTTCACGCCTGATTACAAAGACGTTAAAAGGTCCAAAAGCACACCCAGCTCTTAACACAACAGAGCACAGACACATGGTATTCTCATCATGACTCACGAGACACACATATCGCAATATGTTAAGATATTTATTGAGCGGAGCGTTTTACTGGAGACTTTTTGCATTCTTTGTTACGAATAGGCTCAAAAACTACTTGACGGAAAATTATGAAACTTTGCAAACAAAAAAACACACATTAGGTGACGGTTTTAAAAAAAATATTGGAAAAATGCCTAAAAAAAAAATATTTTTTTTATGTCATGTCAAAAAACTGATATCCCATTGAAGTCAATGGGACACGATGAGTGAATACACTGGGCTCGCTTCGCTCAATATGCAAACGGCACCCGAGATTTCGCGAGCGCAGCGAGTCGAAATTGAGAGTTTGTTGACGCCCCTAGTCTATATATATCTTTTCCAATTTGAATGACTTCGGTATGAAATGGGAGTCTCAGGACTATGATATCTTACTTATCAAAATAAGCCCATCTGTAAAGACACTCCAACCTAAAATAAGACTACGAGGGATCCAAACGCGCCTTACTCTGAGAACCACTGCTCTGAGAACCACTGCTCTGAGAACCACACAAAAAACTCAGCCAGGTTTATCATCATTGTGATCACTGTTTCACAAACTTCAATATTTAGTGAGCAATGTACGAACAGCTAGAACCATAGCAATCAATTCGATAAGCCGTCCTAATTAGTTAATAAAATAAAAGAAAGGCTAGGTTAGTAAGATGACCAGTCAGCTCAAGCAGCACCCGCTCATAACGCGAGTCAGCCATCACATATTAAACATACCCTTAAAATAGTCACAATATTTCGTTAATTCATTGACCAGGCATCGGGTTGTAAGATTTCAATAATAAATCCAATTTTATTTATTTCAACGAGAATCAAAAAAATGAATGAGTGATGAAAGAATGGTAAAAAATAATTATATAGGAAAAGTGAGCGGTAAGAGAGACAGAGGGAGGCCTCGAGTGACCTTCGAAAACACAGTATCTATGATACTGGAGGAAGGCCACGTAAAAAGCATGAGGATCCCCCGGAGGGCATGTATGAAAAGGTTAATGTCTGTGGCCGAGGCGAAAGAGGTATGCAAGGACCGTAGCTTTTGGCACTCCGTCGTCTATGGCTACCCCGCAAGGAATATGGCGGGAAGATAAACAAATAAATAAATCAATAAAAAAAAACCAATTAAAACATATTGTGAATATGCCTCTATCAAAATTAGCAATTAGTTTCCTAGTCTTTATTATTATAAAATCACTTTCCACGTCGGAAGAAAAAATATTCACATCACAATGGCCGAAATTTATTTTATAACGTACGAGGATTTTGATATACAATAAGTTCACACACTTGCGTAAGATTGTAACGTGGG
Source organism: Melinaea marsaeus rileyi (assembly GCA_918358865.1). Taxonomy (NCBI): domain Eukaryota; kingdom Metazoa; phylum Arthropoda; class Insecta; order Lepidoptera; family Nymphalidae; genus Melinaea; species Melinaea marsaeus. Next base: position 7,403,645 of record OU911093.1, on the reverse strand, counting down.
AGTTTTTGGTGTGAAAATGAAAATGAAATTCTCAAAACATCGCATATAAAAAATAATTTGAGAATAATACAAATATGATATGATAATTTCTCCCACGTACAGATATTAATAAAATTAAAACTTCCTAATTGTGTAAAGAGTGCTTTAATAAACATAACCTCAGAGCATGGCGCCTTTGGAACCTTCGTAGCCTTATTTTAAGTTGAAGAGTGTATACAGAAGGGCTTATTTTGATACGTACGATATCAAAATAGGCCCTCCTGTCACTTCCATTTGACGTGCACGAGTTATCACTGGTATGGATTCAAAGTGGAAAATATACTAGGAGCCAACAGACCCTCGACTTCGACTCGCTGCGCTCGCGAAATCTCGGGTGCCGTTTGCTTATTAAGCGAAGTGAACCCAGTGTAATGACTCAACGTTTCTCATTAACTTCAATGGGATATCAGTTTTTTGACGATTATTCCTCAACGACATGACATTTTTCACTTTTTTTAAACCATCACCTAATGTGTGTCTTTTTGATTGCAAAATTTCATAATTTTCCGTCAAGTAGTTTTCGAGCCTATTCGTGACAATGAATGTGAATAAGTCTCCAATAGAACGCTCCGCTCGCTACGTTCGCTTCGCTCAATAAATAAATAAATCAAAAATCTTTTAAAATCGTACATCCGTTAAATTCCTTTACAAACACGCTTTCTTGAATAATTTACACAATCTATCCATCAAATAAGAGCGAACGCGTCGAGTGAGATGTGGAAAAAGTGAATCTTGATTCATGTTGTAATCATTACATTAGGTGCTCATACAAACACTATGCAGCTTCATCATACACTCCCACGATTATTTCTTATTGCTATGAAAATGTAGTTACACTTAATAATGTAACGGTCATTCACCTTAAGAGATATAGTTATCTAATGACATATATATATATATATATATATATATATATATATATATATATATATATATATATATATATATTACGATGAGTTGTCAGGGGAGTGCGCAAGCGATCCCGTGACGTCCCATTAAGGCGTTGAGGGCAAAAGGTTTTTTAGTGGGTAGCCTTAAAAATGGTAGCTTCTTCTATACTGCCGGGTAGTCCCACATAATCCTCCGGTCATCACCTTCTTGGCTGACGAGTATCCGTATCAACAAAACGTTCCAACAAAAAAAAATATATGTATATTACGATAAGATCAAAAACTAACTCAGCCCTCAAATATACGCAGGAAACTTAAAACAAACATGAAGGTTAACTTTAAACTGGATCGTTAATTAATACATCAATCATTAAGATCGTAAGATAAGACACGTAACTTCAAAAATAACATAATATTATAATGTATAATATAGGTCAGTTGATTCAAATTAAATCTATTCTAATCGTATACAAAGATTATTAATTTTTATTACATATTATTTATTAATTACATTATCGATGGACGCCATTGTTTAACAACTCCTAAACAAATACGAAACATAAAAACGAGGAAAAAGTGGACAAAAAAAAAATAATAAAAAATTCGAAGGAATTTTACAAGTATTATGTTCAGTGGCTTTGTTTATATTTAACACTAAACCTACCGACAATTCTTGTACACCTGTTCCTACCGCACGCGGTCATATTGATCGGTAATTAAAAGTTATTTTATTATATAACGCAGGTAATAATGGAAATAACTAAAAGCAAAGAGAGAAGAAAATATTATATGCATATTGTAAGAATTGTCATGTAGTTTGATAACGATATTATAACGTTTAAAAATGTGTAAGTTTTACAAAAGTTTAAGAACGTTCAATTTGACCGGTACTTGGTAGGTTTAGTGTTAAATATATATTTAAAGATGGCTGACATACATACAGACTGACAGGCGAGATAGATAGACATGATTACAAACCTTTGACATCATAATGCATACAGTAATGACAATATAACAAAAAGTGGTTATAATTATTATTATATAATAAATTGTGACATAGCTAGCTGGTGGATGGCATGCGGAAACTACTCGTACACTTTGAGGAACACAGACCACAGTCACCAGTAAAAGGAATCAGATCGTGATCGTATAAAATATAACTATTATACACATAGTAGCTGTGCACGCGGCGTCACTCGTGCGAAATGTTTTTAAATAAAAGTAGCCAAGTTACTCCTTATAATAACGGCTATCTGCTAGTAAAAGTACTGTTAAAATCGGTTCAGCCGTATCAGAGATTAGCCGGACGAAACAGACAGAGAAAAATTTATCTTATAACAATAGAAGAAGATGTGTTCCAACATGAGATGAGAGATTGGAAGAGATTGAGTCTCGCGACCTAAATTATTGGGATATGGGTAGGGCCTCTGCTATATATGTTAAAAACATGATAACCATTTATTTAATAATATTATCAGCTATAATATAAATAATTAAATAATTTTAAGACAAAGTATTTTTTATCAAGGTGTTTGTAATACATAACTCACCCACCCAACCTTTTGCCCAACCGGACATTGCCCGGTTAAGTAGAAAAAATTATACATAAAGATTTAAAAATTATTAACACCGACAGGATTCGAACTTGGGACTTATTTGAAAACGAAGGTGAAGACGATTGAGTGATTGAGAAGAGACACGATAGTTTAATTGGTATAACGACGAGACAATTCACCAGGGGTCATAGGTTCGAATCACAGCCATATCACAAATTATATCATCAACATAAAATTTAGACAAACCAAACTATCATAATCACAATCAATAAATAAAATTAAAAAATCTCTTCAATATAACTTTCACTTCATATACAAAAAAACTATATGATCATTGCTCGTAACAATCATTTAGAAAGCATATATTAACTAGGGGCGCCAACAGACCCTCAATTTCGACTCGCTGCGCTCACGAAATCTCGGTTGCCGTTTGCATATGAAGCGAAGCGTGCCCAGTGTAATGACTCATCATTGAATTCAATGGGATATCAGTTTTTTGACGATTATTCCTCAACGACATGACATTTTTCAAATATATTTTTTTAAACCATCACCTAATGTGTGTCTTTTTGTTTGCAAAATTACATAATTTTCCGTCAAGTAGTTATCCAGCCTATTCGTGACAAAGAATGTGAAAGAGTCTCCAGTAGAACGCTCCGCTCGCTACCTTCGCTTCGGTTAATAAATAAAAAAAAACACACAACACACGGACGTACTGAACAAACGTCACGTAATAGTGTGATTAAGTGTAATGGAAGTCATAAGAATACCTATAATGAATATATTATAAAACGAACCGCAAAGGTCGTGTGTCTCACGACACCAGTGAATGGGAGCATTCTCGTCCACATCGCTTAGTGGACACAGACTGATGTGTTCATAATATCAGATATATAGACATACTTGCTCTCGCCCGCAGCTTTACTCACATCTTAAATCACTCCTATAGGTTTTTCAAAATCAGTTTTTTTACCTATTATAAGGATGAAGGCAAGACGAATGAAAATAATATAGTGTAAATAACCTGGGGGGCCAACAGACCCTTAATTTCGACTCGCTCGCGAAATCTCGGTTGCCGTTTGCATATTGAGCGAAGCGATCCCAGTGTATTGACTCATCGTTTCTCATTGACTTCAATGGGATATCAGTTACTTGACATTAAAAAAAAAAAAAAAATTTTTTTTGAAGACTTCAAACATTTTATGTGTCTCTTTTTGATTGTAAAATTTCATAATTTCCCGTCAAGTAGCCAGTTTTCGAGCCAATTCGTGACAAGAAATGTAAAAAAAAACGCTCCGCTCACATCGTTCGAATCGCTTCGCTCAAATACATATAAATAAATCATGATAAATTTTAATACAACACGTGACATAACACCACCGGTAGCGAGCTGCGGGCGTGATAAAACCGAAAAGGGTAAAAAAAACATTACAATGAAATAACATAAAGCCATATATAGAAAAATGCAGTTTCTTTTAAAGAATGTATAATATATTACTGATAATGTTGACACAAAGTATTCTTTATCACATGCAACGTACAGACGTACAGACGGTTACGCAAAACATTTATAAAATATATATATATATATATATATATATATATATGGACGAAAGTGAAACTGACTACGGACAAAGAAAATTAATATTAATTTGCTTAGCTATGAATAAATTTTAATATTATATATGTATATGTACCTAATACAAGCTGTGTCTGCGACTTCGTTTGTGGTTGTTAAAATAAAAGTAGCCAAGTTAAACCTTATAACATGAGGTATCCGCTGATCAAAGTTTTATTAAAATAGGTCAAACCGTTTCAGTGATTAACGGGAACAAAAAGACAGACAAAGAGAGAAGTAGTAGTAAGTACCGTATATACTTTCATATATATATAGTGAAATGCTGTTAATATATATTTACATAAAGACACTTCAATTTTATATATATATATATATAAATGCATAGTAAAAATCATGTTAGGGAGGTATATGTAACATTAAAAACGACTGTACAACCAAAATTAATAAGAAATTTAATCTTTCAACATAAGACTTTCCTTTGAATCCGTACCTCATGTAACAATCATACAACAAAACCATTAAAATGCAATTAATAACTACATACATACACATTACTACCGATATTAAAAGTGCAAAGTAACAAATACCATACAAACAATAAATCCATACAAAATTTATACAAGTGAGTAAAAGTTGTTTGAACATCACAGATTTCGAGTATCATAGAATTCCATTCGTCTCGTCTCCCAGAAGTCAGATGTCATCATGATATGATGATACCATCTGAGGTGACCATTTTATTTATTTACATCTGATGGTTTCCTTTTTGGAGACTTACAAAACGACAATCATTAACATGGTAGATTTTTTTTTATATATTCACGAACGAACTTTGTTAGTTCTGTATTGTTTTCACTTTTCTCGGATGGATGTTATGTTTCTTTAGTGTCAAGAGATGGCGCTGTTTATAATTTACTGATTTGGTTTATTTTCATATTTAATTATATTATTATTTTTTATTATTATTAATCACACTTTTTTTGTAATTTTTTAGTAATTATAAATAAACATGTATTTAACATTTTTTTTTCTTCAATAAATAATAATTATTTTACTTAAAAATCTATTGTTTTTTATTAAAATTTATAATTTCGTCAAAGTTCGTTCGGGAAATATTTACGTATTTGCATCTTTACTGATTTAAATTAAAATAATATATTAATACACAATGAAATCACAGTAATTATAATAATATCACATCTGGATTCGAACCTGTGATCCCCGGTCTCTCCAACGCTCCATCTAATTAGCATTCGAGGCACTAACTTAATTTAATTTAATGATACGAGTGAGAGGGAAACATTTTCCGTTTCGCCTTGGGAAAAATGCTTTCTAGTGTCTGTCCGGATGTCTGTATGTTTTCCTTTACGGATCGCATTTCTCAACGAATTATCGTCATTTTTGAGCTGGTTTTGATTGTAATATACATTTTTTATCCCTCTTTATCGACAAGTGTTCTTTAGATTTTTGTTAGGGATGGTCAAAAGGCGATTTCTCTCATTTTGAGTTAAACTTTTTACCCCTCTTAAGGCGATTTTTAAGTTCGAACAACTTTTACATCGCAAACTTTAAGTGTCATTTAGTTAAGGAGGTATTAGGGGGATGTACAATTCAAAGGATCACTGTTTTATAAAATTTATATTGGTATAATCGTCCACCTATTTAGTATTAATAACATCATTATTTATACCTATATTTATTTATCTTTTCCACTTTGTATCAATACCAGTGATCAAAATAAATCAAAATAAGTCAATCTGAATACACTCTCAGACGCATGTCAAAGATTAAGTCTTACTGTCAAAGTCACTGTCGACAATTAGGTCCGATAATAAACGTGTTTCTTTAATCTAAGATTACATATTGTAGTTACATAATTAGCTTTAAAACTCACAGTAAGTATAATAGTTATAGATTAGATCCAATTTATATAGATTAGGTCTTAAAATAAGTCTACGAGTGTCCCAAAAGCGTCCCGCTCTTAGATTGAGATCAGCGTTTCCCAAACTTTTTAATATAATAATAATAATAAATACTCACCACATTGATTTTTCCGAGCACGTGGCTTATCTGTTCCTTACTGCACATTCTGATACGGTTATATTAAAACACAGTCACATGGGGTCACTGAACTTTCATATCATTCTAATTCTTTGTGAGGTCTAGATTTTGGGACCATATATACTTTTAATACTAAAATAATATAAATAACTAGGGACGCGAACCGGACCTCGATTTTGATTCGCTGCGCTCGCAAAATCTCGGTAGAGTTAGACGAATTGAGCGAAGCGAGTAACCAATCTTCAATTCAGCGTTTAAAGCTGAAAGCGACAAGCAAAAAATATAGAATAATCAAATATCAAATAGCGAAATTTTTTTATATTGAAATCTATTGGACTGTCATTTTTTGATGATTATTCCTCAACAACAAGTTTTTTTCACTATTTTTATAAACTATCGCAATAACCATCGCTATAAATGTGCAAAACTTCATAAAGATCGGTAAAGCCGTTTTCATGCCAACCCCGGACATGGGATACAAAAAGTCTCACATGAAACACTCCGCTCGCTTCGCTCAAATATAACGAGAATAAAAAAGACTTAAAAATCTAATTAATATCAATGTTACAGTTATATCTATAATTAAAGTTACGTAACATTACAACTATAAGATCTAAAACTACAACAAGCTGTTAACTATATCCCATTGTATATTTAAATTGTTATACGTCAATATATTGCAATGCAATTTTAAATCTCTTTCATTGTGTCAAGTAATTAATAGCTTAAGGTCGTCTGTATACTGTTACGATAAATTTAATTAATTATATTTATATAAATTATTATTTCATTATAATATTTTGGGGGAAAATTGTAATTTTTTAATGACTTCTGAAATTACAGATTCAATTATTTTATATTATACAGTAATACCCCGCTTTACGCGACCCCGTTATACGCGGTTTCACTATAACGCGGATGCTATTTTCGCGCTCAAATGCCTCGAATTACGCGAAAGAGTGTGTATAAATATAATGTAGTCATTAACAATAGATGTATTTTTCCCTAAAAAATAAGAGTATGTATTGCATAGTGTTCCTACAATTAAAGTGATTGATTAAAATGATTTGTATTTTTTTGTAATAATTTTTGACTATGTTTAATCATAAACCTCGTTATACGCGAATTTCAGTTAACGCGATTCTTTTTGGAACGTATCCCTCGCGTAATGCGGGGTATTACTGTATATATATTATTAAAGTAAATAAAGCCACCTACACAATAAACTATTTTAAATCAAAATATATCAAATTTATTTTACTAATATTGGCAACCGGATTGTAGACGCCCTTACATTTTGATGAATACCGTCTAAAGAGTTGAGGTCAAGTGAAAATCACCCATCTACGAACAGACAGACATTAAAACACACTTTCATTTCGTGGTTTTATATCATTAGTACACAATGTAATGATATCATTAATAACATGAGATATACATATATATATATATAAGCGATTTACCACTCACTGACTCGTCACGAAATCACCGAAACTATCTGTCCGATTAACTTTAAATTTTACATAGTTACTCTTGTGACGTATACGTCCACTAAGAACGGATTTTACGGAATTCCTATCCCAACGGATTTCAAATTTTTGCATTTCGCCAAGTTTTAAACCTGTAGGAGCTATACACTTAACGCGGGGGTAAGAGTTACTATAGCAACGGTTACGATGACAACGGATAATATGACAAAGGTTATCATAGCAACCTAAGTTCACATTCAAATTAATAGTGTGCCCAGCGAAGCGGGAGGGAATAAGCTAGTTTATGAATAAATAAAATCAAATTAATCAAAGTTAACATTACACACAAACATACGACCGAACATAAAAAAAAACAGTATAATTTTACTTTTAATAGTAAATATTACTTATAATAGTATTTAAAAGAGAAAACTTAAAAAAACTAAGTTAGAATAAACTTTTATTATTTGAACCTTAAAAAAACATCGCAGTATAACTTTCATTGACATTCCAAAGAAAACAAGAGTATATACAATAAATATATATATATATACATACATAATTATCACCTGTATGTATATAGATATAGGATTCAAAATCGAAAACACTGATACTGCTATCAGTTAAACGTCGTACACATTTTTACTATCGCCAATTTCATGCTATTCGGACAAATTAGTAGCTATTGTTGGAATGTTTTCACAAAAAACAAAGTCAGTAATCGTGATCTTTCAATACTTATATAATGAAATGATATATATATATAAGAAAATAGCATATATATAGATAATTATAGTATTTGAGAGTAATTATAATAGATATTTATAGTATTTGAAAGGTTGAATTTAATTTAAATATTGTTGAGCGAAGCGAGCATAGAGAGCGAAGCCTTCTACTGGACATTTTTTCAAATTCTTTGTCACGAATAGGCTCGATAACTACTTGACGGAAAATTATTATATTTTGCCATCAAAAAGACACAAGTTAGGTGATGATTTAAAAAAAAATTGAAAAATGTCATGTTGTTGAGAAATATCGTCAAAAAACTGATATCCCATTGAAGTCAATGGGAAACGAAGAGTCATTAGACTGGGTTCGCTTCGCCCAACACGCAAACGGCACCCGAGATTTCAAGAGCGCAGCGATTCGAAATTGAGTGTCTGTTGACGCCCCTAGTTACTTAAAACTGCAACAACTAATAAAATGATTTTAGAATTATGAAACAATAACTCGAGAACAATTTTCCAATAACTAAATCGTTCTTACACCAGATCTTACGACAAAAATCAAATCAAAAAATACTTGCAAAAGTCGTCCGTCCGTCCATTAGTGTAAAATATTTCATGAAATAAGTTAAAGTAATCTTACAAAATATAAATGTTAAGCAATAATTCACGCATTAATATAATAATGGTACAATTTTCACGTCAGTTCAATTTTAACTTAGGAATTGACAAATGTATAGTAAAATTACCCTATTGCTACAACTGACTTGACTGGGAAATATTTGCAAACGTACCTATTCTGTATATATCGTTTGAGGAATGTATGTAAGGTTTAAAATAATTCTTTAAATACTATATGTATATTTAAATTAAAAATTAATAATAAGAATGCAGTAATTACGAAATCGTTAATAGAAAGACATACCATTATCTTTGTGTTTTATCCGAAAACTTAACTACTGTTCCACCACTTGACCACGTATTTAACTTTTTGACTGTCTGTTATAATATGCTATTAATATAGGTGGGTAGAATAATATTTTAAGTATGATTTATTTGAATTGTCATATCTTATACAAGAAATACAAGAACACAGATAAGGTTAAGTCTTAAACAAAAGAAATCAATCAAAAATGAATGCGCAGAAACAAAATTCAAATATAAAAATAAAAAAAATATATATATAATCTACAACCGTGCAAAATTATTAATAATAATTCGTAAAATTTTCACCTAATTATACGTACTCAAAATAAAAATTACCAAAAAAAAAATCCGTTCATAAAGTAAACATTACCTGGTCATTAAAAAAAATCGAGACCTCAGAATAGAAAATCACAAACACATCGCAAAAAAAACAAAACACGAAAAAAAAGAAAACAAAAATTAACAACTTCTACACGTATCCGCGTAAAGCGAGCGTCCCGCGCAGAGAGCCGCAGGTGACTGAGCTGTAGGTGGCGGAGCAAGTAGACGGGCGGCCATGCTGGTATGTCATTGTGGAGAAATGTTAGAAAACAATCATACATCGCACTCACCACACTTACTGTTAATGGTAAGTATTGTTATTTTTATTGTTTGTCTGTGTCTCGAATGTTATATTACTTGTAGAAGAAAGTGACTGTTGATTGTGATCAATTATTAGAAATGTTAAATAACATTCACAAAAGTTAATGACGAAAAAATGTAAAAAGATGGCGGATGAAAAAAAAACTATAATATTAAACTGATAGTAAAATTTACATTTCTTACATATGGGGTATGAACCACAATACATAGGTTATTTCAGTGTTATATATATATATATATATATATATATATATATATATATATATATATATTATAAACACAATCACGTGTCCGTCTGTGAATCTGTTTGTCTTACAATACAAACACGAGATAGCATTCAATCAAGATAAATGATTATTTCTGTTTTGATAACGTTCAAGGTCGCACGGATTGACGTTATAATAAAATGTAAAAGTGCTTTCCATGTACGAATAAATTTTTAAGGATATACTATACTATACTGTAATGTAATGTACTATATTGTATTGTATTGTATTGTATTGTATTGTATTGTATTGTATTGTATTGTATTGTATTGTATTGTATTGTATTGTATTGTATTGTATTGTATTGTATTGTATTGTATTGTATTGTACTGTATTGTACTATACTATATATTAAATTAAACTATTTTAACACATGTAATTCGTTTGTAACTTTATTTTAATGTACATATAAAAATAAAGTTACAAACACTTCGTCTGTTTGCAACATCAAATTAACAGCTATTCGATAAATGCATATGAATGAATATACGTTACATATAATTTTTAAAATTTTCTCTGTCTGTATGTCTGTTTGACGCGGCTAATCTTAGAAACGGCTGCCCCGATTTTAATAGGACTCTCACCAGCGGATAGACGATGTTATAAGGAGTAACTTAGGCTACTTTTATTTAATAAAACATATTTCATTTTATATTACTCTAACCTGTATTACTATACATATAAATCTATTATTTCTGTCTGTACAATTGATATTTTTTTTTAATTTTGATATAAACAACATTGATGTAGTAATTCGGATTTTGCATATTTTTTTCGTTTTTGTCTGTCTGATCGGACTGATAAAAAAAAATACAAATATTCGACTTATAAGAGATCGATAAATATTATAGTATATTGTAAAATAAATTTGAATATAAAAAAAAATATAAACAGCGACAAAGTCGCGGTCAACGTTTATACTTGTCAACGTTGAAATAATCGAGTGTAAACAGTTACAGCTTATTATGAAAAAAAGTTGTAACAAAATCGAATATATAATATTTTATTCAAATCTAACCCAACGTTATAAAATACTAGGACGGTTGATAAATTGATGCAATTTGCTGGCGGATGCATCTACCGTGATGTAGGCACTCCTAGCAGATAATATTCAAACAAGTGATCGCAATGTTTAACATTAAACCTAGCAAGTACCGGTCAAATTGACCGTTATTAAACTTTTGTACAATTTACACATTCTTAAACGTTATAATATCGTTATCAAACTACATGACAATTCTTAGAATATGCATATATTTTCTACAACCTTTACTTTTAGTTATTTCCATTATTACCTGCGTTATATAATAAAACAACTTTTAATTACCGGTCAGTTGGACGGCGTGCGGTAGGAACGGGTATACAATAATTGTCGGTAGGTTTAGTGTTAATACAAAACACTCCGAGAATAAAATAAGATTTTTTTTTTATTAAATCAATTTAATTTATTTACAATATGCTGTGGCAGTTGAGCTGAGACCCCTCCACTTTAAAAAAATATTTAATATTATATATATATTTATTCAGTAGTTTTTATGTGTTGTTGCTTATAAGCTTATTTCTAGGTTGACGATCGACCAGCACGCGGAGGTTCTGATAACGTTAAGTCTATAGGAGAAACAGTTTTTTGACCATCATTTCTGAACGGAATTAGATATTTCAATTCTGTTTTTTTTTAAACATGTCCATTCCCAAGCTTTATAACTCTGGCAATTTTCATTCAAATCGGTTGAGTAGTTTTTATGTGATGTTGCTTCAAAAAAAAGTTTCCCAAATGGTTAAGAGCTTCGCCCAGCTCAATTATATGTACTATATATATATATATATATATATATATATATATATATATATCATTCAAACGCTGTACTCAATACACGTAAGTAGTAACCTTTTACAGAGATAATAAATCGTTAATTGAGCAATAACACTTTTACGACATAGAAAATGTTTAGTACACCTTTGGTGACAAAATTAACTATTTCATGTGAAGACATCCAAAATATTCCCATAAAAAAAAAATAACAAAAGATTACATTGAGTCATATTAAATTACTCATTGTATGAAAAATATGATTTTACTTAAAATTTATGGTAGTAAAAAAAAATTTACGAACGAACTTTATTCGTATGTATGTATGTATGCATGGATGTATGAATGTCTGTGGACAGGAAAAATTTTCATTACTGCCGAGAGATGGCGCTGTTTATAATTTACTGATTTAGTTTATTTTCATATTTAATTATATTACTATTTTGTATTATTATTATTAATTACACTTTTTTGTAACTTTTTAGTAATTATAAATAAACATGTATTCAACATTTTCTTTTCTTCAATAAATAATAATCATTTTACTTAAAAATCTATTTTTTTTTTATTAACATTTATAATTTCGTCAAATTTCGTTCGGGAAATACCCTGGGTATTAGCATCTTCACTGGTTTATATTCGAACTATTTTCTTTCATTAATACATCAAGGATACCATTTTTTAGAAACTAAATAAGTCACACTAGTTAGTGTACTTGACTCTAACTTAACACTAAACCTACCGACAATTCTTGTACACCTGTTCCTACCGCCAAGGTCAAATTGACCGGTAATTAAAAGTTATTTTATTATATAACGCAGGTAATAATGGAAATAACTAAAAGTAAAGAGTGAAGACAATATTATATACATATTATAAGAATTGTCATGTAGTTTGATAACGATATTATAACGTTTAAGAATGTGTAAGTTTTACAAACGTTTACGTTTACAAAAGTTTAAGAACGGTCAATTTGACCGCTACTTGGTAGGTTTAGTGTTAATTAACAATATATATATATATATATATATATATATATATATATATACTACATTGTTATATTCATTTAATTGTATTACAAAACAGAGCGTTTAAGAGCAGCCTTCATCTAATTCGAGTCAAGCGGTAGGCGGTCTCGCAACCAAATTACTTCATTAAAATACGTTTCTAGATTAATTAACTAATTAATATTGTACGCGTTGTGTTCTTTTGTATATATAAAATTAACATATTCGTCGTCTGTTTGTCGCAAAAGTCTTGATACATGTAATGTCTACTTGGAGTTTATCCAACCTGTATTTGGGCATGGATTACTTAAAAATATTTATAAGTACTTTCAAATATAACTTGTATATGTGTATATATGTTACATAATTTTTCGTGTTTCTAACTTCTATATATATATATTTAATTTTAAAAAATCTGTTACCATTCTTAATAAAACATTAGAACAGAGCATTACTTTTAAAAATAATATATGACAGTTTATATACATATATATACATATATATATGTGTTCATTGACACAATAGATAAGATGTGATAGATTTGTATCTAGGTGGCTACAACTTGTAATCCTAAGAAATCTTAAATTCCATTAAGAGAACCCCCAAGTGCCATAGCAGTCGGGCTTCGGTGGCGTCTGAGTTCTGACTTAGGATTAAAATAATATATAATATTATTGGAACTAACCACTGAATGTATTTTGTTTCCAAATTATATGTAATTAAATATATATATATATATGTTAATATCGCAACCATTCTGTCCGTTTGTTTAATATATACTCGCCCAAGTTAACCATGTATTTTAACGACATAAAAACAATTTCCCTTCTAAAGTTAATCTTTAGTTATTTATATATATTATTAAAAAAAACTTAAACTACAAACTATTATAAGAATCACTATCGCCATCAGTCCCATGTATCAATCCAGTGATCCAACACCTGTTGTCATTGTTTATAATGGAAACCACAGCAAAAACAGGAATCAACGTGGAGGTAAACTTGAGTGTCCAATAAAAGTGAAACCTTACGCATTATTGAGTAACATGAAAGTTATAGAAGATTACAGGTCATAGACTCTGGTTTATAATTAACATATGTAATAAATAAAAAATAAAATATATATATATATATATATATATATATATATATATATATATATATATATATGTGTGTGAGTGATTTCATTTTATTTATAGAAGCGTAACCTAAGCGTAACCATATTGACGGTTGTGAAACATTGATCACAATATAAAAAAACCCATCTGAGTTTGTTGTGTGGTTCTTTTCAGAGCAGGGTGCATTTGGAAAGTGGAAAATATATATACTAATTAATTAATTAATTAATTAATTAATTAATTAATTAATGAGTAGATAAATAAATATTCAGTTAAATCTTTGGCCATTACTTCTAGAACCAAAAATATTTCATAATGATAATATGTGAGTCAAAATCATAGTCAAAATCATTGATTACCTTAAAATATCATCTATATACTAAAAGAAACAAAATCAAAATAATATTTTTATTTATATTATTTCTAAATAATATAAAGTGTATCACGCTGGATGGTTACAAATGTGAACATCGGATGGTTTATGGTGTAACTCTGACTATGGTGTAACTATGGTGTAACTTATGACGACACTATAAGGTAGTCTTAGTGTAAGAATAGTAACATGGAACACTACCCGTTAGTACAGATATACTGATACATCTGAAGAGTTTGTTTGTCGATTCACTTATATTCAATCTTACAATAATATCATACTTATCAAAATAAATCATTCTGTAAAGACACTCACCAACTAAAATTTTTTCTTTTGTATTTGTTAAAATTATTGTATTTTTTTTTATTACATTCTTTGCAAGGTGAGGACGAAAGCAACACCGTTGTTCCGGACGACGCGATTACGTTAGGGAACGCTACGTAAAAGCGGCAAAGCGTACATAAATACTACACATACACACACACAGCGTCTTCGCCGGCGAAGACGAGGCCCCCATCCAAGCACGTTGCTCCGGCGTTCTGCCGTCGGAGGACGTTAGTGTCAAATCCTAACCCACATCCAACCCTCGCTTCCCACCTAACGGCGTCCTGAGCCGTGGTCCGAGCCTCACAGGAGGCGCCCTCAGGACGCGCGTTCCCCTGGGGCCCTTCAGGACCCCCTTTTTCAAGGGCGGGTCTCTGCACCCGTCCATTCCACCGATAACGCTGTCATGGCCAGTAGGGCTAACAGCAGAGACACACAAAAAAAAAAAAAGCCGTTGCGTCCAAATATAATAACACCACAGTAAAACTCTTAAAAGCAACTGCCTTAAAAAAAAGTGACAAATTTCTATGATAAATGGTAAATGTCTCGATTCTTTGATTAGTAGGTCTGGAATTGTAATTGCATTCTGTAATCTAAGCGCAGCCGCGGGTCACAATTAGTTTATTTAATTACTTTAATATAAAATATGACTATCCGATACAAAATTATAGAACAAAAAATTTGCATATAGTAAAAAAAAAACCAAAACATAAAATTTTAATACATTTAAACAAAAACATAATTGCTATATAACGCTATAGTAACGAAATCATAAATATAGTTTCCGAGAAATAATATAAAATTTAACACTAAACCTACCAAGTACCGGTCAAATTGACCGTTCTTAAACTTTTGTAAAACTTACACATTTTTAAACGTTATAATATCGTTATCAAACTACATGACAATTCTTAGAATATGCATATAATATTTTCTACACTCTTTACTTTTAGTTATTTCCATTATTACCTGCGTTATATAATAAAGTAACTTTTAATTACCGGTCAATTTGACCGCGTGCGGTAGGAACAGGTATACAAGAATTGTCGGTAGGTTTAGTGTTAAATATACCAAAATAAAAATAGATTAATATCGAAATACCTTAACTGGAACGAGTAACATTACCAGGAAAGTATTTTAAAACTTAAACAAACTGATTGCATAAGTAAAAGTGGAGCGCACGCAGTAATGACTTGAAAATTAACAAAAGACAACAAAAAAATATAGTTTTAGATACACGTTTAAATCTAATGAGCTAAAGATATCTATAACTAAATCTAAAGATAAGACTTGAAAATTAACAAAAGGCAACAAAAAAAACATAGTTTTACATACACGTTTAAATCTAATATGAGCTAAAGATATCTATAACTAGATCTATAGATAAGATTCGATGCGTATCTCTCATATATATAGTAGGGGCGCCACCAGACCCTCAATTTCGAGTCGCTGCGCTCGCGAAATCTCGGGTGCCGTTTGCATATTGAGCGAAGCGAGCCCAGTGTAATGACTCATCGTTTCCATTGACTTCAATGGGATATCAGTTTTATGACGATTATTCCTCAACGACATGACATTTTTTCAAATTTTTTTTTTAGACCATCACCTAATGTGTATCTTTTTGATTGCAAAATTTCATAATTTTCCGTCAAGTAGTTTTCGAGCCTATTCGTGACAAAGAATGTGAAAAAATCTCCAGTGGAACGCTCCGCTCGCTTCGCTTAATAAATCGGTGCGAGCTTCCGCGTGCTATTTCTGGATAGTGTAAATAAGGAATGAGCTTTTTCAGTACGGAGACAGATGGTCGGTTCGTTTGTACGTAAACAGACTATTAGCTGATGGTGAAATCACGATTTAAACTACGTTTAATAGTATTGGGTTTAGGGTTCGACTTGTCCTTTTTAGTTTAATATATATATATATATATATATATAT
This sequence comes from Melinaea marsaeus rileyi, assembly GCA_918358865.1. Classification (NCBI taxonomy): domain Eukaryota; kingdom Metazoa; phylum Arthropoda; class Insecta; order Lepidoptera; family Nymphalidae; genus Melinaea; species Melinaea marsaeus. The sequence goes on along the minus strand of OU911093.1, from coordinate 7,386,925 downwards.
ATATATATATATATATATATATATATATATATATAATATTAATATCTGTCTATCTGTACTGTAATAATATTTTATACGTCAAACAAAATGCTTTAGGAAAATATTGATATAAATATATGACGATATATAACAAACATATATACATATAAATAAAATTGGAATGGCTGTAAGTATATACGGTACTTACAAAAAAAAAAAAAAACAATTTTGATTTTTTTTTAGGTCTTTGTCTTTTTTGTTTGTCTCTTTGTTCCCGCTAATCTCAGAAACGACTGGACAAATTTTAATAGAACTTTACATTAATCAATAACTAATATTATAAGGAGTGGTTTACACTAATTTTATTTATAATACATATTCAGACAAAGCCGTGGGCACGACTGGTTTATTAATAAACTCAATTAGGGTGATTCGGACGCGCTGACAGACAAACCAACTGACAGTTATACGTGAGCTGAACAAATATGTTACACACATTCGTAATGAGCTAATTAGAACAACAGACGACGACAAAAAACAAATGTATGTATATGGAAAATGTATGGATATTATGAACATTAGAAAACTACGAGTGTTTATTAAAAATATACAAGCCCTGCACGCGAATTCGTCTACGAGGAATACATTTTTTTAATAAAAGTTACCGTTTATAATATTAGCTATCCACTAGTGAAATTCAGTTTAAAATCGGTCATAATTTCAGACATTAGTTGGAACAAACAGAAAGACAGACAGGAAAAATTTGATATATTTTTTTCTAAGTACCGTATATATTTTCATATACATTTAGTAAAATGCTGTTAATTTGGAATTACAAACAGACACTTAAATTTTATTTATATGTATATCCAACTAGGTAAGAGCTCCATCGGATCAAAATTTAATCGGAAGTGGCGACTGTCACTAAAATATCTTCAACTTGCTGGAGAGTTGAAGTAGTTCCCCCCCCCCCCTCCCCCTTTTGAAAAGAATTACTACAAGAGAAGAGGAGAGGAAGTAACTAACACATTAACAACAAAACAACTACTCCACGATAGTCGAGCTAACCCGCATACGGGTTGCAATCGAAGATTATCAGACGACTCTGTTAAAAAGTAACGGTATGTACCAATAAAGAAATGTTAACTGTTATGTAAATATGTATCGATAGAATGGGAAAATCATTTCAATCATCAAATCATCAACCTGTCAAGTCATCAAGTCATCAAGCCATCAAGTCATCGAGCATGTTACACTAACGGCAAAATAACCTACTTATAAATACGGAACATTCGTTACAATAGCGTACAACTACATAGCAGCGATAGTTGTCATGGTAACAGTAAAAATAACAAAATAACAAAATCGAACGACCTATTTGAAAATAACATAAATGTATGTAATCTTTACGTAACATCCGTAAAAGTATATAAAATATATTAAATGTAACTTAACTTTCATTTTAAGGTTGTTGTAATCGTAAAAATCTTTAAAACTATAAAAAAAATAAAAAAAGCCGCTAAAGCTTTCGCACTTTGACATTACTGCTATGGTGGGTCGTAATCGAAAATTTATTACGATTTTAAGGACAAATAAATTTAATATAAAAAAAAATTACATAAAAAATATATATAACATATATTTGAACGAACTAAAATTAGTGTCAAATTAATAACATATAATTTGTCAAGTTTTAAACATGTAGGAGATACACATTTAACGCGGTTACCATAGCAACGGTTACGATGACAACGGATACTATGACAACGGTTACCATGGCCACCTAAGTTCACATCCAAATTAATAGTGCGCCCAGCGAAGCGGGAGGGAATAAGCTAGTATGTTAAAACAGACGGACAGATTGCAGTACCTCGTAGGGCGGAGTGGTGTAGAAAGTAATGTCGGCCGGATAGCACAATTATAATAACAGCTGTTTATTAACTTGTATCTAGATTATTAGAAATTAATACATTAAAGACAGGAACGAGAAATATCTCACTATATATGAAATAATAAGTGTATAAAAATAAATTAAAGCGGAAAACGAAAACCGAGATGAAAAAATTTTAAAACTTAAGTTTTCCATACGTAATTTTCTAGAAAATTTCACTATATATTTATTTATTTAGCTTCACGCCATATCCATTCCATTCCCCTTGCGGGGAAGCCAGAGACGACGGAGCGCCAAACGTTACGGTCCCTGCATACCTCTTTCGCCTCGGCCACAGACATCAACCTCTTCATACATGCCCTCCGGGGGGTCCTCATGCTTTTTACGTGACCTTCCTCCAGTATCATAGATACTGTGCTTTCGAAAGTCACTCGAGGCCTCCCCTGTCTCTCTTACCGCTCACTTTTCCTGTATAAATCTTTTTTACCATTCTTTTATCACTCATTCGTTCGACGTGCCCAAACCACCTGAGCACTTTCTTCTTCATTCTCACCGTGACATCTTCGCTAGTACCTGCCATTCTGTGGATCTCTTCATTGCGGATTCGATCAGCTAGACTGACTCCGCATATTCTGCGAAGAGATCGCATCTCCACAGCATTCATCTTCCTTACATTCTTCTTCTGTGTTACCCACGTTTGGCTGCCGTATAACAGCGTCGGTATGAAAACTGCATTGTGTACAGCCAAACGTGCAGCTATGCTGACGTTTTGCCGTCTCAACAATGCAGTCAAAGCACCGTTGACTCTGTTACCGGCAGCAATACGCCTTTCCACATCCATTTCGTATCTTCCGTCTCTGCCAAACATATTCCCAAATATACCACTTCATTCACTTGTTTTATTATCTTATCATTCACGTTGATCTTACATTCTTAAATTTAAATTTAAATTATTTTTAAATTTCACTAATATCTATCTATATATTTAAATTATTACAATATTTCCGTCAATTATGAAATATGAATCAAAGCGTAACCGTAATTGTTTCAAATAAACGCAACTCGCAACTAACTATCTATTGCTAACCAAATATATTCATATTTGTAATAAACAATGCAATCAATATTCTAATTGGCCGTGTGTAAACCACTTTAAAATACATGTATACAAGCCTTATTTGGTCGAGTATTGATTACCAATAATAGGTTTAAAAAACTAACATAATAGGAATTCTATCTCTATCTATATTTAGATATAGTTCTATAGATTGTGTATACACACTTTTGATATAAATTATTTAAACTAACGCCAACAGACCCTCAATTTCGGCTCGCTGCGCTCGCGAAATCCGTGCCGTTTGCATATTGAGCGAAGTGAGCCCAGTGTAATGACTCATCGTTTCCATTTGACTTCAATGGGATATCAGTTTTTTGACGATTATTCCTCAACGACATGACATTTTTCAATTTTTTTTTATTAAAACCCTAACCTAATGTGCGTCTTTTTGATTGCAAAATATCATAATTTTTCTTCAAGTAGTTTTCGAGCTATTCGTGACAGCGTGTAAAAAAGTCTCCAGTAGAGCGCTCCGCTCGCTTCGCTCAATTATAAATCTTTTTATCTTTATAATAATGTAAATATCAATTATTATAAAATCATATCAATTAATAATTGTGGATTTTCCTTTGATATATAATCGTGAAGCTCGTTAAATCGTGCATGTTAAGTTGTACTGACAGTCTGTCTGTACTGCACCGACATTTTATCTTTAATCTGATGTCAATATGGTTTGTGGAATTCATAGCAAATTATAATAGACTTAAATAAAATCTTCGTAACGATATAAGGACATGTACATATATATACATATATATATTCTAATACGAGGGCCAAACTGGAAGTTTTTAGAACTGGCCACTTAAAAGCATTATATTAAAAAAAATAGTTTAAATTTTGAAAATAGAACTCTTTACCAATATTATTGAGTGTACATTTCATTCATTTGTCATTTGTTTTACGATTTGGCGGCAAATTGAAAATTGTCTGTGCACGTCAGAATGAATTTAAGCCGAGAAAATTTTCGTGCAATGATTTTTTATGACTTTCGATGTCATTTAAGTCAACAAGAAAGTTATGATAGACTTCGATTGGCTTTTCACGATGAAGCCCCATCTCGTGCCACAGTTTACAACTGGTTTAATGAATTCAAACGTGGTCGAATTAATCTCACCGATGATTTGCGTGAGGGACGGCCTTCTACAGCGACGACTGAAGATAACATCAGTGTTGTACGGCGTATGATAGAGACTGACAAAAGAGTGACCTATCAGCAGATTCGGACAAGTCTAGGCATAGGTATGAGTCAAGTGCACAAAATCCTCCATGAACATTTAGCGGTCAGGAAGCTTTGTGCCCGCTGGATACCGCATAATTTGACCGAGGCTCAAAAACTCCGCCGTGTTGATTGGTGCCGAGAAATGATCCAAAAATTTAACGGAGGTGACTCAAATGCTGTGTTCGACATACTAACGGGTGACGAAAGCTGGATTTACTATTATGATCCGGAAACCAAAAGACAGTCTGCTCAGTGGGTGTTTCCTTCCGAAGAGTTGCCAAATAAAGTGAAGAGAGGTCGAAGTGTTGGAAAAAAGATGGTGGCCTCGTTCTTCGGAAAGACAGGTCATTACGCGACAGTAGTCTTAGAGGATCAGAAAACGGTTAATGCAGAGTGGTATACTAACAATTGTTTGCCACTTGTATTGGAAAAAGTTGGAGAGATAAGACCTCGCAGCAGGATCCTCCTTCATCACGACAATGCCTCGTCGCACACCGCCAGGCAAACGATCGACTATTTGGTGACCTCAGACGTGGAATTACTGGGTCACCCGCCGTATAGCCCCGACCTCGCACCCTGCGATTTTTATTTATTTCCGAAAATAAAAGAAAAACTTCGAGGAAAACGTTTTATAGACGCCGAAGAAGCAGTGGCTGCGTTTCAAAACGCCGTCGAAGAGACCCCTAAGGCCGAGTGGGCAAGGTGCTTTTCTCAATGGTTCCATCGAATGCAGCGATGTATTGATGTAAATGGACGCTATTTTGAAAAGTTACAATAAAAGTAATAACTTGCTAGAATGCTTAGTTTTTGATTTTCTAAGAACTTTCAGTTTGACCCTCGTAATTAATATATTTTTGACCATAATTTCTGAACGGAATGAGATATTTTAATTCTGTTTTTAAAACATGCCCATTCCCAAGCTCTACAGCTCTGAAAATTTTCATTCAAATAGGTTAAGCAGTTTTCATGTGATGTTGCTTCAAATAAAAGTTTGAAGTGTCCCAAACAATTAAGAGCTTCGCTTACGAACAGCTCAATTAATTTAAAATCAACTCTTTTGATCTAACAATGTTAGTTTACAAAAAAAACTTTCACAGACAAACAAAATAACAAACCTGACCGATTAGATAACCAATTGTATTATATTATATGTACGTTTAAAATCTTCACCATAATTACAATTCGATTGCTTTTTATATCAAAACCTGTTATTACTTTACGCAATGATATAAAAATAATCCTCAGTTAAACATTTAACTATTACGTAACAGTTTTCACATAACTTTTTTAATTAAACTTAATTCAAACACTACAAAAAAGGGAAGGGGACATTTTTTAAATGTAGGTATAGGTAGAGGAGAAAAATATATTTAATAATTAACTGATAATAAATTCAGACTTAAACAGGAAAATAAATTGCAAATACGTCATTTTTACTGTAAACAAAAACCTACAAATAAACGAGGAAAATAATATAATATAATATTAAAAAAGTTATGTTATATATTATATTATCTGTATTTATGTAAGATTAATTAAAAATATTAATTAAAAGTTACTAAAAGGTCAAAATATTAAAAATCTATATTAATTATTTCGATTAAAACTTCACCTCAATAATAAAACATAAAAAAATAAAAATTTCGAAACGACAATATAAATCCGAAAAATACGGATTGTCGAGTATTTTGTTAAATTCTAATGACAATGACAGACAAATCGCAGTCGCCATTTTGGACGCTAGCGAAACATCACTGACACCGGATGCCATCTTGATTTCTTTAATCAAAGCTATAACTACAATAATCTACCAACATTATGTAAAATATTGATGAGAAGAGTCACATTTAACCCGAGCGAAGACGGGTTATCATCTAGTATACTCTAAACTCACTTTTAAGGTACACAAAGTCTAGAAATCCACAAACCCATTAAAGTCATCCTTGAATTAAGTAAAACAGATGGTGCTTAGGCAGTGATTACCTTGTTGAGACCTACTTTCCACCGCCAGTTTCTTATTGTTAAACACTCATCTGAACACTACTCCTTAAGTGCACTACCATGTACACAGACAGACACACATAACACACATATCTACAAACTAATTACTGACGTTATATTTAACGAATATCAAACTATCTGGGAACATATTAAAGTATGCAAATTTTATATATCTATTTTCACCCTCAAATATCCATAAACTTTATATAGTGTATAACTATATATATATATATATATATATATATATACGTTTATTACAACTATGGAGTATGCTAATTGTATAAATATCTTGATCAAATCGGAATGCCGTTTCAATATGGGCGCCATTTGATTAGAAATTATTTAGTTTATTGGGTCGTGATTATCCGCGTGGGGTCGGTGTAAAAGTCGATGGAGATATTATTTAATGTAATCTTTATGTAGTAAAATGTTAAAAATGTATGTATTGTATTAATTTTATATCAGAAACATTTAATTTTCGTAACTTTCTCTTTCTCATTATAAAAAAAAAAACATATGTACGAATTACGGAAATAGTGTCGAATGAAATGATTCATTAATCTTTAGCTGCAGCTCAAATATATATGGCTTATTTTCAAGCTAATTGTGTATAACAATACCGTGACATCAAACATGACAAACAAAGCCGAGAGATACAATTAGTTAAGTAGTTTCTAATCTAAAAATGGCATCCACTGCTACTTTTATAGGGATCACTTAACCTATTATTTCTTACTGTTTTATATTCCTGTACTAATAAAATATTATTCCTCATCTACAATATTAAATATTAAACATACAAGCTATGTTACAAAGTAAAATATATATGGCACTAAGAGATACATAAAATTTTATATCTACTAATTTTTATTTTTTATATAGGCGTTTGCGTCTCAGAATAAATAGGTATAAAAACCTCTTTAAAAGTCTATATCTAAAGATACATATATATACATACATACATACATACATACATAAATACATACATACATACATACATACATACACACACATACATACATACATACATATTTATTATAACGTCTCTCCCCGAAAGGGTAGGTAAAGACATAGACTTGCTACTGGTCCTGATCCGGACATACTTCTTCCACTTCTACCCTCATAAGTCCCTTCATGCTCTTGACCTGTTCCTTCTTCAAAACACCCCAATCTGATCGAGAAATCTAAATTCCCTCCTGATTTTTCCATCCACACGTCCCCTATACATCCAACTTGTCAATCTCATTCCCTTCATCCTCATCCATGACCAAACCATCCGAGCATTCCCTTTTCAATCCCAGTCACCACATCTATCACATCACAACATTTAAATCACTATTCCTTATCACTCAATATCACACCTATCACGCTTCATAGGGATCTCAATTCAAGCATTTATCTTTTCATCCTTCTACCATACCCAAGTTTCCATACATACATGACGATAGATTAATAACTAGGGGCGCCAACAAGCCCTCAATTTCGATTCGCTGCGCTCGCGAAATATCCAGTGCCGTTTGCATATTGAGCGAAGCAAGCCCAGTGTATTGACTCATCGTTTCCCATTGACTTCAATGGGATATCAGTTTTTTTAAACATAAAATAAAAAAAAATAAAAAATTTAGGACATTTTTCAATATTTTTTTTTAAGAACCATCACCTAATGTATGTCTTTTTGATAGCAAAGTTTCATAATTTTCCGTCAAGTAGTTTTCTAACCCATTCGTGAAAAAGAATGTAAAAAGTCTCCAGTAAAACGTTTCGCTCACTTCGTTCGCTTCACTCAATAACTTATTAAAAGTTAAAATATTACTATATATATAATATATATTAATAATTAATATAATAGCTAATTAAATAATAATAAAAAAACGTATCGAATCAATCAAATCTCGATAATATAAACACAAAGACGGAAGCATCAAGGCGTGTCGGCGTTCAGTAACAAAAAAACTAAATGTCAATTATTATCATTTAGTTATGCATACGTTTAACATATCAATAAATGATGTAATAAACGAAATATACATATATATATATACGACGAATATATTGCATATAAAAAATAACCACCTATTAAAATTTTTATATTTTTCTATAAAGAAAACTACAAAGAAATAGAAGTTTTGATAGTAATAACTCTATATAATTTCCATTTAACTAATGTAAATACATAATTATGCATACTAGCTATATATATATTCCCGCTCGCTGGGCACACTATTAATTTGGATGTGAACTTAGGTTGCTATGGTAACCTTTGTCATATTATCCGTTGCTATGGTAACCGTTTCTTTAGTAACTCTTACCCCCGCGTTAAGTGTATAGCTTCTACAGGTTTAAAACTTAGCGAAATGCAAAAAGTTCAAATCCGTTGGTATAGGAATTCCGTGAAATCCGTTCTTAGTGGACGTCTACGTCACAAAAGAAGTAACTATGTATAATTTTAAGTTAATCGGACAGATAGTTTCGGAGATTTAGTGATGAATCAGTGAGTGGTAAATCACTTATATATATATATATATATATATATATTAACAGACATTAATTATATTTATATATAGATTAACAGACATTGAGCCACGCGTTCATGAACATATATATATATATATATATATATATATATATGTATACACATTTAATGTATACCATCCAATAGTTTTACAACTTCCTGCATCACTAAATCTAGATAAATCTAGATTCTAGACGTCAAGATCAGCTAAATACATGAGTACTAGATCGAACTAACTATTAGGAAATGTTAGTTCTTCATTCAGTGCTTCGTTACTGATAAGAGATAAGTAACTGATAACAAAACATTAGACACTACGTTTGATAAACTCTTAGAGAACAGATTTAGATAATAGTTTTCTTTTCAAATAAATAATATATGAAATTAACTTATTTTCAACTACATATAATATATTTTAGTACTATACTTGTTGTTATATATATATATATGTGTATAACAATATATATAACGACCTCATTAATCACAATTTCGTATAACAAAAATAGTTATATTACGGTGTCCTTGTATATAAGTGTCGCCTGCGGCTTTTCCTTTGGTATGATAAATGAACGGCGCTAACGCTTAGGGCTCTACTTGTGAAATCAGAATTCGTTGCTATTATTATAATTTTAATGTATATTATATATATATATATATATATATATGATAAACTCATTCTTTTCAAACTCCTCTTAGACTCTTGTTAAATAACATACAATTGTCATAGACAAGAGTCTAGATGTCATGTTTGTAACAGGTATCTCTCTCTCTCTCTCTCCCTTTCTCTCTCTCTCTCTCTCAAGTGTAACAAGTCATTATTTTCGTCTACCTCTTGTACTTTCACGTGACACTCATCGTACAGTTCACACGTGCTTAGAATGCGAACGGTATACACAGACTTACCGTCTGCCATCAAGGGCTCTTACCACCTCCTTATAATATTAACTGTTATTTGTTCTGAAAGCAGACAAGGGGAAGGGACCTACAATTATTTTTTAACGTTGTGACAAAATTATGCAAGAGAATCCGAATAATTGAGCGAAGCGAACGAAGTGAGCGGAGCGTTTTACTGGAGATTTTTTACATTCTTTGCCACGAATTTGCTCAAAAACTACTTGACGGAAAATTATGAAACTTTGCAATCAAAAAGACACACATTAGGTGATGGTTTAAAAAAATAATTTTTGAAAAATATCCTTAAAAAAAAAATTTTTTTTTTTAATTTCATGTCAAAAACTGATATCAGAATGAAGTCAATGGGAAACGATGAGTCAATACACTGAGCTCGCTTCGCTCAATATGCAAACGGCACCCGAGATTTCGCGAGCGCAGCGAGTCGAAATTGAGGGTTTGTTGGCGCCCCTAGTATATATACTTAATACGTTTGATATACTTTTAAACATATGAATTCTACACACTTAATATAACTTAGAGCTAACTTAGAAATAATTTACAAATATATGTAAAACAACCTGTCACTTAACATCTTATACAGTGAAAGCTAATCTAGGTAATGTAGCAAAGAAGCCTTTGAAATCCAGACATTTTTTTCAAAGAATCCTTTTAATCTACAGGACAAAGGCCCGCACCGCTTGTCTACTAGTCATGTATAGAATAAAGTAGTCTGAAAGACTATATACAGGGAACTCATAGCATCCGTCACAATTGTTACATTTTAAATCATTATTTATATCAGAGCATAAAAATTGTATTATCTTACCATATAAAATCGATTACTTTTTATCTTTCTTGCACTACTCCTCCTAAACCGCTTATCCGATTTTTATAAACAGGGTATCAAATGAAAGCTTATAGTCTAACGATGCCAGGGTTATGTTTTGGCAACGCTGTAAGGTCAATAAGGTCACCAAATTAAAAAATAAAAATAACGGCGAGCGAAGCGAGCCCTACGGCTAGTTATTATTATTATTATTCTTTTGCACTTTCAAGTTAAAGTATAAACATAACCTAAAAATTAACAGTTAAGTTAAAAAGCATAGGGGTTTAATCGTATGATAACGTATCGAATTGGTTCAGTTTAGGGGTCACAGTTCTCATTACATTATAGATATAAAATTCTATCCATTCACGGATCGCGATCTTTGGGACCCTATGAATTGCAGTGAACGTTTATAGCCTGATAAGAAAAAAATTAATTGATACCAATATAAATATTGATTGAAAAGATAAGTGATGTGGTATTGGCATTGTGGCATTGGTATTGGCATATTGTGGTATGTGGCATTTTAACATAGAGGCAACTGAGGAAGACATGGAAATATCGGAAACTTCAAATCGGATTATATATCAGTAACAATAATATTTATCTCTTATTGGAATGCAACTTTTTTGTATAACACAATATATGAAGCTTACAGAGCAATTAATTTAATTGAATTAATAAAAAAATAAAATCAGTTAATTCATTGAAAAAAGACAGTTAATAAAAACCAAATTATAAAACACATGAAAAAAAAAGCCTCAAAAACATACTCGTTCCATTTTTAAATACAATTTTAATTATTACAAAGTTATACTAGGGGCGCCAACAGACCCTCAATTACGACTTGCTGCGCTCGCGAAATTTCGGATGACGTTTGCATATTGAGCGAAGCGAGCCCCGTGTAATGATTCATCGTTTCCCATTGACTTCAATGGGAAATCAGTTTTTTGACGATGATTCCTCGACGACATGTAATTTTTTTTAAATTTTATTTTACAAAACCATCACCTGTGTCTTTTTGATTGCAAAACTTCATAATTTTCCGTCGACTAGTTTTCGAGCCTATTCGAGACAAAGAACGTAAAAAAGTCTCCAGTAGAACGCTCCACTCGCATCGCTCAATAAAACTAAATCACAAATAACATAATATTTACTATTAGATCGATATTAAACAATAATTTTGTGGGCGTTGCAAATAACTATAACCTTGCAGGTAGGTTGCCTTTTCGACCGCACGGAGGCGACACTGTCGCAATTGGCCATTGTTTTCGATTACGGCACGCGGGAACAAGAAACCGGCTCACTAAATATCACATTACTTGCCATTGAGATCAATAAAAATGGTAAAACTTATAAACAATTCGAGGTTGGAAGGATTTCTCGGTAGCTATTTTTAAAAAACATACCTAAGAAGGTATTCAGACTTGATCTGAATAATATTATTATTTTTTATTTTTTTATGCTATAGGAGGGCAAACGAGCTTGCGGGTCACCGTTGATATGTGATCACCGCTGCCCATGAACTCTTGCAACATCCGAGGATTCACAGGAGCGTTGCCGGCCTTGGAGATAGGAATATATGCCTTTTTTGAAGGTACCCATGTCGTATTGATCTGGAAATACCGCCGAAGGAAGTTCGTAACACATTCGAGTGGTACGTGGGAAAAAAGTCCTTGAAAACCGCAAAGTTGAAGATCGCCACGCATCCAGGTGGTATGGTAATGGATATTTGTACGTAAGATTAATTTAATGTCATAGATTTTAACGAGAAAAGATGAAATATTGTCACATACAAGCTGTGCACACAACTTCGTTCGCGAGGAATAATTTTTAAATTACAGTAAAAGTTACTTCTTATAAGATCAGCTATCTGCCAGTGAAGGTCCTGTTAAAATCGGTTTAGCCGTTTCGGATATTAACCGAAACAAACAGACAAACGTAGAAAAAAAAACATTTCTTTATGTAAGTACCGTATATACCTTCATATGCATACAATGAAAGACTGTTAATTTGGAAATACAAACGGACACTTCAATTATATATATATATATATATATATATATATCTATACTTATAATAAATCTGTAGAGAGGTCAATTCTGTACATGAAATATATTTACAAAATAAGTAGCAGGGGGTGATTAGTGTTCGATACTGATGCCAAAAATGCAGTTAAAAAAATTTTTGTCTGTCTGTCTGTCTGTCTGTCTGTTTGTATGTTATTTATAGAAAAAAAAACTACTCGACGGATTTTAACGAAACTTAGTACAATTATTCTTTATACTCCTGGGCAGGTAATAGTATACTTTTCATCACACTACAATGAATAGGAGCAGAGCAGTGAAAGGAAATGTTGAGAAAATGGGAGAAGTTGCTTGATTTTTTAAGCTTCCGTCGCGTGTGCAGCCTTAATGGTTAGAGCTACATAGAAACTATGTATAACGGAAATATTCTACATAAAAATACACGAAAAATATTCCAAGACAGCATATATCTACCTTTTATAGTTAACTCACAATAACACGCATAACTCTCGATAGCTTAGCAGTTCGGAGATTTCTTATTATATTTGTTTACTTTTACGTTTATAAAACCAATAATGCTCACCATCATTCCTAATTAAAAAAAAAATAAACATTAGCACCAATTCAATAAAAAAAGAATCATTGAAATCGGTATAGAAACACCAAACTTATACTTACTTACATGAAATACGCCAACAAGACATCGCGCGTGAATAGTGAATCAAGCTATAAGGATTATTTTTGCGTAACGGTTGCCGCGCTCGACGGGGCTCGCGGCGGCAGAGTATAAAAGGGGCGGGAGGCGAGCGCAAGCGTCATTCAATATTTGGCTGTTGATGCGTTCAGAGTGTTGAACTTTATTGACAGACAATAATTGTTATTTTATAAACCGTGCTTATCAGCGCGACTTTTTGTCTTTAAATAGTTTATTTTAATTTCTTTTGTTGTTATTTTCTAAATTAGTTTTAGTTTTGTTTAAATTCTTAACTATTAATAGTTCCTATTTTATTTCTTTTTAAGTAGATTTAGATTCGATTTTTAGATTAGATAATAGATAGATAGATTAGATTATTGTTAGATTTTTAGTTACTGATAGGTTAGTTTTGGGCATTTTATGTTTAGTTTTTTTTTGTATTGAGTAGATAAAAGCGTAGGTAGGTACTTTTATTAATTATAGTATTCATAGGTATTTTTTATTTATTTTTAAGTGAAGTAGGTATAGGTAGATATTGCCTACTATCTACCTATACTGCACACGTGTTTTAGCGTTATTTTCATTTCTTTTTTTTTTGTACCTAAGTTGTAGGTAGGTAGGTACATATTTCTTAGTTTAATTCTATTAGAATATTAGGTATTTAAGTTTAAATAGGCACTTAGATTTATATTTTTTTATTATATAGCAGCTGTACTTAGAACATCTAAGGTTTTTTTTGTATTAGCATAGGTACTTTGATTAATTACAGTAGTTGTAGGTATTTCTTATTATTCATTTTTAAGTGAAGTAGGTAAGTGTAGATAGTATTGCACACGCATTAAGTATAGCTTTATTTTCATTTTTTATTCTTTTGTAATTTGTAGGTACCTACGTACATATTTATAATTCGATTAGAATATTATTTTAGTTTTAATAGGCACTTAGATTTATATTCTATTTATTATATACTTAGCTATAGTTAGGACCTCTGACGTAAGTTTTTTGTTGGGTAACTAAATAGAATTTAAGTTACCGTCGATTAAAAATAAAATAAACGATGCCACCTAAAAAACGACCATCTTTATCTCGAACTTCGAGTCAAGCTAGGAGAATGAGAATGACGCGTTCTCAAGAATCGGAAGAGGAAAGAGCACATCGGTTAAACTCTATGAGAGTTAGTGCCTCAACATCTCGAGCTAATGAAAGCTCTCCAGAAAGAGAGATGCGATTAGCAGCTGAAAGAGCGAGACGAGCTACAACACGGGCTTCTCAAAGCTCTTCTCAACGAGAGCTAAGGCGTTCCATTGACCGGGAACAACATGCGTTATCCCGAGAAGCTGAAACTGCTTTACAACGAGAATTGCGACTCACAGCTGACCGCGAACGGCATACATTATCTCGCGAGTCTGAAACCTTCACTGAGAGGGAATTACGGCTTACAGCTGACCGCGAACGTCATATTTTATCTCGCGAGTCCGAAACCTTCACTGAGAGGGAATTACGGCTTACAGCTGACCACGAACGTCATATTTTATCTCGCGAGTCCGAAACCTTCACTGAGAGGGAATTACGGCTTACAGCTGATCGCGAACGTCATATTTTGTCTCGAGAATCTGAAACTTTTACTCAATATCAAGACCGTTTGACAAATGATAGGGCGCACCATAACATGATTCGATCTCTTGAAGATGAACATGAGCATGAACAACGACTAGAGTCGGGACGCGATTATTACAATTCTTTGAGACAAGAACAATTGATTACTTTATCTAATGAAAGATTAAGAATTGAAAATATTCGGTCGCTTGAAACAGAAGAACAGCGAGAGGCCCGTCTTACTGCAGATAGATTTCGACATGGTCTTAATGACTTAGATATACACGTGGTAGATCAATCTACAAATTCGGTGGCGTGGTCCGATAAATATAAAAGTGGGTTTGCTTATAACCTCACAATTGATTACAGATCATCTTCTGAAATAGGCGATATGAACGTAGTATGTTCCTTTTGTAATGCTTCGAAGTGGAGGAAGGAGTCTGCTGGTTTCTGTTGTTCTGGAGGTAAAATAAATTTGCCTTCGTTCGAAGACCCACCGGAACCTTTAAAATCACTACTTTTAGGGGAACATTTGCAATCCAAACAGTTTTTAGATAATATTCGCACTTATAATAGTGCATTCCAAATGACATCCTTTGGTGCTAAACAAATCTCAGAAGGCCCTTTCATGCCTACTTTTAAGGTACAAGGTCAGGTTTACCATTTGATAGGGTCCCTTTTGCCTGAAGAACAACCTAAATTTCTTCAAATATATTTTGTATCCGATTACAACGAACAGTCGAATATAAGAAATCAATATTTTCCGAATTTAAATACTGAACTCATTTCACAACTTCAGAACATGTTACATCAGGTTAATTCGTACGTATGCAGTTTTAAATCGGCATTAGAAGCCCTTTCTCAAGATGGTAATAACAATTATAAAATTGTTATAAATGCCGATAAGCGTCCAACTCAGGAACACCCTGGGCGTCATAACGTTCCATCCACGAATGAAGTTGCTGTAGTACTGGTCGACCAGGAATGTGATAGGCGTGATATCGTTATACGTTCCAGAGACAATCGTTTGCAACGTATTTTCGAAACCCACAGGGCTTACGACAGTTTGCAATATCCTATGATATACTGTCGAGGGGAAGATGGTTATAATTTCGCTGTATACCAAACCGATCCGCGCACAGGCGCACCTAATTATAATAAAAAGGTGTCATGCCTTCAATTTTATTGTTACCACCTGCAAGTGAGACGGAATAGATTGGTATACTTTCAACGTTTTCGTGGCTTATTTAATCAGTTTATTGTTGACATGTACGCAAAAATTGAAACCGAAAGATTAGTTTATATACGATCTAATCAAAGGCAGCTGCGCGCTGAAGAATACGTGCACCTTCGCGATGCCATGCAGCAAGATAACGATACTGTGAATATGGGTCGTTTAGTTATTTTACCCTCTTCTTTTACTGGTGGTCCACGCTACATGCATGAACGTACTCAAGACGCTTTTTGTTACGTAAGAAAATATGGACGTCCCGACTTATTTGTTACTGTAACTACCAATCCCAAGTGGGATGAAATCACTCGGGAGCTTCTTGAGGGTCAGGCACCGCATGACCGCCATGATATTATTGCAAGAGTGTTTCATTTAAAATTAAAATCAATGATAGATCTTCTTACCAAAGATAACATTTTTGGAGAAGTATTGTGTTATATGTATAGTGTGGAGTGGCAAAAACGCGGCTTACCTCACGCACATATCTTGCTTTGGTTAAAAGATAAGGTTCGACCTAATGATGTAGACAGATTAATCAGTGCTGAAATTCCAGATCCGACTGCAGATCCCCTGTTATACGACATTGTTAAAACTCATATGATACATGGTCCATGTGGTGCATTTAACGCAAATGCTCCTTGCATGCAAGACGGTCGTTGCACTAAAAGGTATCCAAAAGCATTAGTGGATGAAACTGTAACAGGACATGATGGATACCCATTATATCGTCGCCGTTCAAGAGACAATGGTGGTTTTACTGTTGAAAAGCGAATGTCTGGACAACAGGTTACTTTAGATAATAGGTGGGTCGTTCCGTATTCGCCTGTATTGTCCAGAGCATTTCAAGCTCACATAAATGTAGAAATGTGTAATAGTGTAGAGTCAATTAAATATATTTGTAAGTACATTAACAAGGGCAGTGACCAAGCTACGTTTGCGTTAAGAAATGAACATGATGAAGTTACTAGATTTCAGTCAGGCAGATATATCAGCTCTTCAGAAGCTGTGTGGCGGATCTTAAGTTTTAATATTCACGAAAGATATCCACCTGTGACCCATCTGGATGTTCATCTGGAAGGCGGTCAACGTATATATTTTAACGCCGAAAATGTTACAGAACGATTAGAGAACCCTAGACAAACAACTTTATTGGCATTCTTTCGACTTTGCCAAACTGATAATTTCGCAAAGTCTCTTTTGTATGAAGAAGTTCCATCGTATTATACCTACGATAAACAACGAGGTGTCTTTAACCGTAGACGCCGAGGCAGGCCTGTAGATGGCGAGACAGGTATTTTCAAAGAACATGTTCTTGGTAGAGTGTATACTGTTCATCCTAACAACGCAGAGTGTTTTTATTTGAGATTATTATTACATACAGTGCGAGGACCAACATCATTTATAGATTTGAGAAAAGTAGACGATGTTGTTTATCCAACTTATCATGCAGCTTGCCAAGCGCGTCATTTGCTTGAAAATGATCAACATTGGGATGACGCTTTAGCAGAATCCTGTGTTAGTGATAATCCACGACGGTTACGCCATTTATTTGTAACATTACTCACATTTTGTAATTTATCTGATCCTGTCCAATTATGTAAAAAATATAAAGAAAAATTTGCAGAAGACTTTCTTCGGAATTTATCTCACAATAATGAAGGCGCAACTAATGATAATTTTCGAGATCTGGCTATAAATCAGTGCTTATTAGCTCTTCAGGAAGACTTAACAGCAGTAGGCGGTAAATCACTTTGTGAATATGGTTTGCCAACGCCAACCTCAGTCGGAGAGGTTACCAATAGGGAATATTCCGCAGAGATTGGTTACAACCCAATGGAACTGCTGGTAACATTAGAAAACGGTGTCCCAATGATGACTGCAAAACAACGCTTAGTCTATGATCGCGTGTGCGAGAGTGTGCAGAATAATTTAGGAACAATATGGTTTTTAGATGCACCTGGAGGAACTGGGAAAACTTTTTTGACTAAATTAATATTAGCTTATGTTCGAAATCAGCGTAAAATCGCTCTTGCCGTGGCTTCATCAGGTATAGCTGCAACATTGC
Organism: Melinaea marsaeus rileyi; assembly: GCA_918358865.1. Taxonomy (NCBI): domain Eukaryota; kingdom Metazoa; phylum Arthropoda; class Insecta; order Lepidoptera; family Nymphalidae; genus Melinaea; species Melinaea marsaeus. Next base: position 7,368,873 of record OU911093.1, on the reverse strand, counting down.
TACCAGGAGGTAAGACTGCTCACACTATGTTTAAAATACCAATTAATTTAGATCGCACGGAAAGTCCAACCTGTAGTATTTCAAGAAATAGCGACAAAGCTAAGGTATTGCGTGAGTGTAATTTAATCGTATGGGATGAATGTACGATGGCCCATCGAAAAGGAGTAGAAGCAGTAGACAGAACTCTAAGGGACATAAGACAAAATGATCGACCAATGGGCGGTATTACGGTTTTATTTTGTGGTGATTTCCGACAAACCTTACCGGTAATACCACGGGGAACCCGAGCTGATGAGATTAGGGCTTGCCTGAAAAGCTCTTATTTGTGGCGTGATATACAATCGGTGCATTTGACTATAAATATGCGAGTGAGAACTGGAGACAACGCAGATAATCGTGAATTTTCTGATACATTATTGAAGATTGGTGAAGGTACCTATCCACAACTACACCAAGGAAAACTTATTCTGACACCTGAGTTATGTTGTATAGTGCAATCCCAACAACATCTTATATCTTCGGTTTACGGTGACATAACAATTATATTAAATAGGGACAATTCTTGGCTTTGCGAAAGGTCCATTTTGACTCCTCGCAATGACCAGGCATCTGAAATTAATAATAAAATACTGTCTAATATACAGGGAGAAAGCAAAGTTTATAGTTCAATAAATAGAATGGTTGATGAACAAGAAGCCACTAATTACCCGATAGAATTTTTAAATTCTTTAAGTATGCCTGGACTACCTTCTCATATAATTTGTTTAAAAATTGGCATACCGATAATTCTGCTCCGAAATTTAAGACCACCTCAACTTTGCAATGGAACTCGGCTAAAAGTAACCCAGTTGCAACAAAATGTAATCGAGGCTCAAATTTTAACAGGTTGCGGTGCAGGAGAAACTGTCTTTATTCCCAGAATTCCCATAATACCAAATAATTTTCCATTCCAATTTAAAAGAACGCAATTCCCAGTATCGGTGTGCTATGCCATGACTATCAATAAAGCTCAAGGGCAGACTTTTCGTGTTGCTGGAGTAGATCTCGGTGTTAGCTGTTTCTCGCATGGTCAATTATACGTCGCTCTTTCCCGGGTTAGCAATTCTAGGAATCTTTACGTTCACGTGCCGGACGGGTCGACTCTTAACATAGTCTACCCAGAAGCTTTGCGCTGAAACATTTTAATTTGATCTAAAAATATTAGCAATATATTATCTTAATAAAAAACAAGGAGTTACACGCTGACCGAGTCGTGGGTATAGCGTGGGTATATTATAATATTCTGCGGTTACTTATATTTTTCAACAGTTTTGTGGATTGGCATATTATATTACTATTGCCCTTCTAAAATACGAAAGTGAATCTGCCTGTTACGTCAAAACTATGAGGGAGGACATCTGCTAATTTTTTTTCGAAAAACGACGGAAACGCGGACGAAGTCGCGGGCAAAAGCTAGTATACAAATAAAATAATAATATGTATTGGCGTACGTCACTGCTTAAACATAATTATAACATTGGAAAAGCTTTAAAAACATGAAAAACATTAAAATCACATATTATTATAAATTTAATACAATTCACTGCTAATATAGAAGATCATTTGAAAATAGTGAGTACCCTGTACCCATAGCCCACTACAGGTACAGGGTATAAAGGGTACTGTATGTTACCCTGTACCCATAGTACTACCTATAGTACTATGGGTACAGGGTAACATAAAGAACAATCTAGTGACTATTGTTTAAAACATATTGAGGGTTGAAATGAATTTGATATCATTGTGACCTCTATTCCATATAGTGGTGACATTTAACCTTATTCGATTAAGTGTTGGGATTTGTCGATTATAATAAATATCGATAGTTTTAATTTATTTTATATAAAAATGTAAATGTACTTTTGAAGTTATTATTAAAATAAAATTTTAGCAAAAAAGTTTTGTAAATATTTTCTTCTTTTTGGTTTACGATGAAGTATATTCTATCTATCTATCTATCTATATTACTATCTATCTATATAATATTATATAAATCTAAATAGAGATAAGCTTAACGTCTTTGATACACGCAAAATATTACAACATATCATAAAGTAGCAAATATTATCTGATCTTATAATATGACGTGCATATTTTGATTTTATCGATAAACACAGACATCCCTATTGGTTGGTCAGCTCATTGTTATTCTATGGTCGAGCTATCAGGGCTATCGGTCCCCTTTCTACAATTAATGAAGCTACCACGTACAGAATATAACAATAAAAAATAATTTTACATCTAAATTTCTCTTTTTTTTTATTTTATTTAAAGAATAATAATATTAAAAAACATCGACTGAATTTTACATCAATACTAGGATCCGCCAATCGTCCGCCGCGAGTGTTGAGCTTAGCCCCCTCTCCTTTCATCTGAATAGCTACAGGAAATATCGATTTATTAGGACTAATTGTCACCTTCTAGCTCAGCACATTGCTCGCACGCGCAGGGCAGCTCTAATGTATTGTCTACGGCAGGAGTGATCTTTTTTTGATAACTTTTGAATGGCTAAACATTTTTTCAATCTGTTTTCGCTATAACATCCGCGTTCGGCTCAAGCGTACATGAGAAAATTTTTAGCTAATTATCTCGTCGCATTCTGGAGACAACTAAACACAAAAAAAGGTCTCCCGAACGGTTAAGAGCTAAGCTCGATTATTGTTATATATAATTCAATTAAAATTTTCATACAAACAATATTACAGGTGGAATTCGCGTATAACGCTTCCTGAAGAAAAAAACAAGTCAAACTATGAATGAAAACACACGCAACGGACAGAAGTCCGAACGAAATGGAAAGTAAATCTATAAATTAGCTAAACTAGTTGGTTGGTTGGATGGATGGATGGTTGGTTTCAAATCATTAAATATACACATTTCAATCAACTCGTCGGAAATACAACAGGTAACAATACTTTCAAACAATGGAACACTAAAATTTTAAGACAAAGGGCGTTTACTTTTTTATATTTTTACTTTCTTTTATATGTTGAACAACAAATAATATATTTTTAAAACAACTATATATATCCGGTTCCGTACTGAGGTATCGTTTCCGGTCTCTCCGGCTCCGGATCCGGATGCGAATGCTGCTTTACAGACCGTTGAGAGATTTATAATCCAAGGTCTTTTTAAATATGTAATGTTCCAAAAATAACCCATAATCGTACCCCATTCCCGAAAATTCGTTTTAAAACAGACAAACTTAACAACAAATTAACTTGGAATGGAAAAATATTATAGCGCCTTTCGTGTTTACGTTACTTCTATACTTTAAAGCTTGAATAGCAGATAATATGCGCAGGCGCATATTTATATACACTGATAGTTTATTAATATATATTTTTATATAGATCCTTTACCTGTTTCGGGGTCCTATAGATTAAATAATCATATAGACAAAAATATATATATATGATCATACATAGCTATAGTTAAATAGATATAGATATTTAAAAAAAAGATACGTACAAATAGTTAGTTACAGAACAATCTATATTAATCATCATCATCATCTTCCTGCCCTTATCCCAGTTTCGGGATCGGCGAAGTATGTTTTTTCCTTCCTTACTCTCCTGTTACTCGTCATCTCTGTACACACTCTCTTCTTCTTCATATCGTCTTTCACACGATCCATCCATGTTCTCTTCGGCCGTCCTCTACCTGTCCATCCCTCGACCACCATATCCAGCACTCTTTTGGTCACATCCTTTCATCTCCTCATAACATGCCCATACCATGACAGACGGCTACCTCAATTTTTTTCTGTCTCTCCCAAGCTTCCCCTAATATACTCATTTCTTATTCTCTCCCTTCTTTTCACTCCACATCCATCTCAACATTCGCATCTCCGTTACATGCAGACGCTTTTCATCCATCACCTTCATCTCCCAGCACTATTAAGCATATATAGCAAACTAGCAGGTTACTCGTGCTTCGCGACGACGGCGAAAGTGATCAAATATTTTGTTTGAATTTCCACAACACCTAGGAGGTATCAAACAGGCGCGTTATATTTTTTACAGTTTTTTAGCTGTAACTTTGGAACGGTTTGGACCTTTGCAAAATCCTTTCTTATTACACCTATTCAATATGTCAGGAGTCTTGTCCAAATTTCAGCTTTCTAGGTATTACGGTTTGGGCTGTAGAGCGATGAATGAGTCAGTGAGTGAGTGTCTTTGTGCTATATATTAAGATAAATATATGGCATAGAATTAACAATACTAACTCATTGGTGCATAGAACATAAAAAATGTAAATTTACAGGAAATATATATATATATAACTTATTCAGAACCAAGATAAGCCATGTATATATATGTAAAGTATTATATTAATTTTGAACGGCACAATGATAACGATAGTGAGTTTTCGCTCGCTCGCTCGCTACTCGCCATCGCTCGCTCGCTTCCTGCCGCTACAAAAACATAACAGCTGCGTGAATCACACACACCAACTTTACACCGAATCCGTACTCTTAGCTATTTTGGGAGCGTTGTTTAAATGGAATATCTATATATATATACACACTTATAAATAAAATTGAACTGTCCGTATGTAAATCTAAATTAACAGCTTTACACTATACATATAAGTAAATACGGTACATAGATAAAAAAATTAAAAAATTAAAAAATTTTGTCTATCCGTCTGTTTGGTCCGGCAAATCTCTGACACGGCTGGATTTTAACAGGACTTTCTACATTTTAACTAAGGCTACTTTTAGTAAAAAAAAAAAAAAAAAAAAAAAACGCCGCGCAAACAAAGTCGTAGTCAAAGCTAGTATAAAATAATAATACTTCAAAATATGAACGAAAACATATTTATATAAGATACCAATATATATATATATATATTCTCCAAAACATATATTATCAATAATAATATAATAAAAATTCAATAAAATCGTGCATTAAATAGATAAATCACGTCTTAATCGATTCCTTTTTTTGTTTCAATCTAAGCGTGAATCATCAACACTCAACGCTTAGAGATCTATTCATACTCATACTATAAGTATAGCGACGCTATCGTATAGATCATTACATTATTACAGTTATTTTCGCTTTCATTATTGAAAGTGAACGCGTTGTGTTAATCTATGATAGAGATATTTTCTTCTAACATATAATATATTGTATACTAGGGGCGCCAACAGATCCTCAATTTCGACTAGCTTCGCTCGCGAAATATCGGGTGCCGTTTGCATATTGAGCGAAGCGAGCCCAGTGTAATGACTTATCGTTTTCCATTGAATTCAATGGGCTATCAGTTTTTTGACATGACATTTTTCAATTTTTTTTTTAAACCATCACCTAATGTGTGTTTCTTTGTTTGTAAAATTTCATAATATTCCGTCAAGTAGTTTTCAAGCCTATTCGTGACAAAGAATGTGAAAAAGTCTCCTATATAACGCTCTGCTCGCTACGCTCGCTTCGCACAATAAATACAAATTTAATATGTTTATATTGTTCCAAATGTTATATATATAAAATTAAGGTGTCTGTATTCTTTTTGCTGTAATTCAAAATTAAGGCTTTCACTAAATATATATGAAAGTATACTTAGATATGAAAAAAAAAGTTCCTCTATCTGTCTATTTGTTCCGACTAATTTCGGAAACGGCTGGACCGATTTTGATAAGACTTTCACTGGCGAAAAGCTAATATCATTACTAACTTTAACTACTAAACAAGTCTTGTTCACAGCTAGATAGTATTATTATAAATTATTAAATTTGAAAACCTTTTAGGGATGACCCTTGATGTTTTCACATTAACAAGGGCGTGCTGTGGTCAGATATTCTACCCTTTTGGTACAACCCTGAATTCCAATTTGTCCTAACACTGACCCAGGAGTCACTATAAAAAAATCTGAATTAATAGTGACATGTAAACATCGAATTTCTTACAATTTCTATGAACCTATCCCTTGGACCCTAGTAGTCTATTTTAATATCCAAGGTAAGCTTAATTGATAAAAAAAACATTATATAACAAATAACTTTAATTTCAGGCGGAATAAGCGATAATAAAATTAATTATTTTCTCTAATATTTATAACATATTAAATTTTAAATTGAAAAAAAATAATAATTTTACAGTATAAAATACAAACCCAGGCGTAAACTATCAAATATATACATATATATATATATATATATATATATATATATATATATATATATATATATATATATATATATTATTCTGTTATTATATATGAAATTATTCCTAGTGTTAACTCAGTTAATGGATTTAAGACTCAACCTTCAAAATATATTGTATAGAATACCCCTTTCTAGAATATCTTAAACTTGTATGGCGTTCATTTGAATTATAACTTTATTATATAGTTCTCATTTAAGTAAATCTGTATTTTTTGAGAATAAATTCTTTAAACCTAAACCCAAAACTAACTCAGGTTATACAATTAACTCGCTGGCGTCCTGAAGGATTAACTGCGTTAGTTATAACTAAGTTAGTACTCGTTTGCACAGACACGTCGATCGAGTTGTTTTAAAACATCTATATATATCTATATCTATATTATAGTATATCTAAATATGAATCATAGATTCGAACTATGTATACATATAAATAAAATTGATATGTCCGTTTGTAATTTCATATTAAAAAAAATTCACTAATTAAATATGAAAGTATATACGTTACTTAGATTTTTTTATATGTCTCTTTCTGTCTGTCTGTTTGTACCGGCTAATCTCAGAAACGGATGGACCGATTTTGGTGGGACTTTCACTGGGAGATAGCTAATATTATAAAGAGTAACTTAGGCTACTTTTATTTAAAAAAAAACATATTATACGCAGACAAAGTCGTACGCAAAGCAAGTATATATATACATATATATAAAGTAACTGTATTTGGACACCCGAATAATTCACAGCGGAAATCGTGACGGATGTCTTGATATGAACAATATAATGACGACGAATTAAATTAGCATTACAAATAAAAAAAACACTCATATATTTCTTTTAAATGTAAATGAAATGTAGGGACAGATAGTATATTTGTATTAAGTATTGATATTGATACTCACACGTAATGTAATACAAAACTTAGTTTCCTATTACCCTACTGCTACTGCGGCAAAACAGTACGCCATAGTTGTTTTCTATTGGTATTATTGATTTATCATCGAAATTTATGGTATTTGACTATTGTAGACCATATTAATAATAATTTCACGTGTAAAATCGACTTCCTATTCTAAAAAGAAAGAACGTCTATTATTTCTGTACGTCTCAAAAACTCCAAAAACCGTTTCATAGTTTACTATATATTTTTTATAATTGTAATTCATTCAATGCATTACACGAGATTCGGAAGAAGATTTTAAAAATGGAACTCATCTGCAATAAGACAATATTTGAAATTCGAACGTTTTTAACACATAATTTTTTTTTAATTAGTGTTTTCGAAACAGACGCAACACTACTACACATGCAACCAGAATGTACTGTCAAGCGTGACAAGTTACAGATAATATAATATATATAAACTATTCTTCCTGTAATTTGTTAAAGTTGAATCGTGTGGATCGATGCACAATAAAACAAGTGACTCAAATAAAAAGTAGTCTTGACATATACATCTTCAACTGTCAGGATTTTTATTAAATACTTTTTGTTCAAACCTTTTGTCATCAAATAAAATATATCTGAGAAGGAATGTAGAATTCACATCATGTTTTGCTGATTCTTGGTTGGACAGTGTTGTTATATTATAATTAAAACGAGTGAGGAATTATAATGCGATGATATCAGTATTATTTGTACACTATACAAGCTAATGCACGTGACTTCTTCTATTGTTTGATATTTTATTCTTCAGTATATACCTATATATTTTAAAAACATTTTAACGATAAAAAAAAAACTAAAACAGTTATATCGTAAGAAACAATTTCTTAGTTAGACCGATAAAGGCATTAAATTTGGCACAACTTGCAGTTCTATTTATAGAGGTTAAACAACTGGAGGGGAATTTGGAGGGTCAAAGACCTACCGACCGGGCCCGTGTCCATAATTTAGCCATTATTTAGAGGCAAGTTCAGGGACACGTGATGATATCCAGTGAGTAAGGTCGCTAAACTTATACCATACTAATACAACACGACATTGGAGTACTAAAATATTTTTCAAGCTTTCCATATTAGCTTAGCTTAGCTAATTAGCTCTTTTAAGCCTAAACCAAGCTTTATAATGTCACTAACACGTATTATGTAAGGACTTCATTGGTTGGCGTCCTGCCAAGTCTATTAACGTCTTGAACTGCATAAACCTTAGATGAGTAGCATCACTATACTATGAATCAATGCCCTATAAGATTATACTATGATTGTATGTATGTTTGTATGTATGATTAATCTCAAAAACCGATTTTATACATTTCATTTGTCAATATCAACATTATCAGAGATTAACATACTTTTTATCGAGATATTGCAACGGTATCAGGAAAATTAAGTAAATCCTTAAATCTCCGCAGTATGAATCACAAAAGACGTATAACATTCACGAATAATAATTGACGAATAGCAAAACGGGGATAGAATAAATCTCTAAACTCCGTAGTATGAATCACAAGAGACGTATAACAATCACAAGTTATTTGAGGAATAGCAAAACGGGGATAGCTCAATAAGATACTCGTATACAAAAAGGTAATTCGATAAGGTCTTTATAAAAGTTTAATTATCTGTTTGTTCTACAATGGTGCAAGTATTACGAATAAATTTAACACTAAACCTACCAAGTACCGGTCAAATTGACCGTTCTTAAACTTTTGTAAAACTTACATATTTTCAAACGTTATAATATCGTTATCAAACTACATGACAATTCTTAGAATATGCATATTATATTTTCTACACTCTTTATTTTTAGTTATTTCCATTATTACCTGCGTTATATAATAAAATAACTTTTAATTACCGGTCAATTTGACGGCGTGCGGTAGGAACAGGTATACAAGAATTGTCGGTAGGTTTAGTGTTAAATTACTTTTATTAATAATAATATAATATTATAGTATATAAAACGTATAGTTTTTATTAGTTTGTTCTACAATGGTGCTAGTTTCTGAGTATTTTTTGTTAATATAACACGGGAGAGTCATACTATGAGTGTTGTTGATTTAACTGAAAAGATAAGTTACCTGAATTCCTGTTATATGATTGTTTCGTGATACGTACATTATTAATTTTATTAACATTGTTTTAGTTCGAGTATTGTATTGGAATAAAAAAAATAAAATTAAGCGTCTGGATAGATTTTGATAGAACTATCACTGGAAGATAGGTGATGTTTTTAGACTACATAAAAAAAAATCAAATTCCGTGCAAAGTCGTGGGCACAGCTTGTTTCTGTTATAATTTTACGTAAATTTATAATATACTTTTTTTTTTTCTTATTAGATAAATAAATAAATATTAATTCAACTTACTTCAGCAACTACATGATGATTGAGTATGTGTGAGTAACAGAAATACAAAATTTCACGAAAAAATGACACATCGTAATAAAATATCTTAATCTTTATCTAAGAGGAAAAAAATATGTCAAAATGACCTAATTCCATCTCAAAACACATTGATCCTGGATTCGGGATCCTGGATTTTGGGATTTTAAGCCTTATAGGATTGCAATTATACATCATTTATACTAAAAAATGCATAATGTTATAATTTTGTTTTGTAATTGTTGCGTGTAACAGGAATTCTGTTGATGAAGCTAATTTGAACATATTTGTGTTAAATTGCTTTCGTACGTGTTACGATACAATTATTAATTTATAACATTGTTGTATTTATAATTAAGAATCATCTGAATGAAATTATATACATATATTGATATTATCTTAATAATATCTGATAAAATCATAACACTAAAATAACTTTTGGGAGTTTTGAGATAACTATTTTAGCAAAATTAATATTATGTGAACTTAAACAGAGGGGGCTAGATATTATATTTAAGAACGCGGGGTAAAATGTAGAGACATAGGGTAACCCCTAGAGCGATGATAACTAAATAATCCCCTTAAATGAACTACAGTAATAATAATTTTAAGGTATTAACATTAAACTTATCACGACATACGCACCTTATAAAACACAAGGCATGTGAGTCGCCGGTATCCAAATAAAAACACTGTTTACACAGAACACTAAAAATAGAACACCCACTCAAACTCAAATAGTAATTATTAAAACACTACGGATATTAATAACAGCTGGTGATATTTTTTTTCGTTCCTGTCAAATATGTCCTTGAAGGCGGCACGCCATGTTGTTTTGAGGACGGGCGCGTGGCGACTGCGCGCAGCCGCCCCTTGTGCGACGCATGCGCAGTGCGTCACCCCTGTCTCGCCCGCGCTCTCGTCCTTCCTTCCTTGCTCCATGTTTTCCTGATGCACCACAGATTAATAAATATTGTCACAAATTCGACCTCTATGCGTCGGTGTCAGGATTTTACGAGCAAAGAGATTAAATTGTTTCTAACTAAATACTCTTTGATTAAATAGATATCTATTATGCTTGAATATTTATTTAAGTACAAGACTGTGGGAAATAATATGTATTAGGAGATTATCATTGATATTACAATAACAACAACAAAAACAAAAGACCGTCTTCACGATTAATACGATCTAGGTAGCGTCATTATATGGACGGACGGGACGGGACGCGTTTTAAAACGAACAATTTAATAGCAATTACTAAACATAATTGTGTAATGATCATTGAATGAAATTGTTTATTGTTATTATATTAATATATCATGATAGGATATCTTCCTTGACGTTTAATAAAGACGAAATATTTTTTTTATCTCTTTGCCGCTTAAGACTAACAACGGGTTACTTGTATACCGACTATAAGATAGTAATTTGCAGATACATTCTGAAGGCATTATATATTGATAACTATTGTATTATATTTTCAATTAAAAAAAATATTTATAAGTCACGTAAAATAAACATTATGTAAATTTTAATAGATAAGTAAATAATTGTATTGTATTTAACTTATCTACACTTTTATGTTAATTTATTTTTAAAGCTGCCACAAATAATATTTCAATTCAATAGTCAACAATGGGTCATTTGTTGTCCCACTCCCCCGAATGTTTCTTTCTCATATCGTAAATTTAAAAAGCTGTCTGCCACAACTTGTAATATTGGTGTAGACAGGGCCGGATTCAATGCAGAAAAACAGGGGTTTATTACCCCGGAACCCCCAAAATAAAATCCAAATTACGATATTTACGAACAACAACTGTTACGTTTTCTTCCCAAACATTATTTTTGCGTTATTACTAGGAATACTTGCACATACATAATAATATTTTTAATATCTCGATATGATCAAAAAGACCTTATTGCAATTTCAATTTACTATTAATTCAAAAGACTTGGCAGCAAAATGTATCTTTTATTAAAAAAATTACTATCCTCCTTCACTTCACTCCTTCGTTGTCCCAGGGTCTCCAGACATTCAAATCCGCCCCTGGGTGTAAGGGAAGCTAGTTTTTTGCCAATGACTTCGAAATTTTGAAGTTCATTACTGGCTTATTATAGAATACTTTTGGTAACGAATTGAATAAAATTTAACCCGCAATGTAATGTATACAACAGAAAGAAACCATAACCTTATTATGAACTTGTTTTTTAATGTATTTCGTGTCGGCGTGGATGGAATTTTTTAGCTTCAACAAATTTTATTTAATATTATTATACTCTAAAGCAATTAATTAATTAATTAATTTGGATGAACTATAGGTATATTAAAAAACCATTTGAATAAAATAAAATTGAAAAGTAATGGCAAGTTCGTAACCACTAAATATTTTTTTATTCAACTCACAATGAAAAAACATTAATAACGCTCAAAATAAATCAAATAATTTTATTTATGTGAAGTTTTATAGGTTAATCTTATTTATGTGATATTTTACAATGACAAAATATTATTGTGCGAAGCGAGCGGAGCACTTTATATAAGACTTTTTGCAGCCCATGTCCGGGGTTGGCATGAAAACGGCTTTACCGATCTTCATGAAATTTTGCACATTTATAGCGATGGTTATTGCGATAGTTTATGAAAAGAAGTGAAAAAAACTCATGTCGTTGAGGAATAATTACCAAAAAATGACAGTCCCATTGATTTCAATGTAAAAAAATTTCGCTATGTGATATTTGATTATTTTATATGTTTTGAACGCTGAATTGAAGATGAGTTACTCGCTTCGCTCAATTCGCTGAACTCTACCAAGATTTTGCAAGCGCAGCGAGTCAAAATAGAGGCCTGGTCGCGCCCCTAGTACAATCTTATTATAAGTGTTGTACGATGTTATTTTTGTATCAAAACTTCTGTCACATAAAGAAGACGACAGAATTACAATCAACGGCTATTAGCGGCAGGCGAAAAGAATATTGAGAATATTTTTTAATCTGTGGAAAGGCAATTAAATGTCTAATAACTCATTAATATTTTATGACTGACTGACTTTTATAAATATTTTTTTTTAATGTATTTTTTAGAATACCCTTTAAATTATTTTTTAGGATGTGTATTAATTTATAAGATATCATTATCAGATAAACTATTCATATTTTGAAGATAAAATATTGTACAGAACCAAGGTACAAAGGCCCTTTATTAGTAAAAACAGTTTTTAAAATTGCGTATCTGGCTCTTATGGGACTAGGGTTCTTAATAAAGTCCATATTTGAACTTTAACATTTTAGACATTGTATATCCTTAAAATCATATATAAAAAAAAGACCTGCACAATGTCCGTTTCGATAAAAAATTAAGTTCGGAAAATTTTAAAAAGATGGTCCTTGTTATGCGGACCCTTATAAGAACATCATATTAACTTTAATGACCTGTGTCATATACATTCCATTGTCATATATATATATATATATATATATATATCTTATTCTGTTATGTTATCCAATGCACCCTTTCAATAAAGCTGACATAACAAATGTTCCTACATTACACACAACAAAACAAAACACGTTTGATGTAATGGGAAAGATACAAAAGAAAGTAAGTGTTTAAGTAAGTGAGCGAAGCAAGCGGAGCGCTCTATGTGAGACTTTTTGCATCCTATGTCCGGGGTTGACATGAAAACGGCTTTACCGATCTTCATGAAATTTTGCATATTTATAGTGATGGTTATTGCGATGGTTTATGAAAAAAAGTGAAAAAAAAATATGAGTTTTTTTTGACGACATGAGTCGTTGAGGAATAATCACCAAAAAATGACAGTCCCATAGACTTCAATGTAAAAAAATTTCGCTATGTGATATTTGATTATTCTATATTTTTTGCCTGTCGGTTTCAGCTTTGAACGCTGAATTGAAGATAGGTTACTCGCTTCGCTCAATTCGCCGCACTCTACCGAGATTTTGCGAGCGCAGCGAGTCAAAATCGAGGTCCGGTTCGCCTCCTTATTACTATTTTATTTTTAACAACTTACTGATGTAGTTTATAAATTTATAAATTAAACATTCCAAACAAATGCTAAATATCAATTCAATATATTTCAATTTTGACCCAAATTCCATTACTTATCGTATTATGACTTCGATAAGAGAAACTTAATTATAAAGTCCTAAAATAAACTGCAAACAATTTACTATGAAAACGATATTCTATACAATATTATTAGCCGTAATTAAACTCTTACGAGTTGTAGAATATTCTCGACTTTTTTTTACTTTTATGTAAAAATATCTGCTTCATACGTGGTCGTGGTCGTTTACAAAAATTTCTTCTTCTTACTCCATTATTATTAACGAAATCTTGTGCAAAATTTCGTATTTGTAATCTCATAAGATAGATCTGTTCTGATATATGTAGTTAACAGTTATTTGTCACGGTTTCCAGAAAAATAAGATTAAAAGGACTACTTATAATACTACTTACTAAATTTACAGTTACAGCTCCAGGTCCAGGCTATATCTGGGGACAATTGCAGAAATCCATTCATTTTTTTCTAAATACGGCCCAAACCAATTTTTATTTTTGTTCATGAAAACAACAAAATTTTCTGAATCCTGAACGAAAAGTAAAGTGAGGTAGAAAAGTGGATTTTATTTCAGTTTATCTGATCAATAAGTACAAAGCCATCGAGCATTATTATCATGGGGCGCTTAAATTGAGGGGATCTATATTTAAATCCAATATATTTAAAAATAGGCTGGATTTTGAGAAGTAAAACTCCATCATGTATCACTACGGGGAAGGGACTGATTAAAAAGTTGTTAAGGAATATTGTCACTCCAAAAATTATAAAACCTTGAAAAATGAGAAGCACACAAAGACATGATGGCCAGGACCAGCCATGCAGGAAATGAAGCAACTAAAGACGTCAAGATGGTCCTTTGACCATCATTTTGACTCTTTGGTCAAAATGATGTCAAAGTGGTCAAAAACTTAAAAAAGTAATATTTTTAGACAGTAAAAATAGATGTGTAAAAAAAAGAGAGACTACATTTTTTTCAGTCCTAAAACTTACGCAGTTGAGTTTAGAATATGATACTTAATAATTCATAAAATTATTCGTATTATTATATCGTATTTATTAATTGTATATATTGATAATATAACCTACATTGTGAATTATTTGATTTATATATTAAAAACAGGAAGAAATTATATTATTTAGCAACAATTTATGCTGTTGTATTAAACTACACCAAAATCATTATTTTTATAAAGTTAAACTCTAAACAATCATTTGGTCTCAATCGCCCATATGATATCTTTAGTATTTTCTGCCTACGTTATTAATTATGTCAAAACTATAAATGTCACTGTCTGATGTCTATGTCTGTCACTGAAGTTGAGCAGACTTTACTTCGAAATACAAATACTACATAACAGTTAACACACGTGTTAGAGAGTTTTATGTGTTCATAGTTTAGTTTCCCTTCCCTCTTGTGGTTTTTTTAGTTGGTTTTTAATGGTTATTGGTTAATACTAACTAATAAAATATAGGTAAGTCTTAGATCCTAATTATTTTGTAATTATTCTTTTTTCTGTTTATAACTTTTGTTCTCACTTATATAAAAAATGGATACTGATCCACCTCCGGAACCTCCTGATCCTGGAGGCGACGATGGGGTGATCTCTCAAAATACTGGCCGTAAGAGAAATATAGAAAATACAGCAAACCATGAATGCTCTACTTCTAAAAAGTCACTTACTCACCCAGACCTTGCAAATCCTTCTCTTCAAACAGTATATGTGAACCCCTCTTTTTCTGAAGGTCCTAAGTCATATTCAGATGATGACAAAGGCCCCTTTATTATTAATGTTTCCAGGGAGGTTGCTGATCCTTCTGCAGGGACCTCTTTGAGGGCTATTAAATTTGGTCAATTTTTACACAAAAGTCAAATTAAGCATATTGTCAAAGATGGAGTTAAAAATGTTGGTAGGAACAGAATTTCTGTGGAATTCTCTTCGGCACAAACTGCCAATAATTTTTTAAATAATTCCTTGTTAAAAATAAATAAATATACTGCTGTTATTCCAACATATAACATCACTAGAATGGGCTTAATAAGAGGTGTCCCCGTAGATTGGTCTATGGAGGAACTTGTGGAATCAGTGGAACTCCCCTCTAATTGTGGTGATATTTTAAAGGCTAGAAGGCTAAACCGAAAACTTTTCAAAGATGGTCTTGTAACCTGGGTGCCGACCCAATCAGTTGTTTTAACTTTTAAGGGTCAGCTACTTCCTCCAAATATCTATTCTTACCACACTTCTCTTCCCATCGAAGCATACAAATTTCCTACTATAATCTGTTTAAATTGTTGTCGTTATGGTCACATAAAAACTCAATGTCGATCCCAGCCCAGATGTTATAAATGTGCAAAGTCTCATTCAGGAGACACATGTGACATGGAAAAAATTAATGCTACTTGTATACATTGTTCAGCTAAACATTTTGCTACAGATAAAGACTGTCCTGAGTTTTCCCGTCAGCAATCAATTAAAATTGTAATGTCAACAGACAATATTTCATATATTGAGGCGTCTGCTAGATTTCCCCCTTCCCGCCGATCATATTCTGATGTTGCTAGAGAAATGTTTTCCCCTACTTCTTACCCTCGATCTGCTCCGACTAATAATACTAATTCTGTAATATTATCTGAACCTCAAACTAGCTCTTATAGACAAACAGTAGTTCGGCCCGTTCGTCCCCGACCTCTGTCAGGGAAAGGGTATGATATACAAACTCACAAATCTATTATTTCTGATTGTCCCTCTTCTGTTCCTAATGGTTGTGCTCTTATTGATAACAGTAGCAATAATGATTCTACAAATTTTAATTTTAACCTTTTAGAATCCTTAACTCAAACACTTATTAGTATTGTATCAACTTGTAATGAAATGCCTTTACCGTCCATCGTTGCCCATAACTTATCACATTTATTCCAAATTATTAATAATGGCCCCAATAAGCTTCCTTCAGTGGAATTGTAATAGCATCCGTCCCAAAAAACATGAGCTTATCTCCCTTATTAACTTACATAATCCTCTTATCATTGCCATTTCTGAAACATGGTTGGTGCCAGGGTCTCGATTCCGTGTCCCTGGTTTCTCCTGTTTGAGGGATGACAGACAGGATGGGTATGGTGGTTGTGCCATTTTTATTCGGCACTTCTCCTTATTTTCCCAAATTCCCCTCCCCTCTTATAGCCCAGACATCAATTTAGTTGCAGTCAGAGCTTTTGATATCTCTATTGTCTCTTTATATATTCCCCATCCTTCCCCCTCACATATACCATCTATTCGCGCTATTTTCTCCCTGCTTCCCCTCCCTATTCTTGTCCTAGGAGATTTTAACGCTCACCATACACTATGGGGCTCTCATTTATGCGACGGATTTGGTATCCAGCTAGTAGATTTGTTTGACGATCTAAATATTTGCATCCTCAATGATGGTTCCCCAACTAGAAGAGTCTACCCGTATCAGAACCCAAAGTCTGCTGTTGATTTGTCCTTATCCTCTTCTACCTTATCTTCTAAATTATCCTGGAGGGTGTTATCCTCTTCCTTCGGCAGTGATCATTTCCCTATCCTCCTTTCCTTAAAAGACAAACTTACCACAAATATTTTTCCAAGCTCACTTTTAAAATATAGACTTGGTCTGCTTACGCTGAATCTGTTGACAGCCTTTTGGATTCCTTGTCAGGCTTTAGTAGTGAAAGTGATCCTGTCCTATGTTACGATCGGTTTCTTAACGCTTTGTTGACCTCAGCTGACACACATTTTCCTGTTAAAGTTCTCCGCAATTTTTTTAAGCTTTCTCCTCCCTGGTGGGACGATGAATGCACTCGTATAGCGAACTCAAGGAAGTTAGCAGAGAAAGCATATGCTTTGTATATGTCCTCAGAAAATTTTCTTATATATCAACGGATCAATTCAAAATTTAAGCGCCTTATTATAAAAAAGAAAAAAAATAGTTGGATTCTATTTTGTGAATCCCTTAGTCCTCGATCTCCTTTTGCAGTAGTTTGGATAAATCTTAAGAAATTCCGCCGTGCCCTGGTTTCAAATAACGTCAATTCGAATAACCCTTCAATTTGGCTCAACGATTTTTTTAATAAACTAGCTCCGCCATATGTTCCTTTCCGAGACAGTTTTTTGAGTCCGTTGTCGTTGCAGTCAGTGGATGAGATGGACGCCCCCTTTTCATTCTCTGAGTTCGAATGTGCTCTCTCCGGTCTCAAAGACTCGTCTCCAGGTGAAGATGGTGTTCCTTACTCTTTTGTTTTGAATACAAGTGAAAAAGCAAAATTTTATTTTCTTAATATCATAAATTCATTTTTTCTCAAAGGCATTGTTCCAGATTCGTGGAAATGTCAAATAGTCTTGCCCATTTTAAAACCCGGTAAAAACCCAATCGAATCCGCCTCCTATCGTCCTATTGCATTGTCCTCTACTTTAGCAAAAATCACTGAACACCTTTTAAAGAACCGTCTGGAATTTGTAGTGGAAACCAAAAATATTCTCTCACCCTTTCAATTTGGCTTCCGTAAAGGGTTTAGTTCACTAGACAGTCTCAGCATACTGACGACAGACATACAAATAGCCTTTAATAAAGGAGAGTATCTTGTGGGTGTTTTTCTTGATATAGCTTCTGCATATGACAATGTCCTACTTCCGTTGCTCAGGCATAAAATGCAACAGCTGAGTATTCCTCCGAAGTTGACACATTTCATTTGCAATCTGCTTTTTTGCAGATCTATTAAGGTTAAATATCATAACCAATTTCTTCCCCCCAGATTTGTCTGGAAAGGTCTCCCTCAAGGCTCAGTTCTCAGTCCTTTGCTTTACAGCATATATTCCTACAATCTCGATATGTCTGTTAATAATTTTTGTGAAATTTTACAGTACGCTGACGACATAGCCTTATACTACAGATCTTCCTCTTTCGAAGATATAACTTTCCGTCTAAATTCTGCCCTGTTTTACCTCCACCAGTGGCTTACAGATCATGGCCTATCCTTATCTGTAGGCAAAAGTAATGCTGTAGTTTTTACAAAAAAAAGATCCATCCCTTCCTCTAATATATTTTGTGGTGACCAGCGCATCGAATTTATAGATAAAGTTAAATTCCTTGGCATTTATCTAGATAATCGTATGAACGGTCTTGCTCATGCTGAATTTATAAATAAAAAATGTGAAAAAAGTATAAATGTTCTGCGGGCTGTCTCTGGAGTTTGGTGGGGTGCTCATCCCTATTCCCTTAAATTATTGTACCACGCTATTGTTCGTAGTCATATAGATTATGGTCTTTTCGTCTTAGAACCTTTTAGTAAGTCAGCCTCCGAAAAAATTAACAAAATTCAGTATAAGTGCCTCCGAATTATTTTAGGGGCTATGAAATCATCTCCAATAAATGCTCTCCAGGTAGAATGTGTAGATCCCCCATTACAACTCAGAAGGCGGTACTTGTGTGATCGATTTGTAATAAAATGTTTGCAACTGTCATCCCACCCCTTACTTTCCCGTTTAATTAAACTCCAAGTTTCAAATCCACGCAGCCGCTCATTTCTCATGGATAGCTTTAGTAAATTCTCCAATATGTCTCATCCTCTTACCACCTTTTCTTTAAACCCCCTCTTTTGTACCTCATATCAGGCCCTTTCGTTTAATCCAAAAATTATTACAAATCTCGGTCTTGAGAAAGAAGCTCCTGATACAAATTGCAAATTTAAATATTTATGTCACGAAAAATGGTCAGATTTTACGCATATATATACAGATGCTTCTAAACTTTCTGCTGCCGGATGTGTTGGTGCTGCTTGTTGGATCCCTTCTTTCAAAATTACCCTTCAGTTTAAATGCCCACCTGAATCATCAGTTTTTACTGGTGAAACTATTGCCCTTCTTGAAGCTGTCCGTTTTTCATGTTCTCATAATTTTGCACAAACCGTAATCTTTACTGACTCTCTTAGCTGCCTGCAGGCACTCAAAAAAAATCCATTCCGTGGTAGACCGCCTTCCCCTATTGTTTTTAAATTGAAAGAGGCTCTTTTATTGTGTTCCCAAAAAGGATTGCATGTCTCACTTGTTTGGATTCCAAGCCACGCAGGAATTACGGGCAATGAGACAGTCGACTCGTGTGCTAAAGCGGCCATTTCTACGGGATCTTCTGAATACTCCGAAATTTTTCCTCAAGATTTATTTTCCCTCTCCAAAACCCAATTATTTAAATCCTGGTCAACCCAGTGGAACACCAATAAGTTGGTGAAAGGAAGGTACTATGCTTCCTTACAACCAGATATCCCAACAAGACCTTGGTTTTCCTTTTGTAAATATGCTGATCGATGGGTTATTTCCACTATTTGCCGTTTGCGCCTTGGTCATTCTTGTACTCCCCTTCATTTAGCTAAAATAAAGGTACGGGATCATTCACTTTGTGAATGTGGCATAGACGAGGGTAATGTGTCCCATATTTTTTTTTCTTGTCCTAAACTTCTACATCATGTGTATGATATCCTTCCTCCTAAAATTCCCCGTCCTATAAATGTTGAGTGCTTGTTGATGTTTGTATTTAGTCCGTTTTGTCCAATTTTATGTAGATTTATTAGATGCAACAAAATTAAATTGTAAATAAATTTGCCTATTATCTATACTTAAATATTTTATCTGTTATAAGTATATATTTTAATAAAACTCGGTATATGGTATAATAACATTTCTGTTTGTGTTGTTTTAGGTTATGGACTAAAATAATAACAAAAATTATAATAATTCAAGTTACAACGAATGTTAATTATCAAACTGCACTGGTACATCTACAACACCCGTCGTTATATTTTCATTCTACTTGACATTGGCAAAATATTCTGTGCTGTTTTGGCACAACTAAAAGCCATCTACTAAAGAAGAAGAAGAAGAAGAAAGACTTTACTTCAAATATAAACCGAATTCAATTTTAATGATTTTTTAATTCTAGCATTTATAGGAAGCACATTGCTGTTATAAAGGAAAGATATTGTATAAAATAAACATTATGCCTGACGAATCTAAGAATAAACAGTGAGTTCTTTAATAAACTTAAACATATGTTTTAAATCTGAAACTATTGTGCATGTGTTTTTCATGATATGTTTCAGGAAGGGAAAGCATGAAGCCAAAGAACAGCGACGAAAACGACAATCGCGACAACAAGCAGGCCCTGTAGAAAGAAAACAAGAAAAGGAGCCTGAAACCCCAAAAAGTATACATATATATACACTATGATTTAAATTACTGGTTCATGCTGAATTGTATTATATTCTATTAATTCTTCTTCTTGGTTATAATTCTCCAATATTCTTATTTCAGCAACAGCTTCAGAAAAACCTGCATATCAACCACCTGGTCCGGAATTCTATCAAGGTTTAAAAAGAGAGACAGATGAAATTTTAAAAATAAGTGAAGAAGAAAATAGTAAGTATAGGAACAAAGAAATCCAGAGCAATTGGGCCAAATATGAAATGCCTATTGAGAGTTATGACGAAATGGTTGAAAAGGACCAACTTGGAGCTGATTACGAGGTATTTATTAATTTATAAGTTATTGGAATGATTTTAATAATAACTAATATATGCTATTGTTTAAACTAACTAAAAGCAATACATCAAATCAAAATGTTGACCATGTTAAGCCCAATTTGTAATAAATATAGAATAAAAAACTTTAGTCTGGTAGACTATCCCAGAAAACAGGTTTTCGATGTTGGTAATTTTTTTTATTGATTAAAAGAAAGGCATAAAATCAGAGATTTGTTACATAAAATACAGATTTGTTTATCTCTTTCAGACTCTAATTCAAGCACCTCAGTCGGTAGGAACACATTTTCAATTTAAACATGAAAAATCATGGGATGTCACATCCGGGCCGTCGCCATATCAAAAATATTTTGACATAGATATGGGAAATTTGATTATTGCTCTCTCTACTATACCATTTTACGAGAGAAATAGTGTTGACAGATCAATATTTACCAATAGCGATTTCCTGAGCATGGACCAAAGAGCTACCAAGTATAAACAGAAATATAACGATAGCAAACTCAAGAGTGCCGATTTAGCAACTCAAATTCCGTTAAGCAATAAAAATACTGAATCCGTGAATACAGTGAATAGTGAAGAACATACTACAAGTTGTGACAAAGTTAATGAACAATCAGTGAAAGAAATAAAACTAGAAAAATGTGTAACACCTCCATTGATTGACAAAAAGGATTTCATAACTGATGTCGCTGACAATAAGAAAACAAAAACAGGGGAAGAAAGTATAGATGATAAAGAAATTGAAATGAAACATTTAAATCACGTTAAAGAAAAAGAAGAAAAAGATAAAGTAAAAGATAGTGATCTTATAATAAATATAAAAGATAATATATATAATGATAAAAATAGCGACAAATTATCTTCTGAAGTTACATGTGTTAATGTTTCCACCCCTTGTATGATATCCAAAGAGAGTGAAGGTATAATAAAATTCATAATTTATAAATTATAGAACTTCAATAATAAAAATTGCAATTTAAATATTTTTAATATTTTTTAAACATTTGTTTCAGATAAAAATACTGAAAAGGATCCTAAAAAACCAATAATTGAATCTCCGGAAGACCTCGAAAAATGGCTTGACGATTTCTTAGACAACTGAATTAGCTGTGAACTGTGATACTATAATATTTATATACTTTTATTATCCTTGTAAAAATTTTAATATTGCATAAATAAAACATTGATATTATTAAATAAAACAATTTTATTATAAACTTTATTAAATCATAATAATTGATAAATTACTATAGATCATCAATCAAACATCAATCAAGCATCAACCAAAACTTACCATCTCATTGAATTTGGTTCAAGCTCGTTGCGTTTTTTCATTTTCTAAATTGTAACATTATTTTCTTGATATACTGCCACTGCTTCAAAATTCTTATTACCTGTAACACTAATTAAAATCAAAATTTATTTTAATCCTGAAAAAGCAAAGTACAAAATTATACTAAAGTTCTTGTCAACTTACCTTTTTTTCACTAATTGTTATGAAGACAAACATTTTTTTTAAATGTCAATTAAGATTTCATAAAACTATCACCAAAAGGCCTATGTATTTAACATATTTCAATATGAATTAATAGACCACTAAGTATATATATATATATATATATATATATATATATATATATATATATATATATTCAATAATAAAGACTGGTAGGAGGAGTACTCGAATTTGAATTATTTGAATGGAATCACCCAAACAGTTCTCATACTCCCATTAACGTTAACTGAAAATCAT
This sequence comes from Melinaea marsaeus rileyi, assembly GCA_918358865.1. Classification (NCBI taxonomy): domain Eukaryota; kingdom Metazoa; phylum Arthropoda; class Insecta; order Lepidoptera; family Nymphalidae; genus Melinaea; species Melinaea marsaeus. Next base: position 7,345,959 of record OU911093.1, on the reverse strand, counting down.
TTTTCATTAAAAGAACTGTACCAAGTTCAACAAACTCACAAAATGGGAGGAGAACTTAATGTGGATGCTCCATCTTGAGACGAGACGAAGCTTCTTAGCATTCCATGGATTCACCGTGCGGGTGTCGGGTCCATAGCGTTGCGTTGCAAAAAGAGGAGCGCAAACAATGCCTGATTTGCAACCCAGGTGTAGATATGAAAGGAACCAAACCGGAGGAATAAATCTAATTCACATTCACTGTTTATTCCTTTGTTACAACAAAAACAATTGAAGACTTAGAATTATTTATTTTCATATTTGAATTACATAAATCACAATGATACTGTAAATGGAGCCCATAAATTAAATTCATAAAAATTACTATAGCTTAATTTTTTTATGCCAATTAAAAATTCATTAAAATTATTTCATTACTTCCTTTTTAATTAAAGTAAAAGTAAATAAGTAACCTTCACAAAATTAAAACTTTCAGTTCATCAGCTAAGCGACCTATGGGTCAGTGGATGCAATAACAATTTTACACATTGCAATATATTACGGCGACTATCCTAAATTTAAAAACTTAAATATACCTAAATACTATATAAACAAGATTTTTTTGAGATTTGACTTCACATATTAAGTAAATTATAAACATATTTCCTATAAGTAGCAATGCATTTAAAAATCAGGTTTTATAACATGAGCAAAACACTAAAAAAATTTTAACTTATAAAAACCAGTCATTTCATTTGCATTGCAACTTTTAATATTGATAGTTATAATTATGCCGATATTGACTTCTGTTATCTTGATCATAGTTGTTCCGTCGGTACTGGTTTGATTGTGGCTCAGTCTGCTTCAAGGTCTTGGCTCGGGCTGCAAGCTGGGACACTAACTGAGCTGGGGTCATGTGAGCTATGGAAATAGTTGCACCATCGGCTACACTGCCACTTGGATTGAACACTGATTGAGAACTGACCAAATCTTGATCCACCACTTGAGTATGCACTGATGTTGATAACTGTTCGCGATCAATACTTGTTCCTACATTATTGAACTTCGTAGATTCACGGATAACACACATATCACAGAACGGTTTAGAAGTCTGAACGGCCACATCCTTGGAGTCTTTTTTCACTTTTTTCTTTGTTATGCCGACTATCTTCTCCAGCGACAATGTTGCTACGATGGAATCAACAATTTGTTTATTTTGTTGAGCTGTCACTGATGGATTGAACTTTGAAAATTGAAACTCCAGAGAGGCTTGTCTTTTCAAAGGCGAACAAAATTTAGGGGTTATCTGCTTGATTTCTTGTCCAAACAGTTCATTGTTAATTATAAGCCGATTTGGTAATACCATAGAGCCTAGCTTGGATATGGCATTATAGCATCGATGTAGTACTGTAAACAAAAGTTAGCAAGATTTTTTATTTTTATTAATTAAATTAATCATTACTATGCCTATTAGAAGACTTCCCTTAAGCGTTTGATTGTAAAGATTGGGATGAACAATTTCACAATTGAAAAATTCATTCATATTCAAAATAAGGAAAAAAATACCCACCCTCATATTTGACACTGCTGTCCATACTTAGATTACAACCTGAAATAGAATATAGTATAAAATAATAAATAAATACTATTTAAATGAAGTATATGTTGATAATTTTTTGAAAATACCTCTATTTGGTGCCAGTTTCAAATAGTCTTCGTGAGATAATTTTCCATCTGCAACCATCTGTAATATTAAGTTATATGATTTTTATTAAATATGTTGCTAGTACCTAATGTAGGTAAAAGGATATTTAATTACTTGGGCTAAAGGATCCATGGGTGCATTGTTTCCCGAATTTAATATTTGTGAAGTTGCAGATGTAGTAGCTGCAGAGGTAACCATTGGTATCGGAGCAGGTACCATAGTAGGGGCTTGTATAGGAGTTTCCGAGGGTAACAGGGAAGTACTAGGAGCTGGGACAGGCTGTGGTACTGGCATCACAGGTCCATATTCAAATGGATTGGAATATCCACTGTAAGCCGGCACGGGAGTGTAGGGATTGTTTGGAACATTTCCAGGAAATTCTGTCACTTGTCCCGAATATTCACCATAATTCATTTCATTGGAAGAATTACGTTGATAAGGAAAATTATGTCTAGTAACTTTATAAGAAGAGGAGTTTGAGCGCGAACGGTGATAGTCTTCTCTTTCAGGTCTGTAAGAGCGGGACCGAGATCGGTGATATTCTCTCATTGGCCTCGGTGAGCGAGATCGCCGCTGGTAACATTTGTATGGTGATCTTGACCGATGCTCTCGTCGAAAATGAATATTTGGTTTATGAGGGCTATATTTGTGATATCTTTTAAAATTCCCATGTGGATTATAATAGTTCCTGTGTGGACTGCGACGAGGACTACGATAAAAATCATTGTAGTGTGGACGACGCGGGCTCCACTGTGAACGTCGGTATCGTGGAGGTGACCCGCGATGTTTCATTGGTGACTCCCGCCGATATCTGCATGATGGTGACATTCTTCGTTCTCTTGGTGGAAAACCTTTCCGTGGGGGTGAAAGTTTTAAATTGCCAGATTCCTTTTCTAAGTCTTCTTCAATTTGATGATCTTCAAAAAATTCGTCAAGCTCAGTCCCAGGAGGGCGTATGTCGTCATTGGATTCTAAATGTTTCGCTAAATACTCTTTTACCTTTACTTCTTTATCTTTTTTTATGGCTTTATTTGTTTTGGTGAGATCACGACGACTGCCTGGCTTGATATATTCGTCCATGCGACTGGCGCTGTCAGAGTGATCTTTCGATCGTCTTTCGTTTTTTAGCAGATTATTCTTCTTCCGTTGTTTAGATGTGTCTTCATACTTGTCGTCATTCTGGTTTTCGTCTTGACGCTCTCCTATCAGTTCACGAAGATCTCGAACACTGTCTATTCTTTCAGCGTTAATTCTAGATTGTGATGTGCTAGGTTTGTTTTCATTTGGATCCCAACTATCAATAACACTAAGACCTTCCATAAATTCTTCCTTATTAAAGTCATCAAAGAAATCACTCGGAATGTCTTCACCATCGGAAGAACCTATTTGTGCTTCCATAATAATTATATCAAAATAATAACGAAAAAAGAACCAATAAAACGACCGAAGGATAAAAATATAATAAAATACGGTAATATTATTCAAATTATGTACTAAAATAAAATTTAAGATACTAAACCTAATTAATTATTTACTATAATATCGTAAAAATAGATCTAATTCACAATTCGAGGTAATAGTTATTATTCATTAATAGTAATTATTGGTAAATAATATCTTCAATAACACCATCCATTGCAGAGAAGACAACCGAATTCCGATTGTACTTTTTCCATAACCTTAACCAATAAACGCAAATCACATCGCTTAAAACTAAACAGTTTATAACTTTTAATGGATTAACAATTTTGAATAATAGATGAAACTGGTACTAAGCAGCACAGGCTATAAGTATACAGTACACTGTATATCATTATATTTATAAAATGGTTATTTATTTTTTCGTATTTTGTAATTGCTTAACAATTTATGACAGCTACTGTCCACAACAATCAGAAACTATAGTGAATTATATAATTTCCTTTTTATTTTATTAAATACATTTGAAACCGAACGCGACTTTAAAATTATTTAATTTATTTTTACTTCTAAAACACGTTTATTATAAAAAAATACAATAAGTTTCATTCACTAAACTACAATTTATTGAAAATACACAGATTATTCAAGTAACTTATTCACAAGATCTTTATGATATATATCTTGTATATCAAAGCATATCATGTAACATTAATTTCTTAAAAACTTTTATTGTATAGAAAATACATACATTTTATTGCCTTAAGATTACAATATATTTGATAAATGTAATTTACACCTCGAACCCCATTTTAATATATGTCTATATGTATCATGTATTATCTATGGCCGTACTCTATAGTCTATATTAAAAACGATAGATAAGCCATAAATGCAAGCGGTTTAGTTGACGAACTGTCTTGAATTTTAATATTCTACTAAATATTTGCTAACAAGTGATAATACTATTAAAAACGGATACAACTCATTCTAATGGATACATTTTATAATATACAATGGAGTTAACACAAAAACTTGAGTGCACACAAGATTTATATGCAAGTACCATTGAAAAAGAAGTGCCAGACCAGGTTAGTTAGTTGTTTACAAACATTAAAAACGAATTCACATAACCGTTAGTACTATTACATTAAGTTTAGCTTAATAATTAATTACTTTAAAGATTGGTTTCTTGGGTATTTGCGGTATTAAGTACCCACTGAAGAAAGGTCCAAACAAAATAGGAAGAGATCCGGATACATGTAGTATTGTTTTAAATTTAAATGTAAGTACATCAATTTATTTATATTATCATATTTCACATCTTATTTTCAAAAATAATTAAGTGTATACATAATATACACAAATAAATACATGCAGAAGTAATTAAAAGATACTTTAATTATATATATATTGGTGTAATAATCAAAGTATTTTCTCTAACTGGAACTTTTTTTAGTCAATATCAAGGCAACATGCTGTGATCAATATTTTAAATAGCCATGATTTCATGCTTATGGATTTAGATTCAGCCAACAAAACGAAATTAGCGGATGTAAGTAATAATTAATTATATTTATTTTTTCTAACGGTTCACTTTTATTTAACATTTTTTTTCATGAAACATTAACATATATAAAAATACAAAACATCTGTACATATCAATAAAAATGTTGTACCTGTCTGTGACTTCAAAATATTATATTTTCTGATATGCTTATATTTATTTATATAATATCAAGACGTAAGTTATTGTTTCTGGATAATCAGTGTTAAGGCTTAACCAATTCTACCATCTTTACCAGAATAAAAAAGGTTTAATTATACATAATACATATTTTTGTAAATTATTTTCAGAAAACATTACAAGCATACATACCTACTCCTCTAAAAAATGGAGATATGGTACAATTTGGTCAAGTTTTTGGTGTGTTTCGGTTGTTTGTCGAGGACAACGACCTGCCCATGACGCAAGCCCTAGATATCCCAGACACCCCAGTTCGGAACCATGTTTCTAAAGCTAATCTAATCACAACTATACCAGAGTCTCCGGAAGTTAGTGATAGGGTATGATGATTTATTTCAATTATTGTTATTATACATTATAATGAAAGATATGATTGGGGACCGCCTACCAACACGCCATGTTCCTAGCGACGGGAGGTGGAGGACGGAGCTACAAATAGCTACATGGAATGTAAGAGGTGGAATGGAACAGAAGATGAATGAATTATTAGATGTGATGGATGACAAGGATCTAGATGTTATTTGTGCGTAGCATTTGGCGCTCCGTCGTCTCTGGCTACCCCGCAAGGGATATGGTGTGAAGATAAGTTAAATTAAGCTATGAGTCCTAAATGTTATGTTTTGCATCTATAAATGTTTTTGATAATTTTTATATATTTCAGTATAAAAGTGCCATTTATAAAAAATATTTTGATGTTTTATAAATTATTTAATGTTTTAGGATGACTCCTTTATTATAGCATCACAACCAAAATCAAGTAAAATATTCAAAAGTCCCAGTGCGAAATTTGTAAAATCTTCTGGAAAAACTGTCACTATAAAACCCGTTGGTTCAAATAAAATTGATAATGTCTATTGGAGTTCTTCTAAAAAATCGGATTCATTCACTTCAGAATCAGACACATCTATGAATAAATCGTTGCAGACTAAAACAAAAGAAAGTATTCACGAACAAGACACGCAAGTACATAGTAATTTAATATATGAAGCGGATACTCAAGTTGGGGATGCTATTTTTAATACTGAAACACAATTGCCCAGAGTTGATCTACCAGAGGTACATAAAGTACATGGCCAAGAAAACGTAAACATAGATTTGTTTACAGATAAAGAAAATATTTACAATACTGAAACGCAAGATGTTTCTTTGCTAAAGACCACTAGTGATGTATCCGATGATATAATATTATTTGATGAGATTGAAAACAATCAAATTGAAGATAACTTTGGTTCCCAATCGCTAGTACTGCCTGAATTAGAAGCAAATCATAATGAATTAAGTAATGATATTGAGAAATCAGATGGAGAAAAACCAAGAAATATTCCAGTATCTGATCGAAGAGATTCTGGTAGCTCTACAGATTGTGAGGACATTGACTTTGCGTTAACACAGAGAATACCAGAAAGGCAGACAATTGACGATGATGCAACTGATTGTGAAGATGCTCCCGAACTTAATAATGATATAACTCACAAAGCCAATACTAATATTGATGACGATTTAACTGACTGTGAAGATGATGACAATAACAGAAATCAAAAAGATAAAATAGATATGTTAGAAGATCTACCCACACAAATTATAGAAGAAATACCAATTATAGAAGACCTACAGACTCAAATCATTGAAGTGGACAAAAGTTGTCGGAAAGATCAAATAGATTTGGAAGATTTGCCAACACAAATATTACATGAGTCGAAAAATAATTCAGATCAAATCACTCCTTTTAAAGTTCCGGTTATATCGCCCCTAAAACGGAGAAGGAAAGACCAAACAGAAATTATAAATAAAGGAGTGAATTCTAATAAAAATGCCACTGAAGACGAAGATGATGAAAATTATTATGCGGCAACTCAAGAGATATTACATGATTTGTGCTCGCAAAGAGAACTTTCACCTGAAATAGTTTCTTACGCCAGTTTATCGAAAACGGCAACTAATAATAATCAAAGCAGCATAAAATCAACAACAGATTTAAAAATAACGGAAGATATTGACGAAAAAATCGATAAATTTGTTATGAATTTAACAAATTCAGTTGTAGAAGAAAAAGAAATTTCCCCATCAAAGAATACATCCAGCAGTAGCTCAGATGTCGAATCTACACCAAAGAAGTTACAACCACTTTCGTTTTTGGAAACAAAGTTACCAAATACGCAGGAAATCAAAAAATATCTAAAGCTAAGCGGTTACGCGTCGACTGAATCTTCTAAGGGATCGGATACAGATTCGAACCGTGGAAGTCCGTATATACAAAGAAAGGCCAATCGCAAAGTTGTAAAGCGGGTAGATTTAACAAATAAATTTGAACATGAGAGATTACCGGATAGAGTAAATACCAGAGTAAGGAAATCTACATCTAAAAATGAATACTCCAAAGATTCTAACAAAATACTTCAGTATGATACCGACCATAGCTTAGAAAAAGACACAGTGGCATTATCTTCTGCTTTTACCTCTAACATACATGAGGAATTAAAAATTAAAACAAGTAAGACAGATAAAAGAAATAAACAAGAAATTAATACAAGCAAAGAAAATAATAAAAGTAAAGAAAATAATAAGAGGCGAGAAAATAATAAAAGTAAAGAAAATAATAAAAGTAAAGATAATAATAAAAGTACAGATAATAATAAAAGTAAAGAGAGTAACAAAAGCCAGAACAAAAATAAGAGTAAAGAAAGTAATAAAATCCAAGCAAATGATAGCTGCAAAGAAAACAACAAGATCCCAGAAAATATTAAAAGCAAAGAAAATAATACAATTCTTAAAAATAAAGACATTCAAGAAAATAATAAAAGAAAAATTAAAAATGACAAACAAAATAACAATCAAAATGATAGTTTAAATAAAAATAAAATAGAAGAGAAATCAACACGTAAAAGTAGTAGACGGAAAGATAAACAAAATGGAGGGGAGATGGACAAGCAAGTAAATGACGAAGTGATGCTTCTCAAAACGGAAGCTGCGATGCGAACGGCTTCTACTAGAAAAGCAACCGGATCCAGTAAGACTAATCGAAATGAAAATACGATTGACAAATATCTATCCTCTACTCCAGCATTACAAAAAGATAAAACTAGAACTACAGAAAAAGAAACTAAGACCACAGAAAAAGAAACTAAGACCACTGAAAAGAGAAGCAGTCGATCTAAAACCAAGGAGACAAATAGCGAAGCGTCCATTGATACGGAAGTTAGAAGAAGCAAAAGGCAGAGAACGACTAAGAGTTATGATCACGAACCTAAATCGAAGCAAATCAAACCAAATCAGAGTGCAGTTTATAATATTTCATCAGAATCTGGCGTAGATTCGCCAAATTTAAAGAGACAAGCCAGCGATTTTAACTTACCAACAGCTAAAAAAACTAAAACCAGAGGAAGCGGCTCCAATGTGGTATTGAGAGCAACACCCGCAAGGAAAATAAGGACCCATTACGTCCTATTCACAGCATTTCCATGTGAAGAGGTGAAGGTGAAATTGGAAAATTTAGGTAAGTATATCAAAATAGTCCTGACACTCCCATTTGGAACACAAGTATATATATTATATATAAAAATTGGTTTCAGGAGCGGTGATAGTGTCAGACATAATGCAATGCACAGTGGTCCTTACATTGCAAATAAGAAGGACATTCAAGTTACTGTGTGCCGTTGGTCTGGGGAAGCCAATTGTTGGACCAAACTGGGTGCAGGCCTGCGTGGATACCAATATCATTGTTGGTATGTGATCTTTTAAGAGGTTTCCTCAAAAAGAATATAATAAATAAATAATATGATAAATAAATATTATATTTCAGATCCCTGGCCATATCTTATAAAGGACGAATTAACGGAGAGGCGATTTCAATTTAATTTGGAGCGAATATTGCTGGGCAATAGACAGTTCCTGAAGGGATACAACGTGTCATCCACACCTAATATAATGCCGAGTCCACCTGAAATGAAATGTATGTATATGTTGTTATTATACTACTTATCCTGTGACCTTCAAGGTCCATAATAAATTTTCGAGCTCCTGAATAGCTAGCTGTACCCTGGCACGCTTCACAGTGGTACATTCTGGTTGCACGAGAAAAGTTGTCGTTAGTGTATTGCGTCTGTTTCAAAAAAGAAAAAAATTAAATGGATAAGTGTTCATTACGTTCGAATTTTAAAATTGTCTTACTGCAAATACGTTCCATTTTTAAACTCTTTCTCTCACGTAATAGAATATGCATGGAATCAATTATAATTATAGATAAAATAAAATAATATGACAACTATCTATAAAACAGATTGTATATGAGCTGAAAATTCAAAATTAAACACAAAATTTTATAGTTTTTGAGGCGTACAAACCATAGAACATATATACATATATATAAATGTAATATTACATTTTAATTGTTTTTTTTTTTCAGTAATAGTGGAGTGTTCTGGCGGGACTTGGAACAATGGCGGGAAAAATTGGATTTGTGTTTCATCGAGCACTGACAAGTCTCTATGGACTGCCCTCAAGCGTAAAGGTGCTGTTATAGTGTCCACCGAGTTCATACTGGGTGGTGTGTTACGACAGACAGTGGATATTAAAAAAAATACATTAGCGTGACGTTTGTGATAAAGAATTTGAAGTGAAGTGTTCCAAGTGTTGTGAATTGTGAATTATCAAAAGTGCAAGTGTACTTGTGAAATATTACAGTAAGTTTTTTTTTTTTGTTTATGTTGGTTTTTTGTATAAAGTATTATTGCATATAAAATGTTGTATATCATATATTTTTATATGTATCACTGGTTGCCTTAACCATAAATGTCTGTAAAAAAATCCAAGTAATAATTTAGCAATGGGATATTTTTCAATGAATTTTTGTGACTATCTGAAAAGTAATAAAAAATACCATAAGACCCATTATTTGCCATAGTTTTTATAAACCACTAAAGATAATCTGAAAGAGCTAATTGAGCTTTCTCTTAGCTCTATCTGAGATAAGCTAAGTGGACGAGATTATTAATCAATCTTGATAAATTAATCGCGTTCTACAAAGTCCTAGTTAGTTACTTAATACTTTGAATTCATATTTTGATTATGAAAACTTGGATCATTTAGGGAGAGCTTCTAGATTCTTAGTTAAAAAATTTTTAACCATTACTTAATCACTGACAAAATAATGTTTATTAGTAAATTGTAACATTTGTCTTCTTTAACACTAAACCTACCAAGTACCGGTCAAATTGACCGTTCTTAAACTTTTATAAAACTTACACATTCTTAAACGTTATAATATCGTTATCAAACTACATGACAATTCTTAGAATATGCATATAATATTTTCTTCACTCTTTACTTTTAGTTACTTCCATTATTACCTGCGTTAAATAATAAAATAACTTTTAATTACCGGTCAATTTGACGGCGTGCGGTAGGAACAGGTATACAAGAATTATCGGTAGGTTTAGTGTTAAAAGCAATGCCTGTTTAATGGTTGCCTCAAGTACACGGAGGTGACCACACACATTATAAAGTAAAGCAAAATTTTTTACCAGTTTGGAAGCAAATTTGAACTACCACTTGTACAAGTCAGAAATTTGCAGTATTAAAATTCACTTGTGCAAGTTCACACTGGAAATTTACAAGCGTTATGTAAATAAAAAATATACCACCAATTAATTTGTACCTGTCCGTTAGTTTGTAATTATATAAATAATTTATTGGTTTTAAAATCACAATTAAATATTTTCATCTTCATGTATTGTTTGTGTGTTTTAAATATGACTTCCAATCCAATTGTTAATAAATAAATAATATTTTACAATTGTTAACATATAATAAAAAAAGTTATATGACCAGACACTAAATGCCAAGAGTTATTAAGTTGGTGTAACAAATTGATAATAAAAATTGATTGTATTATTGTTAAAAAATACATTTACTTGATTTGATAATGTTATCTTGTAATTTTTTAATAAAACATGAGTATTATTTTTGTAATATTTATTTCATTCAGGTTTAAATTAAGGCTTAAGTGATTAAAAGCCTGAAATAATTTAGATGAATTAATTACCAACATAATACCAAAATACAGTGAAAATGTTAAATGCATATAAACTTGTTAAAAAAATACAATTATACTAAGAAGAGAATGTTTGAGACTGAAGATATACAGCCTTAATACTATATCTGTTTGTAAGAATATTGTTATACAAAAAATACTTTAATTAAAAAATATACTTAAAGTTATAATTATAAAAGATATTTAATACTTTGATAAAGCAACAAAATTATGTGAATTTTGAAATAAATATTTTACTAGAATCCGTCAACCGTGCGCGGCGGGTGTTGAGCTGAGCCAATCTCCTTTCTTCTCTTCTTGATAACTTTTGAATGGCTAAACATTTTTTCAATCTGTTTTCGCTATAACATCCGCGTTCGGCTCAAACATACATGAAATTTAAAATTTTAGCTAATTATCTCGTCGCATTCTGGAGACAACTAAACACTAAAAAAGGTCTCCCAAACGGTTAAGACCTTTTCTTACGCTCAGCTCAAGAATAAATTATACATAATCTGATAGAAATTAACAAAAACATACAGACGGTTTTTATTTATATATATATATTATAATTATTACAAACATAGATATATTTTGTGCTCATAGTTGAGTGCATAGATAATCTATAGTCATAGTTTAAATGTATATATTTGAAAGAAAGTGTATTTTGCTCAAACAGCTAACAAACGGAAATTAAACTATAGTACACATACATTATATTTTAACTAACACATTGTGTGCACCAGCCTTTATACATAGACTTAAGTCTACAGTCATTGTCTATGCCTCCGGATTTTTCCTCATGAGAGTTAGGTCGGCTTCCACCATGTCCTTGACGAGCTGGTCGAAGGTTACGCGGATGGTCCAGCCCAGCTTCTCTCTGGCCTTAGTGGAGTCACCTAGGAGAAGATCCTGAAACATAAAGAATTGACATATATATCTTTGTTTATTTGTAATTTTTGAAGTGTACCTTCTTTGGAATCGTAATTTGAAACTCGTAACGGAAATGCGTCACGATAAACAAAGACAAATGTATAGGATAGAATGAGATAGAAGATATTGCGCACTGCTATAGTTATGTAAACGTTATACTCACCACCTCCGTTGGCCTGAAGTACTTAGGGTTGACCTTGACGAGTAGCTGGTCTGTGTGCGCGTCGTGGCCGGTCTCTTGGTCTCCAGCGCCACGCCACGTCACGCTCCGCCCCACGCACGAGAATGCTTTCTCAACGAACTCCCTCACGCTATGCGCCTCGCCAGTGGCCACTACGAAGTCCTCTGGCACATCCTGCTGCAGCATCAGCCACATCGCCTGGAATGGAATATTGCAATAACTTTTTACTGTAGTAAAGACTAAATATAACCTAAAAAACATCAAACAACGCCGACCTCGACATAATCCTTGGCGTGTCCCCAATCCCTCTTGCTGTCCAAGTTCCCGAGTTCCAAGTGACTCATTAGACCCAGAGTTATCTTGGCCACACCCCGCGTTATCTTTCGCGTCACAAAGTTCTCTCCACGCCTCGGACTCTCGTGGTTGAATAGGAGACCGTTACAAGCAAACATACCGTAGGCCTCTCTGTAGTTCACTACTATCCAATAACCGTAGAGTTTGGCGCATGCTGCAATATAACAAACTTCGATAGTAATCTATACATTATTAAAACTGACTGTAAACCTTAATTTTGGTTGTTACATCTTTTAATGTACTAAGGGCGCCAACAAACCCTAAATTTCTACTCGCTGCGCGCGCGAAATCTCGGGTGCCTTTTGTATATTGAGCGATGCGAACCCAGTGTAATGACTCATCGTTTCCCATTGACTTTAATGGGATATCAGTTTTTTAAGATAATTCCTAAACAACATGACATTAAAATTTTTTTTTCACCATCACCTAATGTGTGTCTGTTTTATTGCAAAATTTCATAATCTTCCGTCAAGTCGTTTTCGAGCCTATTCGTGACAAAGAATGTGAAAAAGTCTCCAGTAGAACGCTACGCTCGCTTCGCTCAATTATACTATAAAGAAACATTGTTTACATTTTACAAAGGAAAAGATATCGTCTTTATGCCGATAAAAATGATATATAAAACACTAAATCGAGTAACGACGCGGTAGCTCAATAGACAGAATCTATCTATCTATCTAGCTATCATAGAGATTGTAAGTTCGAGTCCTGCCCGTTTTGGTGATTTTTTTATTTATCATAATTGAAAGCATTTATAAGCAGTCATATATGTCGCAATTTATTAACTGTTGATTGGAATTTACAACAAGTTTACAAGCTATTCCAAGAAATATGTAACAAAAGAAAGCCGACGCGCGTAATAAAACACTTATCACCATAAAAACTAATAACACGATAAGGGATAGTTTAAAATCACAGCTCACCATACGGCGACCTTGGATAGAACGGCGTCTTTTCTGTTTGGGGAACTTCCACAACCTTTCCGTAGAGCTCAGAGGTTGAAGCCTGGTATATTCTGGTTTCCTTCTCAAGGCCTGCAGCTCGAACCGCCTCTAGCAGTCGAAGGGTCCCTAGGGCATCCACTTGGGCGGTATACTCACTCAGTTCGAAAGAAACTTTAACGTGGGATTGGGCTCCCAAATTGTATATCTCTTTGGGTTTTATCTGGAAGAGGTTTTAAAAAGTGGTGACGTGACAGTTTATATCGAATTAACCTATATTTAATATTTAAGTACAGTTAACTAAACATACAAGTTTAGTTAACTAAACATAAAAGTACAGTTAACTAAACATACAAGTGGAAAAAACTTTACTACATGTAAAAGAACCATACATCATATAACAAAATTCAAGTAAATACTCGTAATTTTATGGTATGTCTCAACAAAAAAACCTTATTTACTTTGCGAAGATATATATGTTTTACATTTCACACATTAGTGTTTTGGTGTTAAAAAGTGTATTTCTACATTCCAATACAAAAAAATGTATAATTGTATAATTATTGAATCCATGATTTTTCTCTATTTCAAATTAAATTAGAGGCATTCCCAATTCATATGTTGAAAAATATTTTCCGATTGCTTCCTTTATCAAAATAGGTCATGAGTTTCGTTTGTAAGATTAAAATCAAATGGTTTAAAATTTGTTTGTGGTTATCGATTTTAACACTAAACCAACTGACAATTCTTGTATACCTGTTCTTACCGCACGCGGTCAAATTGACCGGTAATTAGAAGTTATTTTATTACACAACGCAGGTAATAATGGAAATAACTAAAAGTAAAGAGTGAAGAAAATATTATATGCATATTGTAAGAATTGTCATGTAGTTTGATAACGATAGTATAACGTTTAAAATGTGTAAGTTTTACAAAAGTTTAAGAACGGTCAATTTGACCCGTACTTGGTAGGTTTAGTGTTAATACAAATTATAAACCAAATCATATTGATTTCATGCAAGCAAAACCTTGCAAAAATGTACACATATCACATTTTTTATAGTTTACGTTTTTTAAATTTTTTTATATTACAGGAAATCTACTCTACTTATTTTTACGGGCTAAAAACTGCTTACGGTTATAATAAAGATATAAACAAACATACTAGATGGATTTCGAATATATTTATTGAAGAAATTTTGAAACTAATAGTTTATAAACTATCTAACAATAACCTGTATCCTCCCACTTTACATCCGTCTCTCATAGAACATACAAGTGAAGTTAAAACTTACAATAATTTAAAATAAAATTTAAAATGTCTAACAACCCACCCTGCTTTTAATTGGCGCTCCTAAATCCTCGACTGAAATACCTTAAGTAAACGATACATCCCCAATCCTCTAGCGACAACCCTTACATAACAGATACATCCCCAATCCTCGAACGACATCCCTTACATGACATATATTCCTAATCCTCAAGTGACAACCCTTAAGTAACAGATATCCCCAATCCTTAGGTGGCATCCCTTACGTAACAGATACATCTCCAATCCGCAAATAACTCCCCTTACATAACAGATATATCCCAAATCATGGAGTGACATCCCTTACATAACAGATACATTCCCAATCCTCAAATACATAACAGATATATCCCCAATCTTGGAGTGACATCCCTTACATAACAGATACTTCCCAATCCTCAAGTGACATTTGTTATCAGGTGTTATACATGATTGTGGTATATCAATATTACAGGCAGAAATTGCTATCAATACTTGGTTACATTGCGATGGTTATACGAGATATTGTAAAACACTACTATGGCTGTCCTTGAATAATAATCACATAAGTACATAATAAATATGTATCAATTATTGTGTTATGTTTTGTTATAAAGCCTTGAATGTTTCAAACGGAATATCATTAGTTTACAGATTATTATTGAAATAACATATAACATATTGATATTCTGAAAAACATATGCCTATTGATATTTATTTTAATCTTAATATATAAAGCACAAAGACACTCACTGACTCACTGACTCATTCATCGCTCTACAGCCCAAACCGTAATACCTAGAAAGCTGAAATTTGGACACAAGACTCCTGACATATTGAATAGGTGCAATAAGAAAGGATTTTGCAAAGGTCCAAACCGTTCCAAAGTTACAGCTAAAAAACTGCAAAACATATAACGCGCCTGTTTGATACCTCCTAGGTGGTGTGGAAATTCAAACAAAATGTTTGATCACTTTCACCGTCTGTCGTGAAGTACAGGTAACCTGCCAGTTTTAAAATAAAACTAATATAAGAAAAATATATATAAATTTACCTTGGTAATTATGCTAATAAGACAGGTGGTGTCCGTGAGGTCACCGTAATGTAAATGCATCTGTCCACCCGTGTGTATCGCAGGCTGGCCGTAAAGATGCTGGATACGACCTGGATTAAAAGTTATTTCAAAAATGTTATAGTACTCCATAACAGCCGGCAAAGCTTAGAAACTACATCAACGTGATATATCGGGATTTCAATAATAGTTAAAATATTTTTAAATTTTTTAATGAGGACCCCCCGGAGGGCATGTATGAAGAGGTTGATTTCTGTGGCCGAGGCGAAAGAGGTATGCAGGGACCATAGCGTTTGCGCTCCGTCGTCTCTGGCTACCCGCAAGGCATATGGCGTGAAGGTAAATAAATAAATAAATATAAATATTTTTTAATTTTATAATATACCTGTATTAAATGATGAAGAGCGACGGAGTATTCCGTGAACTTCATAGCCCTTTTCAATAAGGAATTCAGCTAGATAGGATCCATCCTTAAACAACGAAAAATTTATAGAGTTATGAGTGTAGAACATTAATTTTATCAAGAGGTTATTAAAAGCTATTAGGTGCTCAAAGAGTTACTTAATTTTATTTCTAGTTTTATCTTTCTAATCATAATCATTTTCCAGTGATTAATAAAATATATTTAAAAAAAAGAATGATGTAATCATAGTTTTGTGTTTATATTTCATTATTTAATTGATTATATTTTATTAAACATTAAATACTCTTAATTCATGGCAATAAGTACTGCATAAATTTTAAACTGCCTACTAAACTTCTATCATAATGTTTCAATACATAATTCTTACCTGTCCAGTTATGCCAGTTATTAATGCGATTTTTCTATTTGCATTGCCACTAGCACCTGCTTCGGACATTTTAAATGTCTACAAAGTTTCTTTTATATTATTAAAGATACAACGCTATACACGTCTGCAGTCTACACTGAGCAATTCGGATACCGGCACAGTTTTGTATTGTGTTGATAAGCTTATCTCTGACACGCCTACTCATACTCAACATCTAATATAAACACAATAATCTTTTAAGTTCACATTTGAATACGTTTTAATTACTATGGTTAAAAGTTAATTAGTATTTATTTTAACCATTGGTAAATTTGTTTTGCCGTTAATTAGTATAACTTCCGACAATAAAGTGTAAACAAATTAGTAAAAATCAAGTTAACATTTTGTAAACTATCATTTGTCAATTGTCAATGCAAGTTGTCAAGAGACAGGTGTTTATATGTCAAAGAGATTATTACGGACAGATAATATCTAAATTATCTTTATTTCCCTGCCACATTCAGCACTATATCGTTAATGGTAACTGGTTGCCACTTGTTTTAATGATTATTTTACCAAAAATTACTACCTCTTCAGCATTATACGTTGGCGCAAAAAGACCGAATATCGAAGAAATGGTACGGGAAGTTTGAAGGAAATCTGTGTTTTATATAAGTGACTGAGACACTTTAAGAATACTTTTGATCATTTTCAGATATTATAGATAGCTAACCAACAGCCATCATTTACAATAATTGTTTAGATTATTGTACTTTAAAACAATCGATTTTCAAGAACGCAAAAGATTTGAGTTCTCACATCAATTTTTAAAAAATAAAATAAAAGATTTACCATGGTTGTCATTACCTAAAATATTATATTAGTATGGACTATCATTTGTCCCATTCTCGCATAGATAATAATTTAAAGCATTCTTATAAGTTGTCAGTTGTCTAAGTCTGACATTTCGTGATGTATGACAATAATTATCCTACTAACTACTTATATCTGTTATCGTTTGTTTCCAATGAAGTTATGTACAGTAATAATAAATAGTATATTGCAATCAGAGTACATATTGTGAAATTTCATCGAATAATTATAAATGTATGTTTGTTGTGAGCTTTTTTTGAAAGTATATATTTTAAATAACATATTACAATGTAAAGTGTCAATTGATCACAAGTTTTCCTTATTAAATTGTATTTTTTACAGAATGCCCGAAATAAAGATAACTCCTCTGGGAGCAGGACAGGATGTTGGACGAAGCTGTATTTTACTATCAATGGGAGGAAAGAATATAATGTTGGATTGTGGAATGCACATGGGTTACAATGACGAACGACGCTTCCCGGACTTCTCGTATATAGTTCCCGAAGGACCAATCACAAGTCAAATAGATTGTGTCATAATCTCACATTTCCATCTAGATCACTGTGGTGCACTTCCTTACATGTCTGAAATGGTTGGATACACTGGTCCTATTTACATGACACACCCCACAAAAGCTATTGCCCCAATCTTGCTAGAGGACATGAGGAAAGTTGCTGTTGAAAGGAAAGGAGAATCAAACTTTTTTACCTCTCAAATGATAAAAGATTGTATTAAGAAAGTCACTGCGGTGACATTACACCAATCGGTAATGGTTGATAATGAGTTAGAAATAAAGGCATATTATGCTGGTCATGTGCTAGGTGCCGCAATGTTTTGGATAAGAGTTGGGTCACAATCTGTGGTATATACGGGAGACTATAACATGACTCCAGATAGACATTTAGGGGCAGCCTGGATTGATAAATGTAGGCCAGATTTGTTAATTTCAGAGTCAACTTATGCTACAACTATTAGAGATTCTAAACGTTGCCGTGAGAGAGATTTCCTAAAGAAGGTTCATGAGTGTGTTGAGAAGGGTGGTAAAGTACTTATACCTGTTTTTGCTCTTGGCAGAGCTCAAGAGCTTTGCATTCTTCTAGAAACCTATTGGGAAAGAATGAATTTAAAATATCCCGTCTATTTTGCATTGGGTTTAACTGAAAAGGCTAATAATTACTACAAAATGTTTATAACATGGACCAATCAGAAGATCCGTAAAACATTTGTACAGAGGAATATGTTTGATTTTAAACATATTAAGCCCTTCGATAAATCATACATTGATAATCCAGGTGCTATGGTAGTATTTGCTACACCAGGAATGCTTCATGCTGGTTTATCTCTAAATATATTTAAAAAATGGGCCCCATATGAGCAGAACATGTTAATAATGCCAGGTTTTTGTGTTCAGGGCACAGTTGGGCATAAAATATTAAATGGTGCCAAGAAGATCGAATTTGAGAACCGCCAAGTTGTGGAAGTAAAAATGGCAGTTGAGTACATGTCTTTTTCGGCTCATGCTGATGCTAAAGGTATCATGCAACTAATACAATACTGTGAACCTAAGAATGTCTTGCTCGTTCATGGTGAAGCACAAAAAATGGAGTTCCTAAAAGATAAAATAGAAAAGGAATTTAAAATCAATTGCTATATGCCTGCCAATGGTGAAACAGCAATTATCAATACTCCCACTAAGATTCCTATAGATGTATCATTACGATTATTGAAAGCAGAAGCTGTGAGGTACAACGCCCAGCCCCCAGACCCGAAAAGAAGACGAGTTGTGCATGGTGTCCTTTGTGTAAAAGATAATAGGCTATCATTCTTAGATATAGATGAAATGTGTGATGAAATAGGTATTAACAGACATATCATAAGATTTACGAGTACTGTACGATTTGACGACCCCGGCTCAGCAATAAAAACAGCAGAGAAGTTAAAAACATTATTGGCTGAAAAGCTCCAGGGTTGGTCAATCACTATATCAGACGGTAATATATCTGTTGAATCAGTGCTCATCAAAGTCGAGGGAGAGGATGACAACACCAAAAGCATCTATGTATCTTGGACAAATCAGGACGAAGATTTGGGAAGTTATATTTTAGGGTTACTGCAGTCTATGGTTCAGTGATTGTTAGATTAAATAGTTATGTAAAATGTTTAATAAATAACAAATTAAAGTTAAATCATTTTTTTAAATACACCAGCTGACATCGTCATTACATTTCCCTTGATACCAGATGTATTGCAATCGGTTTGTTTCACTTAAAGCTTTGGTTATATTTTCAATCCTTGCTCCTTGTTCCTGTAACGATATTTCAAATTATTTGATATACATAAAGTACTTTATAATTCTCATTACCCCAAATATGAAATGGCACCTATTAGTTTTGTTATTGGATTTAATATCTTTCTTAAGTTAAACAATTAATATCGGGGAACTACATAACTAATAAAAGCAATAGCGATTAGCGAATATTGATATAGTTCGCATTCGCAAATTGTTTTTTTTTAGAAATAGCTTTGCAGATGGATCCAATAGATGGCGCTGTATTTAAAACTAAATAAATTACATTTATTTTGTTATTATATATAACAACTATCACTTAGTAAATATGTCACTTATATTAGTAAAAGTCGACAGAAATTCTTAAAATTATATCTTACTACATACCATAGCTGGTGGGAATAACCTTCTGAAGTCTCCTTTATGTAAATATTCTCTATGCGCATTTAGTAGGCTGGATCGTAATCTGGGGTTTAGACAGGGTCTGCAAAGTTTGCAAATTTCTAATACTGCACAGTCGTCCCTACAAATAGAATTGCATGCCTCGCTGTACACGGCGATGTTCTTTTGAGACGATAACATGCTTCGATCTGAGTAGCTCCTGAAAAATTTAATTTAGGGTTCAATATACGAGCACATTCTATCTTTTTTTTTAACTTTTTCTATCTTTTTTTTAAATTATTTTCACAAATAGATGGATTCGAGATATAGATTATTTTTATGTCATTAATTTAAGTTAAGCTGATTATTGATTTAAGAAATATAACACGAATAAATATTTAATATTTTTAATCTGTTAAAAAACAACAAGATGGCGCTGTAAGACATTAAATATTTAGATAGTATGTGAAAAATTCGTTGATTGTTTACTTAAAAATATAAATTCAAGGCTAATTACTAAATTGTTATATAATGAAAAAATATATATTGCTGTCAGTTGGTACTTATAAAAAATATATACAATAAGGTTGAAGCCTACATTTAAAGGAAATCTGTCATCTTGGACGGTCGTTAAGGTTTTATGATATATGTCAGCAATCTAGTTTGTTTTTTATATGTACACTACTGGAATACGTGAAATAACTATTAAACATTTAACTATAAATAAGTGTGAATAAGAATCTCTACCAACCAACAAATTTTGACAAGATGGCCAAATATCAGTTCAGGAATAAATCAACATGTAATTTATTTTGTAATAAAATATCTTATTAACAATTGTATAAAAAATATATGTTAACGTTTTTTCTTTACGTTTTCCTTTCCAAACATTTGTTTTTACATTACTAATTATCGATATATCATAAGGCCTTAATTGCGAGATTCGATTTACTATCAAAAAATTGTCTTTAATTTGGAACATAATTAATAATTTGGCGCCTCCACTCCTTGCTCCAGCGTCTCTAGACTTCTAATCCGGCCCAAGTATATACTTGTAGAATATATGTATGAAGGTAGACCATAATGTAATACTTAAAACTTAAACGTAATTTCTGACAATTTTTTTGGAATAAATTCTTTTCAAAGCAAATGACAAAAACGGATTTTTTATAAAATCACTTTGTAGTCCGTCCGGTAACCTGTTTGTGTGTCTGTCTAATGAGACAAAAGAAAAAAAAAGAAATTAAAACTGTATTTATACTTAGCTACCCTTTGAAGTTGTAAAAAATATTTTTTTTTATTAAAAGGTACTATCGTTTATGACAAAAAAAACATATTCGACAGTAAAGGAAATCATAATTAATAGTGTACCGCACGATGACCTAGAACTATGAAATTTGGCAAGTAGCATCGTTTTATAATAAAAGTTCAAGGAAAAATCTAATAATTATATATTGGCAATGAAATTATATAAAATACAGTCTTATAGGAGGTCGAAATATAAAATTTAAGCTATTAGTTCAAGTCCTATAACATATGATAAAGCCTGATATAGATATTTCAAAACTAAATTTATCTACTGTTATGACGCCTAATTTGTTATTTATAATGAATAATATTTAAAAATATCCCTGCCCTCATATATGTATAAATATGTAACTCGATAATCGATTTCAAAACTATTTGTAATTTATTTTGTATGTCCAAATCCGACTCGCACTTGTCAGATTTTCTAAATAAAATGCAATGATGTTAATACTTACGCATTTAATGAAGCAACACCAACAAGCGAGAATAAGTTATACAGGACTTGTTCGTACAACAGCTGGTTAGGTGGAAAATGTGCAGAGCTCAGGTTGGGTGACATGTTTGCTTCCAATAAATAAACTTTAAGATCTTCGTCTACAACTAGATCAAAACGCATCATTTCGAAAAAGTTGTCCTGTGATGGGTAATTTTTTAACTGTAAAAACAAATAATAAATTATTTTATTTAATATTTCATTTTATTTATTATGGTAACATCTTTAAAAATATTTTTAAGTATCCGAGATGCTATTATTTTTAATATTTTTTTAAAACGAAATACGAGGGGAGGTCCAAAAGTTCGTGGAATGAAAGGGATCTAAATAAAATAAAACAACAAAACTATTTTTCCTTTTCAATATAATCACCCTTAAGCCCGATACATTTATTAGACCTATGAATTAATTTTTCTAAACCACTATAAAAATATGTTTTATCTTTTCGGTCAAAATGAGCCGAAATTGCCTCCTTCACTTCATTGTCGTCGGGAAATTTCCTTCCCCTTAAGTCTTTTTTAAATTGGGGAATAAAAAAAAGTCATTTGGGAACAGGTCTGGACTGTAGAGTGGGTGAACTAGGGATTCGAACCCATGCGTGTGCAGAGCAGCCATTGCAATTTTGCTCTTGTAAACCGGCGCGTTGTCATGCATGAGCAACACACCCTTTGTCAATTTTCCTCGCCGCTTTTCCTTGATAGCATCCTACAATTTTTCTAATATCGTTGCATAGTATTCTCCGGTTATAGTACTTCCCTTTTCTTTGTAATCAATCAAGATTATCCCCTCACAATCCAAAAAAACAGTAGCCGTCATCTTTCCAGCCGACTCCGTCACCTTGAATTTCTTTGGCGGCTGTGTCCCCTTTTTATGCCATTGCATGGACTCTTGTTTGGACTCAGGCTCAAAGTGATGAACCCATGTTTCATCTCCCGTAACAATTCGGTCCAAAATCTGTGCAGGTTTATCTCCACACAACTCCAAAAAATGCTTTGACGCATCGACGCGCTGCTCTTTCTGAAACGGCGTGAGCATTCTCGGTTCTCATCTTGCACTGACTTTTGTCATTTTGACCATGCCACTTGTCAATTATTGATTTTCTAGGGCCCTGTTCCATATAAACGACTCCCATTTCATTCAGAATGGTTTGAGAGTTTTTTCCTTGCTTGGTAAGGAATTTTATCACAGCGCGGTGTTCAATTTTCTCCATAGTTTCAGTTTTCTTCCGGATTGACTTGTTCAGCAGGCGACTGTTCGTAAAAGAATGACGCAATCGGGTTGAAACTCGGTATTTATACTAATGATGAGTCTCCGATTCGTATGACATCAAGCGAGCGCTCCTACCCCCGCTCCATCCTCTCCATTCCACGAACTTTTGGACCTCCCCTCGTATAACATATACATTTAGAAAGTACAATGAAAATAATAATAATAATAAATCTCTAAAGTTTTAATAATATATTCTATTCTATTATACCGATGTAATATAATAGAAACTCACAGCATCTATGATATGATGTTCCTTTTTAATGAAGACTTCAGTGATAGCAGCTTGTACTTCATCCCACATTTTTTTAGTGTCTAGACCCTGAAATAATTATTAATATATATAAATAGTTATGGCAACATCCAACCAAATGATTAAATTCTCCTTTAAATAAAGGAATAATAGTTAGCGACTCATGCCTTTTTACAATCTGTCATTAATAATATATTTACCGCCATAATCGGTATAATTTAACTTGTTTACGTCAAAGTTGGAGGTATTTTTATTTGTTTTGATTTCAAGTTCTTTATATTTTTATCAATTTGATTAAATATAACATGTCTGTCTGTGCCTTGAATATAAAACTATAATAAATACATTTGAACTACAAGGTGATGTGAATTTGTAATATGTAATCGATAGAAAAAGGCTTAAATTCATTAATCCCATTGCGTCCGTGTCGAGGGGTGAGGTCGGCTTACAAGTGGCTAACACGGCGCCATCTATCAATCAGGTTGGTAAGTTATATTAATAACATTTTTTTATGTAATTATAATTACGATTAGTCTTTTTAGTCTAACTTAAATTGTATAGTCTAGTCTAGTTTTAGTCTAACTTAAATAGTATAGTCAGTCTTGAGTTTGAACTGCAAAAGTTTTTCGTTATCCAATCTAAGTGCTAAGTCAATTAGCGTGCTAACATCGTATAGAAGATTGTTAATGATCTGTTAGCGTACTAACTATTTTGGTGATCAAATAGTGCGTTTACAATTGTATAGTGAAGTGGATACAATATACATGCTTTAATTATATTTAGAACAACTTTTTCATTTCATTCGGAGAAACCACATCATATGGTTAACATTATCATAATTTTAGTTGCTTACTCTATTATTGAATTAAAAATTAAAATAACAATCTCCGTGTACAATCAGCTTTATTTCTCCCCCTTTTTTTAAAGTGTGTATTCTGGTGTCGCGTTATTTATCGTCTGCTGAACGGATTTACAAGGTAAGTGGCTATTAGACTGCTAGTATGTTAGTAGTAGGTCTTCATTAAAACTACGGACGAGTCCTACGCGTCAGTGATTAGAATATAGCTAGTATTACTAGTATTACATGTCTAATAATAAATTTTATTACATTATTAATCTTTCCATTTTGAAACAATACCAGTGATCACGTTTATCAAATGGGAGTGTCAGGAGGGCCTAATTTGATACTATATCGAAATGAGCCCTTCTGTAAAGATCCTATCCAACTTAAAATAAGGTGGGTACCAAACGCGTCTGAGAAGTATAATCTTACTAGAGAATCTATACTAATAAAGAACAAATGTTTGTTCGTATGTTTGTATGTACTGGGAAGATTTTAATATTCTTCCAACTGTTAAACTTTACTTTAGTGAGTAACATGCTAATTTTTGTCTCGATTTTACAACGGATCGATTCAAAGGCTGGTAAAATTAATTAAGAAAGAATTTAATAAACATTAATAATTGCATATATATAATGACCCAAAGATATTATCACAGATAAAAAGTTTAACGACCAGTCAAGTAGGCATCAGGTAGTGCATAGTTAGCTGTCCGAACAAAGTAATAAAAAAAAGATACTTGACAGAATATATCTTCTATATATATATTATAAACGATTTACTACTCACTGACTCGTCACGAAATCGCCGAAACTTAATCGAAAGTTAATCGGACAGATGTCCGATTAACTTAAAATTTTACATAGTTACTTCTTTTGTTACGTAGACGTCCACTAAGAACGGATTTTACGGAATTTCTATCACAACGGATTTCAACTTATTGCATTTGGTCAAGATTTAAACCTGTAGGAGCTATACACTTAACGCGGGGATAAAAGTTACTATAGCAACGGTTACGATGACAACGGATAATATGACAAAGGTTACCATAGCAACCTAAGTTCACATCCAAATTAATAGTGTGTCCAGCGAAGCGGGAGGGAATAAGAGGGAGGGTGAAATTATCAAAATCGTACCTTAGATTTAACGTAGTGATCAAAACAGTCCTTCATGGAGTATCCCAACGCGTATGGCTGCGCCAGTGATGGTACTTCCCAAGTTGGAAGATAATTGTCGCCTATTACATATTTATCCAGGTTTTCGGGATCGAAGGGGTAGTATTTGGCTGGGCAGTACCTGTTAATCATTAATATAATTATTTTTGATTCATATTCATATTATTTGGTAATATTTTTGGTTTACAAAATTCTTAAAAATTATTCGAAAATATATTTGACAGTTACGGAGATTGGGACACCCTCTTTCGTCAATTTTAATTTTTAAACAAATAACAATAAAAAATTTCAAATCATTATATTTAAAAAAAATTGTATGAACTCGTAAATCGAATATTTTTTTAATATTTAATAATCATGACATTTATTTGATATAAGTCATATATTTTTGTATAAACAACATACTAAATAATGTTATGGTTAAAATTGACGTTAAAATTTTTTATTAAGCCTACATTGCACTTTTGAAACTTCAATCCTAGTATATGTATCGTGAGAACCCTGATTAATATTTCCTTAGTGGGTAACAAAAACAGCTGATTGAGTTGACTGATGAAGTTGTCATTTCCAAAATAACGTAAAATAAGGTTTAATTTTTTTTTATCTCTTAAACGTAAACATATTCACTATACATATATATATTTATTATAATTTATAATTATTCTTACCTGAACAGAACGTCTCCTTTATACCAATAAACTCTCAGAGGATTAACAGAAGTGAGCACAATGTACACGCCAATATCGAACTTATGTCCATCCACCAGAAACGGTTTTTGTATGAACTCCTGTACAAAACTTTCACCACTAAAGTCAATGGCGGTCACGTTCTTCAAATATACACCGCGATGCTGATTGTGCTTTTCCAAAAACATTGCATTTTTATTTATATTAGAATATATTAAAAATTCCTTCCTACTCTTCGGTAACTTGAACGCTCGAGGAATATATTTGTAATCAGATGTAGCGAGGTCTACCTTGTTGGTTATAAACCCGGTACCGGGGTAGTGATTGACCTTCTGATGATGCTTTAATTTGTGTAAATTTGGGTGTAAAACGCGAAATGGGTAGTCGTGGGACCACAGCAGGGTCCATGGTGTTTGGTTTGAGGTTTTTTCATAACCTATCCTCTCTAAAACGTTATGAACATGCTTCAAGATACCATTTCTATTTCCGACATCACTATACCCAGAATACACCCAGTATCTTTTATATATATCTTTATCTTTTATGTTATGTACATTTATCTTTTCTATAACAATTGCTAGTATACCAATTGTACATATTAAGAGAAATATATTTTTATTAATGTCATATCTGTTTGTACGGTTGTCTATTTCTGTGATATCTTTTCTTACAATATTATCATTCTTATCCATTTTGATCTAAAAATAACAATTATTATTAATAATATATATATATGTTAACATAATATTAGTCATAGTTTGTCTAACATTATTCCCAACATTAATATTTAGTATAAGGGTCTATCTAAACAGTTCTAGATCTAGTTTCTATGAATATTTTAATAATTTATTATTATTAAACATACATCTCATAGATAAATATAAAATTTTTAAACAACAAAAGTAATGACGAACTATAAATAAATAATACTAGGCGCCAACAAACCCGAGATTTCGCGAGCGCAGCGAGTCGAAATCTCGGGTGCCGTTTGCATATTGAGCGAAGCGAGCAAAGTGTTATGACTCATCGTTTCCCATTGACTTCAATGGGATATCAGTTTTTTTGACATGATAGCAAAAAAAAAAGTAAAAAATTTGTTTGAGGACATTTTTAATTTTTTTTTTAAACCATCACCTAATGTGTCTCTTTTTGATTCCAAAGTTTCATAATTTTCCGTCAAGTTGTTTTCGAGCCAATTCGTGACAAATAATATTAAGTCTCCAGTAAAACACTCCGCTCACTTAAATCGCTTCGCTCAATTATTCGTTTTAAATAGTAAAAAAACTCACATGTTTCTTCTGTTTCATGTTAGCACTATTTGTTTTTGACTAAAAAAACGAACACATTTTGTTTATAATGCGCACGAGCACACATCTCCACACCTCTTGTGTGAATGGATTCCGATAGTGCGAAAGAGATAGATACACTCAAGTTTACATTGAATTGGAAAAGGATAGATAATACTTTCTAAAATGTATAAGGTCACATCAGTGAATGAATTTTCTTAACATAATATATGTAGAAAGTTTTGCATCAAATTCAACATTAGATGTTAACTAAGACAATATGGTATTACAAAGTCCCAAGTCTAAGTTCTAGGTCATCTAACATACTAAAATCGTATAGTAAAAAGATTGTTAGTGTGCCGGTTAGTCCCTATTTTAGTTCAATAGTGCCCTTAAAATTGGATAACAAAATATATATATAAAATTAGTGTCCATTTGTGATTCAAAGAAGCGGCTGGACCGAATTTAACAGGACTTTCACTGGCGGATAGTTGATGTTATAAGAAGTAACTTAGACTACTTTTATTTTTTAAAAAATATTTCACGCGAGCGAAGTCGTAGAGTATAACTAGTTAATAACTGGTTAAGTTATAAAATTATTATTTATATATGAAGACCTTATTCCTTATAAATATTGATATTTCAAACGATTCAAGAAATATTAATGAAATATTGTGTACCTACTTTAATATTTATGTTAAGTTAGCAAACTACAATTCTAACTATATAAGGCATAGTACACATAGTAGACACACACACATATATATATATATATGTGTGTGTGTCTACTATATATATAGCTTATTCCCTCCCACTTCGCTACGCACACTATTAATTTAGATGTGAACTTAGGTTGCTATGGTAACCGTTGCTATGGTAACTCTTACCCCCGCGTTAAGTGTATATCTCCTACAGGTTAAAAACTTGATGAAATGCAAAAAGTTGAAATCCGTTGTGATAGGAATTCCGTATAATCCGTTTTCAATGGACGTCTACGTCACATAAAGAAGTAACTATGTAAAATATTAAGTTAATCGGACAGATGGTTTCGGAGATTTAGTGATGAGTCAGTGAGTGGTAAATATATATATATATAGTTATATATATGTGTCTGTCCTGTGGTCAGTCCGATATGTTTGGTATTTCTATGGAATGTTCTGACATGGTTATCGAATAATACAGTTTCATACCATCTACATATTATAAATAAATTGTTCAACACTAAACCTACCAAGTACCGGTCAAATTGACCGTTCTTAAGCTTTTGTAAAACTTACATATTTTCAAACGTTATAATATCGTTATCAAACTACATGACAATTCTTAGAATATGCATATTATATTTTCCTCACTCTTTACTTTTAGTTATTTCCATTATTACCTGCGTTATACAATAAAATAACTTTTAATTACCGGTCAATTAGACGGCGTGCGGTAGGCACAGGTATACAAGAATTGTCGGTAGGTTTAGTGTTAAAGGAGTACAATTGAAATGAAAATTATTTTTCTATTTCAATAATTCCTAAAATATTTTCTATGAAATATTTTAACCGTTTGTTACCAAAAATTATTAATTTCCGAGCTGTCGTAAATAATTTTGGTATTATTTTATATACAATATAAGTATATTATAAATTGCTACAGACATACAACTACAAAGACATTTTTAACTGATTTTCAATTTCAATTAGTATTAAATTATTATTTAATAAAATTTTAAAATTATTATATAAATAATAAATATGTTAAATCGATAAAAAAAACCATAAATATGAGTGTATTAAATTATTAATAAAAAATATTATTTTAAATAAATCAAATTTCCCTATATTGTGCCCCAAAATTATAAATATCAAATTTAACACTAAACCTACCAAGTACCGGTCAAATTGTCCGTTCTTAAACTTTTGTAACTTACACATTTTTAAACGTTATAATATCGTTATCAAACTGCATGACAATTCTTAGAATATGCATATAATATTTTCTACACTCTTTACTTTTAGTTATTTCCATTATTACCTGCGTTATATAATAAAATAACTTTTAATTACCGTTCAATTTTACCGCGTGCGGTAGGAACAGGTATACAAGAATTGTCGGTAGGTTTAGTGTTAATTACTTTATCTTTTAATATTAATATACTTTAACAATATCTTTATCTTTTAAGATTAATTTACTTTATCATCATACCATAAAAGATAAATATAAAAGAGCAATCAGAATAATGCAGTGAGTGTTATCTAATGTCTTACTGTTTACAGACGCGGCAGACGAGCCGGCGGGCGCCGACGGGACGCCGTGTGGTATGACACTGTCTTGAATTAATCTTACCATATAAAATCGATTACTTTTTATCTTTCTTGCACTACTCCTCCTGAACCGCTTATCCGATTTTTATAAACAGGGTATCAAATGAAAGCTTATAGTCTAACGATGCCAGGGTTATGTTTTGGCGACGCTGTAAGGTCAATAAGGTCACCAAATTAAAAAATAAAAATAACGGCGAGCGAAGCGAGCCCTACGGCTAGTTTATTTATATATTTTTTTATACAAAAAATATTTGTTTAAATTTTTATATATTACAATATATATATTAAAGTTAGAGACAGTTTTGTAAAGAGTCACTATTTTAGCACATTCATTGAGCAAATAAATAATTATGTAAAAATTAATAGACAGTTTTTATTATAAATTTTTTTTTTTTTAAAATGTCTAAACAAAAGAAACAAATTCAGAACAAATATTTCTGCATAATATAATATATACAGAATAGTAAATTATACATTATATAGAGATAAAAAATAAATGAAAATATATTTTTTAATCTCATCATAGAAATTTTCAATATTTAATTGCAATAATAAAACAATATACATGATCTAACACAAAAGAATAAATAACAAATGCGTTTTCATAAAAATTCCACGCGTTTGTACAACTCTGTTGAGATTATATGATAAAAAGAGACAGGGACACAGGCAGAGAGAGAGATACAAGCACGCACACACACACACATCTTACGGCATTTCGTTAGGTTAGGTTAGGTACAACCCGTAAGCGCTAAGATTTTCCAAAAAGAGAAAAAACTACAAAACTTAAAACAATTAAAACTAAAATAATTAATTTATTTTATTTACTTATCATAATGAGTTAAAAAATCTATTGTAAAAGATAAACACATAAAATGAACTTAGAGTGTTGGACAGAAGGTTTTAATAGATACATACAATGTGGCTTCCAAGACAGAGGTCCGGAGGCTGGCGTCACTCCGTCTGCAGCGGACATTGATCACACGCACCCGAATCGCACGACAAGCCGGCGCCATCTCTAAACTTTGAGATAACAATTGACAACAAAATAGTTTGAGAGGAAGTTCATTCAACTCGGACCACAAACACAATGTTGAATTCACAAATGAAACATTAATATTTTAATAGTACTCCATTATTAACAAGTCTTGGTGAGACCGCTATATTGATATATCGTATAACTTACAGTATTTTAACACTAAACCTACCGACAATTCTTGTATACCTGTTCTTACCGCACGCGGTCAAATTGACCGGTAATTAAAAGTTATTTTATTATATAACGCATTTAATAATTGGAATAACTAAAAGTAAAGAGTGAAGAAAATATTATGTGCATATTCTAAAAATTGTCATGTAGTTTGATAACGATATTATAACGTTTAAAAATGTGTAAGTTTTACAAAAGTTTTACAACGGTCAATTTGACCGGTACTTGGTGGGTTTAGTGTTAATGACAGTTGCAATCATTATCTGTCCTCATCTCAAGTATTTGGGATGCAATATGTGTATTCCACGCTCCTATCGTCATCTCAGTGGAGACGATCTTTTTCATACTTTTCTTCTTCATACACACTTGTAACAAAATATCATATTTATATACACACACACACACACACACACACAAATAATTATTTCTTTTCTTTTCTATTTAATACTTTCAAACTATACTAGTAAAGTGATTTTTTCGCGCAATTTTTTTTTCTTTTGACTTCAATGGGATATCAGTTTTTTGACGATTATTCCTCAACTACATGACATTTTTTAAAATATTTTATTTTTAATGATAATGAGCGGAGCGTTTTACTGGAGACTTTTTACATTCTTTGTCACGAATTGGCTCGAAAACTACTTGACGGAAAATTATGAAACTTTGCAATCAAAAAGTCACACACGCGCGATGGTTTAAAAAAAATCAATTTGAAAATTTCCTCAAAAAAAAAATTATTTTTTAATATCATGTCAAAAAACTGATATCCCATTGAAGTCAATGGGAAACGATGAGTCAATACACTGGGCTCGCTTCGCTCAATATGCAAACGGCACCGCAAATTTCGCGAGCGCAGCGAATCGAAATTGAGGGTTTGTTGGCGCCCCCAGTCTTAAGTAAGGATTGAAATGAACACTTCAATAATATCGGGAAGTTTTTAAGGAGTACTGAAATAGTACCCTATTTCTTACTCCTGGTACTCCTTAAATACTACTACACAGTACAGTAGGTACTATCGTGCTGAAATCACCTCAGCACATGTTCATAGCACATTGGGGAAATACCATTTGGCCAATTCGACTTATTCCCAAGGAAAATAGGAACTATGTTATGGTTTTGCAGAAATATTTTCAACATTGAGCTCTGATAAGGAATCGTAGGCAGTGTCTTCCCTTACTACTTCAAAGTTAAGTTTGAAGCAAAAAGAGTGAACAAGGGTGTCTCATTCATTATAAAGAGAGAGAGAGTCAGAGGTCAGAGTCAGTCAAGCTTAAAAGAAATTAAATATCTATATAAATACTAGGATTCGCCGTGAGCTGTGGGAGTTGAGCTGAGCCCCTCAGTTTTTAACCATCATTTCTGAACGGAATGAGATATTTTAATTCTGTTTTTTTTAAAACATGCCCATTCCCAAGCTCTACAGTTCTGCCAATTTTCATTCAAATCGGTTCAGTTTTTATGTGAGGTTGCTTCAAAATACGTTTCCCAAACGGTTAAGAGCTTCGCTCACGCTGAATAAAAACATTTGTAACAATCCAATATGGTTAACACATTATAATTACATGTCAATTATTTATTTAATCGTCAATATAATAACGTGGGAGTTACCGCCATTTTTCTTTTGATAGACAATAATTGCCAACCGTCCGACATGATGTAATTATTCTATAACAAATTTAATGTTTTGAGTGATGTTGTCTAGAGCTATATTTATAATAATTTGTATTCAAGAGACCTCATTTCAATATATATATTAAATATATATAAAAGAAGTGTCCGTCTGTAATTCCAACTTATCACTATATACATATGAAAGTATACACTTACAGAAAAAAAATTTTTTTTAGTCCGTTTGTCTGTCTATTCCGGCTAATCTCTGAAATGATTGGACCGATTTTAATATAACTTTCATTGGCGGATAGCTAATGTTATAAGGAGTAACATAGGCTAAATTTATTAAAAAAATCATTTTCCACACGAGCGAAGTCGAGGATACAACTAGTCAAAAATATTAAAAGATTGGAAAATTATTTATTCGTCGATTGTCTTAAAGATGTCGGAATATAATATTGTAATATCTTTTTATAGATATATAAATATATTTTCGTACATTAACCTCAAATAAAGCTACCCTTAATCCTTATAAGACTAGTCGTTGGTCGCGACTCTGTGTGGAGAGTATCACGTTCAGAACAACTGATACCTCTTCAACACATTCGCTATCTATTTTATAGATCCCAATATTTAATCCGAGATAAGAGATTTAAAAAATTATATTAGTATTCATATCTAGAACATTTTTATTCATACACTAGTTGAATGCCCACGGCTTTGTTTAAGAATGTTTTTTTAAAATAAAAGTAAAAAAAGAAGGAAGCTTCCTTCTTATAACATCAGCTATCCGCCAGTGAAAGTTTTTTTAATATCGGTCCAGTTTCAGAGGTTAGTCGGAACAGACAGACAGAGAAAATTTTTGTTTTTTTTTTTATGTAACTATCGTACGTAATTTCATATGCATTTAGTTAAAAGCTGTTAATTTGGTATTACAAACGGACACTTCTATTTTATATATTTGTATAACATATTTTCATGTTATTATTGTTAAATTCGGCTCATATTATTTTTGTTACAATAAGAGATTTGCTAGCTTTTAAACTATCAGTTATTTTCATATAAAGTTATATCAAAACTCATATTAATATGTTTTTGATGTTTTTCCGTGAAAAGTTTTCATTATTTAAATGTATTTCATGTGCTGACTCTACAAAAAGTATTTTCTATAAAAATTATATTTTATATTGGACTATAAACTTTAACAAATTGTAGGGTGTGATGATCGTAGAATTAAAGGGCCGGGAATTGTCATGGCCGGGTTTGGAAGTCTAGAGCCCTGGAACAAGGAAGGGGGTCCGTCATTATTAATTATTTTACAAAAAAAAGATCGTATTTTCGGATTTTTATTACTTATTTTATTACTCTTTAACTCACGGGTACAAATTACAAATTATATTTAAAAAAATAGTACTGTATTGTAAAAGTATTTATATGAAATGGAAACTGGCAATCAGGACTTACATATATCAATATTATGTGTAATTTTGTAAAAAAATGTTGTGGAGGAAAAACCCATCAAAATTTTCTTATTTTTTGTGTTTAGATATTACTGGGGCCCCTCTCCTGTGGAGGCCCCCTAAATCCATCGCCAAGTACTACAGCATTAAACAAAGACAATATATATTGTTATTCTAATAACAGTTACTTATA
Organism: Melinaea marsaeus rileyi; assembly: GCA_918358865.1. NCBI lineage: Eukaryota > Metazoa > Arthropoda > Insecta > Lepidoptera > Nymphalidae > Melinaea > Melinaea marsaeus. The sequence goes on along the minus strand of OU911093.1, from coordinate 7,311,910 downwards.
ATTATAACCGCGGTCAGTTATTTAACGAATCAGTAATTTATGTATATTTATAACTATCATATTAACCTGTTCAGACATCAGATAGTTTGAGAATAAAAGATTAATTAATTAATATATATTCTGTTAACAAATAAATAATTTGTGTAAAAAAAGATTTTAATTTAAACATGCTTTTACACCAACGTGTGTTTAGGAATATTTTTTTTTCATCTAATTAGTTACTTACATCTATGTAAACAAACCTTAAAAGATTCAATTTCATAAACACTATGCTCTAAAGGTAGGGTAGTAATAAAAGAGGTAGTAATAATTATGAAAAAGTTGATTTATTATTTATTATTATAATTATAATAATTATTATAATACAGTTTACAATAATTACAAGCGATCACCAAACGGGGTGAAAGAAAACGGCATATTAATTTATTTAGGCCGCCCACGAACGAGGCGCGGAGCGACGTGCGACCCGCCGGCCCGTGGGCGCGAACCATCTCCCGTGATCTCACGAGGAGATTTGGCGGGCTGCGATACAGCGCGGTCTGGCATCGCACACGGACACCACGAGAGATATTTCGCACCGCGAGTGTAAAAGTCTATGACGCGCCGCACTCGAGACGCGTATCGATCGCGGGGCGTCGTTAATCGATTTAGGATATAGTCTTTCGAACGCGAGGAACAAAATATTACACAAGTCGAGAATATTATTTATAATCGATTCGGCGAAAGCGCACCGCATGGGCGGTGAGAGAGGCGGCGGCAGAGGCTATGTACAGAGCCGCTAGGGGCAGTCGCACTCTTCGACCACCATCTCGGGCAGGTCGCGTTTGATGATGTTGGAGTCCGCGCCGAAGTAGATCAGCGACAGCGCGGAGAAGCGCACGGGGGCGCAGCAGGCGGCGCGCTGCAGCCGGGCCGCCTCCACCACCTGCACTTACACGACAATTGGTTTATAAACTAGTCTTCTAATGAGGTATTTAAATATTCTATAGACCTGAGAGTGATAGTTGAGGTAGGGCTCGCAGGCGCCACGGCAGTAATTGGCGTAGTAGCCCTCGGGCGCGACAATCCAGTCGTCCCAGCCGAGCGCGCGGAAGCTCACGTAGTAGGTCTGTCTACAGCAGCGGCCGTGCGCGGCGGCGTCGCAGTCCAGGGCGCGGCGGCGGCGCGGGGCGTGCGCGGCGATGCGCAGTCGTAGCAGGGGCCTCGCCGCCGCCGCGCCGCCGAGCCGCAGCCGCACGCGCCCCGCGCACCCGCTGCAGTCGACCAGCAGACGCAGCGGGGCCGCCGCGCCCGCGCCCGCCCAGCGCCGCGCCGCCGCCGTCACGTCCACGCGCTGCCAGCCGCGACCGGACATTCTACCACCTATTAGCCAGTCATAATTTGATGCAATCCGATCCTGATATACATTTTATTAATTAATGCATTAAAATAATAAGCATCTTTAAAGTTTAGTTTCAGGGTCGGATTTGAAAGTCTCCGTCTGTAGTCTGGAGTCCTGGAGCAAGGAAGGAGTGGAGGCCCCTAATTGTTATTTAATTTCAAATAAAAAATCATTCTTCGAATTTCACTTATTTAATTTCTCTTTAACTCATGGGTAAAAAATAACAAGTATTGACACTGAAATGCTCGATCTAATTGAAAATTACCAGTAAACGGCAACTTGCAATCAGCGCTTTCTGATATTAGTGGAGCGCCTGGGGGTTTTCACCTCGGATTAGAGTTATAGTGAATGAATTAATACGATCGATGTGGGATATTGTTTCTTAAACTATAAATTGCAATGTTTACCCAAAATTTTTTTGTGCACTCCATTTTTGCATTGTTTAAACAAATTATTATAAAAAATTAATATTTGACCATATATTTTCACATTAAATAGTAATTTCTTTTATTTATATGTTAAATCTTATCTGAGTAGACATATAGGAACATTTTTCAAAGATACCTGTTTATATATATCGCAGTAGGGATCTCGATCTCAGCTGCTATGTACTATAGAATTTCTCGGCTAGTTTAGTTGCAAGTAACAAGTGTTCTGTGAATATTGTGCTTCTATAACAGTGAAAATTTGGTTTTTTAGTGAAATTTTTTTCTATATTTTTGTACTGGAAGGTAATTAAATAATAAATAAATCGAAAATTAAAGATCAGTTACAATAAAATAAAATATATGGTAATAATTAGGGCCAGGAAGTTGGCATTTTTTAATTGTTCAAATTTGAGGTTAAACATATGAATGCTCATTTGAAAGACTGCGAGATTCCTGGCCCTAATAATAATGAATCAAATGCAATCAATTAATTACTAATTCTTTTTTTATTATATTTCGAACAATGGATAAACCAACGGCATAGCTGCATAATATGTATACACCTGGGTTCATCTTCCGAAACAAATTCAAGTTTAGGTGAAATAATAAAAATTAGTAGAGGAACAACCTCTTTACAAGCTGCTTCAACTGAACGACAAGATGGATTGTTACCTCATCTACAAACTGAATTTGTTTATGCTCATTCAAGTTGTCGACAAAAATATATTAATAAAAAGTATATTGGAATGTATAAAAATAAGGTCCGTGAAAATCTCTCATTATCGCCTCCGAAAGAAAAACTTCGAAGTAGCATGAATTTCAATAACTTCAAATGGGAAAAAAACTGTTTTCTTTGCGGACAAGAAGCTGATAAAACAAAAGAAGCAAAATTAAATAAAGCTCGGCGTAGGCAGATTTCATACATCAACACTCCAACTTTAAATGAATCCATCATGAATTTTATAGCCGTCCAGAAAACTGATTATTATCGAGATATCCATAAAAGGATTTCTGGTATAACCGACTTACAGACACTTGCAGCAAAATATCATTCGGATTGTTATAATTTGCTGAAAAATTCAATTCACCTTAGTAATGTTGAAAAGAAAATTAATCCGAGAATTTCGATGGTAGATGCAGCAATGGAGCAAATATACAAGTACATAGAAGAGAATGATGATTGCCAATTTACCATGCAAGAGTTGAAAAACGTCATCACTACAGAGCATACCCCGGATGAAAAAACTATTAAAAAACGACTAATAGAACGCTTTCACGGTGATATTATCATTTCAACTAAATTTGGGTCTAATACCATTACATGTTTTAAAAAAATTTACTATGATGTATTAACAGAAAATTGGTACAATCAAAATATATAATAGTAAAGAAGAATTTCATATTCTGAAAGCGGCGATTATTCGAAGAGATATAAGAGCCCAAGTGTACGATAATGAAAATTATACGCCAAGTGACAAAATGATTCAAGATGTTGATGAATCAATTCCAAAATCTTAAATTTTTTTACTATCTGAAATAATATTAAAAAATAAGAAAAATAATGCAGAAACAATTCCGAGGTATGAGAAGAAATGTAAATCGATAGCGCATGCAATCATATCAGCTGTACGACCAAGATCTTTTTTATCGCCACTTCATATTACTTTGGCTGTGATGTTTCATAGGAAATTTGGCTCTAAAAAAGTAATAAATATATGTCATTCTTTAGGCTTCTGTGCTTCGTACAAAGAGGCTATTTTATACGAAGCTTCAGCAACTTTTACAGCTCCTCCAGATCCCTACTCCTGTATATATACACAGGTATCTTTGAAAAATGTTCCTATATGTCTAGTCTGGTAAGATTTAACATATAAATTATTAAAAATTACTGTTTAAAGTGAAAATATATGGTCAAACATAAATTTTTTATAATAATTTGTTTAAACAATAAAAAAATGGAGCGCACAAAAAAAAATTGGGTAAACATTGCAATTTATGGTTTAAAAAACAATATCCCACATCGATCATATTAATTCATTCACTATAACTCTAATCCGAGGTTTTACGGTTTTGAATGCTCTAGGCACTCCACTATATATCGATAACAATATTATTATTTATGCAAATTCTTAGTAACCATATTTGGGAGGAAAAACAATTAAAATTGACGCGCCAAAATTTGGATTTTTTGTGGGGACCCCGGGGCTCACCTCTCCTCACTAAAAAACGGCCCTGCTTAATTCTAATAAATAAGTAATCAAATTATCCAACGAAGACATACCACCGACTTCAGCGGTACCGGCAAGTTCACCAACGCTGGAATTCCCGTGAACTGTGAACGCCCAGAGCGTGTAACGTAACCGACGAGCTCTGGGAGTCGTCTCCGCTCGCACCATCAGCTCCGCCGCCGCGACCGACAAACCCAGCTCTGACTCTTGACCCAGTCGGAACTCGATAAGACGCTGTCCGTTAAGAGTCTCACCTGGTAACAAACTTACCATTTTAGAACTTTTTTTTCGGTTGTTGTTACGATCATCCCTAAAATTAAAGGCGAAATGACTCGTATCAGCGATTGATCTCATCGTGGGATAGGATGGGATAGCTGTCGGGTGCACTCGTTTGGCGCCCATGGCTGTGGACTGCACTGGCCCGGTCGTCGAGTACACGTCAAAGTGTAAACGACGATTCGGGTTCGTGTTACCGGGTGTACACCGACTTCTGAATTCAAATTCCTACAGGTTTGTTTTTTTTTCTGTTAAAACGATGTCACAATTGCTGTTGATAAATAAATAGTAATAAATTTTGGACTACGCAATTTCCGACGGTGAAACCATCCAGCGGTGATATATCTTCGTGGTTTTATCTGGAACAAAAAAAAAACGCAATATGAAACCTCCTTTTTGAATACAATATTTTATAAAAAAGATTTTTTTTTTAATACAGAATTATAAACATCGGCTTCGGTCGAGAAATTCAAAATATATTTTATATCAAAATTGTAGATTTAATTATTATTATAAATCTAAATACAGTTATAAAGAATCTAGAACTGGCATTATAAGTCTACTAAATTATAAAGTGCATTATAATCCAGCCATTTTGTGATGTAATCCTGGACACACGGCGACCATCACAATTAATGTTAGTTTAGACTGATACACCTATATTAAGGGTAGGTCCAACCATGATCCAGGTCTTATACTAGTATAGTACCTTACCCTTAATTTAGGTTTGTTTTTTTTTTAATAATTTTTTAAGACAACATTTTTAATCTATATTTTGATGGTAGTAGTATTTAATGACATTAACGCAAAATAATTTCTAACAATAATAAGTGTATCTTTTAATATGTACTGTTGCTTTTATTATTAAAATACAATACAATTTCTGAACGATGTATTAAAATCAAAGCTCAGATTTATTTCTGGACTTTATCACTGCATCCATAATTCAAATATTCTCTTATGTTTACTTTCTAAGATATAATCATTGAAAAATAAACTACTACTTACTATGAAATATAATTAACACGTTTAGAAATATTCTACATTTATCTAAATTAATTAATAATTAATAATGACTACACTATAAAGAACCCACCGCAGTATCCGCGTTACAATATAACACTGGCTGAAATCAACATTAAAACCTCGTTGAAGGCGGCTAGTTAAAAATAAGCCATGGTTAGTAGCTATGGGGTAAATAATTCAAGGTGGATCGAACGTGTCGCGTATGCAGTGTTATGCAACAAACAATATTGATTATTACGACTGTTACGAAAGCATAGCCAAGGGCAATTGTTATAGTAAGAACCAACTTGGTTTCACACGGTTAAATGCTGACACCACGCTTCGAGTATCCTGAAGACGACACCATACGGCTTGCGTTCACACCATCGATGGGATTCGAGGATAAAATATATTCATTCTTGGGTCAATCGCTGACCTGGAATCACCTTTTTTTAGTATTAATTAATTATAAGTTTTAATTGTAACTCTTTAATATAATTTTATAAAATAATTGTTTTTCTTTGCATCCTTCGCTGCCACCAAACTTAATTGGCGCAGTCGGTAGGATATTCGAGATATATTCGGTACGCGTCGCGTCAAGATTTCCCCTAATATCGGTGCGAGATCCCGCGTTACTAACCGATTTCGAGTATCCGAATCTACATATATCGTGGAGGCCAGCGGAGGTGAATCCGAAAATCGATTCGGCAAAGAAAATCATGTTCATGTAAGTACTCTGAATCTTTCAAGTCCTTACCTATCCTAATTTTTAACGTTATTCTTATCCTTTCAATTTATTTTATTATTCCATTAGATTGTCCAAGTAATTTAATATATAAATACTATTATATATAATTTTTAGAGTGTTAGATTAGTGTTAAAAAATTTTCATCCGAGAGAAAACAGTAGCCGTAGTTTGTGTAAGGGTAGATCTAGCAGGCTCGATACTATTGACGAATTTAGACAGTTAAAAAAAATTGTTATACCTAATATTAAAATGTCTCAATATCAAATGGGTGAGATATACAAGTCACTTAGAGTTTTGCCTGATTTTGACGGTAACCCCCATGTGTTAACAAGATTTATAAACCTATGTGATCAATTAGTACTTGCATATTTTAAAACAGAACCGGGTTATGAGTTAACCAATTTGGCCCTTAGTAATGGTATATTAAATAAGATCACAGGCTCTGCAGCTCGATTGATAAATTCCAACGGTATTCCTGAAAATTAGTTCGGTATTCGTAGTGCACTTATTAATAATTTTGCTGACCATCGAGACGAGACCACTTTTATTTAACGATTTATCATTACAAACCCAGAGGTCTTCAACCCCACGGGAATTTTACGAACGTGTTCAAAATTTATTCAGCACTATCATGACATACGTAACGTTGCATGAAACCGTGGCTACTACATTTGAAGCTAAACGTAATCTTTATAAGAATTAACTCTACAGTGCTACTTGCGTGGTCTTAAGGACCCCTTAGGCTCTAGGATACGTTGCATGCGTCCCGAAACGATAGAAAAGGCTTCAGAATTCGTACAAGAACAGCTTAATACATTATATATGCAGCAGCGTGCTGAGGGTTTACCTAATAAAAAGGATAATTTGAATAATCAACAGTCACTAAAATCTAATTTTAATTTGCCTTTAAATAATTTTATACAATATACAGGTAATGCATTCAATGGTAGTTCTTTTAAACAACCATATAATATGTCAGGCCCCTCGCGTCCTCATCAATTTAACCATCAACAAAATCAAGGTTGGCGATCTAATATGCCTCCAACGCAACAATTTCGTGGTCCCACAAGGACTCAACAAATATTCCGTGCTCCACCTCCAAATTAAAATACGAGCAGTAACGTTTTTAGGATTCCAAATAGACCATTCATGCAACCGAATAATAATTCTAATAATGTACCTCGTCCTATGAGTGGTGTTAGTCACTTCGTGCCTAAACCCTTACCATTCTCTGGGCACGACTGGCGTAGAAGTGGCAACCCGCCCCCAAATAATTACTTTAAAACTCGAGAAATTAACAATTATGAATGTGACTATGAACCCTATTACGACTATGACTATACTGATTACTACCAAAACTGAGACTCTTACGAAGTCAGAAAAGCAAAAATAGATGTAAATTTTAATATTCAAAGACAACTCGGATATATACAAATTCAAAACCCACCTTTAAAATTTCTTATAGACACGGGAGCCAATCAGTCGTTTATATCCCCTCAAGTAGTTGAAAAATACTTTTCTCATTTACCTCTTAATTATACTCCATTTGAAGTTACGAATAATCATAATGTGTATAGACAAGACTATTCTATTACTTTACCTAGTTTCTCGGAATTCAAAGAAAATGACGACGTAACCTTTTTTATTCTTAATTTTCATAATTATTTTGATGGCATTATTGGTTTTGATTTGTTAGATTCGTGGGACACTAACATTGATTTTTGACGCAAGAAATTAATTACTAAAAATACCGAACTGCCTTTTATTATGTATGACGCTCGAAATACAAATCTTTATGAAGAAATAATACCAGCTCAGTCATCCAAATTAGTGAAATTGCCAATAAACTCCAAGGACGGAGATGTATTTGTTCCTGACCAGATAATAAGTAATTGTTTAATTTCTGATTGCTTTACAAATGTGAAAAACAGTCGAGGTTTAGTACAAATTTCAAATAATTCAAAGAATGATGTAATCTTTTCAATGGATCGGCCTATTACAGCTGAGGTATTCAATATTGAATCTAAGCAATTAAAACAATTATCCGATCGTAAAAAAAAAGAAGTTCTATCGCGTCTCCGTACAGATCATTTGAACCCAGAGGAAATAGCTAATTTAAAAACCTTATGTGCACGTTATTCGGATGTGTTTTACCTTCACGGCGAACCCTTAACATTTACGAACAAAATTAAGCATAAAATTAAAACAAATGATGAGATCCCAGTTCATGTTAAAAGCTATAGGTACCCGTATGTCCATAAACAAGAGGTTAGAAGTCAAATCAATAAAATGCTTGAACAAAATATAATTAGACCTTCGGATTCCGCGTGGAGCTCTCCTATTTAGGTGGTCCCTAAAAAGGCAGATGCTTCGGGTAAAACCAAATGGCGATTAAAATTATCCGAATACGATTTCTCAGTCATTTATAAGCCAGGTAAATATAATACAAATGCTGATGCCTTATCCCGTTTAGTAATTCATAACGAAGAACTAAGTTCAATAGCAGTAAATGCATCTGAAAATGACTAGCACTATTACAGCTTCAGAAGCTGATAGAGATAATTCTAATACCCTAACAGTTCATACCGACAATGAAAATCCTATTTTGGAAATCCCGATTTCTGACGAACCCCTAAATAAATTCACGAAACAGCTAGTTTTAACAATTGTAAGCAATATTAAAGGAAGACCAATAGTTTCAAAACCTTTTGAAACACACACACGTATCACTGTTCAATTGTCAGAAAATAATCTCGAAGAAGATATCATTAATGTTATCAAAGAATATGTTCATCCCAAAATTAAAACAGGGTTACTCATAAATCCCCCATTAGCAATGTACTCGGTTATTCCCATAATACAAAAAGCTTTTAAAAGTTCAGCTATGAATTTAATACTAGTTAAAAAGGAATTGGAAAATACAAAAGAATACTTAAAACAACAAGAAATAATAAGCAAATACCACGTAGGTAAAACTAATCATAGGGGTGTTAATGAATGTCATCTCGCCCTATCTCTTAGGTATTATTGGCCAAAAATGCGAGAGCATATAACCAAGTTCATTAACAAATGTATAATTTGTGGTCAAGCGAAATATGATCGCAACCCTATTAGACAACAATTTCGTATTGTCCCTCCACCGTGTAAGCCTTTCGAAGTTGTTCACCTAGATTTATTATCTATACAGAGTGAAAAGTTTTTGACTATCATAGATGCGTTTTCAAAGTATGCGCAAGCATATTTTTTAAGGGATGGAACAGCAGTAAGTGTCGTGCAGGCGTTATTAAAATTTAGTACTCATCATGGTATACCATATACTCTAGTTACAGAAATGATTTAACAAATACTCATAATAAGTCTAGAGAGCCCGAAAAGCAATTCTCTCCCGATCAACAAATATCTATTAGAAACCCTTTTGCTGTTCGTCAAAAGATAGCGCCGCGTTACACACATGATACAGTTATAGCTGATCTCCCGATACATATATATACGTGAAAAAAAAGGCGGGCCAATTGCTAAGTCTAGATTAAAGAGAGTTCTTAAATAAAACTTGAAAATCTAGATGATGGTCCCGGCATTTTACCTTTTAAATTAGGTCCTTGTCGCATAGTGTCTCATTATCACTCATTCTTGAAGTATATCGATATCCACGAATTGCAAGACAAAGTAAATACAGTTCATATCCAATTAAGCAATATAATCTCTAATCTTAATAATAAAACTTTTCTTTGTTTGAGCCCCATACTAACTATTTGAAAGAAAAGCTTCAAGTCGTTATAGAACAATTGCAGTCATTTGAAATTAGCCGCTCTAAAAGAGGTCTCGTTGATGGTCTCGGGTCCGTATAAAAAGTATTACCGGTAATCTTGATTATACAGATGCGTTACAGTTTAATAACGCAATAAGATCACTACAAGAAAACGATAATAAATTAGTTACGGAATTTAACAGTCATGTAAGCCTGACCAAAGATTGGATAACTCAGCACTCTAAAATAATAGATAAAATAGTAGATAATCAGAACAAATTAGCGGAACTAGTAAAAAAACATTAGTCTAAGTTTGGAAAAAGGTATCTATGAATCCAATCAATACGCTCATTTAGGACAAACTATTCTCATAGTCGATGATAATGTTGACAAGTTGTCACAAGAGATAACTAAGTTACAGAATGTGCTAGCATTTACAAGGACATCCACGGCTCATCATGATGTCATTAGTTTAAGTTCTATTAGAAATATAATTAGAAAGCTACGTAGTATGTATGGTAGTAATAAAGTACTAGATATAGAGGCCCGAGAGTATTATGACGTAATACAATTAGGTTCTTATTATGTAGGAAATGAAATAGTTATAGTATATAAATTCCCAATTATAAAATCCCAAATATATAATTTATATAAGATATCCATAATCCCTAACAAAAATCATGAAATTCTTGTTCCCCAACACCAATTCCTTGCAATCCATTTGAAAGATTTCAAGTACATAGAGGCTGAATGCCCGAAGTTCACTAAAGGGTATCTATGTGAAGAGATACACAACATACATAGTCGTACATCGCCGGATTGTGTAACAGCCCTCGTTACTACGCAATAAAAACTCCCCGAATGTAAACCAGTCACCGTATCCCTACTTACGTCAGCCTACGAGAAACTCGACAATCGCCGCTACACCATCAGCTTTCCAACTCTTAGTAAAGTATCCTGCGATCAAGATATCTACAAGATGTTGCAAGGAAGCTATCGCGCTATAATTCCATATGATTGTTTCATTCAAACAACAGAATTCATCATCTCGAACTTCAACGATCGTCCCTATTGAAATTACACTCAGTTCAGCAGTACATCTGATATTCAAATTTAACTCCATTAATTTGACTAACCTTCACGCTACCAATAGAGAGGTTATTCTACAGTCACCAGTAAACTTAAGCAAGAACAACGATATAAGCGTCTACCATACAACAATACCTTTATATACGTTACTATTCGGTGCATGTGTACTAATTAGCGGCCTTGCATACCGGAAATACCGACTTAAACATACGAAACACACCATCCAAAAAAACTCAAAGAGATGAATCAGAACTTCCAGCGCAATTTACAACGAAGGTCTTCAATAGTCGCTGTTCTACGGGGGGAGGTGTTACGAAAGCATAGCCAAGGGCAATTGTTATAGTAAGAACCAACTTGGTTTCACACGGTTAAATGCTGACACCACGCTTCGAGTATCCTGAAGACGACACCATACGGCTTGCGTTCACACCATCGATGGGATTCGAGGATAAAATATATTCATTCTTGGGTCAATCGCTGACCTGGAATCACCTTTTTTTAGTATTAATTAATTATAAGTTTTAATTGTAACTCTTTAATATAATTTTATAAAATAATTGTTTTTCTTTGCATCCTTCGCTGCCACCAAACTTAATTCGACCTCCTTCGTTTGATGTTTGGGGACATTAAAAAAAAAAGAAATGTCAAAAATGGAATCCTTAAACGTCATATGTTTTATATTACGTCAAAATGGTATTAAAGAAGGTCGGTGCAAATAGTATCAATATTTATTTCGTGCGCGAAACTCGCGTGCTAAGTTCATTCAAGTAGCAAAATGGTCACCGTTTCCGGTGGCTTATCGTATTGCAATCCGCAAATCTTTGATAGTAATCTCCTTTTTTGTTTATTTTTAATTATAAATATATTTTTTGTATGAAATGTGTGTTAATAAAAACTTTTTTGAGGAACCTCTTTTAACGTATAAGTTGTTAATTGAGTATATTTCATACCAGCATTAAACGTACTAGTAAATTAAATGCGAGGATATTTTTTTTAATATGATTTTAATACATAAAATATTTATCAAGATAAATCTTTACAACTATACAAAATAAAATTGAAGTGTCTGTATGTAATTCCAACTTAACAGCTTTTCACTAAATTCATATGAAAGTATATACGGTATTTACGATATATATATGTTTAATTTTATCTGTCTCTCTGTTTGTCTGTTTGGTCTTATCTCTGAAACGACTAGACCGATTTTAAAAGGACTTTTATGAAATAGCTGATGTTATAAGGAATGACTCGGGCTATTTTTAAAAAGCATATTCCGCGCAAACGAAGTCGTGGGGCCAGCTAGTTGTAAATATTTTCATATAAAAATAATCAAAATTGATGTAACTAAAATATTAGGTCGTCTTTCGACCTCAATACATTATTAATTTGTTTTCAACTACAACTTATAAAATACATAAAATAGCCCGGGAGTTATTTGTATAGCTAAATAATTTCGAAAGTTAATATAAAAATATATTATTAAGATAAAAAGAACAAATGTTTTTTTTTATATGAATCCGTGAAGAAAAATTACACACACGCACACGTACACACACACGTACACGTACACACACACACACACACACACGCACACACACACACACACAACTTTCTAGAACAAATACATTCTAGAACATTAATTTATCCCCGTTTTTTGAATTAAAATTAAAAACGTACATGTTCATTTAGGTTCCAGAACTTTCTAGAATATAACTATATTTTAGTACATTATTTTATACTTTCAAATTAAAATAAAAAACGTAATACGTTCTTTTATGTTCTAGTATTTTCTAGAACATTATTATAACCTCGTTTTCGAATTCAAATTAAATACGTACATGTTCTTTTATGTTCTAGATCTTTCTAGAACAAATAAATATATTTTAAAACATTATTTTATACTTTTGAATTAAAATAAAAATATATTCTTTCATTTTCTAGAACATTCTAGAACACAAATAGAATAGAACATTAATTTATCGACGTTTTTCGATTTGAAATTAAAGACACATGTTCTATGTTCTAGAACTCTCTAGAACATATATAGAATTATATTATCCACGTTTTCACTAAACCTACCGACAATTCTTGTATACCTGTTCCTACCGCACGCTGTCAAATTGATCGGTAATTAAAAGTTAGTTTATTATATAACGCAGGTAATAATGGAAATAACTGAAAGTAAAGAGTGAAGAAAATATTATATGCATATTCTAAGAATTGTCATGTAGTTTGATAACGATATTATAACGTTTAAAAATGTGTAAGTTTTACAAAAGTTTAAGAACGGTCAATTCGACCGGTACTTGGTAGGTTTAGTGTTAAGAATGACCTAAGCCGGTCGCGTGACCTCCCCCAGTACAGGTGTAGAATAATTCAGTGTAGGACTTCCTTAATTTTATTATTTGTTCAATTACATTTCATGTACATTAAGATTAAGCTTCACTTTTACACGCAACTTACTACTACAACTACGACTACAAATACGACTACAACTACAACTACAACTAGTATCTCAATTTTAATAATAAATAGTTGAAATTTTCGAGATGTTTCTTGAAGTGGAATTTTCTAGAAATTTATTTAAATTTAATTTAGTTTTTAAGCTATATATATATGAATATTTTAAGATTAATATAAGATATTTATTTCTTTCTTTTGATATAACTTTAATATTAACCCCGCCATCATGTAAACTAAGCCTTAGATTTTTTTACAATCATTATAATTCAGATTAACGTCAAACATTTTTAATTGTGATTCATTTCATTTGATAATATTAATGTATATTAGAATAATTACATTTATTTTATTATTAAATGATTTTTACATATAATATACAGTAATAAACTAACGATAATATATATATATATAATATATATATATATATATATATATATGTAAGAAATAACTGAATTGTAGTTTTTGATGATTACATAACATTCTCTCTCTCCCTCTTTCTTTCTCTCTGTCTCTCTCTATTTATATCTTTTGAAATAAAATTTAACCTACTTAATAAATGGAGTAATTCTTTTACTAAGTGCTTTTCAAATATGATTAATTATTGGATATTTTCATTGTATTTGTTAAGAGATATTTCATTTACTCGTCCATTGTTAGTTTTCTATGTAATTAGTTATTGTGTAATAAATAGGACGAACGAACAGACTATTATTATGAATTACTAATTAATTTTTGCTGGTAATTTTATCAGATAATGGTAATCTAGGTAATTGGTGATTTTTGGTAATCGGGGTAATTTTTGCAGATGTGTTTATTTCAATTTTTTTTATTTTTAAAATACTGTGTACGAAATCTTATTATAAGGCTTGGATTGTCTAAGATAAGTCTTATTGTTTCGTGAATGTTATACCAAAATCAGCGCAGTGAAAAAAATATATAAAATGCACATTTTTAAACAATTCATTATCAAATTTTCTAAAAACTTAGTAGTTTAATAAAAAAAATAATAATTACAAAATTATTTATTTAATCTTAGATTTTGATTATTTTTTACAATTATTTAGAGAAAGTTTTTGTATTATTTCTTATTATTACATACACTGTTTTTAGGGTTCCGTAGTAAAATATACGTTCGTCATGTCCGTCCGTCTGTTCGCTGTCTAGCTCAGAGACTTACTAGAAAACTACAAATTGCACAAACATACACATTAGCTATGCCCAAAACATAGAATAAAATTATGAAAAGAATTTTTAGGATTGTTCCTATACACGCATTTTTTTGAGTACCCCATGATGTGGGTTATAATTAGATGGGTTTTTAAACGGTGGGTTTTCGTAAACCATTTTTCGATTATATACGTTTTTCATATATTAAGCTTTAAATGAACAGTTGTTAGAAACAAGTGTAACCCACCAAAAGGGTTGAAAGGTGTGAAAAAATAAGTAGTACATATAAAGAAATTAAAAGGAAAATTATCATAACAAAGTAGGTTTTATAGTTAATTTAAATTAAATCTCGTCCGACTCGCACTTGCCCGTTTTTTTTAAATAAAAATTTTCGACACTATTTATTGTACATATAGCGAAGAAAAAAAATATAAAGTAGGTTTTATAGATAATAAAATAAATCTCGTCCGACTCGCACTTGACCGTTTTTTTAATTCAATTTTTCGACACTATTTATTACTGCAGTATATTTGTATCATAATGCAGCACAGTTGTATAAATAGAAAATGATTTTATATTTAATTGAATACTTGATACAATAAAAACTCTCAAACGTTCTTCACTATTGTAATATAACAATGTAAATTAATATGAAATATATATATATATATATATACTTACCTCTATGTAGGAAAATTGTGATGAGCGAAGTTACGTAAAAAGTTTTCCGTTAGCTCCGACATGCGTCCTCCCCCCGCGATGGTTGGACCGGTACTGAGTTTCGGGAAAACCCTCACCCTTTATATACGTCTGATTCACTGACATTGGCAAGTTTCTTGATTAGCTGTGGTGTGTTTTTTCTGATCCTTGCCAAGTATGGATCGTTACTAGAATGTCTATATATATATATATATATATTTTTTTTTTTTTTGGTAAATACTAATGCTACGTAATCGCTACGATGCTACGAGCTACGTATTATTAATTGGTATCACAGAAAATGTTTTATCTATCATCTAATCTATCTAAATCTAACATCTAATCTAGATAAAACTAGTAAAAAATTGAGATATTTTATAAAGAATGTATTCAATACAATTATTTGATTTCATACTCAATTCATGTTGTTGTCAAAGTTGTCGTGTATTCCCAATAACCGATCCGCGATCCGAGATAATTTATTTTGTTTATAATCAATACACTTAAATTAAGAGCTTGGTAGTCTCAATTGTTGGCAAACCTCCAGTGTGAGGGTTACAACTGTAATGACAATTTTAGGAAATTAATTTATAATGTGTATAACGAAATATTACATTTTTGAATCGGCTTTTTATTATTATGTATTAAGAAGTCATTAAATGAATTATTTTAGTTAAATGTGATCATTCTATAACCAGTGGTTATTTATTTATTTATGTACCAGGAATAAATACAATATAATCTATATAAAACTAGGATCCGCCAACCGTGCGCGGCGGGTGTTGAGCTGAGCCCCTCTCCTATCTTTGATAACTTTTGAATGGCTAAACATTTTTTTAATCTGTTTTCGCTATAACATCCGCGTTCGGCTCAAACGTACATGAGAAAATTTTTGGCTAATTATCTCGTCGCTTTCTGGAGACAACTAAACACATAAAAGATCTCCCAAACAGTTAAGAGCTTCGCTTACGCTCAGCTCAATAAAATTAATACAGAGGATAACTTACATCTTAAAAATGATCGCCACATAACCCTTACTTATTGGAGAAAATATTCTGATATTTGCGAAAACAACGAACAAAAATAGAATAATATATATATATATATTAAGAATAACTTAAATGAATGCACTACTTAGATACTTTGTCTAAATATATGTTTATATATTTACATATTTTGTTAAAAGATTAAATAAACCTAACATTAATTTAGATTAGATTTAGATAGATTAATTTTTGTTCTACGCTATATTTGTAAATTCATTTCAATAACACTGATTCGTGTCTCTTTATTATTAGTAAGTTAACATGTCATATATTTGATCTTTGAAAACCAACTTAGTTCAACTAGCAAGCATAATAGTGTTATTTTAGGGTGAAGTAAATAAAATTTAATACTACTACTTCAGTTTGAAATTAAGTATACGTAAAACAAATAATATATATACATATATATATATATATATATATATATATATATATATATATATATATATATATATATACTTAACTTGTTTATTAACATCTATATCATCATAATCATCATCATCATCATCATCATCTTCCTGCACTTATCTCAATTTCGGGGTCGACGCAGTATGTTGTTTTCTTCCATACGACGAGTAACGGGAGAGCCGTTACTCGTCGTCTCTGTACACACTCTCTTCTTCTCCATATCGTCTTTCACGCAATCCATCCATCTTTTCTTCGGCCGTCCTCTACCTGTCCATCCCTCCACCACCATACCCAGCACTCTTTCAACATCCTTTCATCTCCTCATAACATGCCCATACCATGACAGACGGCTACTCCTATTTTTTTCTCTCTCTCCCAAGCTTCCCCTAATATACTCATTTCTTATCCTATCCTTTCTTTTCACCCCACACATCCATCTTAACATTCGCATCTCCGTTACATGCAAAGTAACATCTATACATGTTTCATTCTGTTATATTTGTTTAGAGGTCGTCTTTTAGTCACGTGATGTTTTTGAGCAACTTTTGTACCCATTGTGAAGATTTATATTTTCTTTTCCTTCCTATCTGAAAGCATCTTTTACACAAAGCCTATTAATTAATTTTCTATATTATATTTTATTATAGACTAATGTGATTCTGTTACATTAGTATCAGTTCGTTTCAATTATATATATATATATATTTGTTTTATATATTTTAATGTGTTATATGACTATTTGTTATAAAGCTTACATTAATATTTTAAAAATTAGCTGAAATAATTTATTATAGTCAAAATTTTAGTTTTAATTCATCAAACTCTAGTTGAACCGTTCCCAATCATTTTATGGAGAAAATCCGTCAAAAAACTTTATGGATACTCTTAATTTTTTAAATGGGTCGTTCCCAGAGTTTAATTAATTTTACAAATATCCAAGACTCATGGGATATTATAAATTTAATGTGGGGCGATGATCCTGGCTATTAAAACATATGGTATATTATGTGGGCCGATCCCGGCGGCACTGCAATGCCGGGCCGACCCGTGACGGGAGTGGAGCGAGCCCCGAACATCCCGTCGGTTTACAAAAATCAGATTAATATACTGGTCCCGACATGCGGGAACTTTCAGATATTAAGCTGAAAAGAACAGATACTACACTTTGATCTTAGCCAAAAGGCCGAGAAGCGATAACTACCAAAATACAACAGAGGAGGGTCATTCAGCGAGCGGAAATATTATCACCGCGATTCAGAATTACTTCACTTATGTACAGCGCCATCTAGCGGTACATGATGTCACTAAATGTAGAGTCCGACTAACTGTATTAAGTATATGTTGATAAATATAAGGTCTTGTCTTATATTTTAATGTCTTGACAATAACAAGGTCTGCATATGTCATATAGATCTTATAAAAGCTATTCAAATTTATCAAGGAAACGTAAAACATCTTGAAGCGCCATCTAGCGGTAATGTCAATATATATGTAAATATCATGATATTAATATCTAAAATTACAGGTTCCTCCATTTTGATGTGACACCTAAATAAAGATAACAATTTATAATAATACTCGAGTCCTCAATATACATGGACCTCTAGTGACATCTAGCGGTGTTGTTGGAACTATTGTACATTTCAATGAAGATATAAAACACCTGTCTCTATTAGAGACCGTAGCGTTTGGCGCTCAGTCGTCTCTGGCTACCCCGCAAGGGATATGGCGTGAAGAGGATGTTATGTTATGTCTCTATTAGATAATAAATATACTAATACTCTACATCTGATAAGATTTTCTCAAATTGGTACTTTAGACGTATAATACACAATTTAACAGTACGAGGTAAAAGGATTTTAAAACAATAAAAAATGTGTTATGATAATCTTATATTTTAGTATTATATCTATGTAGTAACTATACACAATATAGTCAGTCGGACTCTACATATTGACATTACCGCTAGATGGCGCTTCAAGATGTTTTACGTTTCCTTGATAAATTTGAATAGCTTTTATAAGATCTATATGACATATGCAGACCTTGTTATTGTCAAGACATTAAAATATAAGACAAGACCTTATATTTATCAACATATACATAATACAGTTAGTCGGACTCTACATTTAGTGACATCATGTACCGCTAGATGGCGCTGTACATAAATGAAGTAATTCTGAATCGCGGTGATGATATTTTAGTAATCTTCATGACCCCAGTACGTTATTTATGTATAGTTACTCTGGTTTCCCTTCAAAACGTATAAATCTTTCGCCTTTTACTAAAGATTTCCGTGGAGGGGAACACTCAAATGAGTCTTACTCTATTTTTGAAAGCCTCACTTCGGTGAGGTTAACAAATTATAAAAGGTATGAAGTATGATGTAGTTCTTAATGTGTTTCTTAAAATGTTGCAAATCGTTACACTTGAAATCCTTATCAAAAGTAATACTTTTGCAAATAAAATTCATATTTTCTAAATCCCAGCTACAAATATTAATTACATAAAAACAAATTAAACTCAGGGCTAGTAATTTACTTATATATGTACATTACTTCTTAACTGATATATTAAATTATTAACATCACTAAAATGAATAGTTCCATGTAAATTCAAATTATCTTTGTTCAAGTAGATATTTACAAACACTTTTGAATCGTTAATTATTACATTGCAAAAGATCAGTGTAGTCAGTCCGTGAGTACACTACTACCGGCTCGGAATGCTGCTCTGTTGGGAAGAACCGGCCAGAAAACAGTTGCTATTTCAAAATGAATTTTAAAAATGTTAGATGTATACATTATAATATCAACTAAAAACTGAATGCTTTTTAAAAGTAAGGATTGTATATTTTGTTACCTGCAAGTAAGTTTTTGGGGTCAATTTAACCTTTAATTAAATGAGAAAATTTGTGACCACAGTGAACTGCACTTAAGTTCATCATCATGTCTTCATTGTTACAGTTAAGATTTAAACAAATTTTATTAATATAAAAATTGTTTATAGTAAACGGAGAATCGATTTATTATAGAATTATAATTGTTTAATGAAGAACATTATATGAATAGACATTCCTACCGTACTGTGAATGTCATTGATTTTAGATTCCTGTTCTACTTTTTGTATTATATTCTTACCTTTTTTTACATAATTAATTAGTATCATCAGCATGGTGCACTATACTACTATAACGCAAGAGATGCGGGATGCTGTGATTCGTCATCTCCGTGACAGTTTCTTCGCTGACGAGCCTCTGAATAAGGCTGTAGGTCTGTGCCAGCGCGGTCAGCCTCACGCCGCTTTGGAGAGGCTCTGCATAGCTACCATCGCCGATGGAATGTCCATTGCTGCTATTGAAAGAGATACCGTAAGTTTAGAATAGTTTTCATAGTTTAATGTATTGTTTTTTTATTATTTTTGAACATGTGGGACTGACAAAGATTCCTAGTTAAATAAGAAGGCTTAATTCATCAAAGATAGCAAAGACATGATGTTTCAGTATTCAAAGTGAAGACAGTATTACAGAGGCGGGTTCGACTCCAGATCACGGAATTTGATGTAAAATAAAAATGTTGAATACATTTCAAATAAAATATTATATGATTGTATTATTTATTACAGGTCCTTGGAGAGGCTCTGAATGGTGTTTTGTGACCCGGGGATATTGAGCAGTCCATCGAAAATATTCACCAGTCCTCTGACGAAAAATACAACAAGGTATTGAAATATTAATATAAGTTTTATCACAGCAACAATACAATAGACAATGTTACATACAAAAAAAAAAGTTCGAAGGAAAAAATCATATTCAAAATTGTAATTCTAAAAACTCCAGATCTTCAACATCCTGTACACGGTGAGCCGTGATCTGGAGTTGTTCCATACGTTCGCGGTGGAGCGCGTGCTGGAGTGCCGCATCATCTCCGTGCTCATGACCAGGAGCATCCAGACCACCATGGACCATGTGTTTAAGGTCTGTTATGTTTTTGTTTCTTAACCTATGAGGAAGTTTTGTACAGATTAAAAATATATATATTATTTATATTGATAGAAAGTTTTGAATATAATAATATTTATTCATTCATTCTATAATATCGATGTTAGATATCAACCATATATTTCCCACTTTCATAAACTAGATGGCGCTGCCTTTATGTTGTAAAATGAGTATCACGCTAACTAGATTTTTTCCGCACTGGTATATACGCTCTGATAGATTAAAACAAGTTACTCTGGTTTTCCTTCAAAACGTATAAATCTTTCGCCTTTTACTAAAGATTTCCGTGGAGGGGAACACTCAAATGAGTCTTACTCTATTTTTGAAAGCCTCGCTTCGGTGAGGTTAATAAGTGTTTAAGCTATAATGATCTTGAGGTCATACTGAGTGTTGTTGAACATTGCTTAAATTTGTAATATATAAGTATTACTAATGTTAAGGATTTTACAACCAAAATTCATATTTTCTCAATCTCCGGTACCAATATTACATAGAAACAACGTAAATTGATGACATGCAATTTACTCAATTATATACATGTAAAGATTTTGGTCTTAGCAGGAAAAAAATCATATTCAAAATGGTAACTCTAAAAACTACAGATCATCAACTACTATACACGGTGAGCCGTGACCTGGAGCTGGACACGTTCGCGGTGGAGCGCGTGCTGGAGTGCCGCATCATCTCCGTGTCGCAGCACGCATCCGGTCGCGGACTGGCCAAGGAGCTCATGACCAGGAGCATCCAGACCGCCATGGACCATGGGTTTAAGGTCTGTTATATTGTCCTTAAATTACGAGGAAGATTTGTACAAAATAAAAAATCTATATATTATTTATATTGAAAGAATATTTTGAATATTATAATATTTCATTCATTCATTCATGCATTGTAGTATTTCAATGTTAGTTATCAGCCTTGTATTTCATACTTTCATAAACTAGATGGCATTGTCTTTATGTTGTAAAATGTGCATCACTTGTGGAATTAGTTGATGTTCAAGATAATAAGGTAAAGTTTTGGACCCATTTGGAAACTATGAGTAACAAATAATTGCTTAGGGGTGTCCACTTTGAAAAAACATCGATATTTTTTTCAATGCGATATATAGGAAGTGTCTTCCGATGTATCGATTAGTAACATCGATATCTTTTGAATCGAGTACTTTTCTAACATTACATATATGACAATAATCTTCATTGTAGTAAAAACAATGATTTACAATTTTAAACACGTCCTATTTCATTTGGGACTAAAGTTCCTAAAATGGTTAAATATTTATAAGCTACTACATAGAGTTCAGGAAACAGAATCTTGAGATTGTTCTAAGTTTCCAATGTTCTCATTTAATCTACCTACTAGGCTACGCAAGTAAATAGATAGTTCATCAGATATAACATCATGAGACTTGCCCGTTTTAAAGCCCTCATGGACTAATATAGTAATAATAGAAGTAGTGAACAAGTTTCAGTGTCGTTTATTTTATACACCATGGTATGGGGGGACCGATCCCACGTGTCAATATATGTTATAATGTGGGCCGATCCCGGCGGCACTGCAATGCCGGGCCGACCCGTGACGGGAGTGGAGCGAGCCCCGAACATCCCGTCGGTTTACAAAAATCAGATTAATATACTGGTCCCGACATGCGGGAACTTTCAGATATTAAGCTGAAAAGAACAGATACTACACTTTGATCTTAGCCAAAAGGCCGAGAAGCGATAACTGTTAATATACAACGGAGGAGGGTCATTCAGCGAGAGAAAATATTATCACCGCGATGTAGAAAACGACGAGGAATTTACAGCGACATCTAGCGGAACAAACTTTAATAAAATAATGTAGAGTTGCCTTTCATCAACGAGCACGAACTCTTTAACGATGAACGAATAACAATTTATAATATTCCCAATATACATGGACCACTATTGACATCTAGCGGCATTATTGGAACTGTTGTACATTTCAATGAAGATATAAAACACATTCGCTTTAATTCCGCTAAGATAGTATTTAATACCTGACGCTCTCGATATGTCTTTTATATATGTAATACTCACTTCACTAAAACCTGTCTCTATGATAATAAATATACTAATACTCTACATCTGATAAGATTTTCTAAAATTGGTACTCTAGACGCATAATACACAATTAAACAGTATGAGGCAAAAGGATTTTAAAACAATAAAAAAATGTCATTATAATCTTATATTTTAGTATTGTATATATGTAGGAACTATAAACAATATAGTTAGTGGGACTCTACAATTAGTGACATCATTTACCGCTAGATGTCGCTTCAGGTTGTTTTACGTTTTCTTGATAAATTTAAATTTAAATAGATTTTGTAAGATCTATATAATATCTATATATTTGCAATAAACATTAAAATATAAGACAAGACCTTATATTTATCAACATATACATAATACAGTTAGTCTGACTCTACATTTAGTGACATCATTTACCGCTAGATGGCGCTGTACTTAAGTGAAGTAATTCTGAATCGCGGTAATGATAATTTAGTAAACTCCACGACCCCAGTACGTTACTATAACCCTATCACTCTGGTTTCTCTTCAAAACGTATAAATCTTTCGCCTTTTACTAAAGATTTCCGTGGAGGGGAACACTCAAATGAGTCTTACTCTATTTTGAAGCCTCACTTCAGTGAGGTTAATAAATTACAACAATTTGACTCATTCCATCGAACATAAGATAACATGTGTAGTGATAGTGTTATATATATCTGTTTTAATACTTCATTATTTTTATATATTACAATCGTCAGTAGTTTTGTCTCGTTTGGAAACTATGAGTTACGTAATTTTTTTAAATAATAAAAGTGTGAGTTAGTATTTTATTAAACGTATAAAAAAATTGTGACGCCAGAGGACCCCCGCCAGGACCGAAGTTCCTTACGTTTTTTATTTATTTATTTATATATTTTCCACTTTGAATCCATACCAGTGATCACTTATGGACGTCAAATGGAAGTGGCAGGAAGGCCTATTTTGATATCGTATGTATCTAAAATATTATCACCGCGATGTATGATGATCTCGGGTGCCGTTTGCATATTGAGCGAAGCGAGCCCAGTGTAATGACTCATCGTTTCCCATTGACTTCAATGGGATATCAATTTTTTGACATGACATAAAAACAAAAAGAATTTTTTTTGAGGACATTTTTCAAAAATTTTTTTTAAAACCTTCACCTGATTGCAAAGTTTCATAATTTTCCGTCAAGTAGTTTTCGAGCCAATTCGTGACAAAGAATGTAAAAAGTCTCCAGTAAAACTCACTAACATAAGGTAGAGTCGCGCAGTTATCAGCGAGCGTGAAGTCTTTGATGCAACTAACAAAAATATTATTTCAACATATTGATATGACTATTGATTAATGTTCAAAATTCCTCCATTACTCCATTATTTTAAGAATGCTAACAAATAATGTCAATTTATAAAAATCTACTAGTCCTCAATAAACTTGGAGCTCTAGTGACATCTAGCGGTGTTGTTGGAAATATTGCACATTTCAATGAATATATAAAACACCTTTGTTTTAATTCTGATACCGTTCTGATAAGTTTCTGGAGATATATTTTAGTAATGTTGCAAAAATTGCTTAAACTTGAAATCCTTACCAAAAGTATAAAAGTATTACTTTTGATAAGGATTCTGCAACCATAATTCATATTTTCTAAATCCCCGCTACAAATATTAATGACATAAAAACAACTTAACCTCATGACTAGTAACTTACTCATACATGTACATTACTTCTTAACTGCTATGTTCAATTATTAACAACATAAAAAAAATATAAAATCAACCCTTAAATGAGTCAACAACCTAAGTTCCACACATTTCGATCAACTAAAAAATCTTAAATGCTATGATAAGATTTATTTAAAAATAAATACACTTTTGATATTAGTTTAAAAACTAAGAAAGGGAAGGTCTAAGATATCTTGTGGAATTTTATTGATGAATACAGTGAAACCCACGAAGGAATTGTTAACTTTTTGAAGATGATATTTAGGTGTCACGACTTTGTGTTTATTTCTTGTGTTTATTGTGTTTCTGTCACTGTTTTTGATATAAGTATTTAAAATTTGGCTTATAAATAACGTATTATTATATAGTTATTGAAAGCTACCGTAACAGTAATTTCTTCAAAAACATCTCTCAGGGAATAACTAGCTTATAAGTTATAAATAGGACGCACAGATATTTGTTGTGCAATAAATATAGAATTTCGGCAACACTACACCATAATGAAATACCATAAAACAAAATACTATGTAAAGAACTAAAATAAACGAGTCGAGCCGTGTATACGTCGTTAATTACCTTATTTTTTAATTGCAAAGACAGCCGATCTGAATTTGCATGCAAGTATTGGGAGATGGGGTTTCTATTGGAGCTTTTTATCTAAGAAAATAGTTGAGTCAGTCAGTCAGTTAATTTTAACATTTGATTGTTAAGGAGTATGCTATAATTTCGACTTTTTAAGTGTAAATTTTAAATTTGCATTTAATTTTTTTAGTATTTAAGACCATTTTATTAATTTCGCACCAATAAAGAAAACGTGTCAGAGCACTTAGTGATACTTAATCCTAGGACGGTCAACTGTAAAAATAAGTGAGGTATCATTAGCAAAAGTAAAATATCATATAGACCTTTTATGAAAAAGGTTCATTAATGTAAAGTAAAAATAAAAAAGGGCCAAGAATAGATCCTTGTGAAACACCCATCTTTAGGTGAGAACCAGCCGATTTAGATAATTTACATCAACTATGTGGACTCTTTGATTTAGGTAAGAGCAAAAAGATCAAGCGTCGTAAAGGTGCTTAAGAAGCGTGTCACCTGCAACAGTTGTTGATTTAGCTTTGGTAACCACATAATTCACTATGCACGATTTTGTAGCTATAAACATATTATGTCATTTGGTTTAGAATATTATTATCTAAAATCTTATTTAAGGTTAGTAAATAGAGATAAGCTTATAATTTCTGTGCTCTAGCCTTTCGCCATTTTAAACAAAGTTTTACTATTTTTCATGTAACCTGGGAACATAGCGGTTTCAATTATTTTTTTAATTAAGGATAATTGTGGAGCAATAACATTTATAATAATGTTTAGTAATTAAATTGATATACCCGAAGACCCCCATCTCGTTCAAATTTAAAGTTTCAATTGTTTTAAGAATTTCATTTGATGAAACAGATTTAATAACAATACATTTATTACTCACTCTAATATTATTAGTCAACTCGGCTATTGTGTCAGATGATGAAGAATTTAAATAAGGTGTGGGTGTCATTTTGTATTTGAGTAGCCGCCACATATATATCTGAATTTATTTCAATATTATCAATTATTAACTTTATAGGTCCATTTGCATAGCATTTCTTTCAGTTGTCATTCATGTTACAATACTTCAAATGAGTAATTCACGAGTGAGTTGCACATCTTTAGTTATATCTTAAAATACTAAATATCAAATTTTAAAATATTTTATTCCCGGATATTGATACAAATTAACACGGACTGATGATCCCGACTATTGTGTGTAAATATATCTTATGTGGGCCGATCCCGGCGGCACTGCAATGCCGGGCCGACCCGTGACGGGAGTGGAGCGAGCCCCGAACATCCCGTCGGTTTACAAAAATCAGATTAATATACTGGTCCCGACATGCGGGAACTTTCAGATATTAAGCTGAAAAGAACAGATACTACACTTTGATCTTAGCCAAAAGGCCGAGAAGCGATAACTACTGATATACAACAGAGGAGGGTCATTCAGCGAGCGAAAATATTATCACCGCGATGTAGAAAACAACGAGGAATTTACGGTGACATCTAGCGGAACATATATGACATAAGGTAGAGTCGCGCAGTTATCAACGAGCGTGAATTCTTTGATGCAAGATATAAAAAACTTATTTCAATATCATAATATTAATATCTAAAATTACACGTTCCTCCATTTTGATATGACATCTAACTAAAGCTGACAATTTATAATAATTCACGAGTCCTCAATATACATAGACCACTAGTGACATCTAGCGGCGTTGTTGGAACTATTGTACATTTCAATGAATATATAGAACACCTTTGTTTTAATTCTGATTCGGTTACTTTTAACCACTGTCGCTCTCCATATGTCTATATAATTAAGATATACATCTCTATAATAATGGATATGCCAAGACTCTACATCTGATAAGATGTTCTGAAATGTGTGCTTTAGCCGTAATAATACACAACAACAGTATGAGTCAAACGATTTTAATTCATTTGGAAGAAATTTTATTTAATTAAATATAAGAGATAATCTTATATTTTAGTATTATATATACGTAGGAACTACAAACTATACAGTTAGTCGGACTCTACATTAGTGACATCATTTACCGCTAGATGTCGCTGTACATGAGTGAAGTAATTCTGAATCGCGGTGATGATATTTTAGTAATCTTCATGACCCCAGTACGTTACTATTACATGGTCACTCTGGTTTCCCTTCAAAACGTATAAATCTTTCGCCTTTTACTAAAGATTTCCGTGGAGGGGAACACTCAAATGAGTCTTACTCTATTTTTGAAAGCCTCACTTCGGCGAGGTTAATAATTATTGTTATTGTCTAGATCTAGATATAGATTTGGATAGACCATTCAGTCTAAATATCAGATAAATTGTTTTGTAAAAGTGTTATATATTTGTAATTTTAGTAAATTAGTTGTCCTTCAAGAAACGTTAGTAATTTTGTATTTACGTTTGGAAACTAAGAGTGCCATGATTTTAAGGTTAAACACTTGGTAACATGTTTTATCTTATAGAAGAAATTCAATTCTATTAATAATGGTAACAAGACTATATTATACGTAAAAGAATTGTTTAATCCAGATTTGATTCTACAGGAACCAAAGAAAAACACTTTTATTCCAACAACAGAATTATTAAAAAAAATGTTGAAGTTTTTGAAAAACTACTTTAAAAAATTCGCTTACGGTTAGTAGCTTTCATATTTCAATGAATTTCAGTACCCACAGTTTAATTATATTTCGTATTGGATTTAATAATTACTAGACTTTTAAATCCGACTGAACAAATTTTAAAATATCACTTTTTCTGTCTGTCCACTACTCACATGAAAGGTCTCAAGAACTAATACATAAGAGAAGTACATAATGCTAGTACGAAAGGCTTGTACATAAGGCTAGGAAATAAGAGAAATACGTTTCGCGAATGTTCATAAAATGAAATTTTTTTCGTCACTATATTATATATTTATATATAACCATACAAATCAATAGCAAATAATAATATAGTGGTGATTATTACATGTCATGACTGTCAGGGGTCATGACAAACAAGTATACCCTTCATTATAACATACATACGAGTACACCTCTAGTGACATCTAGCGGCGTACTTGACAATACTTTACCTAATGTTTACTATTTATAAACAATATTAAATAAGAATAACTGTATGTGTTATATATCATTTCTTCAGTACAATTAACTATTCTAATCTATCTCTTTAAAATATTAGATTTAAATATTATTTATTATTTACATGTAGATTTTCAAGGTTCATTTTAATGATATTAATAATTTACAATTTTAGTTAAGAAGTAATGTACATAAATGAGTAAGTTGCTAGTCATGAGTTTACGTTATTTTAATGTAATTAATATTTGTAGCGGGGATTTAGTCAATATGAATTTTGGTTGCAAAATCTTTATCAAAAGTAATACTTTTATACTTTTAATAAGGATTTCAAGCTAAAGCATTTCTCAGCATTACTTAGATGATTAAGAAACTTATTGAGAACAACATCATACTTCATAGTATTAACTTAAAACTTTTTATTAACCTCACCGAAGTGAGGCTTTCAAAAATAGAGTAAGACTCATTTGAGTGTTCCCCTCCACGGAAATCTTTAGTAAAAGGCGAAAGATTTATACGTTTTGAAGGGAAACCAGAGTAACTATACATAAATAACGTACTGGGGTCATGAAGATTACTAAAATATCATCACCGCGATTCAGAATTACTTCACTCAGGTACAGCGACATCTAGCGGTAAATGATGTGACCAAATGTAGAGTCCGACTAACTATATTATCTATAGTTATAAAATAGACATAAGTTCTAAAATATAAGATTATCATATACATAGAATTTCTTCTTATTGAATTAAAATCGTTTGTCTCATTCTGTTGTTGTGTATTAAGCGCCTAAGGCACCTATTTCAGAAAATCTTATCAGATGTAGAGTCTTGGCATATCCATTATCATAGAGAAAGGTTTTAGTGCATTGTGTATTAATTATATAGACATATCGAGAGCCTCAGGTGTTATCGTATCAGAATTAAACAAAGGTGTTCTATATATTAATTGAAATGTACAATAGTTCCAACAACGCCGCTAGATGTCACTAGTGGTCTGTGTATACTGAGGCGAGTGAGTTATTATAAATTGTCACTATATGCATTATTTTCATAACAGAATGGAAGTGTAATTTTTGAAATTAATAGTCATCTAGTTGATTTTTTTTTTCCTGAATTCATCTGAGTTCATGGTCGTTGTTAACTGGGTGACTCTACATTATTTTAATTATGTTTTTTTTTTTTTTTCATTTATTTAAAATATATAATGATTACATACATACATCATACAAAGTAAATTGCCACAAAACGTCTCAGAAGTTATCTGGGCAAGTGATTGTTCGCAAGAAAAGTATTATTTTTAAGTACAGTACATCAATAGTAGTTTATCTTATGTATTAAATTTTAGTTTGCATTTAAGTTAAGTTATTTTAAGTTTTCAATCTATAATAAATTTTTATCATACTACAATGTTTTCATTCATTAAAGTGCGGTTGATTTAAGTAGTATTTTTTGAGCGCATTGAAATATTCGTTGTTTTTACATTTATAACCTTTTTGTAAAAAATCTGGTACGTTATTTAAAATTTTTGGTATAAGAGTTTTTACCATTCTTGTACCATATGTATTATTAGTCTTAGGTACACAAAAATTATCCGTATATTCAATAGCTCTAAGATTATTAGGTCTTATTTTTTTTGTAAGAAAAGACGAATCGTTAACTTCGCTTATTATTTTGTAGCAGAATTTGTCATAAATGTTCATGATATTACAATACTTAAATAGTTCTTTATCGTCATATTTCAATCTGCTCAGGATCTGTCTGGGAACCAACAAGTTTAATATTCTTAGCTGAATTTTATACATTTCTTTGAGATAAGTTTTGTAGGTTCGTCCATAACTACTTAACCCATAATTGATAACTGAATCTGCTAGAGCCATATATATTAGCTTTTTAGTGCTAAAAGGCAGCTTATGTTTTAGTACAAATAATTGGCTGAGAGTAGACCGTAATTTTGAGCAAACATGTTCTATATGGGGTTTCCAGTTAAAACGGTTATCAATTATAAGACCAATATACATATGTTGACTAACATGTGTTTGTTCCGCTAGATGTCGCTGTAAAATCCATGTTGTTTTCTGCATCGCGGTGATAATATTTCCGCTCGCTGAATGACCCTCCTCCGTTGTATATTAACAGTTATCGCTTCTCGGCCTTTTGGCTAAGATCAAAGTGTAGTATCTGTTCTTTTCAGCTTAATATCTGAAAGTTCCCGCATGTCGGGACCAGTATATTAATCTGATTTTTGTAAACCGACGGGATGTTCGGGGCTCGCTCCACTCCCGTCACGGGTCGGCCCGGCATTGCAGTGCCGCCGGGATCGGCCCACATTAACATATATCATTACTCGGGATTGGGTATTATGTATTAAGATATATAAGACACCATCTCAAGTCAGGGTAGTTAATTTATTTTTAAATCCATAGATTTTGGTTGATTTTATTTATATTCTCTTAAACTGCTGATAAAGAATAATATATTTTTAGAATCATAAAAAAAAATGAAAGACACTCAAACCTGTTCATTTCTTCTTAAAATTACTGTAAATATTTTAAAATTAGATCCCATTCTGAAGACTATCATATTGTATTATTTATTTTTGTTTGAAGATCGCCACATATTAGTCAACCAGGGCTTTAAAACAGCTAACTCTGACGACGTTATTACTGCTGAACTATTTACTTGCGTAGCCTAGTAGGCAGATTAAATGAGAACATGAGAAACTTAGAACAATGTCAAGATTCAGCTTCCTGGACTCTATATAGTAGCTTATAAATATTTAACCATTTTAGGGACTTCAGTCCCATCCGAACGATTGTTTCCCAAAGCAGCACAAATCTTTAACCAACAACGAAATAGACGCAAAGGAACGCGTCTAAATAACCTTTTGTTATTGCAAGGTTTGTCAAAAGAACACTGGAAATAGGACGTGTTTAAAATTGTAAATGATTATTTTTACAACAATGAAGATTATTGTCATATATGTAATGTTAGAAAAGTACTCGATTCAAAAGATATCGATGTTTTTAATCGATACATCGGAAGACATTTTTTTTTTTTTTTTAAGATGAGAGAAGATTTTACATCGATGCACACTTCCGATATATCGCATCCTCAAGCAATTATTTGTTACTCATAGTTTCCAAATGAGTCCAAAAATTTACCTGACTATTTTGAATATCAACTAATTTCACTAATGATAAAGATATGTACAGAGATAGAAAGACCACCTCTGTTTTCTAAATCATTCTCATTGATAATTGATATTCGATAGATCTAGAAAACTTATAATGAATTATTAACCTCACCGAAGTGAGGCTTTCAAAAATAGAGTAAGACTCATTTGAGTGTTCCCCTCCACGGAAATCTTTAGTAAAAGGCGAAAGATTTATACGTTTTGAAGGGAAACCAGAGTAACGTTGTTATAGTAACCTACTGGGGTTATGAAGATTACTAAAATATCATCACCGCGATTCAGAATTACTTCACTCAGGTACAGCGACATCTAGAGATAAATGATGTCACTAAATGTAGAGTCAGATAAAATGTAGTGATGTGATTAAATTATAAATGATAAAACCTTATCTGATACTAATTTTATAATTACATCTATGAGCACATATTTCACAGTATGAAGTGATAGAGTCAGTTTTCTGTTTTTTAAAACATAATTGTTAGTGCAGTTTATATTTTGAATATTACGTAGTAGGAGGGATTTTCAACTGATATCGGTAGAGATGATTATATTTTTATACTATCAGGTGTTAAAAGAAACAATAAGAAACTTAAAAGAAATCTACTTTGAAATGTACGATAGTTCCAATAACGCCGCTAGATGTCACTAGAGGTCCAAGTTTAGTGAAGACTCGTGACAGTATGGAAGAAATTATAATTTTTGATATTAATTGTAATGCTGTTAAAAAAAGTTTTTTTAGTTGCCTCAAAGAGTTCGTGGCCGTTGAAAAAAGGGGACTCTACATTATTTCATTTACGTGCGTTCCGCTAGATGTCGCTGTAAATTCCGCGTTGTTTTCTACATCGCGGTGTTAATACATTTGCTGTTGCTTTTTTTATTTCTTTTCATAGTAATTTGTTTTATAATATTTAAGTATGCCAAAATTAATTCTATATTTATTACACAATAAAAATCCGTGCGTGCTATTAATAACTTAAAAGCTAGTGTTTCCCTGAGATATGGTTTTAAAGAAATTGGTACTGTTACGTTAGCCTCTAATGCCTATTTAATAACATGTTATTTATAAGTCAAACTTTAAATACTTATATTAAAATTAGTGACAGAAACACGATAACCAAAAGAAAAAGTCGTGGCACCTAAATTTAATTTTCAAACAGTTAAAAATTCCTTCATGGGCTTCAATGTACTCATTAATAAAGTTCCACAAGATATCTTAGACTTTCCTTTACTTCGTTTTTAATCTAAAATGAAAAGTGTATTTTTTATAAAATTAATCTTACTATAACATTCAAGATTTTTAGTTGATAAAAATGTGTGGCAAAATTGTAAAATCAACCTTTAAATGAGTCAATAAACAATTATTGACTCATTTAAAGGTTGATTTTACAATTTTGTTATGTTTTTTTATTTTAATAATTTAACATATCAGTTAAGAAGCAATGTTACATATATAAGAAATTGCTTGTCATGAATTTATGTTGATTTCATGTAATATTTGTAGTGGGAATTGAAAATATGAATTTTGGTTGCAAAATCTTTATCAAAAGTAATACTTACATAAATTAAAGCAACTCCCAAATTTACTTAGATTCATCTTAGCTTACTTATTAAGAACTTCTCAATATAGTATAAACAATATATTAACCTCACCGAAGTGTGGCTTTCAAAAATAGAGTAAGACTCATTTGAGTGTTCCCCTCCACGGAAATCTTTAGTAAAAGGCGAAAGATTTATACGTTTTGAAGGGAAACCAGAGTAACGATGTCATAGTAACAAACTGGGGTCATGAAGATTACTAAAATATCATCACCGCGATTCAGAATTACTTCACTCAGGTACAGCGACATCTAGAGATAAATGATGTCACTAAATGTAGAGTCAGATAAAATGTAGTGATGTGATTAAATTATAAATGATAAAACCTTATCTGATACTAATTTTATAATTACATCTATGAGCACATATTTCACAGTATGAAGTGATAGAGTCAGTTTTCTGTTTTTTAAAACATAATTGTTAGTGCAGTTTATATTTTGAATATTACGTAGTAGGAGGGATTTTCAACTGATATCGGTAGAGATGATTATATTTTTATACTATCAGGTGTTAAAAGAAACAATAAGAAACTTAAAAGAAATCTACTTTGAAATGTACGATAGTTCCAATAACGCCGCTAGATGTCACTAGAGGTCCAAGTTTAGTGAAGACTCGTGACAGTATGGAAGAAATTATAATTTTTGATATTAATTGTAATGCTGTTAAAAAAAGTTTTTTTAGTTGCCTCAAAGAGTTCGTGGCCGTTGAAAAAAGGGGACTCTACATTATTTCATTTACGTGCGTTCCGCTAGATGTCGCTGTAAATTCCGCGTTGTTTTCTACATCGCGGTGTTAATACATTTGCTGTTGCTTTTTTTATTTCTTTTCATAGTAATTTGTTTTATAATATTTAAGTATGCCAAAATTAATTCTATATTTATTACACAATAAAAATCCGTGCGTGCTATTAATAACTTAAAAGCTAGTGTTTCCCTGAGATATGGTTTTAAAGAAATTGGTACTGTTACGTTAGCCTCTAATGCCTATTTAATAACATGTTATTTATAAGTCAAACTTTAAATACTTATATTAAAATTAGTGACAGAAACACGATAACCAAAAGAAAAAGTCGTGGCACCTAAATTTAATTTTCAAACAGTTAAAAATTCCTTCATGGGCTTCAATGTACTCATTAATAAAGTTTCACAAGATATCTTAGACTTTCCTTTACTTCGTTTTTAATCTAAAATGAAAAGTGTATTTTTTATAAAATTAATCTTACTATAACATTCAAGATTTTTAGTTGATAAAAATGTGTGGCAAAATTGTAAAATCAACCTTTAAATGAGTCAATAAACAATTATTGACTCATTTAAAGGTTGATTTTACAATTTTGTTATGTTTTTTTATTTTAATAATTTAACATATCAGTTAAGAAGCAATGTTACATATATAAGAAATTGCTTGTCATGAATTTATGTTGATTTCATGTAATATTTGTAGTGGGAATTGAAAATATGAATTTTGGTTGCAAAATCTTTATCAAAAGTAATACTTACATAAATTAAAGCAACTCCCAAATTTACTTAGATTCATCTTAGCATACTTATTAAGAACTTCTCAATATAGTATAAACAATATATTAACCTCACCGAAGTCTGGCTTTCAAAAATAGAGTAAGACTCATTTGAGTGTTCCCCTCCACGGAAATCTTTAGTAAAAGGCGAAAGATTTATACGTTTTGAAGGGAAACCAGAGTAACGTTGTTATAGTAACCTACTGGGGTTATGAAGATTACTAAAATATCATCACCGCGTTTCAGAATTACTTCACTCAGGTACAGCGACATCTAGAGATAAATGATGTCACTAAATGTAGAGTCAGATAAAATGTAGTGATGTGATTAAATTATAAATGATAAAACCTTATCTGATAGTAATTTTATAATTACATCTATAAGCACATATTTCAAAGTATCAAGTGGTAGAGTCAATTTTCTGTTTTTTATAACATAATTGTTAGTGCAGTTAATATTTTGAATATTACATTGTAAGAGGCATTTTCAACTGATATCGATAGAGATGATTGATGATGATGATGATGATGACAATAGAAACAGTAAGAATATTAAAACAAATCTAATTTGAAATGTATGATAGTTCCAGTAACGCCGCTAGATGTCACTAGAGGTCCAAGTTTAGTGAAGACTCGTGAATTATTATACATTGACACTTAATGCTAATTTTCACGACATTTTGGAAGAAAGTATAATTTTTGAGATCAATTGTAATGCTGTTAAAAAAAGTTTTTTTATTTGCATCAAAGAGTTCGTGTTCGTTAATAACCGGCGACTCTACATTATTTTATTTACGTGTGTTCCGCTAGATGTCGCTGTAAATTCCACGTTATTTTCTACATCGCGGTGTTAATACTTTTGCTGTTAACGGACGTTAATACGGCTTGACTCATTAATTTATTTCTTTTTATAGTAATTTGTTTTATAGTGTTTTATTATGGGGTGGTGATGCCAAAATTTATTCTATTTTTATTGCACAATAAAGATCCGTGCCTGCTATTTATAACTTCATATATACATTATAAAAGCTAGTCATTTCCTGAGATATGTTTTTGAAGAAATTACTATTACGGTAGCCTCTCATGCCTATTTAACAACACGTTATTGATAAGCCAAACTTTAAATACTTATATCAAAAACAGTGACAGAAACACATAAACAGAAGACATAAAATGAAAGTCATGGCACCTAAATTTCAATTTCAAAAGTTAACAATTCCTTCATGGGCTTCAATGTACTCTTTAATAAAGTTCCACAAGATCTTAGACTTTCCTTTTCTTAGTTTTAAATCTAAAATCAATGTATTTTTTATTAAATAAATCTTATTATAGCGATCAAGAATTTTTAGTTGATCGAGATGTGTGGAACTTAGGTTATTGACACATTTAAGGGTTGATTTTATAATTTTGTTATGTTTTTTGATTTTAATAATTTAACATATCAGTTAACAAGTAATGTACATATATAAGAAATTGCTTGTCATGAATCCATGTTGATTTTATGTAATATTTGTAGCGGGGATTGAAAAAAATAGGAATTATGGTTGCAAAATCCTTATCAAAAGTAATACTTATACAAATTAAAGCAACTCGCAACATTACTTACATTTTAGATTGATCTTACCATACTTATTAAGAACTTCTCATTATAGTTCAAACAATTTATTAACCTCACCGAAGTGAGGCTTCAAAAATAGAGTAAGACTCATTTGAGTGTTCCCCTCCACGGAAATCTTTAGTAAAAGGCGAAAGATTTATACGTTTTGAAGGGAAACCAGAGTGACGATTACATAGAAACATACTGGGGTCATGAAAATTACTAAAATATCATCACCGCGATTCAGAATTACTTCACTTAAGTACAGCGCCATCTAGCGGTAAATGATGTCTCCAAATGTAGAGTCAGACTAACTGTATTATGTATATGTTGATAAATATAAGGTCTTGTCTTATATTTTAATGTTTATTGCAAATATATAGATATTATATAGATCTTACAAAATCTATTTAAATTTAAATTTATCAAGAAGACGTAAAACAACCTGAAGCGCCAGCTAGCGGTAAATGATGTCACTAATTGTAGAGTCCGACTAACTGTATTGTTTATAGTTCCTACATATATACAATACTAAAATATAAGATTATCTTTCATATTTAATTAAATAAAATTTCTTCTTATTGAATTAAAATCGTTTGATTCATACTGTTGTTTTATATTAAGCGCCTAAGACACCCATTTCAGAACATCTTATCAGATGTAGAGTCTTGACATATCCATTATCATAGAGATGTATATCTTAATTATATAGACATTTCGAGAGCATCAGGTGTTAAAATTAACCGAATCAGAATTATAAAAAAGGTGTTCTATATATTCATTGAAATGTACAATAGTTCCAACAACGCCGCTAGATGTCACTAGTGGTCTAAGTTTATTAAGGAATCGTAGATTTTTAAAAGTTGACATTAATTGTTAGCTTTCTTAAAATAATGGAGTAATGGAGGAATTTTGAACATTAATCAATAGTCATGTTGTTGTAACAAATTTTAGTTAGTAGTATCAAAGAGTTTGCAAAGAGTTGATAATTGCACGACTCTACCTTATGTCATATTTGTTCTGCTAGATGTCGCTGTAAATAAGTGGTTGTTTTCTACATCGCGGTGATAATATTTTAGCTCGCTGAATGACCCTCCTCCGTTGTTTATTAGTAGTTATCGCTTCTCGGCCTTTTGGCTAAGATCAAAGTGTAGTATCTGTTCTTTTCAGCTTAATATCTGAAAGTTCCCGCATGTCGGGACCAGTATATTAATCTGATTTTTGTAAACCGACGGGATGTTCGGGGCTCGCTCCACTCCCGTCACGGGTCGGCCCGGCATTGCAGTGCCGCCGGGATCGGCCCACATTAACATATATTGACACCCGGGATCAAACCCATATAGAGATATGTTTAAACCCTTATATCTACCTATATTATAATATACATATATATATAAAACCCATCTAGCCTTTGTAGTTGGATATTTGTATTTGTTTTAGCACTGAGGTCGATCGACACAAAGTAAGAGTATCCATACAGTTTCTTGTAGGATTTTTTCCATGAAATTACTTTTTTGGAACGGTTCAACTTTAGTCTGTCGTAACAAACAAAAAATTTTACTTAACAATAAATTATCTCAGCAATTTTTTTAGAATGTAACAGTAATAAAGCAAATGAAACAAGAAATAAATGTGCAAATATATTAATATAAGCTTCGTAACAAACAGTCATATTAGATATAGTTAATTTACATTGTATTTTAAACTGAAGTAGTGTTACAAAATTTTATTTACTTGACCCCAAATATGGTAAGGTAAAGATGTACAAAATTCAGTTTAGTGACTATACACATGCTTTCTAACTAACTTGGTTTTCAAAGATCAAATATGTAACATGTTAACTTACTAATAATAAAAATGTAGTAAGTCAGTCACACTGATATGTTATTTATAGAAAAAAAAAATGTTTTACTTTTCGTTTCAACTTTTGGTGTATTTTAAATATATACACGAGAATAACTAAAATATATATATATATATATATATATATATATATATATATATATATATATATTTTATTGTATTTTTTTCCGATATTCGTTGTTCCTTTACCGGAAATATTTTCTCTAATAATTAAGGGTTCTGTAGAGATTCGTTTTAGAGATAAGCCATCCTTTGTATTATTTTATTTTATATATATATATATTGGCATTTGTATTTATTCCTGGTACATAAATAAATAAATAATTATTAAATAATTTAACAATAAAAATGCAAAAGAAGTGACTTCTTAATTAATTTCAAGAAAGATCTGATTTAAAAATTAATATTTCGTTATACACATTACAAATTAATATCCAAAATTGTCATTACAGTTCTAACCCTCACACTGGAGGTTTGCCAACAATTGAGACTACCAAGCTCTTAATTTAAGTGTATTGATTATAAACAATACATTATCTCGGATCGCGGATCGGTTATTGGGAATGCACGATAACTTTAAAGGGTTATACGCAGTTGCGAGGCTAAAAAATAACGTTTTTTTTATGTTTTTTTTTTGTAGACACAGCTTTTATTTATTAATTACAAGTGATGGTAATTTTGAAAGAGCATACTTTTGAGAATACAATTGTGTTACTCATGTCAAAATATTGATGAGCACCGCTTCTGTAGATGATGTCCCGAATGACCTCCAAAAAAAGGCGCTCGGCGGTAAGCACCAATTCGATGGTTTGGATTATCTGAAATAAAAAAGAAAGGTGAATTCTTTTAAAGGATAGATAAATGCAGGTATTGAACGAAAGAATAAACAGAATTTTGATTTTTGACAAAATGGCGGCTATTTGAAAAAATAATAATTTCGTTTTCGATTAAAATTTTCGCTCTAAATTGTCAAACAAAAAAAATGCAAAATTTTTTTTTACATCTTACCCTTCGTTCAAAACCTCAAGAATGTATCTAAAAAAGTTTCAGAAGTAGTACACACGTAGTTAATTTTTTTTAAACTTACATGATATCATCGATTCCAGGTCCATAAGAGGGACATTGTGTAGGCTCCTTAGCTTCCAATAAGGCCAGCTGGTGTTGTCGTCGAGCCATTCTTTCTTCACGCGTGCTCCCTTGCGCTCTCCCGTCGGAGATCATCACACGCTCTGCGTCCTCTTTTGGAGTATAAGCATGAGGTGCGGGGCCTAATGAAAGTCCTAATGCATTCATAATGTACAACAATGATGTTGTACCTTCATTATATACTGCAGCTGCAATGAAAGCCGCTATTTCAACAACTTTAGAGCCACATGGAACTTTTTTCGGAGTTATTTTCCATATTAACTGATTGTAACTCTCATTATTATTTTGTGTGAATCCACCTACACACCTTTCCAATAAATTTACATTGCTAAGATTTCCATAAATTGTAATATAGTTTTAGCAACAACAGCTGGTAAATCTGGTAAAGATAATAATGGGTGTAAGAAGATAATGTATCTGTTGCTAGCGCTTGCTGCCAACTACATCATGAACCTTCTCCACTTGGGCACATTTGGTGTTGAGGCTTCTCATCGGTCGAACAATAGTGATAATAAGTTTACCAAATTGCATTATACATATTGTCCACAGAATCACAATTTCTTCTTATTATACTCACCTATTACTACTATATACTCACATTATACGAGAAAACACAATAGAATAAGGGGTCTCAGGTAGCGCGCGTCAGGCGTGCATTTGCTCATGCAGTTCTTACTGTCCCTACTTTCTAACAGTCTGAAACTGCCTTACAAATTCAGGTATATCTCCGAAAGTATTTATCGGATTAACTTCAAATTTTCAGAGAATATATTCGAATATGTATATGTACATTCCGAAAATGATGAAAAAAAAACGATTTTTTGAAAATTCTAACTGCTTATAACCCCAATGAACCATGAATTGGGTATCAATGATAATCATAATTACCTGGCAAAGATCTACAGCCTTATTCAGATTCTCATCAGCGAAGAAACTGTCACGGAGATGACGAATCACAGCATCCCGCATCTCTTGCGTTATGGTAGTATAGTGCACCATGCTGATGATACAAATTAATTGAGCGAAGCGAACTGTTACATTCCTTGAGTGCACCCCTTCTCAGCACCTAATCACCTAAGCACTCGTCCCTAGCCATGCATCACTCTCACGATCAGTCGCCTCCTAATATTCCCGTCGCGCACTTCTCTCTCCCATAAACTCTCGCATATTGTAATTGAATAAGTTTATTCAAAGAAAATATATTTACTATTCTTTTATGAAATTAGTTTCCTTTTATAAAAGACTCTTAAAAATCGAGTTCTAACAGCACCTTCTGCAGCACTCGCAGTCCCAAGCTGCTGCAAATTCTCTGCGAGTAAGCTCCCGTGGCGTCTACTTTGAATAGCTGCAAGATATCACATAAATATAATATATGTAGGGTTTTTTATTTACCTTAATTAAAAATATAGGAACTGAAAATGGAATTGGAATTTTCTTTTTAAATTTAGTGTTTCACTGCATAATATTTTATTCTTAAATGCAAAGAAAACTAAGTGCATGCACTTCCTAATCTACAAAGTCAAAATTGTAGCTTGATCCTTAACAACGAAATGTTAGAACTGACTGACGCAATAATTTTCTATAATGTAGCTTTAGATAAACATCTCCAGTGCAACCCCCATCTCTCAACACTTGCAAGCAAATTCGGCCGTTCTAAATCGTCTTGCAATTAAAAAAGTAAGACAATTAACGGACGTTAAAACGGCTCGACTCGTTAATTTTAGTTATTTTCATAGTATTTTGTCTTACGTTATTTTATTATGGGGGAGTTCTACCAAAATTAATTTTATATTTATATTACAAAAAAGAATAGTGCTATTATCTGAGCGAAGTGAGCGGAGCGCTCTACTGAAGACTTTACATTCTTTGTCACGAATAGTCTCGAAAATTACTTGACGGAAAATTATGAAATTTTGCAATCAAAAAGACACACATTAAGAAAAGGTTTTAAATAAAATTGAAAAATGTCACGTCGTTGAGGAATAATCATCAAAATATTGAATATGAAATTGAATTGAATATACCGTTGAAGTTGAAGAAAAATTTGTCTCTTGGCACCCCTAGTAACTTAAAAGCTAGAGATTCTGTCAGTAATGTTTTCTAAGAAATTGGTATTCTTTTAGTGGCTTCTCAATATATATTAAATAACATATTATTTATGCGATACAATATAAATAGTTGTATAAAAAACCAGTTACAGACACACGATAAACACAATAAATAAACTGGCAAAACCTAAGTTTCGTCTTCAAAAAGTTAACAAATCCTTCATGGGTTTGAGTGTACGCATATACAATAAAGTTTCACAAGATATCTTACAACTTCCTCTTCTTAGTTTTATATCTAACAAGGTAAGCCCGTTGAAGCCAAAGGCTTCAATAATGATTAGTTTAGAACCAAAACTTATTATAAGTATTAGAGTACGATTGATTAATCGATTAATTAAAGCCGAAAATTCCTTAAAAAAATAAGGAATATATATATTAAATCTTTTTTTAGGATTGATTTATCGAATAATTAATATATATATTATGTATTATTAATTAACAAATTTCGGGGCAACGTTGTTCAATGCACAGTGAAATGGAAAGAGAAGAGAGCTTGAACTTGCCACCAAAGAGACCAAAGAGTAAAGCACGTGGTTGAATCGACCAATGGGATATCGGCACGTTGCCGCTACAAAATCCTTTCTGTTTTTATAAGTAAGAAAACCAAAAAAAGTGTGTCATTAAATAAATCTTATAACATTCAAGAGTTTTTAGTGGATCGAAAGCATTCCGAGCCGGTGGTAGCTTACCAACAGACTAACTCCACTGACCTTGTTCAATGTAATAATTGACTATTCAAAAGTGCTTGTAAATGCCTACATGAACAAAGATAATTTGAAATCGAATTTATTTGGAACTGTTCATTGTAGTGATGTTATTAATTTATCATATCAGTTAAAAAGCAATATATGAAATTTGGTTCTAAAATCCTTAACAAAAGTAATAATACTTATATACAAGTTAAAGCAATTCTTAATATTACTTAGATGGATCTCAATAATATTATTAAGAGCTCCATAATAGTATTAAGTAGAATCATTTATTTACCTCACCGAAGTGAGGCTTCAAAAATAGAGTAAGACTCATTTGAGTGTTCCCCTCCACGGAAATCTTTAGTAAAAGGCGAAAGATTTATACGTTTTGAAGGGAAACCAGAGTAACTATGTCATAGTAACGTACTGGGTTCATGAAGATTACTAAAATATTATCACCGCGATTCAGAATTACGTCTCTCGGGTACAGCGACATCTAGCGGTAAATGATGTCATTATATGTAGAGTCATACAAACTCAATTCTCTGGCCTTATCCCAGTTTTGGTGTCGGCGCAGTTTGTTTATTCCTTCTATATTCTCCTGTTACTTGTCATCTCTGTACTCCCTTCTTATTCATATCGTATTTCACAGTCCATTCATTTTTTCTTCAGCAGTAGAAATAATCACAGGTAATTTAAACCTCATCAGGTGAGGATATTTATAAAGCAAGACAATTTTTTGTCTAATTATGTGTCTCTACATCTGACCTCAAGTAATGAATAAAATAACAGAACTCTACATTTACTTTAAATATTTATTGTTATATATTTTAGTACATTAACAATCACAAAATCTACATCAAACATCTAATAGAGATAGATTTGAGTACGTGTATATTAAACACACTGATGTAAACACGTTTATATCAATATTGTAAACACCCTAAGGGCGGTACATAGAATACAAATACACAGTCTACGTACAAGTAGATCACATACAAAATATATTACGAGACCAATATTGTTAGAAACTTTTAATAAAATATATTTTATATCAAGAAAATATAAAGTACAAAATGTTATTTTGAATCCGAGATATAACTATAGTGACATCTGTGTATGATAGCATTCATATGACAATTAATAAATTATTAATTCGATGTGTTTTTATATCATGTAACTACATTACATTTTATTTATAAAACAAGATATTGTTATAGTATTTTGTGCACAGTAACATAGTATGTGAATATCAAAATTGTACGCCAAAGTTACAAATGTTAAACAGATTTGTTAAAAACAAATAGTGTATCGTTGTGTTTTTGTTATCAAAGCGAATACCATAGTAAGTAACATGATATTCACGGTATCTCCAGCGCCATGACGCAGAGCGAGTCGTGGGGGGGCGGGACTTTGAAGATGGGTCCATTTTCGTCGCAATGCTCCGAGTAACGCACCTTCTGCAGCACTCGCAGTCCCAAGCTGCTGCAAATTCGCTGCGAGTAAGCTCCCGTGGCGTCTACTTTGAATAGCTGCAAGATATCAAATAAATATAGCATAAAATAATTGTAGTCTTTTTGTGACTTTTAAGTTAATTTAAAAATATAGGAACTGAGACTGAAATTGCAGTTTTCATTTAATATTTCGTGATACTCATTATATAAGATAATCAAATCAATAGCCATTAGCAAAAATTAATATAAATTATTCAAAAACGTACATTAAAAATTTTTATAAATTGCAATTCGTAATAATTATTCAATACTTTTTTGTTGGAGAGGTAAATATATTAAGAATAAGAATTATATAATTATCTAAAACCAATCTAATACGTGTAATGCAATAATGTTATTATATTCATTTTTTCATTCATTGCAATCTTTTTTACTAATAAATCCAAGAATTCCTAAGGAGTAAGGATTTTTGTACATTATTAACCTCACCGACCGGCTTCAAAAATAGAGTAAGACTCATTTGAGTGTTCCCCTCCACGGAAATCTTCAGTAAAAGGCGAAAGATTTATACGTTTTGAAGGGAAACCAGAGTGACTAATTTCCATTTATCAGAGCTTATATCCCAGTGCTGAGAAAATCTCGTTAGCGTGATGTACATTTTACAACACATAGACAGCGCCATCTAGTTTATGTAAGCATAAACTATAAGGTTGATAATCAATATTGATATTTTGAATTGTATTGTTTTGTATTATAGATAAATTAGTTATCTAAATGCATATGTCACTTTAATATTACATGATCTAGAATGAAAAAAGCTGTTTACAGAACCTTTTACCAAAGTATTTCCGACTATCTAGAACATATTCCGCCGTGAGTACGAAGCGCTCGCTGAAAAGCTATCCCATTATTTATCATAACTGTAATATACTATGGGCGCCAACAGACCCTCAATTTCGACTCGCTCGCTGCGCTCGCGAAATCTTGAAAGCCGTTTGTATATTGAGCGAAGCGAGC
This sequence comes from Melinaea marsaeus rileyi, assembly GCA_918358865.1. Classification (NCBI taxonomy): domain Eukaryota; kingdom Metazoa; phylum Arthropoda; class Insecta; order Lepidoptera; family Nymphalidae; genus Melinaea; species Melinaea marsaeus. Next base: position 7,267,571 of record OU911093.1, on the reverse strand, counting down.
TCAATGTAATGACTCATCGTTGTAGACAATGTCGGTAATGTAGGAGATTTCAGATTAGGCTGACAGTAGCGCCACGATCATCACCAAGCCATGAAATTAGACCTAACCTAACCTAACACGACAATTAGATTTGAACCAATGCAGGCGCTTAGCGATATCCGGAGGAGACCACGTGGAGGTGGACTGGTGGGAGGTGGGGACTGTATAATTCGATTTAAAAAATTCTTTACGCGCTTTTATTGCAAAGCAAATTTTTCGCGCGATTTTTTTTTTTCCCATTTACTTCAATGGGATATCAGTTTTTTTTACGATTATTCCTCAACGACATGACATTTTTCAGATATTTTTTTTAATTATCACCTAAAGCGTGTCTTTTTGATTGCAAACTTCATAATTTTTTAGACGGCGAAACGTCAGCATAGCTGCACGTTTGGCTGTACACAATGCAGTTTTGCTACCGACGCTGTTATACGGCAGCCAAACGTGGGTAACACAGAAGAAGAATATAAGAAAGATGAATGCTGTGGAGATGCGATCTCTTCGCAGAATATGCGGAGTCAGTCTAGCTGACCAAATCCGCAATGAAGAGATCCACAGAATGGCAGGTACTAGCGAAGATGTCACGGTGAAAATGAAGAAGAACGTGCTCAGGTGGTATGGGCACGTCGAAAGAAGGTGTGATGAAAGAATGGTAAAAAAGATTTTTAAAGGAAAAGTGAGTGGTAAGAGAGACAGGGGGAGGTCTCGAGTGACCTTCGAAAACACCAGTATAGCTATGATACTGGAAGAAGGTTACTTAAAAAGCATGAGGACCCCCCGGAGGGCATGTATGAAGAGGTTGTGTCTGACCGGGGCGAAAGCAGTATGCAGGAACCGTAGCGTTTGGCGCTCCGTCGTCTCTGGCTACCCCGCAAGGGATATGGCGTGAAGATAAAAAATAAATAATAAACATTTTATTTAGATTTTTGATTTAGAACAAATCTTCTTCGTAGTTTAAGAGACAATATAACAGACCTTAAAACCATGGTCCATGGCGGTCTGGATGCTCCTGGTCATAAGCTCCTTGGCCAGTCCGCGGCCGCGCGCGTGCTCCGACACGGAGATGATGCGGCACTCCAGCACGCGCTCCACCGCGAACGTGTGGAACAGCTCCAGGTCACGGCTTACCGTGTACAGGATGTTAAAGATCTGGAGTTTTTAGAATTACGATTTTGAATATGATTTTTTCTTTCGAAAACCATTTCTTTTTCTCAGTTTAATTTAATCGTATGTTGAATTTTCTATTACATTGTTGTTGTGATAAAACTTAAATTAATATTTCAATACCTTGTTATATTTTTCGTCAGAGGACTGGTGAATTTTTTCGATGGACTGCTCAATATCCCCGGGTCACAAAACACCATTCAGAGCCACTCCAAGGACCTATAATAAATAATACATTCATATAAAATTTTATTTCAAATGTATTCAACAGTTTTATTTTACATAAAATTACGGTTGCTGGTAACCTTAACTGTGGTTATTTGACTGCAGCTCGTATTGGGCTGGTTCGACCGAGGAAGGTCCACCCTCTTACAGAAGATCGACGTAAACAAAATTTACTCGATTATGTTCCGTCGGTCAGTGAGACAAACCGGAAAATCAAAGCCCCGCTCCTCGCCAAACATGAAAGCGATGTCTAGCAGTTAGTCTGGACATGGCGAAAGCCTTCGATCGTGTATGGCACAAGGGGCTTCTTTTGAAGCTTCCTTCCTATAGGCTTCCCGACAGTTTATGTAAGTGAATCATCAGCTTTCTCACTGGGTGGAGCACACAGGTCGTTCTCGACGGTGTTTGCTTGGACCCCAAGCCAGAATGAATACTGAGACTGAGAGAATAAATACTGAGAGAATGAATACTGAGACACCAAGGAAACTTGTGTCTTCTATAGAGACTTGACTGGGGCGGATCTCAGAATGGGGCGAACGGAACCACGTTCAGTTTAATTCCCAAAAAACACAAGTTTGCACGTTTACCACTATGAAAACCCCATTTGTCGTGTTACGGCTCTTCGAGAGTACTTCTGACAATGCCTCGCCAAGTATCAGTATCCTGGGCCTCGACATTTCGGACGATTGTCAGTTTCATGGTCATCTAGAGAGCAAGGCCTCGATGAAATTGGGAGTGATCATTAGAGCGAGGCAGTAGTTCAGGTCTGACCAAAGACCTGAAATACTGCCGGGCGCAGGGCCAGCCACACACGGAGTACATACAGTCTCATTTCTGGTCCGGATCACCCCAATATCAGCCTCTACCGTTTGACTGCGTACAACGGGCAGCCGTTGGGATTGTCGGGGACCCGGTGCTCTGTGAACGGCTGAACTCTCTGGCATTGCATAGAGACGTCGCTTGTCTGTGCGTCTTCTATCACATTTACAACGGGAAGTGTTATGAAGAGCTAATCAATCTGATGTCTGCCGCTGAATTTCATCTCCATATATCACGTCATCGTCTCCAATACCATCCGTACCACCTGGATACGTGTTCCACTGCGCGGTTTTCATGGACCTTATTTAAACGTACCACTTTGTAAATTTATACGACATGGGCACCTTCAAAACAGACGTATACTCTTGCCTCCAAGGCCTGCAGCGCTCTTATGAATCTTCGGATGTTGCAGGAGTTCATGGGCGGCGGTGATCACGTATCATCAGTGATCCGCAAGCTCGTTTGCCCTCCTCTAAACTATAAAAAAAATACGTAATCTGGAGTTGAACCAGCTTCTGGATTACCGTCTTCACTTTAAATACTGAGCCATCATGTTTTGTCTTTCCATTTCAACATGTAAATAATAAATAAATTATACATTAAACTGTGAAAACTGTTCCAAACTTACGGTATCTCTTTCAATAGCAGCAATGGACATTCCATCGGCGATGGTAGCTAGGCAGAGTCTCTCCAAGGCCGCGTGAGGCTGACCGCGCTGGCACAGACCTACAGCCTTATTCAGGGGCTCATCAGCGAAGAAACTGTCACGGAGATGACGAATCACAGCATCCCGCATCTCTTGCGTTATGGTAGTATAGTGCACCATGCTGATGCTACAAATACAACAATAGAAGACAAAAAAATAATTAAAATCAATGACCCTAACAAAAGTATATACGATAAATGTTTTTAATACATACATACATATATTCATACATACATACATTCTATAAACGTTAAATGTTCAATTTAGTATTTACTGGCTGTGCACAAGACCTCCTTCGCGCGATTTTTTTTAATATAAAAGTAACCTGAATTATTCCTCATAACATCAGCTAGCCGCCAGTAAAAATTAAAATCAGTCAGAGATTAACCGAACCAAAAAGACAGACATTAAAATATATACTTTCATAAATATTTAGTTGAAAGCTGTTAATTTGAAATTACAAAAACACTTCCATTTTTCATATGTATAGATTAATTACGTTTCTCATTAAATATTTATATATTCCAAACATTTACCGATGAAAATATATAAGGTGATACCGATAGGAAAAAGGAATTTCAATTTAGTAAGACCTTGTCGTGAAAGCGCGGCGGGGGCTTAATAAAGCGTTCCGGAACGGGTCAAGGCCGTACGAACGGATCGAACCAGGCCAGATAGGGTCTGGACTATTAATTATCAACTGTCCGAACCAAAACAAAATGATGGTAAAGAAAGCTTATATAAAGAACTTGTAAGATTTTATATTATTCAGAGAAATCATGTATTTATTTCATACTCAAACAATGTTGAATTCGTAACTCGATACTAAAATAGATTTCATCAATTCAAATTGACTACGTGAAGTTTTAAATCAATTTGGCTGAAAGGCTATCAAGTTTTCCATACCTCGTTAGATTTTAATGGAAGTTCATGTGTTATTAATGAACTTATATACATATATACATATTCTAGATATTACTATATAGTTTATATTACTTAGAATAACAAGTTACACTTTTTAAGCACGTTTATACTCATAATCAAGTAAAAGTAACATTTTATATTATATCTTTATATAAATTAATTTAATCTTTTATAATATAAATACATATAATAATTTAATCTTATATTATGTATGTTTATCCTACAATCATGACTATATTCTATTCACAATGATTTGGCAAAATATCATACATAATGTTTCCGTGGAAAAATGCGTAGTCATTCATCCCCCAAGGGTGCTCTGCTCCCATTCCAATTTAGTTAATTTATTACTTTTAAAATTAAATATCTTTTCTTAATTTCCACACGAGTGAAGCCACGGGTTGCAGCTAGTAATATAATAATTCAAAACGTCTAAACCAGAAGACAATGCAAATTGAAATTGTAATTAAAATAGAAGATCGTTTACTTTAGGGACGTGATGTCGATGGAAATATTATAAACTTTACAATTAATTCTCTTTCTATCTCTCTCTCTCTCTCTCTATCCTTCCTTCTCTCTCTCTCTTTATAAATTTTTTTTCTAATGATTAAGATGGAATTGAAGATAAATCAAAATGAGCATTCATTTTTAAATGAAACAAATGTATGTTAAATGATTTACATTGTTTAGTTAAAAATTATTATATATTACTATAATATAAAAATTACAAGAATTTTGATATGCTATCCAGTATTCTTAGATCTTGGAGGGAGACAGGACGCAGGGGAATGGCGGGCCATTAGTACCAACATTTTTGACGAGCACCAATTGACTACAGACAGATGAACTATATGATAATTATATATATATAGGACTCTTTGATTATATTAAATAAATCATTTTCATGTTTGTTTTATGCTGACTGTCCTTTGTGTAATGGAGCGTCAAAAATATTGTTGAAACAGCAAAATTTTATATTTTATACACATTTAATTAAGTATTAACTAAATAAAAATATAATTAAAATATTTAAACATATTAAGTATTATTCAAAAATAATACAATACTAAAAAAAAACAACAAAAAATTCCACGCATATTTGTAATTAATAACATAAAATAAACATCAAATAATGTTCAATAATACTTCTATATTGATTTATGAAATAAAATATTAGATATATAATTACAATAATAGATAAACAAATAAATATCATTTAATAATAGACATGCAACAAAGAATGCATTTTAACAATACTCACAATATGTCTTCCTTCCGAGAGCGAGGTTTGCGCACTGAGTCCGTCTCTTGAGGTCTGAAGACTGATACGCCCGCCCTACCAAAGATTAAAACGTAGAATTGACAGATTTTGAGATTGTATATATATAGTATATTCACTTATACCTTTAGGGACTTTTATCAAATGTATTTTAGTTTTAAAACTTTTCAGACCAAATATTTTTATTTTGCTCTTTCAAGACATCTCTCTTTAGAGCTATGTCTTACTTTTAAAACCGTTTTTTCCTATTTCAAGACTTTCTTGTTTTAATTTTAAACCCGTCAGAATTTAATGTAAAAAATAGTTTCCTATAAATCCTTTTCGATATTGTAATATTAAATAAATAACTTTATTTCGAGCAATAATAGGCGTCATAAATAATGTTTATAAAATTAATCTTCATACTCAAAAAGATAAAATTTCAAAGCTTAAAAACGAGCAAAATCGCAGAATAATATATGTACAAAATACTGTTATACCACCATCATTAAAAAGTTATAACAATATTATATATATATATATATATACATATATATAACGAGCAAACAGTATAAATAAATACTATATATATTAAATTAACCTATAAATCCTAATTCTCGCATTTCCTATAAGATCACGTCCAAACAAAACCATCCGACACGATAACACTTGAACGCCATTTGTATTTTCACACTTTATTTCCATTTACAAAATAAACATCTTTTACTTTTACTATAATAATAATCCTATATTTTAGTTGTAATAATGATGATAAATTTTAATCATTTGATTCTCGTTAGATATATCCTACGAGGTGGAGGATACAGGAGGTGGGGAGGGAGGTAATGGGTGTAATTTCCCGTATCCAGGAATGCTTAACTCTTACCAATGTAATTTAATTATCATATCTCCATTGAGGTTTAATTTTAGTGTATATTAATAATCTGATTTTCTGGAACTTTCTTAAAACTAGGATTCGACGCCATGCGCTTCGGGAATTGAGCGGAGCCCCCTCAGTTTTTTGACCATCATTTCTAAACGGAATGAGATATTTTAATTCTGTTTTATTAAAAATATGCCCATTCCCAAGCTCTACAGTTCTGCCAATTTTCATTCAAATCGGTGCAGTAGTTTTTATGTGCTTCAAAAAGAAGTTTCCCAAACGTTTCTTCGCTTACGCTCACCTCAATTCTTTCTTTCTATATACGCGTAAGTTACTTAAAGATATCAGGCAAAGTTCAGAACTTTAGAACCAACAAACATAAATATAGATTAAAATTTCTTATATTCAATTACCTTATTTATTTAAAAGTAAATCCTCTAACTTTAAATGCACGCAATGAAGAGATCCACAGAATGGCAGGTACTAGCGAAGATGTTACGGTAAGAATGAAGAAAAACGTGCTCAGGTGGTTTAGGCACGTCGAACGAATGAGTGATGAAAGAATGGTAAAAAAGATTTATATAGGAAAAGTGAGCGGTATGAGAGATAGGGGGAGGCCTCGAGTGACCTTCGAAAACACAGTATCTATGATACTGGAGGAAGGTCACATAAAAAGCATGAGGACCCCCCGGAGGGCATGTATGACGGTTAATGTCTGTGGCCAAGGCGAAAGGCTATGCAGGGACCGTAGCGTTTGGCGCTCCGTCGTCTCTGGCTACCACGCAAGGATAATGCCGTGAAGATAAGTAAGTAAGTTAAATAAAACAAACACAAAAATGTAATCATTTTATTTGCAAGACTAAATTTAAAATATCTTAAAAACTATGACGTATTAATTACGTGAAATCTTAACAAGCTTCATACATTGCAATAAAATCTAACCTATACTACACTAAAGCTTAAATATAAGGCATTTTATCACTGCCGACTCAAACACGGCTTTATTAACACTAAACCTACCAGTACTGGTCAAATTGACCGTTCTTAAACTTTTGTAAAACTTACACATTTTTAAACGTTATAATATCATTATCAAACTACATGACAATTCTTAGAATATGCATATAATATTTTCTTCACTCTTTACTTTTAGTTATTTCCATTATTACCTGCGTTATATAATAAAATAACTTTTAATTACCGGTCAATTTGACGGCGTACAGTAGGAACAGGTATACAAGAATTGTCGGTATTTTTATGAGTTTTTTTTTAAGGAACACGACTATAATTTAAAAATATAAGCCTCTTATATAAAATTTAATATTAAATACTTAAGATATATAATTTAAATTATTTAATTTTTGGTTTATAGCTTGTTTGTGAATTGAATACATCAAATCGAGGACTAATTATTTTAAAGAAATAAAAAAAAAAATTTAACCTAGACCTAAATAAGATTTTAATAAAAAAAAATCAGGATTTTTTTTTAATTTATGTCAAATAAAAGAATAAATATTGTAATATCACAAAATGTAAGTTTTAATTTTCACATCTTATATTAATATCATAATAATAAAAAAAAAGCATTTTTTCAGTCAGCATTGTAGTAACAGATTATAAATTTACTACACAACGGCATAGATAACAAAATTTCCCGCCATTTATTGAGCGAAGCGAACGAAGTGAGCGGAGAGTTTTACTGGAGACTTTTTACATTCTTTGTCACGAATTGGCTCGTAAACTACTTGACGGAAAATTATGGAACTTTGCAATCAAAAAGACACACATTAGGTGATAGTTATAAAAAAAATTGAAAAATGTCCTCAAATATATATACACTCACCGGCACATTTAACCGCCCATCTTTATCATTCGTCGCCCTGTTTCTTTCGTTTATTATGGTTTATCAACTGTTTTGTTTTTTGTCAAGTGGCTACTCTAGCAATAAATTAAACACTTATACTCATAATTCGTCTCCTAAATTTGTGTCACTGACAGGTTTTTGGAATTTAGTCGTTATTTGACATTGTTGCCGTTGTGTTCCCGTGTTAACATTTTCAGTTATTTTCTACCATAGTGTGTAAATATTGTTTAATTTAAGTTTCCAGTGTTTGCTTATTGTTTTTATCTGTAAAAAATGCCACTCGATGCAACTGGTGCAGCTAGGGCAATGGCTTTATCGGACGCCAGGTAGAGCCAACGTTGCATCGTCCGTACACTCGGTGTACCTCGAACTACGGTACGGGATGCCATCAGACGATTTCGGGAGACAGACTCAAACAAGCTCAGGCCAGGTCAAGGCAGATATCGATGCACTTCAGCTCTAGATGTCCGCTTCGTTATCAGCAACGTGTTAAGAAATCGCTTTTATACGGCTACTGAGGTTCGTACGCGTCTTTTTGAGGTGAGAAATGTCAGTGTGAGTGAACGAACAATTAGGAGAAGACTGGCAGAAAGTAATCTGAGTGCTTTTCGTTCAGCTCCTGCCCCACAACTGCTCCCACAATACTGTAGAGCTAGACTTGCTTTTGCTCGAGAATATGTTAACTGGTCTGTTTAGTAATGGAAGGGCATAATGTTCTCAGATGAGAGCAGAATAGTCCTAAGAGGTCCAGATAGACGTCAGCGTGTCTACAAGTGCCAAAATGAAAGGTTTGCTCCATGCGCTATAACCGAAACAGTGGGTTACCAGGAAGGATCCGTAATCGTTTGAGGAGGTATCTCTTATGAGGCTCGTACTGACCTTGTTGTGTTCGATATAGGCAGTGTAAATGCTCAGAGATACGTGGAAAAAGTCCTACAAGACCCATGTCATACCTTTTGCACAATTCATTGGTGACAACTTTACATTATTGCATAATAGTTACCATACCTCAATTGCACATTGCCATACCTCAAGGTCCGTCATAGAGTACCTTAATGAGGTCGGTATTCAAGTTTTATCATGACCGGCACGCATTCCTGATCTTAACCCAATTGAGCACATTTGGGACAACCTCAAAAAACTTGTCCTAGCAAGAGCACCTATGACACTAGGAGAGCTCAAGAGGGCTGTGGTAGAGGAGTGGCACAATATACCCCAATCGGATATCCAAGACATCATGGGTGGAATGTCAAACCGGCTCCAAGAAGTCATTAGAGCCCGAAGAGGCAACACCCATTATTAATTTTAAATTTTCTTTTTAATTAGACAACTTTTTTCAAAATTGAAATTGTTAAATTTTTATCGAAAATTTTCCTAAAATCAAGTTTTGCAATTTACCGTTTAATAAAACCCCTTTTTTGAAGAATATTGTTTTTTTTCAAGACCTTAAGGGTAGCTTTCAATGTACCTCTCATAAAATGTGGTCTAAATTTGTCCATTTCTGTAAATTGTTGGAAATACAAGGTGGGCGGTTAATTGTGCCTGTGAGTGTATATATTTTTTAATTTCATGTCAAAAAACTGATATCCCATTGAAGTCAATGGGAAACGATGAGTCAATTCACTGGGCTCGCTTCGCTCAATATGCAAACTGTTTGTTGACGCCCCTAGTTATGTCAATTGCTAATTTTATCGGGTGTTATATTTATTGTTATGTCACCCAAACTGTTCTTATCTAATACATTGCTATTGAAAGTTATTGTTATCTGTCCGTCCGGGGGTTTGTGTATATCTTGATCCTTACTCTTCAGTTCCAGTTCATTTTGGGGGTCCGATTCGTTCATATAATGAACTGGGTAGTGGCTTTTCAATTCCCTCATTAACCTGAATTTAGCCTGACATACCGTGCATCTGGAATAAACAAAAAATTGTTTTTTATTATAACTTAATGTCCATAGACATTTGTCTATGCCTTTCATTGTAATTTTAAAACAATTTTGTCATGATTTAAAAAAAAAACATTTATTTGACATATACAGGTGACATATACAATTAAAAATATTTGATTAAAATCAGTGTATGTATATACTGAATCCATAAATTGCTTATATATGCAATGATAAATCACAATGGTTTATAATTAACCTTTATTAACATTAATAAACCATGGTTATTAATTTTAATCAATATATATATGTGTGTGTGTGTCCATGTGTACACGAGTGTGCTGCGTGTGTGGCCGTGTGTGTATGCCCGTTTGTGTGTGCCCATGTGTTTGTGCACGAGTGTGTTAAGACGTGTATGTTATATGTGTGCGTGTTTTCCCGTGTTCGTGGACGAGTGTGTATGACCGTGTGTCTGTGTCCGTGTGTGCGAGCAAGTCTTTGACTGACCGTTTGTGTGTGCACGCGTGTGTTCCTGTGTGCATGCACGTTTTTATGTGCATCTGTGTGTGTGCGCCTTTGTGTGCGCCCGTGTGTGTGCCCTTATGTGTGAGCACGTGGATTTGTACGTAGGTATGTGTGTGTGCATGTGTGGATGTGCTCGTTAGTATGCGTGCGTGCGTGCGTGCGTGCGTGTGTGTGTGACGTACTGGTATATGTTCTCCCCGAGGTGTGCGCGCACGTGTTTGTTGAGGTCGTTGCTCTGTGCGAACGCCCGCGTGCAGTGCGGACAGCGGTATGGACGCTCGCCCGTGTGGATACGCTTATGACGCGTCAGGTGGTCCTTGCATGTGAATCTGAAAACCTTTTAATATTAAAAAAACAATGATATGGGCGGGATTCGAACCTGCTATCACTTTGAAACCGTCCCATCTTAATGCCATAAGCTACCTGCCAGATTGATGATCAAAATTTTCACTCTACATGTAATTAAAATTAAGAAAGCCTTTTTAATTTTGGTTAATACCAAAACAACTAATATTAGTTATAGTATAGTGGTATAAACCACATCCATTCATGACTTCACTACAAATATATCTTTGATATAACACCCACCTCATATTACAAGTATCGCAGGCAAATGGCCTTATACCGAGATGTATGAGCTTGTGCTTCTTCAGCGAGTTGGGTTTGGTGAAGGCGGCTCCGCACACACCACACTTGTAGGGATGGACTCCGGTGTGTGTGTCTATGTGTTGTTTCATTTGACCTGAAATATAAACTCAAATTACTTACTGAATCAAATTTTATAGTTTATTGAGCGAAGCGACCGTATCGAGCGGAGCGTTCTACTGGAGACTTTTTCATATTCTTTGTCACGAATAGGCTCGAAAACTACTTGACGGAAAACTCAAACTACTCGCTTCGCTCAATATGCAAACGGAAACCGAGATTTCGCGAGCGCAGCGAGTCGAAATTGAGGGTCTGTTGGTGCCACTAGTATAATATTACCTTTAGTTCCAAACGTCTTGGGACAGAGGTTACAAGCAAATGGTTTGACACCAGTGTGACGTCGCAAGTGTTGGCGTAAATTGGAGCTATTGCTAAAACCTTTTCCACACTGAGAGCACAGAAACGGTGTCTCCCCTGTGTGTGTACGGACGTGGTCTTTCAAACTGCACAGTTGCGAGAAAGCTGCAAATTGAATTAACATATAATTAAAGTTAATTAATTCAATTAATTGAATACTATACTAAATGGCAGGTACTAGCGAAGATGTTACGGTGAGAATGAAGAAGAACGTGCTCAGGTGGTTTGGGCACGTCGAACGAATGAGTGATGAAAGAATGGTAAAAAAGATTTATAAAGGAAAAGTGAGCGGTAAGAGAGACAGGGGGAGGCCTCGAGTGACCTTCGAAAACACAGTAGCTACGATACTGGAGAAAGGTCACGTAAAAAGCATGAAGACCCCCCGGAGGGCATGTATGAAGAGGTTGATGTCTGTGGCCGAGGCGAAAGAGGTATGCAGAGACCGTAGCATATGCAAGGAATATGACGTGAAAATAAGTAAGTAAGTAATAGAATAATACCTTTGCTACAATGTGGACAAACATATGGCTTGGTACCATCATGCTTGCGGATGTGAGCAGCGAGTTGGTCCTGACGTGAGTAACTCTTTGTACACTTCGTACATTTAAATGGACGATCCTCTAAATGCAACTTCATATGCCGTCTCAATAACGTTTTTAATGAAAACACTTTCTCACAATTATCACATTTAAATAGATCTCTTTTTACTTTACCCTGTTCGTGGCTTTTTAGATGAGCTAAAAAAGACCTCTCCTTCGTAAACTCTAAGTTACACTCGAGACACTCATATTGGTTGTCATCATTCTCGAATTTTACTTCTTTAACATCCTCAACATGACAGCTGTTTATATGTTCTATGAGTTGGTCATAATTTGGGAAGATAACTAAACATTTCAAGCACTGTGTAGAATCAAGTGGCAGCTGATGCTCCTGTATGTGGAGGTTTAGGGTAGACTCCAAGGAAAAGTGTTTATTACAGACATTACATACAAAGGATTTAATACTTGATGCGTTGCTATGTTCTATGATATGCTCCAATAAACTTCTTTGGGTTTCAAATATGAGAGTGCATTCCGTACATTTATATTGCTCATTGTAATCTTCTATTTTCACGTCAATACCATTCACATTATTATCGAGTAATGCATCGTTTTCACTATTTAGAACATCAGTGTGTTTACTTACGTGTCTGTTTAAGGAGGACTGTTTGTGAAACCCTTTATTACAAGTGGGACATATAAATTTGTGGTTCTCGTGTGAGGATAAGTGATTTAAAAACTTTTTATGTTTGTTGAATTGTTTTTTGCACACGTCACAAATGTAAGTTGATACTCCAGTGTCCGGTTCATGGCTAGCATCTTCTAGGCAATAATCATATGTGTTTGTATAATCCAATTCATTTTTTAAATTATAATCTACTTCCTCTTTGATTTGTGATACAAATATATTTTTTTTCAGATCATTTTCCGAGTTATGTGCTTGTCTACGAAAACTATACACGTTTTGTAAAAATCTAGCACATTCATTACAAAGATTTTGCGGCAGTCCATCATCTGTGCTCACCTAAAATATGTATAATTAAAATTTTAAATAACATTCCACTTTCTACAATATATAATCTATGGTGAATGGTATTATTACAAATATCACAATTTACCAATACATACAAATAATGTTAAATATTTTGAATATTCATTACCTTCAAAGCAGTGGTTAATATCAATACATCTGCGAGGTTTAACGAACAATTGTCCTCAATTTTCAAAGGTCCAAATAAATCAACTAAAGGGACATTTGTCTTCATACAGGTCCGACAAGTTTTTTCGAAGACTAACATTTTTAAGACGCCGTTTCAAGACTTTAGTGATAAGATTTGCCGGTGTAAAGATATTCATACACACAGTAAGACAGTTATTCATCCAGTTTAACTTTCATTTCATTTAATCACAACAAGATTATTATTATTGTCAAATGTCACAAATTGTAAATGATTTTTGTTTATAAAATTCTCTTAAAGGCAGACTAAAGTTCAATGTCATACTGCCCTGTCAAATTTAAGATTAGCACAACGAAAAGGAAAATAAAAAGATTAGGTAATAAGTAACTAGGAAGAAGTTTTTTTATGTTACAAGATCATTTCAACATAATGTCTTTATTGTTCTATTCACTTTTTCATGGATTATTGTAATATACATATATTATGAATAATTATACTATATATTATACATATATTATGTATCATTATTATATTCTATTGTACTTAGTAGTTAGTAAATTGGTTTTTATGATTGCCCAAGAAGTAATAAGTATTTCAACACGAATAAATTGCTACTTTTCTATATTTAATTTAGAGTTGAATTTATTACTTTTTATTATATGTATAGGTTATAGAGAATAGATTACTCATAACTTGATTTCTTCGATCCTGAAGACAAGCAACGATCCTGAATCATGCATGTAGGAATTTTTGACTGGTAGCTAGCGCATAGTTTTTATCGTCACACAGACTTGTTGATAATTCATTTAAGTTAAGAAATTACAGTAGTTTTTTAGTTTTAATATTAAATATTTCAATCTGTTTGGTGGTGGATTTATCTAACTAACACCTAATGTGTATCTTTTCGATTGCAAAATTTTTTAATTGTCCGTCAAGTTGTTTTCAAGCCTATTCGTGAAAAGAATGTGAAAAAGTCTCCAGTAGCGAGGTCCGCCCGCTTCGCTCAATTAGGATTTGGTGAGGGACAGTAAGTCTTAAGACTAGGGGCGCCAACAAACCCTCAATTTCGACTTGCTGCGCTTGCGAAATCTCGGGTGCCGTTTGCATATTGAGCGAAGCGAGCCCAGTGTATTCACTCATCGTAAAAAATAATAAAAAAAAAGTATATTTTTTTTTTGACATTTTTTAATTTTTTTTTATTAAAAACCATCATCTAATGTGTGTCTTTTTGTTTGCAAAGTTTCATAATTTTCCGTCAAGTAGTTTTTGAGCCAATTCGTGACAAAGAATGCAAAAAGTCTCCAGTAAAACGCTCCGCTCACTTCGTTCGCTTCGCTCAATAAATTTTCACAATTTTGCCAGAATCCACTTAAGGCTTTGTTGCACGAATCTGCATTAAAACCAATTTCAGACAGATAAGACTTGCAGTTGTTTTTGAAATCATGGTAAGGCTTTTAAACATTTCGGAATAAATATTGCCTAACTGTCACCATACCGTTGAGAAGAGATATGGGAATAGGAAATCAAGGGAAAAACTCAAGAAGAGCATTTGCTTCATCAGGAAAAGCTGATGATAGCGGATATTATTTAAAGTAGTAGTTGCGTCACCTTGCTGCAATTGTCAAATGTATAAATGAGAAATTACGATCCATACAGATAGATAGATAACAGAACACACAAAGGCATTATATAATTATTCCATTAATTTTATGACAAAGCAGAATGCAGCATGAACACCCAGATATAGGGTAATCAATGAAAATTATTTTATTGCTCCTTAAATAGTTAGAATTCATCTATATTAAGTTGTCCGGTTTTTCGTTAACTGGCTTACTGTTTTTGTTTACAAAAGTGCATTTGACACTCTCAACAAGCTATTATGTGTTCGAGATGCACTTGATAAGTAATTATATATCGTTAAAATTGATCAGAACCAGAAAACAAGTACGAAACACTAGATAAAACGTTAGTGAACACATCAGTCTAATTAATAAGTGTCTTAGATTATTCGCAAATTGTATGATTAATTTGAGCTGATTATTTGTCACGAAGCTAGAAGCTGGAAGAAGCTGGGGGAGGCCTATGCCGCAAGGCAATCTGATCATGACCAAGAAATGTAAAAAAAAAAAACTTTATTTTTTTTTGTTGTTGTTGATATCAGAAATAAAGGCTATTATTATTATTATTATATTTATCACGAAACCTAATTGTACATTTTTAATTAAATATTGTTAATTAAATTATATGTTAATAACTTTGTTTATTTAGTCTGTTTACTGCTATACGCACCTCAACGACAAGATGACAACTTGACAAGACAAGACAAAGATACCGAAAATAAAAAATCAAAATATTGTAATGTTGTCAAGTCTGAAGGAAAGAAAAGTTATTTTTAAGCAATATGTAATGTGATTATTTTTCCTTCTTCCATATTTACTATCTAACTAAACTATTTGGTGAAAATGGATGATATCGTGTTTGTTGGGGATTGGATTAAGGACAGAGTGTTGGGATCCGGAAGTTTTGGTATTGTTGTTCTTTGGAGACATAAAAATAGTGATGAGAAACTTGCAATAAAAACATGTAAATGGGGTGATGAGCTCACTGCAAAACACAGAGAAAGATGGGCGAAAGAAGTAGAAATGCTGCAGAACTGCAACAATCCAAATATCGTTGGTACAAAAATATTGCCCACAGAATTTATTTCAGGATTAATGCGCGCAAATCCTTCTAAATTACCTATTCTTTGTATGGAGTTTTGTAGCGGTGGAGATTTACGACAAGTTCTCAACAAACCTGACTCATGTGGCGGATTAAAAGAACCACAGGTGCGAAAAATACTCGGTGATATAGGTAATGCCATGAAATTCTTACTCAGCAACAAGATTACTCATAGAGACCTTAAACCTGAAAATATTGTGATGCACGAAACACCAAATAATGAACGAGGTCAGGATATTACATACAAAATAATTGACCTCGGATATGCTAAGGAAATTGATTCTAATTCTGTCTGTGCCAGTTTTGTGGGAACATTGCAATATCTAGCACCTGAATTGTTTTACAGTAAGACATATAGCAATTCAGTTGATTTTTGGTCGTTTGGTTTGCTTGCTTTTGAAATCATATGCGGGGTTCGTCCATTTTTACCCCTTAAAGCTCCAGTAGAGTGGATGCCATTTGTTAAAAAGAAAACCCATGACAATATATGTGTTTATGAAACCTTCCATGGTGATGTTTCTTATTCAAATGAGGTTTTTGAAGAGAATCATATTTCAAAGCCATTTAAGTCCTTGATTGAACAATGGTTGAAAGTAGCTTTGGAGTGGGATCCAAAATTGAGAGGACGGGATGCTCCTTCCAAAGTGACATTTGACATACCTTCAGAAGGAAAAGGGACGGCAAGTAGTGTAATTATTTACAATATGCTTGAAAATGTATTATCAAAGAAGATTATTAAAGTTTTCTCTATTTCTACAATATCAAGAATTGCATATGAAATTAATGATCAGACAACAATATTGACACTTAAAACGTGGATAAATAAGGATACAAATATTCCTGTTGAGGATCAAATCATAATTTCACAAATCACATACACTGATATAGGCAATGAAGAATTTGTTATTAAATATTTTAATGACACGAGTACTACTATGTTATTTGTTTACAATAAACACCACATGGTAAGCGATGGGTCTACTCCATTTGTACCAAAGGCAGTTCAGCGGTGTCTTGAGCTCCCTAAAGGGATGTATAACTATCGAAACAGCCAAAACTTATACCAAAGTGCCTTTTATTTTGTCATATCCCAAATGGATATATACGACGCTCTTATCAATGGAATTTTCTCCAGGGCGGAATCACTTAAACTTGAAAGCAAACAGTTATTAGTGAAGCATAATAGTGTCGATAAAAATCTAGGAAAACTTCTTGCTCAAACAGAAATTTTATCTAAAATGAGGGAACAGGGAAGAAGTCACATAGAAAGTCTGAAAGAAAATGGTATTGGGACAAATTTCTTAGGTGGATTCGGGAAAATATTTAAGGAATCAGATGATTTTCTAGAAAAAATACAAAAACTTCAGTATGCTTGGTCACAGCTGTCTGTGCGTTTACAATCAGCTGCAAGACGCATCAACGACTCAATATCGGTTGATCTTAATCAATTTGTTTCAAAATATAATTACCAAAATCTATTTTCAAATGCATACAAAATTTTCATATCGCACAAGAAGACTGACTTTTATAGTAGCAATAGAGAAAGGGAGAGACAGTGCCCAGAGATAGTTAAAGTGTGTTACGACTGTCTAAAACTGAGAAGTAAAATCATACAAGAGTTGCAGCATCAGCAATTTGTGGTAAAACTAAAGGATTTAAGTACGGAGTTTGCAAAAATATCAGATATCATCATCAATGCTACCGACAATACAGAGAGATTTGGTAAAGATTTAATCAATTTATTGGATGAGTTCAGCTCATGTGTCTGGTCAACCATAAGTGTTGTTGTCAGAGATGCAGACAATATTGCCGATCTCCCATACAGCGTGGTATCTTTTCAAAAGAGAGATTTCAAAATTGGGGAGTCGGTCTCGAGTCATTGCATTCCTGTTAAGAATAAAGAAGATAACACCGTTCAGTTGTTGATATCAGAGAGCTTGAAGATAAGGCAAAACCACAGCAACCTTTGTGAAAAATTGAATTCTCAGAAACAACTGCTGCAGCAGACAATGCTAGATTTTAGTTTTCTTAATTCATAGTAAGCCTATTAACAAATGTTTTAGTGATATCATTAATGTTATACCAAGTAAAGAGGCTATGCAATAATTAATATCTTTTTATATATATAACAAATTATTTTTTATTAACTAACATTGAATGTGCCTTAAATAAACAAATATTTAAACAATAATCAATTTTATATTTAAAGCAAATATGAAAAACGTAGATATATATTTCTAGTCAAATTTTTAAGAAAAATTAAAAATTATATGTTATATATATTATTATTATATTTGTAATTTTACAGAATAAATATTTTTTCAAAATTTTTTCGACTTTAATATCACAACATATCTAATTATATAAGCTAATGGATCATTTTAATGATAAAATTTTATATGCACTAAATATCCCCAAAATATCAAATGTACCCAAAATATCAAATGTACCCAAAATAACAAATGTACCCAAAATATCAAATGTCCCCAAAATATCAGATGTCTGAACAGTCTGTTGTAAGTGTACTAGTTGACTTATCTTGCTAGATAACGAAATACTTAAATTAAACATATGTTCTACTAATAAATTGGATTGCATCCAGTGAATCGTTCAAGCCACTCAGTGAAGCTTCCCATAATCTTCTGCAGCTTCTTTATATCGGCAGGAGTTTCAAGATACTCCTCAGGGGCGAAGCGCGGTTCCGGCATACCAGTGACATGCAGCCAGATAACGAAAATAGCATCATGTATGTTAGCAACTCCTCTCCTACATAACCTGGCCGATGTAGCACAAGCTGTAACCAAAGCCTCCAAATTACCAACCGTAAGAGCTTTGGGCCTTTCCTTTCGAGCAGCAAGGAAATAACTTCTCAATAGATTTTCTGTTCCCTCCTCTAAAGTAATCTTACCATTGGATACGATATCTAAATAAACTGTGATGTCTTTTAGAGCTTGTTTTTCTTCATTCGTAATTTGGGAGGGATTTATAGCTTGTTCCAAAATAAAATCAGCTAATTCTTCAGAATATTCTCCATAGTCACCCCGACCAACTGTACCAAAAACACTTCCAACATTGTATAAAATAATTTTCTTAAAATCCATACCATGTGCCCATATGGCACACTCCAGTTTGACTTTGGCCTTAACATGTGTGATTTCTCCAGTTTCTATAATTGATAGGACCGAATGAATTTGTTTTTGTGTGTAAGTTTGCAAAGGGAGGGGTATAATACAGATACCGCCGGATGCACCAATTAAAGATGTTGGAACCGAACAATTAGATGTGCCTAAAAATACTTTGCTGTCTGCCAATAAAGCCGCTTGTCCCATCAGTCCCCTTATATACCCTGTGTCATATCCTCCAGCTAAAAAATGCAATATTGGACTTCCACAATACACATTGGCTTTAACACTGGCAAGGCTTAAAAGCAGACCGATTTTAACATTCATAAAATTGTTTAAAGGACAAACACGTCCTCCAATAGTTGAAGCTAAACAGTATATAAATTTCCAGGGATTTCCATTACACTTGTCAAATAACTTTTTTATATCTTGAGGTATAGGAGTTGTGAGTGGTGCTGGTAAAGGTATGATTTCCTCCAAAGACCAGACAGTGATTGTTTTTTTTAAAACGGCAACATGAATTACATATTTGTGACCCAATTTAAGTTTTAATATTAAGTCGTCAACCATTGTAAATTTTCTAGGTAACAATTCATCTTTTATCTTAAATATAGCTTCGACTTTTTCACCGCATTTTCTTAAACCGCTATTTTCAAAGAGGACACTTTTGCATGAATAGCATTTCGGTGGCTCTTTCGGTATGTGGGGCAAAATGACATTATTATCCTCACATTCATCCGGGCAAGACCACACTGAATGATATACATAACTTGTAGAATTTGATATGTCTACCAAAATTCCCTTTATTAAGGTTATGCCATCATATTGTCCAAGTGTAGGATTCAATAAAAAATTTGGTAAGCATTTCAATCTTAAGTTCATAGCAACTTGGCTCGATTTTACATGTTGAAGGATAACGCTGTCTAGAGACGTCAGACAGGCAAACAGAAGATCATTACAATGACTAATAAATTTAATCGGTTCCTTTAATAAAAAGTCCCCAACATCAGGAAAGAAATCAATGCAATCCATTACATCAATTTCCAACAAATATCTAAATGATGGAAACTTACATATTGTTTTGTCATTTAATTCATTTAGAAAATCTTCAGACGCGGTTTTCATATCGCTCAAAATGCTCCGCATATCAAAATAAACCAACAATTTAACATCAAGATCCATGGTGATTTTCGAAATGTTAAAAATATATAAATTGGGAACAATTTGATGCTTCATAAATATTTTGAAAGATTTTCCCGCCACTTTTAAAAATATAACTGATACAGCTTCATAAAAATGTGAACAAAAATACATACATTATAATATATAAATAAATTATATAAAAAAAAATATCTTACAATAAAAACTGTTTGGTCCTAACTTGTACGTAAATAATAAATACAAAGAGGTTATTACATAAATTTATTTTACATTTAGCAATTACGTTATATAGTCATCGTTAATTTGTGAGTATAAGGCTTTAACCGATTTCTTGAAACAATAATAATTCTTAGTTATACTAATGACAGCGAATGTTATAATCTTTTTAATCTGACTTCGAAACCAAGTTAGTTTGTTAAGATTTTATTGCTGATTTAAAAAAAAAACATTTGTTTGATATACGAGTTTTTTTAATTAAAAAAGTTGGTTAAAAGGCAAGGAACGTGGGAACTTTAGATATTATTTAAAATGCTAAATTGATGCTGCTAGTTTTGGCGATGTCTTTCAATCAATGGGAGGTGTGATATACAATTATATATATATGTATATATAACTAACTATTTTATATTTAGTGTAATTTTTTTCATCATTCAATTCAATCACCTATGAGGTACTATGTATTGGGATGCGTTCCCGTTATGTAATGTGGCGGGACCCCCAGTAGGCTTGCACCATAAAAAAATTGCCAGCATATAACTAAGGACAAATTTAGATTTTTTTTTAATATTATTTATTTATTTTTCAAATATATCAATTCAATTTCGTAATCAACTGTATTTTTATGCCCTTAATTTTTTTTCAATTTTCAAATGTCAACTTTTTACACCCCCACCTCCCAATCTCATTTAAACTCTGGTTGCCGTGGTAAGCGTTGCTATAGTAACTCTTACTTCTACCTATATCGTTTGTACAGGTTTAAATCTTGGAGAAATGCAAAAAGTTTAAATCCGTTGGGATAGGAATTCAGTAAAATCCGTTCGTAGTTCACGTCTACGTCACAAAAGAAGTAACTATGTAAAATTTTAAGTTAATCGTACAGATAGTTTCGGAGATTTCGTGATGAGTCAGTGAGTGGTAAATCGCTTATATATAAAATATATAAGTAATAAACTAATAATGTATCTTAACGTTAAATATATATACCTATATAAGCAGCTTTTTTTCTACAATTAAAATGTTATCAGTTCCACTAGGCCTCATTGAATACTTTAAATACTCATCCTGAATCGTTCATTAATAAATATATATATATATATATATATATATAATGATATAGAATGAATAGATGACAATGATCTTAATGTTTTATTCGGCTAATTTTAGACCGTACTTAAAATTTTAGTTTCCACATCTGAACTAATCATAAAAATGGCAGGACTTGACTCATTGAGTGTTAGTATCAGATATATCTGAATTTAGATAAATAAACAAACTGCATGTTTTAAATAGATGATTGCATTTTGCAAGCATAAGGAATTATTCTAAACAAAGGCTTGATAATTATTTATAGATTTACTTATATATTTAAGTTTTTAACAGCCGTAGAATTTGTTAATATTTCTGATCATACTATTGGTGACAATTTAATCATTATAAGTTCACGGATATTTTAAACTATGAATGGATAAAAAATTGTCATAATGACGTATTGTTATTTTTTAAATTCTTCCCAATTGGAAAGGCAAAGACCTTAATCATACAGCCTCTTCATATTGTTATGAGGTATTAATAAAATCATTACATAATCTGTGATTGCGGCAGTAATGTCAACTTGACACCCACATCGCGTTTACCTACTTAAACTTTGTTAGCCTACACAATAATCTTTCAAGGTCAAATACATAATTACCAATGGCTACAGACAACCGAACGGAAATGCCGAAATCAATATGCAAATACAAACTAATCCATACTTAAACCTTAGCGCCTTGCTCATTCATTGTGTATCATCGCGTGATTAAGTGTTTAACATATTTTTCAAGTAACAATTATTTAATAAATAGTGTAATAAAAAATAAAACTTATATTTTTTTGTGTTATTAACATTACTAACAAAATTGAGTGTTTAAACTAGATAAAGTTTTTCATATCTCAAATCTTTATTATCCTATGTCGAGATAAACTGATAGGAAATGATGGAAAAACTCAAATATTGCGAAACTGTTCTCATGGATATTATCATATTGTGTTAAGGTCAATCTATTTGTTTTCTAATATATGAGACAGGCTAAATGTATTCTTCCTTTGAGAAGGCAAATGCAACCGCCCACATCAGATTTAATACGTACTTGACGAATTGTCATCATGCAGAGATGAGACAATCTCTATTTCTAAACAATAATCAACCTACTGCATAAAATTGCTCAAGGTTCAATAATTGTAAGAATTATACATAACTACTTAAGTACTATAAATATAATATAGTTAAATTTTATCATAATTTAAGACTAAGTTGTGAAAAATGATCAAAAATCATCATATTATAATATGATTAATGATTTGTGGCGCGATAATACATGAATAGAGCGGGGCAAGTGGGCGGAGTGAGCGTATTTTTTAAACGGAATCCGAGCGCGGGCGTCGCGTGGGGCTCGCCGGCCGCCGCGCACGCGCACTCGATGCCCGATCACGACAAGTACCAGCTGCGTCCACGCGCCGCGCGTAGTCGCGAGCCGCGCGCGAGACGCGCCCCGCAGCCGTTGAGCAAATATCGCAGAAAAACAGCAAACGCGCGGGAAAGGAGCCGCATGAGGGAGATTAATAACGCCTTCGAGGCGCTCCGGAGAGCTGTACCGGCGTCCGAGATTACAGGCAATCCAGTCCCTTGTGAGAAACTTACCAAGATAACAACTTTGAGGCTGGCGATGCGATATATTACAGCGTTATCCGCCGCCTTGAGGGATACCAGTCCCGAATCGGATTCCAGATCCAGGCCGGACCGGTGGCCGTCCCCGTTGTGCTCGGAGCTGTCGGAGTTCTCCACGGAGCAGGAGACACCTTCAGAGTTTGCGGAGGACTCCTTATCGCCGTTCGATTCGTTCTTCGCTGAATTCGACTATGAGTATATTGACAGGACATTTACGTGACAGTGAAGTGATGGATTCTCTCGTTTTGCCATATTAATTATATTAATTTAATTTTATACATAGTTTATCGTGTTATGAGATTTTATTTATTTATTATAATAATAAACTGTTTTTGTTATTATTATTTTATTTTATTTATAAATAAATATACACGCCAGATTAAAAATATCACTTAAATATTATAAAAATCAATTACAACCGTTTTAAAATTTTCAAAAAATGAACAAAAACATTCTAAAAACAAAACTATTTGTAACGGATTAACCAGATTTAAATAGTAAAGGAATTTCTATAAATTCACCAGAAGTAGTTTAATTTAATGTATTGTATGAGTACTCTTGAATTTGTAACAAAATATAAAATTACGTCATTTTCTATTAAAACACTAGAAACGTTAAGTTCTAAACGACTCACCATTGCCAACTAAATTAATTATTTAACCGATGATTATAACATTGAATATTAATTAATTTATTCGTAAAATAACACTTATTTTATAACATGTTATTGCCAAAAAAACAATTAACAACAAATAAGGGAATAATATAAATTCGTTAAATTTTTCGTTTTTTTATATATATATATATATATTATTAATTATTACAGTTATGTGGGGTTTTTTTGGGATATATTTCTGTATTGTACATAATCTGTTAACGCCATTAAAAAAAATATATTACCCAATTGGGATTGCGCAGTGATGCGAAACGAGCAATAAGGGAGCGTGGGCCGACATGGTACCATACCCAGGATACCGTCACGGAAGATAAAACCTTGTCGTAATAACCCACGCAACGAGCTCATTGTTCGATGATTGCTATTGTATTTAAGGTTTTGTTCTTATTATAACTGTAATATCTTAAAATATTGTATATATTTTTTTATTATACGCTGTAAATATGACATACATTTTGACAGTCTTAATTGTCAAAGTTCGATTTATTATACAGATAAAAAAAATTAAGTTCAAATGAGGTCATATATCAATGTAGTGATGGGGTGCAGATTATAAATTGTAATTAAAAGTACAGTACTTGAAGACCCATAAAGATTGACTTATAGGGTTTATTTTTAAATGTTGAGTTTATTTAAAAGTTTTTGCACCTACTTGCACTTTGTGTATAACTGGATTCTTCGCTTTATTTTATTCTTACGTGATGATTTTTCTGATTGCTAAAATACATTCTTAATATTGCAGAAAGGTATTTGCTTCCTTGATGATGATGATGATGATGATGATGAAGTGATGATCAATAGCGAATAATTAGCATAAACTATAATCTTATAACTTTTGGTCCGCCATAAAAAAACATCTACATATAACTACAATACTACTTAACACAGATTATAATCAAGACAACAATTCACTGGTACGGACAGACATTAAAAAATATAACATTTCGATTAAATAAAATTTTGTAATCCATTTTATTTAAAAAACTCATTTAATTTTCTCCTTTTGTAAACTTTTTTGTTATTAAACGAATGTCTTATTCCGATTACTACACTGACACAATTTGTTGTAAAGAATTAAGATCCTATCAACATACTTTGAGTTAATGTAAAAAAAAGAAAAAAAAAATGCAAATCTTATGCAATGTAATCGTGCAATAAAGATCCGAGTCCCAGTCTTTACCATTTTGGTTGAGCACTTTAAGCGGATTGCTTTCCCGCCAAATACGGACGCAATGACAGTTCATTGAATTATGTGATTGAAGACGACATGATTTCTGTCATTTTTTATTTGTTGTATTTTATCTGTCCATATTGTAAATAGACAGTTGATTATATTTGTAAAATATAAAATATGGTTATATGGTAAGTCACCGTTAATATATCCGACTACTTTAACACTAAACCTACCAAGTACCGGTCGAATTGACTGTTCTTAAACTTTTGTAAAACTTACACATTTTTAAACGTTATTATATCGTTATCAAACTACGTGACAATTCTTAGAATATGCATATAATATTTTCTACACTCTTTACTTTTAGTTATTTCCATTATTACCTGCGTTATATAATAAAATAACTTTTAATTACCGGTCAATTTGACGTCGTGCGGTAGGAACAGGTATACAAGAATTGTCGGTAGGTTTAGTGTTCAATTGTAATTTTTCCCACTTAATTGGTTACTTGCAATGGCATATTTGGGCCATCTTTTGGCATATTTTATTATTATTAATTAATGTTTTTGAATAAATATCGTGTATATATAACATTAGGCACCGAATAATAAGGAAAATTACTAACCATATTATATTAAAATATATTTGATCATTAAAATCCTTTATAGCTGTTATACGAAATAAAAGTATATGAAACATTAATATTTTAAATCAAATAAAACATGTCAGATTTAACAAAAATGAAGTAGGTACATTCGCGTTTATTTGTGCAGTTTGTGATGCGTGGGCAAACCGCTCCGTCCTCACATTAAAACTTTTTTAATGTTATACATTCTGATATTCGCATTTTTGGATTGTATTGTCTGTTATTTTTATAACTATATACAAACATACATACAGCAAGTTTAGATTAGATCTTTATATATTTTTTATTTTGAACCAATACCAGTGATCATTTTAGTATCAAATGGGAGTATCGGAATGAGTGAGTGAATGAGTGAGTGAGAGTGAGAGTGATAAGTAAGGCTTATATTTAAAACGTACGGAAATATAATTTATACATGGTCATATATCAAAAGTAAGGTATTTATAACATAAATGGGACACAAGGAAAATTATAACCAATTTGTTAAGACTGTGTTTACTTGTAATTATGATGTTTATTTAATTAACCTTAAATAGTAAATGCTTAATGACTCACGTTATTTAGCAGTAAATCTTAAAATAGCACTTGAATTATAAACATGGAGTAATAATAAAATGGTGGCTTTTATTTTTTTTTTATAATAATGACGCGTGAAGGTTTGGAACCTTACAATTTCAGCCAATAAGGTTTTATAATCAAAATTTTGATTAAAAAAATGTAACTTTATACACAAGAAAACTTATTTGAATATAAATTGAATTTTTAACAACAATGACCTTATAGTTGAATCTTCATATCTTGAGCATCAGGTTTCTTGACGAGCTTTTCTCTCAGCAGTTTAGACAGAGGAGTATTTTGTTTCAAAGTATCGAACGCGGGGCACACAATGCATCGCTTCACCAGAAGATCATTTATTGTATAAATTGCGTAACAAACTTTTAAAGATGGCAGAAGAAAGCGCCCTCAAGCCACAAGCGACCGGTTCAAAAACAAAACCTGCAGCTAAATCCTTGAAGATAATGTCATAATCGTAAAATATATATTTATATTCTGTGGCTACAGTGTCAGCACATCGTATTAGCAAATTTGGAATTAAATTTTATTAAAAAAAGGTATCTACCGAAATGCAATATGGGATTGATCGTTGTTTTTTTTTAATTAATTAATTATGAAAAGTTTTATTTAAAAAGGTCTTATTGTTGCTGCCAAAATGCAGTATGGGATTGATCGTTAATTTTTTTTAATTAATTAATTATGAAAAGTTTTATTTAAAAAGGTGTTATTGTTTCTGCCGAAATGCAGTATGGTATTGATCGTTGATTTTTTTTTAATAATTAAGTATGAATAGTTTTATTTAAAAAGGTCTTATTGTTTCTACCGAAATGAGATTGAGCGGTGATTTATTTTTTGTGTAATAAAACAATTTTATTTATTTATTACTTTGGAAAGAAAACGTACAAATGGCGGACTTAATGTTAAAGCACTTTCTACCAGTGAACCGACAAATGAGGAGCACAAAAAATAAATAAAATATGTACCATATTCAATTATATAACTACTTAATTCAGAACAAAACAAACTAACATAATAATTTAAAAACATACTAATATTGTCATTGTTATAAATAATCACATTTTTTTTCCAGACAATTAAATAATTATTGATAACATATTTTACTGTTTTTTCCTGATAAAGCTTCTAAAAAAATACACAAACACTAATATAAGATTTGAATTCGTGGGAATAATAAAATATAAATCCTTATCAGTATACAAGAAAACGAGGTTCCAAATACCAACGCATTCGAGGCGCGAACCGAAGCCATTTTAAAGATTGTGCAAATTGAACACACACACATAAATGTACACACACACATACATCATTGAAATAAAAGACAGCAGAACGCAATATAACCCCGGGAGGAAGTTTATTACTTATTTATGTTTATTATAGACTTTAGTATTTAATACATATAATAAAATAATTGCGTATAAAAAAAGAAAAGTTTTTTAGAATTATATAGAAGAAAGAAACTATATATATATATATATATATATATATATATATATATATATATATATATATATATATATATGTATATATACATATATATACTTATTTCTTAAATAAATTTTATCTAGCCAAGTTGGTACACTCTTGTTTGGTAAATGTCTAAAGGAAATAAAGTATTTCTTTAAAAAAAAAATCATATTCTCTTAGTTATAAAAAACACAAACAGATAAAGATACTTTATTGTTATTTTACATAAAAATATACATAAATGTAAATAAATTATGTATTTTTAAACGATATTAATTAAGTATCGTTGATTACTTGAAGTTAATTTGGTTCCCGATTTGACACAAGATATAAACAAAATTATAAAATGGCGGTCCCATCCGCCATTTTATAATTGCAATATCTTTAATGTATTTTATACCGTTACCTGCGGATTTTGAATATCTTGTAATAATTAAACATGGAGCTCTTATTATAATATATAAAAACATATTCAATACAAAAATAATCCTATATCAAATTATTATAGTCGTAGAACAGCTTCAGGAACAGCAACCTTTAAATTTATCAGATTTTGAACGAATCAAAAACTAAGATTTTGACGAATAGTACACATTTAAATGAAAACTACTACTTACTAACGAAAATGTCACGGTGAGAATGAAGAAGAACGTGCTCAGGTGGTTTAAGCACGTCGAACGAATGTGTGATGAAAGAATGGTAAAAAAGATTTATACAGGAAAAGTGAGCGGTAACAAAGACCGGGGAAGGCCTCGAGTGACCTTCGAAAACACAGTATCTATGGGAGGAAGGTCACGTAAAAAGCATGAGGACCTCCCGGAGTGCATGTATGAAGAAGAGATCGATGTCTGTTGCCGAGGCGAATGAGGAATGCAGGGACCGTAGCGTTTGGCGCTCCGTCGTCTCTGGCTACCCCGCAAGGGATATGGCGTGAAGCTAAATAAATAAATGAAAATATTTTACAGATTTACCACGCATTTATTAGTAATATTTTAATGTTAACGAGAAGATATTTAACAAATTTGTTTCAATAATAGTTTTATCCTAATTAATCAGATAAAAATATTTCAAGCACAAACAATATTAAACATAATAAAACCCTAATAATAACATTAAAAAGATGTGTAAAAGAAAAATCTATGAGAACTGTAATCAAAGTAATCTTTTGATCATTAAAGTAATGTTTGTAAGTGTTTATTTTACCAAATATGTATAGGATATGGTTTATTGGTATTTCACATGGATCAATTACCTATATGTTTGGAAATAACCATGAAATATACCTGGATACAGATCTGTCCACAATGTTGCATTGCACCTCGATATTAGATCTTTAAAATAAACAAAATTTAATTAACATTGTTTTAAATACTAAATATATAATTATAATAAGGAAATATGGATTTGAAGGCTTTGCATAACAAATTATTTAATATATATAACGATTCTAACATGGCCAAATACCAAAAATTGTAACATAAATTACCAAAGTATTAAACAAAAAACATTACTAATTAATATTTTATACACAACAATGTAAACAAATCCTAAAACAGGCGCCTAGTGTATAATCTAGAATCCACTGTGAGAAAAATGTCCTAGCCCTCACCTAGATAGAAGTCGCTTCGTGAGCTGTGACCCTATATGTACTTGGTGTCAACTTGTATGATCTATAACTAATTAGAAACATGTACAAACATGTACAAACACGTACAAACATGTACAAATACTCCACTTTTATATTATAATACCAATTGTGAAGACATTTTTAGGAATACTTTCATACTTACATTAATCTAAATTAATTTTTGATACTTATATAAGAATTTTATTGTCATTACTAAAGCTTAAAAAGTTATTGAGAACTTGAGTAGAGCTGATGAAAATCACTAGTCTTATGATTTTTTTGTATTATATTATTTATATTTAATTTTTGAACACATAGTAACTTATTTGGTAAAGATTTGGATTGGACAATCGTGAGGTCGTTGGTTCGAGTCCTGGTTTTTAATTCTATATATCACAATAAAAGGAGTGGAGACGTTGCTATCAATTTCCCACGCCCACGCTACGCTAAACTCCATTTTCTATTACCTCGTGTGGGATAACTTATTACTCAATATAGACCGCCAACGTACAATTACTTGTGGTCATACTCTTTAAATTTGATTTACCAGACTCGATTAGGGTAAGATTGTATATTATTTTGATTCTTTAATTATAAGTAAATCAGACAACCTAAAAAGAATTTATATGCAGAGTACATTTCCCAAAACATAAATATAATATTGGTTCTTGCCAGCGACTTTGTTTTACTTTCTTAGTTCTTATCTCATCCCTTTTCGATTCGAATAATCCATCGAATCATTTCAATTTTTATAGATGTTAAGTTTATTTTTTGTTTACACGTAGAATCAGAATTATTTTGAACAAATTATAAAGAAGATAAAGATAAGAAGTATTGATTTGAGTTTTGATGCATACTTCATTTTATTTATTTTTTTAATATTAGCTGTTTCCGATCATCTTACTCCCCCGACTCTCCCGACTCCTTGAAGTTTATCAGATGAAAAAAAAATGTACTAAAACGATTCGGCTCATTTGTTTAAAAAAAAGTTATATAACATTTTTGAACATTTATCAATATGTGTTTTTTTACAATCCCCATTTTGACAATCAAAAACTGAATATATAAAATATGTAACTATAGCATTGATTGAAAAAAGCGTTTTTTAGAGAAGAAGTAAACGAACAGACATGAAAGCATTTTATTTAAAATATTATATTTTAATTTTATAATAATATTATTTTAAAACATCACATATTTTAAGACAATATAACATTACAAAATAAATTCATCCTAATCGATGTGTACATAGCCTAATTTCGTATTTAACCGTGCTACCTCAGTATGGTCATGTCACTTGAAATTTAAAAAAGAAACAAGATCGTGAGCTTTTAACACGACTACAACAAAGTATATCTTTAATATATATAAATATAAAACCTTTGCCATATGGTTATAGAGGTTATAATTGTTTGGCGGTGATTTCGTCTATTTCTCAGTATTGGAAGGTCTGTCCACCTGACAGAGACGTATATGGAGTAGAGAACGTGTGAGTCAAGCCTAGTGCTGTCATTGT
The DNA here is from genome assembly GCA_918358865.1 of Melinaea marsaeus rileyi. Classification (NCBI taxonomy): domain Eukaryota; kingdom Metazoa; phylum Arthropoda; class Insecta; order Lepidoptera; family Nymphalidae; genus Melinaea; species Melinaea marsaeus. The sequence continues at coordinate 7,236,891 of OU911093.1, read as the reverse complement.
CATGTTTACAATGTGTTCGTGTATTGATTTCTTTCTATTTGCAATTACGTTATTGCAACATATGAAAAACTTTAACTGTGTGTGTGATTTTAAATTTAATATTCCATATAAAAAATTATTATAAATTAAAAGAGTATTCATGCAGTTTTTTTTACGGTTTTTGTTCAGTAACCGTCAGCGAGTCGAGTCTTATTTCACAGCAAGGTATAATAATTTCATATTAAAAATTAACTTTGATGTTATAAACAAAATCATCTAATTTAAATAAATTAATTTAAATATTCGTCACCAATCTTCAGAACGAAAAGTTATTGTCAATATCTATTTATAGTTTATTTAATATTTTGCAGCCTGTTAAAATGAGTCAGTCAAAACATTAGCCATATTTAAAATTAAAAATCATAGTTCATACGTGTAGGCGTTTGTTAAATTTCAAGGCTGTATAATTGTTATAAAATAAAAACATATAAAAACTTTTTTATAAATTCTTTAAATAATATGAAAATAGAGCAAAGGCATACTTCTGATTTATTAAAACGAGTATTTATTGTAAATTGTAAATACCAAAATGGATATAAATTACAGATTATAAATATTAATATAATGACTCAGTGTGTGTAACGCGTTTGACACAACCAGACATCAAATATGGCAATTGACCATAAACGAGCAGCTAAAATATAGTGATTGATGGATTCCTTGATATTTTTATATTTATTTATTTATCTGTGCCAAGAATTAATACTAAAAAAAAACTATAAATCAATCAGTTGTATGTAGTATTAAAAAACTTGAATATTATTCTAAAATTGTTTATACTGAAAATCGAAATTTAATTTGTAAAAGTAGATTTATATTATGAAAAAATAAAATATATTTTTTTCTGTTTACTTTATTAGGACAGTCTTCGCTCCAAGTAAAGTTACAAATAAAAATAATTGTAGTTTTCGCTAACCCCTAGACAAGGTATGAACGTAGATCGAATAGAAAGATTTGAAGTCCTCCATATTTAATAAAATTCAATCAAGTTCGCCATTTTGCTATAATCTCTGAAATATCTATCTATGTTTTAATATGTCAAAGAATTATAAAAATTAATTAAATACACGGGAAAACGTCTAAAAACATACATATCTGCTAAGTATTGAAATATTGACAAATAATTATTACTATATTAGGTAGATTCCATAGATGAATCTACCTATTGCAATCGATGCGATGACTGGATACAGACCCCAGAGTAGGGGCGCTACGCCGTTTATGAACTGGAGATTGAGAATCCGTCGAAAAAAAAAAAAATTATATATCCCTCTATATATATATGTATATATGATCCATCAGTCCAAATTCATCGTAGGCAAAATCTGACTTCACAGGTCGATAGGATAAATTAGTAAGACAAACGCAGCATCTCGTTTTTTTGGAAAAAGTGAAAGGGGGGACTGGGAGGGGGGGTGAAAGTGCAAACCTCTGGGACACGCTACAGGTCGCAAATATTGACGGAGGATTTTCAAACTCGGTATACACATTCTTAAGGACAAAATGAAGGTTAAGTTCTAGAACGGGGGAAATCGGTCGGGAGGTTGAGGGGCTGGGGGGGTTGAAAGTTAAAAACCGAAAAAAGTCACAGAAGGAGGAAAAATTTTGCCGTCGGAAAAATCTTAGAAAATTAACAAATTAAAAGAGGCAACTTTTTTGTCCGAAAAGTTTTTTGATGCGACCCCCCGTTTAGGAGATAGGAGTGGGAGGTGGTTCCCCGCTTACCCAATATATGCAGAGTGACCCTTCATAAGACTCATAATGACCAGTAGAATACTGCTGGCTAATTTTTCTTTGTCGATCCGACCGACGGGAATCTACCTTACACGATCGACCCTGTCGAACGAGGTATATACAATATAATTTAATAAAATTGAGTCTATACATATAAATAAAATTTAAGTGTCCGTTTGTAATTCCAAATTAACAGCTTTTCATTAAATGCATATAGCATATACGTACTTACGTAATAAAAAAAAGAATTTAATTTTTCTTTCTCTTGGTCCGGCTAGTCTCTGAAATGGCTGGATAGATTTTCACAGGGCTTTGACTGGCGGATAGTTGATGTAAGGAGTAACTAAGGCCACTTTTATTTAAAAACATATATTCCACGCGAACGAAGTCGTGTTAACAGCTAGTATTACACAATTTTATCAACAAAATAAATTGACAAGCGAAGATTTATGATCATTGAATGATTGATAAAAATATTACAATAAGAGTAATCTTTTTTTTTTTAATTCAGAAATTAAAAATAGTGGATTGGAATCCTGTTGTCAATTAAATTTAATAAAATATAATAGTTTTATCAACTATCACATATTATTATCTGTGACATTCGTAGATTTATTCATATACTGTACTGTGACGTCACGTTCAGTCATTTCGTAACCATACCTTATCTTACATATCAATGTATCAAATCTAGGCACCTTACATCTCCAAGCCAATACCATAAACGACTGACCAACTTATATCAGAATTAAGCGAATTTAAACTCTATTCCAATAACATATAGTATAATTTAGTATAATAAAATAGTATACAATTTACTCAATACAAATAAATATACTATTTACATTAAAGTTAACGAGCTCACTAAATCTTTTACGCGATTTTGATCTTTATTAACTGGTTTTAAGGGTTATAATTGATTGTTATTGCACTGTAATGTCCTTTATAATGGTTAAATGATTTTTAAGTAAATTTAAATATAAAATACCACACTATTTAATAACTTAAAGTGTTCATTTTAATATAAAGGTTAAAATTATATCAAACACATATGTGTTCGGAAATGGAAGGAAGAGAATATTCTCTTCCTTCCATTTCCGAACTGACATTTTAATTTAACAGATAATTTTCTTTGAGACTTTATTAAATAGAAAGCAAAATATATTATGATTAAATAACTATACAATTATTTAATATATTTCTAAAATTATAAATTCTATATATTATATGTATTTAATTAAACTTTCGTGATCCTTAATTCTTTATACATATATATATAGTTTTATCCCACTCAGCACGGAACATGGCGGAATACGTAGTTCACTTTATAAAGCTAGAAGCCATGTTAATATTCATAGCTTATTTACAAGTCGGTCTACTTAGTCTACTTGGTATACTTGGTCTACTAGATCTACGCGATCTACTTATTCTTCTTGGTCTACTCGACCTACTTATTCTTCTTGGTCTTTTCGATCTACTTATTTTCTTGGTCTTTTCGGTCTACTTATTCTTCTTGGTCTACTCGATCTCATAATTCTAGCGGTCCATGGGAACTCTACGCAGCCATATAAGACATTGTATAGACAATAGCCTATAATTGCTGTATAATCCGTTTAAGTTAACTCCTTCACGGCTCAGAATTAAAACGTTCAGACTATTATTATCCAATTTATATCCGTAGATGGAGGAGCGAGTGCCATGGGAATTAGTTCACTAATAATAATGTACGAAACTGTATGTTATTGTTACGCCAGGCGCCATTAATGTTATATTATGAATCATAATCCTAAAAGTGACCTTCGAAATCACAGTAGCTATGATACTGGAGGAAGGTCACGTAAAAAGCATGAGGACCCCCTGGAGGGCATGTATGAAGAGGTTGATGTCTGTGGTCCAGGCGAAAGAGGTATGCAGGGACCGTAGCGTTTGGCGCTCCGTCGTCTCTGGCTACTCCGCAAGGGATATGGCGTGATAAATAAATAAATATAATCCTAAAAGAACTGTTCATAGAATATCAAAAATATTTATAATTAACAATAGATTTGGTTAGTTTTAGATGCAGATAATTATTTATAACATATTATGATGTTTTTTACATATATTCCATTTTTTTGAAATGTCCTCATAAAGTAATGAATTTAGTTTATTTTGATTATAAATAACTTTTTTTTTGTATTTGGTTAGAAAAATAAATGGACAAAACAAATAAATCCAAGTTATAATGTCAGTAATAATCTAAAGATATTATATAAAAGAAAACTATTTCGTAGGAAATTATTATTTATCTACTTTATTTTTAAAAGCAATTGACAAAATTAAACATTGAAAATAGTTAACATATATATAGTAATTGGTATATCCGTTTGTTTGTCTAAAAAAATGTTAATCTTATATTATACTAGTTGTACCCATGACTTCGGTCGCGCAGAATATATCTTTAAAAATAAAATTAGCTTAAGTTAACATTAACTATCCGCTAGTGAAAGTCCTGTTAAAATCGGTCTAGCCGTTTCAAATACTAAGGGCGCCAACAGACCCTCAATTTAGGCTCGCTGCGCTCGCGAAATCTCAACTGCGGATTGCATATTGAGCGAAGTGAACCCAATTTAATGATTTTTCAATGTGATGATATCGTTTCCCATTGACTTCAACGGGATATCAGTTTTTTGACATGACATTTTTTAAATTTTTCTTTTTTACTACATTTCTCATTTTGTTTTCTTTTTGATTGCAAAATTTCATTATTTTCCGTCAAGTAGTTTTCGAGCCTATTCGTGACAAAGAATGTGAAAGTTTCCAGTAGAACGCTCCGCTCGCTTCGCTCAACTACTCAAACCAAAGACACAGACAGACAGAATTTTTTTTACATAAGTACCGTATATACTTTCATATGCATTTAGTAAAAAGCTATTAATCTGGAATTACAAACGGACACTTAAATTTTATATATATATATATAGATATAGCTGACATGTTGACAAATAATACTCTAACCTTATCGGTAGTTAGCTAAAGCCAATCAATCAGTTTAACCGTAATTAACGGAAAGAGCACAAAAACTGTCCGTCTGTCCGGCGGGAATGCGTTTTAAAAAATGTAATATGAATTAAACACATCATTAGATCTGAAGGAAATGTGATATATTGCGATTATAGCTCGTGCTGTTCGTCCGGTTTTTATTTCAAGCAGTTGAAATATATATATATATATATACTAGCTTATTCCCTTCCGCTTCGCTGGGCACACTATTAATTTGGATGTGAACTTGGGTTGCTATGGTAACCTTTGTCATATTATCCGTTGTCATCGTAACCGTTGCTATAGTAACTCTTACCCCCGCGTTAAGTGTCCTACAGTTTTAAAATTTTAAATCCGTTGGGATAGAAATTCCATAAAATCCGTTCTTATTGGACGTCTACGTCACAAAAGAAGTAACTATGTAAAATTTTAAGTTAATTGAACAGATTCTTTCGGAGATTTCGTGATGAGTCAGTGAGTGGTAAATGGCTTATATATATATAGAATAGATAATTTCTAACAATAAAAAATAGTCCAACCATAAAGGTTATAATTCAGGTCCGGACATTTAATTTAATTTCTAAACGACCGCCGGCGCCAATACTTGCGAACGTAATTGTCGAATAATTATCTGTGCATTCGCAATCGACCTCATAACCTTATACCTACGTGTTTTTACTTATGTCACAGGTAATATATTAAAAGGACTTTTTAAAACAGATAATAAAATGACTACATCTATACATCCAAAGTGAAAAAAGGTTTAATATTTTCATCTTTAAAAATATATACTTACAATATTCCACTAAAATGTATACAGGAATACTTTAAAAATAATTAACAAAGTAATAAGATAGATTTATAGTTCATTCAACCTGTTTTATCATCTACAAATCTACATCTATATAACACATAAAACACTTGATATTTACTGTAAATTTATTAAAATATTATAATTACTTGGAAGTCAGAATCTTATGCAATTCGATCGGATTTTTTTTTTTTTATTTCCATATAATTAGCAAATATAATGAAAAATAAGTGCTGATATGTTTAATCATTTAATTTAATTAACTTTTGATATATCAAGCAAAACAATGAAACAGCACTAGTCTTCAGTTAGGCACGGTTCGTGAGCAGTCAGTAGACTGAAACGAATCACTAAATTATCTAATAAATATAATTACGAGAAGTTTTTATCTTTTATAACATTTTTATAATAATTATTAATTAACTTTAAAAGAAACTATTGGAAGGTGAAGGCGATGCTGATGTTGAGATGTCGTGAGTTTTTACTCTGGTAACCTTATATTATTGTTAGGAATTCTTAATACTAACTGGCCTGTTGGACTTGCATAGAGAACTCCAGACCTTAAACACTGTTACTCTCATCACCTTAGGCGGAAGCCATCATAATAGCCCTTACTACTCCAGGTAAATTAAATCTCACGATACAAATCTATATGAGAAGCATTGGCCCTTTCCACTTAAACGGGAGAAAACATAAGCTTTCTACCTTCCATGCAAATCAACGAACGAGACTTGTATGGGACTTTGACCTTCGCGACAAAAGCAAAACGTTTGGCGAGAGAGATTCTCTTACCACGTCCTCCAGCTCAGCTCGCTGGCTGTCCAAGCACAGCTCATGGGTGTGAAGAACCGTATCGACAAAGAATGATGCGAGGGTTCTTGGAATCTTGTGCAAAAAAGTGCTTGATTTTTCATTTTTAGTTAACCACTCATAAAACCTTATAACCTTAAAATATTTTTGCGAAATCATATTATTTTATCTTGAGGATATTTTAAAAACATTTGACACGATATTTGATAAGTCATTTTCATAATATAATTTTATTGTAATAACTAGGGGCGCCAACAAACCCTCAATTTCAACTCGCTGCGCTCGCAAAATCTCGGGTGCTGTTTGCATATTGAGCGAAGCGAGCCCAGTGTATTCACTCATCGTTTCTCATTGACTTCAATGGGATATCAGTTTTTTGACAAGATATTAAAAAATATATATATATTTTTAAACCATCACCTAATTTGTGTCTTTTTGTTTGCAAAGTTTCATAATTTTCCGTCAAGTAGTTTTTGAGCCAATTCGTGACAAAGAATGCAAAAAGTCTCCAGTAAAACGCTCCGCTCACTTCGTTCCCTTCGCTCAATAATATATAATTCACAAAAATATTATATAATCAAAGTAATATATGTTTATATACAGGGGTTAATATAAAAAATCAATATGCAATAAAATATTATTATAACGTTCATTGACTTCATACAGACCAACAAACAGTAATAGTATTAAAAGGTCATTTTGAAATCTCATTCATTACAACTGGATATCTACCTCGGCGTGAATCATATGACCTTATAACAGTGGACTGAGCAAACTGTGAACGGACGACATTTTTTAATAATAATATATATATGTATATATATATATATATATATATATATATATATATATATATATATATATATATATATATATATATATATATATAATATTTTAAATAAATATTTATAAAAAAATTACCATTTGTCATTTACTCCTGACACTTAATTTTTTTTTTATTTATTGACAGTTGACAGGCTAAGAATATTTATTATTCTGCCATTAAAACTATAAAAAAAATATATACTGTACAGATATAAGATAAAAAAAATAATAATATATTGAATAGGGTGCGGATATAAAAATAAAAAACAATAGTTTTTTTTTTATTAACTAAGCTCAAGTCCATACACATGGATGTCAGTAGCGATCCTTCGGCGCCAGACTGTTACACCACAGATTTCATCTGCTGGATATTTTGGCGGGAATACGTGACCGCCATATACGGTGCGCCTTTATGTTTTTAACATTATTTTCACCTTAAAAAACTCTTATCTTATATTTTAACGGCATTAATTATTCTTTGTTTATCCAAATATGTCCGTAAAATTCTAAAGTTACATGGTTTTTTATCTTATTTTTTATATTTATTTCATGTTATGGTTCTTTATCTGATCGCGTCTTACGTGTTTTATTTACCCATTATAAGTAATGTATAAGATTGGATCATACTTATAATAATATTAAAAAAAAAAACAAAATATACATTTTTAATTTCCATATTATATATAAGAGACAAGACATTTTTAATTCATACAAAAAAACTTAAATAAAAAGTTTTTATATAAATAAAAAAATAATAATAATAAAAATTATTAATAGACAAATGTTATATTGTAATAAAATATATTAAACAAATTAGAACACCATTTTTACACCATTTAAAAGATTTTGTTTTATTGAGCTGTCAAATTAGTGTAAGGGGATTACTTTGACCTACCATTAATATATGTATTATACAGCATGTAGTTAAAAAATATAATATATAATATATATTTTTTTAATAAATATATATATATTGCAGTATTTGCGGAAATACGCGATTTTATGTTATATTTTAGACCTTTTTTTGTGTTTAGTTGTCTCCAGAATGCGACGAGATAATTAGCTAAAATTTCTCATGTATGTTTGAGCCGAACGCGGATGTTATAGCGAAAACAGATTGAAAAAATGTTTAGCCATTCAAAAGTTATCAAGAAAAGAAGAAAGGAGAGGGGCTCAGCTCAACACCAGCCGCGCGCTTGGCGGATCCTAGTAATTTAACGTTTATTATTGAAGTCATAATACATAAAAATAAATATCTTAAAACCAATGTTGTATCCTTATCCTAATTATATATCATCACAATTATTAAAAAAAATAAACCTTTTAAAAAAAAACATTAATAATGTAATCCTAGTTAATAATAATTAATTTTCTTTTCGTTTCTACACTTAATTAATATATTAATTTATTAATTTTCTGTATTGACTCACCCTGTATAACTATATTATTTATTTAAACCGAGCGGCCATTCCCTTTTGGATCTCAGCGTTGAGGATACATTTATAGAAATATTTTTAACATTTCATCTAAAGTTCATTGTCCTCTCAAATTTTGGGATGCAATTACAAAAATAGGTTTATTATTTTTGTAACTTTATAATAAAGCACTTAATAAATAATGTTTTATTGAAGTTAAAGTAATAACTTAATAGTTTTGTAATACTAAGAATATTACCTGCATCTGACAATTCAAATGAACGATTCTCAAAATTATTTATAAACAAACAAAAAACAATATAGTATAAAGTCCCTCGTTGCGGTTTTCTGTTCTATTTATATTGTTTTTACAAATGGATTTAAATTCAGATAATATACAGTAATACTCCGCTTTACGCGACCCCGTTATACGCGGTTTCACTATAACGCGGATGCTAATTTCTCGCTCGAATGCCTCGAATTACGCGAAAGAGTGTGTATAAATATAATGTAGTCATCAACAATAGATGTATTTTTCCGTAAAAAAATAAGAGTATGTATTGCATAAAGTGTTCCTAGAATTAAAGCGATTGATTAAAATGATTTGTATTTTTTAGTAATAATTTTTGACTATGTTTAATCATAAACCTTGTTACGCGAATTTAAGTTAACGCGATTTTTTTTGGAACGTATCCCTCGCGTAAAGCGGGGTATTACTGTATATATATTATGGAGACATAACCTACAAATTAGCACTATTTTTTTTTGTTCTAATAGCAAACAAGATAGCGGTCCCCGCCATTAGTATTGTCATTACAGAAACCAAAGACAAGAAATAGCTTTTATTATAATAAAATAAAACTTATAATTATTATTTATAATAATTTAATATTATTAAATTGTAAAACTACTATTCTTTACATTATATATTTATATTTTTATAATTAAACTTTTTATTGTCAATTAAAAAATATTTATAATCTGCCACACCTTTGACAATTAAAGTTTTTTATGAAATTTAATCGTTTCCCGTCGAAAGTAATTACGATGCAACATTATCAATTTCTTCCTAAATCTCTTAGTATCGCATGTCCTTCCATTTTAGGGTCTCGATGACCGGTCGTACTTACCTTTTAAAGAAAGATTTTTTTGCTTTCGAAATCATTTGCAAGAATCAAGGCTGTGGAACCTACTTTTATACAAGTAATATAAAGGTCAATGTCCTGGGTATAAACTTACAAAAAATTAAAATATTGTAATAATATAAGAATATCATAAGAACATTATACAATAATTTATTTCGTCGTGAAAATTGAAATATACTAATAATAGCTGAAAACTATTAATATAATCCATCAAGGAAATAGCATTTATAAGAATTGTTTGTCTACTTATAGTTAATTTAAAACCTAGTTAAACAATAACATCTAGCTTTTGCCAGTGACTTCGTCTGCTATTTTCACGTAAAATAGAAAAATAGACAACATTTAGATACGTTATATTATTTTAAACTACAGATTTTATTGTATTCTGCGTTACTTTTTTATATTTCAGTTAAAAATTATATTGTTTCTAGTCTTTTTGGAGATCATATTTTTTTTTATTAAATCTATATTGGCACAATAAAATTTTGTCTTTTATTTTTACAATTTGAATAAAGTTTTTTTTTCGATTATTCGGGTAAAAGCAGAATTAAGAAATATTTTTTACAGTTGACTTTAATTAAATTTAAAATTTCTTGAAAATCTATGATATATGTTCCACTAGCGATTTACCACTTACTGACTCATCACGAAATCTCCGAAACTATCTATCCGATTACCTTAATATTTTACATAGTTACCTCTTTTGCGAAATAGACGTCCAATAAGAACGGATTTTACGGAACTCCTATCCCAACGGATTTCAACTTCTTGCATTTCGCCAAGTTATAAACCTGTAGGAGCTATACACTTAACGCGGGGGTAAGAGTTACTATAGCAACGGTTACGATGACAACGGATAATATGACACCTGAATTCATATCCAAATTAATAAGCTAGTAAATATATATAAATATATATATATATATATATAATAGTAGCGGGTTAGACTAGACTACGTAAAAAAATATCTATGAAAATAATATTCCAATTCCAGTACTAAAGCCAAAGTTTTCAGAGCCTTCAAATCTATCCGGTCACATTTTACCTTTTCCAAAAATATACATTTTAGGAAATTAAGATCGCGTATATTGTTTCCATGTTCTAATTTATCTAAATATTGTCAAAATTTAATTGTTTTACAAATGACATATTGCTACAACGCCATCTTGTGGAAAATAAAACTAAGTTGCGTAGTGCGGAAATATTATTACTATTGTTATACTACTTCCATTTCTTTACGCTCTCGATGACAGTTCTAATTTAATTGTTTTAGTGTTGTGACCAAATAAATAATGATATCGATCGCATATATTAATTTCAGTGACGATTCATCAGATTTTGATTAAAATATTTTTTTCGTTATAATTATTTCGTTCCATTGTCGAGTAACTACCTATACCTAATTATTGTACAACAGCTTCGGGAATTTTAAAGAAGTTGGCATTATCAATCAAGAATTAATAAGTGTACATCAACATCTATTTATTTATTTATTAATTTAGCTTACGCCATATCCCTTGCGGGGTAGCCAGAGACGACGGAGCGCCAAACGCTACGGTACATCTTCTTGTTATGGAAATATAATATTAGTTAATAAATTTGTACGAAAGTATCCGGAAGTAGTTCAGTTTCGTACATTTTGTAAAAACAAAATCTGGTCTATTATCGTGTTACGTTTATCGGTATGGCTCCATCCCTATCAATTTCTTTTACACTACTACTATAACCTTGTTCGTGTATAAATACCATATTTTTATAAAATAATGCATACATAATTTAAAACAGACGTTCGTTAAAGTTTTCACATGGAGCTGTCATCGAGAGTCTAAAGAAATGAAAATAGTATAATATATTATTATCAATTTTAATAGTGACTGAATGATCGTTATGGAAATTATTAGACTATACCTCCATCTATTGAGGATAGAGTGCATGAAAACGTTATCTGTGTTTTGTATTTATCCTATATGATAAAAAAATATTTTTATGATACCCCGAGGTGTAATAATGAATGTAATAATAATTATATTATGGCAAAACACTAACATATAATTGATAATTAGGATTTAAATATTGGAGGTGGATGTGGGAGATGTGTGTAAACAAAACTTTTTTTAAAAATTTATTATATGTCGTAAATATAAGTTAAAAAATTGATTTCCAAAAAAATAATAATAACCCATTATGTAAAACGCTTAACGTTCTGTCAATTTGACATTGACAGATCGCAAATGATGCGTGACTTTGACAATACTTTCACGCGGTGAATGGTCGATTTCGATTCGTTATCGTTATAGCCATAATATATTATTTACATTGCCATTAAAATGAGCTGACGTGGATACTAGACGCCTAATAACTTATGCATTCCAGTTTAACGCAACGCATAATAAGTGTGTGTGATAATGGCCGGGGCGCCGGTTAAACTTGGCTCTATTTTGTCATTCTGCATTGTTTTGTATGCGGTGTTTTATAGAAAAGATGACTTTGGTGACTTGAGACTATCTCCTGTGAAGGAACATTTATTGTTCCTGGAAAATGAGAATAAAGTTGGTTCAGGAATAAATCAACCAAAAGTCGCCCTTGGATACGGAGCATGTCATGACCTTTTCGTTAACGCAACGTCATTATTAAACCCAAATGATCTAAAAGGCAACCCTGAGCATTTTAATGAAATTACCAGTAAAGAAGAATTTTTGAAAAGTTTTACATATTTTTTTAAACATGGTGCAGCAGCAGAGTAAGTACTCTTTTTACATAAAAATAAAATACATTCCTAGAGTTTGCAAGATTTAGTCCTGACTGTGTTAACAAATTTTTAGTCTTAATATATACAAATTAAATTTAAAACATTTTGGTTAATATTTTAAAAACAATTCCAAATTTAAATTAAATAATTTATAAGAAATAATATTACATTAAGAAATGATACATTATTTTCTTCTTTCCACACTAAAAATATCTTATATAATACTACCACTATAGCTATTGTAAAATAAATTATCATTATATTTAGATATCTTTATAATATAAATAAATATATCTTGGATTCTTGTTCCTACCGCACGCCGTCAAATTGACCGGTAATTGAAAGTTATTTTATTATATAACGCAGGTAATAATGGAAATAACTAAAAGTAAAGAGTGTAGAAAATATTATATGCATATTCTAATAATTGTCATGTAGTTTGATAACGATATTATAACATTTAAAAATGTGTAAGTTGTACAAAAGTTTAAGAACGGTCAATTTAAGCGGTACTTGGTAGGGTTAGTCTTGAAGAACAAAATAATTTGTTTTAATTGTATTGTTTGGGTTCACAGACGTTTCATGTCAAACAGTGAACTCTATGATGAACTTGTGGAGCAATCTTTAAAACTACCAGATACCAGATGGGCTATTGGTGGTAATGCACCGCTAATGGCAAAAAGATTCTTTATAGAGGGCTGGAAAGTGTTGCTAGCGGGAAAAATGAGTAAAAAACTCAAATCATACATTCCAAATGAAATACAAATTGTTGGTGATGATGAAAACGAAGAAGTGAGGGATGATGTACACATGATATTGGAGTACCGAGCAGATGAAACGTTCGGTCAATTTAAATCAACACGAGCGAACCGATATATAATGCACAATGACGAAAACAACCCCCTCCTTACGTCGTTGGAGAAATTAGGGGAACACTTGCCAAAATTTAATCCTAATTTACTAGTCATTAGCGGATTGCAGATGATGGATAATTTTCCATTCAAACAAGATGGTAAAGGTAGATAAAGTATTTTTTTTATATTTGTTATATGTTTTTTATGTTTTGTAAAAAAACATATTTGTAGTGAAATTATTGTATCTATTGAAAATGTTATGTAAATGAAAAAAAATGTTGCCATCTGTAAAAGTTTTGTACCTGAATTTAATGTAAAAATATTTCCTAATAATTTATATTTATTTAAGTATTGTTATTATGTTTATATATTATATATAGTTATTGTATATAAATAATATTGTGTATGTTTACCTTTTAATTAATATTATTGTATTTTAACATTTTAAACACTGTAACACCAACCTAACTCGTAACTCAATTATTTTACAGATTTAAGAGCAGAAAGACTGGATTTAGTTAAGGAACAAATTTTATCACAGCCATTAGGTACTTTGACACATTTTGAAATGGCCAGCTACGTGGACCTAGAACTGCTATTACACCTTACAACAAAAGTACTGCCATTTGTTGACTCGGTTGGTATGAACGAACAGGAACTATCAAATCTTAATAGTGTACTAGAATATGGTAAGGTTATTGTCGTTGCCGACTCCAACCCAAGAGTAGCTACAGCATTGGACCAAATGCGTAAAACATTCCAACTTATAAGACAAAAGAACCAAGAGTATAACAGCAGAAGAAAATTGACAAGAATACATGTTCACACTTTGGCGTATCAAGCAATATTGACCGTCAAAAACTCAAATTGGAAAAGAACTAAAGCAGCAGCAGCCAAGGCTTCATTAATAGCTCATAGATATGTCTGCAACAATCAAAACATTGACTTGGAAAAGTGTAAACTATTGCTCGACGATAGTTTCTCAACAACCACCGATGATAATAACAATAGCCGAGTGTTCTTCGAACCTACAAAACCTGTGGCTTGTTGGGAGGAATTAATTGATGGTGATCAAGTCGACATTTGTGTGGCTCCAGTACTTATTTGCACAGAAGCCCAGCTCACAGCTGGAGCCGGAGACAATATATCTGCAGCTGGTCTCGTGTTGCAAGTGGACAAATGAATATTTCTTTTATATGTATGGGACAAAATTGAGCAAAACTTATTTAATTGTTTTTAATTTTATATGATATTTTAACTTATTACCATATTATTAATTACTTGGCATATCACATGTGTAAGATGTTACTTGTCTTGAACTACGTCATTATTTATTCAGACTTTGAATTTCAAAATGTCCTCAAACCGTTGGTGGTAGATTTGCGATACAATACCTACTTGTGGTTATTATCGTTGTAATTTATCGGCTGAACAATATTGCATTGTGAATGTAACTATAGATAAGAAACACTCAAATGTAGCTTTTTCAACATTTTTATATGTTATAACAAAATGAGCAATAAAATGTTCAAATTTTTCAATTTAATAATTATAATGTATATTTAAGGGTTATTGTACAACATCGATTTAAACATTCCTATTTATTATTTTATGTAATGTGTTTCCGTTAATAAAACTTAATGATTTTTCATATATTTATTTCTTTAAAAAACCCTAACTAAACATGATAACTAGTACAAATGGATTAAATACCTTATTATTTAGGGATATTTAAAATATTAACTGTATCTTTCACATGAGCTATTACCGAAATCGAAAGGAATGTGTTAATTTATTATACACGAGTGACAATAACTTTTTAATGTTATATATATATATATATAGTAGTTTATCAATAAATTGACAATATAACATAAATAACTTCCAAAAATGTTATATCGGCACCACATTTATGTAAAATGGATATACAGCTAATTATTTTATAACAGCCACAATAAGGCCTATTTAAATATGAATGATTGTGGTTAAATAATTTATGGCATACAACAATTCTCCGAGCACAACCCGACAGAAACGGTAACATCAGATCTATATGAGCCCTTCACTTTTGCTTATTCAGCCTGAATAAATATAAAATTACATTCACATGAAAAAGAGATTTCATTTCATATTATTAAATACCAAAACCGAACTTTGAAGGCGGGCCTGAAGAGTAAAAGTGAAGAGAGCCATGGTATAAATTCATGTCAATATTCTTTGAGCCTGTCAAGTAGTTTTTGATAGAACTGTACCTATATTTAATTACTATATAAAGAATACACATCTTATAATTTAATGCATGCAGTAACTGGTACATAATACTTGTAAAATAACTGAATAAATAAATAGATTACTAAACACCTTATCAGTTATAATACAAAGAATTTTTATATTAAAACAATACAATGATTTTTATATATAACAACTAATCCTTTTTTTTCCAATAGTTTCTTTAAAAAAATATAAGATTCAAATTATTTATAATTTATTTCTAAAAACAAACACACAAATCTCGCTATCCCTTAAGTTAATTCCACATATACACCAAATTTTATTCTAATAAAGACCAATTATTTTGGTAAAATCTAAAATCTATACTACAAAATCAAAACTAAAAATCCATACATAAATAAGTGCTTAAATAGGAGTCAACAATAAAGAATAGTAAACAGATTCACATTGAAAAGATAACAACATAAAGAGGAAACTATTTAGATAATTCAGTCTTGAATGGGGACTTATAGGTAAGGTGATGTAATTGTTTAATCTTCATCCATGAGTTCGATTACTTTGAAATGCGCCGGTTGTCCAACTGCTCTGTGCGAATCGTATAGACCACTTCTAATGAACCTTTTAACAGCTCCTATATTTACTGTAGGTCTTTTTTCGCGGTCTTTTACTTCTTTCCACTTCAGCATAGCTGCTTTAACTCTAAGGAGTTCATTTTTTATTGGATGCGTAGAAGGATCCACGCCCTGTATTCTCAGCGTTATCCATTGTAACGAATTGAGCGTAAAAGCAAAAAATAAATCCAACTCAATTTGAGCCGGCAGAGACATTTTGGCGTATTGTTGTTTTAATGGTAGTAATTTATCTAATACCTTTTGTAAATCCATCAAATTTTCTTTCAAATCTTCGCACTTGTTTACATATTCTTTGTCTTTGGCGAGTTCACCGTATTTAAGGTCCCAATCCATTTTCTTCGAATGTTAAAAGAACTGTTTATCTTGTACGAATACAAATATTGCAACTAATGCATTAAAATCACACTAACCACGTTTCTTATTTAACCTTTACTTGAATTGACAAGGGGAAATCATTTAGTGTCAAATGTATTTTATTGATTAATTTTTAAAATCAAAGACAAGTTTTTTTTACATGTCAATGAAATGTCTCTGTGCAATCTTGTTTTTAAGTATTCTATGAATCTTAAGATCTATGACACAATATTCAAGCGAAGTGTAATTAAAATCCATATCGTAACTAATTAAAAAACATTCTAAAAATATTAACTTTAAATTACCCTCAGTAATGCGTTAGATCAACTAACATACTACAATCACTTCATTTTTGGGGCTAAATAGGACGCTTAAAATTGTTTAATAAAAATAAGTAATTCAAATTTTATAAACTAGGACATGAATTAGCATACTAACATCACATAATAAAAAGACTCTTAATGAGCTCTCAGAGAGCTTATCAATTCGTGATAACCTTTAAAACGATATTTTTGTAGTGAAATAGTGCGCTTAAAATTGGATAACGCGATGGGAGCATTATTTTACGCTGCACTGTATACAAAATACTAGACTAAAAGGTTTAAATTGTCAGTCCAGATACTCTAAAAGTTTTTAACGTGAGACATTGTTAAAAGATAATTTTAATTAATATTTAAGTTAACTTTTAAAAGTTTTTATGGTCAAGAAGTTTCGGTAAAAAGATTTATCGTACCCAATCCACGTGCTAGTGGTAGTTGATGTTAATTTTAATGAACTATTGAAACAGGTAATAATTCCGAATTATTTATTTGAAAGAGAAACACATTTATAATTTGCTGTTAGTGATGCATGTACTTTAACATTTTATTATACTATTTCAATACATATAATCGATTTTTATCGTCCTATTTACTATCGTGAGTAATTTAACCAAACAAGGTATATCAATCATCTAAGTATTCGAATGGTTCTGGAGGCTCAGGTTCCTTTTCCTCTTCAGCTTTTGGACCAAAAGCAGCTACTGGCTCTACAAGCACTTGTTCGGATTCACCAGAATGATTTAACATCACAATGCCACCAATGGTAACATCTTTCAATGGCGAGTATCCAGAACCATCAATGACAGTAAGAGTTTTCAGCTGTTGACGCATTACCCTAGCAGGGTTGCTGAGAATCTCAAAGTTGGGCTCTGGTTCTTTTTTCTCCTTTGTATCTTTCTCTTCGGCTTCCTTTTCGTCTTTCTTGCCATCCTTAGATGATACGGCATCTTTATCCGACTTTCCATGAACAGTAATATTTGGATTAGGCGATTTAGATGGCTTCTTTTCCTCTTCATCAACATCCATTTTGGAAGTTGTTGACGACGTTACACTACTACTTGCCGATCCCTCTGTTCCGTGCGCTCGCCTACGTGCTCTAGCGGCAGCAATACTTAATACGGCGGTGGTAACTCTTTCTCTCTCTTCACGTTTCTTTTCTTCCAGTGGAGCTGGATAAGCGTACAGCGATGGTTTTGCGTTTGATTTCATTTCTAGTAGAGGCATTTTTAAGTCAGAATTCAGTGCAATCACACACGTCGGTGTGAAAGCAAGGGACAGACAATGGGCAAGAGGGAACCAGTACCAATATTGCGTGAATACCAACATTCCAACTACAGCCAACATATTCATGTGGCCAGTTCTGTTTTGAAGAGACACCGTTACATTTCGTCCTCCTGCGTCAATGATGCCCTGCGCCAGAATAGCTCCGAACTTAGCCATTACGTCTTCGTGTTTGTTCGAAATTACTTGCGCATAAAGTTGGCGGAAATATGTAACTTTTGGACAAAGCGCTTCAGTCTGCTGAATTAAAATCATCGCGGAGGCAATAAGAGCTCCTTGTCTCACAAAGTTGACGGGGTCAAACTTGACCATGGGTTCGAGAAGACCAATCGCTTCACGATTTCCAGTCCCAGCGCATGCAATACCCAAAGCCATAGCTGCACCGTAACGTACATGTGGGTTGTAGGACTCCGCTAACAGCGACACGACAGACGGGCACTGTTCGGGGGTTCTAAATAGCAGAAATCCTAGAGCTGTCACAGCAGCGCGACGAACATCGTCATTAACATCGGAAACTGCTACATGGAGTAGTGTACGAATGGAATCGTTGTTCCCGGTACCGCAATAGGCCGTTGCAATGGTGTAACACCCAGCACGCCGCAACAATTGATCCTTGTCTCTCAATAGCTGCTGAACGAGAGCGTCAGCTTCTTCAAGTCGTCCATACATGGTAAATGAAATGCCAACGGCCAATCCACGCAAAATCTTCTCGTGTTGAGTTTCTTGAGCGTATGCGACCATATCTTCAATAGCGGCGGCATTTCGCGATCCCAACATGACCATACCCATAGCGATGCCGGCAGCTTCACCAGTCACTGCATCGTCTTGATAGAGATTAAACTTGAGTTGTTCATAAACATCCTGTCTGTGGGTGCCCATTGCGGCTAAGCCAAGTCCCAAGCATCCACCGTGACGCACCATCTCATTCTGAGCGTCTTTTAATTGTGTTAAAAGATAGTCAATGATATTGGCGCCATGGTTGGCGTGGATCAAACCCAGGGCGTACAGACCACCTCCTTCCGAATAACCGGATGACGGTCCAGCCTCCTTAGGAAGATAAGACTGCATGAGAGCTAAGGATTCATTTTCGTGGCCCCTGTGTATAACACCTAAAGACGCCGTTACTGTTAACTTTGCCCAATTTGTTGCTCGTGCTAACCACTCTAAGTTATCCCTTAAGAATTGGTCACTTGTCGTTCCAGCGTGCATAAAAGCATTAGCTATTACTGTGGCCGTGTGACAAATTGAAACTCTGATTGCATCTTTAGTGTTCTTCAAAATTAACATATCTGCATGATTTGACCTTATTAAGAATTGCAATTGTAAACCTATAGATACATCTCCTCCTAGTATAGAAATTAATTTTTCAACCCTCTTTTGATGTTCCTTTTCTTCATCACTTAGACTGTTTATGTCCCTTTCTGGTTTTTTTGGTTCTTCAGCAGGTGGTTGATCCACTTCCATGGATGATTCTGGGAAGGGTCCACCTTGGGGCTGTGGTTTACCACCTAGAGCACTAGGTATTGGAGCTGTAATTCTGAGAGCTTGTAGTACACGTCCCAAAAATTGTTGAGTTGCCGAGTCATATAAATCAAAGCCAATTTGATAAGCCATGAGTACTGATTCTTGTGGACCGTGGGTCAACTTGTCCAGGATTTCAGCTACTGAGAGTGGATCTTCCAAGAAGATGAGACATTGACACATGTTCACATAGTCAGGGATATTCAGACCTCGATATAAACCTACTAAGGAACGGAGAACTGTGCTGCGGAAACCTCTATTTTGCAGGAGACTCATCGCCACAGTAAAGGCATACTGGAGCATACCTAAAAATACAAAAAGAACAATTAGTAATAGATTTCTATCATTATGCCTTTAAATAATTTATAGTGTTTTACATATTTTGGTAAATAAGAATTGATAATATTTATTTTTTGTGTAAAAATAAATATAAAGTAAATATGAGTGAGAAGAAACAAGTCTTTAATTATTTTATTTTTTTTTTGTTTTAAATGTAACTATATTATTTTAGTAGTAGAGTAGATTTTATAATACAAATTTAGTAAACAATTACGTAGTTTAAATTACAAATATATGTTTACTATTGTTGTATATGTTGTTTCATGTTTTGTAATAGTTTTAACAATATATGACAAGGATATAATAAGTAAGGGGATAATTGCTTTAAGTATGAAATATACCTGCAACATCATCAGATTTCATGATAGATGCCTCGAAGATATCCATTCGTCTCGTCTCCAGCGCCAGACCTAAGGCTTGCCTGTACTGACCGTCGTCCAGACATCTCTGGAACATCCGGTTGACAATATCTTCCAGGCGTGGATCAATAGACTCGCAGGCGCTATCAATGAATAGAGCCTTCCGCTTTTGTGTATAGAAGTCGATAGCCTTCGCGATTGTGGTATCGACATACTCATTTCTTGCATTTACGTCAAAAAGATCTCCAGCACCTAGAGCGTATGTAAGAGAATCTTCAAACGCTCCCAAGTGATAATAAACCTTACTCGCGACCAAAGCAGCTAGCTGATGCTGTGAGAAAACTTTGTCTTCGTGTAAAATCTCTATCTTCTCAATAGATTCAGAGATTTCAGGCCAAAATTCATCGACGATATTGTCCAATCTTTTCAATGCAAACTCTTTCACTTCGTGCATAGGTTCATCGAGCAGAGATATTATCCCCGCGGCTGATGTGATATTCATTTTGAATAAATTCTTTAATGTTCTGGTCTATATTTCACACTTTGTTTCACAAAATACAATTCTTTTGTGAAAATTAAGTACAACTCACAATATAGTTTGTGATTTCGCGATGAATTGACAATTTTAGTTAGAGCAAAGACAATATAAATTTTTAAATGAGATATAGACTATCGTCTATTATTGTACTGCACTATTATTTATTTAAATATATACATTCTGATTTCAGTTGGTCAGCAAAAAATTCACAATTTTATATTGGATATTGCATGTACATAAGAAAAATACAAACAGTTTTTTTTTAAACCGGTATTATATTTTTAAATGTATGCTAGCAGCACAGTCAGTTTATGATAGGCAGGAACAAGGAGTACTAAATGATGTAAGGGTTAAATTGAAAGCAAAAAATAATAATTCCTTAGTCATATAGAAATAATCACGTTACTTTAAAATAAATAAATAGATTAGTTATAATTAAAAATTAATTAATTAAAAATAAATCCCCAAAAAAGTATTTTGAAGGTGATTTTTACTACTCCCATACGATAATTTTTTGAATTTCGTTACATCAATAATATAAAATTTTGGTTATAGCTATACTTTTTAGATTTAGATATTGATTTTTAAGAAACAATAGCGCTATCAATTTAGTTGACTTTTTATGAACCTTTCTTCACCTACAGAATGGGTACAGCTGTTCTCTACCGTTCATACGTTAGACTTGTGAGGTGTCAACTTTCTGTCAGAATTTCGCAAACACGAGTCACAACTCAAAGAAGTCTGAAGTCAATGTAGTTTTCTGCACGTAGTACCAAACAGCTGGTTATAAAGTTTTAACTATATCAGTGCACCATTTATAAAATTATCCATAATGCTTGATCTATTTAGCATCTTTAGTAAAGGAGGAATCGTCCTATGGTGTTTTCAGAGTACCAGTGATATATTTTCGCCTTCTGTTAATGCTTTGATTCGAAATGTAATCTTACAAGTAAGTAGTTCTTCAAGAAACCTTTTAAGCTCTAATGAGATTAACTAATAGTAAAGACTTTACAATACTTACACATAATGTATAAGTACTTATGGAGATCGTATTGATAACATTTTTTAAACATTTTATTTCAGGAGCGTACAGGGAATAATACATTTAGTCACAACGCATTAAGCCTCCAATATAAACTCGACAATGAGTTTGAACTTGTATTTGTAGTAGCATATCAACGCATACTACAATTATCGTATATAGATAAATTTCTAAACGACATACACTTGGAATTCAGGGATAAATACAAGAATGAACTGCAAGGTGGCCGGCATAACATGGACTTTGATTTTAAAACTACCTTTGACAGTGTTCTCAGGCAGTGTGAAAAATGGGGTTGGTATTATCAATTTCATACTTTAAATTATTTTCTTACAATATAAAAAAGAATTATGAATCGGTAATTTGTTGAGTGTTAATCATATTTATTTCAGTAATATTATATTTAAAACTGCTTTATAGATTTCATTCTAATTTATAAAATAAAATACCAGGTTAAATATAACCATTTAAAAATGGTATTTTAAAAGCTCGTTATAGTTCAGGAAGACAAGATATAGGTCTTTGTCACATGTAACTCAAATATATGAGTTAAATCTGGAAAATATTTTTATTTAAATGTGTACTACTCATGAAAATCATCAAAAACATTATTTACAAATTTTTTGTGATGTCTTTTCTAGCCAAAACGCAAGCTCAGATTCCGAAGCAAATGAGAACATTTGAAGACTCGCAGAAGTCTAAAAAGACAGTTGCTTCTATGATTGAGCGCAAGGGAGATGAGAAAAACAAAAAGTCTGGTGAGTACTTAAAACTATTTAAATATAAATTATAAATTATACATTAGTTTAGAGATCAAATGATAAATAAGTTTTCACAATTGTTTAAATTACTTTTTAATATACAATGTCTTAATACAAAATAATGCTTTTAAATCTTCAGTGAAAATAATAGAAAATAAGAGCATACCTAACGGTAAGGTGGAGGAACCAGAAGTTGAAGATACCATGATAGCAGCCAACAGAGCCAAGATGGCACAAAAACTTGCAGCTAAGACCAAAAAGGATACTAAGTGAGTGGTATAGATATCTATATATATCAATAAAATTGAAGAATCTGTTTGTAAATCCAAATTCACAGCTTTATAAACAATAGTTAAAAATTTTTTTTAAAATTTTTCCTTTTGGTCTAACTAATCTCAGAAACGACTGGACCAATTTTAACGAGACTTTCACTGGCCGATAGCTGATATTATAGGGAGTAACTTGGGCAACTTCTATTTTACATTCCCTATTCTGTGCAAATGAAGTCATGGACTCTACTAGTAGTTATTAACAGCCATGAACTATGGTTTTTTAAGTGTTTTGAATTTGATACCTGTTCTATGTAATAACAATCTATACAAGGATGAAATAAAAGCCACTTGGGCAGAGACCACATACAAAATAATAAAAAAAATAAATTTTTTTTTGTATAAATTTAGAAAATCACCAAAAAGCCCGAAAGCCACAGAGCGTGTAAAGAAGCCAAGGGTTTGGGAGTTGGGTGGTGACTCACGGGACCTGCCGTCCTTGGACTTTAGTACCGATAAGGAAGGATGCGAGGAGATTGCTCCCGACACACAGGTAATATATATTTACAGCTGCAATAGTAAGTGTTGTGTTTACTAACTAACTAAGCAGAGGGTACATGTCTGTCACTACTTGCTCCGAGCTCAATATATTATGTATTAAATACCTAATTATAATTTATTAAATTCCTTTACAGTATTTAAGCTCTAAAATAATTGTACTTTAATCTTTATGCTAAAGTTAGTGTGTCACATAGAAATTCTGTTGTTAATTATAACCTAAGTAATAATTATTTTTGTTACTTCCAGCTGGTAGGTCAAATGAAAGGAGCCATTCGTGACCTGGAAGTGGAATCTGAAGACAGCAGCTCTGAAGAAGAAGAACATCAGCCGAGCCCCAAAAAGACCGGTGGCATGTTTAGCATTTTTAAAGGTACAACAATATTTTTTATAAAGATAAGATCTTTGTTCTGACAAAACATATATAATAAAATAATTCCTACAAAATGCCACTTTATATTTAAATAATATTTTAATAAATAATTGTAATATACATTTGAATATATGCAGTGTTATATTAAATAAAAAAACTTGAGAATCTCTTTATCTGAAGTGGGCATGTATGTACAAGTGTGTGTACATATATATATATATATATATTTATATATATATATTTATTTATGAATATTCGTAATGTTCAGGTCTAGTGGGCTCTAAGGCCTTATCTGAGGATTCAATGAGACCAGTGCTGGACAAGCTGCGGGACCACCTGATAGCTAAGAATGTAGCAGCCGATATAGCTAACAAGCTGTGTGACTCTGTTGCCGTTAAGCTGGAAGGAAAGGTATTAATAACATAATTAATTCTACTTTTAAACAAAAATATTATCTATTGTAATTATTATTTTGTATGAAACCATTTTTTGTTTTAATTTAAACTAATTACATATAAGAAAATGGTACTTTACTAAGTGATTTATACAAAGATTTATAACATAAGGTCACTGTTGCTTCACTAGTGACTTATTATGAATTAGTTGACATCAACGCATATATTAGATTTAAAGAACTTTATTTGTCATAAGAACATTCAGTTCACTTAAAATGAGTTATATACATTTTTATTAATTGTAACATTTAAATAGCCTCTGGGCTAGTCTGGACGCTTAAACTATTTGTAAGACGTGAGTTATGTATTGGCAGACAACGAAGTTATTAAAAAAATATTTATTTATAAAATATTCATTAATAAAAATACATGTTTACTTGATTAAATCTACTACAAGACTAACTTAAAATATTATTAAAATATTATAATTAAATCTTATTACAAACAATGATAAATGTCGAGTCAGGAGATTGATGGTTTCCTCGTAAGCGGGAATCACTGCTTATGCTGTGATAACTCGTGTGCTTTTAATTTTTTTTTTTTTTTAAGTAATCAATAACATGTATATATATATATATATATATATATATATATATATATATATATATATATATATAAGCGATTTACCACTCACTGACTCATCACGAAATCTCCGAAACTATCTGTCCAATTAAATTAAAATTTTACATAGTTACTTCTTTTGTGACGTAGACATCCACTAAGAACGGATTTTACGGAATTCCTATCACAACTGATTTCAACAAATTTCAAGTCAATCAGCCTTATAGCTACAGGTTTCATGATGAATGTGTACATAGATGAAAGTAAGAGTTACTATAGCAACGGTTACCATATAAACGTTTACCATAGCCACAGTAACCATGACAACGGTTACCTTGACAAGTATTAGTAGTAGTAGTAGTTACAATAGTGTGAACAACGAAGCGGGCGGGAATCAGCTAGTACATATATATAAAATATTTAATTACTTTCCAGGTGCTAGGTACATTTGACAGTGTGGCCAAAACAATTAAATCAACTCTAACTGAAGCGCTGGTACAAATACTGTCACCTAAGCGTCGAGTGGACATACTTAGAGACTGTCTGCACGCAAAGCAACAGGGGCGACCATATGTTATGGCATTTTGTGGGGTTTGTGATTTATATTAATTTAAAAATAAAACAATTACAATAAACTGATCGATAAACATTTCTAACTGCCAAAAATATTTTTAGGTGAATGGAGTTGGTAAATCGACTAACCTGGCTAAGATCTGTTTCTGGCTGATCGAGAACAAGTTGTCCGTGCTGATAGCTGCCTGCGACACCTTCAGGGCGGGTGCCGTGGAACAGCTGCGGACACACGTGAGGCGACTTGACGCCATGCACCCCGGGACTGTGCAGCTATATGAGAAGGGATATGGTAACTACTGAAACAATTATATCTATTATTTATTGTCAATGCATGGTTAAGCCTGAGTGATTGTTTTTTAAATGTCTTGTTAGAAGAAATTTGTGAGTGCAATGACTAGACAATACCTGAAAAAAAAGTTTAACACACCACTTTCTGATATATAGATTTTATTTTATTAATTTTGTTGATATTAGTAGTTTTTATATGTGTATTTATTTTAATTTTACTTAAATAACTATTGCATACAGAAACAAACAAAATGCATCCTTATCACTAAAGTGATCTCTTCCAGTTATAAATAGACATGCAATAATAATATCAAATTAAATTATCTAAATAATACTAGGTAAGGACGCAGCGGGCATCGCAATGGAAGCCATCAAATACGGATCAGACTCCAAGTTTGACGTCGTCCTCATAGATACAGCAGGAAGGATGCAGGATAACGAACCCCTCATGCGGGCATTGGCCAAACTTATCAAGGTCAATGAACCCGATTTAGTTCTGTTTGTGGGAGAAGCACTTGTTGGTAACGAGGCTGTGGATCAACTTGTCAAGTTCAATCAGGCGTTGGCAGACCACAGCTCCTCAACCAACCCCCATGTCATTGATGGGATTGTTCTCACCAAGTTTGACACCATCGATGATAAAGTCGGTGCAGCCATCTCAATGACCTACATCACCGGTCAGCCCATTGTGTTTGTTGGTACCGGCCAGACTTACACTGATCTTAAAGCACTCAATGCCACCGCCGTTGTCCATGCTCTTATGAAGTAGTATTTGGATGTCACAACACATTATTTACTGCGGTTTTTATTTTGATGGATTTTTATGACAGAATAATATAATATATGGGATAAAAAATATGGTATTGTTTAAAAATTTTTGACTTTTATTAATATATATACAATGACAATATGTAAATAGAACACCAAATAATTTCAGACAGTTTTGTTATCTATTGTTGTTGTTCCTTAACACTAAACCTACCAAGTACCGGTCAAATTGACCGTTCTTAAACTTTTGTAAAACTTACACATTTTTAAACATTATAATATCGTTATCAAACTACATGACAATTCTTAGAATATGCATATAATATTTTCTTTTACTCTTTACTTTTAGTTATTTCCGTTATTACCTGCGTTATATAATAAAATAACTTTAATTACCGTTCAATTTGACGACGTGCGGTAGGAACAGGTGTACAAGAATTGTCGGTAGGTTTAGTGTTAATTTGGTTTAAATTTATAAATTCATCTATTTTACTGTTTCTTAATTATTTTGTCTATACTTTATATTAAAATTTATCTGTAATTAAACATCTTAAATAATTTTGATCATCGAATATAATATAGTCAATATATCACTATTTTTAATTAATTTTTGAAAACTGGTGTTTGGTAAAAAGTTAAAAAATATATTTTTTCTTATTTTTTTTTTACAACTTATTATTTAAGCTTTCCAATATTTTTCTCTTATACTGATTGTTGTATGTGGTACTATCACATGTGCTATATTTCATATTATTTAAAGGTGCTGGTTAATAAAAGGACCCAATTAGCAAAAATATACATGAAATGTGTAGAATTAATTTACAGTGCCTTGATCCCATGATTTTATTGAAGTAATTGAAGTTAGCAATTTTGTAAACAACACTGCCTTAATAACGAGATCATACAGACATATATATTATTTGTTAATAGTTTGTTAATAATAAATAAAAATATTTGTTAAGTAATTTTTAGATGTTGAATATTATTTTTTTGGCAGACATTTTCAGTTCTAATTGGGACAACGTCACAAGTTTTTTATGTTCACAATACATTGTCTCAAATTCCATTAAACAAAATATAAAGGCGATTTAAAATAGGTGGTTATACCAAAAAGTGTTTATACTTTACTCAAACAATTAAATAAATACAAATTGAATGTGATTTTATTTAATAATTATCTACTTTACAATATTTGCCTAAATTGTGTGTAAAGTAATTGAACTGACACAAATACTAACTTGTTTTTATATTATTGAAATATATAAGTTATAATAGTTTTTTTATACAAGTATTAATATATTTTTTCAAAACTTCACCTCGAGTATATATTCATGAAATAATGAACTCACGGACTATCAACTACTTTCACACTAGATAGATAGTATAACGCACTTTAATTATTACGAGTACAGCAATAAAATTAAAAATTGACCTTTTTAATAAGCGTTTCCTAATTATGTTGAATAGTTTTAGCGCGTATTTTCGGACATTTCAACGAGACAGTAGTCGAGTCAGCTGCGTTTAGAAATGGACAAAGCGTACGAATATATTAAAAACGCATTTATTACATTCAAATTAGAAACATGTTGCTGCTTCGCCCCTATACGCATCGGTGTTTTAATAGTTGGATATTTTAATTTATTGATATCGGTAAGTTTATTCACGAAAATAATTTTCTCTTAATATATGTATCCACCAAGTTCATTAACTGTAGATACACATAAAGACTTTAAAATTTTGCATCTTAGAAAAAGTTTTGCAATCGCTTATTTAATTTTAAAATCGTAAGAATTTAAACGTAAGAAATGCATAAAAAAACAATTTTTTGGAGGACTATTCCAAAACAAACAAACTTATTATTGTGTAGATATTATCTCTCATGGGCACAGCGGACGGTGGCATCACGCCGCCTCTAATGGAAGTCCAGGACCAGTTCCTTGAAGACAACGCATCCAAGCCAGTCGGGATCATTGCTTACTCGTCCGAGCTAGCCTTCAGTGCATTACTATTATGTGCAATGTACCGTGTAAGCTATTTAAAGTCATATACAAATTATAAATGACGCTTGATTTTAGTATCAGATGTAAAAGGTAAATCAATTATTTGCTTTCTAACAACGAGAATCTTATAACATAGGGGGAGGGGGGGGGGGGGGGGGGTAAGGCTGCATATCTTACCATACTTACAGATTTCTAAATAATTTTTGTGACCCCCTCCTAACCTTTGACTGCGATTGCTCTTGGGGATCCCGATTCAAATCAAATATGTCATAATAGCATAACATCTTTATATGTAAATTCCGAGGTCCTGAATAGCAACTAGTATATTTATTAAATAGATCACATATTATGTACAGAATGACGTCGTCTTGCTCCGTGCGTACATGTCATACGTGATGGTGACAATTGTAACCTCCGTGCTGGTGTACTCCATGGTGATAGCGGCCGTCTCGTTGCTCACCAAGATAGTCATTATTGGCAATATGGGTATGATTATAATTAAATTATAAGGTTGATTTCGATAAATATGATATCAAAATAGGCCCTCCTGCCAGTCCCAGACGTACAAGTGATCACTGGTATTGATTCAAGATGCAAATAAATCAATAAATAGATAACATGGGTATAAATAAATAAATTATATGTTTTGTTTTAGTTTATAATGGATACGTACTATTACTTGTAAGGAGCGCAATCGTAGAAATCAAAGAGACAAGAACGTCAGAGAAAAACGGTCACGTGACTCTATACTCTGTGGTCAAGGTGCCGTATGAGGAAGAGAAGATCGAAATCGAAGCTTCAAATGAACCGCCAAAACCGATCGAAAATACATCCAATGAAGACATTTCAGAACATCAAGATGAAGTAGTTCCAGCTAAATTGGAGACGGTAGCTGAAAACCCTAAGGAAGAATAAATTGTTTATATTTATTAAATATTAAAGTATTATAATTCGCAATTGTTTGATTTGGCGTTGTTATGAAACCCGAATTCGGAAGTATGGGAGGAAATATTTTCCAAATAAAAGAACTTCTTTCTTTTTTTTTACGATTTCTTTTAAATACTGTAAATTAGAAATTATACATTAAGTATATGAGTAATATAGAATGGTAAATGGAAACTTGCAATAACGGTAAATAATAGTAATAGAATAATTTCTTGTATAAATAGTAGTAGAATAATTTCTGATACAGCGATTAAATTACTAGGATCCGTAAACCGTGTTATTCCGCCAACCGCCAATCTGTTTTCGCTATAACATCCGCGTTCGGCTCAAACATACATAAGAAAATTTTTAGCTAATTATCTCGTCGCATTCTGGAGACAACTAAACACTAAAAAGGCCTCCCAAACGGTTAAGAGCTTCGCTTACGCTAGCTCAATTATGTTTTTGCAAGTATTCTTAGTAAAAACTTTAAAAAATGTTTGAAAGGAGAAACATAAAAGTTGTTGACCCTGGTTGTGATTATTATAATAAAGGATGATTATAAAACTGAGTGATTTATAATAATAATAATAATAAAGTATCAACAACAATCAACACACTAAATTGACACGAGCTTTGTAATATTTCTGTTTTATCTACTTAATATTATTTTTTAAGAAATTATAGGAATAAAATAATAGGGTAGGTTAAATAAATATAAATAAATATTCATGAAGAACTTGACATTGACATTTTGACAGCTACCTCACGTCATATGTGTACTTTTTAAAGTAACGCGAATGCGGCTCGAACACAAGTACTGTGTTTAATAAAAATCTATACATAACGGCGTAACAAACCGCTTGTTGTATTTCGTACTTCGGTGCGGCCATACACATTTTTGTGTATTTTGCTTTTTTAATCTTGTAATATAATTATCTCAATTTTTTTAATTAGCATTTATTTATTTAAAAATATATATATTTTATGAATATGATGACGGATCTTCAGGTCGCAAATGCCTTCTATATTTTGGGTAAAATGACAAAATACTTTTATTATAACATAAATCAAACACAAAAACGTAAATAGATTTACAACTAAATTCTTCTGAATTCTAAAATATTATGAGTTACCGATGAGTGAGAAGGATAAGTGTTCTAAAATATTATATAGAAATATAAATTAAATGAACTGTATTTATTTCTTTGAAGATAGCTTTTTATTTGAGTAATTTCATAACGTGGCATAAGGAGTTCAAATGGGACTCCTTATGCCACGTTATATGATTAATATAGACGACTGAGTGACTGTCTTTAAGGAGATTCCAGGAAGGACAGGATATGGCGATGGTTACGCCAGCTCACGTAATAATAATAGAAAATAATAGAAAAAATAACTAACGTCATAATTGAGGTGAGCGTAAGCGAAGCTCTTAACCGTTTGGGAGAGCTTTTTTTTTGTGTTTAGTTGTCTCCAGAATGCGACGAGACGATATAATTAGCTAAAACAGATTGAAAAAACGTTTAGCCATTCAAGTTATCAAGAAAAGAAAGGAGAGGGGCTCAGCTCAACATCCGCCGCGCACGGTTGGCGGATCCTAGTTTACTTGCGAAATATTATATAAATAGCTAAAATCTCCAATTTTTAGGATATAAAATATTAATAATAGAATAATAGAAGAAGTATCATAATATCATTAATAATATAAATTTTTATTCTTTCTTTCTTACTTTCCACGATATTTGTTAAGCCGCATACGCGTTACGTTGTTGCATAACGTTTCACTATGTGAATGTGACTCCAAATGCTACATGTAGAAGCCGCATTGATGTTATTTCAACGTTTTATGCGTCGCAGCCAAGTGAATTTTTTTTTGAAAATTAAAGATGTCTGATATGCATTGTGTGTAAAAATAAACTTAATATGCCAGTTCCTGAGCTAAATTAAGGTGTAATTAAGAATGAAATTAATATTATCATAATTATTGTCAACTTTAATTAAATCACATAACAAATATCACCGTTGCAGAACAAATAACAAACTCACAGCTGATTGGTACACATTCTGTAACATGTCGGCAACATGAAGGTTTCAGATCCATAGTACAGTAAAGAAATAATAAAAAATAATATTAACACAGTATTCTAAGCAATTGAATATTTTAAACACTGTCTGTCTCTCATTTAAACTTTTTTCCGCTTATCTTATATTGTTTTGTCTGTCCGTCGGTAGCAATTTACACTTTTATCAGCTTATCTTATATTGCTTTGTCTGTCTGTCGGTAGCAATTTTCACTTTTATCAGCTTATCTTATATTGTTTTGTCTGTCTGTCGGTAGCAATTTACACTTTTATCAGCTTATCTTATATTGTTTTGTCTGTCTGTCGGTAGCAATTTACACTTTTATCAGCTTATCTTATATTGTTTTGTCTGTCTGTCGGTAGCAATTTACACTTTTATCAGCTGATCTTATATTGTTTTGTCTGTCTGTCGTTAGCAATTTACACTTTTATCAGCAGATCTTATATTGTTTTGTCTATCTGTCGGTAGCAATTTACACTTTTATCCCCATATCTTATATTTTTCTGTCTAATACTAAGTACATACCTCAATGTCACCAATTATTAAGTCAAAAATTACAAAAGAAAAAAAAAAAACAGAAATTTCTAATATTAATATTATATACTAAAGAAATATATATTTAAATACATATATATATAATGAATTATAACACTAAATAAACTGAAATAGAATAACTAATTAATTAAGGTAGTGCGATTGAAAAAAAAGTTTTTGATACTTAAACTACCATTACACTGTAGTAGTATTTATTACTTGTCAATCTTGAGTTTGTTGAAACTACCACCCATACCGCGTCCTGGAATAAGAAAACATTATTTAATATTTATTCACTTATATATCTTATCTGCCATAAGGCAGAAGTGAAAGTGTAGGATAGGAGAGAGTGAGATAGATATAGATCAGGAGTAGAAAACATATAAGGTTTATTTAATATTTTAATATAAAATATTTGTATTTATATATATACTAGCTGATTCCTCCCGCTTCGCTGGGCACACTATTAATTTGGATGTTAACTTAGGTTGCTATGGTAACCTTTGTCATATTACCCGTTGTCATCGTCACCTTTGCTATAGTAACTGCTTTAAGTGTATAGCTCCTACATTTTTAAAACGAGTCGAAATGCAAAAAGTTGAAATCCGTTGGATTAGGAATTCCGTAAAATCCGTTCTTAGTGGACGTCTACATCACAAAAGAAGTAACTATTTAAAATTTTCGGAGATTTCGCGATGAGTCAGTGAGTTAAATCACGTTAAATAACTTACCCCAAAAAAACATTTTACATAACTATCAACGCCATCTATCGTAAGTTTTAAAAGATAACATCAATATATGACTAATAACACTTTAAAGTTTAAAGACAATAGAATGAATCATAACAGCAGTGGACAATATCTTCTATCTCACTCCATCCTATACATTTATTTATGTGTTTATTTACGTGACGCATTTCCGTTACATCGATTTTCAAATTACAACGATTTTAAAGTTGCACTTCAAAAATATTTTGCTACATTAAATAATGATTTATCTTCACGCCATATTCCTTACGGGGTAGCCAGAGACGACGAAGCGCCAAACGCTACGGTCCCTGCATACCTCTTTCGCCTCGGCCACACACATCAACCTCTTCATACATGCCCTCCGGGGGTCCTCATGCTTTTTACGTGACCTTCCTCCAGTAACATAGATACTGTGCTTTCGAAGGTCACTCGAGGCCTCCCCCTTTCTCTTTTACCGCTCACTTTTCATGTATAGCTATTTATAGCTATTTCTATTTAAATAATGATTTTACCAATATACACAATACAAACCTCTCCCCATGCGAGGTGCTCCAAGACTGGGGAACTCTTCTTCAGTCAAATCCGGAGCCAAGCGGATGGCTTGGGAATCTGGAATAAAAAAACTTTACTATGAAAAACCCTCATATACTTAAAGAAAGTTATTATTGCTTGTGGTATGTATGTTAACTTTTGTATATATATCAAATATAACTTAGTTTGTAAAATTATTTTAGTTTGGTTTAAATTATGTTGCTAGCTTATTCCCTCCCGCTTCGCTGGGCACACTTTTAATTTGAATGTGAACTCAGGTTGCTATGATAACCTTTGTCATATTATGCGTTGTCAGCTTAATCGTTTCTATGGTAACCGTTGCTATAGTAACTCTTACCCCCGCGTTAAGTGTATGTTTCTATATTTTTAAAACTTGGCGAAATACAAAAAGTTGAAATCCGTTGTGATAGGAATTCCGTAAAATCCGTTCTTAGTGGCCGTCTACGTCACAAAACTATGTAAAATTTTAAGTTAATCGGACAGATAGTTCCGAAGATTTTGTGATGAGTGGTAAACCTCTTATATATATATATATAAAGATAGTTAACTTACAATCAGCTTTAGGCATCCGTAATGGCACGTGGACTCGTTTCTCCCTCCTGGTACCTATAAATTTATTTATTTAATCATTTCCACTTTGTAATAATACTGATCACTTGTGTATCAAATGGGGGTCTCAGGACTATTTTGATATCGTACTTATCAAAAGCCCTGTAAAGATACTTCAACTCAAATTGAGGCTATGAGTGTTTCACACTTAACCGGGTATTTCTTTATTTATCATAGTTTCACAAAAAACAATATTTAGTTAGCAATGTATAAACTAGAATCATCTCAGTCAATTCAATAAAAATATATCCGTGGTTATCAAGACCAGTCATCAAAATAATGAATTATGTTTTAGGAGGGATAATTCATATTTTTTGAGCGAAAAGAAACGAAGAGAGCGGAGCGTTTTACTGGAGACTTTTTACATTCTTTGTCATGAATTGGCTCGAAAACTACTTGACGGAAAATGATTAAACTTTGCAATCAAAAAGACACACATTAGGTGATGGTTTCAAAAAAAAATATATTTGAAAAATGTCTTCAATATATAAATGTCCTTAATATCATGTCTTAAACTGATATCCCATTGAAGTCAAAGGGAAACAATGCGTCAATATACTGGGCTCGCTTCGCTCAATATGCAAACGGCACCTGAGATTTCGCGAGCTCATCGAGTCGAAATTGAGGGTTTGGCGCCCCTAGTTATTTATAGTTTTATATATATATATATATATATATATATATATATATACTTACTCTCAGTGGTGGTGTTGGCTGAAGAGTCTAGGAATGACTCGCTTAGAACTGATGTGTTGCATGATGATATGTTGAGCTGCAAATTATATTATAATGTAGTGACTTATATTAAACCTACTTCAAGTAATGAAAAGTTTGTTTAAAGATGTTTGAATACACACCTCATAGCCGGCTATGGAAGGAGCGAGTCTGTCTCTCTTCTGCTCTTGGTATACTTGGATACTCTGGAAAATACAATATTATTATAACTTAATATCTATAAATTATTGGGCTCATTTGTAATTAAATTGCAAGACATATAAGTCACTATCCAATTGGTTACATACATGTAACCTGTCTCGGTACATAATGGAGCAAAGCTGACTAAATTAAACAACATTTTGGACTTTTTCCTTTTTTTTCGTGGCCGGCTAATAAACATTTTGGACAACCTCAGACCGACTCATACAATATAACCAATAATCCTACATCCAGGTTGTAACCGTCCAACACTATTTAGAACAGGGAACACTCAACCGATTTATTTTTATATATTAAATAATACAAATAATCCTACATCCAGGTCGTAGTCGGGCGGCACGTGGCAGGCGGGGCGCGCCGTCACACCTGCAGCAGGACAGCAGGCGTCCAACACCGTATAGGCCCAGCGCTTCACGCGTGACAGGGAACACTCAACCGACTTATCTGACTCCTCGTGGTGCTGGAAACATGAACAGTCTTTAATCACTCAGTCCAGGAGATGTGGATTGTGTTGGTGATATACAATACCTCACAGCCAATCCCCGGCGAGTATTTGAAGGGATCCTTCTTCAATTGTAGTAAAGCTAGTGATTCCTTAGGGAATCCCTCGTTTGTTTGTGTTTTGAATGTGTTTATTAATGTAAAAAATAACATGTCCAATTTGTATATACGGAACAGGGTCTCATCTTCAGCTGTAATTAAATCATTTATTTAAAACTTACTGGTTATATATAACTTATCTTCACGCCATATCCTTTGCGGGGTAGCCAGAGACGACGGAGCGCCAAACGCTACGGTCCCTGCATACCTCTTTCGCCTCGGCCACAGACATTAACCTCTTCATACATGCCCTCCAGGGGGTCCTCATGCTTTTTACGTGACAGTTATTTTTTAGTTATATATATAGATATATATATATATATATATATATATATATATATATATATAATATTTGTATTATATATTGTAAATACCTGCTCGTCTGCAGAGTTGATATATAAAATTCTGCACTGGAGCCACTTTATCTGGCATTGTGAAAATTGGTGGTAGAACCTTAGCTGTGCGGTCTTGTTGCTTCAAGTAATCAATGATGTTGGCTAGGATTAGCATGTAGTTAGATCTTTGGGACGACTCATCGGGCATATCCAGGCCGAATTCTTTGCTGCCCAGTTTCATGTCATATGCATAGCCGACTGGTATGGTACCTACATTTAAATTTGTTAATATATGAATAAACTCTACTTTGTAATCAAGAAAATAATATATTTGAGCAAAGCGAGCGGAGCGTTCTACTGGAGACTTTTTCACATTCTTTGTCACGAATAGGCTCGAAAACTACTTGACGAAAAATTATGATATTTTGCATACAAAAAGAAAGGAAAATGTCATGTCAAAAAACTGATATCCAATTGAAGTCAATGGGAAACAATGAGTCATTACACTAGGCTCGCTTCGCTCAATATGCAAATGGCATCCGAGATTTTGCGAGCGCAGCAAGTCTAAATTGAGTCTGTTGGCGCCCCTACTTGTGATGATTCAGGTACTGCATAGTAAAGTACTAATCTATAACTAATGTGAAATCCATAAATCTTTCAAAATAGTTAATTTGTTTGCCATTAATAAAACCTACCGGGGTTAATTATTTCATGATATGTATCCCTTATACCGTCCTCTACATTAAACCTCAAAAGTGTGCTTTCACCGATGATATAATCGCTACCGGCCTTACAGTAGAAGTTTACATCCATTATATATATATCCAACGACTTGGCGGCTGAAATCAGGATGAAAATATAATAAATATTACATTATTATCTTGAAAGTTATACTAAACCTACCGACCATTCTTGTGTACCTGTTCCTACCCCACGCCGTCAAATTGACCGGTAATTAAGTTATTTTATTATATAATGCAGGTAATAATGGAAATAACTAAAAGTAAAGAGTGGAGAAAATATTATATGCATATTCTAAGAATT
Source organism: Melinaea marsaeus rileyi (assembly GCA_918358865.1). Classification (NCBI taxonomy): domain Eukaryota; kingdom Metazoa; phylum Arthropoda; class Insecta; order Lepidoptera; family Nymphalidae; genus Melinaea; species Melinaea marsaeus. Next base: position 7,199,899 of record OU911093.1, on the reverse strand, counting down.
GTCATGTAGTTTGATAACGATGTTATAACGTTTAAAAATGTGCAAGTTTTACAAAAGTTAAAGAACAGTCAATTTGACCGGTACATGGTAGGTTTAGTGTTAAATAAAATATAAATATAACATACTATTATTAAAAGCACGTAATTTAACAAGATTCTTTATATCCTGCTTTTCTGTTTCCTCAGCTTCTTTTGTTTCTTGCTCAATTCTATCTATCTCGGACAATGAAATACCAGTTGATGTAAATTTGTGGTCGCCAATATTGAATTTTTGTTTATTTTTTTTTGCCATCTCCTCAAATTTACTTCTGACTGCTGGTGGAGCATCCTAAGGTAAAATTAATAATTTTATTTACTAACTTAAAGGAAATGTATACAATTTAATTAAGCGAAGCGAACGAAGTAAGAAGAGCGTTTTACTGCAGACTTTTTACTTTCATGTCACGAAATGGCTCGAAAACTACTTGACGGAACATTATGAAACTTTGCAATTAAAAAAACAAACATTAGGTGATGGTTTTTAAAAAAAATTGGAAAAGGTCTTCAAAAAAAAAATTATTTTTTTTTAATATCATTTCAAAAATCTGATATCCCATTGAAGTCAATGGGAAACAATGAGTCAATACACTGGGCTCGCTTCGCTCAATATGCAAACGGCACCCGAGATTTCGCGAGCGCAGCGAGGGGTTTGTTGGCGCCACTATATAATCCACCAGACCTGTGTATTAAAACAATATCAAAACTAAGTTACTTACTCTCCAGGAAGGGCCGGCTGCATCAGCAACTTGCGCCAAGTTGTTGTAGTTAATACCCTGTTGTCTTTGTTTCTCTTTAAAATCAAGCATGTAAAAATAAAAAGCATTTCGAGGTGGCTTCTTCGGCATCGTTAGCAAATAGCAAATACTATTTGATCTACTTGTTCTTTACAATATGATTTCCCTAAAATACTCTTATTTAAAGTATGGTTTGCAATAATATTAATGTCAATTGACAATAGTAACTTGACACTAGTTCAAACGTGTACCCTTAACGATTAATAATAAATAATAACAGATTATTTGATTGAAATTAGTTTTTTTATATTCTTCTTTCTTAAATAATATGTATATTATTATACACTACAGTGATATTTCTAGGAAAAACGCAATAATGAAGAAAAAAGTTATGTTAATGTTTAAATTATGAAACTCGCGCCTAACACGCTGTCTATTGTCTAATGTCTGTAATAGTTGACAGTGACGCTATATAGTATATAATTTATGTGACGTCACACGCCAGTAAACAACGAGTTGTAACTATTGCTGTCAGCTATTATTGTTATTTAATTCGAAATTTATTTAGTAAATTAGTTCATAAATGGTTTTTAGTACTAATATCAAATATTTTGATTAAAAATAAACAAAAACTATTTATGTGTTCTAACAAATTCTTACATTTTGAAGAGATCAAACGAGTATTTCTTCGCTTTTAAATGTTTTTTGGGAAGATAAATTAGATATAAATAATAAAATTTAAGAAAAAAATTAAACACAGTTCTTTTTGTCACATTATTATTTAATAGGATGACCACAATTTATAACTAGTTTCCATTGTGACAAATAGTCTATTTTAAATAAAAAACCTTTAATAAAGTCTACTTGTCATAAAAAGCACAATATCAAGTTTAAAAAAACAAGTTAAAGTTGTTAAATATTTTTTTATATTTTTAAAATCATTTTGAAAAGAAATTTTTTATCTTCACGCTAAAAATTCATTTTAAATTTTAAATATAACAATTTGAATAATAAGCATAAGCACAAGCATTTTAGCTTGAATTTGTTGGATGAAAGATAGTTTCTATCTATTTCAATAAGACTCATATTAGCATATTAGCGATTGTTTTTTGTTGCAGTTTAAAGTATAGAATTAAATTTATTTTATTTCTAATAGTATTATACATCATTTGTTACAATGTGGGTTGGTTGGTTACATATCACATAAATATATTTTAAAGGATACGTCAGTTTACTTACAATGTTTGAAACCACAGAGTTGATCGTAAAACAGAAAAACGTATTTAAAGTATTGTTAATTATATTGTAAATAACGTAAGTTGTCTTTGTAATTTAAAGTATAATTTAGATCTATTAATTACTTCAGAGACTTACATTAAATAAAATTTCCAACATTTTAAATTGCTAACACAATGATACATAATTATTTTTCGAATTATTTTTTTTTTACTCACGCTTTAATATTTATCTATAAATGATAATCGATAGTTAATTGAAATATTTGTGGAAAATTAATATATGTATATATTATTGTTTTTTTTTTTAATTTAAATTACTTTTTATTGTGTATATATTAAAAAACAAGTAAATCTAATTAATATCATTTGTATATGGGTGAATGATTTGCTTAGTGTCAAATATACAGATAATATATTTTTTAATACTGACGTGCCACAAAACACAGGTTAAAAACGTGATTGACGTTAGAGGTTTGACGATTCTCGATGGAGGATCGGTAACTGGCGACTGGTTAGTGCCGACATTCGATGATTCGTCTGTCGTTTCTACTTCATTTCTGTCGAGTATAGAAGTCGAAATGCGAAGTCGTTAATCGTTTTGATGGCTGATATTAAATACAGGTTGAAAATAATGAATTGTGATTTGTGAATATAGATTATAGTGAGTCGGGTGTAAATTGAAAGCTATATAAGTGTAACAGCGCTTAAACATATTAAGTATTTTTTAGTGTAATATTATTTTCATTATATTTTATAGTTTGTGCTCTTACTGAAGATACAATCATTAATAAACAAGGTAAGCTATTAGTTTGTGTATTCTTGTTTTTGTATCGTGTGCATTAGAAGTAATAATTACTCTGAGTCTTGCTTATTTAAACTATCAATTATTTTATCTAATTTTAATTGATTCAACGTCTCGTAAAAGATGTTAACAAGTTAATATTATAAACTTTATAAAATATATTTTTATATATATTGAAATTAATAAATTAGAATGAGGTGGCAATAATAATTGAATCCCTTATGGTAAAAATCCTTATAAATTGAAAGGCTTACATTATATTTCTTATATTATAATACCAAAAAAAATATTCAAAGGTCAGTCATATGGGATGCAATAATTTCTTTATGTTAGTATAGATCTGGAACCACCACAATAAGAATCCTTGAATCCAAATGAAAAAAATCCCTTCCTTATTTATAATACCTGTTTACCGAGTTCAGCACTTGTTGAATGAGTATGAAAATGGTGGAATAATTGAGACCCCCATATACACAATGTAAAAGAAAAATTCATTGAACAAAAATTTGAATCAGTTAAGTAAGTAATAAAGTATTATTTGTAACATGTGAGGGTTTTTTTTAATTGTTTATGATCTCTGAACCGAGCTGAATAAATGAGTTATATATGAATACTTTTGTCATGACTCGGCATCAAACTTTGTACCGTGTAATAAGTATTAGATATTTATTTATATATTTATCTTCACGCCATATTCCTTGCGGGGTAGCCAGAGACAACGGAGCCCCAAATGCTATGGTCCCTTCATATCTCTTTCGCCTCAGCTACAGATATCAACCTCTCCATACATGCCCTCCGAGGGGTTCTCATGCTTTTAAATAAGTATTATATACTAATTATATCCTACATACATGTAAATATATAATTATTATCATTTATTCATAAACCTTGTCTGTCACATTACATGTTAATATTACGAGGTTACAGTTATGTAATACTGTTTGAAGCCGGTGATATGTGGAATGTTTTGATTTATTTATTTTGATAGTATTATGTTAATTTATAGAATCTCAATACATGATAAAAAAAAAAATCATTAAATTATTTATGACATAAACTGTAAACTTTTTTTATTTTATTTTTTATTTAATTTAGATTTTCCAAACTTGGTTATCCGATGGTTGTAAAAAATAATATATATATATATATATATATATATATATATATATATATATTTGTTTGATTTAGTTTTGTTAATGTTACAATTGTTCGTAGTATTATATATATATATATGGAATATTTGACAGTACTTTCACAAAACGAGAAATTTCAAATTGTGTAAAATAACCTGTTTTTTTTATGAAGACGCTGCATAAAATTACAGACAGTATTTTTTTTGCTAGTAATATTATCTAAGCATGTATATAAAATAAATAAAATTTAAGTGTCTGTTTGTGATTCCGAATTAACAGCTAAATATAAGTTCATCGTCATCTTCCTGCTTTTATCCCAATTTTCCGGTCGGCGCATTATGTTTTTTTCCTTCCTTACTCTCCTGTTACTCGTCATCTCTGTGCACACTCTCTTCTCCATATCGTCTTTCACGCAATTCATCCATCTTCTCTTCTTCCGTCCTCTTCCTGTCCATCCCTCCACTACCATACCCAGATTTCTTTTGGTTACATTATGAAATTTAAAATTTTCTCTGTCTATCTGCTTGGTCCGGCTTATCTTCGAAACGTCCTTGTTGGACGGATTTTAATAGAACTTTCACTCGAGGATAGCTGATGTTATAAGGAGTGACTCAGGCTACTTTTATTTTAATAAACATATCAACCAAAGTCGTGGGCGGAGCTAGTGTTATATATAATATAAAAAGTATTCACGCTACCTTAAAGATAAAATACGATTAGTATTAAACAAATCATATAGGTATAATTAACACTAAATCTACCGACAATTCTTGTATACCTGTTCCTACCGCACGGCGTCAAATTGACCGGTAATTAAAAGTTATTTTATTATACAACGCAGGTAATAATGGAAATAACTAAAAGTAAAGAGTGTAGAAAATATTATATGCATATTATAAGAATTGTCGTGTAGCTTGATAACGTTGAAAAAGGGGTAAGTTTTACAAAAGTTTAAGAACAGTCAATTTGACCGGTACTTGGTAGGTTTAGTGTTAAGAAATGATTATATATATATATATATATATATATACATATATATTATCATTTCTTAACTTATATATATATATATATATATATATATATATATATATATATAAGTTTGACAGTATATAAATGTGATGTTGAATGTATGTTTATCTATCACATTTAACTCGTTAACATAAAATTAATAATAAAATAATAATTTAATTGCCGTGAGAAATACTGAGAATATGTTAAAACCACTAGGGCTTCACGGTTCAAGTGGCAAATTATAGGGAAGTCAGCACTTTTTAATTAGGTTTCCAAGTAAGACTTAGGAGCATATTAGAATATGGCGGCAGCATATTAGAAGCACGGCTTATGTTTTATTAAAATTTTACGTATTTTATGATCTTAAATAGATTTTAAGCGATTCCGCCATGCTTCAAGCACATTAGGGATTGACTGTTATATATAAATATATATGTATATATATATATATATGTGTTTGTGTTTGTGTTTGTGTGTGTGTGTATGTGTGTGTGTTATATACACATTTCTTATTTACAATTAAAATTAATACATGATAAAATATATTAATTTCAACATATCTCGTTGCCCTTTTAGAGTTCTGCGATACTCGTGTTTTTTTATTGACACCAACGGAATGCAATTATGTATTAGCTCTGCCCACGACTTCGCTCGCGTGGTATATGTTTTTTAAACTAAAAGTAGCGTAAGTTACATATATTATTAGCTCTTAAAATCGGTCCAAACGTTTCAGAGATGCGAAAAAAGGGACAGACGTACAGACAGAAAATAATAAAAAAAATTGTTTGTGTAAATATTGTATATACTTTACTAAGGATTTACTGAAAAGTTGTTTCAAAATCAGGTAGACATTTACACGCTCTTGAATCGTCAATTATTACAATACAAAGGTGAGTGTAGTCAGTCCGTGAGTAAGCTACCACCGGCTCGGAATGCTGCTCTGAGAAGAGCCAGCCAGAAACTCAACAGTTGCTCCTTTAAACACTAAACCTACCAAGCACCGGTCAAATGGACCGTTCTTAAACTTTTGTAAAACTTACACATTTTTAAACGTTATAATATCGTTATCAAACTACATGACAATTCTTAGAATATGCATATAATATTTTCTACACTTTACTTTTAGTTATTTCCATTATTACCTGCGTTATATAATAAAATAACTTTTAATTACCGGTCAATTTGACGGCGTGCGGTAGGAACAGGTATACAAGAATTGTCGGTAGGTTTAGTGTTAAATAATGTAAAGAGTAAAGATGTATACATTATAATATCAACCCTGCAAATGAGTCAACATAAGTTACACATATTTCGATCAACTAAAAACTCTTGAATGCTATAATAAGATTTATTTAATAATAAACTTTTGATTTTAGATTTGAAACTAAGAAAAGAAAGGTATCTTAGACCTTTCTTTTCTTAGTTTCTCTTATGGAACTTTATTATATATGCGTACACTCAAGCCCATGAAGGATTTGTTAACTTTTTGAAGACGAAACTTAGTTTTTACCAGTTTATTTTTATTTCTTTTATTTATCGTTGGCTGTCAGTATTTCTTATACTATGGGCGCCAACAGACCCTCAATTTCGAATCGCTGCGCTCTCAAAATCTCGGGAAAACTCATCGTAATAATAATGGTATATCAGTTTTTTGACAATTATTCCTCAACGACATGACATTTTTCATTTTTATAAAAAAACCATCACCTAAAGTGTGTCTCATTGATTGCAAAATTTAATAATTTTCCGTCAAGTAGTTTTCGAGCCTATTCGTGACAAGAATGTCAAAAGGTCTCCAGTAGAACGCTCCGCTCGCTTCGCTCAACGAGTACTAAAATTGATTGTTAAACGATAAATTGAAATTACAAACGGACACATCAATTTTATTTATATGTATAGATTATTTTATATATAGAAATGTAAGGAATCTCCAAGATATGCTTCAATCAAATGCAAGTAGATATCTTGGCGCACGCCAATCTCTGATAATAACATTATTTGATAAGAGAACTTTAATAAAAGCCTTATCAGAAACCACTTGTAAAGTGCTGTGTAAATTGATGTTAATGATAACAATAGTACTCGATGTTTGAAACGCGTTTAAATGATTTTTTTTATCAATAAAATGTATGAAGTTAAATTTTTAATAATAATTATTATTTTAATAATAATAACGTTAATTATATAAGGGTTTTTATTTTAACTAAGATCGCGAACTCTACCGAGATTTTGATTCGCTGCGTTCGCAAAATCTCGGTATAGTTCGGCGAATTGAGCGAAGCGAGTAACCCATCTACAATTCAGCGTTCAAAGCTGAAACTGACAAGAAAAAATATATTAAAATATTACATAGCGAAATTCTTTGACATTGAAGTCTGTGGAACTGAAATTTTTTGGTGATTATTACTCAACGGCATGAGTTTTTTTTTCTCTTCTTTTATAAACCATCGCAATAACCATCGCTATAAATGTGCAAAATTTCATGAAGATCGGTAAAGTCGTTTTCATGACAACCCCGGACATGGGATGCAGAAAGTCTCACATAAAGCGCTCAGCTCGCTTCGCTTAAATATTCCAAATTTGCATTTTTTATTCTATATTTATATATATTAAATATTATTTAATTTTATTTCACCTTAATTATTTTATTCACGGAAATGTTGTCTCCAGTCATTCAACGCCTGTAATTTAATATTACATACAATTAAAATTTTATTGCTTCACTATAGTTTTCAATACGTTTTAGGAATAAAGTCTTATAAATATAAACGGTTACGCTTTAGAAAGTATATATATATATATATATATATATAGGTAGTTTGTATGTCTGTACGGTGTAATCTATGAAGCATTGTTTCTATTGACAGAGATAAGATAATACAAAATATACTTATATATATATATATATATATATATATATTATTTATTTATTTATTTATCTTCACGCCACATCCCTTGCGGGGTAGCCAGGGACGACGTACTTGAAATAAGTACATTTTAATGAATATTCTATAAAAAGTATAAAACGCAAATCAATTAAAATGTTTATATTGAAGTGATATAAACCATATAAAATATAATATAATATATTTTTTTTACAGTTTTCATGAAAACAATCAAATATCCTAATATCTAGGATGCAGAGTTCATGATGAAATTACATCCCGGTGGATACTCGGGACTCAATGGCTACTTTATGATGTATCTGACGAAATGGAAGCGGGTTGCCGTCCTGCTGCTGTTCATATGGATCCTTGTCACCTACCTCGTGATATCACCCTTAAGGTAAGTTTGGATAACCCTGATTATTAGCAATATAGTGATGATTGGATAACCCTGGTTATTACCGACGTAGTGATGATTGGATAACCCTGGTTATTAGCGACGTAGTGATGATTGGATAACCCTGGTTATTAGCGATATAGTGATGATTGGATAACCCTGGTTATTACCGACTTAGTGATGATTGGATAACCCTGGTTATTAGCGACGTAGTGATGATTGGATAACCCTGGTTATTAGCGATATAGTGATGATTGGATAACCCTGGTTATTACCGACGTAGTGATGATTGGATAACCCTGGTTATTAGCGATATAGTGATGATTGGATAACCCTGGTTATTACCGACGTAGTGATGATTGGATAACCCTGGTTATTACCGACGTAGTGATGATTGGATAACCCTGATTATTAGCAATATAGTGATGATTGGATAACCCTGGTTATTACCGACGTAGTGATGATTGGATAACCCTGGTTATTACCGACGTAGTGATGATTGGATAACCCTGGTTATTAGCGATATAGTGATGATTGGATAACCCTGGTTATTACCGACGTAGTGATGATTGGATAACCCTGGTTATTACCGACGTAGTGATGATTGGATAACCCTGATTATTAGCAATATAGTGATGATTGGATAACCCTGGTTATTACCGACGTAGTGATGATTGGATAACCCTGGTTATTACCGACGTAGTGATGATTGGATAACCCTGATTATTAGCAATATAGTGATGATTGGATAACCCTGGTTATTACCGACGTAGTGATGATTGGATAACCCTGGTTATTAGCGACGTAGTGATGATTGGATAACCCTGGTTATTAGCGAGATAGTGATGATTGGATAACCCTGGTTATTACCGACTTAGTGATGATTGGATAACCCTGGTTATTAGCGACGTAGTGATGATTGGATAACCCTGGTTATTAGCGATATAGTGATGATTGGATAACCCTGGTTATTACCGACGTAGTGATGATTGGATTACCCTGGTTATTAGCGACGTAGTGATGATTGGATAACCCTGGTTATTAGCGATATAGTAATGATTGGATAACCCTGGTTATTACCGACGTAGTGATGATTGGATTACCCTGGTTATTAGCGACGTAGTGATGATTGGATAACCCTGGTTATTAGCGATATAGTGATGATTGGATAACCCTGGTTATTACCGACGTAGTGATGATTGGATAACCCTGGTTATTACCGACGTAGTGATGATTGGATAACCCTGGTTATTAGCGACGTTGTGATGATTGGATAACCCTGGTTATTACCAACGTAGTGATGATTGGATAACCCTGGTTATTACCAACGTAGTGATGATTGGATAACCCTGGTTATTACCGACGTAGTGATGATTGAATAAAATTGGTTATTACCGAAGTAGATATGATTCTGGTTTGGAAACACAAATATGAAGTTCAGAGAGGTTTAAGGCTGGTTTTTATATAAAATATAGGTATATCTGACATATTTAATAATTAATTTCTGTTGTTATGTAACTTTTAATGAGTTTTCTATTGTACAATATGAAAGTCTCAACAATATTTTATAATGTACTTTATAACTAATGATATCCTGAGTGTTGTTTCTTAAAAATAATTTGGTAGTTCACGAAATTTCCAAGTAAGTTTTCTTTAGAAAAAAGTCTTCCAGTAAGTTTTTTTTAGAAAATTCTCATTAATATTTTAGTTTTGAAAGCTATGAAACTAATTATTAAATTCTCTGTGTTTGTCCGTTTAGTCATACTTTTATATACATATATAATGACTCACGCAGACTGCACACTTGTTAAACACCAAAACGCTGTTAGATTTACCGCATGCTTAATAAGCGGTGTGAAATATATGCAAATTAAAAATAATTTGTATGCTTTCTACATGTTTTTAAATTGTTAACTATACAACAGGTAATACTATGAAATGATTATAATTGATATATATATATATATATATATATATAGTTTATCGATTTGTCCGTCAGTTCGTCACGAGTCTTGATACTCATATATATTTATATATATAAATTGTAATCCCCCCTAATAACACGGTAGATTCGTTCCGCGTTATAGGAAAACGCGTTGTAGGATTATTATTGTATAACGCTCTCATATGACCGTATAACGCGTTATTTACAAATAATTCACGTTCAACTTTGGTTAAAGGCGGTCTAAATATTATATTAAGAAAGAGCTTAATTTAATTACATTTTTTAACAACACAATTTGCAAAGGTAAGCGAAAATAATTATGAACTGCAAAAAATAATTATAAATATCATAGTATAGAAATATAACGTGCGAAATACCCGCGTTATACGGGGGAGACAAAGCGTTATACGAGGGACTGAAATCGCGTTATACGAGTACCGTGTTATAAGAGGGATTACTGTAATTTTTATTTAATTTTATAATAACACAAAGGAAGGCGAAAATAATTATGTACTGAAAAAAATAAATAAATATAAATTCAATAGTTTAGAAATATAACGTTTAAAATACCCGCGTTGTGTGAGGGAGAACACGCGTTATACGAGGGACCGAAATCGCGTTATATGAGTACCGTGTTATACAGTGTATATACGTCACGTTCAAACTGTTATTTGAATGTAAAACCTTCGTTAGTTAAAAAACCTTATCGCAGTATTTGTTAGTTAATTGATTTAATTTAAAATTTATCGCCCGTATCGGAATTTGAAATGTAATTACATAATTAATAATAATAATAATAATAATAATAATAATTAGTATTAATTATTAATTTTGCTATACATTCTTAATAACCAGTAATTGCTGGTCAGTTTTTGATCAAACATTATCTTGAAAAAGAATAATCTTACATTTATCCTTTCGTTAGTCGGTTACTATATATATTATAGACGGACGGACACAAAAATATATATATATTTCAATTTTATAACTACGTTTTTTGGCTGGTTTATAAAAAAAAAGTAGCAAACTTTTTTTTTTTTTTTTTTTTTTTTTATAATCTTTTTTGTTTATCATCATTGTGTGATTAAAATAGTTTCTGCTTATAACATACTCCTATCTCCACTTCAATGGGCGTTATCTTTTGTTAGTACTTGCTATGTAGGTATCAGTGACTTGTTTTATGCTCACAACTTAATCCCGTTTCACTCACGTACGTGAAAACCATATGGGAATATCGGGATAAAGGATGTCCTATCCTACACGCTGATAACGCAGTAGTTATTGATCCTATTCGTTACGAAAGTTTCATCCTAAATGTTATATACACCTAAGTCTGTTCTTACACGGTAGATTGGTTCCTGAAACAACCGTGTAAAAAAAGACATTGATCGTATGCAAAAATAGGTGATTGGTTCCTAATCTCTAAAACCTATTAAAATTAGTGAAAAACAAGGATTTTTTAAGAACAAGTGGGTACTCATGTTTATTTAATTAAATCACATATACAATGTTTATTTTTACTTATTAATTTAGCTTTAATTTATGACTTATACTAAACTATAATAGAATGACTAAAGCTTAAATAGCTTACTTAAGAATTACTGTAATAGCTTTCGAAAATTTGTGGAGGTGTACAATGTCCTGCGATGTTACCATCATTAAAATATGCAAAATTGTTTTAAAATGACAATGAATACATGGACAAATGCCTATGGATATTAACCTTTGTTAATAGGGGAATAAACTTTTGTTAATTTGTTTCAAAATGGGGATATTTTTCATAGTAATAATTAGGCTTACCGTACGTGCCGGTTTGACCGGGATAGTCCCGGTTTGAGATCCCTGTCCCGGCGTCCCGGTCAAATTTGAACAGCACCGACGCCCCAACCAATCGTTCCCCCGCGCCCCGCTGCCTTTTATTATAGTTTCATAATAATTTTGATTGCATTTCAAATATGAAAAACACAAATTAATCGAAAAGCAAAATGAAAATGAGCCTCTTTCTCTTCTGCGTCCCGGTTTGGCTCTTCGTAATTATGGTAAGCCTAGTTATAAGTAATATCATCACACCTCGTTTATAACTTATGGTTTTTATTTAATTTTTAATTAAATTTATTAATAAAATGTCAGATACTTGACATGCAGACTGAAAGTGAAATCAAATTGTGGCAATTGAAAGTATAGTATTATCAAATGTATGATTTACAGATTGCAAGAACATGAAAATTCTTGACGCACCGTCAATATGATGGCATATATAGGAGCGCCAACAGACCCTCAAATTCGGCTCGCTGCGCTCGCGAAATCTCGGTCCCCGTTTGCATATTGAGCGAAGCGAGCCTATTGTAATGACTCATCGTTTCAAATTGACTTCAATGGGATATCAGTGTTTTTGACGATTTTTCCTCAACAACATGACATTTTGCAATTTTTTTAAACCCTCATCTAATGTGTGTCTTTTTGATTGCAAAATTTCATAATTTTCCGTCAAGTAGTTTTCAAGGCTATTCGTGACAAAGAATGTGAAAAAGTCTCCAGAAGAACGCTCCGCTCGCTTCGCTCAATAACCACTCTAAGATTTAATAGACAAGAACAACATAGAACGTAATGTCTTCAATATATTACGATTAATTTACGTGACGAAAATGTCGTCGTGCCCTTTGAAGTAGGCTTTTATGTATGACGAAATATTTCGTCATACCCGGTTAACAGGTTAATTTATAACAAAAAAAAATCTGTAATACTAACAAATTGAGTCTTAGATACTTTTAAGTATTATTATTATTATTATTGTAATAATAGCAACGGAAGTGAAATACGCCATCCGTATCGAATTGTGATTCTTTCACATCCGCCCCATTTACGCATTACCTATTTATAAATAATAACATTCTGTCCGTTTGTTTTGAATTTTAACACTAAACCTACCGACAATTCTTGTACACCTGTTCTTACTAATTACCGGTCAAATTGACCGGTAATTAAAAGTAATTTTATTATATAACGCAGGTAATAATGGAAATAACTAAAAGTAAAGAGTGTAGAAAATATTATGTGCATATTCTAAGAATTGTCATGTAGTTTGATAACGATATTATAACGTTTAAAAATGTGTAAGTTTTACAAAAGTTTAAGAACGGTCAATTTGACTGGTACTTGGTAGGTTTAGTGTTAACCTACTTTAGTCTTATTAAAGATTTATAGGCGGGCTGCTTCGATCTCTTTGATCTGATAGAAGTGTGAAATCGATTCAGCTAGCCTTTGATAGAAGTGTCTCTTTGATACATCTTTAGAATAGAAAAGATATAAAAGAAAGAAAGAAAGATATAAAAGAAGAGAAGAATTTCCCGAACGAACTTTGACGAAATTATAAATGTTAATAAAAAAAAACAATTGATTTCTAAGTAAAATGATTATTATTTAATGAAGAAAAATATGTTTATTTATAATTACTAAAAAATTACAAAATAGTGTGATTAATAATAATACAAAATAGTAATATAATTAAATATGAAAATAAACTAAATCAAAAAATTATAAACAGCGACATCTCTCGACAGTAATGGAAATTTTTCCTGTCCACAGATATTCATACATCAAGTGAAAACAATACAGAACGAACAAAGTTCGTTCGTGAAAAGATAAAATGTGACAAAAATATTTTTTTTTAGGTGCGACGGGAACCTGGAAGAGACGAGCGATTTTCAAGAGAGATTGAAGACAGCTTCCCAACAGCTGGAGTCGTTAAAGCAACAGCATAATAACCTTATAGCTCAGATAAAAAAATCACCCGGGTAAGGTGCAAGTGAATACGTGAATTTAGTTTAGTATAGTTCGTAATTAACACTAAACCTACCGACAATTCTTGTATACCTGTTCCTACCGTACGATGTCAAATTGACCGTTAATTAAAAGTTATTTTATTATATAACGCAGGTAATAATGGAAATAACTAAAAGTAAAGAGTGTAGAAAATATTATATGCATATTCTAAGAATTGTCATGTAGTTTGATAACGATGTTATAAAGTTTAAAAATGTGTTAAGTTTTTCAAAAGTTTAAGAACGGTCAATTTGACCGGTACTTGGTAGGTTTAGTGTTAACGAATATGTATATTTCAGATTAAATGTGAACCTAAACGACATAGACACGTCCGCCTTCCACGGGGGCGGCGGACCGACTGAGGAATACGAGAATCTCAGGAGGAGAATATACTCTAATACTAAAGAAATATGGTATTTTATTAACCACGAGCTCACGAAGCTAATAAACGATGACGTGCAATCTGAAAAGCTTCAAGCAATTCTCGACCAAGTTGCCGATAGGAAAAGGTTGGTTTTTGTTTGATTAATTTAATTTGATTTTTTGTGTATCAAAAATTTACTAGGACCGCCAACAAACCCTCAATTTTGACTCGATGCGCTCGCGAAATCTTGAATGCCGTTTGCATATTGAGCGAAGCGAGCCCAGTGTAATGACTCATCGTTTTCCATTAACTTCGATGGGATATCAGTTTTTTGACGATTTTTCCTTAACGACATGACATTTTTTATTTCTTTTTTTAATACCATCACCTAATGTGTGTCTTTTTGATTACAAAATTTCATAATTTTCCGTCAAGTAGTTTTCGAGCCTATTCGAGACAAAGAATGTGAAAAAGTCTCCAGTAGAGCGCTCCGTTCGCTTCGCTTTAAAAAAACGCGCATCTCGAACGTGCTACCCCTGTTAAATGATTATTTTCACTATAACAACTGAACCATTGTGTACTTAGTAGCGTATCCACATTTGGAGTTGAGTATATAATTATTTCGTTATATATATGTAAGATATATTAATATTGAGAGAATGAAGAAGAACGTGCTCAGGTGGTTTGGGCACGTCGAACGAATGAGTGACGAAAGAATGGTTAAAAAGATTTATATAGGAAAAGTGAGCGGTAAGAGAGACAGGGGGAAGCCTCGAGTGACCTTCGAAAACACAGTATCAATGTTACTGGAGGAAGGTCACGTAAAAAGCATGAGGACCCCCCGGAGGGCATGTATGAAGAGGTTGATGTCTGTGGTCGAGGCGAAAGAGGTATGCAGGGACCGTAGCGTTTGGCGCTCCGTCGTCTCTGGCTACCCCGCAAGGGATATGGCGTGAAGCTAAAATAAATAAATAAATAAATATATTAATGTTACTGTGTTATGAATTGTTTTTATCCATTGTTAAATATAATCAAGTAACAATTTGCATGAATTACTATACAAGTAATAGCAAAAAGCGTACCATTGTGATTTGAGTGACGTTGGAATAGGCGGGCGACCTTTGTTTAATTATAACAGAAATAGGGAAAAATTTATTAAAATATTATAGTATTGGATTTATTTTGTCTGCAAACGTCTCTTGTATATACATATAAATAAAAATAAAGTGTCTGTCCAAATTACAAATTAACAACTTATCATTAAATGTGTATAAGATATTAATTTTTAAATTGTTTCCGTCTCTCTGTTTGTTCGGCCTATCTCTGTAATGGCTGAACCGATTTTAACATGTTTTTCACTGGCGGATAGCTGATATTATAAGGACTAATATTATGTAAAAAAACATATTCGTTACGAACGAAGTCGCGGGAGCAGCTAGTATATAATAAATGTGTTTGAAGTCGTTAGATGAGACTAGAAATAGTGTGTGAAAAAAAATATATATGTGTATAATTTCTGTTGGTTTGTTAGTTTATGTTTTTATTACATACAAGCTGTTGTCCGCGATTCCGATCGCTTTTACATAGAGGAGTTAATCTAATTAGTTTCTATGATAATGTTTTTTTAATTTTTTCCCGTTAAAATAGCGGGATAAATATATCGTATGTTATTCGGTGATAGTATTTTAAAGTCGGTCCATATTTAGAGATCACACAATAGTATAGATTATTGTATTACTATATTACCGAGTAGATTAATTGATTGTGAGTGTATTATTTGATTAGATAGAAAGATTACTAGTAATTAATTAGTTAGTAATACGACCGTAATATTTTCCATGAACTATGGTCAACTTTTCCACTTTGAATCAATACCAGTGATCACTTGTGTATCAAACGGGAGTGTCAGGACTATGATACCATACTTATAGAAATAAGACTGTAAAGACACTCTCCAACTTAAAATAAGTCTACGAGTATTCCAAATGCGCCCTGCTCTGAGAACCACACAACAAACTCAGCTGGGTTTTTTATTTATTGTGATCACTGTTTCACAAACTTCAACATATTTAGTGAGCAATGTACGGACAACTAGAACCATCGAAATCTATTTTATGTGTGTATATATATATAAGCGATTTACCACTCACTGACTCATCACGAAATCTCCGAAACTATCTGTCCGATTAACTTGAAATTTTACATAGTTACTTTTGACCTAGACGTCCACCAAGAACGGATTTTACCCAACGGATTTATATATATATATATATACAAACATACATTTTTCTACTTGTTCTTGTACCAGCGTTTGAGGATCATTTTGTAAAAGTATAAATTGATTTATTCCACTTTATTCCTGTAACGATAGATCATTTCATATTGAGATATAAATTTCCCCAGGGAATAAGCAGTCGAGACTTGAGTCTAAGTATAGCAGTATAGTCCATAAAAACGTTAAAGTTCATTGAACTTTAAAAATATAGTTAACTACTTACTACTTTTAATTGTTCAAAGAAATTTTACTTATTTTGTTTTATCATAAAACAGTTTTAAAACACGTGTCCGTTTTATTCTCTTAAGCCGTTAAGTCATAATGACTGACAGATTTATGACCTCGTTCAAAGTTTTAAATCTCTTCATCTATTTTGACTTCATACAAGAAAATACATAGTTGAGCTGAGTGTAAGCGAAGCTCTTAACCGTTTGGGAGACCTTTTTTTTGTGTTTAGTTGTCTCCAGAATGCGACGAGATAATTAGCTACAAATTTTCTCATATATGTTTGAGCCGAACGCGGATGTTATAGCGAAAACAGATTGAAAGAATGTTTATCCATTCAAAAGTTATCCAGAAAAGAAGAAAGGAGAGGGACTCAGCTCAACACCCGCCGCGCACGGTTGGCGGATCCTAGTTTTTTATGGGATTCTATGATATTCCTAAAGCATTTTTAATGTCAACAGATCTCTGCTATCTGACCAAGAGAAGCTCCCTCAGCTGGACGGCTATAGCGACTGGAGACAAACTGAGGCTGCGAATGTCAGTGATCTTGTACAGAGGAGACTGAAATTCCTACAGAACCCAGCGGACTGCAGGGGAGCCAGGAAAGTTATCTGCAACTTGAATAAGGTGAGTTGTTAATCCTAGGAACGAACGGATGAACAACAAATGCCTTGTATATATACAAAAAGCCATATAATATATAAAAAGCCATATAATATACAAAAAGCCTTAATGTATATTTAAAAAGCCTAAAAATATATATATAAAAAAGTATATAACATTTTATATATATATATATATATATATATAAAAAGCCTTAAAATAGCTTTAGTATTAAACCAAAGTACCAGGGACGCATAAAATATGAAATTTGTATGTAAATTTTCCTTTATAAAAAAAACACTAGGACTGTGAGAAATAGAGAAATCTTTGTAAAGTACCAGGAGCGCATTAAATATTAAGAGTCTATGTGATTAGTTTCAACAGACTTTCTTGTTGAATTTTTCAACACTTGTAAGGTTTTTTTATTTATAAATTTTATTGTCTAAGATACATTTAGACAAAGACAGAGAGATTTTCTGTTTCTTTTTCTCGTAAAACTTAAAATAGGAACATATGGTAATGTACCAGGAGCTCATAAGAAGACAGGAGTTAGTAATAATAAAGAGTTTTTCTTTGTAATTTCCTTATTATTATTTCTGTTCCATATTTCGTCCCTAATATATTAGCTTGTATTAGAATTAATATCCTATAATAGATGTGTTAATTAAAAATAACTTCTGCTCCTTCACAATAAGGTCGATTTTTCTATGAGAATGTATTGATTGACTGGTTTGAACAAAATTGATTGCAGGAAGAATGTTATTGGCTTATCCCCTTGTGATTGTTGTCTTTCTTATTTTATCTCATAGAATGAATGGAATGAGAAATTGTTCTATTTTTAAAATATTATCGAATAGAACATTTTTCTTTTAATCGAAAATATAATTATTCTATTTTAAAAATAGAATACATTTAAAAAAGGAATTTCTCGTCTTTAACGTATTTTGAGTTTCGAAATTTAAATCGAATAGCACCTCTTAGTGTGCTCTTCTGTTATGACTGGTTATTGTAAGACTTTAATGTCGGTGTACTGACGTAGGAACGTACTGTAGAATGCCGTGGTGAGAATTTTGTTTATGAAAAAAATATCTGTTAAGTTAATACTATATACTAGCTTATTCCCTCCCGCTTCGCTGGGCCCACTATTAATTTGGATGTGAATTTAGGTTGCTATGGTAACCTTTGTCATATTATCTGTTGTCATCGTAACCGTTGCTATAGTAACTCTTACCCCCGCGTGAAGTGTATTGCTCCTACAGGTTTAAAACTTGGCGAAATGCAAAAAGTTGAAATCCGTTGTGATAGGAATTCCGTAAAATCCGTTCTTAGTGTACGTCTACGTCACAAAAGAAGTAACTATGTAAAATTTTAAGTTAATCGGACAGATAGTTTTGGAGATTCCGTGATGAGTCAGTGAGTGGTAAATAGCTTATATTTACATTGTCATTTAGTGTAATTTCTAGCTAAATGATAACCGTTATCGTAAATATAATTTCACACGTTTGTTTTGTGTTGATAGTGTATCTGTTCACGGCTTTATTAATATATATATATATATATATATATATATATATATATACACTATATATTTGATATTACAGATTCAAATTAACTCGAAATAAACATATAAACATTATATAAATATATATATTTACTCCAAATAGAAATCTCTATTTTTTTTCTCTTGTTTCGAACTTTATTATGACATATTGGAATTTCATCCGTCATTTTAATAAATTTTAATTTCGTAAATATAATCTGTTATTACAGATCATCGACGCAAATAGAGCATTAGTCATCCGAGCTTCGAATTAATAGTCGTATCACGGAAATACGGTCATAAAATATATATATATATATATATATATATATATATATATATATTTATGGCTTAGCTTTGAGTACAAAAAGTACCAACATATAAAACAGTCTATAAAATTTATATCATATTGTCACCTTAAAGACAGACAGACATATAACTATTAGGTATATATTTTTTAATAGAATAACAAATAATGTACTATATAAAAATATATATAAATATATATATATATATATATTTCAGTCTATTAATAAATTGTATTGACAGTTATAAAAAAAAAACAATTAAATATTAAAGACCCTAAAAATAAATTTATGTTTTTAAACCCTCGACTGTGAAAAATGATGTTTATATTTAAAAAAATAAATTACAGCTCTCAATTATTAAAAATGGATACTCTATGAGATAAATTTTTATTTTGACACCGATGACAAATATAAAAGGTCCTAATTCATTCATCCTTTAAGTCCTCGAGTGTGAGCAATGATGTTTATAAAAAAAATATGACAGCTCTCAATTAATAATAATACTTTACGCGCCAAATTTATTCCGACACTATAATGTCGAAACGTCACATAAACAAATCATAGATTTATAGGTTATTAAATATTTATCGTCAATAATGAAATCGTTAAATTAACCGGGTCACTCATCCGGGATTATATTAGGAACTCAAACAAATGCAGTGAGTGACGGGTCGATAACCGATTTTGTCATCGTTTTTGACGTCTGTTTTTTTTTTTTTTCTTCTCTTTTTTACCAGTCGTTATTTCGAGGAAATGGTCTGTTATGTATGTGATAAATAGTTTTTTTTTTTCTTAACAGAGTATACTAATCATATTGTTTTTAAAAATAATTATCGAAAGGTCAATGACCTGTTATTAAACCGGAATAGTTTCATTGCTATTGAAGATAACTCTTTTAATAGCAATGGTATGCATTTTTTTTCTGTTAAGATAATTTTACATCACATGAACTTGTTTGTAAGCGTTCGTTTATTATTATTTTATTTAATTGTATTAACAAATACATTATCTGTAGTACTATTGTTATTTTTTTGTCTTTGAACAACGAAGGTTCTTTGTTTTTTTCTCAATTCCTGGATAATAAAATATTCATATAATAAATATTTTTTTGATATACTGATATAAAATTTTATTAATGAAATATATTGAATACAGTTATTACTTTACTCCATACATTATTTACAAAAGTGACGAAATGACGCAAATATATATATATATATATATATATATATATATATATATATGTATGTTTTGTTGGTTTGTGTACACCTCGAAATGTCGTTAACGACTGCACCGTATGAAGTAAAGTTTGATATACAACCCGTTTCACAGACGGTTGTTATCAATCTTATCTATATAATTTTTAATAATTTAATTAATTCAAAGCATACGATACAAACACGAGGCGTTCAGAGGAAGAGTTTAAAAATGGAACGTATTTGGAATGAGAGATTTAAATTTTGAAATTGGAACGTTTCTGAACACTTATTGATTTTGTTTTGTTGATCTTGAAACAGACGAAATACTAGATAATGATAACTATTTGTCATGCAACCAGAATGTTTCACTACGAAGAGTGCTAGGGTACAGCTATAATATAGATTAAAAAAAAATATATATATACTTTAATTTCCGATTAACTTAAAATTTTACATAGTTACATCTTTTGTGACGTAGACGTTCACTAAGAACGGATTTTACGGAATTCCTATCACAAAGGATTTCAAATTTATGCATTTCGCAGTTTTAAACCTGTAGGAGATATAAACTTAACGCCGAGGTAAGTGTTACTATAGCAACGGTTACCATAGCAACGGATAATATGACAAAGGTTACCCTAGAAACCTAAGTTTACATCCAAATTAATAGTGTGCGCAGCGAAGCGGGAGGGAATAAGCTAGTATATATATATATATATATATGAATATGTATGTTTGTGTTCCCAGGGCTGTGGTTTTGGATGTCAGCTTCACCACATCGTATACTGCCTGATATTCGCGTACGCCACGGAACGTACCCTCATCCTTAATTCCAAGGGCTGGCGGTACAATAACAAGGGTTGGGAGTACGTGTTCCATCCGATATCAGACAGTTGTACCACTGCCTACGACGATAAAGTAGTAGCATGGCCAGGTGAGATTTAAATCTAACTAATCTAAGACTATTTAATCTAATCTATAACTATATCGAAATGTAAATCTTATATGTTTATGAATAGGTACGTTTATTTCAGCGTCATACGACGCGAAGGTTGTGTCCTTGCCGTTCATCGACTCGATATCACTGAAGCCCAAATTCCTGCCCCTGGCTATACCGTCGGATTTGGCTCACAGGTACGTATGGAACCCGTAGCTCAATGGATGTTATCATTTCTGCTAGTCCCGGATTCAATATTTTTTTGAAAATTGTCCAAATTTTATAGCAGTAAAATGTAAATAAGCAACACGAAGCCAAAAGCGCATATGATATGCGTGTGTGTGTGTGTGTGTGTGTGTATGTATGTATCTGTGTAGACGCGTACCCATTCACGTACACACATACGTGTACGTGTGTGCTGTGGTACGAAGCACGGATTTGTGAGGTATGCAAGTGTGCGTTGCTTTCGTGTGTGTACACGTACACACGTGTATGTGTGTGCTATCGTATGCAGCATGTATGGGATTTGCGAGTGTGTGCGTGTGTGTGTACACGTATACAATTGTATGGGTGTGCTATTGTATGCAGCATGTATGGGATATGCGAGTGTGCGTGTGTGTGTACACGTATACAATTGTATGTGTGTGCTATTGTATGCAGCATGTATGGGATATGCGAGTGTGCGTGTGTTTACACGTACACAGGTGTGTGTGTGTGTGCTATTGTATGAAGCACGGTTGTGTGAGGTATGCAAGTGTTGTTGCTTTTGTGTGTGTGTGTGTAAAAAATAGTGTTGTATATAATCGCAGGATAGTCCGCTTCAACGGCGACCCGTCGTCGTGGTGGATAGGTCAGATGCTGAAGTACGTGCTGAAGCCTCGCTCCGCCATGCAGCGAGCCATCAACGACACCATCGCCAAGATGGACTTCAAGAAACCGATCGTCGGGTGAGTTAATTTATATTGCCGGGTTTCGAACTTGCGACCCCTTGGAGTCTAACGCTGTCGCTCCTCCAATTTGCTTCAGTTTTAAGTAGAGTTAGATATTTTATTATATGTATATATCTATATTATTACATTTGGGTAGGTGCTGGTTATGAATGAATTATTTGCAATAATTTTACTATTGTAACAATATAGATATTTAATGTCTGGTATTAAGGTAAAAAACACTAAAAAAAAAAAATTTTTCCTACAAATTCTTAGACTAGAGGGAAAAATAAAGCAACAGAGATTCACGTTTTGTTTTGCTTTCTAAAATGCATTATACAAATGTACCGTATTATTCTGTATTCATACCGCATTCTTTTCATACGAATACCAAATATATCGTATTCTTCTGTTTTCATACCGCATTCTTTTCATACGAATACCAAATACACCGTATTCTTCTGTATTCATACCGCATTCTTTTCATACGAATACCAAATACGTCGTATCCTTCCAGGGTGCACATCCGTCGAACTGACAAAGTGGGTACAGAGGCGGCCTTCCACCACATCGACGAGTACATGGTCCATGTAAGGGACTACTACACCACCCTGGAGCAGACCACGCGAGTGGAAAAGAAGAGAGTGTACCTAGCCACTGATGACGCTAACGTGAGTGTGTGTGGTTTTAACGAGTATTCTATGTAAGAATACATTCTATTTTTATTCATTTTAGTTAATTTTGTATAGTATTAGTTAAATTTACTTAACACTAAACCTACCGAGTACGCGTCAAATTGATTGTTTTTCAACTTTTGTAAAATATACACATTCTTAAACGTTATAATATCGTTATCAAACTACATGACAATTCTTAGAATATGCATATTAATATTTTCTACACTCTCTACTTTTTAGTTATTTCCATTATTAAATGCGTTATATAATAAAATAACTTTTAATTACCGGTCAATTTGACGGCGTGCGGTAGGAACAGGTACACAAGAATTGTAAAGGTTTAGTGTTAAAGAAAATCTGTTTTTTTTCCCTATGTATCGGCTGCTATTTGTATATTTTTAAATATATCTTTTAGCTTTCTTTTTACTGTTCAACATTTCCTGTCTTGATAGAAGACATTTTTTTTTACTAATACAAATTTATCAAAATATACTTAGGTATTACAAGATGCCCGAAATAAGTACGGGGAGTACGAGTTCCTCGGCGACCCATCCATCGCGAAGACGGCGGCCACCCACAGGAGATACACGCCGCTGTCACTCACCGGGCTGCTCGTGGATCTACATATGCTGGCCATGAGCGACTACCTCGTGTGCACTTTCAGCAGTCAGGTCAGTTTGAAGAATCGTCCAAATACCAACAATAATCTCACCATGCCACCCCTCCCTCCCTATGATGTCTTAAGGCGAAGGCCTATTAGAGGCACCCTTAGGACCGGCGTTCCTCCGAGCCAATCAGGCCCGGTATTTCAAAGGCGGTGTCCCATATCACCTGCCCACCCACCCGGTGACGCAGTGACAGCTACTCTGGCTAACTGCATATACATATAGCGAAAAAAAATGATGAATCGTAATTTGACACTGGATGTAACGGAAATGCGTCACGATAGACATATGTATATGAGTGAATGAGATGGAAGATATTGTTCACAGCTGTTATGATGCCATCTGTTGCTCATTCTTTAAATTAAAGTTTTGTGAGAGGTATATATTGTATATTATTATTTTATTATTTGTTATATTATTAGCGAAACGTATGACACTTCCTAGTGGGTCAGTTTAGCTCGAAGGCAAGTGGTCCGTCTCTAGCACCACTCCACAATGTAGGCTCCTCGGCAGCACGAACACACACACACACACGCACACGCACACATATATATATATCTATATTGTTTCCAGGTGGGTCGTGTGGCGTACGAGATGATGCAGGCCAACAGACCTGACGCATCAGACAGCTTCCACTCCCTGGACGACATCTACTACTTCGGGGGCCAGAACGCTCACGACCGCCGCGCAGTGCAGGGACACGCGCCACCCCCAGGGATGGAAATAGCATTCCAGGTAACTGTGTGTCTGTTTATACCTCTCATCTCAAGAACTTGATCGATTTGAAATTGTTTAAGCCGACAATACTATTATTTTAAAACTTATATTAGTTCTCAATCTCATATCAAAACAATATTATTAAATGAATGAAAGAAATTATATAATGGATTATTACTGACTGACTCAAATGGTCAAAACTTAATAAAATATTGCAGTAATTTGTTTTAATTTTCTCCATAAACCTTCCTTTATCATTGACATGTGATGTGATGTGAATCCATGTCCTCCTCAGGCAGGAGACCTCATCGGCGTGGCCGGGAACCACTGGAACGGCTTCGGCCGCGGAACAAACAAACGTACCAACCTGGTAAGTTTCATAATGAAGAATAATATTTATTTATACAGTTCTTGCTCATAATAATTCGCTACTTTATGCTTTTCTTACATACAATAGTTCGCTATTTTATACTTTTCATGCTCATAGTAATTCGCTATTTTATACTTTTCATGTTCATAGTAATTCGCTGTTTTATACTTTTCAGACACATAATAATTCGCTATTTTATACTTTTCATGCTCATAATAATTCACTATTTTATGCTTTTCTTGCTCATAATAATTCGCTATTTTTTACTTTTCACGCTCAAAATAATACTATTTTATCCTCAATACATAAAAATCGTCACACGATAGTATTTATATATTATTTTATCAAAATAATCTAATTTATAAATATATTTACAGAACGGTCTCATCCCCTGGTACAAGACGGCGGATCACCTCATCCTATATCCATTCCCGGAATACAAACACGTAACCTCGGACACAAGGAAAGACTTATAATATATATATAAAACTTAAACCCCTCTCGGGTTTGAAATATTTTGCAATATTGGACCCTTATTTTTGAATGTACAATGCATTTTGGAGTTGAATTTTATTATATCACCCCATATTGGACCCTACGGCTATTGATTTAGAGTTGATTTTCGCATTTAGTGTTAATGATATAGTGCCAAGATTTTTGACCTTACAACAGTGTTTGTTCCGCCGTTTGTTTGCGTGTTTTCTTGTGCGTGTATAAGGTTAGTATTGTTGTTTTGATGATACGTCTGTTAAGGATCTGGGATGTATAACATTTGCTGTCATCACCATCACCGCTGTCATCATCGTTGTCATTAACAATGTTATTAATCATTGACGTTCTTTTATCATCAGCTCCAGATTTATTATAAGCACCTTTTATCATAAGATTTTCACCACCTTCATTGTAATCATCTCTAGCATTGACATCGTCTCCAATATTGTCATCATCACCTCAGCCGTTATCATCATCACCGAGAACATAGTCACCATTGTCACCACCGTCATCATCATCACCGAGAACATAGTCACCATTGTCACTACCGTCATCATCACCGTGGTCATCATCATAATCGTCACCATCAACATCTAAGTACTCACTGTCATCCTCTATCATCAGCTCCATCTACCACCACCATCCTTTACCATTAGCAGTCCCGCTAACATCATCACTATCTTCCACCATCCTCATGATCAACATGATCATCGTCGTCATTGTTGTGATCGCCTCCATCACCTCAGCCATTATCATCATCACCAAGAACGTAGTCACTATCATCACCACCACCACCACCATCACCACCATCATCATCATCACCAATAAAATATTTCGTAATTTTTTCCTGTCATTACAGGTATACAAAATTATATCTAAATTATCTCAATGAATTTATATTTTTAGGTAATTTTAGTTCAAAATGCGTTTTATAATTTAGATGTTTCTTGAATTAACCAACACTAAATAGATTAAAAATAGATATTAAATGTTGAGAGAGAGAGATGGCGATAGCGAGCGGTGAGACGGGAGATGGAAGCGTGGGACGGTTGGGGGGATTGCGTATATTTTTTTATGTAATTTTTCTTAATTTTTTTTTTTGTGCCATTGAAATCTCCAAAAAATGGTATTATATTATCCTAGTTCAATATCATAACACTCTATACACTTGTACATTCCTATTTACATACACTATTTATTTATAAATGTTTTAATTTTAATATATTTTCAAGTCTCCAACATATATTTTATAACATTTGTTACGGATAAATATATCTACGAGACGATATAAACTTATTGTATATATATATATATGTTTTTTCTGTTATTTACACACACACACACACACACACACACACACACACACACACATACATATATATATATATATATAATGTTTTCAAGACACACACATTGACATTAAAACTGTTTTATTCTACGGATGTTAATTTTTTTTCTGTCAACTTATTACACACATTTATACAATGATTTCAACACGCACACACACATAAAATAGTTTTAATGTCAATGTATCTATACATATTGACATTAAAACTATTTTATTCTATGTTGAATGTTAAAAATGTATTTTTTTTCTGTCAACTCGTATGACACACACATATACGATGATTCCAACATACACACACACACACACACTCATACACGTAACAATAAAGCTATTGTATCCTACGAATGTTATTTTTTTTGTGACTACTAATATTACACACACATATTTACAATGTTTTCTACACACACACACACACACTGACATTAAAACTATTTTATCCTACGAATGTTAAATATATATATTTTTCTGTTGAC
Source organism: Melinaea marsaeus rileyi (assembly GCA_918358865.1). Taxonomy (NCBI): domain Eukaryota; kingdom Metazoa; phylum Arthropoda; class Insecta; order Lepidoptera; family Nymphalidae; genus Melinaea; species Melinaea marsaeus. The sequence continues at coordinate 7,172,772 of OU911093.1, read as the reverse complement.
TCATTTTGCACACATACATACAATGATTTAAACACATACACACACACACACACACACACACTTTAATGTAGTATTAAAACAATTTTATCCGATTTAAAAAGGTGATAACTATTTTTTTATATATATATTTTTTCAATATTTATATATTATTTAAATTTTTATATCATTCGGGCCTAAAATATGAAATGTGGGTAGTTTGAAATTACTACTACTACTATATGGGAGGTAGTTTTGAAATATTTATTCATTTTATGATCTTATTTACTTTATTATATAGTTATTTGAGATTTGTGACGTCACAAACATTCTATTAAGTGTTTATACATATATATATATATATATATATATATATATATATATTCTTTGATTTCATTTTTATTTCCATGGTCTCACAAATGAAAATGTTTGTAACTATATGTTATTTGGTCTCACTTTTCCTTTTTTTTTTATTAAAAATTAATTTTTTTACACACAAAATATAAAAAAAATCATAAATTATCAGTATGTACTATTAAATTTTTTTAAGTATTGAATGAAATTTAATCGCCACACACAGGACTCGTACCTGCGATCTTTTTGTTTTATATTAATTTGTCTAAATATATTTATACATAATTTTAAATGAAATGCTTATTTCTGGTTATAATTATAATAATTATTAATACGACCAATGCATTTATACATATATATATATATATATATACAATTATATATTGTATAATTTATTGTACAGTGAGCGACACGGTGTATTTTATAATTTTAATTTAATATTAATTCTAACATTTCCAAACTAAACCTGCGCCGCTTACTGTATTTATTGTAAGGCTGAGGGTACACGTTTTAATGTTTAATAATATTTTTTATTATTTAATAACTCACCCAAGGTCTATTTATGAATGTATGTATTAAATGCTTTTGAATGATGTAACTGTAATACTATGGACCTAAATTGTGTGTATATAGCTTTAGTGTACAGAAAGGAAAGTAATATTTAAATAAAATGTTTAAATAAATATGTTGTTTTATTTGTCTTTTAGTCAAGGACACAGGATAGGAAGGGTAGGAAGAACAGGAAGGATTTATCTTGATGCCATATCCCTTGCGGGGTAGCCAGAGACGACGGAGGGCCAAACGCTACTATCCCTGCATACCTCTTTCGCCTCGGCCACAGACATCAACCTCTTCATACATGCCCTCCGGGGGGTCCTCATGCTTTTTACGTGACCTTTCTCCAGTATCATATTGTAAATATTTTGTTCATATCAGCAATAAAGTATTATTCAAAGTATAAATATTCTTTGGAAAAATGAAAATTTATATTATAATTAAATTTCATTTTAATATATAAATTAATTTTTGACAATTAAAATCTCTATTTTGGGTCTCAAAATACCGATTAGATTAGATGAAAACTTCCAAATTAGTTTATTCCTTCAAGCCTTGTAGACTTCCACATCCGGTCCTGCTTTGCTCTAAAAGTTTTTGCAATAATTGAGCGAAGCGAGCGGAGCGTTCTACTGGAGACTTTCACATTCTTTGTCACGAATAGACTCGAAAACTACTCGATGGAAAATTATGAACTTTTCCAATCAAATAGACACACACACACACATTAGGTGATGGTTTTAAAAATTTAGAAATTTAAAAAATGTCATGTCGTTGAGGAATAATCGTCAAAAAACTGATATCCCATTGAAGTCAATGGGAAACGATGAGTACACTGGGCTCGCTTCGCTCAATCTGCAAATGGCACTCGAGATTTCGTCAGTGCAGCGAGTCTATATTGATGGTCTGTTGGCGCCCCTAGTATTAAAATGATATAGACTAAAAATAAATATTCAAGACACATACACTTAACGTAAGAGGTACTTTATGTCACAGCAAAAGTGAAATCAGGATGTACATACCAAAAGACAATCAATAATATATATAATTATAGTTACATTTTATTGTGTTTATATAATTAAGTATTCTATGCATGTGTGTATTATGCAAGGGCAGCACTTGATCTATATATATATATATATATATAAGCGATTTACCACACACTGACTCGTAACGAAATCTCCGATTAACTTAAATACATAGTTACTTCTTTTGTGACGTAGACGTCCACTGAGAACGGATTTTACGGAATTCCTATCCCAACGGATTTCAACTCTGCATTTCGCCAAGTTTTAAACCTGTAGGAGCTATACACTTAACGCGGGGGTATGAGTTACTATAGCAACGGTTACGATGACAACGGATAATATGACAAAGGTTACCATAGCTACCTAAGTTCACATCCAAATTAATAGTATGTCCAGCGAAGCGGGAGGGAATAAGCTAGTTTATTTATATCTTCCACTTTGATTCAATACCAGTGATCAAATGGGAGTGTCAGGACTATTGATAACATATTTTTCAAAAGCCCTTCATAGCCACTCCAACTTAAAATAAGGCTACGGGTTTTCCAAATACGCCTGCTTTGAGAAGAAACAATAAACTCAATATTTCTTTATTATTTTAGTATTCGTATTAATTCAGTTAATTTCAACAAAAAAAGAAAGTCGTCTCATAAACGCAATAAAGCAAAGAACAAAAGTATTAACTGTAAACTTAATGGAGAGAAAGGATCAAAGAAATATTAAAAACAAATAAAATAAAATGTAGGACGGCCATCTTTGTACGAACACTTATAACTCATTTGCGAGCGATTCACCTAGTTCTCAAAACTGTATCTCAGTGCATTTATAGGTATATTTGTTATGCGGCCACTAAAGACGATGTAACAAATCAATTTATTCATATATTTTAATAATAATATGTTGAAAACACAATAATTATGGTACCTCAACTTAATTTCAGTTGATATTACTTTTTTATCATTGAAGCATATTAAAAAGTTAAACTTTTTGGGTCACAAAGAACTTTTATATGGTTATGTTGGTACTTATAATTAATATTGGATATTTGTTCTCTGGTTTTCCTCACAAACAGAAAGTTTGTGGCCTGAGAGCACGTGAAAGTTGGCTCTCAGTCGAGTTCAATAACAGTACCATTGCCACGGTCGGTCACACCACGCGTTGCCATCTGCACTTCATTTGAACAAGTTTAATAGTAGGATGTTTTGAATAAATGAAAATATGAGGAATATAATTTTTATTTTCGTATTATGTTGCTTAACGACGGTTGTGTTGCCGGCTAAATATATTTTGCCGAAATGGAAGAAGCAGGTGAGATTTTTTTTTTAATTTTTTGTCTATAATATATCCAGCACTATGCATTGCATGGAGGTCCTATTGCATGTTGCAACATTAAATGTATTTAAGTCATATCCTGTCTATCCGTTTGTATTTAAGTAACACCACATAATGAAATCAATTTAATTCAAGTATTATTTCCATTAAAATAATATTAAATCTGTAAAAATATTCAACCACCAAATAGTCATTTATAAAAATAAAAAAATATATGTATAGCTTTCTTTTAATAAATAAATATGCATAAAAATAACTGAAACGTAATCAACTTTAAAATATTTGAACTGAAAAGTACTTGAACTTAATAGTACTCGTATTTGACAAACTCAAATCAAACTAAAGTAGATTGTACACTTGGTAGATTAAATTAAAAGTAAGGCCTCATACACACGTTTGTATTTATGTATGTAGATATTGATTTGGCAAGCGATACATTCACTTCATTTAAATTGTAAGTAAGGAAACGCTTTAAATGGTATATTACCAAATAGCGCGTTTCCTCTAGTTCATTTGATATGGTAATCAAGATTTTGTTTATATTTTACATAACATATATTTAATATATAATAATAAATATAACTATAACTACTAAGTTTGAAGCTACAGATTTTTTTGAATTATTTGCAATGTAAATCACAAGTAAATTTTTAACAATATATTTATTTCTTATATTAGGTTATTAAAAATAAATAAATATTTTAATTACCTTTATATATATATAGATATATATATAGATATATATATAGATATATTAATAGTTATTTCAAATTATTAATAAATATATATCGTATCGTTTCTCGGTACGACATACTTTCTCACAACTTTCGCGATTAGAAAGTTCCTTGGTGACTCAAACTTACATCCTGAAAGGATTTATTAATCAAAAATTTCACTCTAACTGATAAGATCTCTTTTAGAGAGTAACCATTATCTCTTATAATTTATACTTTTGTGGGACAGAGAAAGTGTTCGTGTATTTGGTAAATACTTTAATATACAAACATAAATTAACATTAAATTCTAATTATTATAAAATATTATCGTAATTTAAATTGCTTTATAATTTATGTATAATTCGCTTTCATTTAAGTTATGTGATAATTACTTAATTCGCAATTATGATAGTTATATTATGAATATGTGTGCAATATTGATGTTATCTGTTATAAGCTGTTATTGGTGGTTAAAACACCTTATATATAACAAAACAATCCTATTCCCAATTGTTAGATCAAAAACTAGGTAGTGTGACGTAGTTTCCTGTTTCTATATAGATAGATAAAGATCAACTGTTGAGTTTCTTCTCAACAGAGCAGCATTCAAGAGCAACTATTGATTTTCTGGCGGCTCTTTTTAGCATTTTGGTGGTAGCTTACTCACGGACTGACTACACTGACCTTTGTATTGTAATAATTGACGATTCAAAAGTGCTTGCCTATTTAAATAAAGATATTTTGAATTTGAATTTGAAAACAAATAACATCTCGTCTGATACAAAAGTTCATTGCAATTGTCAAACTGGGGTAGATATTAAACGTTTACAATCCAGTCTATATATATATATATATATATATATATATATATATAAATAAAATTGAAGTGTCTGTTTGTTATTCTAAATTAACTTTTCACTGAATGAATACGAAACTTACATAAAAAAAAAAATCCCTGTTTGGTCCAGTTAATATCTGAAATGGCTGGATTGATTTTAACAGGACTTTCACTGGAAGATAGATGTTAGGAGTAACATAGGCTACTTTTATAATACAGCTAGTCAATAATTTAAATCAAATTAAAATATATTGAAGATAATTAATATAACTTACAATTTATTTTAACTCGAATGCTCGATTGAATTCAATCTTTACTACTAAAGATGTTTGTAACTGAGTTTGTATGTAGAAGGTAATTCGAAACAACTCATACAACATTTCCTAGGTTGGTTAAGTCAACGTGGAGTCGCGTTTAACAGCTAGTATAAAACGAGATTTCTATATACCCACCTAAAATTAAAAATGGTTACCCAAATTGAAAATGCACGTTAAGTATCCACTTCTCAGACACGTTTAATCACCTGTAAGTCCACATTTTGTCACTTCTCTCAAACACGTTATCTCACCTCTTTGTCAATAACATTATCACATGGTATTAGTACGCATGTACGCACGTTCTTAGCATGTACCTCTCACCTAGACACTATATCAGAAGAGTGTCCAGGCCTGCGAGCTGCCGGCGGCGCAGAGCGAGCACAGCCACTACGTGTGTGATGATAAAGGGGAACCCAAGTGCTTACCCGGCTGGCAAGGGGACCTTTGTGATGTACCCATCTGTAAGAGGGGCTGCGACCCTCTACAAGGTAATTGTTTTCCGTTATAAGTCTAAATTATTCAATTTGTTTAAAAGTACATGATTGAAGTTTACATCCACTTATATATATTTGGAATAATTTTTTTGAATGTATCTTATTTACTGATCAAGATATTTATTACATTAATATATATATATAGTACTAGGAGCGCCAACAGACTCTCAATTTCGACTCGCTGCGCTCGCGAAATCTCGGGTGCCGTTTGCATATTAAGCGAAGCGAGCCCAGTGTAATGACTCATCGTTTCACATTGACTTCAATGGGATATCAATTTTTTGACGATTATTCCTCAACGATATAAGATTTTAATTTTTTTTTAAACCATCACCTAATGTTAGTCTTTTTGATTGCAAAATATCATAATTTTCGATCAAGTATTTTTCGAGCCTACTTATAAAGAATGTGAAAAAGTCTCTAGTAAAATGCTCCGCTAGCTACGCTCGCTTCGCTCGATAAATATCTTGTCCTTACAGCTTATATACTTCCTTGCTAAATGAATTATATTATTTTTAGGTTATTGCAAACGTCCAGGCGAGTGTCGGTGCAAGTTAGGCTTTTATGGAGAACGCTGTAACAAGTGCATCCCGCTGCCGGGCTGCCAGCACGGCTACTGCAATGTCTCCTTTGAATGTATTTGCAGAGATGGATGGGACGGCATCTTCTGTTCTGAACGTAATTAAAACATTAATGTTAAATAAATTTTAAACTTAATACTGCTTTAACCACACAATCTGTTTGTTCTTGGAAATAGCAATGTGTAGGTCAGACTGCCATGCAACTCGTGGTTTCTGCGAGACGCCGGGCGAGTGTCGCTGTAAGCTAGGCTGGGCTGGTCCAACTTGTCGCGCTTGCCAACCACTACCAGGTTGCCAGCATGGTTATTGTGATAAGCCGCTGGAGTGCAAGTGTCTTCCTGGATACACGGGGCTTTTGTGCCAAACTCGTAAGTGAAATTAATCTTAAATCTCCTTTATTGCCCAAGGGTGGCAACGTAATTGCATCTACGGCATTACTTATTTTCAGTAGGAATTTCTACTCGTTTACACCTAAAAAATATTTTTTAAATGCTCTTGTTTATGATTTTTGAGTAGCAGAATTCAAAATACATGAAAATATTACTTTTACAGCAATCTGCGCCACGGGATGTCACGGAGAGCGAGGTTACTGCCGACGGCCAGGTGAGTGCCGTTGTAAGGTAGGCTGGACAGGGCGGAACTGCTCACAGTGCCACCGATACCCGGGATGCGTTCACGGCTCCTGCAAGCGACCCTGGGAATGCGTGTGTGAGAAGGGATGGGGAGGGATGCTGTGTGATGAAGGTCAGTTTTGCACTTACAATGTGTGCAGAGCACTGTTTGATTTTAACGTTTGAGTGAAAACATATTTTATTTCATTTATTGCAGAGTTGAATTACTGCGAAAAGAATCCCGATACATGCAAAAATGGCGGTAGATGTCAGTCCTTGGAGTCTGGAGACGGGTCTTATAGATGCCACTGTGAAGCCGGGATTAACGGAAGGCACTGCGAAATCCTTCCAGATTCGATGACCACTACAGCCAATAGCACGGTTACTATTGAAACAACTGAGGTTCCTGATAACCCTGAAACTATTTCTGAATCAGAAGTTGAAACAGCTACTGTTAATATAGAAGAGCCGAGTGATGAAAATGAGACTGAATGATGGTTAGGGTAGCTGTAAAAGACTTGTGATAGATTTCAGATTATTTTTATCACTAACATCACTCATCACATAAGCCATCATCATCTTTTATCACATTTACAAGTTACATCAGTCTTTAACACATCACAACATATCACGATGATGTCGGTTACATCTCTCACAATCATTTCATCCATAAACATTCATGAAATTCCATTAAAACTATCATATCATTTATATAATAATTCATAATTTAGTACTTGACTGGAGTCTATTTATTTATTACTATTTATTCTAGGATATAAGATATTAATAAATTATAAGTTTTTAATATTTGTTTTTTTTTTTAATAATTGAGCTGAGCGTAAGCGAAGCTCTTAACCGTTTGGGAGACCTTTTTTTTGTGTTTAGTTGTCTCCAGAATGCGACGACATAATTAGCTAAAAATTTTCACATGTATGTTTGAGCCGCACGCGGATGTTATAGCGAAAACAGATGGAAAAAATGTTTAGCCATTCAAAAGTTATTAAGAAAAGAAGAAAGGAGAGGGGCTCAGCTCAACACCCGCCGCGCACGGTTGGCGGATCCTAGTACTTTAACGGTAATTAAAAGAACGTTCAACTCGTAATGGTGGAGAGATCTTGCAGATAAAACTAGTCTCATAACATGTAGTAACACGCAAATCCTTAAGCCTAACACTTCCCGAAACATATTTATTGCAAAAAAGGTAAATTAACATAATTATGTATTCAATTATTACTTGATATTACGACATAGAATTTATGGACTGTATTTTAGAAGTTGAATCCAAGTCTGACTGTTTTTACGAACAAACAGCTGAACGGAGTTTTGTTATAGATAAACATTAAACATAAGGCTTGGACTCTTAGTTTCAATAAAGGTTCTGTAGAAGATCAATAGGGAATGAGAGTGAATCTCCGTATGTAAATTCCTATTGTTAAAGCTAGAAATATAAAACAAACATATTCAGTCTTTTATTTCAATATAAAGAATTTAAAAAATCACACTAGATATGAAATTATATATGATTTCAATATTAACGTGTATTTAAATTCTATATTTACAAAATCCCCGGGGATGTTTGTGTTTCGTATTCTAAGCCGGACTTATTCCTGTACTCAAAACAACTAAGGCTCGTTATACTTGTGGAGCTTACTGTACCCTGGGAAACAAACATGCCCAAAGATCATACATTTAAGCTTAACAAGTATTACGAACTATGTAACAAACTGATCAGGAATAAATTTATAGTTAATTTGTATGCTGTAGATTTAGGAGCTAGAGTTATAACAGCAAAATCTCTCTACATCTTACTTAAGGGTCTCGGCCTTTCTAAAACTATCATCAGTTCATTTCTAGAAGGTATTTCAAAGGCTTTAGTAGGTTCTTATGATATTTGCTTAGGTAGGGAGAGGAGCGTAAATGCGTATAGTAAAGGGGCCCCATAAACCTACACCTGGGCCACAAGTCCCAGGCATTGTTTACACTCTCCTCACAACGCGATGGGCCCAACGAAAGCTTAGAAGCTTCGTCTATATTTATTAAAAAAAATGAATGCGAACCAAATATTCCAGATTATATCATTTCTCGAGATGGCGCTATTATCGATGTTGTAAAATGCCACTTTTTTCTACAAGCTAAGCCGCAACAGCTAGTAATTAAATAAATCAACCACTTAGGATTCCATATTGATTGGCTGTGCCCATGTTCTTATTTGTACACAGGCTGAAATCATGTTCATTACGATGTTTCAGATCAGATTAAGTATGCAATACTTCTAAAAGTGTCTATTTATATTGTTTGAAAAATGTATCATTAGATACGAACATCTGATACCTAAAATGATCTAAATTCCGTTCCCAGTGACTTGTATCAAGTAAATCTTACATTAAATTAATCTTCATTTGGTCATAACCTTAAATAGCAAACCCACCAATATATGCGTGTCTCTAATCTCGTTTGAATCCTATCTAAACCAAACATAGCACGGATACACCTTTAGTTACGACACGGCCCTTCAATCTGCATTTTTATGAAGTTTTTTAATCAGATCCATTAAAATGGTTGGTACCACGCCCTATAACCTTTGCCTGATTAAAGATGTTTTGGAAGCGGACCTTATTAGGTATAATATAAGTCTTATTATTGAATTATTTATATCTAGAACATTTCTTAGGACGTAATAGGTACGATGTTTTGATATGTTACCTAACAAGGTGCACCAGTGCAATAGAATTTAATACATACCTTGATGTGGACAGCGATTAAGAGTGTTTAGTAATTTTTTTGTTCATTTTTAATAAATTTTTAAAGTTTTTTATATTATGATTAATTAAAAAATATTACAAGTATGGAATCATATCAAATACTTCTAAAATATCTTACTTGTTATACATTTTATAAATTCTTGATATTAATAAAGGATTTTAAAAGATTTTATAATATGAGACGAAGGATTTTATGATAAATACATTTATTAATAAGGTCTTTGAGAAGGTCTTAAAGAATCATATATATATATTATTTCAAAGAATAAACTCAAGTGCCGCATCAAACAAGGAAAGCCGTATTTTCAAAAAAAAAAAAAAAATGTAACAAAGTACAAATTTTTGATGAAAATCTCATGACCACAAAGAAAATTGACTTTTGCAGGAATAAACTCCCAATTTTGGGTTTAACCAAACAAGCATATTATTTTAAGCCTCAAAAGCGTCTACGTATGTAAACAAATATGCACTGTATTAACACTAAACCTACCAAGTACCGGTCAAATTGACCGTTCTTAAACTTTTGTAAAACTTACACATTTTTGAACGTTAAAATATCGTTATCAAACTGCATTACAATTCTTAGAATATGCATATAATATTTTCTACACTCTTTACTTTTAGTTATTTACATTATTACCTGCGTTAAATAATAAGATAACTTTTAATTACCGGGCAATTTGACCGCGTGCGGTAGGAACAGGTATACAAGAATTGTCGGTAGGTTTAGTGTTAAGATATTTCTTTGTATAATAACTAGAATCAAAGCAGTTTGGCAACCTGGTATGGGTGCCACTGATTTGTTCAAACATATATTGTTATATTTCAGCCCTTATCACTTGGAGAAATAGAGAGAAGAAAATGTAAATAGTAGGTGAGGTTTAGAATTTTATATCGTAAATATCATAAAAATTAGTTATAGAAAAGTAAAGTTAAACATTTATTTTATATGATTCAGCAGAGCAGCAACTAGTCATAATATAATTTCGACGTTTGGTATGAGCTTGAGTCTCGAACGAGCATCAAGTTTGGTTGCAATTATGTGAAATAATCTTGAATCCCACCTTCAGGAAAGAATGACTCAAACCAAGCTACAGTGCAAATACGATATAAATTAAAAATAAGCGAGATTTATTCAAATAAAAATATATTTTTTATTTTATTTATATTCTTTATTGCACACCATACATATCATAAAAACAAGTAAAAAAAAATATATAACAATAAAAAAAATAGAAAACGATGGAGATACAAAAGGCAGTCTTATCGCCTATAGGCGATTTCTTCCAGACAACCAATATTAGTGTTGAAATACCCTTATGACTCAATGAAGCAGTAGGTGGCGTAAATGTACAAAAATAAATAAACCTACTTAAAAATAACTACACACGAATACATAGACATGTATTAAATTATTATGTATTAAAAACTCAATTTAATAGTTGCATATTATTTCTTTGTTATATAATTTAGTCAAGATATGTTTTGTCAAATATATATTATCCTATCAAAAAACTAAACTAAATTCGAACAAATTCTAAGATTTAACTTTTAAAATGTAGAGCGTATGAAAGATGTCAAATTAATATATAAAAACCTTAAATTAAAACCACTTACCGTATTAATCAAGAGCCTCCGTGGTGATAAATATTATGGCATGAGATTATAGTTCATAATATTAACTTTATAAGCACTAGAATTCTATAAAGTAAACCTGGCCCACCCTACGGTTAAGAGGTATTGAAATGTTAGTTTGTGCTATATAAAGGTGATACCAAAGGATATGCAACAGACATACAGAACACACAACGTCGACCGGTCGGATAAATATATATATTTGTCAAAAAGTAATGTGATTTGGTGAAAAAATACAGCTTCAGTTGTTTAAAGATGGCGGCGGTACACTTTTTTATGGTATGCAATTTTTTTTAAAATTTAAAATGTTTTGATATATAATAATATTTTTATTTAATAATGATGTTTTAAAATGAAATGGATTTTTTTATGTTTTAAATACAGCTCTAGAAATATTAAGAAACGGTCGCGAATTTTATTCATTAATATCATTAGTTGTTTCAAAATTTTGAGTATTAGTATAACTAAATATATAATAAAAGTATACTTTGTTAATATTTACTATTAATATAAAAAAATGCTTATACATTTTCAAAGATATATATATTTAATGTTCGTATTATATTCAGATCAATTAAAAACAAAATGGCCGTCAAGACATTTATGTCTATAATCTATTACCTTTGTTGTCAAATAATTTGAATAATTTATTTCTTAACATACATTTGAACTTAATTTAATAATATATATACACCAATAATATTTACTTAATAAATAATGAAAATATTAAGCGATAATATTTATTCTATAAATATTTTCTAATTATCAAATAATATCCACTGCTTACAAAATTTATATTTAAAATTAAATATTTGTAATTGTAAAAGACGATTAATTGAATTAAAATTGTATGAATTAGGTATAAAAAAGCTATTTTATGTAAAAAACACAATATATTTAATACAATCCGTCAATTGATACTTTTTTCTTTCTAATTTGATTTCATACAATATTTTATTTACTCTTCCTTGTTAAATGAAACAGTAAAACTAGGATCCGCCAACCTTGCGCGGCGGGTGTTGAGCTGAGCCCTTTCCTTTCTTCCTTTCTTTGATAACTTTTGAATAACTAAACATTTTTTCAACCTATTTTCGCTATAACATTCGAGTTCTGCTCAAACATACATGAGAAAGTTTTTATCTAATAATCCCGTCGCATTCTGGAGACAACTAAACACAAAAAAGGTCTCCCAAACGGTTAAGAGCTTCGCTTACGCTCAACTCAATAAATTACTATATTAAATACGTGTAACTAAAAATAAAAGTAAATCAATAATATTGTAAAAGACAAACTAGATCAAGGCAGTCATGATCACTTACATATAGTATATAACTTATATTCTTACCTCAAGTGTTTAAAAGCTTAAAAGTCATATTATTAGTAAATATATATAATTATAACATCAAAGAATGATTATAAGTTAATAACTTCTATTTATAGATGTTAAAACATATTAAAAAATCTTAAAGAAAACCCATTTGTTCTGCTCAAATAGACTATGAATTATTTTTACATAATTAATAATTCAAGATTTATTTGTTGCATTTGTTTCGTGCATGTTAACTCAATCTTAACTCGGATGTTACCTGTTCATAACTACTTGCATGTTTTTATTTCATAGACAAACAGCAAAATATTGACTGAATAATGTATAAAAATTTATAATTCAAGATCCAAATACACAATAATAATAGTAATGTTTGTTGCTTTGTTTTATAATTATTATGATTCAAAAATTTTCTTAAATATCTGTTTTGTACTTACTAGATCCTAATTAAATCTGCCTTTCTTATTCCTAAGTTAATTTTATATTGTTATAAATATAATAATATAAAACAGTATAAGGAATAGTAAAGAAATCGTTTTGAAACTATTTAAATTTACTTTTTTTGATTACAAATACTGTTACAGATTTCGGACTGACTTTTGATAAATTTTATTTGCTATGGAAAAGCTCACATATGGTGTGTTGAGTTTTTAAATAGTATTATATATTGCTTAACTTACTCGACCAGTATTTACGCAACCAGTCTAGACTAACTAAAACTTATGGGGTGACAGATTTAGAACACATGAGATATACGAGCCTACTTCCGTATGAGGGATTGGAATATCAGACCTGCGGATGAAATTAAAATTCTTTTCGATAATCATTATAATTAATGTAATTAGTACGTATAGTTGTTTTAAATCTTATTGAGTGAAGCAAACGAAGTGAGCGGAGCGTTTTACTGGAGACTTTTTGCATTCTTTGTCACGAATTGGCTCGAAAACTACTTGACGTAAAATTATGAAACTTTGCAATCAAAAAGACACAAATTAGGTGACGGTTCTTAAAAAAAAACATTAAAAATGTCCTCAAAAAAAAATGTTTTTTAAATACCATGCCAAAAAACTGATATCCCATTGAAGTCAATGGGAAACAATAAGTCAAAACACTGGGCTCGCTTCGCTCAATATGCAAACGGTACTCGAGATTTCGCGAGCGCAGCGAGTCAAAATTGTGGGTTTGTTGGCGCCTCTAGTATATTTATATGATAGTTTAATTATAACATATACAAAAATGTTACAATAAATGCCATATTTCTTAAGCCTTATCAGAAAGCTAAGCCGACGTCGCCTTGACCCGATGTAAACACTAGACTCAATACTGCATAGACCCTAAGGTCATTATAGGGCTTGTTATAATGTTTTCTAGATATAGAAAAAAAATATTTTGTTTATATTTAAGAACCATTTTTATCTTTCAGATGCTGCTTGTTGCAAGCAGTCTATCTGCAAAGGAAATCAACACTAAAGTAAAAGTATCGGAATTTTTAGAAAACGGAATCAAAGATGCTCCCGCAGAAAAGCCTGTGAAGAGGGGAATCTTCTCATCTGGGTCTGGGTACCTTTCATCAGGTCTATCTCACGGAATTGGCTCAGGAATTGGTTATTCCCACGGAATCGGTTCAGGAATTGGTTATTCCCACGGAATTTCCTCAGGAATAGGCATTGGATCAGGTATTGGAATTGGTTCTGGTATTGGCATTGGTTCCGGAATAGGTTCAGGAGTTGCTATTGGCTCCGGAATTGGAATTGGGTCAGGTATAGGAATTGGATCAGGTATCGGAATTGGTTCTGGAATAGGACTTGGTGGAGGAGGAATAGCCATTGGAGGAGGAGGAATAGCAGTTGGTGCTGCACCAGCAGTAGCAGTTGCAGCCGCTCCCGCAGTAGCAGTTGCTGCTCCCGCAGTAGCAGTAGCTCCTGCCGCAGTTCAGACCTCCGTTTCAGTTCAACCAAATCCAGTAATCCTCCGTCAGGAGATACCCAGATTCATAACAAGAACGATCACAAGAAATGTACAAGTCCCCGTCCAAGTTCCTGTACCTGTTCCAGTCGATCGTCAAATCCCAGTACCTGTCAGAGTACCGGTCCCTGTACCAGTAGACAGGCCAGTACCAGTCATCCACCGAGTCCCAGTTGAGATCACAAGACAAGTCCCAGTTTACTATGAAAGGAAGGTGCCCTACCCCGTTAAAGTCCCAGTGTCAGTACCGGTACCCTACCCCGTCACTGTTGAGAAGCAGGTCCCAGTGGACCGACCAGTGTACATCAATCGCCAAGTGCCAGTGCCGCACCCAGTTTATGTTGACCGTCCAGTGAAGGTGGCAGTGCCAGTACAGGTAGATAGGCCAGTGCCCGTCCCCCACCCCGTTGTAGTTGACAGACCAGTAGCAGTACCGCAACCCATAGTTGTTGAGAAACAAGTAGCTGTTCCCGCAGTAACCGCTGCAGTTGCTACTGTTCCAGTATCAACAGGTATCGCCGTGGGATCTTATGGCGGTGGTTCTTACGGTGGAGGCTTATCATACGGAAGCGGGTATGGAGGAGGCATATCTTACGGAAGCGGTTATGGAGGAGGTATATCTTATGGAGGAGGTCATGGAGGCGGCATATCTTATGGAGGAGGTTATGGAGGCGGCATATCTTATGGGGGTGGTTATGGCGGAGGTTTATCTCTCGGACACTCCTCCATAGGCAGCGGCATTTCTATCGGCCACGGTATATCCTCCTATGGAGGAAGTTACTCTTCTGGCCTCTCCGGCGGATACTCAAAGATAATCAGTAGCCACTAAGTTTATAATACAATATGTACAAGTTCATTTATAATGGATACGAAACATGAAATAAAAATCATTGAAATATTTTACGCTTTTTAATGTTTATTTATTTTATTTAAAGCACACAAAAACTTTATTAGAAGTATTATTAATATAAGTAAAATATACATTTAATAAAGCATACATATATAGAGATATATATATATCAAACAATATATACAATCAGTTTGTATGGCACATATATATTTAATATCTATAAGATATATACATTTTATAAAAATCTTATATATTGTTAAATTTCACTATAATATGTATACCTATGTTACTATAAACATTTCTATTTCGATTTTATTGTCTTTGTTAATAATAAAATGTTGTTTCAATGTATATTACTTTTATTTATTATTATTTATATAAATTATTTAATTCAAAATTTTATCACACGTATTAATCTTCATTTTTAACACCAAACCTACCGACAATTCTTGTATACCTGTTCCTACCGCACGCCGTCAAATTGACCGGTAATTAAAAGTTATTTTATTATATAACGCAGGTAATAATGGAAATAACTAAAAGTAAATAGTGAAGAAAATATTATATGCATATTCTAAGAATTGTCATGTAGTTTGATAACGATATTATAACGTTTAAGAATGTGTAAGTTTTACAAAAGTTTAAGAACGGTCATTTTGACCGGTACTTGGTAGGTTTAGTGTTAATACAATTTCTTATGCTAAAGTTTCTTTCGTTGATATTGAAAAAAGCTGTTAAAAGATAACACATCGTTTGTCTGGGTTCATTGGTGAACCAGCTGGGCATCTCCAGATCTTTGCGAAGTCCGCGTTATTCTGCAACGCTCCCCGTGCACGAAAATGTTGAGGGGAGTGCTCATCAGAGAGACTTGACTCTAACGAATCCTTAGTTGAAACTTCACACCAGAGCTATTGAACAAAAATAATTTATTGTACAAGAAATATTCAATAATAATTTAATATAAAACTTTAACTTACATTTCCATAGGAAATAAAAAATAATTGTTCTGAACTGAAATTTTCAAAGCCTGGTAGTTTTGGTTCAGATCCTTGTTTGTCGATGTGTTCTCTTAACGCTCTGAATGCTTCTTTAACACCACCGTTGTCAGCAATGTTTTCGCCTAATGTTTTTTTTCCGTCTACCTGCAATATATTAATTTAAAATGTTAGGACTACAAAAATGTTAGAACTACTTTTTGTTTATAAATTTAGTTATTATTAGAAGTTCCCAATGTTCATGTGTTATTATGGCTATAAAAGATTTATGTTGGTTGGGGAGTGTTAGACAATTATGATATATACCACATTTCCAATTATATTTAAGGTTTTTGCAAAAGTTTTCCAGTAAAATAAAACAGCATCGGATAATACAATCATACATACATGTTCACCAACTTCTGGAATATAATAAGAGGAGTACTGATCAACAAAACATTGGGTCATATTGATGTAGGATTCTATAGTATCGTTCGACCACCAGGGTAGCATGTTGCCGTTCTTGTCAAATCTTCGACCTGCAAGAAACATGAACGTTACAATATCACTAGGGGCGCAACAAACCCTCATTTTCGACTCGATGCGCTCGCGAAATCTTGGGTGCCGTTTGCATATTGAGCGAAGCGATCCCAGTATATTGACGCATCGTTTCCCATTGACTTCAATGGGATATCAGTTTTGGACATAATATGAAAAAAAAAAAAATTGAGGACATTTTTTTTTTAAACCATCAATCACCTTATGTGTGTTTTTTTGGTTGCAAAGTTTCATAATTTTCCGTCAAGTAGTTTTCGGGCTAATTCGTGACAAAGAATGTAAAAAGTCTCCAGTAAACCGCTCCGCTCATTTCGTTCGCTTCGCTCAATTAATTGTTATTAATAATGATATGACATGAGTATCTTACCAAAATCATCGAATCCATGCGTAATTTCATGTCCAAGTACAGTGCCCAACGCTCCGTAGTTAAGTGAACTGAAATATGAAGAATTCCTTGCAATTTCAATTGCTAATTATCGATTAATTCTACAAAATAAAGTCATGACTATTTAAAAAGAAATTACAGTAAGTATAGTACAGGAAAGTACATACTCCAGTCCCAAATCGAAGAATGGGGGTTGTAACATCACCAAAGGCACGGCTGCGTCCATGCCACAAAAAGTCAATATGATCAATCACAAAAGATATTCATATTAATTTATTTGATGTTTGATAGACTATTGTAATTTTTTAATACTTTGTTAGGTTAAACAGCTAATATGCGGAATATAAAGTTTTGGGGATGCTTTTGGAAGATTAGGTAGTAGAGGAATATGATAAAAGAAGAAATTAGATTTTGGATGCGATTATTTAGAGTAGGATCTTTTGGGTAAGGGTGGTGGTAAGATTAATCATTCTGCATACACTCTGGCTGAACAAGCCCACTCAAGAGTACATGATACGTTACAATACTTACTAATAGTATTCTCTTGAAACGTGTGATAAGCGTTTACTTCTGTGGGGTCAGTCGCCCACGCGAAGTCATTGCCTAGGCGGAATTTGTTTAACGCTTTTATAATCTTCACTTGTACTATGTTAATCATATTTTCCAAATGTGTTTTAGAATCTACTTGGAGTCCTTCGTAATATTTTTCTAATTTTGCGGCATCAAGTAACCAGTCAGGGAATCCAACAAACGATCTCATCTGAATAATTTTCTGATATGTCGCCAATTTAGTATTATCATCCATCCATTTTGCTTTACCAACAAGACGTGATAGAGCATTTTTCATTTCATGTAACATTATTTCAATCTAAGACAAAACGTTATAGTTATAACAAAAACGTTATATTCTTGGAGTAAGAAAGAAATATGTTACCTTGGGTTTGGTTTCACTGAGGAAGCTGGGATCAGCAATAGCGTAAGAGACAGCCATTCCGAGCATATCGTTGACTGCGCTAGCGCATTGCAAACTGCGCGGCGTAACTGTTAGCTCACGAGATCGCAAAGCGTCATACGATCTCTGGAATAGTATCCTCAATTCTGACGTTGTGTGAACTGCCATTACTTCAACTACCTTAAAAATCAGTCAGTTATTTATTTTCAAAATTGTATATGTGAAGAGATCTTATTGTATTTTATTAGTAGACGAAAATATAATTAGTACTATACATAAAACAATAATAAATATAAAAAGACAACTGACAAACAACTAACCTTTATCCAGATAAAAAGTTCTATCGAAACCGGTGAAGCTTTTGATAGATACGCTGCCATAAGTGACATGTATTTTAAATCGGGATCAGAAATTAAAATCAAGTCATTTTTAAAATCCAAGCTAACGTTACTTATATTGAAGACACCTTCCAGGTAATCTTTCCAAATTGCCATTTTGGTGCCGTTATTATCTTCAACTATCGAATCTGTGTGTGCTTGAATCTGGTCTACTGTATATTCAGGAATATTAAGATAGATATCATCATCACTGAGTGTATCATTGTCGGCTTCTAGCTGGAAAATTATATTTTGAAGGTTTTTGTATTAAAATTTTCGCTATTCATGACTAAAATTGTGTATACTTACTAGGCTGTGTTTAATTAATATGTTTTTGTAATTTTTAGTTTACTGATAGGACAATCTTAGTAAAATTATCCTAAGATTTCATCCCCACTTCAAGTTATTACTATATTCTCGTGATTGGGTAAGTGTTACATAGGGTAAAGATATCAAACCATGAATACCAGAATTACTTACTATAAAGGAAATATAAAAAATCTTGACAGCTATGGATTAGCGATATAGGAATGTCTCTTGTATTCGGCAACGTAATTGTAAAGTGAAGCATATTACATATATTTTGATAAGGCTTTCGTTTTAGGTCATAGAGTCTTAAATACCAGATTAAATATTTAAAGCTATTGAAATCAACCGTCAGCTGAATTTCAATAGGGATAGTGGTTGTTGCTATAAACGGCTTGAAACCGATAATTAATATCGGAGGTCAGAATGAACTAATAAAATATTTCAAAAGTGATACAGTTACTTTTTTTTTTTTTTTTTTTTTTTTTTTTATATATCTGCCTACCAAAATGACTCCACCCTGCCTGATGTTAAGCAGTCAGTGAGGTCCAAAAATGGATGCCACCAATCTCATTCAAACAAAACAGAATGACGAATGGTGGCCTCCACTATGGCGGCCTTATGAGATGCTTTTTCACGCCCCGCTTAAAAGACCCAGGATCGTAGTGGGAAGGAAACACGTGCCGTGGTAATGAATTCCACATTTTGATGGACCGACATAAATAAGATCTGCTGAACCTTTTGGTTCGTGAAGATACCGAATCCACCGTGAAGGGATGGCACTTCTGTCCCGCACGTGTTGTTCTGGATCGGAAAGGAGAGGATGGGATAAGTTGGAAAAGTTCGTCGGAGCACTCGCCGTGGTGTAAGCGATAAAAGACTGCCATAGTAGCAACGTCTCTACGTAATTGGAGAGGCTCCAGGATCTTTACGGCCTCTGGGTTTCCAATAATGCGAACTGCTCGCCGCTGCAACCGGTCGAGAGTGTCAAGCAAGTACTGAGCTGAGCCATCCCAAAGATGAGAACAGTACTCCACGCAGGAGCGAACCTGCGTCCTATATAAAAGACACAGCTGCTCCGGCGTGAAGAACCGTCGCACCTTGTTCAACACTCCGAGCTTACGTGAGGCTGTTTTAATGACACCCTCGATGTAGACCTTTTGGTTGAGGTCCCGGCTGAGGTCTACGCCCAAGATGTTGAGGCTGTCCTGGAGCGCTAACTGCGTGCCCCGAAACGAAGGAAGAGAAGGGAACGGAGACTTTTTGGCGGAAAACGCGCATACCTGTGTTTTCTTATCATTGAACTCAACCAGATTCTCATGACCCCATCGTGAGACAAGGTTGAGGACCCGGTTCATTTCAACAACAAGATCCTTTCGTTTCCCCTCAATGTCAGTCTGCTTTGCCGCAGGGTGTCCGAAATATCTCCCGTGTACCGTAGAATCATCCGCATAGCAATGAATGTTGCCTAGGTTCAACATATCATTGATATGCAAAAGAAACAAGGTGGGCGATAGAACGGAGCCCTGAGGCACACCCGCATTTACCTGCCGAAAACTGGAGGCCGATCCGTCGCAAAGGACTCGGATTTGACGTCCATGCAGGAAAGCGGCAACCCAATTGCACAAACGGGGTGGCAGACCGTAAGCAGGAAGCTTCGACAGAAGCGAACGATGCCAGACTCGGTCGAAGGCTTTGGAAATATCGAGGCTAATAGCCAAAGATTCGCCATGCCGATCCATAGCCTCACCCCAGAGATGCGTGATATACGTAAGAAGATCACCCATGGATCGATTTGGTCTAAAGCCGTATTGACGATTATTGATTAGAGAGTGATCTTCTAGGTATTGAATCAGTTGTTTGTTGATGATTCGCTCGAGCACCTTAGAGAGAATTGAGGTGATGGCTATTGGACGATAATTTGCTGGATCAGACCGATCCCCTTTTTTAGGGATCGGTTGGATATTCGCCTGTCTCCAAACCTCCGGCACTGTTCCTGTGGAGTAGGATTGGCGGTAGAGGCGCGTTAGTGCCGGGGACAACTCCGCTGCACATTTTTTGAGTACCACCGCGGGAATACCATCCGGTCCGCTGGCTTTCCGCACATCGAGTGACCGTAGTTCTGCTCGGACATCACATTGCCTGATACGAATATCCGGCATGGTGACGTCACAGGTTGAGATATTGGGTGGCTGTCTACCGTGGTCATCAATGAGGGAATTAGCCGCAAAGAGATTTACCAGCAAATTTGCCTTCTCTTGCGGCTCATGAGCAAGCGATCCATCCGAATATTTCAGCGGGGGCAACGAAGGCTGGCAGAAGTTAGATTGCACGGCTTTGGAAAGTCGCCAGTAGCTACGGCTGCCCGTAGGGTGCGATAAAAGTTCTTGTCCAAAGCGTGCAATACGCTGGGCATCCGCTCTGATGTAAGCCCTCTTACATTCCTTAGTGCCTTTGTTGAACGCTGCTTTTAGGCGATCAATATCTGGATCGTGGATAGCCCGTGCCTTGATCCAAGCGCGGTACGCTAACTGTTTTTTTACAATCAGATTAGCACATTCACGATTGAACCAGGGACGAGCTTTGCTCGGTTTGGTGACCTCAGTGTACGGAATATAATACTCCATACCTAAACTGATTTCACCAACCACGGCAGAAACACTTTCCGACAGATCCCTGTTTTCAAAGCAGCGTGAGGCCCATGGGATGGATGCGAAATAGTCTCTCATACCATCCCAGTCTGCTGACGATTAGTGCCAGAGTCGTCGCTTCACCTCTACGGGTCGTGGAGGGGCCAGACAGGGCACTGAAGCACATACCAAACAGTGATCGGAGGTACCTAGCGGGGCGCGCACCGATACACTATACTGGGCTGGCTGATTCGTCAGCAGTAGGTCCAGCAAAGAGGACGCTTGACCTGAAATGTCGGGTATCCTGGTGGGCTGGAGTACCAATTGGGTCAGGTCGTGCGTGAGAGCGAATGCATGGGCAGTTCGTCCCGCATGGTCCGATCTGGGAGATCCCAGCCAGGTCTCATGGTGGGCATTGAAGTCTCCTAGACATACCAATTCGGCGTTCGGAAACCGCTCCTGCGCTTGATCTGCAGCCTGATTCAGGTGATCGAAGAGTCGAGTTGTCTCAAAGTCTCCGGTGTGGGATCGGTAGAGGCACGCGTAAATCGAACTACGAGAGCCATGATTTACGTGTACCCAAAGGAGAGATAGGGAAGGGTCCTCTAGGCAGCGCAGACGACGGCAAAAAATATCCGTCCTGACGAAAACGCATACTCCGGCTTTTGCTAGGAACCTTTCTTCGAGCATATAGCCGGGGTAGTTAAGGTATGCAGTGTCGTCAGGACGGCGTATTTGTGTCTCCGTTAAGAAAAGCATGGCCGGGCGTGCCGTCTCAAGATGTTGGTGGACGGCATTGAGGTTTGAATGGAGTCCACGGATGTTAGCGAACTCCACCTCAAATAGAGAGTTGGTGGGGGAGGGAAGGGCCGCTGTTGAACTAAATACTTTTCTTTGTACTGCCATAAGGTTGAAGAGAAGGGAGGTGGAAAAAAAAAGATGGCAGCGATTGTAGCAGTATGGAACAAGGTGCAGAGCTTTGTGTTGTCATTGAACTGTGTGATATGGCGGTAGCCGATCCACCGGACGGAAGGGCCCCTGTACCCTCTCGGAAATGGTCGCCGGGTCCCACCGTCCGGTCACCAATCGGCACGACGAACCACTCCGGGATTATGCGCGGCCTGGTGGAGCAGCCTCCTTAGGTGGTTAGTCCAAGTTGGGCCCCTATACTATGCCGCGGGCGGCCAGCGGCACCACCGTTTCTACAGGTCTCCCTGTCCGGCGGGTCGAATCACACCACTCACACAATGATTCCACGATAACTCTACTGGTCCCACATATACTGCAGCCGATGCCATCCTTGCATCTATTGGGCTTCCGGAACTCATCACTCACCGGACGAAACGCAGCAGTATCAATACTGCTACTTCACATTTTCTTTCACATTCACAGACCATCTATTACAACGACGAAACTACGATTGACGAAAACCTGCATGAGGATTTTGAAGAAGACAACTCGAGAAGGCTTCCTCCTCTCCTGCCAAGCTCTGGCGCGCTCAAAGATCTGCTCTACGCAGTATATTAAGTTCTTCAAACTCATGAAAAAATACACCGAATGGATTTTAAAGTAGTACTTTTAAATAATTAGGTTAAGTTGGGTATACATTATAATGTGCAGAGTTTTAGTACTTCTAAAAAAACCTACAAGTACGACTGTTCCACTATTTTATCTCAAATATTCTTCTCAAAATCTTACCTCATACATATCTTCATTCATTTGATAATATTCATTGGCTGCTAAAAATATATTTTGATCTAATTCTAATTCACTTAAACTGGAGTTTTTAGCTGTTGAATCAATTACAAATAGCTTCATCATTTCAGCATAAAAAAGTTTGTAGATATGCTCAATTTTGTCTTCGTCTTCCTCATTATCAATATCAACATTTTTCTTTTTATTTGTCTTATCTAATATACGTAGATTATTTTTATATTTATATCTCGTTCTATCGAAAATACTCCTTCGCCCAACATGACGTTTCTTTTCAATGAGAAAGCTATAAGAAATCTAAAGTTATCCTTAATTTAGTTATCCTTAATTCAATTGTATCGAAAATATAAACTTTTTTACCTTGGAAAAGGGTTAGTTGTTTCTGGTGCACCCATTATAAGTCTGTACACTGAAGAATTTTTCGGATCAGTGAAGATATCAAAGCCAATCAAAACGTCCATTCCAAGTTTAGTTTTTATTTGTATCACAGTTTTTAACCAATCAAATTTGTAAGCTGAGTAATCAATATCATCTGTTACGTTAATAATTGTGGGAAATGCTGGGAGTCCCAACGATTCTAATATTTTTATAACAGGTTTTAGACCCCTCCTATCCAACGTTTCTGCAAATTTATTTGCAGTTAAAATAACCTGTTTTATGGTAAAAAAAATAGATATACGGACTTAAAATATTTCTTTTCATGTTATCTTATTATGCAGGCTTTAGATCATGAAACTTACCAGTGTCCATACAAGCACGATACATTTCCTTAGCCTGCTGCACAGGCCTGGGTTTGTCGCTGGCATTCTTGCTGAGGAAATCACGAATAACTGCAAAAACTTTCTGCTGCTTGTCGTTAAACCAATCGTAAGAACGATAAGCATCTGGTCTGGGATGTTCTTTGGGCCAGTTGCCGCAGACGTACTAAAAGAAATAAATTACATTAGATGCTCTTAATTAAGCAAACTGCTCTTAAATTTAGCAATGATAAAGAAATATTTGATATTAAAATTGTTGATATTACTTGATAAAAATCATGACAAGGATCAGCTGTTTTGTCCATCGAGAGCGCCAAATTTGCTGCTGATCTTAAACACTCTTTGCTTTCACATATTCGTATCGGTTTATTGCGTTTTTGTTTTACATCTGTAAATAAAAAATACAAGTATCTGTACAACGTCTGCTCGTGTACATGATTAAAGAGTTTCCATGGTGGTGACCTCATAATATTTATGTAATGATAAGGTTGAAATCGTCTTGATATTGATTTAGAATTAAAATACTCACATAGTACAGTCATAGCCACAGCTAAACATAATAGAAGAAGTAGTAACACTAACAGAATTAGAAACAACATTTTGTTTTTGTGTTTTCTTCTGAATCTGAAATTATAATCAATTTGAAATCATTTATCAGAGATTGTAGTAGTCATTTTCTCAATATAAAGGCTACGAAGCTATTTTCTTATTACCTAGCGGTTCTTGAACCGACTGCAATCAGATAACCCGATTCTCGAATCTCATTTCCGTTTTTTAAGGGAGGCGTTGAAGACTTTGCACTGCAAGCACCTGGGCTTACAAATAATGTTATCAAAGATTTATTAACTAAATAATTTAATTGTATTGATTTCATAGCATAAAAACTTAAGCTTATAATACACTATAGTAATAACAGTACTTAAATGATATAAATAAACTGAAAGCTAGGTTCCTATCGAAATACCTAAAGCTGGCAATTTGTTGGTTAGATCTTAATCATAAAATGCTATGATTGGAATGGTATATGTTCCAATGGTATGTCCGACCTTTATGAATTCAATCGATTATACTTCGTATATATGATTAAAATACCTATAATTAATATAAAAATAAATATGAAATATTATTTTTGTTGATGTAGAGAGTTTAAAACATAATTTTGTAAAATCAACAAACGAATTGAATGTAAAACAAATTTAATTTGTTTATTCAGTATATTAAGAATCTTCCTCAAAACTTTTGATCCTAGATATATTGAGATTATTAATTACGAATAAATTCCATTTACTATGAATTTTCTACTACTTACGAGTTACGGTTGGACCCATACCATCACGGCCTTCCCCGGACCAGGCATTCATTTTACAAGTTTCCACAACAAGTTTATATTTGTACACTCTATAATCACCCTTTTATTGAAAGATTTAAATACGATTTTCCCTCGCATTCATTATCACTATGATATCTCATGTTCAGTGTGTACAGTTTCAAGGCTTTCGAGGTACTGAAAGCTTTCTGTTGTGAGCTGGTATGTATATAACCTAGTATTGTGACCATATTTTGATAACAATGGGAATATAATGACTAGTATATAATTTTTAAAAGAATAAAGGTCAAACCTAGGCCTGTAGCAAACTGGGGAGGGTGACCTCTCTCACCTATTACAGGCCTACGTCGTGAGGGTGCTCGGAGCACCCTTACACGGGGGGTTGCCGCCGGGGCATCACGGTGTGTGCGCAAGCGATCCCGTAGCGTCCCATTAAGGCGTTGAGGGCAACCGTTGATTTTTTAGTGGGTAACCTTAAAAATGGCAGCATCCTCTAAGCTGCCGGGTAGTCCCACATAACCCTCCGGCCATCACCTTCCTGGTCGGCGGGTATCCGTAACGGATTTTTCCAACGATAAAAAAAAAAAAGCCTGTGCAAGCTAAACAAATGTATGGTGCTTGTATGGACTATAAGTTTCACGATTACTCTTGTATCTAAAGCCTTCATAATAATATCTTTTTCAATATCAAAACTGATTTTTTTTAATAAAAAACATTATAAAGTTAAAGGTTATGAGGTATTTAATTGATTTTTTCCTATTTTTGTCCTGTTTAAATCAAAACATATGGTGTATATAATTCCAAGCTAGTTCATAGGACAGTGTGATGTTCAACACGCGATGGTTAGTGTTGTACTCAAATATCGATTGAATTTATTATTATTGGGTTATAATTATTATTTACATGCCCTTATTTATAACCTTTATAACTTTGTTTAAGATAAAACTTTATCGTTTTAAATAAAAAAAGCTTCAGAAGAGATAAAATGGAAATGCACGAGTATAAGGATTTATTTTCAGATCATATTTTTTATATATTTATAATTAAGAAGGAAAGTAAAGATTTCCAGTTCATAAGATACAACACGCGATAGTGATGTGCCTTTGTATCGATTTAACAAACCATTCAGCCACGATTTACGATGTTTTGGTACAGCTGATTTACATAGCCACTTCCGAGTTCCGGTGTTGTAAAATGTATATAATGCAGTGTATAACTGACTTTATATTATGTATATTATGAACGAAAAATATTGACAATAATCTGTTCCATATGGTGAAGTAAGACATTTTTGTTGGGACATTAAAAGTAAATCTATAATAACAATATAATAAAAAAAATAGTCACTCATAAATAAATGTGCAATATGTTGGGCCTTGACTTCTGGTGGTGGTGGTGGTTGGTGGCAACCCGAATTTCAGGGATTACTAAAGTGGGATGAAGAGTAGTAGGAGTATTAGGAGAGATAGGAAAGAGAATTCCTTTTTTCGTTGCTTTAATTTTCTGGCGTTCTCTGCCTCACAATAACAATTCCTTTATTTATATGTGATACCTTGCAGGGATAGCCTAATTGTATATTTATATATTTTTGTTAGGTTTTCTTATCTTTAGAATCGCTCAGTTATAGAAATAAATTTATAGTTATCCAGTAACTGATGTGAATCATCAATTATATGAAAGGTTTAAATCAGATTTAAGAATGACGCACTGCTGTATTTTTTGTATTATATAACCTCAATGCATGATAACGACCTTAGTATAATGATATAATTCTGAAATCTTGTATGTACACTACAGTTGGAAATATATAATACAATAAACACATAAATATGACGAATTAAGAAGCTTAAAAAAGTAATGTTAAGAAGTTCTAATATCAGTAAAATTTGATTAAAAAATAGTGGTAGCTAATAATCTTTTTTAAGTGTTAAAATCGTGGAACGATAAAATTTTCATTTATTTAAAACTTTACAAATGTTAGCTTTGAATTTTCGTTAATAAATCAACGTGTCAAATTCTGAAATACGAGTAAATTGATGTTATGACGGGTCGTAGTTTGACGTCTAGTCACTAATCACTGGCCCTAATGTTTTTTTAACCTACACTATCGCTTGTTCGGTGGGTTGTTACCCTTTTACGGAACTTGTAAGATTAACCTGAATTACAAATTATTAGTACATATTGCTTAAGTTACCCGCCATAAAGTTGTTGTTTTGTTTAACACTAAACCTACCGACAATTCTTGTATACCTGTTCCTACCGCACGCCGTCAAATTGATCGGTAATTAAAAGTTATTTTATTATATAACGCAGGTAATAATGGAAATAACTAAAAGTAAAGAGTGTAGAAAATAATATATGCATATTCTAAAAATTGTCATGTAGTTTGATAACGATATTATAACGTTTAAAAATGTGTAAGTTTTACAAAAGTTTAAGAACGTTCAATTTGACCGGTACTTGGTAGGTTTAGTGTTAAACTTGATATCAAATAAAAGACATTTATATAAATAATGATAAAAATATTTATTAGCACCACCCGACATATCGGGTATGATCTCAACGCGCTTACAAACAAACTGACAATATATTACATTATACTTAATATCGTTACCAACCATGACCACCCAGCGAATGGCCATAGGAGAGACCATGCGACTGTACTGATAGCAATGGGGCAGATTGAATCACTGGGGCAGCGTGGATTATTGGGGCAGCGTGAACCACTGGGGCTGCTTGGATTATTTTTTGCGCTACTGGATGGATCACCTGAAAATAATGGTTTATTTGTTTAAAATGTTGAATATTATTTTGCGAACACGTGAAAAATATAAAGAATTTGATAATATAATATATTTTATAGATCTAGTTTAAGAATAATTAAAAAAAAAATCTAGTAATATTTTTTGTAAATAAGTGACAATTAAGTAAATTTTAAAATTATAAGATTACCCGGTTGAAGGAAGAGTAGCTTGTAGCTTGAGCTTTAGCGACAATGGGTGCATGAATGACTGGGGCAGCTTGGATCACTGGAGCAGCGTGGACCACTTGGGCAGCTTGGATCACTGGGGCAGCGTGGACCACTTGAGCCGTCTGGATCACTGGTGCAGCGTGCGCATACTCATCGCCGTAAGACGACGCGTAACCTAAGCCGTGCTGTAAAACACTTATTTAATACTAATCGATAAAAATTGGATATTTTTATTGTATCTGTAATTCAAACCAGATTAAAGTGAAAGATATATCCTGATTTGAATAAATTAATTAAAGTTAATATGACCATCAAACTTTATAAAATTCCTATTAATTTTGCCAGATGAAAAAAAAATTTTTTCATCGGTAAATTTGTTAAAAAAGATTGAATGAACAGATTTGTTCTCATTGCACCAATAACAATCACATTTAGATCAATATATTTTATTAGATTAAAAGTTATACTTACATCACCAAGGTCCAATCCTGAGAGGTAACCAGGCATGGGCTTGGCCGCCGCAGCCGCGATGAGGGCGAAGAAAACCTTAATAATAATAAATTTTAAGTACCAAGAGAAGAATTACCATACGCTTATATGAATGAAGTACTCCGGCAAAGTATTATTTTTTTACTTGTAGTTACGTTTCTAAGACTTGCTCTTATAAAGACTAGCTATCTTGTTGAGAAATTTATATATTAAATACTCACTAAATATTTCATTTTTGTGACTGTTGTTAACGAAGTTAAAATGTAGTCTGACCAATTAATGCGCTTGCGCACCTTTTATACCAATTTGGTATTTAACCTGGGCTGGGTTATCCTATGTAGCCTAGCCTTACTTTGATATATACGTTACCTACGCCTTATTAAGATTGTGTCACCTCGTTAAAATGTTTAATATGGAATTTTCTTATTCTATGTACTACTATTTGATAAAAAACAATCTTAATTGGTTTATTATCTGTATATAAATATATATATATAAGAGATTTACCACTCACTGACTCATCACGAAATCTCCGAAACTATCTGTCCGATTAACTTAAGATTTTACATAGTTACTTCTTTTGTGACGTAGACGTCCACTGAGAACGGAATTTACCGAATTCCTATCCCAACGGATTTGAATTTTTTGCATTTCCAAGTTGTAAACCTGTAGGAGCTATACACTTAACGCAGTTACCATACCAACGGTTACGATGACAACGGTTACCATAGCAACCTAAGTTCACATCCAAATTAATAGTGTGCCCAGCGAAGCGGGAGGGAATATGCTAGATGTATAATAAATATGCATCTTACGGTCTGTTGGTCTAGAAGTTAGTTAGTACGTTCAAAGGTCACAGATTCGATTTCACTGTTTTTTGAGATATATACTTTGTATTTGTTATTTATGTTTGTCGATCTGTGATTTCTATAATGTTATAAGGATATTTTCATTAATTCAGAATAATACTTCATTAAAAAAAATTCTGCATAGCAACAGGTCTGTTTTATATTGGAACATTCAGTCCCAGTCATTGTATTTAAAGTATTAATTAAATTTATAAAATATTAGAGAATAATAATATAAATAAAACATGAAATATTTACTAGGATCCACCAACCGTGCGCGGCGGGTGTTGAGCTGAGCCCCTCTCCTTTCATCTTGTCTTGATAACTTTTGAATGGCTAAACATTTTGTCAATCTGTTTTCGCTATAACATACGCGTTCGGCTCAAACATACATGAGAATTTGTAGCTAATTGTCTCGTCACATTCTGGAGACAACTAAACACAAAAAAGGTCTCCCAAATGGTTAAGAGCTTCGTTTACGTTCAGCTCAATAAAATAGTATTCTTTTACGTTATCTGTAAAAAATTAAAATGCCAGTATATAGGTTATTTACTACAAGAACGATAATATATTTCATTGTATATAAACACACTTATATAACTTACATATTATGTAAGACTTTCACTTGGTGTTATAATCCCATTAATAATACATATAGATCTAAAAAGATGAAATTGCAACATGCATGTTACAAATTCTTGAAATGTAGTTCAGAATACACATTTTTATATATATATTTTATTTTATAATATAAAATATTTGTGTCATAATGTATTTATTTATGTGTACATATATATATATATATATATATATATATATATATATATATATATATATATATATATATATATATAAATAAAATTGTAGTGTCTGTCTGTAAAATAAAATTTTACAGTAAATGCGTATGAAAGTATGTATGGTAATTACATAAAAATATATTTTTTTTTAATCTTTTATTTGTCGGTCTGTTTGTTACAGCTAATCTCTGAAATGGCTGGACCGATTTTAACAGGACTTTCACTGATTGATAACTGATGTTACAAGGAGTGACTTAACTTAGGAAAAAATATTTTTGCAGACATAGTCGTGGGCACAGCTAGTTATAATTATAATGAAATAAAGAGACTATTTGATACCTCTTTGCTATTTAATTTCGATATTTATAAACATAATACATTAAAAATAAAGTAAAATCTGTTATATCAGATAAAGATAACTAAATATAACACATTTTATACTTCAAATGTAATTAAATTTATTTTATTAAAGCATGCAACATATGAACTTTTGACTCAAAAAAAAAATAATTTAAACAAAAAATTGACTCCTATAACTGAAAAGAATAAAAGGAGATAAATATTTAATAACAATAATAAACAATTAATTTAAAAAATTTGTCGCCATGAAAGTTAGACTTGGAACACTAATCACGAGTCTCTTGGTTTTTTCTTTATAACTTTTGATTTAATGAAGCTATTTTCATCCTGTTTTTTTTCTGTAGATGCTTATTTATTAGTTCTACATTCGTGCCAAATTCAACTCGACTCTGCTCTTTTTGAGGAAGACGATCGGCAAGCGCGCGCGAGAACAGTTAAGCTTAAGTCTATGGGGATTCAGTTTTTCGATCATAACTTTTGATCAAATTAAGATTTTATTAATCAGTTTTTTTCTGTAGAAGCCAGTCAACAAGAGCTACAGCAATGTTAATTTTGATAAAGATCGACAGAGTAGTTTTTATGTGATGTGGCGACATATAATTGATTCCCAAACGGTTAAGAGCTTCGCTTACGGTCAGCTCAATGAAACTTAAACGAATGGAAAGGAGTGAAGTCACAGGCAAAGTTAATGTTAGAATTAAAATTGTAGAAATTAGATTACTTATAATCTTAACACTAATTTAAAATCAAGATATACTAATCGGTGTAATTATATAATAAATGCTCGACTCCGTTGAGTTGAAACATGGCGGAGATATTAATTTTTACGATTATAGTAATGTGATCTTGTTAAATGTGTCAAGAACTACATATAATTAGAACACACACACACACATATATATATATATATATTATTTAAACATATATATATATATATATATATATATATATATTATTTAAACATATATCTTTAATAAGAAGTCTATTTTAGCTGCTTGTAATTGAACAAGAGCTTTTAAAAGGTTCACAGAAGAAAAGAGAAAGGCATGGTTATAACTGTTACATATACATAAAATAATATTATATAAAATATTACACACATACACACACACACACACGCATACAAATACATATAATTTGTTGTTTCTGATATTCATTTTTACACTCTATATTAATTACTTTATTAAGTTTTTATTAAACTAATTATCAAAGAATCAAGAAATACATATTCATACCATTTATGAAGACATGTAAACATTGATAGGATTTTATTATATTAATACATACATTCTTAATATAGTTAAATATAACACTAGTTATTGTCGGCGACTTCGTTTAAATGTTCTAAACAAGACTATCAGACAGACATACTTAAATATTTTGAGAACTGTCATGTACTGAATACGTAGTGATTAGTTTATTTTATAATATTGTATGTACCAATATATACATATATTAAACTGAGCGTAAGCGAAGCTCTTAACCGTTTGGGAGACCTTTTTTTGTGTTCAGTTGTCTCCAGAATGCGACGAGATAATTAGCTAAAAATTTTCTCATATATGTTTGAGCCGAACGCGGATGTTATAGCGAAAACAGATTGAAAAAATGTTTAGCCATTCAAAAGTTATCAAGAAGAGAAGAAAGGAGAGGGACTCAGCTCAACACCCGCCGCACACGGTTGGCGGATCCTAGTATATATATAGATGTATCCAGAGATCAAAATTATCCGAATTATATTTCACGTCATAAAATTTTATCTCCGAGGTCCATAAACAAGCTATTTCTGTACTTATACAGTAATACCCCGCTTTAAGCGAGGGATACGTTCCAAAAAAAATCGCGTTAACTGAAATTCGCGTATAACGAGGTTTATGATTAAACGTAGTCAAAAATTATTACAAAAAAATACAAATCATTTTAATCAATCACTTTAATTCTAGGAACACTTTATGCAATACATACTCTTATTTTTTACGGAAAAATACGTCTATTGTTGACGACTACATTATATTTATACACACTCTTTCGCGTAATTCGAGGCATTTGAGGGCGAAATTTGCATCCGCGTTATAGTGAAACCGCGTATAACGGGGTCGCGTAAAGCGGGGTATTACTGTATATAGTTTTCGTATCGATAGTATTATATATAGAAAAATATCATAATTTATCCAATCTCCTAATTTAACTGTTTGAGATTACCAAGTTACTTTTGTATAAAACACTTAAACGCAGCTATTTCTTATACATTTTATATCAATATGGATATAATTAGCTTGATCAATGTAATTGCGATAGAAATGTGGTTTTATTTTCATATAAATGTTGAGTTTCCCAATCCCCGGTTGATCTCGTTAGGCGATATACTTTTTATATTTGAATTACGTAAAAATATAATTAATAAGTGTCAAGTTATATACTTAATAGATAATTCATTAATTATTTTTATACTGTCTTTATATATACATATATTTTAATATATAAAAATGTGTCAAAAATTAAGAAAATTAGGCAGTAACTTAACTTCAATATATATATATATATGTTTATGACCGCGTCGCTCAATGTCTGTTAATCTATATATATATATAAGCGATTTACCACTCACTGAGTCATCACGAAATCTCCGGAACTATTTGTTCGATCAACTTAAAATTTCACATAGTTACTTCTTTTGTGACGTAGACGTCCACTAAGAACGGATTTTACGGAATTTCTATCACAACGGATTTCACCTTTTTTCATTTCGCCAAGTTTTAAACCTGTAGGAGCAATACATTACGATGACAACGGATACTATGACAACGGTTACCATAGCAACGGTTACGATGACAACGGATAATATGATACCATAGCAACCTAAGTTCACTAAATTAATAGTCTGCCCAGCGAAGTTGTCGGGAATAAGCTAGTAGTTTTATACACATAAAAAGTTAAGTACTTGTATAAATTGATTCGAATTGCTGATAAGAAGTAACACCGGATAAGCTTATATGTTACAAAATGTTCTTATACGGAGCTAGAATCTCGCAAACCTTGTGACACCTACTTATAACGATCTAGTTTAGTTTTTCACTATAACTATAATAGACTTTTATGTATGTCCTTTTGTATAAGATCTTATTATAATTTATAATATATATGTATAAATAAAATTGAAGCGTCTGTTTGTTCTTTATTAATTTTTACTAAATGCGTATGAAAGTATTTATATAGGATACTTACATATATATATATTTGTTGTTCGTCCGTTTGTCTATCTGTTTGTTCCAGATAATGTGGAAACGGCTGGATCGATTTTAATAGGATTTTCACTGGATAGCTCATTTTATAAGTAACTTATGTATAGATATTCAAAGCGAGCAAAGTCTTGTCCACAGTATATAATAAAATAATTTAATTGAGCTAAGCGTAAGCGAAGCTCTTAACCGTTTGGGAGTCCATTTTTTGTGTGTAGTTGTTTCAAGAATGCGACGAGATAATTAGCTGAAAATTTTCTCATGTATGTTTGAGCCGAATTCGGATGTTATAGCGAAAACAGATCGAAAAAATGTTTAGCCATTCAAAAGTTATCAAGAAAAGAAGAAAGGAGAGGGACTCAGCTCAACACCCGCCGCACACTGTTGGCGGATGCTAATAATAATGGTTGATTTAAAAGTACATGTAGTTTTGTTATATGTCTTTTTTGTTTAAAAGTTCTAAGACAATGTACATATAATCAGATAAGTGAAAATTATTTTGTTAATTTATATAATTTGAATAGAATATAACCTTCGCGTCTTTTACGACAAAGCTTTTTTAATTTATATTTCTTTTTACGTCATTTATATGAAAAAGTCTACATGTCTGAGCGTATCCAGCTATTTTGTGTCGAAGCAGTATTCTTATATATATATGTATATATATATGTCCAAGTATTGACACAGTTTACTGAGTCGTCGGCAGGTTGTATCAAATATTAATGATAATGATCGTAACGAAATTCAAATGATTTTAGGTCATCTTTAACTAGTTTATTTGAACTATTATCTATATCTATATGTATTAGGTGCGCAACTAAGTTCCCGAGTTTATACATAAATGGCGTTCATGACTAATATATTAGACTGCCAAGTATCAAATTATGTTAGATTTGTCTTGACTATTGTAAATAATTCCCCGCCGTAATTTTACTTCATATCGCGATAAAAAAGTAAATTTATTCAAAGAAGATGTCGGTGTTTGTGCCAAATAAACAGGATTTGCGGGAAGCTTTGCTTTTTTGTTGTGATCTGAAGATGAGTGCAGCTGAAGCACTTCGAATGTTTAAGCAGTCCTACGGCGAACAAGAACCATCAAAAACGACGATTGGACAAGCGCTTCAAAAGTGGCGATTTCGCCACTGAGGACAAAGAGCGGTCCGGGAGGCGAAAAAAAGTTGAGGACACTGATCTGCAAGCCTTATTGGATGAGGATAATACCCAAACCCAAGAACAACTTGTGGAGGCATTGAATATCACTCGTCAAGGTATTTAGAAGCGTTTATATGCCATGGGAAAAATGAAAAATGAAAAAAAAGGGTCCCACATAAGTTGAATGAGAGGCAAATGGAAAACCGAAGAGCCACTATTGAAATTTTGTACTTGCGGCATGAAAGAAAAATTTTTCTGCACCGAATTGTAACTGGTGACAAAAAGTGGATATATTTTGAGAATCCCAAACGCAAAAAATCGTGACTTCCCCCTGGTGAAGCATCAACGTCGACAGCGCGGCCAAATCGCTTCGGTAAAAAAACAATGCTCTGCGTTTGGTGGGATCAGCAAGGTATTATCTATTATGAGCTGCTAAAACCGGGCGAAACTATCGATGGGCATCGCCACTGACAGCAGGTCATCAACTTAAACGAGGCATTGTTGCAAAAACGTCCAGAATGGAAGACGAGACACGAACAGGCGATACTGCAGCATGACAACGCTCCGTGCCATCGCACGTCCTTCGTCCAGGAGACTATTAAAAGTCTTAATTGGGATCTTTTACCGCACCCGGACTTTGCCCCATCCGATTTTCACCTATTCCAGTCAATGACACATGGTTTCACTGGGCCACATACGGTGAACCTGGAAGAGGTGCACAATTGGGTGCATGACTGGTTTAGTACCAAAGACCCTTCTTTTTATCATTGGGGTACTCATCTATTGCCCGAAAAATGGAGATTTTGTGTCGCTAGCGAGGTAAGATACTTTGAATAAGTAATTGAAGGTAATTCCATTATTTTTTTTGTTTTCAATGGTTATAAAAACCCGGGAACTTACTTGCGCACCTTGTATTAAGTTAAAATTTTACATAGTTACTACTTATGTGATTTAGACGTCCACTAAGAACGGATTTTACGAAATTCCTATCCTAACGGATTTAAACTTTTTGCATTTCGCCAAGTTTTAAACCGGTCGGAGCTATACACTTACCACGGGTTACCATAGCAACCTAAGTTCACATCCAAATTAATAGTGTGCCCAGCGAATAAGCTAGTATATATATATTATAATTTATATATGTATTGTGTTATTAAGTCAATTTTGTGTGTGTGTATGTATGTTTGTGGAAGTTTTTATTGACTACAGCATTGAAACAGGTCAAAATGATATGAATAGATAATATAATTCAGTTTTTGAGGCAAACCAACAGATTTTTATATATAGAGAGAAGAAACTAAAATTCAATTAGTTTTATTATTATTGAAATCCATTCTGTTTACCCGTGACCAGTTAGGACATACCGTTGTAGGTCGATCGATGAATATTAAAAATTCATGACCATCGACCACCGCCCCACCACCACCACATGAGGTACCACCCTAGATTATCAGATAACCTAGATGTGATAAAAACATAATTATCATAATATTACTGTGTTATCATTAAAAAGCTTTCAGAGCTCAATTATTTTGTGAAATGAAGTAATAAAGTGACATTAAATGCTGTTTATGTGTTTTTGTATTTTGCTATAAACATATTTTATTGAGCGAAGCGTGCGGTTCTACTGAAGACTTTTTCACATTCTTTGTCACGAATAGGCTCGAAAACTACCTGATAAAATTTTGAAATCAAAAAGGCACACATTAGGTGATAGTTCAAAAAATTTTTTTGAAAAATGTCATGTCGTTGAGGAATAATCGTCAAAAAATTGATATCCCATTGAAGTCAATGGGAAACGATGAGTTCATTACACTGGGCTCGCTTCGCTCAATATGCAAACGGCACCCGAGATTTAGCGAGCGCAGCAAGTCGAAATTGAGGGTCTGTTAGTGCCTCTAGTTTTATATATACAATATTCTTTATTTTGCTTTTTAAATCTGTAGTTTAGGAATATGAGTTATATTTCCTGTCTGTCTTACGTAAATTAAATTAGAAACAATTGGGATCTTGTTGTTTGTTGAAAAACTCTTAATCAGAGCAATATGAGGAAACAGCCTTCCTGCTTGAAAAACCATTACATTTTTATAACTTAAAAAAATACTAGCATCGCAGTTATTAAGTTTATAATGATTTTATTTTAGGATTTTCTTTTATTGTTATCTGTATGATGGATATTTTTAATATTTCAAAAGACTGCTGTCAAAATTACGAGTAGTTCACTTAAACCAAAATTTGTTAATAGCAACTATACATATATTACTGATGTTCATAAAAAATCAAAAAGTATTTATATTTATGAAACTATATTAATATTTATTTCATATTTATTTATTATCAGTTAAAACCTATATAAAAATGTACCTTACACAAATTTAGTTGCACAATACTTTACTAGATGGCCCTAGTATGCAAAATAGACCACGGTATAAATTTTGAGGGATTATTATCAAATAATTTAGACTTAATATTAAATGACCCCATGTCACTGGGAACTCCGTTAATAACCCATGTCACTGGGAATTACAAAAGCTTTGCCAACCTTTATTGGAAAAGTAAGCGTTTCTTTATAAATTATTTATTCTTTTTCTCGCACATATCTTGCAAAGCTAAGCATAATGGTCAGCTAATTAACTAGCCCTAAAAACAGTAAAAACCTACAGAAACATAAAATAAACAAGCCTTATTAAATAATTAATGAAAAAATGTTTTGTAATAAGAATAAAAGTTTACATTATTTTTACACAAATTTATATACATAGAAGTTCTGTAGATCATGAAATATACTTGTGTGCTTCTAGGTTTGAAAAGGTAATTTATTTAAATTCATATTTATAAAAAAAAAGTTAATTGTAAAACGAAATTATAACTGTGATATAAAAGGGTAAGTTGAATTAGGTATATTGTTTAATTTACAGTAATCCCCCTATAACACGGTACTCTTTTAAAGCGTTTTCATATAAGGCGAAGACTTCTATTTCCACGTTATATTTCTATACTATGAAATTTATATTATCTTTTTTTATAGCTTTAGTTTTGCATATTGTGTTATTCTAAAGAGATTAAAATTACACTTGATACGGTAAGGTAATTAACATAAGAGTAAATATGTTAACATAAACACTTCTTCTCTGGTTTTTACAAAGGGGACGGCGCGTACG
This sequence comes from Melinaea marsaeus rileyi, assembly GCA_918358865.1. Classification (NCBI taxonomy): domain Eukaryota; kingdom Metazoa; phylum Arthropoda; class Insecta; order Lepidoptera; family Nymphalidae; genus Melinaea; species Melinaea marsaeus. Next base: position 7,134,440 of record OU911093.1, on the reverse strand, counting down.
CAGTCCCCCACTATCAAAAATTACGCGTCCGAGTTATCCACATTAGGGATAATCACAGAGGTCAACCCAACCGCAGTGCAATGGAGGGGCCTCGCTCTGGGGGAACCGCCTTCATGATCACGGTGTCCCCTACGCCAGGTAAGTATGCTTTCTCTTAGTCAGTTTAAGGGGGTCATTAAACGAGCAAAAATCTTGTTAGCGCGATGCAGAAAATACAAGCATTTTGCTAGCGCCATCTATCAAACGGATTAGAATCGAATAAAAAAACGCTTTTTGCATGTAGCACATTTTAAATCTTAAGATCATTGTATGATGAAAACGGTTATTGAATTATTATGTATTATACTTATTGAAAACTATGATTATCTGCGCTATTATCAACAAAATGTCTGCCCAAAATAAACAGTCACCCATTTCTATTTTCATATATATTTGTTAAAAATTATATCATAAAAAGTTAATTTAAAAAAAAACTAAAATTGTATTTTAGAAACTTAGATTCTCCACTTCATAAGAATAAATGATTACAACATAAGAATAAATTTGTAGTAAAGACTATTTGCAAGATTATTTTTAACAATTGATAAATAATATATTTAGTTACAAAAACATTTGTTTTGGAAAACTGACTTATTATGTTTATACTTTTAGTTTATTCTTTTAAACTACAAAAATAGTTATATTGTATTGCGCCATCTCTGTGATAAATTTGGAACTTGTTAGGAAATTGCTGACAAACAGCCTAAGTAACTCCCGTTTGGTCCGATAGGTAGTAGTCTACAATTATCTATATTTATTTGTAGATATAAGAGTTGTAGCTTATTATAATGATACCTTTTAAGGTTGAAACTGCTTCTAGATTTATATCTACGTCTACGGATATATATTTTTATTATTTTTATTGACACATGATTTAATTTACCCTCTATTCGTAAAGATCTTAATGAATAATAAAAAAATATTTGGCTTTTTATGAAAAGGTTTCAAAAAAAAATTACGTTGTTAGTTGGTTGGTTATGTGTACAGATAGACAGATAGACAAGAGGATAATTTTTTTTTTACGTCTTATATAGGAATTGTGTCTCGCAAGTATTAAAATGTAAAATATGTATATTAATTGTTTTGATTTTCCTACCAAACTAATTGTATGATATGGTAAATAACATTTTGTTTATATATCTTTTCTATAAAAGAAATACCTCTAATATATCTATATCAGTTAAAGGCAATCGTAATGTTTTGTAGTCAACAACTTAATAGAAGATAGGTAATAAAAACATAATCACTAGTCTAGTGTATAGATGGCGCTGTTTAATATTCCATACATTAAAAACACTTATAAATAACTAATACTCTAGTATATAGATGGCGCTGTATAATATTCCATACTTTAAAATTACTCATAAGTCACAAAATACATTTTATAGTTATTAAAAAGTAAATTGTAAAGACAAAATCAAAGGGAACTTCTCTCGTTATCAATACTTTAATCAAACTTTTGGACTTCACACATCATTTAAATTAAATTCCGTGCATATGCTTACATAATAAATGGAAACAATATATCCTAGTCTATTAGTAAAATTATAGACACAATAATAGTAGTGTGTTATGTAACACGGTTCAGTAGTCGGTAGTCCTGGTCACGTCGGGTTGTGTAAGTTTATTACTGTCATTATTGTGTCACTGGACTGATGTTTACATGACTTTATATCTTGACCTACTCATTTATTTGGGGTAAAAACTTTAAAAGATATGGGTTCCTGTTAAGTATATTAAAATATGTTTTGTAGATGTTACATGACATATACATACATATTTACATATATATATATAATATTGTAGAATAATTTTTAATTCTTTTCTATTTTGACAATCGAAGTCGGGGCGAGAATGTAGTATGTGTGTAAATATAACAACAGAAAAAATACCACAAGTTTACAAAGAAATTATTCATTTTGTTTTTGTCTATGTATATTTGGTAAAATAGAAGAATTAATTACCTACATTGAATCTATAGATATGGTTTAATACATTATATAACATAGATATCTATAGATAGATAGATAGATAGATATCCTGTTATATTTGTAGTGAAACAACTTTCCACATTAAGTAGACTGGAATTAATTTTATATGTAAAATTTTCCGGCTTTTAATAAATCTTATAAAATTTCTTTTTAAATTAGGAAATTCTTATTTTATTTTCGCGATATTTACAGATATATCAATAATAAAAATATATCAAATATATGTCAAATGCAATTAATTAATTGAATCAAGATTAATCAATGATAAAAATTCTCTTACTAAGTTTTTTAAATTTTAGGGGATAAATAAAATAAATAAATATTCAAAAGTAAAATTTATTAGAAAAATATTGATTAATAGCGTTTAGTCGACTGCGAAAGAAATAAACTCCACATCAAAAAATTATAACTAAAGAAATCCTATATACAATAGTACACACACCCGAACCATCCCTTCCAGAACGGAGATCACAAAAATACAAATTTTCATATATTTTGTCATTTATATAGTGACATTTGCTCGTTCACTCGTAAGTATAAGCCTCTCTAAATACAAATAGCACCAAATAGCACCCAAATAGCACCAAACAACAATCACTCTTAACACTAATCTACCCTAAATCACAAGATACCAACAGTGACTAAATATAGTCTTAAGAATGCCTAAAATCTAGTGAACATTCAGTCATTAGATCTGTCATTTTTCATCAGATTCTTGAACCCATTAGCCAATTTTATTTTATCAGTCTCCAAAATCGGTCAAAAAGTTAATCTAATAACCGAATGTTCGATCAATCTACCAGATTTTAGCATGACCGTGACCGTGAAGACCACCTCCATAAATTCCACTGCTAATGCCACCGTATCCGCCGAGGCCAATACCACTCCCGATGCCACCTCCGATGCCACCAATGATGCCACTGCCGATACCAGCGCGAATGCCACTGAGGACTGGCACTGCTACTGGTTGAGGTACAGGTACTGCCACTGGTCTAGCCACGGGTACTGGATATGGTTGGGGAACAGGATACCCGACCTGGAATTAGAGAATATATTGTAGTATTAATTCAATATTAAAGTTTCCATCCTATGATAAAGATATAGATACCTGTTTAATAACTGGCACGGGAACGGCATGTGGCACTGGCACTGGCACTGGGCGGTCTACTGGTACAGCGACTGGCTTCTCCACTGCTACTGCGTAGGGCTTTGGGACGGGGACAGCATATGGGCGGTCTACTGGCACGGGGACTGCTACCTGTAATTAATTATATTTAGAATAGGATGGTAAATAATGAAATCTGTCAAAAGTTATGTCATACCTTCACTGGGTATGGCACTGGTCTGTCAACAGCCACTGGGTAAGGCGCTGGTACAGGCACTCCGATATGTTTAGTGACGGTAGTGTGAACATCAGCACCAACAATCGCACCAGCACCAGATAAGGCCAGGCCAGATCCTATACCGCCAACACCAGCGACAATAGCACCAGAGCCGATTCCGCCGATTCCCCCATAGCCTCCATAGCCTCCATAACCCCCATAACCCCCATAGCCCCCAATGCCATGGCCCAATACAGCTCCCCCGTAGTGACCTACAAGTCCACTTCGCTTCTGAACTACTTTACTCGGTTCCGCCAGAACCGATGCAGTAATGAAAAGAAATGCGATCTGAAAATTAAAACAAATTAATAAATATAATATTTTTTAACAATTTTAACATATCTTAATGCTATAAATATATATATATATATATAAGGAAGGAGGGCATGTATGAAGAGGTTGATGTCTGTGACCGAGGCGAAAGAGGTATGCAGGGACCGTAGCGTTTGGCGCTCCGTCGTCACTGGCTATCCCGCAAGGGATATGGCGTAAAGGTAAATAAATAAATATAAAACTGAAAGTAAGTCAAAAAAATCAAAATTCTGTTTCCAGTACAAATACATGTACTTTTCCCTATTACGTGATATGAGTTAATCATTATAATTCATTGCGGGTCCCACAAACGAAATTATGTTCGTGTATCGAATTACGAGTAGCTATAGTGAGAATTATGGTAGTTTATGAATGATTAATGGGTTATTGTTATTGTTTTTGTTTTCACTTTCGATGGTTCATATTGGTTCATAGAGTGCGTGTCAAAGTGTAGTAAAATTACAATATTTGTACAATAACTCAATATTTGTAATAGTAATCGCAATTCAATGCAATAATTTATATTTATGTATATATCCATGTTTATTCTAACATTAAATTTCTTTAACACTAAACCTACCGACAATTCTTGTATACCTGTTCCTACCGCACGTGGTCAAATTGACCGGTAATTAAAAGTTATTTTATTATATAACGCAGGTAATAATGGAAATAACTAAAAGTAAAGAGCGAAGCATATATATTCTAAGAATTGTCATGTAGTTTGATATTATGATATTATAACGTTTAAAAATGTGCAAGTTTTACAAAAGTTTAAGAACGGTCAATTTGACCGGTACTTGGTAGGTTTAGTGTTAAAAAGCAACTGTTGAGTTTCTGGCGGCTGTTTTCATCAGTATTCCGCTGGTAGCTTACTCACGGACTGACTATACTGACATTAATGTAATAATTGATTCAAAAGTGTGTATAAATGTTTACTTGAATATTTTGGATTTGACTGACTGACTGACTGACTATTATAATACACTTTTATACATACATAATTTATGGAATAAAATATTCAATGCTATATAAAATCCTTCTCAACTAACAAAACATAACATCTCTGGATTTATAATAATTAAATAAGAAAAATATTATAAATTTTACATTTAATAATATATATAGTTACAAAATTTATTTATTTTTTTTTTTTTGTTTTTAATAACAATAAAATAACATATTGTTATCAGATTTGGTGATGATAACAAAAGTCTTTTAATTGTCTGTATATTTGTAATAATGAACAATTGTGAGAACAACAGATTTATGAAAATAACATTGACTTGTTATTACTCGCGACTTTATCCATGTTGAACCCCAAATTTTAGACATTAACAGTAAATAAAAATTATTTAAATCTGTAAAATAGTTTGTTCGTTTCAGACATGACCTCAAACAAACAGAAAGATATACAAATTTTGAAAAGTTTCAGTAATATGAGTGTAATTAAAATATTTAAAAATATATTAATATAGTTTACCTAAATATTAAAAATAATACTAAATATGATGGGCAGAGATTAATTATTTATTAATTGAAATTGAAAATGAAAATAATTTCATAAATATGAAATATGAAGGGTAAATAAAGCCTTCATAAAAAAATAAGTATTACAAATATAAAATAATCTAACACAAAATATTAATAAAATTAATTAATTTATTATTTTAAAATTAAAATATTAAATTAAAAACCTAACATATATACATAAAATAATATTAGTTTTATATAATATTAGATATATAGTTTATTAGATTATTAGATATATAGACTTAGATAATTAGATATATAGACTTACATAAGCCCTCATAATGGTATAGCACTGAACTGTGATCAATTCTGTGTGTGGTGTTCTTTATAAGGGCTACCACCCCACTTAGGACTCCATTGCAAATGGCAGTGGGGTTACATGAATATTCGGTAATTATAGTAAAATTTTTACCAAATTCAAACGCATTTTATGATAAATAAATAAAATTTATCTTTAAATAAAAATGAAAAGTTTAATTTAAAATTATTTTCGACTAAGTTATATGTAACTATTTTTAAGTTAACATTTTTGATGTTGATATTTGAATTTACAATACAATTACTTCCTGGGTAAGTGGGGGGGGAGTGACCCACTTACTCCACAGACCTTCTAAATGTCCAGTCCATTATGAAAATAATGTGATTTAACTTAAGATTAATATTATTTACTTGATATATTTATTATTAATAGTATTTTCTGTTTTTATGACATTTTTAAGTTTAAAAAAGTTTACACTTTTTTAAGATAGATGTCACCTGAGTCCTTTTTGTGATTATATATTTATATATTTAGTTATTTATCAACAAATTATATGATCAAAGATACAATGAGCGAAGAGAAATATTTGTAACATTAACACTAAACCTACCAAGTACCGGTCAAATTGACCGTTCTTAAACTTATGTAAAACTTACACATTTTCAAATGTTATAATATCGTTATCAAACTACATGACAATTCTTAGAATATGCATATAATTTTTCTACACTCTTTTCTTTTAGTTATTTCCATTATTACCTGCGTTATATAATAAAAAAAATTTTAATTACCGGTCAAATTGACGGCGTGCGGTAGGAACAGGTATACAAGAATTATCGGTAGGTTTAGTGTTAAGAAAAATATTAATAATTTTAGGAATTAACTAATTGCAGTGTATTTGTTCATTTAGCATGTCTGAATTAGTATGAATAGTAAATCATATGTAACTATTTATGACCCTATAGTACGAAAAATATATTTGTATAGGAGTGGACCTCCATTTTCATAATCGCAACAATTAAGCAAAATTTTTATTGTAAGTATATTAGTAGATTCTTTTTGACAGCATTGTCAAAAGCTGTCTTTCCTTTGTCTTTGTTGATGTGACAGACAAATGACAAAGGATTTGACAGAAATTAGTTTATTTTTTCATCGAGATTTATGTCTTAATCTTTAATATTTTATTGCAAGATGGCGTTGTACTTATTCGGTGCAAACATTAGATTTAAAATCTATTAATCTTGTAATATATATTTAGATCATGTTTTATTTATTACAATTAATATTATATTATAAAAAATATATATAATTCTGATTATTAAAAATGTGTTGAAATCGGAAATATTATTTGACTTACTTTTTCTTAAACACCTCTACATTTCATGACGTTTGAGAATTTAATATACTTTTCTTCTGGTTATATATTTAGGATTTGTAGCTGTTTGAAGCCATTTCAATAGGCTTCAAAAAATTTTGTATTTAAGAATATTTTTTTTAAATCACTTTCAAGTTTGAGGTCAAATAATATAATTAAACTTTGGCGTTCTTTCTCTCCCGTTTCTCGTGTGTAGTTGAATTTGCCACAATCTGGGATGGGATATGGGACATGGGATAACAATATTTATAATTTCATATAACAGATTCCCATCTGATGTACTAATTATTGGATCGTTTCTTAGATCGCATCAAAAAATGATTTTCTTTTGTTGTGTTGTACATCGGGCGTTTATTAATTATAAAAATATATATTTTTACAATATGGATGTATAAATTTCTCAATAAAAACTTTTAGCTTGTAGAAGACAGTCACCTCTAATATATTTTACACAAAAAATTCTTAATAATTCAATTAAACATTATATTAAAATATATAAAGAGATTTTATTTATATGTTTAACAGTTCTATGGATTATATTTTAATGTTTTGTTCATATAAAGAAAGAGAGAGAGAATTAAGTCATCCGAACACGCACACGCACACGCACACACCAAAACTTAATTATTATTAAACATGTTTTATTATTAAACATATTTTTAACTTGGTAAATGGAAGATCATTTATCCGTTATTTATTTTTTTTAATTCATTCTAGATGACAACGTTCAAACGTCAAGAAATAACTTAAAACGATTGGAACGTACACTTTTCTTTGAAGTATATTTATTGAGCGAAGCGAGCGTAGCGTTGTACTGGAGACTTTTTCACATTCTTTGCCACGAATAGGCTCGAAAACTACTTGACGGAAAATTATGAAATTTTGCAATTAAAAACATTAGGTGATGGTTTTAAATAATGTCATGTCGTTGAGGAATAATCGTTAAAAAACTGATATCCCATTGAAATCAATGGAAAACGATGAGTCATTGGGCTTCACTCAACATGCAAACGTCACTCGAGATTTCGCGAGCGATTCGAAATTGAGGGTCTGTTGGCGCCCCTAGTATATAGGTTATAACTTCCTTTTTATTGTAATCTAATATATACTAGGATCCGCCAAACGTGCGAGGCGGGTGTTGAGCTGAGCCCCTCTTCTTTCTTGTTTTCTTGATAACTTTTGAATGGCTAAACATATTTTCAATCTGTTTTCGCTATAACATCCGCGTTCGGCTCAAACGTATATGAGAAAATTTTTAGCTAATTATCTCGTCGCATTCTGGAGACAACTAAACACAAAAAAAGGTCTCCCAAACGGTTAAGACCTTCGCTTACGCTCAGCTCAATTATGAAACATTGATAAAATATTTGTTGATGAAACTCTCACCCACTGGTTAATACTGATAATTTGCACATTTGCATATTGACTTGCCGGTAACATAATAAATTATACTTTGAAAGGAGCACTGTTCCCACAGAATTGATCTAGATTTATTTTTCAATTCATATAGTCGTATGCACCTGTGATATGGTATTGTAATTTCAACTTAATTATAATAAATATAAGGTTGTATTCAGGTTGTATTCAGTATCCTAGGTTACTTTCATGTGTTTTTGTTCAAGGACGTCTTTATGTTTGTTTGTTACTGTTTCTTTCTAACAAAATTCCTTGATAAATATTGTTATTCTTAATTAATTTTCAGTTTTGAAATTATTAATATTTTAATGTGAAAACTTAGAAATCAACAATAGGAAAAGACTTATTCTATTTAACACTAAACCTACCGACAATTCTTGTGTACCTGTTCCTACCGCACGCGATCAAATTGACCGGTAATTAAAAGTTATTTTATTATACAACGCAGGTAATAATGGAAATAACTAAAAGTAAAGAGTGTAGAAAATATTATATGCATATTCTAAGAATTGTCATGTAGTTTGATAACGATATTATAACGTTTAAAAATGTGTAATTTTTACAAAAGTTTAAGAACGGTCAATTTGACCGGTACTTTGTAGGTTTAGTGTTAAGTTATTTGAGCGTGCTTATGAAACCATTTGGTCCTATAACTAGTGTATCATCTGTCTTTGTCCGTTTTTTACTACCAAGGAAATATTTTTTTAAGTAAGTAAAGATTGCGAGATTAAGTAAGACGAATAAGTTGTTTTTATATGAAATTATTTAATTAATTGTAATGTTGATTAAATTAAATAAAGATGTATGACTCATTTACAAAGAAATTCAATGAATTTACAAGAAATTTCTGTGTTTTGTTATGTGATGTATGATTTTAGGATTCCTCATTTATATATAGGCTAATAAAAATATTTTCATAATTATAGTGAATTATTTTTAGAAGAAAATAATTGAAATATCGACGGAACCTTTAACCCATTTAACAAATATCTAATAATATGATGTAACATATGTTACGCGTATCACAGCTCCAGCTCCTTTTTGCTCACTTAGATAACTTTAATTCTAATTAAGGCATTAGTTTAGGTAAATACAGGTAGTCTTATATGATTAATATTATAAAATAAAATAATATTAGCTTTAGTATATTTGTATAAGAAACTTTGAAACGATTTTGATTCAAGATGTCATTTGATTTTTGCATTATAATAGTTAAAAAAAAACCTAAAAAAATATTTTTTTAAAAACTAAATTAAATATAAATATTAATTACTAGGATTGGCCAACAGTGCGCGGCGGGTGTTGAGCTGAGCTCCTCTCCTTTCTTCTTTTCTTGATCAATTTTGAATGGCTAAACATTTTTTCAATGTTTTCGCTATAACATCCGCGTTCGACTCAAACATACATGAGAAAATTTTTAGCCAATTATCTCGTCGCATTCTGGAGACAACTAAACACAAAAAAAAGTCTCCCAAACGGTTAAGAGCTTCGTTTACGCTCAGCTCAAAAAAGAACTAAAAAATTTACTATAAAATAGATTTAAGAATAGTGTAAATAAATAAATGAATGCAATGTGTGTTTTATATTGTATAGCTTACTAGAACAATATGTTAATTCATACTTTACTATGCGAGTCGTATTATTACGATCTAGATAGTCCTAGGGTTCCTTGTTTCTGAGTCATATTATTGTTATGACATCATGAGTTCAGATTGAAATCGTAATAGTATTAGAAAGTTGTAATCAAGGCTGTAATAAAAAATCAAAGGATATCATAAAATATTATTTATTTTAATTTTTCTTGGATGAGAATTTTGATGTATTTTGTTTCTATTTATTTAATTCTTTAAATAACTAGGATCCGCCAACCGCGCGCGGCGGGTGTTGAGCTGAGCCCCTCTCCTTTCTTCTTTTCTTGATAACTTTTGAATGGCTAAACATATTTTCCATCTGTTTCGCTATAACATCCGCGTTCGGCTCAAACATACATGAGATAATTTTTAGCTAATTATCTCGTCGCATTCTGGAGACAACTAAACACAAAAAAGGTCTCCCAAATGGTTAAGAGCTTCGCTTACGCTCACCTCAATAATGTATTTTTATTATCAAGATTATCAAATGAATAAATAAATTATCATAAAATACAATACAATGTATTGCCCCATATCTGCTTCTAACATTCAAAGTTACTGCGAACTAATTGTTAATATTTAACAAACTTGCGCAAACTCGGAACTCAAAGGTTCTTGCCTGTATCGAATATTGTGCAACAATTACTTGAATATTGAATATAAAAACTATGTCTTTGTGTAAACAATGTATATTGTGTATTTTTGTGTGAAAAGTTGTTTTTTATAAACATAAATGTAGTATTGTGTGAATTTAAGGATATGCAAGGAGCAATGTTTAGCCCCTTATTATATGTTATACGGACTGCGTTTTCTAAATTTCTTCTTCCTTATTCTTCCTGAATTTGATAGAAATGTCATTCTTCCTGTTTTTTATCCCTACAAGGAAGAGAGAAGGGAAAATAAAATTACATTTTTAATTGCAATAGTTTTTAATTACTTTTTTCGATAAAAACATAATAAATTTCTGTCATTTAAAAAAAAAAAAAACTAAGTTCTTCAAGATATGTTATATATTAACACTAAACCTACCAAGTACCGGTCAAATTGACCGTTATTAAACTTTTGTAAAACTTACACATTCTTAAACGTTATAATATCGTTATCAAACTACATGACAATTCTTAGAATATGCATATAATATTTTCATCACTCTTTACTTTTAGTTATTTCCATTATTACCTGCGTTAAATAATAAAATAACTTTTAATTACCGGTCAATTTGACGTCGTGCGGTAGGAACAGGTATACAAGAATTGTCGGTAGGTTTAGTGTTAAGTACACTTTATCGTATTGCGTAAGTAACATGTTACAGAAGAGGACAAAGTTACTAGATCGATGGAACAAAACCACACCTTTTCCGGCTCAGCGTTACGTTACTGGAATGTCTAAGCTAATAAGGTTAAAAGATTGCCCGGTCTTTTTATACCACTTAGGTAGTCTACCTAATACCTAGTACCTAAGTAGGTAGTCTATTTGCTTCCTGGTTTACAATCTGGGTTACTTATATCTTAAATAGTTATTTATGTTATATTTCCTTAATTTTGTGATATTTTAATATTATTATTCCTGTTTTATTCCACAAGTGAATTAAGAGTTGAACATAAAATGATAAGTATTATATAGATATATAAATATTAATGATAATATTCTATAGTATTTTTTTTAGATATTATATGAATATTATAGAAAACGAAGGAGGGAAAGTTAAGTTAAGGGGGAATTAAAATTTGGTTTGGATATAGACTGACCCAGAAATCGTATAAAACACTTTTTTTCAGAGATTTTTGAAATTTTATCACAAAGTAACCTTATAACTGGAATGCAACTAAACTATTGAAGTAACCGGCTGTGTTTGTTGTGTGGTTCTTTTTAGAGTAGGGCTCGTTTGGAACATTTGTAGACTTATTTTAAATTGGAAAGTGTCTTTACAAAGGCTTTTGATAAGTATGTCAATAGTCCCGATACTCCCATTTGATACATTAAACACTGGGTGATTCAAAGTGGAAAATATATAACTGGATTTATAATAATTATTAAATAAATCTTATTATAACGTTCAAGAGTTTTTAGTTGATCGAAATATGTGGAACTTAAGTTGTTGATTCATTTTCAGGATTTATATTATAATTTACATCACCTAGGATTGTTATATTTCTTTTGAAAAGATCAACTGTTGAGTTTCTGGGCGGCTCTTCTCAGAGCAGCATTCCGGTGGTAGCTTACTTACGGACTACACTCACCTTTTTTTGTATTATAATAATTGATTCAAAAGTGCGTGTAAATGCCTACTTGAATAAAGATAATTTGAATTTGAATTTATATACATTAATATATGTATACAAATCCATCCATCCATCCATCCATCCATAGCATGTTAAACGGCATATTACAGAGTCCTGGAGAGTGCAGACAATGGCGATGTTAGCTTAATATAATGTTATTTTGTAATCATTTGAGATCGTAAGTTGATGTAAATAAAAAAGTGGCGCGTCGACCGACTGGACTCGTTTTTGTAAATAATAGAAATTCAACACACACAGATATACGCGATCGGTTTTTTAAATATATATATATTATGTCATACTTTATAATCAACAGTAAAAACTAGGATGCAGGAGTTGAGCTGAGCCCCAGTTTTTTTACCATCATTTCTGAACGGAATGAGATATTTTAATTCTGTTTTCTTTAAACATGCCCATTCCCAAGCTACAGCTCTGCTTTCATCGAAATTGGTTTAGTAGTTTTTATGTGTTCTTCAAAAAGAAGTTTCCCAAATAATAAATGTAAAAAAAATAGTTATATCAATTTTAACTTTAATGAGAGTATTATTTTATTATAAGTTATTTCTATATGAGACATGCTCGTATATTTTTAAACTAATGAGATTTAGGCTCATTCGAATTATGTTATTAAGCTGAAATAATTATAGATTTATTAAATATATGTTGTAAATTATCGCTTTATTGGATTATCAAATAGAATTAACAACACAAATACTCCTTTAAGATCCTATTTTTAAACCGGGATCAAAACAAAGGTGTCGTATTCCAGAGGGTTGTCCCAAATGTCAACTATTGATATAAAATATATATAAATTGTTATATTGATAATATATTTATCAGATGTATTTGATAAATAATAAATCGGCATTCTCTTGACACAGTTATTATATATATATATATATATATATATATATATATATATATATACATAGTTATATATATAGTTATAAACAGTATTATATAAAAAATAAATCAAATGTTATTGAATTTGTCTTTAAATTAAATTAGTTTTATATTATTTATTTTATAACAATAATAATAAATAAATAAAATTAATTAAGGAAACAATTTAATTTCGTAATTTCAGTTAGTGTGAAGTATATATGGATATGAGGTTTCTTGCAATGTTTTAAACCATGTAAGATGAAGACGGATGTTTACATATAAGATATATAAAAATATGATTTTGAAGCTATTAGCTAAGCCATTCTATTGAGCTTAATTTGTAAGCTATAATATTAGGTTTGGTATAATGTAAGCATTCTGCTCAATTCTTTCAAATTGCTGCCTTTGTCATATTTTATTTAATATATGAGATTTGATGAAAGTATTTTTTTTAAAGATTTTTTTTACTTTTTATTCGTTTTAAACTTGAATTAATGTTATAAACGATAGTTGATGGAAAACAACAGAAGTAGGGAGATTTTGATATTATAATTTATGTACTATATTATATATTTGTAGTAAAAACTATCAGTAGATGTATATATCATAAAAAATTATATCTTTTAGTGTCTTCTGGATATAACTTCAGATGTTACATTACTTCAGTAGTACATTTTTATACTTAATTATAAAGTAGTCAGTCATAATACTTATTTATTAAGAAGTCATCATGAAATAAATACTAGGGGCGCCAACAAACCCTCAATGTCGACTCCTTGCGCTCGCGAAATCTCGGGTGTCGTTTGCATATTGAGCAAAGCGAGCCCAGTGTATTGTTCGTCGTATCCCATTGACTTCAATGGGATATCAGTTTTTTGACAGGGTATTAAAAATATATATATATTCTTTTCTTGAGGATATTTTTAGATTTTTTTTTAAAAACCATAGCTTAATACGTGTCTTTTAGATTGCAAAGTTTCATAATTTTTCGTCAAGTAGTTTTCAAGCCAATTCGTGACAAAGAATGTAAAAAGTCTCCAGAAAAACGCTCCGCTCACTTCGTTCGCTGCGCTCAATAATATTAAATTTTATGTAAATATTCAAATACAATATTCTTTAGTTTAGTGACAAATACTGTTGATAACGTACAGACAGCAATATACATTACTGTATATTAGATAAATAGATTAAAATAAACTTGTATCTTAGATAATACCTTTAACAATATGTAAACAAAAAATTATGTTATCTAACAGTTACGAGGTATCTAGTTTGGAAAACTAGATTTACTGGAAATATTTAGAGCTGTTATTAATTTATGATTCATGTATTGATTTAAATCATTTGATAATAAAATTATAAAGATTTATATAATATAATAATAATATTAGATATTATAGGTCTTAGAATTTTTATCATCACTAAAAATCAGGGAATAACAGCTCAGAGTCAATATTGTAAAATTTTCCTACTTTCTTCTATAAATGAACTACTTGCTACTTACCAACCTTACCTTACCTTACTTACTTAACTTATGGTTAAATACATGCCACATATAAATAGTAAAGCCTCCTCATATCAAATCACTTTCCACTGCACTCGCAATCGAGAACACTTGAAATGTTTCGCTACGTTTTGGTGAGTTTATATACGCATGAGTTATTTTTATTGATGCAATATAATTAATTACATGCTAGTGTCTGAAATATTCAACTATTGTCTATTCAAATTTATGACTGCTTGAATTTCTTGTAATATTTGTATGTATTACAGATTCTATGCGCACTGTGCTTCACTGTGCAAGCGAAGCCAGCGAACCAGAAACGTGAAGCCTCAGCCCATATACCTGTCAGACACAGCTACTCAGAATACCACAACCAAGTGGCTATACCGATACCACAAGCAGTTCCTATCAGCGTTCCTCGTCCTGTGCCAGTTAGAGTGGCAGTTGGCGTGCCAGTGGATAACCCCCGACCAGTCCCAGTGGCAGTGCCGCAGCCTGTGCCACATATTATTCCAAGACCAGTCGCAGTGCCAGTGGATCGTCCAGTACCCGTGCCGGTAGCCCAACCTGTGCCAGTCACTGTCACACAAGGAGTTGGCATTCCAGTGCCTCAACCATATCCTGTAAGCGTGCCAGCACCAGTACCAGTGGGGGTGCCCCAGGCTGTTCCAGTACCAGTGGTGGCTCAAGCTGTTGGAGTAGTTGGATCAGGAATTGGGCTCGGTGGCTTAGCTTCTGGTATTGGTCTTAATGGATTATCATCACGAATAGCCCTTGGAGGATTAGGTCTAGGCGGTATATCATCGGGGGTGGCTCTGACGGGTATTTCAGGGCTAGGTCTTGGACTGTCTCATGGTATAGGTTCCAAGTTAGGGTATGGAGCATTATCGCACCCAATTATATCAAGTGGATACGCATCAGGTTATAGTGGAGCACACTTAGGGGGTCATTACGACCACTATATTCATTAGGGGTAAAGGGTACTTTATATTTTGGGTACGGGTTCCCGTTTATGTTAATCTAGTCCTACCTTTATAATCCCGCCTTGTTTTATTGACAAACTGCATGAGAAATCTTTAAGCAAGAGTATATGTTGATAAAAATGTTTAACACTAAACCTACCGACAATTCTTGTGTACCTGTTCCTACCGCAGGCGGTCAAATTGACCGGTAATTAAAAGTTATTTTATTATATAACGCAGGTAATAATGGAAATAACTAAAAGTAAACGGTGAAGAAAATATTATATGCATATTCTAAGAATTGTAATGTAGTTTAATAACGAGATTATAACGTTTAAAAATGTGTAAGTTTTACAAAAGTTTAAGAACGGTCAATTTGACCGCTACTTGGTGGGTTTAGTGTTAAGAATGTATTTCCAGTCACATGTATGTACATAGCTTTAATTATATTATATAAAATTCTTAGTTATTTAGAATTATCTATTACAACTCTAAATTGGAGTAAATGATAACATTGTTTTATTTCGTCGGATGTGATATGGCATTCTGTAATCTGTTATTCCGGTAATATGTCAAGTATTTTAATAAATAAAACATTTTTTTAATACACTATGTTCGTTTGAAGTTACCCACCATTTTGTTTATTTTATAATCTGTGCACACGATTTTGTTAAGGAATTTGTTGTATAAAATAATACTTGCCCAAGTTACGTATAACATCAGCTATGTGCCAGTGATAGTTCTGTTAAGATCTGTTCAGCCGTTTCAGAGATTAGTGAACCAAACAGATGGACAGACAAAAATTTTTTAATGAAGTACCGTAAACTTTAATAGGCATTTAGCTAATAGCTCTTAATTTACCCTATAGGATGTGCCAACCGTGCGCGGCGGGTGTTGAGCTGAGCCCCTCTCCTTTCTTCTTTTCTTGATAACTTTTGAATGGCTAAATATTTTGTCAATCTATTTTCGCTATAACATCCGCGTTTGTCTCAAACATATATGAGAAAATTTTTAGCTAATTATCTCGTCGCATTCTGGAGACAAATAACACAAAAAAAGGTCTCCCAAACGTTTAAGAGCTTCACTGACGCTCAGCTCAATAATTACAAAGAGACACTTAAATTTGATTGTACAAAACGCAGTTATGAAGTAAATTTGAAAATAAATACCATATAATTATAATACGTGAAATTAAATCGAATAATGTCCTTAAGAGACATCCTACATGTAATCTGTTTAAGTCTGATAGTCCGTTATCTGATAAGTGTTTTGATAACATATCTGACCATTCAGTGTGAACAGTTATGTCCGTCTGTGAACTGTGTGAAAATAAATTCAGGAAACGTAAGAAATTGTGAATTGAAAGATGATGTCTAGTAAGTAATAATTTTACTTTCGTTCTTATATATATATATATATATATATATAATTTGTTTTAAGTTGTTTGTGGATAAATATGAATTTTGTGGCTTATCTAGTAATTAGTAATGGTAAAGAATTTGTAATGATAAGATATTGTAAAATAATATTTGATTATGTCGGAATTGTTTTAACTGCGATGTAGGTTTAAAAATGTTTTTTTAGGATTTAATAAAAAAATATTTATATGTATCTTAAAGCGTTAATTCAAAAAGATTTAATTAATAAAAGTTGTTTACTATAAAGTCTATATTACAAAATAGGATCCGCCAACCGTGCGCGGCTGGTGTTGAGTTGAGCCCCTCTCCTTTCTTCTTTTCTTAATAACTTTTGAATGGCTAAACATTTTTTCAATCTGTTTTCGCTATAACATCCGCGTTCTGCTCAAACGTACATGAGAAAATTTTTAGCTAATTATCTCGTCGCATTCTGGAGATAACTAAACACAAAAAAAGGTTTCCCAAACGGTTAAGAGCTTCGCTTACGCTCAGCTCAATGAATGCTTGTTGTTAGAATGTTTGTCTGTCTGTCATGCAAAAAAAAATTAGAAAATTAGGATAAGTACTTCTCAATATACATCGTCTATACGAACGATGTCACGGTCAAAGCTAGTGTTATTATTATATTATATGTTATTAGTTATAAACAATAATATAATATAAACAGAACTATAACTCTAAATCATTCAAGGTAACTATTATAAATAATTTCATATCCGTCCGTTTGTGCGCAGTCTAGCTCAGAAACCCCTAGTATTAGAAAGCTGTAATTCGGCATGAACAAACATATTAGTTAATACGACAAAGTACTGGAATAAATAAATAAAAAAATGTTTTTTTGGCAGTTTACCTATTGTCGTGTTGGTTTTTTTCTAAACGCCATAATATTGTTAGGTCTTTAAAAAATATAGTTTGCAAAAACCATTTTTCGATTAAGGGATTTTGTGAAATATTAACCCCTTAAGAATATTTTTTGATAGGTTCTGTTTTGTTTGAAATAATAAAAGTTAACTTCAAAATTACTAGACTATGTTAATTGAGCGAAGCGAGCGGAGCGCTGTACTGGAGACTTTTTCACATTCTTTGTCATGAATAGGTTCGAAAACTACTTGCCGGAAAATTATGAAATTTTGCAATCAAAAAGACACACATTAGGTGATGGTTTAAAAAATGTCATGTCGTTAAAAAACTGATATACCAATGAAGTCAATGGGAAAATAATTCGAGCGAAAAATTTGCTTTACAATGAAACCTACATTACCGATATTGTCCGCAACGATGAGTCATTATACTGGGCTCGCTTCGCTCAATATTCATACGGCACCCGAGATTTTGCGAGCGCAGAGAGTCGAAATCGAGGGTCTGTTGGCGGCCCTAGTTATATATTTATAAAATATATTGCTTTAATATTGAAGTGATTTTTTAAAATTCTTTATATACTTACTAAGTAATAAATTTGGTACACCTATATGTTTAATTACAAGAACTTCTGTAATTTTATTTATTACTCTAAATATTACATCATGTTATTTACAATACATTGTCTTAAACCAGATATAACATGTTACAATGTAGTTTGTTAAAAACTCGTTTATTACATGCATATTCTAATTACACTTCAACTATAATTAATTTATTAACCTCACCGAAGTGAGGCTTTCAAAAATGGAGTAAGACTCATTTGAGTGTTCCCCTCCACGGAAATCTTTAGTAAAAGGCGAAAGATTTATACGTTTTGAAGGGAAACCAGAGTGACGATGTAATAGTAACGTACTGGGGTCATGAAGATTACTAAAATATCATCACCGCGATTCAGAATTACTTCACTCTGGTACAGCGACATCTAGCGGTAAATAATGTCACTAAATGTAGAGTCAAACTAACTGTAATATGTATATATTGATAAATATAAGTTCTTGTCTTATATTTTAATGTCTTAATAATAACAAAGTCTACAGATATCTTATATAGATATTATAAAAGCTATTTAAACATTTAAATTTATCAAGAAAACGTTAAACAACTTAAGGCGACATCTAGCGGTGATATATGTCAATATGTAGAATCCGACTAACTGTATTGTAAATAGTTACTACATAGATATAATACTAAAATATCATAACATTTTTTGTATTGATTTAAAATATTGTACCTCATACTGTTAAATTGTGTATTATTGCATCTAAGGCACCCATTTTAGTAACTCTTATCAGATGTAGAGTATTAGTGTATTTATTATATAATAGAGACAGGTTTTAGTGCTGTGTATATTAATTATATAGACGTATCGAGAGCGTCAGGTGTTAAATATTATCTTAGCGGAATTAAAGCGAAAGTGTTCTATATATTCATTGAAATGTACAATAGTTCCAACAGCGCCGCTAGATGTCACTAGAAGACCAAGTTTTTTGAGGACTGACTGACTGATTTTTATAAATTCTCATTATTTGTTGGCTTTCTTAAAATAATGGAGTAATGGAGGAATTTTTAATTATATTTATAGCTGTGTGGTTGAAATAAGTTTTTTGTTAGTTGCATCAAAGAGTTCATGCTCGTTGATAACTGCGCGACTCTACATTATATCATATATGTTCCACTAGATGTCGCTGTAAATTCTTCGTTGTTTTCTACATCGCGGTGATAATATTTTCGCTCGCTGAATGACCCTCCTCCGTTGTATGTTAATAGTTATCGCTTCTCGGCCTTTTGGCTAAGATCAAAGTGTAGTATCTGTTCTTTTCAGCTTAATATCTGAAAGTTCCCGCATGTCGGGACCAGTATATTAATCTGATTTTTGTAAACCGACGGGATGTTCGGGGCTCGCTCCACTCCCGTCACGGGTCGGCCCGGCATTGCAGTGCCGCCGGGATCGGCCCACATAACATATATTATTACCCGGAATCAACCCATATATAAAAACTAATATCCGGGGTTTGGCCCTTAATGAGATATTTTTATACTTCTAACCGGTCCATATTAAGATATATTAATACCACTAGGAGATTTGTTATTTATAAAAACGCCATCTCTGCTCTAATTACAGTACCAAAGGTGATATATCTAAATAAAATCTCACTACATGTTGCTTGTAACCAAACTCCTTGGCTTGACTTATTTTTATGCAATTCTGTGCACATTTGGTAGGTCTGAGAATCGAGAATCAATTTTAAAAACCCCTTACTGATAAGGATGGCCCAAAACCCTTTTTTAAATTTTTTTTTTACAAAAAAAAAACAACCCTAAATTTTTCATCCTTCTACTATTAACCTGCAGTTTGTAATAATTTTTAATATATATTTTATAATATCAATTTATTTGAATTATATATTTTAAAACTATGCGTCGATATGTAATAAACATCCTTTTGTAAAATACGCAGACGGAATCGTGGGTAAAAGCTAGTTTATATATATAAATTTATTATTTACAGGATTTCCCTTTTCTTTGGAGAACATTCCCAAGCAAACGAGTTTCGCTTGTTTGTCGCTCAAATTCGGAAGTGTTCTATCGGCTTTGATCTTAACTGTAAGTATGTGTGCAATTAAATATATGATTTTGGTTAGGTATGTTATGAGGAAAGATGAAAGACATGTGACCAAAAGAGTGCTGGGTATGGTAGTGCAAAAGGCATGTGACCAAAAGAGTGCTGGGTATGGTAGTGCAAAAGGCATGTGACCAAAAGAGTGCTGGGTATGGTAGTGCAAAAGGCATGTGACCAAAAGAGTGCTGGGTATGGTAGTGCAAAAGGCATGTGACCAAAAGAGTGCTGGGTATGGTAGTGCAAAAGACATGTGACCAAAAGAGTGCTGGGTATGGTAGTGCAAAAGGCATGTGCCCAAAAGAGTATGGTATGGTAGTGGAGGGATGGACAGGTAGAGGACGAAGAGAAGATGGATGGATCGCGTTGAAGATACGGAGAAGGGAGTGTGTACAGAGATGACGAGTAACAGGAGAGTTTGGAAGGAAAAAACATACTGCGCCCACCCCAAAATTGGGATAGGAGCAATAAGATGATGATGAATTTCTTCCTTCCAGTTGTACTCCATTTTCGGGCTAGCATCATGTCTTGCTGCCTTGAACGTTCTCCCCCCACATTGGACCCCAGCAGACACGGACGTCATCTTTTCATACGCCGTGATCATTGTCGTTGCTATAACACATGCAATCACTCTGTTCTTGAGCACTTTGATGATGGTTGGAGTTCTTAAGGTAATTTTAATTAATCTTCCCTTTTTAACACGATTTGATCGTCTGAAACAGATCGGGAATATAGTTTTCAAGTACTGTAGAAGGTAGTAAATTAACTACAAAATTTTTCAGTTCAATTTAAGTGGTAGCTGAATTTACAAGGCATGCAGCATTTTAACAAAGACACTTTTATTTATTTATAGAATATATTTTAAAATCTCCTAGTAAATAAAAATAGCAAAGTTGTATTTCATGGTAATTTCTATATTTATGTTTCCAGGAGAAAGCAAACCTGATAAAGCCGTGGATAATTTTTACTTCTTTACAAGTTTTGGTGGATCTGTTGGTGTTTGTGTTCTGGACCACTATTAGTATGATCCATCACTATGGGGATACCACAGACTTAGTGATATATGTCTTGGAGTTTTTGGGACTGAGTAAGTAAATTAGCACTAAAGAATTAGTAGGTTTATAATCAGGGGCGGCTCTAGCTCGTGTAGCGCCCGTATGCAATGAAACCCTGGCGTCCCCTAAGCCTGTCATGATGGTCCAAGACGATGCTCTTAGCCGTCTCAGGGGGCGCCGCGGCGCTCCCGCCCGTGTGCATTGAACACCCTGCACTATAGGTTAAGCCGCCCTTGTCTACAATTGTAAAATATTACAAGGACATAAGCGCATATATTTACTAAATATATATATATATAAATATATATAATAGTTTAAAACCATGGAAAAAAATAAGTTAAACTCTAAAACACACAATTACGAAATAACAGAAAAGTGTATAACATATTAGAAAAACTTTCTAAACAAATCATAAAATTTCACTTTCTTAAAAAACTAGTTTGCTATCTGCTTATATATTTTAATATGTTTTAAATATATAATATCTTACAACTTAACTGTTCTGTCTGTTCGTTTAAAGCTTTTTTTATATAAACTAAAGTGTCATTTTTTTTATTTGTTTAATACTAGCTTTTACACCTGCTTCGCTTAACACTAAACCTACCGACAATTCTTGTATACCTGTTCCTACCGCATGCCGTCAAATTGACCGGTAATTAAAAGTTATTTTATTAAATAACGCGGGTAATAATGGAAATAGCTAAAAGTAAAGAGTGAAGACAATATTATATGCATATTCTAAGAATTGTCATGTAGTTTGATAACGATATTATAACGTTTAAAAAAGTGTAAGTTTTGCAAAAGTTTAAGAACGGTCAATTTGACCGGTACTTGGTATGCTTAGTGTTAAATTTGAGTCATTAAATAAGTATTAAAGATCAATGCAACAGAAATGAATCAATACTTTCTTTTTCAATTTTAATCATTTTATAAATATAATATAAATTTTTATATTTTTTTTTATAAAAAGTATTTTATGTTACTTCTAATACCTCCAAAAGTATCTGTACAAAGTTTCATAATGATCAGTTGAGTAGTTTTGCGTTAAAGCGTAACAAACAAACTTACATTCGCATTTATAATATCATATTTATTTATTTATCTTCACGCCATATTCTTTACGGGGTAGACAGAGACGACGGAGCACCAAACGCTACGGTCCCTGCATACCTCTTTCGCCTCGGCCACAGACATCAACCTCTTCATACATGCCCTTCGGGGGGTCCTCATGCTTTTTACGTGACCTTCCTCCAGTATCATAGATACAGTGTTTTCGAAGGTCACTCGAGACCTCCCCCTTTCTCTCTTACCGCTCACTTTTCCTGTATAAATCTTTTTTACTATTCTTTCATCACTCATTCGTTCGACGTGCCCAAACCACCTGAGCACGTTCTTCTAATAATAAATTCTTCTTCTTCTTCTTTAATTTCAGTGATCAGATTCTACATGCTAATGATAGTCTCAAGCTATTACAGACAATTGGAAGAGATAACGAGAGAGGAGAGAGAGAAACTAAGAGATCTCATTAACAACGAAAACTGGTACAACACAGCATAATTTATTAATTAATTTTATTTTATATAAATAAAATAATTTTATATAAAAAATATTTTTTATTTGGTATATAATATAGCGTTGTCTTAATATTTACAAAAAATATATGTACACCTAATTCTGTTTTCACACGGTAGATTGGTTCCAGAAAACACCGTGTAAAAAAGACATTGATCGTATGCAAAAATAGGTGATTGGTTCCTAATCTCTAAAACCTATTAAAATTAGTGAAAAACAAGGATTTTTTAAGAACAAGTACTCATGTTTATTTAATTAAATCACATATACAATGTTTATTTTTACAAGCATAGTTATTGAAGATTATTCACAAAATATTAACACATTTCAATTGCTCTGACTAGTAAATTTGCTTGTATGCACGAAAAGGGAATTCCCTTAAATTTGTGATATGAACATATTTCGCAGAAATTAAATTTGACAAAAAAAAATTAGGCCCAAAAAATTTTAAATCGTGCTAAATGGAATAAAATCGTGTAAAAAAATTAAAATATTTTTTTTTTCAAACCGTATTATTTCAAAACCGTGTAAAAAACACCGTGTAAAAATAGACTTAAGTAAATAAATAAATTTTTATCTTTAAAGACATTACAGGAAATGGCAAATTTATTAATAATTGACAGAAAAAAAATTAAAATAAAAACACGTAAAATCCTAACAAAAATTACAAGCTTTTTTCTATCTTATGTAATATAAATATAAAAAAAAATATGCTTAATATCTTAAAAAATGATTGATTGATTGATTGATTCTTCTCAATCAAGCTTTACTTTAACTAATATTTGCAAGCAGCAATTTATTTATATTAAATAAAATTAATATTAAAAATATATTTTGTACAAAAAATCACATTTATTAAATAATTATCATAAAATTACTGTCTGTATAATCTAATATATATTATAAAAAATATATTATATGTATAATTTGTCTATCCATATTTTGTATAGGTAAATTAATCTTAACATATAAAAGCATTAGGGTTCTCTCGTGTATTTGACGGTGTCGTCTCTTTGCATCTTCACTATTGAACTCCAAATTAAGATGACAAGGTAGATTTGAACCACTGGAAAAAAAAAACAATAAATTCCTCAGAAGTCACAAGTAAAGTTTGATGATAATATATATATATATATGTGTGATGATAATATATTTATATAAAATTACATATAGAAGATATAGAAGATAATAAACATTTAAGATTTATTAATTTACTAGCTTATTCCCTCCCGCTTCGCTGGGCACACTATTAATTTGGATGTGACCTTTGTCACATTATCCCTTGTCATCGTAACTCTTGCTATGGTAACCGTTGTTATAGTAACTCTTACCCCCGCGTTGGTATAGGAATTCCGTAAAATCCGTTCTTAGTGGACGTCTACGTCACAAAAGAAGTAACTATGTAAAATTTTAAGTTAATGGGACAGATAGTTGCGGAGATTTAGTGATGTTTTACCGAGATATTTGATATATTTTTTTATATAAATAATTAAAATAAATTCAATTTTTGATTAACTTACTCAATTGGAAGAGTATCAAGAACAGCTCACTGCTGGTCTCCTTCACGAGGAAGGCCAGGCTGTATATGAAGCCGATGATAGCGAAGACGATCTCGAAGTATAGGTACAGATTCATCAAGATAACGTGTTTCTGTAATAAGTAGGATTGAGTAACCAGTTTAATATGAACTATGAACTTTGAATATTAAGAGAGAGCCGTTTGGTTCTTATTATTTATGTTAGGTCACCACCCACTGGATCTGTTTTATTAGGAAGAATTGAGCAGTACTCTAAAGTTAAACATCTCTGTTTTGGCCTTTGACCTTTGACATTTGAACCACATATAGTGTCTTCATGTTTAAATGTTACTTTTGTTATACAACTACAGATCTATCTAGATCTATCCAGATCTCTAGATCTCTAGATAGATCTCTCTTTGGCCGTTTCATAAGTGGGAGGAAATTTTAACTATAATTTAAACTATCTGCGTACCATATGTAAAGCAACAATGAAAACTATAGTCATAGCAAACTCCAGAACTAGAGCGGTGGTGTCGGCTATCAGACGTGGGAACTCTGACGCATCTTGGAGATCTGTTTGGGAGTTCCTGATGTATGAAATGTACATTGAGAGGAGACAGGTCACTCCTAGTGTCAGCATCTGGAATAAAATTGAATGATTTATTCACTCATTCATTCACATAATTTAGTTTTATGTTACTTAAAAATCATTCAAATATAAATGTAAATGGTGAATGAATTATGAATGTATTGTATTTTTAACAATGTATTTTATATTTTAAATAAAATAATATATTATATACTAAATATTTAATCATAATTTTATTAAAAACTTTATAATTTTAGTATTTCTTGCATAATAACTTGCCCACAAACCCAAACGTCATGTCAAAGGTCATGATGACCTTAAAGGTTAAATTCATAATACAATATTATATTAAATTATCAAGGTGAAAGGTTAGTTTATTATGAGCTAGAGATAAAATCAAAGAAAGAGATAAGATGAGAAGAGAGAAGGCTTTTATTAAAGCATTTAAAGCATTTATTAAAAAAAATATTAACACTATTTTCTCTCTTCTCTATATTTGTGTAGTTTAAAAATATTTATGTTTCTAATAAAATTATCAAAGACATTAAAATAATGTTATTTTTAAATATATTTAATGGAATGGTAAAACTTAAAATTTGTGTTATTTTCGTAAAATAAATAAGTTATTTTCATAAAATAAATGGAAATCCTAAATAAATATACTATTTTATTATAAATTATTCGAAACCTAACTTCCATATTTTTTAACTAAACTTTTTGTCTTAAAAACTTATATAAATTTACGGATTCAAATAAATATTGTTGAAAATAATATTATATATATATTATATAAATTACATAATAAATTCTCACCAAATTGATATAAGCAAAAGCCATCAGTCCTTTCCGTAGCGGCAGACAGAAGCAACATTTTGTTAGAATCGGTATCTCTACGTGATTGCATATTTTATCTCTGAAAAATAATATTATTATATAACAAAATACATCATAAAATTATAGTATATATAAATTAAACCAGAAGATGCAAATACCCAATACTTCCCGAACGAACTTTGACGAAATTATAAATGTTAATAAAAAAACAATAGATTTTTAATTAAAATGATTATTATTTAATAAAGAAAAGAAAAAGTTAAATACATGTTCATTTATAATTACAACAAAGTGTGATTAATAATAATACAAAATAGTAATATAATTAAATATAAAAATAAACTAAATCAGTAAATTATAAACAGCGCCATCTCTCGACAGTAATGAAAATTTTTCCTGTCCACAGACATCCATACATCCATCCGAGAAAAGTGAAAACAATACAGAACGAACAAAGTTCGTTCATGAAAATTAATTGGTTTTATGTCTGACATATTATTCTACAGGTCTCTCTATCGCTTTTTCTCATTTAACTATCCTTCTCCCTCTTTAACACTAAACCTACCGACAATTCTTGTACCTGTTCCTACCGCACGCCGTCAAATTGACCGGTAATTAAAAGTTATTTTATTATATAACGCATTTAATAATGGAGATAACTAAAAGTAAAGATTGAAGAAAATATTATATGCATATTTTAAGAATTTCCATGTAGTTTGATAACGATATTATAACGTTTGAAAATGTGTAAGTTTTACAAAAGTTTAAGAACGGTCAATTTGACCGGTACTTGGTAGGTTTAGTGTTAAGAATCATCAAATCTTTAACACTCAATAGCAAAAATTGAGGTAAAAACTAAATAAATAGATGACGTCAGAGATTGTTAAATAATTGTTACTCTTCACGCTTCGGTGATCGCTTTAGTATAGTAAATTTTCTATTATTAAACGAGGTACGACCGAATAATAAATGTAATACAGAATAATCATGACTTCATTATATCATGTATGGCCGTGAACATGACTTACAAAAACACTTTTATAACATCAAAATGTATGTAACTCCTATGTAAAAGTCACAAGGACAAACATTTCTTTCGATTTCAATCGTAAGTGCTAAACGAATTGTAGATTTTCTTTAAAAGCAAGGCAGGTAATACAAAAAAAAGGTCAGTGTAGTCAGTCCGTGAGTAAGCTACCAGCTCGGAATGCTGCTTTGAGAAGAGCTGCCCAGATAACCTACATTATAATATAAATCCTGCAAATGATTCAACAGATTAAGTTCCACACATTTCGATCAACTAAAATCTCAAAAAAAAAAACTTGAATGTTATAATAAGATTTATTTAATAGTACACTTTTGATTTTAGATTTAAATTTAACAAAAGGAAGGTCTAAGATATCTTGTGGAACTTTATTATATATGCGTACACTCAAACCCATGAAGGATTTGTTAACTTTAAACCTCAATTTAAAAGCATATCTGCATTCATATTAAGATATTTCACTCACATGTACTATACTTTATCGGTTTAACACTAAACTTACCGACAATTCTTGTATACCTGTTCCTACCGCACGCAGTTAAATTGACCGGTAATTAAAAGGTATTTTATAATAATGGAAATAACTAAAAGTAAAGAGGGAAGAAAATATTATATGCATATTCTAAGAATTGTCATGTAGTTTGATAACGATATTATAACGTTTAAAAATGTGCAAGTTTTATAAAAGTTTAAGAACGGTCAATTTCACCGGTACTTGGTAGGTTTAGTGTTAAAATTGTTGCAAAGAAACATACATAAATACATATATTGTATGGATTATCTTAATTTCTGGATAAATAGTGAACTTTGAACCGTTTATCAAAGGACAACAGGATGATGCGTTTTTCCTCTGTTATCGCAATAGTAAACTGTCCTTGTTTATTTGACAATTTCTCCCATTTCCTCTGATAGTGTTATCTATTTGTTTATATTTTTATATGAAATGTTTAGGAATCTCTAATGTGTGTGTGTGTGTGTGTGTGTGTGTGTGTGTGTGTGTGTGTGTGTGTGTGTGTGTGTATGTACATATGTATGCATGGCTTGGTAACTCTCTTTTCAAACTAATGTTAGCTTCGAAAATTGACAACATTTTGTTAAAAAACTCACTTATAACTATATACATTTTAAAAGTTAACTTTCACATTTATTATAATTGTAGACAAATCTATACATATTTATCTATAAATCTAAATCTATCATTATTAGTTTTATATATTTTTATTATTTATTCACTTATATAAGGATTATTTAAACTTAAACACATTAAAGAAAATGATTGAAAGTTAAATGCACACTTTAAGTTAACCGCAAGGACGTAATCTGTGAAACATTACAATTATTAACTCATCTTATTGTAGTAACTGATTTGATTTAAACCACAGCAGTAATTTAGTTAAAATATTTAACTTGGAATGTCTTCTGTGTTCCTTCTATCTTTTTAAAGATTTTTTTTTGTATTTTCTCTGTTGTTATTAGTGGTAAGTACAGTGTCAACGGTGGAGAGGACAGGTGCAGAGTCCTTGAAAAGGGGGACGTGGAGGGCCAGGAGAAAGCGCCTCCTGTGAAGCTCGGACCACGGTTTAAACGCCGTTAATTGGTAGGCGAGGGTGGGCTAGAGAATGATACTAACGTTCTCCGACGACAGAACGCCGAAGTAATGTGGAAAGAAGAATGAAGGAAAGACACTGTGTGTGTGTGTGTGTGTTTGTGTGTGTGTGTGCTGTTTATGTGTGCTAAGAATCGATATAATATCTTATTAGAAATTATGATAATTGTCTTCAGAATTTCTGTTAAAATAACATAATATATTTAAATTAAATTGTTAGTTAATCTAATAATTTCATATTAAAAATATTTGATAATTAAATCAAAATTCATTTTATTTTATAACGAAAATATTATTTTTTATAAATATTTCGTACATATATCTCATCCTTTGAGAAATATTTATGTAATTTCAAACATTACTATTACAAACATTAAATCAAAGCAAATATTACTTATAATATTAAGTTGCAATATGTTATAATAAACTCATTATGGGCACGTCACTTATTGCAATATAATGCAATAAATTGCAATTTAACTTAATAAAGTGGTGTCAAAGTTTGAACAAAGGTTAGTTCGCTTATGCATTTCGTCTTGGTGTATTATTAGAACTTGCTCAGCGATCGATTTCAGGGTGAGGTTGAGGTGGAATGGAAACGCCCGTAATGCAGGAAAAGTACTGATCAATTGGAAAAATAAACTCAGATATTGCAAAAGCATTAAATAATTATAAATTTGAATTTACATTTAAAGGAAATCATAGTATTTATATTAGATTATAGTGTTTTATACAGGGTTCCTACTGATAAGCATAATGTATGTGTAGGTTTATATGCATTTATCTAATAATATATATCTATATATACAAATGTATATAAGTGATTTACCAGTCACTCATCACTCATCACTCATCACCACTCATCACGAAATCTCCGAAACTATCTGTTCGAAAATTTTACATAGTTACTTCTTTTGTGACGTAGACGTCCACTAAGAACGGATTTTACGGAATTCCTATCACAACGGATTTCAACTTTTTGCATTTCGCCAAGTTTTAAACCTGTAGGAGCTATACACTTAACGCGGCGGTAAGAGTTACTATAACAACGGTTACGATGACAATGTATAATATGACAAAGGTTACCATAGCAGCCTAAGTTCACATCCCAATTAATAGTCTGCCCAGCGAAGCGGGAGAGAATAAGCTAGAATATATATAATAAAGAATATATATATATATAGAAAGTACGTAACATCCATAATAAACACAATAACAGACAATTCACTTAAACAAACAACGTGGGATTGAAACGAGCAATTGTCGTAAAAGTTCTGATGCAATTTATAATTATGAAAAGTACTCATGCAATTTATTATTGCATTTTGTAATGCGTGGGTTGCCTAATCTTAACAAATTTGTAAGGGGAGATTTTTACACCCGATAGGGTGTTTTAATTATAAGCAAGTAAAGGATATAGTATTAATATGGTCCCATAATTCAAAGGAATTGTGGATGAAATAAGACAAGGAGCAAAAGAAAGAAGAAGCAACTCCAAGATAACGGGTAAGAAATTTATATAAGCATATATTTTTATATCATTATATATACTTGAATCTATGATATTGTATGTGTTAAGTCTTTTCCTAGTGGTACATAAGATATAATCAACCGGCAGTTGCACAACATAACCTAGTTTTATTACTTCGCTTTACATCATTGAAATTACATAAAAATTCCAAACTTTATTACAATGTGTAATGAAAAATCTTCTATTTAAATGAAGATTAATTTATAAATGTAAAATTTTTCATTTAATTGTATATTTTTTTCAATAATATAAGGTTGATATGACTATGGGGTCATCACGAGAGTGGGTCAGTTTAATACGTCATAGTATATAAATCAGAACTAGTTTCAATACTAACAAATATTTTTTAAATTATAATTTGACCCACACAACATGACCCGCCTAACTTTTAAGTTGGGTCATGCAGGAATGTTCTGACCCCATCGTTAATTCATGTTTGCTACAATTGACGTTATTACCATTTCCTTTGTTAGATTGTGCATTTGTTTTATTTAATGGCTGTTCATTTAAACTAATACCGGGTAATAAATATTCTTTATATAACAAAGTAAAAATAAAAGGAAAATTATCTTTACAAATAGTAACAAATAGTATTTCAAGATTTACAAATTACAGCAAAGACCGAATAGATTATGATTTTAATACTAAACCTACCGACAATTATTGTACACCTGTTCCTACCGCACGCGGTCAAATTGACCGGTAATTAAAAGTTATTTTATTATATAACGCAGGTAATAATGGAAATAACTAAAAGTAAAGAGTGTAGAAAATATTATATGTGTATTCTAAATATTGTCATGTAGTTTGATAACGATATTATAACGTTTAAAAATGTGTAAGTTTTACAAAAGTTTAAGAACGGTCAATTCGACCGGTACTTGGTAGGTTTAGTGTTAAAACGAACCGGGACTATGATAGAATAGTGATCGCTTCATTAATATTAATTTGACATACTTTATAATTCCAAAACTTTCTTTATAAATAAATATATTATTATATTAATATTAATTATTATTAACGGCTTTGATTCATTTACATTTAAAACCGGATGTATTAAATGAAGATATTTGATTAAATAGTTATTAAATTTGTAAAAAAATTAAGTATGAAAAGCTTTAGGTTCTGTGAATATTTTTTTTATGAATAATTTATGCGCCTACAAACAAATAAACTTTATATATATATATATATATATATTATAATTATTAACTAAATATGCTTACAAATTCATTTAAAATAATAACAAAGTAGTTATATATATACTAGTTGTGCCTACGACTTCGAATGTTTTTTTAAGTAGCCCAAGTTACTCTATAAAATCAGCTGTCCGCCAGCGAAAGTCCTGTTAACACTAAACCCACCAAGTACCGGTCAAATTGACCGTTCTTAAACTTTTGTAAGACTTACACATTTTTAAACGTTATAATATCGTTATCAAACTACATGACAACTCTTTAGTTTTAGTTATTTCCATTATTAACTGCATTATATATTATAATAAAATAACTTTTAATTACCGGTCAATTTGACCGCGTGCGGTAGGAACAGGTATACAAGAATTGTCGGTAGGTTTAGTGTTAAAATCGGCTCAGCCGTTCCAGAGATTAGACGAACCAGAGACAAAATTTAAAAAATATTTCTAGCACTGTATACACTTTCACATTCATTTAGCGAGTAGTCATTTGCTTTACAAACAGACACTTCAATTTTATTTATATGTATGTATAAATATTTATTCATATATATATATATATATATATATATATTAATTAAATTATAGGAGGCTGATCGAATGACAAGGATGGAGCGAAAGTCCTATGACGTGTTAGAAGGGGATGGAAGAATTGAAGGATATGGATTTAGTTAAATATATATATATATATATATATATATATATATATATATATATATATATATATATATATATATATGTGTCACGAAATAACGTGATTTATTAATAATAGTGTTTGTTTGCTAGTTTAGTTCCGCGTGTAATGATCTTCTCAAGAACACACTATAAGTATCGTGATACTCATACTACAATAGTTCATGGAATCAAAATGGAGACTGACACCACTGAGATAAAATGAGATAAAAGTAAAGACATACGACACCAAATAAAGGATTATAAACACAAATCAGAAATACAGTCATATATAGTATATGTATATAATTATGACCAGGTCAATATATTGATACGATTGTGACTAGGTCAATATAATGATATAATTATGACTAGGTCAATATATTTGTATAATTATGACCAAGTCAATATATTTGTGTAATTATGACCAGGTCAATATATTTGTGTAATTAGGACTAGGTCAATAAATTAATATAATTATGACCAGGTCACAGGTCAATATATTTATATTATTATTATGACTAGGTCAATATATTCATATAATTATGACGAGGTTAATATATTTATATAATTATGACCGGGTCAATATATATTTTAAATTTTAAAATAATATAAATATTGAGCTAGGTATTTATATATCTAAAAATGATTTCTATTACTTGTAATTATGCAAATATATATATAATTTCTGTAAAATAAATATAAAAAGAATTAAAAAGTAATTAATGTGATTTTGTAAAAATATTTTTTCTTATTATTTTTAACAATATAACATAATGGTAATAGAAAATTTATTTTATTGACTTTAATAACAAATAATCGAGATATATATATATATATATATATAATGATTGTCTGTTTGTAATTCCAAATTAACTTTTCACTAAATACATACAAGAATATTTGCATAACATATATTTTTTATTTCTGTCTGTCTGCCTGTATTTTTGCTAAACTTTTGGACTTATTTTAAAAGAACTTTTAATGATAGCTGATGTTGAAGGACTAACTTATGCTAATTCTTTTTCTCAAACGAAGTCGCGGGCACAACTAGATTAATAAATTCTATGTATTTTTAATGTTTCATTTTTATATTGTTGCTTGATTTTCAGTATAAAAATTTCATGGTCACTTGTTTTTGTTAATTTAACTTATATATATATATATAAAATGAAATAAAGAAAGTATCGATAGAATTAGAATTCAACAAATATTAATAAACATTTTTATTAAATAGTTTGTCAATTGCAGTCGTGGTCAAAAAATAAACCATTTTTTTGACAGTTAATTTATAGATAACTGTCATCAACTAACTAAATTTCACCTGTAGGTTCGTTTGTAAATTTTTCAATACCTTATAATCTTTTTGAAAATTTTATTTTTTTGATAAAAGAACACGAGAAATTTCTATACTCTTTAAGGGATACAGAAAAAATATATTATATTATTATTATTAGTTATTCGGTTATAAAATATTATCTACATTCAAAGTCAAAATTGTATTTCTCTCAAATCTCAAACTGACTAACATCTATTTGTAACTATAAAACAATTCTCATTTTTAAATCGATCTACCGGTAATGACAGTTAAAACAAAATGGCGGCTACCATAACATTAAAAATTCATATTAGCTAATATAGAAATTTTAATAAATCGATCTGCAAAATTAAAGAATTTAATTTTGCAGATCGATTTAAAGAAGTAGGAAAGCCTACTTGTAAAACATTGATACCTAGGTTCCTTGTATATCTAAGATAAAACCCAAGAATCATCACAAAATTTATGTAAGAGTAAAAAATATGAGCGTTGTCAAAATATACATCTCTGTCAATAGCTTTTAAGAATACAAAATTGTGAAATATATATAATTTATATAAAATACCATGAAAATTGTTAAATAAGTTACCAAAGGCCGGCCTTCAACCTAAGATTACAAAAAGATTGTAATAAAGGCCATATCGTGTTCTATCTATCTAGTATTTTAATAATTTTTAGTTATTTAACACTAAACCTACCAGTACCGGTCAAATTGACCGTTCTTAAACTTTTATAAAACTTACACATTTTTAAACGTTATAATATCGTTATCAAACTACATCACAATTCTTAGAATATACATATAATATTTTCTACACTCTTTACTTTTAGTTATTTCCATTATTACCTGCATTATATAATAAAATAACTTTTATTTACCGGTCAATTTGACCGCGTGCGGTAGGAACAGGTATACAAGAATTGTCGGTAGGTTTAGTGTTAAATGATTGCATTTTACTTTATTTAACTTAACATTTCAGAAATATTGTCATAGACCTTCGTCTAACGTTATCTTATCAGTATTTACTATATTGTTATCACTAAAGATCTGATAATAGGTTAATTACACCAACAAAATTAAAAATTATCAACTATATTTGCTCTCTGTTTCTTTTTCTAGGCAAAGTTTCGACAAAATTAAATATGAAGATGAAGATTTAACATACTGTCAAAAAAATATTTTATATATAATTATTATTCGTTGCCATTTTGTTATCGGCTGAACCATTGAGGATGCGATTTGGGTGATAGTATATCATTAGTAAAAGATAATAAAAAAGAAAAATTCTTACGATAGTTTTTTTGTGTATCATATTCTGAATATATATATTTTTTTACTTTTTCTAATAATTCCTCCCCCCTAGAGTATATTAGATTTAAGTACCATGGGGTCAAAACCCACAACAAATTTGATTAATATATTTGGAGATCATTAGGACTTAATTGTATTTAATATCATATATAAATATTAACCGACTTAACGAAAGTTAAACAATGTTATTGTTATTTTGATGTAAATTTTTGATGTCAATTATATGTTTACAATTTTGTTATATATAATAAAATCTATATTATTTATTATAATTTTTAGATGTTCGTATTTGAATTCAATTATTAAATTTAGTCAAGTTAAAATTGTGAGTTAAAAAATGAATAAATTTGTTGAGGTTTAAAAATAAATAATGAGTTAAAAAATTACTTTCCCATTATTATTTTCAGCACTAGATAGATATATATATATATATATATATATATATAATGTGTTTATATATATATAAATATAATATATAAACACATAGATACAATAACGTATATCACACACAAGTATCAATTCACACTTTCCCCTCAGAAATTTCTAACTTTCTTCTAACTCTAACGATACTAATATTAAAAAATATTTATACACACAATTAATTTCACTTATAACTTATTTTAACTATTAAGAATGCGTTATAACACAAATGAGAGTGAATTGAGTGAAAGTGTTAGATAAATTGTCGTCTTACTTCAAACTATTTTGCACTGTGGCAGCCATTGCTACGTGTCTACCGCGAGAGTGTTGAATTGTTACTGAGGTTTGAGCTCAAATATGTTATTGGTATAGAGCTGTTATTATCTATTTTAAAGAAAAAAAATTATAACACTTAATTTTCATAACACACCATGTGTGTTTTGATTGTTGTGTTTAAATTTTTAACACACATTTATCACAAAACATCTCTATAAAATCTCAAAAAGATTGACAGAGAAAAATGCTTTTGTAAGACCGTGAGAAAATGGTCGTGTTTATTTTATGATGTTATTTCTTCTTGCTTACAAGATTGCTGTATAGTTCTTACTTTCTTAAACCTTTTCCTGTCTGGATTACTTATAAATAGAGTAAATTAAATCGTTCTTTATGAAATATACCTTTTAAATATCTATTAACCCTTACTTGAATAGTTTTCGCCTTTTCTCTTTCGAAATGTTATGATTTTGAGATGTGTTCTGTGAAAGTAACAAACACAGGTTTTTTTCTCCCATTTTTTTTGTAATACAAGCGTCATTTTCATAAATGTACATATAAAAGTAACAGTTTTGATTTAATTATAGTGTATATAAAATACTACGAAAATTGTTAAATTAGTTACCAAAGGCCGGCCTTCAACCTATGATTATAAAAAGGTAATAAAGGCCATATTGTGTTCCACATGTATAGGTTTTTAATGATTTTTAGTCATTAAAATGATTGCATTGTACATATAAAAGTGACAGTTTTGATATTATTTTGAATACTTACATTAAGCGGGGTAAGTTAATTTTACAATGCTCGTACTACAGGATGCGGTCTTCTCGATATGATACATACTGGACATCTCTGCTCTCTTCTATTAGTTGTAGTGTGTTGTAGACGAGGAACAATAAATATATGTTTAAACCTAAAATAATAAATAAAGTCAGAACTATTAAGTACATAAAAGTCTTTCAAACAGACAAACGAACACACAGGAAAATTTAGAATTATTATAACATCAGAATATCTACACCAGAGTCTAACAGCATGTTTTCAAGCAGGTCAATGGAGCAAAACGTGTTTGTATCCATGTCTATAAGTTTAGTCTTTTTCCTACTTTATCTTTTTTTATAATTAGTTATTTAAAAAGAATGACAATTAATAAACTATTATTTAAACCATCGTCGGGGAGTCAATAATTCGTCAAAGTTCCTCCTGGAGTAGGTATGTGTTAATATTTTAGTATGTTGACACAAACTGCTGACGCCATCTCCTAATACAGCAGTTCCTTCTTCATCCAATTGATCTCTGATGTCAATATTTGAAGGAAAATAAGTATTTTTATCAGATTTTTTGCTTTGTAATTTTTAATCTTGACTAGCGGATAACTCAATGGCGACATGACGACGAAAAGGGTTTTTATTGTATAATAAAGAGTCAATGCGTTTATAATTATAATAAATCTAAATATATTGAATATTCTAAAATTCTGTTAAATCTATAGAAATGAATCATTGACATGATTTGCTGCTTTATTAGTACCAACTTTAGTAGCTGGCTTAAAAGCATGAGGACCCCCTGGAGGGAGGGATGTATGAAGAGGTTGATGTCTGTGGCCGAGGCGAAAGAGGTATGCAGGGACCGTAGCGTTTGGCGCTCCGTCGTCTCTGGCTACCCCGCAAGGAATATGGCGTGAAGCTAAGTAAGTTAGTAGATGTCGGTTTCGTCACTAGTCTACGGTGATTAAGGATCTATTCTGGAGCTGTCGAATTAACAAACAAACAATTTGTACTGTTTGTATAATTAATGTTGATAATCCAGTTCTTCCATTGTTTCTTTTCCGAGAATTACTGTTGCTTGTAGTTTTCCGTTAGGCTTTTATTATCATAGTATCAGTTTAAAATTTATAATATTTATTTATTTATTTATTTACCTTCACGCCATATCCCTTGCGGGATAGCCAGAGATGACTTAATACTTAACTGTAATTCTTTTTAATTAAATAAGTAATTATAAAAAAATATGACGTAGTAAGGAGACTGAACTGATACACATGGATACATACAAGTTCTGCTCCATGGAACTCCTTGAAAATATTAGACTCTGGTGTAGCTTGTAACAATTATTCGGAATTCTGAAGTGACCGTTTGTCTGTTTGAAATACTTTTATGATTTCTTACATATATTTTTGTTAACTTAAATTAACTCTAAAATATTATCATCACATGTAAAATCAGCCTTTACATCTATATTTAAAAATTTTTCGAAATTTCACTTATGTAAATGTAGGTATGATAAAGACATCATGCAGGACTTACAACTAGGATACGTGTAAAACAATAATTGGCATTGGAATCAATGTTTGGAATCAATCAATCAATGTTTGTTTCTTGGTGGTGGTGTTAGGATCTTAGGATAATTTCAATCGCAGTGGCTGTTCCAGTATTTTACCGATTGACAAGGATGAAAATATTTCTAAATTGCATTTCTACTCTGTATGTCAAATGTCATTTTGTTTAAATCACAGAATTTCAAAATATTCCGATGTGTGTGTGCGTTATTATGGACATAACATTAAAGAAAGTCAATATCACTAATAGAAATGTAGGTATAGTCAAGTTTATAACAATATTTACAAATGATTAAAGAGTTGTTTATATTTGAGCGAAGCGTTCTACTGGATACTTTTTCACATTATTTATCACGAATAGGCTCCAAAACTACTTGACGGAAAATTATGAAACTTTGCAATCAAAAAGATATACATAAGGAGATGGTTTAAAAAAAAATAATTGAAAAATGTCAAAAAAAAAAAAAAAAAAATTATATCAAGTCAAAAAACTTATATCCTATAGAAGTCAATGGGAAACGATGAGTCATTACACTGGGCTCGCTTCGCTCAATATGCAAACGGCACCCGAGATTTCGCGAGCGCAGCGAGTCGAAATTGAGGGTTTGTTGGCGCCCCTAGTATTTGAGCGAAGCGAGCGGAGCGTTTTACTGTAGACTTTTTCACATTCTCTGTCACGAATAGGCTCGAAAACTACTTGACGGAAAATTATAAACTTTGCAATCAAAAAGACACATTAGGTGATGGTTTAAAAAAAATAATTGAAAAATTTCATGTCGTTGAGGAATAATCGCCAAAAAACTGATATCCGACATTATCCACAACGATAAATCATTACACTGGGCTCGCTTCGCTCAATATGCAGACGGCACCCGAGATATCGAGAGTGCAGCGAGTCGAAATTGAAGATCTATTTGCGCCCCTAGTTTATATACTTACCAAAGAAAAAGAAGTATATAGTATTTTCAATATACTCTCTATAGTCAAAGTATATAAGGTCCAAGCACAGAGTCACCATTTGAAATACGATCCCAAAGTAGAAATAAACTTGAAGTAAAACACGTTTCTTCTGTAAATATATTATTTAACGTTAGATTTATAATAAGATAGTTGAGCTGAGCGTAAGCGAAGCGCTTAACCGTTTGGAACTCCCAACTCCCTTTTTTGTGTTTAGTTGTCTCCAGAATGAGACGAGATAATTTGCTAAAAATTTTCTTATGTATGTTTGAGCCGAACGCGGATGTTAAAGCGAAAACAGATTGAAAAAATGTTTAGCCATTCAAAAGTTGTCACGAAAAATTTGATAGTTCAAATTAAAATTTAATGTAATTCGAATTATTTTTGTAATAAGTTATTATCATAATTCTTGTTTATATAATCGGTTGAACGGAAACGTGTTTTTTGACTAATTTTCCTCCTCTTATCTCGATACGTCATCATCATTTGAAGCTTTCCCACTGTCAAACTAAACTAGAATAATTATATAGGAAATATTAAATATAGTTAAATGCTAACAAAAATTGATAGTAACGCAAAATTTCCTAAAGATTGGTTATATATCTTATCCAAAATTGATACGAAAATTTTCTAAAGATTTCTAGCGATCTTTGGTCCTAAATCTGCGTATTTTGATTAAAATTCAACTTATCATATCGCTGCTAACATTTTATAAGTAATTCTATATTAATAAACGTGTAACTCCTCGTATCATTTACAACTATATTATAACAGTTATTATAGTTTATTCTGTTTTTATTAACGTTTATACTAAATTGTCTCAAGGTTTTCATTTATCACAGCGTTTCCAGGCATGACTATTAAAGGTCACTCAAACAGTTCATTTTACATCATTGTAATATAACTTTGATAAATACGTTCTATATTTTGGACATATAACAAAGGTAGTATATATGTTACAATCATACTAATATTATCAGGAAAACATTGATTATTGTATGTATGTTTGTAATGTGTTCACACAAAAACTACTGAACCGATTTCAAAAATTCTTTAACCATTAGAAAACTGCATCTTCACTGAGTGACATAGGCTGTGTTACCTTTTAAAAAAAATAGGGATCCCTAATAAAAATGCAATAATGTGACCCAAGGTGTGCAAAAATTGGTTATAAAAAATCTGTCATGGCGTACGCTGCGGAAAGTATTGATGATAGAACAAAAATGTTCTACAGTATTATAGAACGTATTAATCTCTACAAGAAAGTTCGCGATACCATATATCCAACTACTGTAATTATGACACTATAACAACTTTTTTACATGTTAAAGTTGGTAAAAGTGTCGACTATAATCAAACCACACTATTCATATCTGCACAAATCCTTATCCCACTAAGTTATATTTTATTAAAGACTGTTTTAACACCTATAAAATACTTTTAAATTATTAAAATTGGACATTCCATTCAAAAGTATCTACGAGTGTGAAACCGCGGGTAATTGCTAGTTGGTATATAAATTGAATAACTTAGTTCGTTAGTTAGTTAGTTTAAATGATTTAATTAGTAATCAATTTGGTTGCAGTATTTACGCGATTTATAACTTTTTTCTTCAAATTGCATGATTGGTCTTTAATACAAGAAGGTCTATAATGTAAGAATTTTTAATTACCTTGTGGGCTCCGGTTAGCAAAACTATTGTCATTATAACATCAATAACAACAAACACAATCGTCACTGGAAGATGCACCAATGGAGCAACATGACTCTTCTCGTGCACAGCTTTACCTGTCAGCTCCTCGACTAACAGGAATATTAGCAAGGGAAACGAGAGGAGAGATATTACCTAAAATTTAATTAAAATTGATTATGTTATATTTTGCAGATATTAATTTGGTATACTCACCAGATTAAAGTAGGCAAATATTATAACGCCTTTCCGTATCGGCACGCAGAAACAGCATTTTGTGGTTACAAGAATTTTTTTACTATCAATTCGACAGCACTTCATACTTGTATCTCAATTTGTATCCAACCAAAGACCACTTTTCATAACCGACGATCCCACAATGGTACAAAGAAATCTCTTAAATGACATCCCACATACAGATAATTACGGACAATGAGACATTTCCTCAAAATCCTCAAATGGACGCTCAGTTTCAACAGTCAACAGCGCGTCGAATAGAAAATCTTATTTACTTTATATAATATAATTCTTCGCTATTTCTTGTCATTATTTTAATAACAATTTAAAATATTTACAATTTTTTTTTTGTTGTCTGAATTTCAATATTTATTTATAATTTAATAAAAAAATTAGCGAACGTATCTGTTAAAAACACAGATAGTAATAAGTATTAAAATGATAAAATTAATGTTAGATTAAAATATCTTGTTAGTATTCTAAGCTTTCTTATTATATTTTTACCGCCTTATAAAATAAAATAGCAATATTGTAAATAAACAACATAACTATTTTAATATTTAAGTACTAGAATATTATATACGAGGGTAAATTGAAAAGTATTCGGCCTAACCAAGAAAACAAACACATACTAAAACAGATTTATTAAATTATTATTTATATATTATAATTTTTAAAATATTTATTTATAATTTTTTGAATCATAATCACACCCTTCGAGTCCTAGAATACTGAAGCCATTATCTTATTTGCCGAAAAAATCGCCGTTTTGGGAGGTGGTAAACCAGGTTTTATCCACTATTTTGATTGTTGTTTGTTTGTTGTTACAGTAATGAACCCATTTTTCGTCCATTGTAACAAAACAATTAAAAAAAATCATCTGAATCGGTTTCCAATAACTAAATAGTCACGTGAAATAGTCAATCGCGGCCTTTTTTGTTCAATTGAAAGCAGTCGCGGAACCCACCTTTCAGACATCTTGTGGAACCCCAATTCGTAATGATGCTTTGAGTTCGTTCATCAGAGATGCCTATAACCTCGGCTATCTCTATAATTTTTATCTGCGGTCTCCCATAATAAAATCAAGTACTTTTTAAATATTTTTTTAGTAGTGGACGTCGAGGTCTTCCAGAGCGGGGTTCATCTTTCACATTCTCTCTACCACGCTTGATTCTGCTATTTTTTTTGAGGGATGAATAAGACAGCAGAATCCCCTAATGTATTGAACATATCATGGATGGCTTTCAGTGATAGCCCCTTCTTATGGAGGTATTTAATGACAGCACACTCGATTTGCTCCATTTGCAGAAACTATATCCGATTACTTTCTTGAAAAAATTATAAAATTACAACTAATTACCGCACACATTTCGAACTTCACACAATTAACTAGTCTGAACTGAACTAAATAGGATTTGATTTTTAGAATTGAATGGATCTTTGTTGGGCCGAGTACTTTTTAATCGATCCTCGTATAAATACTAGCGGCGCTAACAGACCCGCAATTTCGACTCGCTGCGCTCGGGGAATCTCGGTTGCCGTTTGCATATTGAGCGAAGCGAGCCCAGTGTAATGACTCGTCGTTTCCCATTTACTTCAATGGAATATCAGCTTTGTGACAATTATTCCTCAATAACATGACATTTTTCACATTTTTTAACCATCTCCTAATTTGTGTCTTTTTGATTGCAAAATTTCTACTTGACGGAAAGTAGTTTTCGAGCCTATTCGTGACAAAGAATGTGAAAAAGTCTCCAGTAGAAGGCTCCGCTCACTTCGCTCACATCGCTCAATGAATATATTGTTAAACATCAATTTTACTGATTGATAAGGCAGTATTGTGGATAAATATGTTGGTTTATAAAATATTTGGGATATTTCACTGCATCATGAAAAAGATGAGAAAAAGTTGCTCAAACTGTCAAAGTTACTCTGACTCGTTGAGTTAAAAAAAAACTCTTCTGCAACATACGTCTGTTTCACTATAAGCTAAGATGACGCCAACTCAAACGAATAATAACTAGGATCCGCCAACCATGCGCGGCGGGTGTTGAGCTGAGCCAATCTCCTTTCTTTTTTTTCTTGATAACTTTTGAATGGCTAAACATTTTTTCAATCTGTTTTCGCTATAACATCCGCATTCGGCTCAGACATACATGAGAAAATTTGTAGCTAATTATCTCGTCGCATTCTGGAGACAACTAAACACAAAATCTAACCAAACGGTTAAGAGCTTCGCTTACGTTCAGCTCAATTAAAAATAACACTTTTATCACATGTTTTTATTATTTGGTAATATCATATTCACAGAAATAAATGTGGGCGTCGTAAGTGAGTCATGTTATTTTGTTATATATCGGTAACAATTCGGCTGTTTCGGATCATATATACTAACAATTGAGCGCGACATTGTCTGTTCTATCAGTCAGTAGTAAGTCTAACACACGAAGAATTAACTACTTAATACTGTTTTGTTTAAGTTGGATTAAGTATTCCTAAAATAATTTGTAGTAATAGTATCAAAACCAATACAGTAAATGATTTATTTTATTATTATTTTTGATATAATGATAACAAATATTTAATTTATATTTTGTTTCAAGAATAATATGTAAGTTAATTTTTTCCAAATAAATAAATTAAAGAAAGATTTTGTAATATAAAATTTATTTAAACTGATATTTTATCATAATCAGCGTCGTTGTCATTATCATCATCCAAGTCATCAGAGATCTTGATAGTAGCTGAGCATCGAGCTTCAGCTTCGTTGTTGATGAACTCGAACTGAGTATCCCCTTTCAGCTTCAAGAATTCACTCCTCACCAGTAATATTAGATATATCTGGATAACTGAAATATATATAATATTATCAAAACATTTGGTTGGTATAATACACACACACACACACACATACACAAACACAAACACATTTAAAATATCAACCTCAAAGAGAATTTTTTTTGACCTTACACTATTTTTTTTACATAATAAATGTATTTTAATGC
This sequence comes from Melinaea marsaeus rileyi, assembly GCA_918358865.1. NCBI lineage: Eukaryota > Metazoa > Arthropoda > Insecta > Lepidoptera > Nymphalidae > Melinaea > Melinaea marsaeus. The sequence goes on along the minus strand of OU911093.1, from coordinate 7,090,745 downwards.
TGATTTATTGACACATAAATTTACTTAGATTAAGTTAAATCAAACTTTGATTTCAGTATTATATTAATAGTAAGTATGTATGAAATATAAAGTTAACTTACTTATAGTCCATAGAAATACCATAGCAACAAATATAACGTACTTTAGAAGGAAGAATATAACAAATATATTCAAATATAAACCCATGTTGATGCAAAATATAACAGTTATGGCTATAACATTATAAATACTGTATCTGTAGTACATTCTGATTTTTCTGTAGTTTTTCTGTAATATCAAATTAATTTATTAATATTCAGATTGGTATAGTAAATACGATATGGTATGATCGTAGAAAACGCTGGGCCTGTTATTGAGCGAAGCGACCGGAGCGCTCTGCTGGAGACTTTGTCACATTATTTGTCACGAATAGGCTCGAAAACTACTTGACGGAAACTTATGAAAATTTGCAATCAAAAAGACACATTAGGTGATAAAATTTTTGAAAAACGTCATGTCGTTGAGGAATAATCGTCAAAAAGCTGATATCCCATTGAAGTCAATGGGAAACGATGAGTCATTACACTGGGCTCGCTTCGCTCAATATGTAAACGGCACCCGAGATTTTTTCGAGCGCAGAGAGACGAAATTGAGGGTCTGTTGGCGCCCCTAGTATATATATATATATTTGAAATACAAATAAGCTACAATATTAATATTCATGCATCATAATTATTATTAATTATTGGAATTGGACATGGTATATTGGAGTCAGAATTCAGTTCAGAATATATGAGACGAAGCTTCTTAGCATTCCATGGATTCACCGTGCGGGTGCCGGGCCCATCGCGTTGCAAGAAAAGGAGCGCAAACAATGCTTGGGACTTGCGACCCAGGTGTAGTTTTAAGGGGCCCCTTCACTATGCGCATTCCACTCACAGTTTGTTTGTTTGTTTCCCAGGGTACAGTAAGCTCCATAAGTATAACGCGCCTTAGTTGTTTTGAGTACAGGAATAAGTCCGGCCTAGATAACAAAACACAAACATCCCCGGGGATTTTGTATTGTCTTTCATACGCGTCCATCATGAGAGTCCAATCAGGAGACGCGTCCAAGATGGAATAAGGTTTTAGTTTCGATTTTTTTGACGAACCTGCCTTTACGAACTCTACTGATATTTTGGTGGTTGTTATACCCCTCTGCTCTCTTGCTCCAGAAAGCTCCAGATTTCTAAAACTTTATCGTGGCGACGCGAGTATTTATCTCTATTTAAAAGTACCCTACACCCTACTAGCAAGTGTTTCGCGGTTCCTACTGCCTCCCCACAGATGTTGCAAGATTTTTCGGTGGCTTTGCCCCATCTTATTAAGTTACTTTGATTTGGGAGAGTCATTTGGAATGCATTAAGATAAAACTTTAATAATGCTGGGGACCAATCATCAAGCAGGGTGCGCCATCTTAAAGCTAGTGGAATACAAAAATTTCCTATGGTCACCTATTTATTTTGCAATTCTAGGCTCATCGCGTGCAATCGCGTTATCGTTTTCATCTTGCCGAATAAAAGATTTTGTTATTTCTAAATCTTGTTGTTTCCTACTTGATCCTAGCCCTGCTTTATTTGTTTGAGCACCTATCATAAATTGTTTATAGAATTGAAGTCGTGATTCTAGCTCTGCGGCAATTTTATCTTTTGGGAGAGACGTTATAGTATCATCATTAGATTTTGAGATGATGTGTCTTTTGGTCACTCTTAGGTGTTTATAGAGTTTTAATGACATCTTCAACGTGTATTAAAGTCTTAATAATTTCTAAGTCTAAGCGTATAAGTACTCTCTTGTAAACTCACCTTATGAGCGCCGATTAAAAATATTGAATGGAAAACAACATCCACTATACTATTGAAAATTGTTAATAAAGTCATTAGTATTATGACATAATGTTCAGAGAAATCTAAATGTACTACAGCGACATACAGGTTGATTGAAGTATATATCAGAACTAGTGCACTCAGGATCTGCAAACATAAACATGTATTAAATATATTATTATTATATTATATATTAATTAACCGTTTGGGAGACTTTTTTTGTGTTTAGTTGTCTCCAGAATGCGCTAAATTAGCTAAAAATTTTCTCATGTATGTTTGAGCCGAACGCGGATGTTATAGCGAAAACAGATTGAAAAAATGTTTAGCCATTTAAAAGTTACCAAAAAAGATCACTCCTGCCATAGACAATATATTAGAGCTGCCCTGCGCGTGCGAGCAATGTGCAGAGCTAGAAGGTGACAATTAGTCCTAATAAATCGATATTTCCTGTAGCTATTCAGATGAAAGGAGAGGGACTCAGCTCAATACCCGCCGCGCACGGTTGGCGGTTCCTAGTTTTATATTAATTAATGTTATGTTATTTAAAATTTGTATGAAACTTACAAGTTTAATATATCCAACAATAAGCAATCCGATCCTGAGAGGAAAACAGAAGCAACACCTCCTCGGTGTTGGTATTTCACAACGCATTTTTTTTATTCAATTTATATTAAACATTAGTGAACTTTAGCAAAGGATAATTTAACGAGATACGTCTGTCCGTCCGCTTCGGATGTGTGGATGATAAAATTATCGCTAAAAATAATTCATTATCGCATGGTCATTTTGTATTGGCATTTTTCAGTGACTTTGCTCTTACAATAAATGCAAAACTAAATATCAAGTTATTAAGTAAATTACAATGAAAATCAAATAAAAAAAAAAGTTAAAAAAAAAAATTGTCTTCTTCAAAATTATCACCTCATCGACTGACCATTACCGAATTTCTTCTGTTCATGTCTTGTTTTTAAAGTCTTACTTAAAACAGTAAATTTTTTATAGTATGTGTCATTCCTCAAACAAAAGAAACTTGAGATCCATATATATTTCAGAGATGATAATGATGAAGGGATTATATAAATTAATAAGAGATATGAGTTGAGGTCGAGATTGATTACAGTTCTATCTTTTAAGGTAACTTGCCACAAATTTAATATACGATGGGCAAAGAATACAAACGGTAAGGAATTGCAATGTATGTTGCAATAATATGTGTTAGAGTGAAGGACTTATAGGTTAATATACCAAAAATGTTAACATATTTTTGTTGCCAAGAATATAACTTTTTGAAGCAGAAGATGGCCAATCTGAAATAATACGTCATATCTTTTCGGTTGAAATATTTGGGGACGAGGGGGCTATATGTTTGTTTTAAAGAATGATGTCTTTGTTAACTATTAAGAATTAATATTAACTATTGCATCACTTGAAGCTACGTTCTTGAACAATTTTAAAATAACATTTGCAAGACAGAAAAAGTAGATATACTCGTAGGAAATAATTTATGCCGTCGCCTAAATTTCAATGCAAAAATAAAATGTTTTCTAAAGCATGATTCTTTTCTACAACAAACCAGTCTTCTGGATGAGATTTTGGAATTGACTCCTGACCGATTGATCTTTCCTATTGTATTAAAAGAAAAATAAATAAATCGGGACCCGAGTCCGATCAATCTTTTAACTCTTAAAATAGTATAATTCTAGTGTAATAATATATTGGGATGATAATAGTATATCTATTTAACAGAAGGTTGTAGGCAATTAAAAAAATTTATCGCACTTTAATATATGCATAATTCCCCAACTTCAATAGCTTTCAGAGATCTTGCAGAAGGAACAACCATCTTGGAAACAAGATTGATGAAGGGGCAATTGCTGGATTTGACTTTGGGCATTTTAGAGGGCTTCAATAATATAGTTTAAAAAGTAAAAAAAGCAAGAATATCGTATTAGGTATAGAATATTCTGCTAGGCTTGTTTGACACTATGATTTTTTGTTTCTCCTGAAACAGAATGTTCTGAAGATCCATTTTTTAATTCAATACAGGTCTAAGTTAAACATCATTTTAATTCTGAGAGAAGTTGTAATGTTTATAACAAACAGTATTTGTGCAGTCCTATTTGTTATCAAGATCTAATCTGTTTTCAAATCTGTCTCTTTCTTTACTCTTATTTGTTCTTCGTTGTGAGTGTTTTAAAACCAAGAGTATACCTTATTATCTCTTTTATTTTTAAAAAATATGTTAATTAGTTAATACATTTAAAAATTAGTACCGACCTATAAATATTTTTATTTTATATTAGTTTCATTGATATATAAAGTGACTTTGAGAATAAACTTTATTTTTATAAATATGTGTGTAAAATACGTAAGCCATTTGATTTACGTCATACGAGAATTTAACATGCAGTAATATGATAACCTAATATCATGCATATATATATATATTTAAATGTATATATATATATATATATATATATATATATATATATATATATATATATATATATATATATATAAATATATATACAGCCTAAAATATACAATACAACCATGACAATGAACATCAAGTAAATGAATAAGCAAGCTGTGACTATTAAAATATAGGTAGGTGTTTAGAAATGAACTACTATATTATAGTAGTGACTTACTACTTACTACTATACAAACAAACAATAACCAATCTTACACCGACTTACAATCAATTTAAACTGACATTGTGCATCCGAGAGTATAATCTATATATATATATATATAAGCGATTTATCACTCACTGACTCATCATGAAATCTCCGAAACTATCTGTCCGATTAACTAAAAATTTTACATAGTTACTGCTTTTGTGACGTAGACGTCCACTATGAATGGATTTTATGGAATTCCTATCCCAATGGATTCCATATGAATAGTGTGCCCAGGGAAGCGGGAGGGAATAAAGTAGTATATATATATATACACAAATGTATAGCACTTTGAGACAAGAGTAGAACGTACATAAATATTTACTTTATTATCAGTGGCACAATTGTAATTATTCATTGATTTGCCTTAATAATACAATTGTAAACTATCTGGTAATTTATAATAAACGTTTTTAACAACTGAAACCTTGGAAAGAGAAGGTCTAGTACCTACCAGTGACGCTGGATATAAAGTCACTCTTTTCCCCCCATATTAATATGACCGTTCGTAACAGAGAGGCCTTTATTTTATGGCGTCTCTATCTCTTGTTAGGCAAGCAGAATAAAGTGTCCCTTAGAACCCCTCGAGCAAGAACGGGCAGAGTAGGGGGAGCATCAACCAAATCAAAGAGAAAGACAGGAAATGCCAAGGAAGAGATATTTATTACACTTAAATTTGGTGGTTTCACGTAAATACTTAGATGGTACAATCTATTCAAAATGTTCATTTATATTATAAAGCATAAGAGTTTTTGTTTATTTGTTTAGATGAGCTGATCTTTGAATCACTATATATACTACCGTCACAACAAAAACAAACCAAAATAGCAAAAGAATTTGCAGTGATTCCTCCACTGCCCTTCAGTTAGCGTTGAATGCAATATATTTTATAAATTGTAATAAATTCAGCAAGTATGTCAGTTTATAACCACAGCATATTTATTTTAAGATTTTTATTAACACAGTATCTATGATACTGGAGGAAGGTCACGTCAAAAGCATGAGGACCCCCCGGAGGCCATGTATGAAGAGGTTGATGTCTGTGGCCGAGGCGAAAGAGGTATGCAGGGACCGTAGCGTTTGGCGCTCCGTCGTCTCTGGCTACCCCGCAAGGGATATGGCGTGAAGCTATAATATTACAATTGAGCAGACATGAGCATCAATAGTCACTAATACAGAGAGACTATAACAGATTATTTATCAAAGTTTTACTCGTGTTTCGAAGCAAGAAAGATAAGATCCGACCTCTGGTTACTTGCATTTACAAACAAATTACTATTAAATTATATAACAATATAAACATCATAAGGATATCGAGAGAAAATAATTTCCATGGAGTAACAATGTTTCGTAAACCATTGATTTTCTATTCGTATGACTCACTGGACTTGGCAGACTCCTGTCTGGAGTGTAAACTAGATCAGTGTAGTCACTGCTACGAACCAGAAGGGATTGCAGTTTCATTTTATTCAAGTATAATAACTGTAGGCGCCACTCGAAGTCTGTTTTGCTGAATTTGTTGTGAAAACAGTATCCAAAGTGAATATGATATCGCGTAAGGGAATAAATTAGTTGATTGATATTAATTATTTCAAGTGGTGTCACCTCGGTACGTTTGTGACAGTATATTATTGTTCATAAAGGTGAAATCAACTTAAGTATCTAATAGTCTTTTACAAACAGTGTACTTATATTTTTCAGTGAATACGTTTCCTGTAAAGTTTCAAAAGCTAATAAATAATTTCAATGTAAACGTAAAAATAATGTTATTTCACTATTGTTGTAGTAGTTGTACTTTTACAATTACAGTTAATTATCTCATAACTAGGGGCGCCAACAAACCCTTAATTTCGACTCGCTGAGCTCACGAAATCTCGGGTGCCGTTTGCATATTGAGCGAAACGAGCCCAGTATATCAACTCATCGTTTCCCATCGTCTTCAATGGCATATCAGTTTTTTTGACATGATATTATTATTTTTTTTTTTGAAAACTTTTTTTATATTTTTTTATTTAAAACCATCGTCTAATGTGTTTCTTTGTGATTGCAAAGTTTCATAATTTTCCGTCAAGTAGTTTTCGAGCCAATTCGTGACAAAGAATGCAAAAAGTTTCCAGTAAAACGCTCCGCTCACTTCGTTCGCTTCGCTCAATAATAAACTGTTTTAAATTAAAAAACGTACAGAAATAACTAGATAAAATAAAATAACTAGGGGCGCCAACAAATCCTCAATTTCGATTCGCTGCGCTCGCGAAATCTAGGGTGCCGTTTGCATATTGAGCGAAGCGAGCCCAGTGTATTGACTCATCGTTTCCCATTGACTTCAATGGGATATCAGTTTTTTGACATGATATAAAAAAAAAAAATTTTTTTTTCGGAGACTTTTTTTAATTTTTTTTTCGTGACTCATGGAAGCGTGTCAAAGTTTGAATGACCGGACATCGGAGACACAAGAATCAGTACCAAAATGGTCCTGTTGTTCTGTTTGTCTCAGAATTGGAGTCTTTATATTATTTTTATTGAAGATGGTAAGATTTATTGTATGTTATTATATAACATCGTCATGTATAACTTTATACTGGTATTAAATCTATATTTCCAGTGATACAGTTGTGTGTAAATTACGTAGTGAAGAAAGATATTCCTGTGATGAGAAGCGACGAGGATTGTCGCGTATAATAACGACAAACAACATTTGCAATATACCAACAATGAACAACAACAATACTATATAATACGAGGCACATTTTTATATTGATCAAAATAATTATTGTTAATTATCTAATAACAATCGCTTGTATATAATTAATATCTCTAGAAACGAAGAAATAAAATCGTAAGTGGGTTCTAATAGTAGTAGGTAGATAATTAGTTAGTTTGTGATATTGGGTGCTACAAATATGTTTAAAAACACCTGCAAATAAAAAGCACTCAATTTTCTTATATTTACGGTATGTTAGTGGTCAAGAAAAACATGTTAAAAGAAACAATTCGTCGGAGAACAATGTTCGATAATGAAATTTAAAATTTAATGTCATTTTAATCAAAATACATTGATATTTAAGTAAGCAGAGATGGACTAATATTACTTAGATAACTCTTGCCTGCCGTAAAAGGCGACTAAAAAGGGGTTTCTGTGAGAACGGCAACCCACAGTAGATATGTTAAATGCTGTTAGCAGACCCTGCGAAGTAAAAACGCAAGGTGGATGGCCTAAAGGGCGGCGGTAGTTAGCACTGCTGCTACCGTCGGCTTGACACATCATCCCAACCCTTCTGTGATCGTAGCGTGAAAGAACAGAAAACGTAGGAACAGAAAGTTCCACTATTTTAAGGAGGGGAGGACGATTGTGTGCACCTGAGTTTACGCGTACGCTTGTGCATTTAAAAATATCCTGCGCATTTGACCGCTTTCGAATATAGACATCGATTTCAAAAGCCCTGGGTGAAAGTTTCCTTCCCTGTTTCAAGATAACATGCAGTGCTGCGTCGCCGTCGACGGTGAGTAGTCAGAGTTTTTCCCCGTTACCTCTGGATTTAACCAAGGGTGCGTTTTAGCACCTACAATATTCGCGTTGTACTTTGCAGTAGTAGTCGCAGAAGTCTTACAGACTTCGACAGCAGCTGTACGCATCCGCTTTCACACAGACGGTAGGTAGACGGTCTCTTTAATTTGGACAGACTGTACAGAAGCGTGTACTAAAGTGTCGCATGCCATGATCACAGAGATCATGTACGCTGACGATCTTTGTTTTTTAGCGGAAACCCCAGATGGATTTCAACTGCTAATGACGAAATTTCATCAAGCGTGCTGTACCTTTGGCCTAAAGATAAGTGTCAAAAAGACGGGTGTGATGTCCTTAGACATACACGGTCATGAGACATTATCGATAATGCTTGGTAAAGAGTTGTTATAGCAAGTTGATAAGCTCCGCTATTTGGGGAGCACTATAACATCTAAGTGTGACCTTGCTGCTGAGATCAACAGCAGGATAGGTGCTGCTTCTGCAGCGTTTTGGAAGTTGTGTTATAATAATTGTAAACTATCTTGTAATTTATAATAAACGTTTTCAACAAACTGATACCTTGGAAAGGCAAGTTCTAATACCTACCAGTGACGCCGGATAAAAAGTTACTCTTTTCCCCCCATATTAATATGACCGTTCGTAATAGAGGGGCCTTTATTTTATGGCGTCTCTATCTCTTGTTAGGCAAGCAGAATAAAATATCCCTTAAAACCCCCCGAGCAAGAACTGGCAGAGTAGGGGGGAGCATCAACCAAATCAAAGGCGAGAAAGATAGGAAAGGCCAAGAAAGAGATATTTATTACACTTAAATTTGGTGGTTACACTTAAATACTTAGATGGTACATTCTATTCAAAATGCTTATATATATTATAAAGTAAAAGAGTTTTTGTTTATTTGTTTAGATGAGCTGATCTTTGAATCACTATATATACTACCGTCACAACAAAAACAAACCAAAATAGCAAAAGAATTTGCAGTGATTCCTCCACTGCCCTTCAGTTAGCGTTGAATGCAATATATTTTATAAATTGTAACAAATTCAGCCAATATATCAGTATATAAACACAGCATTTGTATTTTAAGATTTTAATTACTATTGAATTGAAGATGTTACGGTGAGAATGAAGAATATCGTGATCAGGTGGTTTGGGCACGTCGAACGAATGAGTGATGAAAGAATGCTAAAAAGATTTATACAGGAAAAGTGAGTGGTAAGAGAGAAAGGGAGAGGCCTCGAATGACCTTCGAAAACACTGTATCTATGATACCGGAGGAAGGTCACGTAAAATGCATGAGGACCCCCCGGAGGGCATGTATGAAGAGGTTGATGTCTGTGGCCGAGGCGAAAGAAGTATGCAGGGACCGTAGTGTTTGGCGCCCCGTCGTCTCTGGCTAGCCCTTAAGGGATATGGCGTGAAACTAAATAAATAAAGAAATATAAATATTACAATTGAGCAGACATGAGCATCAATAGTCACTAATACAAACAAAGAGACTATAATAGATTATTTATCCAAGTTTCACTCGTGTTTGGAAGCAAAAGAGATAAGATCCGACCTCTGGTTACTTATTTACAAACAAATTACTATTAAATTATGTAACAATATAAACATCATAAGGATATCGAGAGAAAATAATTTCCATGAAGTAACAATGTTTTGTAAACCATTGATTTTCTATTCGTATGACTCACTGGACTTGGCAGACTCCTGTCTGGAGTGTAAACTAGATCAGTGTAGTCACTGCTACGAACCAGACGCGAATGCAGTTTAATTTTATTCAAGTATAATAATTGTAGACACCACTCAAAGTATATTTTGCTGCATTTGTTGTGAAAATAGTATCCAAAGTGAATATGATACCGCGTAAGGGAATAAATTAGTTGATTGATATTAATTACTTTAAGTGGTGTCACCTCGGCACGTTTGTATATTATTGTTCATAAAGGTGAAATTAACTAAGTATCTAATAGTTTTTTACAAACAGTGTATTTATATTTTTCAGTGAATACGTTTCCTGTAAAGTTTTAAAAGCTAAATAATTTCAATGTAAACGTAAAAATAATGTTATTTCACTACTCTTGTAGTAGTTGTACTTTAACAATTACAGTTAATTATCTTATAACTAGGGGCGCCAACAAACCCTCAATTTCGACTCGCTGCGCTCGCGAAATTCCGGGTGCCGTTTGCATATTGAGCGAAACGAGCCCAGTGTATTGACTCATCGTTTCCCATCGTCTTCAATGGCATATCAGTTTTTTTGACATGATATTAATTTTTTTTTTTGAGAACTTTTTATATATTTTTTTATTTAAAACCATCATCTAATGTGTGTCTTTGTGATTGCAAAGTTTCATAATTTTCCGTCAAGTAGTTTTCGAGCCAATTCGTGACAAAGAATGCAAAAAGTTTCCAGTAAACGTTTCGTTCGCTTCGCTCATTAATAGTTTTATTCAAAAAAGTAGTAGCAATTATTATAAATACTGTTCGCATTTATCCATTTTGTTTTTTTGTTTATTTCAGAGGTAATATTATATTTAGTGGATCAGTGTTATAAGTAAAAGAGACGTGACTCATGGAAGCGTGTCAAAGTTTGAATGACCGGACATCAGAGACACAAGAATCAGTACCAAAATGGTCCTGTTGTTCTGTTTGTCTCAGAATTGGAGTCTTTATATTATTTTTATTGAAGATGGTAAGATTTATTGTATGTATTTACAAAGCTTCTTAAATACTTAACACTTCGTTTCGTATGCTTTGCCGCAACCGTGTTTAGAAGAAAACGAGGTATAGGTGTCAGACACCTTCACCTCTACTTCTTTCTTTCCGTCGGTCCGGTCGTCCCGACTTGAAATTATAATTTTTGTGTTTCCAGGCACTTTTTTAGGGATTTTATCAAGGTGAAAATAAGACTTGTTGATTAGGATAATAAGCTACATTTGATTAAAAGTCAAATAACATATTAACATTTTATAAATACTACTATTTCTTTACTTGCAGGTAGTAAACCTGGTGATTTTAGAATTACTTTTCATGGGTCTATGTGCAGTTATATTTACATCGTCATCGGTATACAATACTATTTGTGTTTTACTAACATATGTCGCCATGTACATTGATGCAGTGGATTTTATAATGGGATTTGCTATTATTATAAGCTATTGTATGGTAAGAATAATATAAAATGATTATAAGTTACAGAAGATAAATAACAAGTATGTGGACGAGGACCACTCGCTGCCACGCCTCATAGGCGCAATGATTGACAGCGAGAGGTGTTGGGTCACAAAGGCCTCCTTCTGCGAGCAAGTCATCGCCGCGAAGGAGGCCGCGGAGCGGGTCAGGGAGCAGGCCTCCACCGCTGACCCACTCCGTAGGGGAAGGCTGGGAAGAAGGAGGCGGGAGTACGCCCGCCGCTTCCTTCCCCAGTTGTAGTGCCTTGGTGGGAGGGGAGGGCGACCTCTCTCACCTAGTCCAGGGCTACGTCGTGAGGGTGCTCTAAGTTGTTCGGAGCACCCTTACATGGGGGGGTACCGCTGGGGCGCCACGGTGAGTTCGCAAGCGATCCCATGGCGTCCCATTAAGGCGTTGAGGGCATCCGTTGGTTTTTTAGTGGGTAGCCTTAAAAATGGCATCGTGCTCGATGCTGCCGGGTAGTCCCACATAACCCTCCGACCATCACCATCTTGGTCGGCGGGTATCCGTAACGGATTTTTCCAACGATATAAAAAAAAAAAAAAAGTATGTGGTATATTTTTTTGTTTCAGAAATATGAAAAATATATGGAATTTTATCATAGAAGAAGTATTTATGTTTTTATCTTACTATCCGCGTTATGCTGTTCGTTAATGTATATGATTCTCCATAATATGTGGCATGTGATCAAATTATTATTTCTTCTTATCCCATGTCTGTGTGAGTATATTATATATGATACATAATTATATTAATTTGTTTTACAGCATTTATATAACATCGTGATGTATATCTTTATATTGGTATTAAATCAATCTTTTCAGTGATACAGTTGTGTGTAAACTACGTAGTGAAGAAAGATATTCCTGAGATGAGAAGCGACGAGGATTGTCGCGTATAATAACGATAAACAACATTTGCAATATACCAACAATGAACAACAACAATACTATATAATACGAGGCCTATTTTTATAATAAGAATAATTATTGTTAAATATCTAATAACAATCGCTTGTGTATATTTAATATCTCTAGAAACGAAGAAATAAAATCGTAAGAGGGTTCTAATAGCTAGTAGATAATTAGTTAGTTTGTGATGTTAGGTGCTACAAATATGTTTCAAATCACCTGCAAATAAAAAGCACTAAATTTTGTTATTGAAAAAGAATCAGTGTTTTTAATTAACAAGTCATATTAAAATGCGAAGCAATTAATCGAAGAACAGTGATTGACGAACTAACATTAACTTAGATACTTAATATTTATATAGGATTTTTGTATTTAGACTATTTTTACCACAGAAGAAATTATTTACATAAATATAAACTTTATTTTTATATTTTATCTTAATTTTAATGAGAATGGATGATATATTAAGTATTTATGAAATTTCATTGTTTGTTAAGTATTTGTAAATTTCAATCACGTTATTTAAATATTAAACTAAATAATTGTTACTATTTTAGAGTTTTCATATTTAATTCAAATGTGCCATAAAGTATACGTTTAAAGTTTAAAATGCTTTAAAATATAAATTGTACAGCAATGACGAGATAAAATTAAAAAACTTTTTACAACGACTTTGTTTGCTTGATCCCTAACTCCGACAAAGAAACATCTAATCGCATTTAAGATTTATACAAATTCGTACATTTGTAGCTTAATTGTAATAATACTCCAAAGCAATTTTCTTGTTCTTGTTTGTATTTTGAAAATGAAAAAAAATATTATATATTTAAGATAAAGTATTAAAAACCTGTTCATTAGTTTAATCAGAATTATATTCAAATCATCTTTTTATCAGAATATATTATATTTATTTTCCTATATGATTGTCTGGACCAATAAAATATAAGCACACTAAGTATCTCCGAAATCGGTCAAGTAGTTTGTCTTAAGACACAATAGAAATGAACAGACAAACCTAATTTAAAAGTCTGAATTACAATGGCAAAACTTTTAAAAGCTTGTCCGACAAGTTTTAATGGCGGGACAAGAGAACAGCATTTACTGTGCCTTAATAAGGTTGATGTTATGTTCCTCTCAAACATTGTTTTTGTATTAGATCTTTAAAAGTACTACCAGCCTACGTTCCTAGTTTATTCTGTGGCATCCTTAAAGCATTTTAAAAGTGAATGTTTCGACAGTATAGAAATAGACAAACATTATTTTATATAAGTAAGATTATTTTGTAAGCATGATGTCTACGGCCGAGGCGAAAGAGATATGCAGGGACCGTAGCGTTTGGCGCTCCGTCGTCTCTGGCTACCCCACAAAGGATATGGCGTGAAGCTAAAATAAAAAAAAATAACAGATCGATGATAACTGGGAGATGCATCGGCATTCTTGCGTTAAGAATACATCAAAGTTTCTAAAATAAGTACTTAAATATTATACTACACGGCGTAACTTGACTGTGCTGTTCTGCTTATTGGAAGCGAGGGTTGTTTTTCAAAACAAACAATTCAAGTTCGAATAAGGTTTACTTATTTATTTTCCTTCCTTATTTTTAAGGAACTTCAAAATAAGTTAAGCTTAAGATTCGCAGCTGAACTGATCCTGATGATTCAGTGTTGATGAATGGATCCCTAAGTTATCCAGTATAAAATATTTTTCTACAATTTGAAGTATAAGAATGAATTATATGAACATTATTACTTCAATGTCGTAGTTTGTGTATGAATCCTTGGGCTTAGCAGCTCATAAACCTCTGAGCACTAGGTATCCTCAGTTCTAAGGCGATTATTTATGTAACTTAAAAAGTGAAATTTCGATATATTGAAATGAAATCATCATATATTTACGTTAGTCTCTTCTTGTATCTGTGTAGATACACACGCATCTGTGTCTGTATCTACACACACATCTGTGTGTATACACACACAGATGTGTGTGCTTGGTGTTTATTGTAAGATTCTCGTTGAACTTTTAAACTCGGTTTGTCTGTTCATTTCTGTTGTATCATAGGACAAACTATTAGACCGAATTTGGTGACATTTAGTGTGCTTATTATTTATCGTTCCAGTCTTTAAGTAGGATATTTTTTTTTCCGGAAAATAATACAAATATATTTTGGTAAAAAGATGTTTTGGATATAATTGTAATTAACTACTGAACAGGTTTTTAATATTTTTTTCAAAATATAGTTTTAAAAAATCTTAATTTCAAATCCAAACAAATAAGAAAATTACTTTGGAGTATTTTTGGAATTAAGCTACAAATGTAAGAATTTGTATAAATCTTAAGTGAAAACAATGTCGTTGTGAACAGTTGTCTATTAATTTTATCTAGTGATTGTTGTATATTTTATATTTATTAGCGATATTTTATTCCTACAAAGTGTAAAGTTTTGATTGAAAAGTAAGTGTATTGCAGTCTGTATAAATAATTCTTATTTTTAGAGCATTTAAACAGTAAAACAGATTTAAGATCAGTTGATTATTATATTTATTATAAACTTTAAACGTATACTTTATGGCACATTTTGAATTAAATATGAAAACTCTAACACAGTAACAGTTGTTTAGTATAATATTTACATAACGTGATTGAAATTTACAAATACATAAGAAACAATGAAATTTCATAAATACTTAATATATCATCCATTCTCATTAAAATTAAGATAAAATATAAAAATAAACTTTATATCTATTTAAATAATTTCTTCTGTGGTAAAAATAATTGACATATAAAAATCCTACATAAATAAATATTTTGTATGTAAGTTCGTCCGTCTGACCGATTTCGGCCATGGCGACCAGTTAGACTCCTAGTCTGATCAGCGCTGATGCGCTCTTAGATGGCTAGAATAGCCAATCTTGTGAATAAACTGCCGTGCGCATTGAGAACATGGCAGTTTACCATCTATATAATTGTACCGAATGATCGTGGGTGTAAGGGCCATTAATTCGTTGCGTTTACTATTGAGGTCAGCTTTGCTTAGCTTTGATTCAAAAACGCGTATTTTTTTCTGAAAATGCCCATGGCACTTTGAGAGCTCAATATTGCATCTTTTCATATGACGCTTCTGAACATCTTTGTATCTGAGGAGTTGGCCGCCTACTTTACGCTTGCCCTCCCGTAATTCAGAATAGTAGATGCGCTTCGCCCCTCGGTCCTCACACATCCGTGCGACGTGTCCGCACCACCTAAGTTGCCGACTCATAAGGTAAGACTTAATGCCACCGACAATGGCTCGTCGTAGAACTTCGGTATTTCGCACACGATCAGACCAGCTGATCTTCATAATGCTGCGCAGGCATTTAAGGTGAAACCTGTCCAGCGTGCCCATATGGTGACGGTATAAGCACCACGATTCCGAGGAGTAGAAAAGGTTTAGCAGCACTATCGCCATGTACACCGATATTTTAGTGGCCAGTTTCAAGTCGTGTGAGTGGATGATGGAAAAAATTGCTTCTCATATATCTCGGTCTGGGCGGCATCCAAACTGGGTTTCCAGTAGAATTCTTTCAGACAAATTCCTGGGGCGATTTAATAGTACTCTGGCAAGAACCTTGTGATGCGATGACAGTCACGGCTACTACCATCTGCTGAGTGGGAATGAGCATTTTTAAAGCACCTTTTCTAGCCCCCTCTTCGGTTGAGCGAAGAAAGCAGTGGAACGGAAACCCGTTACGACCAGAGAAGGTTTCGGATGATGTATCTAGCCGACGGTAGCAGCAGTACTAACTACCGCTGCCCTTACGCCATCCACCTTGCGTTTTTACTTCGCCGGGTCTGCTAACACCATTTAGCATATCTGCTGTGGGTTGCCTTTCCTGCCGAAGCCCCTTTTTAGACGTTTTTTACGACAGGCAAGAGCTATTTAAGTAATGTTAGTCCGTCTCTGCTTATTTAAATATGTAAGGTATTTGATTTAAATCACTTTTGTATAACGTAAATACGTATCAGATGAATTCTTTATTGAAGCATAAATTTGATTATTATCGATCATTGTTCCTCAAATAATTGTTTCTCTTTTCTTAATGACAAACATACCGTTTTTAAAATATAAGAAAATTGCGTTTTTTTTTATTTGCAGGTGATTTTAAACATATTAGCGCCTAATATCACAAAACTTACTAATTATCTACTACTATCTATTACACACCACTTATGATTTTATTTCTTCGTTTCTAGAGATATTAAATAAAAACATGCAAGTGATATTAGATAGTTGACAATAATTATTCTGATAAATATAAAAATAGGCCTCGTATTATAGAGTATTGTTGTTGTTCATGGTTGGTATATTGCAAATGTTGTTTATCGTTATTATACGCGACAAACCTCGTCGCTTCTCATCTCAGGAATATCTTTCTTCACTACGTAGTTTACACACAACTGTATCACTGAAAAGATATTTAATATCAGCATAAAGATATACATCACGATGTTATATAAATGCTGTAAAAAGGAATATTATGGTTAAGTATCATATATAGTATACTCACACAGACACGGGATAAGTATAAATAATAATTTGATCGCAGACCACATATCTTTGAGAACAATATACATTATCGAACAGCACAACGTGGATAGAAAGATAAAAACATAAACACTGCTTTTATGATAGAATTCCAGAAGTTTTACATATTTCTGAAACAATAAAAAATATACTATATATTTGTTTTTAACTTCTGTAACTTCTGTAATATAATTCTTACCACACAATAGCTTATAATGAGAGTTAATCCCATAACAATATCGAGTGCATCAATGAACATGGCGACATTTATTAGTGAAATATAAAGAGTACTGCATTCCGATGTCGATGAATATAAACAAGACAAAAGACCCTTGGAAAGTAATTCTGACAGCCAATAGTTTACAACCTGCAGGTAAGGAAATAGTATTTATAAAATGTTAATACTCCGATGAGGTGGTGTATATTATATGTGCATTTGATTTAATCTGCTGCTAATTGTTTAAAGAATGATATAATTTCAGTACAGAATACGGAACTCGAAAAAAATGTTTTCACCTATAATTACAATATAACCTATTACTTTACAGATTTTTAATCAAATGAAGCATATTGTTTTAATCAAGAAATCATTTTTAATTTCGAAAAAATCACTGGTTTTTAAGGAAAATACAAAGAAATTGAATTATTATTTCAAGTCGGCACGACGAGACCGACGGAAAGAACGACGACGGAAAGAACGACGAGGTAGGTATCTGACACTTCTATCTCGCCTTCTTGAAAACATGGTTGTGACAAAGTATTCAAAACATCGAGTTAAAATTATATACAATAAATCTTACCAACTTCAGTAAAAATAATAGAAAGAGTCCAAGTCTCAGACAAACAGAAAGACAGGACCTCTTCGGTACTGATACTTGTGTCTCCGATGTCCGGTCATTCGAACTTTGTTGACACGCTTCCATGAGTCACTTCTCTTTTACTTATAATACTAATCCACTAAATATAAGCTCTAAAATAAACAAATAAAACAAAAATGCAAACAGTACTTATAATAATTGCTAAAATACTTTTTTAATAAACTATTGTTATAAGATAATAAACTGTAATTGTAAAAGTACAACAACTACAACAATATTGAAATAATATTATTTTTAGGTAAATCAAATTTAAAATATTTACTAGAAGCTTTAGAAACTTTACAGGAAACGTATTCACTGAAAAATAGATATACACTGTTTGTAAAGGAGACACTTAGTGTATTTTTTTAGTTAATTTCACCTTTATCAACAATAATATTCTGTCACAAACGTGCCGAGGTGAGAGCACTTAAAATAATTAATATCAATCAACTAAATTATTCCCTTACGCGGTATCATATTCACTTTGGATACTGTTTTCACACTAAAAGCAGAAAAACAGACTATAAGTGGCGTTTACAATTATTATACTTGAATAAAATTAAACTACATTCGCGTCTGGTTCGTAGCAGTGACTACACTGATCTAGTTTACACTCCAGACAGGAGTCTGCCAAGTCCAATGAGTCATACGACTAAAAAATCAATGGTTTACGAACCATAGTTACTTCATGGGAGTTATTTTACTTGATATACTTATAATTTTTGTTTCCCTATATAATTTGAAGAATTGTAATTTGCTTGTGCCTCACGGTTATCTATGGTTGATGAAAAATCCGCGCTAATTTTAACCAGATACTCATCGCTCGGGTCTCATCTCTTTTGCTAAAAAACATAAGCAACACTTGGAAATATAATATAATTATAAAGACGTGTTTTTATTGCTTGTAATCCAAAAGTTAAGCTACTTGTATTAATTTAACATTTTTTTCCGAATCAACTAGTGTTTTTGCTCTAGGGGCGGGGGATTGGACGTCTCTTCGGCGGTGGTAGGTCGGCTGGATTTTTGTATTTTATTGCCGATGTTTCGCTATCTCTAGTGACGGTTGGCGGCTCCATGACGGTATGCTTAGGTAATGTCGGCGCGGCGGATGGTGTCTAGGCACCAGTATCTCGGCACCGCGTCCAAGGCTTCCGAAGATCTCGTTGAATTCACTGTCTCAGTATATTCAGTACCGGTAATACCTTTAGTCCTGTTCTTGACCTAAACGTTTCTTCACTGGCTGTCGTTTGAAGTGAAGATTCCGGGCTTACTTTCTGTCCCTTGCCCACTGACCGTGTTACCGGCATCCTGCTTGATTAATTTAACAAATAACGTTTTCTTATTTATTTCCCTTCCTAATTGTTGAGGTACTTCACTATAAGTTAAGGTTAAGGTTCGCAGCTGAACTCATTCCGATGATTGAGCGTTGAGGAATGAATGCCGGTCCTACGATTAGTTCCTAATTTATCTAAAACCTCTAATTACTAGGTCACCACAGTTCTTCTTAGGAGCTTATTTATGTAGTTTAAATAGAAAAATATATAGAAACGGTATCATATGTTTACGTTAGTCTCTTCTTGGTTCTGTGCGCGTGTGTGTGTGTGTGTTTTTGTTTATTCTAAGATTTACATTGACTTTTAAATTAGGTTGGTCTGTTCATTTCTATTTTGTCTTAGGACAAACTACTTGACCGATTTCGGAGACACTTAGTGTGCTTATATTTTATTGGTCCAGTATGTAGGATAATAAATACAATATATTCTGATAAAAAGATGACTTGGATATAATTAAAATTAAACTACTTAACGGGTTTTTAATAAATTTTAGGCGTGGTATTAACTTACATAAAAATATTACAATCTTTGTCTCATTTTACTTAGCATATAATATTGCTCTATAACATGCTCAGCAACTATCGGTTTAGAATCTCAATTGAAAAGAAAATCAGTTCATCATCAATAAAATTATAGCCATAAATCTGTCTTTTAAATGAATCTCAACTTTTTAAACTTTTTTTCTAGACTGAATTTTTTTGTTCTGTTTTTTTGCAGAACCATCTTTAGGAAAAGATCTAGCCATGTGCCAAATTCTAAAAAAATACATCTATAGGTTTTAAAATTACCGATGTCGTTAAACAGCAAAATGAACGGTTAAGAGATTCGCTTACGCTCAGCTTAATAATTGTATTAAATTACCCAATACTTATATTGTAAAATTTTAATTGTAATTGATCCCAATACTTAAATTATAATTGTTCCAGGAAAGTGACATACATAACAAACACTGCAATTTCATAAATTAATACTTAATAAATCATATATTCTCAATAAAATGAAGATTAAGTAAATAAATAAAATTTGTCTCTATATAAATAACTTCTGTGATAAAAACAGTCTACATATAAAAATATATAAATATTTGTCCATCTCTGCTTACGTCAATATGTAAAGCTGTCTGATTAAAATATCATTCATTATACGTAAATACGAGTACGTATCAGATGAATACTTTAGTGAATTATTTGATTATCAAAGATTGTTCTCAGACTAATTATTTCTTTTAACATGATTTTTTTTATTAACAACAAATAATCTTTTATTTATTTTCAAGCCATATCCCTTGCAGGGTAGCGAGAGACGACGGAGCGCCAAACGCTACGGTCCCTGCATACCTCTTTCGCCTCGGCCACAGACATCAACCTCTTCATACATGCCCTCCGGGGATCCTCAAGAAATAAATTTGCAAGTGATTTTAACCATATTCATAGCACCCAATATCACAAACTAATTAATTATCTACTTAGACACCACTTACAATTTTATTTCTTCGTTTCTAGAAATATTAAATGCTAGCGGCGATTGATATTAAATAGATGACAATTACCTATCTTGATTTTATTATAGGCTTTATGTTATAGAATTCAATAGCTATTATGATTATATTGTTAATGTTATTTGCGGTTATCATACACGACAGTTCTCGTCGCTTCTCATCGCAAGAATGTCGTTCTTCAAAATGTAGTTCACAAACAACTGTATCACTGAAAAGATAAAGATTAAATTTTAGTATAAAGATATATATTACGATATTGTATAAATGCCGTAAATATATATACATATAAGCGGTTTACCACTGACTGACTTATCACGAAATCTCCGAAACTATCTGTCCGATTAACTTAAAATTTTACATAGTCACTTTTTTTATTACGTAGACGTCCACTAAGAACGGATTTTATGGAGTTCCTATACCAACGAATTTCAACTTTTTTCCAACATTTCGCCAAGGCTTAAACCTGTAGGTGCTATACACTGAACGCAGGGGTAGGAGTTACTATAGAACCAGTTACCATAGCAACGGATGATATGAGAGGTTACCATAGCAACCTAAGTTCACATCCAAATTAATAGTCGCGAAGCGGGAGGGAATAAGCTAGTATATATACATACTCACACAGACACGGGATAAGAAAACATAATAATTGTATCACATGCCACATATGAGGGAGAATCATATACATTATCAAACAGCATATAACAGTTAGTATGATATAAATATAAATACTTCTTTTATGATATATTTCCATAAATTTTACATATTGCTGAAACAATAATAAATGTTATGTAATAGTTTTTTATTACTATAAATTATAATAATTTTATATAAATCTTACCACACAATAGCTTATAATCAGAAATAATCCCATAATACTATCGAATCCATCAATGAACATAGCGACATATATCAGTCCAAGACATATAGTACTGTAGGTAGATGGGGGTGCATCGCTCACCACACTCATACCCAGGATGAGTAACCCTAATAGACTCAAGTTTATGCCCTGCAGACGAAGAATAGTATTTAAAAAATGAAAATATTCCTATGAGGTGGTATGTTATGTGCATTTATTTTGATAATTTGCTTGAAGAATGATTTAATTTAAATGAAATAATTTTTATATTCTCTAGTTTTCATAACCACTTCAAAACTGATTTATATTTACAATAGAACCAATTACTTTACAGATTTTTTATCATTTGTTTTTGATGCTTTTCGCTTCGAAAAAAGTCCTCTTATTTTTATAAAAAACAAGTTGAGGGGAAAAAAACTGACAACTATATCGCGTCTTCCTGAATACGATTGCTGCAAAGCCTTTGAAACATCGACTAAGAATAAAATATGTTAAGTATTTAAGAGACTTTGTAGAATTGCGTCTTCAAGTCAACCAAAGGTTCTTTAAACCTAAATATAATAACAATAAATCTCACCGTCTTTAATAAAATTAATACAAAGAGTCCAAATCTGAGACAAACACAAAAACAGGAACATTTTGACACTGATACTTGTGTCTCCGATGTCCGGTCATTCAAACTTTGCTGACACGCTTCCATGAGTCACGTCTCTTTTACTTATAACACTGATCTACTAAATATCAGCTCTGAAATAGCAAACAAAATAAAATAGATAAATGAAACCAGTACTTATAATAATTGCTAAACTTTTTTGAAATAAAGTATTCTTAGAAAATATAACATTGTAATGATGAAAATAACAATTACATCACTTTTGCAATAACTTTAATTTAAGTATTTTAACTCACATTTAATTTTTTTACTAGAATTACTAATAAATACATGTACGCTGCCTGTAAAAGAGTCAGTTAGTATATTTTTTAAGTTAATTTCACCTTTATGAACAATAATATCCTGTCACAAACGTACCGAGGTGATACCACTTAAAGTAATTAATATCAATCAACTAATTTATTCCCTTCCACGGTATCATATTCACTTTGGGTACTGTTTTCAGAACAAATGCAGCAAAACAGACTTTGAGTAGCGCCTACAATTATACTTGAATCAAATTAAACTGCATTCCCGTCTGGTTCGTAGCAGTGACTACACTGATCTAGTTTACACTCCAGACAGGAGTCTGCCAAGTCTAGTGAGTCATACGAATAGAAAATCAATGGTTTACCAAACATTGTTACATCATGGGAATTATTCTCTTCCATCGCAATCTGACCCGAAAGGTTACTAAATGTAACCAGATTCCCACTTTTCGGAACTCATATCTCTCGCTTGAAAATACAATTGAAATATAATCTGTTATAGTCTATGAGTTTGTGGTAGCGTGTGTATGTTGATGCTTCTCTGCTCAAATTTAATTGACCGAAGGACGAATGCTGAGCGTAGCGAAGCGTTTGTCCGAAGGACTACGTTTCCACTTGATAGATCCATTCTGCTATTTTTCCTTATGTATTTCAGTGTGTTTGTTCCGGCGTAGCCGGCATATTTTTCATCCTATCGTCACAAAAATCGCCAGGCGTATTCTTTGAATTATTTGATTTTTTATGTCGTGCCGTTTTTTTGCTTGGGCGAAAAAATCCAAAATGACGGATTTCTGATCCGTATCACAAAAACGGACTTTGCGGCAGCTGGCGGGCTGTCTAAGTATTCTTTGCCGAAATCTAAGGTGTTTTTTTTTGTTTTGTTTTAGGTCCAGTGTATGGTGGTTACGGGGGTGGCGCTCATACTTGAAATATCGTAACCACTGCACCTCGTGAAATCCACTATAAATAATTTCCCAACATTATCTCATCCCCTAACGTACTGAGGTACAGAACGACTACTAATAAAATAAAATATGAACATTTTTAAATATTTAAATTAATTTCTACCAATATTTATCACAATTGTAAAACATGTTATTGTTAAATTTATAACAATTTGTTAAATATTTTTCTATACTCTATTGCAAATGCTTTGCTATTTTTGTTATAAAGACGTGTTCTTGTTGCTTGTAACCCAAAACTTGAGTTACTTGTATCAATTTTTTTTACGAATCCACCTAGTGTTTTCACAGCTCCTTTAAATAAGCAAACAAAAAACTGTTTAGCATATGATAATATGAATAAAATTTTGGGATAGATTGTATCATCTTTCTTGAATATTTTACAGCAATCAGAGCAATCAAAAGTGGTACAGAAGAAGTGGGTGTTTTAACATTAATGTTACAAACAAAAAATGTAAAAGAAAGATCATATAATGAATAGCGGCTTTGATTGTCAAACTATAAACGAGGCGTAGCAAATAGTTTTTGGTTAATAGAAAATGATGGGTGTGATATAATAAATGCTGGTGATTTTAAAGGTGCAATAATAAAAGAAAATACATTCAAAGCCAGGCATAGTAACGATTTAGGAAATGTAAGTGTTAAATATAGAAATTAAGAGGAGGGCTAAAAGAGTCTAAGAGAGTCTAAGCTAAGAGACTTATAAGAGATCAAGGGAAGTCAATCAAAAAACATTTTTTTTGGAATTAATTGCAGCATATTTATTATATAAATATTATATTTATTGTCAATTTAATTCTACATTAGAGTATATCGTTTAAGGCATATTTCAATTTCAATACAAGACTACATTATATAGTTCAAAAATAGTACTAACTAATAATCATTTTGCATGTAGTATGTTCTAAAATGTCTTTTCATTTTAGTATTTAAAATGCCACTTATCATCAAGTCGTAAGAACAAAATAACTTCATAATAAATTTCACTTTTCTGGCACAAATTTTACTATATGTTTTCCATTTACTTTTAAACATTACTTTCCGTCACTGCAATCATTTTTCTGCGCTGTTTCATTGGAGGACTTCTTGTATTCAAATGCTCCAAACGAATTAATTATTTATATAGTTAGTACCTACGGTCTTTTTACTTCTTTGATACTTGACATTCATTGAGATCGGAAGGTTATATAAAAATATTTGATAATTATGTGAAAAACTATACTTTATAAAGTTTTATAGATGACAGTGAACGTGTATACTCGTATCTACTCTGAGTTTCTGGGTTATTACAGCGGGAACTGAATGTTGTTTCTCAGTTTTAGAACTTCACACTTCACCATATAGTTTAAGCATCCCTGTATCACTAAAAATATAGAACATTCTTATCTTTAGACTGCTACCAACATGTTTGTTCATTTTGCTTTAAATGTTATATTTTTATGAATATAAAATGATACTTACCCAGAATTAAAAGAAATAAATTTAATAAATATTAACATAGCACCTATATTGCGACTAAATATATAAACTGCTGAGCAACACAGTACTGTTATTGAAACAAAAATATAGATACTATATTTATAATAAATTTCCATTATACCTCGGTCTTTCTGAAATAAAAACATGTAAGACCATGTTCTAAGTTGTAAGCTTAATAAAGAAAGCTAAGTAAGTCGCTGTAAGTTATAAACGATTCTACAATTCTTACCACACAAATGCCTATAATAGTAATTAATCCAACAATAATATCTACAACATCAATTAAAATAGTAATCCATATTAATACAACGTGGTATAATGACTTCGAATCAAACATGTAAAATAGTAACATTGTATAAAAAAATATTAATAATAGTCCCAAGTTCAGTATCTGGAGACAAAGAAAAAAATAATAATATAATAATATTAAAAGAAAAGAAATAGTAATGGAAATATCCTTAATCGTTCTTTCATTTTAGTGAAAAGTCAATTTTGTAATAATAACAAAACAATTTGGAATTTAATTGAGCTGAGCGTAAGCGAAACTCTTAACCGTTTGGGAGACCTTTTTCTTGTTTTGTTGTCTCCAGAATGCGACAAGATAATTAGCTAAAAATGTTCTCATGTATGTTTGACGAGGATGTTATAGCGAAATCAGATTGAAAAAATGTTTGCCATTCAAAAGTTATCAACAAAAGAAGAAAGGAGAGGGGCTCAGCTCAACACCCGCCGCGCACGGTTGGCGGATCCTAGTATAAGTTGAAAGAATGTTCCTCCATGGAAGTGGGAAGAGTAGAGAATAGAGTAGAAGGAAGAGAATTAGAAATTATAAGCATAATATATAAGCACTAAAGTCAATTCATTATATTTCGTTTGACTTGTGTATAATTACTAATATATACATTTCTAACTAACTAACAGTTATAATTGTGTATTGACCATTATTAATATATTATAATCAGATTCTCTCGATTTTATTTTCGTTATTGGTTTGCCGACATATTAATTTATTAATGACGGAAACAATTGAACTGTAAACTATGATATCACAAAATTTGTAGTATTGTGTATTTAATACTACTTATTAAAAAATAATCCAAATAAACTTACCAGCTTGAAAAAAATTAATACGAAAAGTCCAAATCTATAAGGAATACAAAAACAGCACCACATTGCTATTGATACATGCTGTCGTTTGGTCCCATCATTCAAATTCGAGTGACATTCTTCTATATTTATAACATTGATACACTAAACATCATCTGGAATAAATAAGATATAAATTACACATTAAAGTATATTAAATACAAATAAATCACGTGTATAATTAAACTGCTATTCCATCCCATTAATATTAAATATACAAATAATTTCAAAATTTATTATTATATTTATTGAAAGAATGTCTGTCCTAGAGTCGGTTAATTTGTCACCTGAAACAACATACGAGTATGTAGGCAACTAGGATCCGCCGTCGTGCGCTGCGAGAGTTGACCTGAGTCCCCTCAGTTTTTTGACCTTCATTTCTGAACGGAATGAGATATTTTAATTCTGTTTTTTTTAAACACGCCCATTCCCAAGCTCCATAGCTCTGCCAATTTTCATTTAAATCGGTTTAGTAGTTTTTATGTGATGTTGCTTCAAAAAAAAATTTCCCAAATGGTTGAGAGCTTCGCTTACGCTTAGCTCAAATATATTACTTCTACTATTAAACACTGTACAATTGGGTATAGTCATAATCACTACGGATATTGCAAGAAGACAGAAAATTGAACTCACGTCAAGTTGGTACAAGTCACTCCACTTATTTTGGATTCCAGACAGACGTCTTCCAAGTCGAATGAATCATACAAATAAAATCAATGGTAGTGGAATATTCTTGGTCGTTTCTTATTATTCATAATTTCATAATTCTATCATATCTTTTCTAAAATATATTTTGGACGAAAAATATGAAAACAAAATCTAGTTGACTCAACGAATTTTAAAAGAAAATGTATTTTTTTATAATCCATAATAAGTAAAATAAGTTTGATAAGAAATATATAACAAAGAAGAATATAGTATTAACACTTTGTTTATGAATGGTAGCCAGCATCGCGCAGGCGCTCGCCTCATATTGACATGTATAGGACAATGTCAAGGTTATTCGAACAAGGACACTAAATTAATAGATCATATAGTATTATTTTGTTAAGAAAACGCACGCAATATTAGGAAATTAAATTAATTACGTAGTTAGCTAATATTTTTAGCTTTTTTATAAGCGTATAGGCAGTCGGTACCAATTGAACGGAGAACTTCCTTATTCTGTTTCTTTATGTAAAACAACTTTTAAGTGAAATGGTTCAATCTTTCTTTGGTCCAGTTGGATGGCCAGCTCGATAACCTGACTTCATATAAGTCAGTCTAAATAATACTGAGTATAATTTTTGACTAAAAATACGATTTAAGAAATTTTATGACTAATAAAAAAATATGATATTAATGAATATGTTTTAAAGTATTGCATATTATTTTCAAAGTTCTTAGCGTCGTAATTCAGGCAGAACTTATTTGCTGGTTTATTTTTTTCCTATTTAGTAGCGGGATTTATATAGTATTTATATATTAGTAAAACGATTAATTATTGGATGGAGTAAAAATGCAACTTGTATATGAATATATTTTATATAGAAACAAAACGAGCTAACATCTGACTGATCGGAGTTTGAAGTCCGATTACAAACAAAACGAGGTAACATCTATTTGACTATTCGGAGTTTGGAGTCCGATTTTCACTGCTGTGACGTTTTCTGTGTTGAACTTAAACACCCCAGGATTACTTACAATTACGTTATTTTGGTACGTTTCAAACGTATTTAAACGTAACGTAAACGTAATTCATTACTAATTACTAATTAATTTAATGCTGATGACGTAATTTTTTTATTAGGTTAGACATTATATAAAAACAGTTAATGTTTTAGTTGGTGATATAAGTACTATGATCACTATACCGGGACCTGTTCACTACTTTCCAGCTTCATAACTTCTCCATTCACCAAGTGATTTAAATGCTTCTGCAACACTAGAAAGATATATGAATAATAAATTAATTTTGTCATCGTCTTTCGGTTTCTTTATAATGATAATATGTTTAATAAAGTAGAATACATATAATAAATATACTTACTGAAAAACAATAAAAATATTACAAGGAATATAATGTAAGCAATTAAAGTTCTAAGGAAAATAACATATATCAGGCAGCACAGGAACATTAGAGGTCCAATGACACAAATACTGCATATTTCATACATTTTCATTATTATTAGAGTATTCTGAAATGATAAACAATGTATTACCAAGCTTCCAACACGTATCTTAAAGCACTTAATATAATTCTTACCCAACAAACGCTTACAATGATAATCCATCCAATAACAAAATCGACCACGTCAATGGAAATAGCAAGCCAGAATATAATACGGTACATCAACATTGGGGTACCGAACATATAAAACATACACAGGGTTAGGTATAATAATAATAACAGTCCCACGTTCAGCACCTACAGAACAGACAGACATTTATTCATAAATATATATATCAAAAAGTCAAAAATTCAAAATATCTTTATTCAAGTAGGCATTTACACGCACTTTTGAATCGTCAATTATTACAAAACAAAAAAAAAAGGTCAGTGTAGTCAGTCCGTAAGTAAGCTACCACCGGCTCGAAATGCTGCTCTGTTGAGAAGAGCCGGCCAGAAACTCAGCAGTTGCTGTTTTCAAAAGAAATATAACAACCTTAGGTGATGTACATTATAATATAAATCCCGCAAATGATTCAACAACTTAAGTTCCACATATTTTGTTTCACTAAAAACTCTTGAACGCTATAATAAGATTTATTTTATAATTTTTATTTATTTAATAATAAAGTTTTGATTTTAGATTTAAAACCAAGAAAAGGAAGATCTAAGATATCTTGTGGAACTTAATATTAACATATCAATATTTAATATTGTAAATGTTTTAATAGGTAGTACTCGCTACGTCAGAGTGGAAATAGGTATTGTGAAGGTCAAGATGTTTTCCCAAAAATAATAGAAATGAACTTACCACCTTGGTCAAAGCAAATATTAAAAATTTGGGAGGACCACAATAAAATTCCGTGTCCGACACTGGCACGTGGTGCTCTTTTGCCCTTTGAATGACACTTGGCTGACACGCTTCCATAATTTTGTTACTTTCACTTTTAATATTAATCAACTGTATATAAGCTCTGGAATAAAGAAACGAATGAAGGACACACACTGAATACAACATAAATAACTTATACTTTTACTACTGTTTTTGTTCTATTAAATAGGCATTAAAGTTTTAATTCAATCTAACTAAGACTTTAATGAATTTTAAATTGTATTTTTAATATTTAATCTGATGACCACAGTATTTAACAATTGTGTTCACTGTTAGCACTGTCGTAGCTATCTGCCGTGTCGGTTAATGTTATATGATACATCGGAAACGCAATTAAAATTAAACTAAGCGAGGTGAAATATATTTAAATGTTGACAATAAATACTATCTACGACAAAGTTAAACAAACAATATGTATTGTTGTTTAGTAACTCCTTATAGCGTAAGCGAAGCTCTTAACCGTTTGGGAAACTTCTTTTTGAAGCAACATCACAATAACTACAGAATTGATTTGAATAAAAATAAGAGCTGTAGAGCTTGTAAATGAGCATGTTTAAAAAAAAACCCAAATAAAATATCTCATTCCGTTTAGAAATGATGGTCATAAAACTGAGGGGCTCATCTCAACTCCCGCAGCCCACGGCATCAGATTCTAGATTATTGAACTTTGACTTAATACGCTTTTAGCTCCATGTGACTTTGCAGATTCTTTTATAATTTTGACCCAAATTTTATTTCGATTTCCACTATCATTACAACAAAACTACTGTACGGATCTTGAGTCAACATATGGAATTATTTTAATACGACAATACTAATGATGGTTTGTCTTATACTTACAATAATACAAGATATGCATGAATGTTTACAAATCTTAAGTGTTATTAGAAAACTCATATTTTAAGTCAAGACGGCGGAAGCGTACGAAGTCCAGCAGAGGCTGTGAGTTCGATTCTCACACGGTGCAATTCCTTGCTGGATGCATAAATTTTAGTTCCTGGATGTACGATTACTTTGTGTCTGTTATTTATGTGTTTGTAAAACCATGACGAATCAGGAATTTCTTATCCTTTATTGCTGAAGACGAAGATGTCTACCTACCTACTTCTTAAAGTAGACAGTCAAAACCTATATATAATATAAAGAAAACATTTAACTATTTTTTTAATTAAATTAATGAAATTACGACTGCAGTAGCATAATTGAGTAGAAAATTTAAACAATATTCTACTTTAGTCGATTTTCAAAATATATTTGAGCGAAGCAAGCGTAGCGAGCGGAGCGTTCTACTGAAGACTTTGTCACATTCTTTGTCAGGAATAGGCTCGAAAACTACTTGACGGAAAATTATGAAATTTTGCAATCAAAAAGACACAAATTAGGTGATGGTTTTAAAAAAAAATTTGAAAAATGTCACGTTGTTGAGAAATAATTGTCAAAAAACAACACACACAAGATGAGTCATTACATTGAGTTCGCTTCGCTCAATATGCAAACGGCACCCAAGATTTCGCGAGCGCAGCGAGTCGAAATTGAGGGTCTGTTGGCGCCCCTAGTTATTAAATATAATGCAAACCTTTAGATGTAGATTTGTTTAGATACAGTAATAATAAAATGTCAAAAAAAAATTGGTAAAACAAATATAAAGAACTATTTATAAACAATTACAACAATTATGTATTATATTTATAATAAATAATCAAATCCTTTAGATGCACTTTTGAATCATGTACATGAAAACTCAACAAACTGATACAAATTACAAAATTATTACAAAAACACCAAAGTCACATTTACTTATTTAAATTAAAGAATCGAAGTTTGAGATTCTTGTAATTCACGTGCGTCCAAAATTACATATCAGATATATAGTCTTTTAAAGTAATACTATAAAATTTATTCAGTTTATTAAATATTTTGACCACAAGTAATAAATTTTAAACTTATTTATATAATTTAACACACCTCGCGTCTGGTTCGTAGCAGTGACTACACTGATCTAGTTTACACTCCAGACAGAAGTCTGCCACTACACTAGATTTGAGCTATAGTCAAGGATCTCCCCAGTCGAATGAGTCACGTAAAGAAAATCAATGGTACGAAATTGTTGCTTCATGTGAATTCTTTTCTCTCGATATCTTTTACATGGATATAAGGATATAAGCACCTTAGTTTGGTATTGTCTGCATCTGTGTTTATATGTATATTGAAGTGCTTGGCTGTTCAATTATTGTTCAATTAAGTGTGTTTCTAAATCAAAAAATGTTTATTTCGGCCCATTTTATAATTATACTAGCTTATTCCCTGCCGCTTCGCTGGAAACACTATTAATTTGGAAGTGAACTTAGGTTGCTATGGTAACCTTTGTCATATTATCCGTTGTCATCTTAACCGCTGTTATAGTCATTCTTACTGCCGCGTTAATTTTATAGCTCTTACAGGTTTAAAACTTGGTAAAATGCAAAAAGTTAAAATCCGGGATATGATAGGAATAGGATTGGATAGGAATTCCGTAAAATTCGTTCTTAGTGGAAGTCTACGTCACAAAAGAAGTAACTATGTAAAATTTTAAGTTAACCAGACAGATAGTTTCGGAGATTTCGTGATGAGTCAGTGAGTGGTAAATCGCTTATAAAAACATATAGAATATATAGATATAGAGTTTAGACCAAACGGACGACTGTTTTGGAGGACATTCTCATTATACACCAAGCCAAGATAAAGCCAAGATAAGTTAAGTTTTTGCAATCGCGTTTAATAGCGTTTTTTAAATATTCTTTACAAGTAAGATGTCGTTCAAAACTTAATTTAGATATTTTATTATTTAAAATGATTACTATATTTTTGATTAACCCTTATTTGGGGTCCTATGTAAGTAAATAAAATTGGGAATTACGAAATTAATGAATTTGATTTCATCTATATGTTATTTGACTGGAAGCTGCATCTAGTCCGATCTAGGTGTAATTTAATTTTTAAGCTCTCCTTTAGCCACTTAACAATATTATAGCATTTGTTAATTATGTTTAAAAATAAATATAAATAAATAAGCTTGGCTTTATGTTTTTTGGGATTCCGTCTGTTGTCTATTATTCCGTCTTTTTTAAGTATATTTTGATTAAAATATATTTTGTTTAGCTGTTTTTAACTGTCAAAGGAAAAGAATGTTAGACTGAAAAATTACACAAGCGCTTAGATGAAATTGGATCAAATACAATGAGCGCTAGAAGTCAATATAGACTTCAGTTGAGGAAAAACGAAAAATCCATTGATTAACTTTCACCTCATTAATTACATTTATTTTTATATTTTAATTAATTTCTTTCTTTGGTACCGCTATAATAAACATGAGAATAGACAAACATTCAAATTGTAACATCCAAGTAAAATAAAATTTTAAATAAAGACAAAAATAATTGATTATATTAACTTGTTTTGATATATACTAGGAGTAGTAACTTAAATTATCAACAAAACAATTTTATCGTATTTCTGATATTAAAATGTGGAACAGGCCATCGTTATAGTACATGATTATTGCCAGGGATTAATGACGTCATCACAATCCTTATTTCAACAATGTCTTTATAATCATTTTAGATGACCGTTTATTAATAGTTATTTCGGTTACGCAGTAAATAATCATTGTCAAGTTGTCGCTCTAACTGACGAAACTTACGAGGCGCTGGAGTTTCTGATTCGTTTGTCAAATTTTCACTTATTAATATAAAGTCTGTGAAGGTTAAACTATGATTTAAAAGTATTAAGGACAATAACTTTTTTAATTAATTAAATGAAATTATTGAAAAATATCTAGTGTCTAATATAATATACAATAAAAAAGTTCAATTAAAAATCTCAATATATTATTAAAATGAAAACCGTTGGAATCGAAAATGTACTTTAACTGTAAACAATCTTAAGCAGGTATATTATATATATAATATCATACATACATTGCACATATGAAACATCAAACTAGTTGCACGGTTCCAAGGGCAGTTCCATAAAGAGGAACCTTCAAGAAATTACATGTATAAGCTATCTAAAGAAGTGGTGTTGATAAAACAAGGATTTAGAATAATTCAAAATTATATTTGTCAATTGTGAATCAAATATTTTAACCTTACATTTAGGTGAATACTTTTTAGACATTGTAAATTGGACATAAAACAGGCGACACTATGTAATTATTGAGCTGAGCGTAAGCGAAGCTCTTAACCGTTTGGGAGACCTTTTCTGTGTTTAGTTGTCTCCAGAATGCGACGAGATAATTAGCTAAAAATTTTCTCATGTATGTTTGAGCCGAACTCGGATGTTATAGCGAAAACAGATTGACAAAATGTTTAGCCATTCAAAAGTTATCAAGAAATGAAGAAAGGAGAGGGGCTCAGCTCAACACCCGCCGCGCACGGTTGGCGGATCCTAGTAAACTATTGGTCGATGGAATAATAAAAAAATGTGTTTGTATATAAAATATTGTATTGACTTTATTTCCTTGATATAAGACTTTATTCAATGATAAAATGTATTCAATATAAAAACAGTTAATGTTTAATTAATCAACGTTGATAATATATGTATGTATGTGATCGCTATAATGGGAACTGCTCACTACTTTCCAGCTTCCGGACTTCTCTTTTCACCAAATGATTTAAATATTCCTGCAACACTAGAAAGATATAAAATATTAAATTCATTTTGCTTAACATTTCAACATCAACCTCAATAACCAACAGACCCTCAATTTCACTTCGCTGCTCTCGCGAAATCTCAAATATTGAGCGAAGCGAGCCCAGTGTAATGAGTCATCGTATCTCATTGACTTCAATGGGATATCAGTTTTTTAACGATTATTCCTCAACGACATGAATTTTTTTTTTAATTTTTTTAAACTATCACCTAATGTGTGTCTTTTTGATTGCAAAATTTCATAATTTTCCGGTCAGTAGTTTTCGAGCCTATCGGTGACAAAAAAAATTGAAAAGTCTCCAGTAGAACGCTTCGATCGCTACGCTCGCTTCGCTCAATAAAAAAATGTTTAATAAATATATACTTACTCAGAAACAAGAAAAATATTAAGAAGAATATCAGGAGAATAATTAAATTTCTTATCAATAAAAAATATATCACACAGCACAAGAAGATTAGAGGTCCAATCACACAGATGCTGTATATGTAGTACATTTTCATTATTCTTCGATTATTCTGAAATTATAAAGATTTATTATCAAGCATTACTAGAGGAAGGTCACGTAAAAAGCATGAGGTCCCCCCGGAGGGCATGTATGAAGAGGTTGATGTCTGTGGTCGAGGCGAAAGAGGTATGCAGGGACCGTAGCGTTTGACGCTCCGTCGTCTCTGACTACCCCGCAAGGGATATGGCGTGAAGATAAGTTAATTTGAGTTATATTATATTAAGCTTCCAGCACATGTAATATAAACTTAATAAAATTCTTACCAAACAAACGCTTATAATGATAACCCATCCAATAATAATATCGATCACATCAATGGATATAGCAAGCCATAATATAATATGGTATAATAATATAGAGTGACCGAATAAGTTACATTGTAACAGGGTATTATATAGTAGTACTAGCAGTCCCAAGCCCAGCATCTGCAGAGAAAGATACATTTATCTACATATACATATATTTTTGTTTCTCTGTTTGTTTATTCGCGTCATGTTAATGTTGATATTAACATCGGGGATGGGACAAGAAATGGGAATATTATTCATTATCTTATTTTACAGTAAAATATAAAAACTGATTTGGATTATAAATATAAAGAAACCACCGGACGGGTTTTATTAAATACTATATATTTATTAAGATACTTTTCATATAAGATCAAATTTCCATTTTTCTGAGATATAACAAAAATGGTTTCAGTTTAACAAAACAAAACGTATTTTATAAATCAGAAATATTTTTTAAATTCAATAACTATATAAAATTCCGTAGTGCTTACGTTAATTTCATAAAAAAAGTTAAAATAAACTTACCAGCTTGATAAAAGCTAAAGCGATTAGCGCAAGTCTGTTAGGTATACAGAAGCAGCTCGTTTTTGACTCCGATACAAGCTGTTCTGATGTCCCGTCATTAAAAGTTTGCTGACACGCTTCCATGAGTCTCGACACCTTTCACTTTCTTTATCCACTAAATCAGCTCTGAAATAATATAAAAGATTAAGTTAAGACACTGAATTTACTTTTTATTATTTATTTCAATTGATTTTGTATTATAATTCGAGAAAACACGGAGATGAAATTATTTATTTATACATTTTCCACTTTGAATCCATACCAATGATCACTTGTGTACGTCAAATGGAAGTGACAGGAGGGCCTATTTTAATATCGTATATATCAAAATAAGCCCTTCTGTAAAGACACTTTCCGACTTAAAATAAGACTACGAGTGTTCCAAACGCGCCCTGGTCTGAGAAGAACCACACAACAAACTCAGTCGGGTTATTATTTTTTTTATCACTGTTTCACAAACATCAATATATTAAGTGAGCAATGTACGAATAAGCACTTTAATTAAAAAATCCGTGCCCGCAGGGGGACACGCGTGGGTAGACCTCGTGTGTAACTCATTTAAAATATAACTCACTACCTAAGAATAATACATGATGCCGTTGTTTACATCAAAAATTTTCAAGCAAAAAGCGATTTTAATTTTTTTCTCGGAAAAGGTATCTTTTTTGGAAATACTTTTGGTACTTAAATTTAGAGTAAAAAGTAACCTTTCTATTAAAAATATTTGCGAACAGGGAATGTTTACCAGAAAAAAGTTGCCGTGGTTTTACCTACCTAAAATTTACAAGCTAAAAGTGGTTTTAATTTTTTTTCTCGGAAACGGTACCTTTTACGGAAAAACTTTTGGTACCTAAATTTAGAGTAAAAAAATAACCTTTCTATTAAAAAAACTTGTGATGCCAGAATGTTTACCAGAAAAAAGTTATGATTTTTTTTCCAAAAATTTTCGGTTTTTTTACCCCCACCCCTAAGTTATTGAAGTTAGGTTTTCGGTTTATCTACATTAGTTATAGGTATTTATCAAAGACATCATATAATATGAACGCGATTGATCTCCTTTGTATAGGGAGAAAGTTATGGTCGAAAAACTGAAATCAGAAAAAGTGAGGCCCTAGCGCCCCCTGTGACCGGATTTCTCTGGTTAACGAACTTGACCTTCATTTTTGGATGGTTGATTTTTGTGCAAAGTTTGAAAGCGATCCGAGCGAAACTGCGGCCGCTATCGTGCTGACAAAAGTCGAATCTGGACGCACGCACGCATATATATATATATATATATATATATAAACTTTTTGACCAATGGTCATTTCGGACTCAGGCGGTCATAAGAAAACCTCCTGTGAAGAAATTTTTCCAAAATTCGAAAGTAGGGGACAAATGAATGGGCAGACCGAATTCTTCGAGGTCTACCCAAAAAAACACGTTTACTTGCGTTTATTTACATTTATAATCGTCAAAGCAGGAAGAGATGCATGCATGCATGCTGTTTGTTATAGTCAATGACTATCATTTAAAACGTTAGGACAATTAAAATGTTAGTAAACATGTAAATTAAAAACAGTATAATTTTATGTATGTAATACTATCTACATTAATTAAATAACAACCCGGCGAGGTGACAATTCTATAAATATAAAAACATTAACCTTTTGTTTTACTCATATTGATATAATTATTGTTTAAAAACAAATATAATTAAATATATCTTAATATATAAAACACAAAGACACTCACTGACTCATTCATCGCTCTACACCCCAAACCCTAATACCTAGAAAGCTGAAATTTGGACACAAGACTCCTGACATATTGAATAGGTGCAATAAGAAAGGATTTTGCAAAAGTCCAAACCGTTCCAAAGTTATAGCTAAAAAACTGCAAAACATATAACGCGCCTGTTTGATACCTCCTAGATGGTGTGGCAATTCAAACAAAATGTTTGATCACTTTCGCCGTCTGTTGCGAAGCACGGGTAACCTGCTAGTCCTGAATAACATAACAAAATTCACGTCCCGTTCATAACAACGTGTACACTGGACTAGTTGAACAGTAGACGGGAGTCTGCCAAGTCGAATGAGTCATACAAATAAAAATCAATGGTGTGCTAAATAAATTGTCTTCATGTTTATATCGGTAATTTTATTAGAAAATATTTATAATGAAATTTTTGTTCAGTTTATAAACTAGATGGTTCTCGCAACTCTGTCCGTCTAAAGGAGGGCGTGTTGAAAATTTCTGTTTGAACATTTGAATAAGTATTATATTGAAGAATGCACTTCAAATACTTTGCTGTTTCTTTTTAAAAGCGATTACTAGGTTAGATGTTACTTTTTAGCTTACAGCATCATCAGCTTCTTTAGCTTTATTTACAGATTTTGAATAGATTGCTTCATTGATTTTTGTTTATAAAAAAAGGGATTGCATCCCTAAATTTTCTCAGCTGATACTTTTATCGTCATTCAAATCATTAACTGTCATTGTTGTTGCAAAGAAGAATGAACGAAAAAACTGCATACCCAAATATCATATGTAGAGACAGAAAACAAATGGTGCACTAGTGGTTACCTACGACTTTGTTTGCTCCCTTCTAACTGACTCAGATAAACCATTTATCATGACTTAAAATTTATAGGTATACATTTTCATTTGTATTATCGTTGGAACCTATAATAAACAAAATCAGTTTTGATTTTTGTTGTGAAACTAAGTTTTTTTTTTGGAATATAAAACATATATATATTAATTATAATAATACTCATTTTGATGTTGTTTTTGCGTCAATCTGTGTTTAAAGATATCTATCATAAATAATTTGCCTTGTTCTTATTGTATTATACATATATATAATACATAAAAATACACAATAGCGAATAAACAGCCGATCTATTCCAAATAGCTTTCAAATTGCGGCTGGAATAAATCAAACAAAAGAAACTGTTTGGTCTATGTTTATTTATATGATATAATGTTCATTTTTACGCGTGATCTAAACAAATTTTAAAGAAAGTAATATTTATACAATTCATTCCTTTCTTTTATATCTTTTTACTCGCTCTGATCTCGGAGGACAGAAGAAGCAAGTAGATATACCAATCATTTTTGAGTAACACTTAGTACTATCACAGATTAACTGCCCATATAGAGCCTATCAGGGCCTATTAACACCTTCAGAAACTAAGGTGACTTATCTTAGTTTGATTTTGTCTATATTTGTAGAGCTCTAAACCTAAATAAGAAGTCAGTATATTCATAATAGATAATTGTATTTGACGGTAGGTATGGATTAATTCTCAGGAATAATTTCACTTCAGTACTTCACAACATTATTAGTGTTCTTTTACTTTTAAGCAAAAATACTTTTAGTAAAATCTCTCTACAACTTACTCAAGGATCTCGGCCTTTCTAGTACGATCATCGGTTCATTTCTAAAATGAATATCAAAAGCGGCTTTCGTAGGTTCTTATGATATTTGGTTAAGTAGGAGAGAAGCGTGAACAGTGAAGGTGAGCGTGTATGCGCATAGTAAAGGGGCCTTAAACCTACACCTGGGTCGCAAGTCCCAGGTATTGTTTACGCTCCTCTTCTTGCAACGCGATGGGTATGGCACTCGTACTGTGAATCCTTGGAATACTAAGAAGCTTTGTCTCTGTCTAAAGATTATTTTTAAGTAAGTCATATAGACACTCCACCGAAAACGTTAAGTATGACGTGATGCAATTCGATTTACAATATCTTGTATCGTTCAATCCGAAGACAGATTTTCTGGAGCTTATCGCTACTAGTCAATCAGTGACATAATAGCACTCAAACTTATGTCAGAGTGGAAAAATGTCACTGTATCTTAATGTTGATTTTAGATGAAGTCTTTTAACACACTTAATAAATACGCTTATATATTACTTATAATACATAAGCGTACAAATAACACAATATTGAAATTACTTTCAATTCCTTTCAATTTCTATGTCTATTTGTAACATTTCTGTTACAAATAGACATAGAAATTGAAATTCCAAAATTAAATAAAACAAAATTGGTTTTAATTACAATTTTTTCTCATCTGATTTTATTAAAATTGAGCACGGTTGTAGGGCTGCTATAAGCCCTAAAAGGGGAAGAGAGGCAGACAAAGCCACCAGCAACCACTAGCAACTAAAAAGCCGTCAAAATTTTCACATTCTTCTGGCTTTCCATTTATACTTTAGCGTCTAATTACTAGTTTGCCTCCGATTCTCATGTATTTTTCTCTGGAATCTTCCCTTCCCTTGGGATTAAAAGCCTACCCCCATTTCAAATAATTATGACAGTTTTTGTTACTTCTCTTCATGACATTTAAATATAATTTAATTGCCTATATTACTCAGTCCCTTCGTAATATTTCAGACAATCATAGATATGAATATTATTAACATAATAGTTTTTTATCTACGAGATATTTACTGGGTGTCCTATTTTAATCAAACACCCTATAGTTTGAACAGTTACATGCGCCATATTCAGAATCTGTCCATAGACATGTTATCGCCAGTACTTTCGGAGGGTATTTTTAACATTCTCAATACTTGGTGCGTGAAGTTTGCCATGATTAATTGTTAAAGAGGGTAGCACCGCTATTACGAAACTTGCCTCAAGACGGTATATAAGTCACTCACCGGTCAGTAGGGCTCATTCATATCGTGGAACTGCTAGCATCAAGAAGTGAAGTCACTAGTGATTAGTGATTAGCGACTACAGTGGTTAATAGATTATGCCGCGGGAAATAGTCTTCTAATAGACAGTACTTTAATTAATTAAGACAACCGTGTTACTCTAAAATAGTGTTATTATAAACTTAAACAAAATTTAATAACTATTTACAGATATAAAAAATATGAACCGATAAATTTATTTACACACAATCAAGCAATAAGTCGTTTTTTTATGTCTAGCAGCAAACTATTTAAAATTTAACTTTTGTATACATTTAATTTATTAAAATTCAAACACACATAAAAAACATAAAAAAAATATGCACCGATAAATTTATTAACACACAATCAAGCAACAAGTCGTTTTTTTATATCTAGCAGCGAACTGTTTCAAATTTTACTCTTGTATACCTTTAATTTATTACGTCAATCTGTGATTTAATTAATCTATATATTTTTTATTAACACTAAACCTACCAAGTACCGGTCAAATTGACCGTTCTTAAATTTTTGTAAAACTTACACATTTTTAAACGTTATAATATCGTTATCAAACTACATGACAATTCTTAGAATATGCGTATAATATTTTCTACACTATTTACTTTTAGTTATTTCCATTATTACCTGCGTTATATAATAAAATAACTTTTAATTACCGGTCAAATTGACGGCGTGCGGTAGGAATATGTAACATACAAGAATTGTCGGTAGGTTTAGTGTTAAAGACTGTATTATTATATTTTGAAATAAACCTTCTTTAAAATCGTGTTTTGAAACTCGATGTAACGAAAATGCTTCATGATGAAGAAAGAAACACGTAAATGTATAGGAGAAAATGAGATAGAAGAGAAAATGTCCGCTGCTGTTATAGTGCCATCTGTTGCTGAATCTTTAAACTAAAGTGTTATTAGAGTCATATATTGAAGTTGTTATTTTTTTAATTTACGATAGATGGCGTTGATATTTTTGTGAGCAAATGAATAAGAGAAAATGAGATAGAAGAGAAAATGTCCGCTGCTGTTATGGTGCCATCTGTTGCTCAATCTTTAAACTAAAGTGTTATTAGAGTCATATATTGATGTTGTTATTTTTTTAACTTACGATAGATGGCGTTGATACTGGGGGGCCATGCTGGAAACCTCCTCGTGTGCCCGTCCGCTACCAATGTTGTCCGGATTCGTCCGGCGGGATTGGAAGCGGTACGGGCCGGTGATCCCTGGGGGACGGTTAATGTGGTCTTTCGGGATCACGTTAGCCGTCTGCTAATGTCCAGCGCGGGGTTGTCAGCCATGAGGTGCCCGAGTCTGGCTCATGGTTGACAAGGGGGGTTCACGCGGCGGTCTGCCCTCAGGGTTGGTCCGTCTGCGGCGGCGGGCTCGGGTCCCTTTCCTTCGGCCTCAGCCGTTGGAAAGTGGGCCTGGGCGTTTCGGTGGGAGGGCACAGGCCCTCTTTTCCGGGGGATAGCCGCGGGGTCATTCCGGGTACTCCTCTGTTTGCAGAGTTGACCTTGGGGTGGCTTCGTGGTTGCGGGGTTTTTGGGGCGGATAGGGCTTGGGGTTCTTCCTTTCGAGTCGCTCTCTAAGGAGCGGTTCGGACGGTTGTTTCCCCTTGCAAAAGATGGTGCCCGGATTAACCTTCGTGGAGCGTGACACCACGGTCTTGCTCGGCGATCGTTAGTCCCGGCTTGGTGGGTTCCCGACTTATGCCTCTTTCTTGCTGGACTCGGTTGACCACCGTGTTCGGCGGTAGAGGCCTGTCGGGTTCGAGGTCGGGCTCCCTCTTTGAGTGGTGGTCTTGCGCGGCGGCGGTCCGTTGGCAGTCCTCCCTGTCAGCCAGCCGGGTCGTGCTTGGCTATCCGCTCATGTGGGGTCCGAACGGTGGTCTTCCTTCGGGGAGATCACCACCGAGGGAGCTGGGCCTGGACGAGGTCCTCAGGCGTCTTGGGGTTGAGCATAGACTCCCCCGGGCGTTTGGGTTCCGGACCGGGCCTAGCTAGAAGAGAGCTTCGGCCTTCTTCTTAAGGTGGGCTTGGGTGGGGGGGAGGGGACCCCCCCGCGATCTATCAAGCCTGCCGACTATGGAGGGGGCCTCTCGTTGCGGGGTGCCCTCTACGTGGTGTCCGTCGGGGCGCCGCGGTTGTATGCGCAAGCGTTCCCGCGGTGTCCCATCATGACGGCGACGGCAACCGTCTGGTTTAGTGAGTAGGAGTCTCACATACCCAGCGCCTTCCTCCCCTGGAATGCGGTGGGACCCATGATGGGTTCCAGACGTGAAAAAAAAAAAAAAAAAAAAAAAAAAAAGATGGCGTTGATACTAATGTGAATTTTTAGTTGAGGTAAGTTTTTGGGTAGACCTCGAAGAATTCGGTCTGCCCATTCATTTGTCCCCTACTTTCGAATTTTGGAAAAATTTCTTCACAGGAGGTTTTCTTATGACCGCCTGAGTCCGAAATGACCATTGGTCAAAAAGTTTATATATATATATATATATATATATATGCGTGCGTGCGTCCAGATTCGACTTTTGTCAGCACGAT
Organism: Melinaea marsaeus rileyi; assembly: GCA_918358865.1. Taxonomy (NCBI): domain Eukaryota; kingdom Metazoa; phylum Arthropoda; class Insecta; order Lepidoptera; family Nymphalidae; genus Melinaea; species Melinaea marsaeus. The sequence continues at coordinate 7,048,645 of OU911093.1, read as the reverse complement.
AGCGGCCGCAGTTTCGCTCGGATCGCTTTCAAACTTTGCACAAAAATCAACCATCCAAAAATGAAGGTCAAGTTCGTTAACCAGAGAAATCCGGTCACAGGGGGCGCTAGGGCCTCACTTTTTCTGATTTCAGTTTTTCGACCATAACTTTCTCCCTATACAAAGGAGATCAATCGCGTTCATATTATATGATGTCTTTGATAAATACCTATAACTAATGTAGATAAACCGAAAACCTAACTTCAATAACTTAGGGGTGGGGGTAAAAAAACCGAAAATTTTTGGAAAAAAAATCATAACTTTTTTCTGGTAAACATTCTGGCATCACAAGTTTTTTTAATAGAAAGGTTATTTTTTACTCTAAATTTAGGTACCAAAAGTTTTTCCGTAAAAGGTACCGTTTCCGAGAAAAAAAATTAAAACCACTTTTAGCTTGTAAATTTTAGGTAGGTAAAACCACGGCAACTTTTTTCTGGTAAACATTCCCTGTTCGCAAATATTTTTAATAGAAAGGTTACTTTTTACTCTAAATTTAAGTACCAAAAGTATTTCCAAAAAAGATACCTTTTCCGAGAAAAAAAATTAAAATCGCTTTTTGCTTGAAAATTTTTGATGTAAACAACGGCATCATGTATTATTCTTAGGTAGTGAGTTATATTTTAAATGAGTTACACACGAGGTCTACCCACGCGTGTCCCCCTGCGGGCACGGATTTTTTTAATATAAGCTTTATATAGAAATAAAAATATTTCGCATTAAAGTTTTAAATAGTTTTTGAGCTTGGTAAAAAATACTAAACCTTACATTTATCCTAATGATTCTGATATCCATCTCACTCTCTCATAGGCTACTTTTCATAGTTTTTACTCCTCCGTGTGAATTGCAAACACACACAGTTTTTTAAAAGAAATATTCGAGGTTGCCGACAATGATTTTACACTGTTCTTCCAAAATGTATTCACAGTCGGTTCTCAATAGAATATATAGTACAAAAAAGTCCTTTTAAACAATCTTTAATTGTCAAGACTGCATATAAAATAGGTGGTGTAAACATATATTTTTTCTTTCAAATATCCTAACTAATATTAAAACTTATATAACTGTTACAATATATATATATTTTGGTTGGATTATTATAATCGAAACTGATAATTGCTGCTCAGCATCAGTACTTCGGTCTTCACCATCTTGTTTAGAAGCCCCTGAATCCCTAGAAAGATACAAGACATATTAATATTTGCCTATATTATATGATATATAAATTGTATACTTACCCAGAAGCGGTAAAAATGTACAAAATAATATTGACATAGCAACTATACGTCTACTCAATGTGAGTGTTGGAGACATGAAGTATTGACCAGTGAAATAAGATATCACACAAAATACTGTTAATGATCCAAAAACATAAAAACTATATCTATAATATATTTCCAATACTCTTTGATCTTTCTGAAACAATACACATTTATGTATTCAAAGTTTTAACCTATGTAAGATTATTGAGCTAAGCGTAACCAAAGCTCTTAACCGTTTCGGAATCTTTTATTCAAAGCAACATCATGTAAAAACTGAACCAATTTTAATGAAACTTGGTAGAGCTATAAGCTGCTCATTCCGAAGCTAATGAATAAAGATGTTAAAAAAAAAACAGAATTAAAATATCTCTTTCCATTCAGAAATTATGTTCAAAAAAGTGTTTCTCCCATAGACTTAACGTTATCAGAACCTATGCCTGAACTTCACAATGTAAAATTTGTGCAATAAATTTAGATTTATATTTATTTTACATTACATTAAAAATAATTGTTATACACATTTCAGAGTATTCAAAAAAGGGGAGGGGTTCAGCTCAAGTCCTGCAGCGCATAGCATTGTATCCTAGTAAATACAAAACTTACCACACAAAGGCTTACAATAAGAACCAATGTTATAAAGACATCCACCAGGTCAATGATAATCGCAATACAAAATACCACAATAATAATAATATAATATATCAATTTAGGTAGACTGAAAATGATAAATAGAAACAGACTGAAAATAATAATTATTATTAACCCTAAACTTAATACCTGTAACAAGAAAATATTTATATTAATCATACTAATATTACAAAGAGGAAACATTTGTGTTTTTGTATGTATGTTTTCACACAAAAACTACTCAAACGATTTCAAAAATTCTTTAACCATTAGAAAACTGCATCTTCGCTGAGTGACATAGGCTATATGAAATTTTCAAACAAAATAGGGATCCCTAATAAAAATGGAATAATGTGACCCAAAGTGTGCAAAAATTGATTTTAATAATCTGTCATGGCGTGCGCTGCGGAAAGTATTAATGATAGAACAAAAAAATGTCCTACAGTGTTATAGAAAGTATTAATCTCAACAAGAAAGTCCGCGACACCATATATCCAACTACTGTAATTATGACACTATAACAACTTTTTTACCGACTATAATCAAACCACACTATTCATATCTGCACAAATCCTTATCTCATTAAGTTATATTTCATTAAAGACCGTGTTAACACCTTTAAAATAATTTTAAATTATTAAAATTTTACATTCCATTCAAAAGTGTACTACCACAAGATCGATATCTACGCGTGTGAAACCGCGTGGCATTGCATGTATATAATATAACGCTATAAGTTACTTCTGTGCAAACGTAGAATGTTAACAAATACTATTGTATCTAAATATATTTATAATTTTGTTTCAGTAACATTATATTCCTTGATGAAAAATGATAATAAAAAGTCGATACCATTTCTTTTAATAAAATAATGAAATTAAACTTACCAGCTTTAAGAAAGCCAATAAGAGTAGCCCATGTCTGTGAGGAATACAACAGCACCTTCGCACTGATACTTGCTGTTCTGTTTCATATGTATTTGGCTGACACAGTTCCATGAGCCATCACTGTTATTATTAAAAATATGGATTCATAAAATATCAGCTCTGAAATAAATAAAGCGACACAATATTATAACAAAAGTGATCAAGGTCTCCGACCTGGGAGATCTAACCCAGGCTCTTGTATTAGATACCTTCCGCAACCAGAAATATGTCCAAAGGTTTCATTTACCGAACATCAAAGTAAAAATATGTGATAATAATAATTTACTCTAGCAATTTCGCAAATAAAACATTTTTTCCAATCTTTATCAATTTTTATGTAAAGTTAATTCTTACATAAATCTATCTTATACTGCCTCATATAAGGATGTTTGTGAAATTACTTCAAAAAGGTTTAAAACCAAATTAAAATGAATCTACAATTTTACAACTTTTATTTTAATCTCATTGAAACTTATAATCAATTGAAATAAATATGATTTATTTATTTAAATGCAAAACTAGGTACAAGGGACTTAATGCTAAAGCATTTTCTGCCAGCCAACTCGAAATGTGCAAGAAAATACGTATAAAGGCGGAGTGCGAAAAAAAAAATAGATATCAATATATAAATTATATACATACATAAACGTACACAAATACTAACATATATACATACAAAGCTACAATATATAATAAGTTTTATATATATACTTATATATATTTGCAGCTGCTGAGGTAGAACTGTTTCACCTGTCTCTTGAAAGAGTTTCGAATACTTTCAGGTAATTGGTTCCACAGAAGACAACAGAGAAGTCAAACATGTAACCAGTGTGGTTGTCACGTGTTTATAATACACAAACCCAAATTTCACTTTTGTTATGAATGAAGGAAAACACAGCGCAGGCGCGAGCTTTTATTGATACGGAATCTAGAAATAAAAAGATACTACACTTGTAAGTTGATTAAAGACTAATTTGATAATATAAACTAATTTACTATAATATTACGTCACTATATATAATGTATAATAAATATGGGAATCACCAATTTACACTTCAAGCAAGCTTTCAAGAATTTGTAAGAGTAAAGTTACCACTTACTCGTGTATTCGATGTTACACTGAAATCCCCACTCAGTTATTAACAGCACAAAAAGCAAGTGACTTAATCAGGATGTGAGCATATATATTAGGGTGATTCAAAAATGCATGTGATTTTTTTTTTGTTCTATTGGTTAAAAAACTTCCACCAAATTTTTTTTAGATTTTTATAACAGGTTTTAGGGGTCGCTACCAGGGATGAAAAGTGTTGGGTTCTATGAACGGGTAAAAAATAAGTAATAACCTATTTTATTAAATAACTACAATAAAATTTTAAAGATAACTAAGACTAGTAACTTAAGATGTTAATGTAGATTTGTTACAATCGGGGAATTTTCGCCTAAAGTCTTTGACCGCCAACAATAGGTACTGTTTCTGGTCGTCTGTCGTTTGAAGGCGATTGTACTCTTCAATAAACGATACTCCCCTCTTATCTGTATCGTTGATAACTTTTAGACCCTTTACAACAGTCACACATTTTTTAAACTCACAATCGTCCTTCCAGGTCTGCACGTCCTTTTTTAAAAAATCGCAGGAGATGGAGATACTTTTAAAAAACGCTAATGTGTGAGAAGAGACGAAGTCCTCCAGGATTTTTGTTGCAATAAGGTTTTGATCCAGGATGGCTCGCTTTGGAGAATCTCCTGACCCTTCTATTTGAAGAGCAGCAACCATCTTTCGCTTAGTCTCCAAAGAAACTTGGTCGTCAGAGAAGGCCAAAGCTACAAGTTTTTCTGATAGGTACCAAAGGTGCCCCAACGCTTGTTTCATAGCAACTTTTGAAAGTGATTCATTCACTTTATTGTAAGCTAATAAATCCTTCAAAAGTTGTAAGTCATTCCTTGGCGCAGACCATGCGCAAGGAGCTTGCTACCAGTATTTGGCGTAAATTCGTACAGTAAAAATGCAAATTTCTTTGATTCCTTTAATTTCCCTCTTAGTCAGTTTTAGTTGTTCCCGAAAAAGATATATTTTAAAAGAATAGATGGCCTTTGTCATCCACCTTGCCCAGTGGAGACCAGCAAGTTGCTCGAAAAGATACACCTTTCTCAGATGTTCCTCCCAAAAATATGAGTATCAGGTTAAGTAGTTCCTTATAATCGTCTCGTGGTTGAAACCCGTTAAGCTGGCTTTCAGCAAATAATGTTAGTTTTAGGGTCCGCAGTAGCTGCCCTAAAGTTCTCTTTTAGTATTTTAGGCCAACGTTTTTGCAGTCTTTTGAAGATTTGTATATCTGGCCCACTAGAAGCATTAGTTGCTGAAACTACGATGGCTTCAAGCACAATCTCCAAAATGTGATGCATGCATGGAAGCCATAATAATTTTTTCTCCAGCTATTGCTCTAGTAAGGTACAAACTCCATTGAATTGATCTGTGTTTGATGCTGTGGTATCAAAACACATCGATTTTACTTTTTCATCCAAGTCCCAGGACAATAACATTTCATCAACAGCTGAGGCCATCGTCTGCTCTTTTCCATTCGGAAGTTTTGGAATACCCAAAAGCTGTTCCACTCCCTGTCCTGATACTATAACAGGCAAGCGATCCACAACCTCATGTCCCGTTGGCTATGTTACTACTTACTTAAAAACTAGCGCACACTCTATTGCGAAATTACAACTTTAATCTTTAAACCCTTTCTGTAGCTAAATAACCTGAAGACTGAAGAGGTTAAAAAATGTGGATAGAGGATATGTACCAGGTACCTAACGTACCTTGTTTACACTCAGGTACAAAAATACACAAAGGCACCGCCATTTTGGTTCCCAAGGGGTGCAAACTCATTACCGTATGTAACGCATTTTTCAAAAACTTTAATGGATGGTAGCGACCCCTAAAGTTGAATTAAATTAAAAATATATATATATATGGGTATATTTTTTTTCATATTGGAACCATATAAGACGGTGCCCCCATAAAAATTTAAAACTAGGATTTTTTGAATCACCCTAATATACATGATGTCATGTTTTGTTCAATGGAATCCGTGTAAGATTATACACTCACATTAATTTTATTTTGTCCTAGACTTTATATATAAAAATACAATATATATATATATATATATATATATATCTATATATATATATATATATATATATATATATATATCGTTTTCAATTATCTGCACACATTGCCACGTGTTCAACCTTCACGGGTCATGCGTAGTACGTTTTACAATGTCTGAATAATAATTACGATCAGAGGTGCCAAATACCAAACTGTCAGATTCCTCAAAATATATTTTCACCAAAATTCTCCAAGTTTGGGGAAGTAATATCTTTTACAGGAGAAGATACTATGTTTTTTATAAAAAGCCGATATTATATTTTTTATATAATAAAGTTTGAAATATATAGAAGGCAATCATACTCTTCGGAGAAATAACTAAGTATTGCTAATGTAATATATTTCACTTGAAATCTCTCTAATTATAAACCAAAATCGCTATTTTAATTACTTAAAAATATTAAAACAGTGAAGATGCAAACACCCAGGGTATTTCCCAAACGAACTTTAACGAAATAAATGTTATTAAAAAACAATAGATTTTTAATTAAAATGATGATGGTAAAATGATTATTATTTATTGAAGAAAAGAAAATGTTGAACACGTTTATTTATAATTACTAAAAAATTACAAAAAAGTGTGTTTAATAACAATACAAAATAGTAATATAATTAAAAATGAAAATAAATTAAATCAGTAAATTATAAACAGCGCCATCTCTCGACAGTAATGAACATTTTTCCTCTCCAGAGACATCCATCCATACATCCATCCGAGAAAAGTGAAAACAATACAGAACTAACAAAGTTCGTTCGTGAAAAAGCATACTACATGTACTAGGTATATTTCAACAAAAATGTCTGCATAACAACATTTCAGTTTGATCACATGTAATTCTATTGACACATAAAATAAATATTGAAGTTAGTATCATGGAAATCTTTGAAGTACGCTTTGATTTATTAAAGGCATTTGATTAAGTTCGTGAAACTTACATCAGGAAATTGTAAAACTGTGTATTAACACTAAACCTACCGACAATTCTTGTATACCTGTACCTACCGCACGCCGTCAAATCGACCGGTCGCGGTAGTTAAAAGTTATTTTATTATATAACGCAGGTAATAATGGAAATAACTAAAAGTAAAGAGTGTAGAAAATATTATATGCATATTCTAAGAATTGTCATGTAGTTTGATAACGATATTATAACGTTTAAAAATGTGTAAGTTTTACAAAAGTATAAGAACGGTCAATTTGACCGGTACTTGGTAGGTTTAGTGTTAAGGACCAATAATATAAAACTTTTCATATATTATTTATTTTAAGGTGAATTTAAAGAGATTACAATGGGATTATCATATAGCTATCCCTGATTTCATTCACTGGCGAGACTCTTGCCTGGTTAGTTATATTTCTTTTCATAGTATGTTATATGGCATCCTGACACTCATATAAGCTATCCCTACAATTTACAATCTGGAGATAATATATAATTTATAATTTTATTAATTTTTACTTACAATAAATAAGGAACATACACAAGCCCGCTTTACCTATTATTTGACTTAAAGATTTAAGTTAGTTAAGGCTCCTTACAAGAGTTACTTAATTGAATATATATATAATAATTATTTAAATTTCTACAATATTATATATAAATTATATGAAGGATTTATGAAACGTTTATGTGCTGTCGAATGCTGAAGTATTGTTTAATATTTGGAGTATGAGATATCCCAAATAGATATATATATATATATATATATATATTATATTATATATATATATATCTCCCAAATAGTACATACGAATCTATTCCAACTAGGCCATTTTGAAGGTCAGGCAAATTAAAGTGCCTGTTTGTATTTCCAAATTAACAGCTTTTCACTAAATTAAAGTATAAACGGCACTTACATAAAAAGTCAACTTTTTGTTTGTTTGTTCCGGATAATCTTTGAAACGGCTGGATCTATTGTAACAGGACCTTGTCTGGCGGACAGATGATGTTAAAATGAGTAACTAAGGCTACATTTATTTTAAAAAAAATATGCGGACGAAGTCGAGGGCACATCTAGTGTTTATTATATAATAATTTATGACTTCAGTACTTTAACACTGAACTTACCGATAATTCTTGTATACCTGTTCCTAGCGCACGCCGTTTAATTGACCAGAAATTAAAAGTTATATTATTATATAACGCATTACTAAAAGTAAAGAGTGAAGACAATATTATATGCATATTCTAAGAATTGTCATGTAGTTTGATAACGATATTATAACGTTTAAAAATGTGTAAGTTTTACAAAAGTTTAAGAACGGTTAATTTGACCGGTACTTCGTAGGTTTAGTGTTAAAATATAATATACAATACATTTTCAATATAAATACAATTTATTTCTAGTTTGAGTTACATTACTACCAAGTAACATTCTATTATAAATATTAATTAAAAGTAACTCACAATGTCCAGATCATTCATTATAAGAGAAGAAAATATTGTATAGTTCTAGATTGTATAGATAGAATCTTAAACTTGGACGGTACGAGTCTTCTCTATGATTTAGATAAACATTATCAAAGATGTCTTAGTCCAAAAAGACTTTTATTTGTAGTAAAATATAATATTAAAATTTACACCAAACCTTATATAGATATATGTATTTATGTATATATAAATATATATACATATATAATTATGTATTTTTGATATATTTTGTCTATAATATTGTAAGCTCAAAATTGGTATTTTGCGAACCCCTTTTATTACTACAGCGTATCCTTAATCTAGTCTGCCTGGTAGAGATCGCTTATAGCGATAAAGCCTTGTTGTATAACCATTATTGTTTTCTATTTATAACGTGAAAATTAAATATATATTTGTCGTTCTTTTGTGCAATAAAATATACGCTAGGGGCGCCAACAAACTCTCAATTTCGACTCGCTGCGCTCGCGAAATCTCAGGTGCCGTTTGCATATTGAGCGAAGCGAGCCCAGTGTATTGACTCATCTTTTTCCATTGACTTCAATGGAATATCAGTTTTTTTACATGATATATAAAAACAATTTTTTTTTTATGACTTTTTACAATATATTTTTTTTAAACCATCACCTAATTCGTGTCTTTTTGATTGCAAAGTTTTATAATTTTCCGTCAAGTAGTTTTCGAGCCAATGCGTGACAAAGAATGTAAAAAGTCTCCAGTAAAACGCTCCGCTCACTTCGTTCGCTTCGCTCAATTATTATTATAATTTTATGACATAGATATTAAAAATATGTAAACTTTAACACACATATAACATAATTATTAAAAATAATACACTTTCTTTTACAAAGTTAACCAGACTTTAAAAAATATATCTTATATTACGTAAATATTATTGATATACAATATTATTATATTTAGGAATCAGCATTATTAATAAATACGCAGAGTGGCTCTTCATCGTTATTTAACATCTGGAACTGGTTTATGCTCTTCACCATCAGAACTTCACTCTTCACCATCTGGTTTAAATACACCTGCATCACTGGAAAGATATATTTTAAGTACCTTCGAATTTAATATGAAAAAAATATGTATATAAAAATATACTTACATATAACTAATATAAATAGTAATATTACTATTAACAAAAGATAAATATTTCCAAACATCAAGTGAAATATAAAACAGCACAGGACGGATAGTATCATAAAAATATATATACTATATCTATAATATAACTCCATTAATGTATGATTATTCTGAAACAAAAAGTAACATGATTTAATTGAAACGATGTTTAGCATTCCATGGATTCACCGTGCGGGTGTCAAGCCCATCGCGTTGCAAGAAGAGGAGCGCAAACAATGCCTGGGACTTGCGACCCAGGTGTAGGTTTAAGGGCCCCTTTATTACACACGCCCACTCACTGTCCACGCTCCTCTCTCTACCTAACCAAATGTCATAAGAACCTACTTAAGCCGCCTTTGAAATACGTTCTAGAAATTCCGAGATCCTTAAATAAGTTGTAGAGAGTTGCTGTTATACCTCCTACTCCTACTTTTACATCGTACAAATTAACTATAAATTTATTTACGAAAATACTATGTAATATATAATATATGAAAATACTTCTATAAATCTTACCTTATGAGTGCTTACAATGATAACTATTCCGATAACAATATCTATGACATCAAGGCATAACGCAGTCCATGTCACACCATGGTTGAACATTTCATCGGGGCTGAATATCTTATACATGAGAATAAGGAAATTTAGAATACCACAAAACAGCGCCACGTTCAGCACCTAGAGAAAGAAACAAACAAATTAATGTGTATGTAATTTATATATTCGAAACTAAAGGTACAAATAATAATTGAGCGAAGCGAGCGGAGCGCTCTATGTGAGACTAGAAGAGTATTTTTGTCTGTCGGTTTCAGCTTTGAACGCTGAATTGAAGATGGGTTACTCGCTTCGCTCAATTCACCGAACTGTACCGAGCGCAGCGAGTCATAATCGAGGTTAAGGTATTCGCGCCCCTAGTGTATATGTAATTGTATTTTTGAATGATTTTACTTCATCAGTACGTAATAATACCAATAACAAACTAATTGGATCGAGTTAGAGGTTCGAATGAAAGCTCTAAGTTGACATCAACCTCACACAGAAGATCAATGTAAAATAGTTAATAAATAATTAATAATGTGAGCGGTAAGAGAGACTGGGGGAGACTTGAGTGACCTTCGAAAATACAGTGTCTATGATACTGGAGGAAGGTCACGTAAAATGCATGAGGACCCCCCGGAGGGCATGTATGAAGAGGTTGATGTCTGTGGCTGAGGCGAAAGAGGTATGCAGCGTTTGGCGCTCCGTCGTCTCTGGCTACCCCGCAAAGGATATGGCGTCAAGCTAAATAAATAAATAGTTTTTACATGTTAGACAACTTTGGTTTACATTTAATTAAATTAATGAAGGATTCCAAATGATTATTCCAAATAAAATAACAGATTCAACAAAATAAAAATATTTTGATATAATAAATTAAAAAGTACGTATGATGGTATGAAAAGTGTGCCTCAAAAGTATCTTGTATCTTCTTTGTTTCTGTAATCCTGATCAATTATGTGGATGTCTATCTTTCAAACGATCTAAAACAGGTTTAAAGTAAACGCTATACATATTTAAAAAGAAAAGTGCTTCCGTAGAATCGACGCTAGCTAGATAGCTATCCTGTTACTAACATAATTATCCTAAATATTTACAAAAAATCCCTTTTTTCCTAAACATTTTAACATTCAAACAAAACATTCAAATTTTTTGTTATCACAATTATCCTTTAATAACAAATAACATCAAATATCGTTTCTTATCTATCACTCGTTTTTCATCTAATTTGTCTAATATAATATATTTCAAGTATTCACATTATGATCGTAGACCTTGATTTGTCAAGGGCTTTCCCTGACACCAACATTATATAGCCTTTAAGATCATGATAATTGGTTGACTTCATCATATATCAGTTCTAAATTCCCATAAAATTAAATCGTTTCTGGTATTGGTCATCACATCACAATAGCAATATAATTTTAAAATAAAAACTTGTACTAAACTATTGTTATATTTTACGAAATTACGACAAAATGATATTTTGACCAAATGTTTAACTTGGCTCCATTAGACAGAATCTCATTGGCATGGAATAATTTAAATGCTGAGGTTTGTTAATAATTTCATTTAGAAATTTTTATCATCATATTATCTATATAATTCACATTTACTACATAAATATATAAAAGATTCCAATAAAAGAGAATGCATTGAGAATGTCCGCTGATTTTTTATGATCCACATGACACCTCATGAATACAGTCAATTGACACATGAGACCATAATTGAAGAATTGATTAAATTCAATCATGAGAATCGGACTTCAGGCGACATAAGGTGAATACCCTCCCCTCCCTGCCTCCTAGGGGGAGGGAGGCTTACCGAGGGAACTAGGGTTACCAGATTATTTTGACGTTGGAATTAATAAATTTTTATGTTCACCTTTGAAGGGTTGGATTATTAAATTTTTTTTTTAAATATATTCGTAAGGAATTAATAACAGTTTATGTCCATCTTTGAAGGGTTGAATTATTAAAACAAAATGTATATTTTTTAATATATTCGTAATTATTTTATTTAAGTCTTTGTTTTATCTTTGACTGTAACAGTAAAAGTGCCATTTAAATCATAAAAATTGATTGATTGACACTATGATTGTTAATGTCGCAACTGTCAATAAACAGTTTTTTAAGTATTTATGTTAAAAAAAAATATATTATTATAGAAATTTAATATCTACGAGTATGTACAGTAGGCATAAAATTAAGATTGAGAAAAGGTTTAACTTAAGTTTATTGTTTTATTTAAAAATGAATTTCTAGATATTTGAATAGTTTCCAATACATTATTGATTAGCGCATATATTTATAATAATTTCGATTTCCAAAGGTATTGTTTCCATAAATATATACAGGGTCATCGCATGGCTGACTAAATCTTTTTTTTTTATTTGGTTTTTAATATTAAATTTATAACAAAACTTTTTGGTTTAAAATTTCTTATTTCGTTTGTTAAAGTTGTGGAATAAATATTTAAAATATTGTTCGACTTCCGCCATGCTATTCTGAATTCGAAATTTAATTTGAATTGCAAATAACGGTTATAAAAATAAACTTACCAGCTTAAAATAAGCTAACACGAGGTACCCCCGCCTGAGAGGGAGACAACAACACTTCTCCGGCACTGGTAATTCCCAGAGGAGTTTGAGATTTTTAGACAGCCTTTGTAAAACATCATTTTCTCTGTCTGTTATCCCGTCGTTACATCTTGGATGACCCGCTTCCATGATAGCCACTATTGTCTGTCACTTATCGAGTAATATCAATTCTGAAATTGCAAGCTTATCAAATAAAATTTCTCTAAATTATTTTTATAGTTAAATTATTATATAAAAACTAGTACTGAGATGAAATTTGCCGTCCATCAAACAAAAGATTATTTTGGGTAGTACTGATCTTAAAATACATGAATTTGGATAAAATAAAAAGGTAAGATTTTAATCAAACTTTTTTCATTGTAAGCTAGCGACGGGCGGAAAATGATTTGTCACAAACCTGAAATAAACGTTATCTCAAACGCAAACAACACGCCGGCGTAACTTAACAAGAATGTCTTTGTCTTAACATAACTTATTTACTTAATTATATTATAGTATAGTATTGAAAAAGATTCATTTGATCAGAACATTAACAATGGAAAGATTTGAACAAGTAATAATAATAACAGTAGAATCACAAACATAACCTGATAACCTAAATTCATTTTAAGTAAATATTATAATAAACAAATCCCTTACCTCTGTCTATTATAATCACTATGAATATTACTTGGACACAACAGAATATTTAAATTTTATTAAAATTAAGGTGAAAATAAAACACAGTACAGGTCGGCTCGGTTCCTGTAACCAAACTAAATTTCAAGTCTAGACTGGATACTGCCAAATCGTATGATTCGTTCAGACACTTACTAATCGAATGCAATAAGAAAAAAAGGACTGCTTTTTGTATGAATGTGTTCTGAGTCCACGTTTTTTTATAGACGTCGTTTGTTATTGTCATAATATTGTATTAAAGCTTAATAATAATTTCATTATAATATGTATTCTATTTTATTTTACCATTTAGCTCCCTGCTGTAGGTATAGTTATGCTCATTGAAATGAGTTACATCTTGTTTTTAAAATCAAAATATCAATAACGCTTTTGAGTATAAACTTATACTTGGCTTGGTAAGTGTTATTAAGATATTGGTTAGGTTTATTTTATGTATATACATACATTTTTATAAAAAAAAACTCATCTGCAATTTTCGTAAGATAAATTAAGTTCCATATTAAATATCAAATGATATATATATATAAACACAGTAGCATAATTTGTTGACCAAAATAATGAAATCGTTTCAACAAAATATGTTTCTTTTGTTCACACAAATTTATATTCCAAAGGAAATACTAAATTAAAACAATCACAGTCTATTCTTGTAAGACGACTAATTGTGTGTCAAAGTCATTATCCAAAACATTGAAACAAAAATATGTAGATAATAATATTTATTTGGGACTCAGTGACTCCACGCAATCAATCGTTAGGCTGGTTCGCCACTTGGACAATACATTACTAGCTATTAATTTGAAGATTTTTTTTTAAACAGCCTTAACACTAAACCTACCAAGTAGCGATCAAATTAACCGTTCTTAAACTTTTGTAAAACTTACACATTTTTAAACGTTATAATATCGTTATCAAACTACATGACAATTCTTAGAATATGCATATAATATTTTCTTCACTCTTTACTTTTAGTTATTTCCATTATTACATGCGTTATATAATAAAATAATTTTTAATTACCGATCAATTTGACGGCGTGCGGTAGGAACAGGTATACAAGAATTGTCGGTAGGTTTAGTGTTAAATATCTTTTGAGGGAATCGACTAATTAAGATGAAACTCGAAACTGGGTTACGTATATTTTTAGTTGGAATGGCAGCGAATTATAATGTTAGTGATTCTAAGACATGTTATTTTTATATTTAAGTCATTTTTTGTTCCGGAAATCATAAAATTTTATTCTAATTATCCTATTGCATTATCAGATATATCTATCATGCAAGTATCATCTGCAAAATAGATAAATTTTTATTACTTTCTTGATGTCGGTAGTGTATGCTAGATATTTCGATGGGCCTAGCACGGACCCTTGAGCAACAATTAGTATGCACATAACATATTAGAACAGAAAAGGAAATGATAAAAAAATCGGTAAAAATAGTTAAGATTTGAATAACAGTTTGAGAATTTTTTACACAGTTGTTTAAAGGAATTTTAATTACATACTATCATTTGCTGCGCCATTTGGTGTTATATATTGCAGTTTTTTACTCATCATATAATCTATTAACCGACTTATCTGATTTTAAAAAGGTTGGTCTTGCTTTTCTATCGACACTATCATGCGGAAACAAATAGTTCTTTACAATACAGCATTGTATCTAGATACATGTATTGCAAAGATATACAAATATAAGAAACTATACTAGCTTATATAATGGAGCCATTGATCTTAACACTAAACCTACCAAGTACCGGTCAAATTGACCGTTCTTAAACTTTTGTAAAACTTACACATTTTTAAACGTTATAATATCGTTATCAAACTACATGACAATTCTTAGAATGTACATATAATATTTTCTTCACTCTTCACTTTTAGTTATTTCCATGATTACCTACTTTATATAATAAAATAACTTTTAATTACCGGTCAATTTGACGGCGTGCGGTAGGAACAGGTATACAAGAATTGTCGGTAGGTTTAGTGTTAAGATAATTAGTTTTGATGACATCATCACAAACTTTCACTCATACTGACAATGACTCATTTGTTACATACGATTAGAATATTGTCTTATAAAGGTCACTGTGCTAATCTATTAATATATTTTTAATAATGAAGAAACAAGCAGACAGGTCATATGGTAGTTCATGCTGACATCACCCATGACTTGCAACATAGGAATTACGAACTGCAACCTTCAAGAAAGTGGTTATTTTTAAGCACCCAAAAAAACTACATGTCAATTTGATTAATTTATTTATGTACTGATTCTAAAGGTCTCTTCCCATCCCATTAGAGTAAAAGGATACGAAATAACCGAAAAATATATTTATATTATTATTGAAAGGTACAAATAAAGATATTATAAAATATTTTTAATAAATATATACATTATTATAAATAACTTAATTAAGTTATTAAATATGTACAAAAGTCTCATTCAATCTTACTATTTAACATGTAAATAAAAATACAATCTCTAAATATGATTTCTTTATCAAAAGTATTCTTTGGTTTCAGATATTTACACGGTTAGTAAAATAAGATATAAGAATATGGTAAACCATTTCAATTAATGAATATTTGTTGGTCGTATTACGTTTGAGACCGCAGTAAGTGGTAACTTTTTACTTAGCAAATACATTGTTAAAAATTGAAGACCACAAAATGATTTTAACACTAAACCTACCAAGTACCGGTCAAATTGACCGTTCTTAAACTTATGTAAAACTTACACATTTTGAAACGTTATAATATCGTTATCAAACTACATGACAATTCTTAGAATATGCATATAATATTTTCTACACTCTTTACTTTTAGTTATTTCCATTATTACCTGCGTTATATAATAAAATAACTTTTAATTACCGGTCAATTTGACGGCCTGCGGTAGGAACAGGTATACAAGAATTGTCGGTAGGTTTAGTGTTAAGACAATACGCATTTATATTTCTCCATCGTGATTTATGTTTATTGTTATTTTGACATATATAATCTTATTCCGTAGTTGGATATAGAATATGTAAATAATCTTTGATGACGAAAATCTCTTCTTGTACATACAATTAAAAACTTTATATCAAATGTATAAAAATACCTTTCATTATAATCTTCTGCTCTTATCCCATTTATTTGGGTTCGGCGATACCTCCATCCCTTCCACGGTCTTCTGTCAAGCGGACTTCGACAAGCAACAATCTTAGTGGACATACATAAATTCGTCATAATATTTTTCCTTACTCCATCCAAGTCCATCCATTAATCAACATTCATACTTTACTCCTCAGGGTAGGTCTCTGTACCAGTCCTATCACCGGTAACGCTGTCATGGCCAGTAGGGCCAACAGCAGAGACATACATAATAAAAAACTTTACTCCTCTCATTTTTTATCAATCCTCACTAGATTATGAGGAAAAAATAGGAAATTACGTAATAATCTGATCATCCCAAATTATCACTTATATATCTATGAGTATTCATTTCCCACTTTATCCACCACACACATCTCAATATTATAATCTATATATATATATATAAGCGATTTACCACTCACTGACTCATCACGAAATCTCTGAAACCATTTGTTCGATTAACTTAAAATTTTACATAGTTACTTCTTTTGTGACGTAGACGTCCTAAGAACGGATTTTACGGAATTCCTATCCCAACGGATCTTTTGTGACGTAGAGGTCCACTAAGAACGGAATTCCTATCTCAACGAATTTCAACTTTTTGAATTTCGCCAAGTTTTAAACCTGTAGGAGCTATACAATATTATGATAAATAAGTTCAGAGACAGAGCAGCGAGTGGGAATCAGCTAACATTATTATATAATCCAAAAAAATATTATACAATTGTTTAGACAATCTTGTTTTAATTATCAACATTATTAGTATATGTGCAGAGTGGCTCCGGTTCATTGTTTAGGAAGTGGAACTGCGCATTGCTCTTCAGCTTCAGAACCTCACTTCTCACCATCAGAATCAGATATACCTGCATCACTACAAACAAACATTATTGAGCTGAGCGTAACCTAAGCTCTTAAACGTTTGAGAAAATTATTTTTGAAGCAACATCCCATAAAAACTACTGAATCGATTTGTATGAAAATTGGCAGAGCTGTAGAGCTTGGGAATGGACATGTTTTAAAAGAAACAGAATTAAAATATCTCATTCCGTTCAGAAATGATGGTCAAAAAACTGAGGGGGCTCAGCTCAACTCCCGCAGCACGGCGGCGGTTCCTAGTTATTACAATCTATTTTGATGTTTTAGGATACAAATTCTACTAAAATGAAATGATATACTTACGCATAATTAATATTAATATTGAAATTAATATTAATAAAGCATTTATGTCACCACCAATTTTATGAGATAGTCCGACGCAGAGGATGGCTAACAATACATAAACATAAATACTGTATCGGTAGTAAAGCTCCATTGTTCTTAGATTTTTCTAAAACAAAAAAATGTACAATGAATTCATCAACACGGTACTCGAACCTGCGACCTCTGGAAGGCGCTTTTTAATAAAAAATATTTTCATAATAAGCTTAACATGGCTAATCATGGCTAATCATGTCTAAAGACCGTTTCAAAATTTAAATGTTAAATCTATACATATAAATAAACTTTACGTGTTTCTTTGTTATTCCAAAATTATCAGCTTTTCACTAAACGCATATGAAAGTATACAATTATATATAAAAATCTTTTTCTCTGTCTGTCTGTCTATTTGTTCCAGCTAATCTTTAAAACAGCTGGACCGATTTTAACAGCACTTTAACTGACAGATAGCTAAAGTTTGAGGAGTAACTGAGGCTACTTTTTTTTTTAAAATCATTGCCCGCGCCAACTAAGTCGTGGGAAATGCTAAGTGATAAAACTTACTTCTTAAGTTAATATAACTTACCTTATAAGAGCTTACAATAATACATATTCCAATCACAATATCCACTGTATCAAGGCATAATGAGAACCAAGTCAGACATTGTGTTAAAATTTCTGTATTACCGAATACTACCATCATAACTAGGAGAAAATATAAAATGAAAAAAAACAGCGCCACGCTTGTTACCTGCGGACAGTAAAATACAAAAATCAATAAAATTTACAGTATTTGATTTTTTCTTAGTTATAATATATATATATCTCTAGTAATTTAGGTTTTTGAAATCGTATTATATCTATACTATAATACTTCTCTACGGTTATTTGGTTATACGGGCACGCTCCTATCGCTAGTAGGATCCAGATCCAAACAGGAATGTTTAATACATTATAGGTATACATTTTTATATAAACATTACTTTAGTTAATACAATGTAGTAACAATAACATCTTTTGGAATTTTTCTGTGTCTAATTAAAAATACAACTACCGTTGGCGAAGCTCTGAAACGTTTCTAGATCTTGCCCGTTTGTAGAATGGGCCATTAGACTAGTTTTTAATAATATCCAAAATGGCGTTTTAGGATTATTATAATTATTAATTAAATATTTCTAAGAAAGTATTACTTTTGCTTTTAGTATATGTATAGCTTTTAGTTTATTTACCGGTACCTATAAATCTGACAAAAAAACACTGTAAATTGACATTGACAAGACATATGAAGCATTTATGGAATTAAATAATACAACTAATTAGTACTTGAATTAATTGAATTAGTAAGATTATTAGAGTAGTTTAACTGAACATATTGTAAAGTTTAACCACTAGGTTATGGTAGTAGTAAGATATAATATATATTGTTTTCCCACTAAAAGCTTATAAGTAAATCATGAAAATTAGGAAAATATATACAAGTTGAATGCGTAATAAAAAAAAATTCAAAATTCATCTTATTTTCGTTGCAGTATTAATGAACAGATAAAATTAGTCTGAAGTTGGTATATTAGGTCAATAACTGCAATAATTAAATTAGGTAATTTTCTATAGCTTTTGGTAAAAAACTTAGGTAAAAAAAGGTTACAGCGCGTGACTTGTAAAAATGTGATTTTTTTTAATGTGGAAGCGAATTTTAGAATTCTATTACGACTAGGCTTATAAAGACAGTAATGGGTACTAATCTTACCACTTTTATGTAAGCAAATACGAGAAATCCATGTCTGAGAGGAAGACAAAAACAACATTTCTCTGGCACTGGCACACCACAGCATGAATTCAACAATTTTTGTCTAAAAGTTATAGGTAGAAAACCATTTGGTTGGTCCCGCTCTGTTGTTTCTTCGTTTCTTTTAAACGCTTCCATTAATGTCATTGTTGTCTTTCATTAATTTATTTCACTATATATCGGATCTGAAATTAAAATAATAAAATATAAAAATGAACTCAAAATGTAAACAATAATACATAATAATATTAACTAGTACTCAAATTTGACTAAATGTTTAAAATATGGTTCTCTTTTATGTACAATATAAAAAAATGAAATGTTTTTGAAATAATTGTTTATCTTTCAACACTAAACCTACCAAGAACCGGTCAAATTGAACGTTCTTAAACTTTTGTAAAACTTGCACATTTTTAAACTTTATAATATCGTTATCAAACTACATGACAAGTCTTAGAATATGCATATAATATTTTCTTCACTCTTTACTTTTAGTTATTTCCATTATTACCTGCGTTATATAATAAAATAATTTTTAATTACCGGTCAATTTGACCGCGTGCGGTAGGAACAGGTATACAAGAATTGTCGGTAGGTTTAGTGTTAATAAAAAAGAAAGTTGAATATTTATGCTTTTTGTTATTGTCATATTCTTAATATTAGGTCCAGTTATTAATTTATTTAATTTTATAATTATCACGTTAAGATTAAAGATCACTTATTTACAATCATATATTAAGATAACCTCAAAGTCTACTTCATTCCATTACTGAGACACGTTTAGCTCAGATATATAAATATAATTTAAAACAGACCTGAAAATCCAACTAAAGAAATCCATGGATAGTTTTTATTAATTTAAAGCCACACACATAAATAAAAACATTTATATTAAAATAGGTCACTGAAGGTTATCAGCAAATTGGTGATACCACAAACCCATAATCAAACGTAACACCACATGCGAGTGTAACAAACACTGAATGCTGTAAATAGAAGTGACATCATTTCTAAAAATAAACATTTACCAAACCTTTGTTGCTAAATTAATCACTGGATAACTTCTAGCACACAAAACAATTTTTAAATTATTATGAAGCTAACAAGAATTCAGTTCTCATTCGTGTCTATAACAAAACTAACGTATCGTGTAGGTGACTGCCAAGTGAGTCATCGACTATAACTGAATGATTTAAATATATTATTCATTAATTAAAAGAAAAACATCATTTGGCATTAAATTTCTTATCGCAATGTTGATATATTTTTGTATTATATACTTTTACATTTGGTATTCAGATCTTGTTGTATTTATTTTAATAAGAGCAACTGTTGAGTTTCTGGCGGCTCTTCTAAGAGAAGTATTCCGGTGGTAGCGTAATCACTGACTGACTGCACTGACCTGTTTTTTAATGTAATATTTGATTCAAAAGTACGTGTATCAATTCAGAGATATTTTCATGTAAATCCTAACTTTTATTATAATATTGTATACTATATTGTACTCATATATCCCATAGCTTTTATTAGAATCCTCTTTGTTGGAAATTAAGAATATTCAACTACATTTTGTTTATAAATATTTAATTCGTAAGGGTAACGAAAACAAAAATATAACGTAAAACCAGGTAATTTTGCTAGTATGACGCAATTATTAATATATATAACTAAAGTTTAATACTATCGTTATTTGATAGATATAATAAATAATACGTACCATCGAAAACTTTCCTTTGGTCTGATAAATATTATTTTGATGTATTTCATTCTTATTATTCTTATTAAAAGGTTATTGACCTCTAGCCACATGTGTTTTGCAAGCATCTGTTCGTGTATTCATACCAGTATCTTATATTGACTCATGATTTGATTGAAAGAACCATTTTTTAGACTGGGTTTAAAATTTCTCGAATATGTCATAATGTAAGTATGTAGTTTAACGCCCGAATATAATTCAAAATATTTTGTGTGATACGCGAACATAATAACAAATAGATAAGGTTTGAAGTACTTTAATCTCTGTTAACATACAGATTAAATAATATAATCAATCAAATATAATGTGGTTTCAAGATTCAGGAGACAAATATAAGAAATACCACACTCTACCACTTAATCGAAAGGTAAAAAAAACTCACCACGCATTCCGAAGCAGAAATCTCATACAGCATATGTTTTCCAGATCTCTTGCAGAATGTTAGTTAGGGATAAGGAGAAATCATGTATAGATTAATAAAAGACATGAATCAGTCTTCAATACTTTAATAATACTTATATAACTATTAAGAATCACAGTCATCACAATACTCCTTCCCTTTGTTGTAGAACTGCAGAGTGCATTGCGTGTCCTCTAAGCTATTAACAGCTGGCTGATATGTCTCTGATCTGCCATCATCTAATCTCTTTATGAAGCTACGTATAGCTGTGATTAGGTAGACTTGTACTGAAATTATACATATTTTGTTTTAACATTCGGTCATGTAAATTAGATATATTTGACAATAAGTTTTGGGGTAATAGGGGTAATATATTTTAATAATTGCTTACTGCTAGCGAAAATTTAATTTATTGTGTTCTGGTGATCCGTCAAATAAATGTTACTAATTAATTCTTATTATATAACTGGTTATCCTCTATTGCATTCACACGAAAATGATAACAACATATCATTATATTATATATAAAAATCGGACATATTGATCTTGTTTTTTGTTCCATTCAGCTGACGGTCTTCTTTTTTGTTCAGGGCAAGAATATACAAAAAAAAATCTTAAGAATTTATCATATAAGTGAAAATAAAATATAATTATTCGTTTGAATAATTTTATAGATAATATTGTTGGATGCAGTTTATTGGGAAAAAACGGTGAACGAAAATTGCCCGATTGAATCAGAATATAATACAAAAATTAAATCCTGTATCACATCAAAATTACGTCCAAAGCTCAGTCATAATTTTTAAAATTTCTTATTGTATAAAATTACCCGTATAGAGGGGTATTTATTACATGTAACACCTTCCATTATATGTAGTTCTCTCACACATGGGCACGCTAGCTGTTCGTCTATAGGATTTTCTGTTTATGGCGCAGTTGAAGTATTCTAAGACTTCGTTCTCTTAATATTTGTCAAAAGTAGGTCTATTCAGGTACATTAAGGAAGAAACAATAAATATCTATAAGTAGATATTAATAATTAAAATGATATTGGTTTTTATTTAACCAATCCAAAATTTCAGAGAGTAGTGCTTCTAAATAAATAATATAGTTATACAGCTTTATGTTATATATATATATATATATTCAATAAGCTCTCATTGATTCATCATGAAATCTAGGAAACTCTCTGTCCGATTAACTTAAAATTTTACATAGTTACTTCTTTTCTGACATAGACGTCCACTAAGAACGGATTTTACGGAATTCCTATCCCAACGGATTTCAACTTTTTGCATTTCGCCTAGTTTTTAAACCTGTAGGAGTTATACACTTAACGCGGGAGTAAGAGTTACTATAGGAACGGTTACCATAGCAACGGTTATTATGACAACGGATAATATGACAAAGGTTACCATAGCAACCTAAGTTCACATCCAAATTAATAGTGTGCCCAGCGAAGCGGGAGGGAATAAGCTAGTATGACTATAAAAATCAATTCCAATGGGTATATATGGTAATTATTATAACTGCAAATACTTACATAAAACACAAATAAATAGGAGAATTACTGTTACAACTGGTATCCAAATAGTAAATTTTAAGGTTTCATAATTTTTATACAGCTGCAGCGGTAAGTAGAGTGACGCTATGACCACCTCAGCAATTACAAGTATCACTTGATAACCGTAAAACACTTCTAGCAAGCCACGGCTTTTCTGGAAAAAATGCAATCATTTGATTGATGATTGATTGACTGATTGATTGATTGATTGATTGATTGATTGATTGATTGATTGATTGATTGACTGATGATTTATTTTATTAATATATAAAAATAAAATCCTTTGTCTATAATATTGAAAATTACAAAAAATTCAACTCACTCTATGCAAGCCGGCCACCAAGATAATATGAAATATGAAGTGTATAATAAGGAACGCAAATGTCAGTGATATATCTATGAATTTGTATGAATCTATCGCTTTTGATCCCTCTAAGAAGTCGTTCATCTGACACAGTTTGTGTAGGACGCTTAGATAGTTAATTACCTGAAATAATAATATTTCTTATTTATAAGTTAAATACCGACTCTAAGAAGATTTTTTTAACCAAATTCTTTTAGTTTATTATAGAAGCCAATAACTTGGCCATGATTGTATAAATATAGATATAGAATAACTACAATAGTTAGAAATATATCTGGTTTATTAAAAATAATGCTTGAATAAATAATCGATTCTGATCGATTTTTACTAATAATATGGCATTTACACGCACTTTTGAATCGTCAATTATTACAAAACAAAAAAAAGTCAGTGTAGTCAGTCCGTAAGTAAGCTACCACCGGCTCGGAATGCTGCTCTGTTGAGAAGAGCCGGCCAGAAACTCAACAGTTGCTCTTTCTTTTAAAAAAAATAACAGTCTGTTTTTAATTATCAGAGATAACCGATTTATGGATAAATCGTCGTCGTCGTTTTAAAATCGACTTTTATATACACCGATAAATAGAAATGTTTTTACAGACCATTCCTTTTAGGTAGATTTAATAAGGCTTTTAATATTTGATGACACTTAATTTATATTGCATATTACACGTGCCATATAAGAAAACATATACTATATATATTTAGTATATAAAGTACTTACCAACGCAAAATATCCATATATTAATAAACCTATCCTGAGCGGCAGACACAGGCAGCAATTACTCAATTCCCAAGACATTTTTGTGTTAATTTAATGAATTCTATATTTTTATTACATCACAACTATAATTATTAAGTATTAAACGCTCACTGGGTTTAAATATGTTATCTTTATTATATATAATGTAATATCGGACTTTCCTACCCATTTAGAGACATCAAAAAGTGTTAAGGTCCGGATTCTTGAAGTATTAAAGAAGAAACATAAAACAATTACTCATTTATCAGACTATTATTAATAATAAAAAAACAGTTTTTTTCATGTTTTAATAATAAATATTTACACAAAATGTATACACTACACTACACTAAATTTTAATAACTTTTCCAAATATTATAATATTTCAATAATAAATGTTTCATTCGTAAAATATCTATTAACAAACAGGCAGTCAGAATAATGTTTTATATGTATATACATATATCATACTGATAACCCATGACCCCTGGGTTTTGACGAGCGGTCCGACGTGTACGCCCATGTGATGTATTGATTATGACATTTAGAACATCTTATAACATATATTTTTTTATAATAAAATAATTGTAACATTTCGTTTGATCTGAAGGTCACTAAAGCTAATATTACACCTGAATTAATTGAGTTGAGCGTAAGCGAAGCTCTTAACCGTTTGGGAGACTTTTTTTGTGTTTCTTTGTCTCCAGAATGCGACGAGATAATTAGCTAAAAATTTTCTCATGTATGTTTGAGCCGAACGCGTATGTTATAGCGAAAACAGATTAAAAAATGTTTAGCCATTCAAAAGTTATCAAGAAAAGAAGAAAGGAAAGGGGCTCAGCTCAACATCCGCCGCGCACGGTTGGCGGATCCTAGTATATAATTATAATACTAATTATGTAATAATTCCAAATTGTTATTGTATTTTTCGACAGTGACATCTATTCTTCACTGTTCAAACAGCGTCTTTTTTGCTCGCCTTTTAGCTATCTGGTTTGGTTCCATGTTACGCAAATTATTTGCTTTTTTGTGTTTGTCAATTTATAAGATTGTTTGATTATTTGGAGCATCAGATATCGATTATTTTGTATGATGTTTTAATATTATTATATAACTATAATAATAACAGTACAACTATAATAACTTATAGTTGCACTGTTTTACTCAAATTCCACTCAGAGCGACAAAGAAACTGCGCAAGTAATGGGACAGACTCAAAGTAGTTTATTTTAATGAAAAAGACATGGAATCTCTAAAATGTATCAAGAGGACATTTTGGAAGCAACTCTAGCCCTATAAAAGGATTAAAATACAACTATAATTATACATTATTTGCAATGACACTTCAAGATAGGTTCATCTCTAAACTCCAATCTGACTTCAAAATCAGAAAAACACTTATGTAGTATTAATTACTTCGTTAATTACAGAATGCGTGGTAATCTAAAATTGTATTTCAAAATATATATAAACGTTAAATAATATACAATAAAAACCAATTTTATTATAACACATGATTACTAAACTTTTAAATAAATTTATTACATAGTTTTAAATTAAATAAATCTCTGGTCGCTTAAATATTGTAGTTATACACATTTTTCATAGTTCATATGAATGTGAAGAGATATAATAGAACGGGTATAATAAAACATTAAGCCATTATTGACGCTAAAAATAGTGCTCAGCACACTAACAGTGTAAATTTAGTGTGCTAGTCGAGCTAGTGCTTGATAAATTGGGTAATAAGATCTCTGCATAAATAAAACTACAATTTTTATGTGTTTATAAGGTCTTTACACAAAATATATTTATACAATTACATAGTTTAGAAACAGAATGTTGTTTTTTATAACTAGCACGTGCTGAAAGATTTTACTACATTATTAAGACAAGTAAGAGGTCCATATATCTAACGACGTTTAACGAACTAACAATAATTTACAGAAAACTTACTAACAAAATACTAACTACAAATAAAAATTTATAGGCGATATGGAATAAACAATTTTTTATTTATTATTATTAAGAAACAAAGAGACACAAACAATAAAAACTTTTTCCGATATAATTCTTATGTTATCACAATAAAAACTCTTTGGAATATATACATTAGATCAGGTTTTGAGGTCAATCAGAAGGGATTCCTACCATGTTGTATGGGGGAGTCTATCACCACCTCAGCAGCGTGGTTGACATAGCAGAGACGACGAGAGTGACGCAGCTTCAGAAGCTCACTCCTCACCAGAAGCAGGAGGTACACTTGGATACCTGTTGTTTTATAATTAGTATTTAAGTACATACACCATGGTCAATTATTGGGGACAAATTTCCAATACATTTGTGGAATGCAATCTCCGTCTGCAATTTGTGATATGTATGTTGTAATATTATAGGCGAACTTTTTCAAAGCATTTCAGAGGTTTAAAAACTGGGATATTTATTCAATATCAGTCATTATTTTTCAAAGAATAACCCCAATGTAACCAAAATTGGTTTAGTCTATTAATAAGCCATTGATAGTGTTGCAATCTTCTTATAAAATTCTAGTGGCGTTTTCGAAACATCATGGCTGATCAAATATGGCTGCCACATCACGTGACTTCAAAAATTTTGTACTTAATTCATTACAAAAGCAGCATCATGAATTTGATTGAGGTCACGTAGTTTCGGCCGCCATATTGAATTAAAAAAAGTTTTGCCACATGGATTTTGACAGCTCCATCTTTTCATTATAATCGTTAAGAATTTTAAAATGTTTTAGATGTTTTTCATATTAATTTTTTGTTATATTTTAGTATTAATTACTCACCTAACCCACATAGCACAAAGGAAGCCTCCAGTACATAGTAGAGTAGATTCCGGTACATCTCTTCATGTCGTACGACTATAAAGGTTACGAGGGACGCTAGTGTGGTAGTTATTCCATAGTAGTAGAATGCACGAAGCAGATTTGTCTTTTTCTGAAAATAGTATCATATTATCTATAAATTTTTGTACTCAAATTTATTTAAGCCAAATAAGTTTAGATCTGCGGGTATTTTTTTATTTCTACTCATATTTATTTAAGCCACACGAGTTTAAATCCGTAGTATTTTTTTTAATTTTTGTACTCATATTTATTTAAGCCAAACAAATTTAGATCTGTGGCCATTTTTTTATGAATCCATATTTTATTATTGGTCTATGTGTAGAATTCCTTTTTGGACCTTGTTATAGACCAGCTCAATCTGGTAAATATTTCCAAAAAAAATTGGTGAGACCTATCTTAATCTCTTTGGATGATTGAGAGATTCCAAAAGCCCAACTCTTCTCTATTCTCTATATAACATTTACTCCCTTTCATCCCTTCCTATTCCTCATGACACAGCATCAGCAAATCTATTCAGAGTTGCAAATGGTTAAAGACGGCGGATACCATCATTTATAGATATAATATTCTAAATCTCACGACATAATTTCTATGATTTTTAACTTTAATAGTGCTATCGAAAAAGCTCTTGACACATTTTGTAAGGACGTCTTTTTTCTAAAAATCTGTTTTATATGATAGGTAAACAGGTTTTCTCTTGGTTCCATCTGAAAATACTTTTCTTGATTCAGATTCTTCTTTAAGACTATATCTTCTGTTATTTAATTACAAATGTATAGTTTTAGACTTTTTCTCGAAAGGATCTTGACAGACAGATGGACAGAGGAAAATAAAGTTATTTTAAGTTTTCATATTAAGGTATGGAACCCTAAAAAAGATACGCCGATATAAACGCGGATAAAGTTAGAAATTATTTATTTATCTTCACGCCATATCTCTTGCGTGGTAGCCAGAGACGATGGAGCGGCAAACGCTACGGTCCCTGCATACCTCTTTCGTCTCGGCCACAGTCATCAATCTCTTCATACATGCCCTCCGGGGGGTCCTCATGCTTTTTACGTGACCTTCCAGTATCATAGATACTGTGTTTTTGAAGGTCACTCGAGGCCTCCTACTGTCTCTCTTACCGCTCACTTTTCCTGAATAAATCTTTTTTACCATTACCATACTTTCATCACTCATTCGTTCGACGTGCCCAAACCACCTGATCCCGTTCTTCTTCATTCTCACCGTAACATCCTCGCTAATACCTGCCATTCTGTGGATCTTTTCTGACTTTCTAGACTGACTCCGCATATTCGGCGAAGAGATCACATCTCCACAGCATTCATCTTTCTTATATTCTTCATCTGCGTTCACGTTTGGCTTCCGTATAACAGTGTTGGTAAAAATTACCAACCAATATCAAATTGAGCGCAACAAAAACCACGGGCAAAAGCTAAATTAATTAGTAATTTATATACAAACCATATGTGCACCAACCAGAAGTACAACATTGAATACTATCTCTGCTATATACAGGATTATTGCAAACCAAACCTGGAACAACATATTACAAATATAAACAAAGTATTGGGAATACATTCTACCCTTACTTACATTACCTGAGAATAAAAAGAGACACCCTTGTAAATGGTCATGGTATACGGTGTGTACAAGTGTCCGAAACTGATAGCAGCTTCCAGAACAAGGACGAACAGTGAGAAAATCTGAAATATTATATATATATTTAATTAAACGAATTAATAAAAATATTCAAAACTTTCAAATTTCAAATGTTGTCTCTCATTGCAAATCTTTAAACTCTTTGTCTGAACCTCGTGTAATGTAATATGCATTGAATGGATTACAATTTTAAGAATAGATAAAAATAGATATAGATAATGATTACAATTATAAAAAATAATTAAAGATAAGATAAGATAAGATTCATAGATAACAATCATGTCTAAAACGAGTCAAAATTTGAGCTTCAGCTCCAGTTCCGGCTCCAGCTCCAACTCCGGTACAGTATTTTTTTGAGGTGTACCTATGGAACATTTATATACATATATATATGTATAAAGCAAATTTGAATTTAATGGCTTTCTCAAAGTAAGTAGAATTATATCACATTATAATTCTCAAGAGCAATAACATAAAATGCCTTTTAAATAAATGTAGCAATGTATTGGAAGTGCGTTCTTTAAAAGTTAATTGCTATTTTCTGCAGGGTTCTAACATTCAAAATATAAAATATAAAATAATATGTATATAATATATATATATAGTTGCCTTTTAAAATTATTTATTTCGAATTGCTTTGAATTTATTAAATTTTTCTGTTTTTCTCTCTACTAGTGTAATAATTATTATAAACAATACAAATTATAATTGTAAAGTCTCATCAAAATCTGTCCAGCTATTTCCAATACTAAACAAACAGACATGTCTCTTTTATTTAGTGTTTTCAGGTGTTTTAAATATTACAGATAGACACATTTTATATATTTTATCTTATATGTCAACGATTTCGTATTGAATAAAATTAGTAAGAGTAATTAAACTTCTATAATAAAACATTTATACAAAACATGGTTTTATATTATTTATCATTTTAAACTTCAGTACCTTAGTATATATAAAAAATTTCAATTTGTAGGTGTGTTTGTAAATAATTATTATATTAACATTAAATAGTTAAATACAAGAACAGAAATAACTGTTAATTGATACTAAAATAGAGGTTATTGAATTAAACCTATCTACCAACGCTATAACTGGAGCTAAAATATAAGAAAAAATGTAAATATTAGAAAAAGTTGCGCTTATTATTGATATATATATCTTATATTATCTATATCTATGTAAATATATATATATATATATATATATACACATATACATATTTATTGAGCTGAGCGTAAGCGAAGCTCTTAACCGTTTAGGAGACCTTTTTTTGTGTTTAGTTGTCTCCAGAATACGATGAGATAATTAGCTAAAAATTTTCACATGTATGTTTGAGCTGAACGGGAGTTTATAGCGAAAATAGATTGAAAAAATGTTTAGCCATTCAAAAGTTATCAATAAAAGAAGAAAGGAGAGGGGCTCAGCTCAACACCCGCCGCGCACGTTTGGCGGGTCCTAGTATATATAACTCACCAAGTTAATATATCCAAAAACAATAATCCCATGTCGTAAAGGCAAGCAACAACAACACCTCCTACATTCAGGTATTTCTAAACGCATTATCTAAATAAAACTAATAAAATACACTCTTGATACAAGTTTAAACTAAGACTAACACTATTTGTGCTGCTCACTTGGTGTGCAATCATCTCATTTATTTGTTAAGGCGCGGAAATTGGTGTTGTAGGAAACCTCCTACGTAGAGCAGCCATTGTTATTATTAAAACGGAATTTCTGGAATTATCATGTTTTTAGATGTTTTTATTATTATATATTTGTTTGTTTTGACGAATGTTTATTGTTGTTAAGATATTAATGTATGTATTTGTTAAATTAAGATATAAATAAAAAAATTGTTTTTATATTCTTGTGATAACGAGAAAAACTATACAATTTTGGTGATTTTCAGTTTGATTTCATTCAAATAAGTTTTTTGGATATCACTAAACATATTTTTCTGTTAATTAAATCAAACTCAATAAACTTTATTATTAAAAAACAGAACAGTTATTATTATAATTTGAGGTAAAATTATCATCAAAATGAGACTTGTGGTTGTCCCGTGGTTAATTTAATTACAGACACACATATATATATAATATATATGTATATATTATTATTATTATTATTATTATTATTTAGAGCATTTTACATGTATTTTGATTATACGTTTAAATTAATCCAGTTATAGCTATTATTTTTGTCAGTGTTAAAGATTTTTATCATTATTTTAATATTAGTTATATTTGTGGAAGGATGTTAAAATAAAAAAAATAGAATTTTATAATAATTTATTAAATTTTTCTTAAGTATTTATTTACAATATTTGCACAGCCCACGGCTCTATCTTTGGCACCAAAATTAATAATATATTATATTATTTTAACATATATATATTAGTTTACATGTCTTAATATTCGAGTTCACTTCAGTTAAAAAATAAATAAAATTTCATGTTACATTCTTTGTATTTTTTTTTCTTTTTCCCAAAAACGATGACTAGTTTGTCTTATATTATTTAAAATTTTGATAAATATAAATTTATATAATTTTAATTTTATTAATAAAATTTTATATACAGTTCCATAAACCAAAAATTAATTGAGCTGAGCGTAAGCGAAGCTCTTAACCGTTTGGGAGACCTTTTTTATGTTTAGCTGTCTCCAGAATGCGACGAGATATTTAACTAAAAATTTTCTCACGTATGTTTGAGCTGAACGCGGATGTTATAGCGAAAACAGGTTGAAAAATGTTTTGCCATTCAAAAGTTATCAAGAAAAGAAGAAAGGAGAGGCGCTCAGCTCAACACCCGCCGCGCACGGTTGGCTGATCCTAGTATTGATTAAGTATTAAATACGATAAATAAACTCCGACTAAACTAAAATATTATTAATTTTTAATATAAATTAATAGTTAATTTAAACAGTTTCGTTTGGAATAACAATATTTGGATACACGCCATTCCCTTCAATCCTGATATCACCATTAACAAATTGCTGGAGCTGATTTTCGTAACCATTGGCAGATATATCCATATTTTTGAGCAGAGTCCTCACTAAGAATAGGAGGTATAGATTAAGACCTGAAAAAAACAATTCAAAATAATTTAAAACACAAAGAAAAAAGAAACAAAATTCGTTTTATTGTAATTAATATTGCACAATCCATTACTTACACAAACCGAACAAGAAAAGAGACATCAATTCAAAAGCGTCAATGAATCCTTGACCGATAATTGATACAATCTCTAAAATTACAACCGCTACCATAGTCGCCAAAGTATAGTAGTAGAATATCTTCAAGTACATCATTATTTTCTGTAATTATAAATATTAAATCTTAAAATAATGAGACATTTTTGATATTATTAAAATATTAATAAAATTAGTTCGAATTAATTCTAAATTCAAGTCAAAATTAGGAGGATTGACTTTGACTTTCTTCTCATCTTTTCAGGACTGAAATATTTTTCAGAAATCCCAGCGTGGATAGTGAAAAAATGTGTAAAAATGTCATAAAAATCTAATTGAGCTGAGCATAAGCGAAGCTCTTAACCGTTTGGGAGACTTTTTTTTGTGTTTAGTTGTCTCCTGAATGCGACGAGATATTTAGCTAAAAATTTTCTCATGTATTATTGAGCTGAACGCAGATGTCATAGCGAAAAAAGATTGAAAAAATTTTTGGCCATTCAAAAGTTATCAAAAAAAGAAGAAAGAAGAGGGGCTCAGCTCAAAACCCGACGCGCACGTTGGCAGATCCTAGTTATTTTTACATCCACACACTTTAACAGTGAAACTGTAGACTGACCTTATGAGCTCCATATAGCAGCACAATATTAAATATAAGATCCACGCTGTATATGGCTATGCATAACTCTTCTTCCATCCTGGCTGCAGCACCATGGAACAGCATGACCACTCCATAATCATTGTGAATACAAAAACCGTACATTCCAATCATGAAAAGTGAGAAAAGCTGAAAGAATAATTACTATTTAGCACTTGTAACTTTTGGACCTAAAACAATTGATTAAAAAATCCATAAATAAATTTAAATTTGAAATAAATATACTTTGTTACAAAAAAAAGCTTAATTTTGGAATATTATTAAGGATGGTGATGTTAATTACCAAAAATAAT
The DNA here is from genome assembly GCA_918358865.1 of Melinaea marsaeus rileyi. Lineage (NCBI taxonomy): Eukaryota > Metazoa > Arthropoda > Insecta > Lepidoptera > Nymphalidae > Melinaea > Melinaea marsaeus. The sequence goes on along the minus strand of OU911093.1, from coordinate 7,015,618 downwards.
TCAATTTTATATTAGACAGCTTTGAAAACATGATATAAACATTTTTAATAATTACTTAATTATGATACAATTCTGACGTACATATGACATCATAATTGTGACATGAGAGTGACAATGCTAAGTGCTGTATTTAAATGTTTCAATTCAATTAAACTACTAAATTAAAACCAACTAATGTTACATGCAAATTAATTAGATATATATTTTCGAGTTATATATGATATATTTTATGTCAGATATATGATGTAAATATGATTTTAGAGTTAAAAACATTAATACTAACATTATATAGATGATGTTATGTCAGATATATGATGTAAATATGATTTTAGAGTTAAAAACATTAATACCAACATTATATAGATGATGTTATGTCAGGTATGATGTAAATATGATGTCAAGATGAGGTCATGTCACTTGTCAACTTTTTTTTCTATGACATTATTTTTTTTTTATTTTAATTAAATTAATCTTATTTTACTGTATTGCAATAGACATTGTTGTGTACACCCACACATGCAACATTCGCAATATACGGAAAATAACTTCGATAAACATTGTTATCGTTATTTCAGGATGTTGGTATCTAAAAAATAATATGTTTAATTGTTTATATATTTAGATACAATACTAAATATATTAATGAAAAATGTATATAACATGGTATCTTTTGTTACCAAAAATGTATAATTTTTCAATTTTATTTGTCTTTATTTACGCATTGAAATATTATGTCAAAGGCGTTTTAATGTTATCTGATTCTACATACTAATAAATAAATCCAACCTTGCTTACAAGTATATCAAATCTCCTACTTTTACAATATTTTAAATAAAATTTTGATATAATTCTTGAGTAGATCATAAAAAGGAAAGAAAAAGAAAAAATACTTACTACATTCAAGTATCCAAAAACAAGAATACCCCTCCTCAGCGGCATGCAAAAGCAGCACCTCCCAAATTCTGGTATTTCACAAAACATATTCACAAATAAAATTCAAATCGTATGTACGTCCGTACACAATGCTGTCCGGCGATTTGTACCGATTATATCATTGTATCAGACGGATCTTATATGATATATATATATATATGATCATCGCGTCGTGCACAAATATTACGTATATTTTTTTTGGGTTTATCTCGTGTCTGGATATTCCCGATTAATTAACACTTCCTGTGAATTTAAATGATTGCAATGGCTTAATCGATTTCGGGAATTTATTATTTATTTACTTTAAATTATATTTTGTTTAAATAAAATTAGTATTGTAAGTTGAAGTAATTTGTTAATTTATTTAGTATATAATTTTATTTATATTTTATTATAGTACATATTACACATTAGCTAAATATAAGTTACCAGTAAACATATTGTTTAGAAATAGTATTATTATAGGATTTTTTTTGACCCTCAAAGAGTTCGTTTCATTTATTTTTAGACGGTCCAAAGGATGTTCCTCATTATGCACATTTCGTGAGGTTAATTTAAATTAATTTTGTCATTTTTTTATGTAATTTTAGGAAATAAATAATAGGAAAAGAGTATATATCTATATATATATGTATTCTGAAGATATATGTAATATAAAAACTAGATTTCAGATAAATCCTATGTCCCTATATGTAATTTTTTCGAAGTTAGTTAACACTAAACCTACCGACAATTCTTGCATACCTGTTCCTGCCGCACGCGGTCAAATTGAACGGTAGTTAAAGGTTATTTTATTATATAACGCAGGTGATAATGGAAATAACTAAAATTAAAGAGTAAAGAAAATATTATATGCATCATCATCATCATCATCATTATCAGCTGTCATGCGTCCACTGCTGGACGTAAGCCTTCCCCATTGACTTCCACCGCGATCGGTCCAAAGCGGCCCGCATCCATTGGTTTCCAGCTGCTCTTTTTATGTCGTCTGTCCACCTAGTTGGCGGTCGTCCTCTACTTCGCTTGCCAGTAAGTGGCCTCCACTCAAGGACCCTTTTTCCCCATCGGCCGTCACTTGAGCGGGCTATATGCCCAGCCCATTGCCACTTCAGCTTACAAATCCGTTGGGCTATGTCGCTTACTTTTGTTCGTCTGCGAATCTCTTCGTTTCTGACTCTATCTCGCAGCGAAATTCCCAGCATAGCCCTCTCCATCGCACGCTGAGTGACTTTAAGCCTCTCTAAGAGTCCCTTTGTTAGAGGCCACGTCTCGGTTCCATAGGTCATCGCTGGTAACACACACTGGTCGAAGACTTTCGACTTAAGGCACTGCGGTATTCCGGACGAAAATACGCTCCTTAAGTTCCCGAACGCTGCCCATCCTAGTTGGATTCGTCGATTGACCTCTCCCTCGAAGTTGGACCTGCCCAATCGGACTTTTTGTCCCAGGTAGACATATTCGTCGACAACTTCGAGAATGGAGCTCCCAACGGATACCGGGATAGGCGCGACATGGACATTCGACATAATTTTCGTCTTGTCCATATTCATTTTAAGGCCCACCTGTTGAGAGACTCCATTAAGATCGCCGAGCATAATGCTGAGGTCTTCCAGGGATTCTGCCATTACTACTATATCGTCGGCAAATCGAAGGTGAGTTAGGTGCTCGCCGTTTATATTGATGCCGAGTCCATGCCATTCCAGGAGCTTGAAAGCGTCTTCCAGTGCAGTGGTAAATAGTCTCGGAGAAATAACGTCTCCCTGTCTCACGCCTCGCTGTAAAGGAATAGCGTTTGTGCAATGCTCCTGGACTCGAACCGACATGGTGGCGTTTGTGTACAAATACTTCAACACTTCGATGTACCGATAGTCAATATGGCACCTCTGAAGAGACGACAGTACCGCCCACGTTTCGATCGAATCAAAGGCTTTCTCATAGTCCACAAACGCTAAGCATAATGGCCGATTATACTCCTCGGTTTTCTGTATAATCTGCCGCAGCGTATGAATGTGGTCTATGGTACTAAAACCTTTTCGGAAACCGGCTTGTTCGGGAGGCTGGAAGTCATCAAACTTGCTCGTGAGACGAGTCGTGATAACCTTCGAAAACAGCTTATAAACATGGCTCAGAAGCGAGATGGGCCTGTAATTCTTCAGCAAAGTAGTATCGCCTTTTTTGAAGAATAGGGCCACCACACTTCTGTTCCATGCTTCCGGCTTTACACCCTCAAGCAGAACGGCATTAAAGAGCTTCTGAAGGACCCTAAGTACTGGCAATCCGCCCGCTTTCAGAAGCTCTGATGTGATACCGTCTTCACCTGGTGCCTTGTTGTTTTTAAGCTGTTTTAGGGCCACACTGATCTCGTGCAAGCTGATGTCCGGGATTTCATCCGAATAGTGTTGGGTAAGCTCCGCTCTTGGGTCTTCTGCTAAGCTATCAACAGGTTTAGCGACCGAGGTATATAAGTGTCCATAGAACCTCTCGACCTCCCTCAAAATATCAGCCCTACACGACACTGTGCTTCCATCCCCCAATTTCAACTTCGATAACCGGCTTTGCCCAATTGACGAATCTCGCTCAAACACTTTGGAGCCTTGGTTCCGCTCTATAGTATCTTTAATACGGTTAGTATTGAAAATACGGATGTCGTGTCGCAGATATTTCCGTATGCGTCTGTTGAGCTGCCTATAAGTCTCGGTATCATTGAGGGACTGAAGTGCCAACGCGCGTCGTTCCGCCATAAGTTTGAGAGTTTCGTTGGCTAGTTTTTGGGGTCTATTCTTACGGCCGGGTCTGCAGAATTTTCCTCCGACCGTATGGACAGTTACTACCAACCTGTTGTTAATTTGGTCGACGGATGCGCAATCATCTAGGCAAGCGAAGCGGTTCGATAATTCGAGTTGAAAGCTTTCGAGATCTTGAATATGAGCTTTAGATGGACGGAGCGTAGACTTCACCAACCGAGATCGTTCCAGCCTGATATTGAGATTCAGCGTGCCTCTTACTATTCGGTGATCGCTCCCTGTTTTTACGTTGTTAATCACAGAGACATCGTTGAATATCTGGCGTCTAGTGGTCAAGATGAAGTCAATCTCATTTCTAGTGGAACCATCGGGACTTAACCAGGTCCACTTCCTTTGAGGCGGCTTCTGGAAGAAGGAATTCATCATAAAGAGTCCCTCTTTCTCCAGAAAATCGGCCAGCCTCTGTCCCCTAGGGTTCCGCTGCCCATATCCAAATTGCCCTACTCTCAACTCGTCGTCGCTTCTCTTGCCCAGCTTTGCGTTGAAGTCCCCCATAACAACATTAAAGTGAGTTTTTGTAGTATGTATGGCCCGACTGATATCCTCATACATAGCCTCTACTTCATCATCTGGGTGTGCGGAGGTCGGTGCGTAGACCTGTATGACCTTCAACGAGTATTTTTTAGAAACTCTGAGTATAAGGTACGCGACCCTACTCGACACACTTTCAATGACCGCAATGTTGTTTATGAGGGACTTGTGGACCATAAACCCGACACCTCCTTGGGACTGTTGGTCGCCCTCCCGGTAGTATAGCAGGTTTCCGGATTTGAGGGTTATCGTGTTCTCCCCCTCTCTACGGACTTCAGATAACCCTAATATATCCCAGCGTAACCTACTCATCTCTTCTTCTAGCTCAGCAATCCTGTCGTCAGTCCGCAAAGTGCGGACATTGTGTGTTACCAGGGCCAGGTGTCGTTTGGGGTGGTAGCTCGATCCCATCCGGAGATTCTTAGCACCCCCTGCCCCATCATAACCACGGCCGCTACCGAAGCCGGGAACAGTGGGACTGCCGGGTACTGGGGGCCTGGTCCTGTTTGCGTCTGTCATATTTAAAGGGGAGAATTTGCCATACTCGCCACGCTTGGCAGACGGGTTGGCGAGCGCAGTGCGCAGCTCCTCACACCGGTGGCGCTGCTGCCCGACACCAGTCTATATTACTTCGAGCTGCACTGATTGTGATGGATATACCGCCATCGGTCGGTTGGAGGTGAATAGGATGGGGGTAGGTATATTCAAGGGAAAAGAAAGGAAAGGGGGATATTGCTTACACGGATAGACAAGGGATTGTAAGCAAATAGCTCGAGCAAGTCAGGGTCGCGTACCTGTAACTCGGACTGGCTGATGCCGGGAGGTCAGAGTCCTCTAACTGTTATATGCATATTCTAAGAATTGTCATGTAGTTTGAAAACGATATTATAACGTTCAAAAATGTGTAAGTTTTATAAAAGTTTTAGAACGGTCAATTTGACCGGTACTTGGTAGGTTTAGTGTTAATATATATGTATTAATATAATGTAAATGTAAACTTGTATATCCACAAAGAAAACATTAAACAATGTTTTAACAAACTTGACCTCTGACTACTGTGTTATTTCTGCAATTATTGATAAATAATGCAACTTTACTCGTAATAAGTTATACTAATTATAATATATATATATATATATATATATATATATATATATATGATATATATTATGTAATTATAATATATAATTGTCATTTAATTTTTTTTAATTCTTATTTAATTTACTGAAAATATTTCATTAATTGTTGTTATTAACTGTCACTATTATTTAATTTCTGAAACGGTCATTTAATTTTTGTAATTGTTGTTTAATGTTCTGATAATATTTCATTTATTGTTCTTATTATTTATTATTATTATTATTATTATTATTATTATTATTATTATATATATATATTTTTGTAATTGTTATGTAATGTAATGAAAATAGTTAATTTATTATAACAAAATGAACAAATGCGGCGTTGGGGACCGCCAACCAACACGCCATGTTCCGAACGGCGGGAGGTGGAGGATAGAGCTACAAATAGCTACGTGGAATGTAAGAGGAGGAATGGAACAGAAGATGAATGAATTATTAGATGTGATGGATGACAAAGATCTGGATGTTACCGTAGCGTTTGGCGCTCCGTCGTCTCTGGCTACCCCGTAAGGGATATGGCGGGAAGCTAAATAAATGAATATAAATATTATAATATATAATTATATTATATATTATAATTAACCGTTTAGGAGACCTTTTTTTGTGTATAGTTGTCTCATATATATATATATATATATATATATATATATATATATATATATATATATATATAGTTTTTGTTATTAGGTATAACATTGATCTAATAACAAAAGCTGTGGTAATAGACAAAATTTTTTAAACCAAGACGAAAAATTTACAATGTTCCTATACCTAGTAGAATAGAATTTATTATATATATATATATATATATATATATATATATATATAGCAATTAGTTTGTTTGTTTGTTCCCAAACAAAACAATATTATTTTTGATAAAGCTTCATATAATTATTTAGTTGTTTACATCATAACTGCTTGTTTAGACTGGTTTTTTCACCGCCCACAGACGACGATAAGAATTGCGAGAAGTCACTTCATTATTAACTATATTAAAAACATACTTTAAAATATTATTTTATAATACAAACAATTTGTTTTTGGTTCTCCGATTTCGATATTTTTTTCGTTTCAGTTGTTGTTTGCGCTACCATTTCATTTTAGTTTTAATATTCTATCAAGATACTGTTTTTATTAATTTAACAATGTATATATATATATATATATATATATATATATATATATATATTTGTAAAATATTTAATTTTTTGTACATTTTTATATTCTTTTCTTTATAGGTATTTAAAGACAATAAAACCCAAATTAAAATGATAAAAAATTTAATTTTATAAAATGGTTTGTCATTTCACTTAGTTTAATAATATTTAGTTGTATTTAGAATAATAATATTTTGTTAATACCAAAAATTTTACAGATGTTTAAAAAATTGATAGCAGAAATGGACATGACTGACTTAATTTCATACGTTATTGAGCGAAGTGAGCGAAGCGTTCTACTGCAGACTTTCTCACATTCTTTGTCACGAATAAGCTCGAAAACTACTTGACGAAAAATTATGAAATTTTGCAATCAAAAAGACACACATTAGGTTGGTTTTAAAAATTAAAAATGTCAAGTCGTTGAGGAATAATCGCCAAAAACAGATCTCCCATTGAAGTCAATGTGAAACGATGAGTCATTACAATGGGCTCGCTTCGCTCAATATGGAAACTGCACCCGAGATTTCACAAGCGCAGCGAGGCGAAATTGAGGGTCTGTTGGCGCCCCTAGTTTATTAAAGTATTCTAAAATTAAGCCCATTTATAACTAAATATACCGCTGGTGTAGCACCATTTGTCTTGAATATAGTCTTTTGAATATACTTTTGGGTTTCATATCTTTCTCATGTTCTGAATCTTCACGAATCATGTGATTTTTCATCTTACTTCCAGGCAGAGATCAGTCATGCCGAATTCTTCTATCTTTAAACTTCTTTATCCCTGTCTTCAATCACCGGACTGTTGCCGACGTTTAACTGATTCACATCGTATATAACCGGATCATCTGTTATGACAATCTTTTCATCTTCCACTTGATCAAGTGTTAGATCTAATGTATTTGGTCGAACAGCGCGTTGACCTGAATTACCATCTGTATTTGTAACTTCTTGAGCATTTCTTGGATTTAGAATACCTGTCATTGCATAATTTAAATCATCTTCATCTATTTCTTTATTTGCCATCACATCTATTTGTGGATCTGGTGATGGTTGTATAGATACAACTCCATCTGGTGATCCATTGGCACTGCAGTTGCAGCCTCTGCAGTGTATCTGGTTGTAACCATATGGTAAATCCCTATGAGGTTGACTTAGAAAAGAAGGCATAGAGGACCTCCTTGGCTCAGATTCTATATCTTTGTGTCTTACTTTAGATTTACCCATAATATTTTTATATTCGCTGTTCAATGCCAGGATATTGTATCCTTCGGATACTGCAATAGTAATTAATATTGATTACAAATTTATCAAATTACCAAATTAAAATAAATAAATTAATACTTACATACGCAAAGTACGAGGAGTATTCTGAGCAATAATTTTACAATAAGCGCAGCCAAAAATGATATAATAATGTCTAAAATCAAGTTAGGTACGCTTAAGTACAGCAAAATTTTCATCATTTTACCGTTTCTCTGAAACGATACATATTATCAAAATTTAAACATTTCAAGACCTTAGTAATTGAAAAACTTGCATATTATCTAACACTATCTTAAATAATTATCATAGTTCTATTAAATCCACGTTATTAATTCAATTTGTTTTACTGAGCTACTCCATGTGCTTTTAGAGAGGGAGTTTTGTTTTAAGGTTTGTTTTTTACTATGATATAATGAGATCATGACCTATAACCAAATAATTATATCATATCCAGTGTGATGAAGCAGGAGATACCTACGCTACAATTCATTCATTACATTTCTTTTCACATTTTTAGAATTGAAGCAATATGTTTTATCCTTCCATACTCCATGTTGCTCCTCATCTCTGAACATATTCCCTTCTCTAATATGAAGGACATCCATCCATCTTTTTTTCCTCCGTCTTCTACCTATCCATTCCTCCACTACAATCAATACAATCCCTCCTCCAATACCTACATGTTATTATAATATATTGAAATTAAACTTCTTTTATAATATTAACTCTTTTTTACCCCTGTTAAGATAAACGTTGATAAGGTTTTTTGATTTTTGGTTAGTTGTTGAGTAAGCTACCAGCTCGGAATGATGTTCTGAGAAGAGCCACCCAGAGACTCAACAGTTGTTATTTTTAATGAAATTTAACAATGTTTAATTCCTATCTATAATATGAACCCTGCAAATGAGTCAACGACCTAAGTTATAATCATTTAATTAAAAATTTTAAAAACATTAACAAACAATGACAAATAAACTTAGTTGTACTTTCATTTCTGAAAAAACGAAAATGAAATTTCCATAACTACTAATTAATTGAGCGAAGCGAATGAAGTGAGCGGAGCGTTTTACTGGAGACTTTTTACATTATTTGTCACGCATTGGCTCGAAAACTACTTGACGGAAAATTATGAAACTTTGCAATCAAAAAGACACACATTAGGTGATGGTTTTTAAAAAAATTTTTAGAAAAAAGTCCTCAAAAAAAAAATTTTTTTTTATTATCATGCTAAAAAAAACTGATATCCCAGTGAAGGGAAACGATGAGAGACTCGAGAGTGTTGGGCTATGACTGGGCTCGCTTCGCTCAATATGCAAACGGCACCCGAGATTTCGCGAGCGCAGCGAGTCAAAATTGAGGGTTTGTTGGCGCCCCTAGTTATAATTAATGTTGTTTTATTTAATCAAACCATCTTGGTTTTTACCTTAAAAACAGCGCAGATGGTCCAAAGTAACACAACTATATACACAGCCTTATAACATAGCCAAAGTATATAATACGCTACAATTCCACTATATATTATATAAAATGCTGATAAATCTCTCTCAGGATCCGTTCGTTTCATGGCCACATAGTCGTCCATTAATGTTAAGTTAGTGCTGTAAATAACAGGAGTGACTTCCAGGATATGACTTAGTATTTTGCTGTTACAGGCCATGGCTAATACTGTTACTATCTGAAAAGTATACAAAATATACATACTATTAAATAATATAATAATAATAATATACGATATATATGTATGTATAAAATTAAGGATAATAAGGAACGTTTGTGTGCTAATAGATATATATATATATATATATATATATATATATATATATATATATTGTTAGTTAGTCCTGTTAGTCTAGCAGGTTACCCATGCTTCGCAACGGACAACAAGTGATCAAACATTTTGTTTGATCACTTTTGTATTTTTTGCACACATATTTTTTGCAGTTTTTTAGCTGTCACTTTGGAACGGTTTGGACCTTTGCAAAATCCTTTCTTATTGCACCTATTCAATATGTCAGGAGTCTTGTGTCCAAATTTCAGCTTTCTAGGTATAACGGTTTGGGCTGTAGAGCGATGAATGAGTCAGTGAGTCAGTCAGTGAGTGTCTTTGTGTTTTATATATTGAGGTGTTATTTAACAAGACAAGCTGGCTAAGTTTCTGTTGCCATTTCTTCTCAGGTCAATGGCAAATAACTCTTTGAGGTGGTGCTAGCTTTGACAATTTAAAAATGTTTTGTATAAAACTTACATTCAATAAAAAAATTTACTTTAACTTTGACTTTGCCTCTGACTCTGACTTTGACTCTGACTCTGACTATGACTCTGACTCTGACTTTGACTCTGACTATGACTCTGACTCTGTCTCTGATTCTGACTCTGACTTTGACTCTGACTTTGACCGACTTTGACTTTAACTCTGTTTTTGATAGCTCTCACCAACAAAAACTATGCTATACAATTTAATTAATAATTATATAAATAAAAATAAAATCAAATTTACCAAACTGAGTGATGATCTAATATATATTCCGGTGGAAAGTTTACAGCATCCGCAGTACAAGTCCAGCTCCGGCCAGTTACATTTGGTTTTCTTTTTGATTCTGAAATAATATCTTCATTCATTAACAACAATTACCAAAAGTAATTTCTCTTTTTTTACAAATATTCACTCTAAGTTAGATTTTATTTGGAATATCATGACGAGCAATTTTTCAATCTTATCCAAATTTACTGATACGAAAAAAATTGTCGTTTCATTCCTGAATTATGGGACAACATTATATGAAAATATGTTTTATATAATAATAATTCAAAATATCTTTATTCAAGTAGGCACTTTTGAATCGTCAATTATTACAATACAAAAAATGTGAGTGTAGTCAGTCCGTAAGTAAGCTACCACCAGCTCGGAATGATGCTCTGTTGAGAAGAGCCGGCCAGAAACTCAACAGTTGCTCTTTTCAAAAGAAATATAACAATATATTTATATCTTTCGGGAGTTATTATTATTATTAAAAAGATAACAAAGATAAATACGAAACGAAAAAACATTTTTAATAGACATCATCTTGACGTCAATTCAACAAAATAATATATTTATTATTCCACGTGATATGTATATATTTATTATTTATTTATTTATTTATTTAGCTTCACGCCATATCCCTTACGGGGTAGCCAGAGACGACGGAGTGCCAAACGCTACGGTCCCTGCATACCTCTTTCGCCTCGGCCACAGACATCAACCTCTTCACACATGCCCTCCGGGGGGTCCTCATCCTTTTTACGTGACCTTCCTCCAGTATCATAGATACTGTGTTTTCGAAGGTCACTCGAGGCCTCCCCCTGTCTCTTTTACCGCTCACTATATATATTATATGTATAAAATATATATTTAATCCTATAATATACATACAGGAACAGATGTTATCACTAACGTCAATGTTATCAGGTCATTGGATTGTGGGCTGCGTCCACGTAAGTAAATACGTAATAGAAATAATATTTGTTTGTTAACATATTGATGACGATTTGATAAATTTTTTATTCGACTTATCTTAGAGGGGAGTTTCAGTAAAATGACGTTTGTGAAACAGTGACAACGATAAAGGAGTTCCTGGATGAGTTTGTGTGGTTTTTCTCAGAGCAGGGCGCGTTTGGAACACGCTTATTTTAAGGTTTGACAGAAGGGCTTATTTTGATAAGTATCAATACTCCTGACATATTTTGATACACAAGTGATAACTGGTATTGATTCAAAGTGATAAAGATATAAATAAACAAATTTAGCATTTTTTTATGATGACATCATTAAACCGACTACAAACGATATCAGAATGTATAAAATTAATTTATCGAATATACATTACACTATTGTGGTGATTAGAAATATATGTATATTTATTAAATATTTATCAGTAAAGCATATTAAAATATTAATTATAAAAGCCGTTTGTCGATAAAATACGAGATTTACGCATCTTTTCTTTGGAAAATTTAACCACTACTTGCTCCATGAATATCTTAATAGTAAAGTTAGGGAGAGTCTTGTATAAGACTAGTATTTTAACTATAATTCAAAATCTAGGGTGTGGGATTTGGTCTGGACTTAGGCAAGTTTTTTAGGTCTTTTTTTATAAAGTCCTGAACGTTGGCTGAACCAGACGTGGGTAGTTTATATCTTGTCACCTTTTGAAGAGCCTTTCTGAAAAGTCCTACTACAATTTTCGCAACAAAATCCATTGATATATATTTGCTGAACTCATTTTTGTTACAAAAATTAAACTCAATGCTTTCTAAGACAGCCTCCAACCAAGCTGATGCAAAATTGCCTTCTTCTGACCACTGGAACTGCTTCAAATTCTCATATTTTCTCCTTCAGTTTAGACAGCTTTTTAGGGTTACATTTATCATTTTCATGTGTTATTTTGTTCCTCATATCAGTTACATTCACTGTCTTTTTCGAGAATTAATAGTAACAAAATTACCTCACTTATGATAGCAAAGAAAAGTTATGGACAACACCGAAGATGAGGACTTGACTTTGATTTGAAATCTGATATAATTCAAAACAATATTTCAATTATATTTTTAATGTATTATCAGCTAGTATATATATGTGTGTTTACAAATATATATATTATTTGTAAATATGTATGTATGTATATTTGTAAATATGTATATTATTTGTAAACACAAAATTTAAAACTATTAAAAACGAGCAAGCTTCGAACCTGCGACCTTAACACTAAACCTACCAAGTACCGGTCAAATTGACCGTTCTTAAACTTTTGTAAAACTTACACATTTTCAAACGTTATAATATCGTTATCAAACTACATGACAATTCTTAGAATATGCATATAATATTTTCTACACTCTTTACTTTTAGTTATTTCCATTATTACCTGCGTTATATAATAAAATAACTTTTAATTACCGATCAATTTGACGGCGTGCGGTAGGAACAGGTACACAAGAATTGTCGATAGGTTTAGTGTTAAAACGGTAGCTATCTAATAATTTGATTACAGCTACTTCACATTTTCATTTATTATTTACATGTTTAACAATAATTTTAAATTTAATATAAGATATTAGTAGAAATAAGATAATAAGATAAGATAAGCTTTAAAAATCCTCATTTAAAAATAACAAGGCTCTATAAGATTCATACAAAATAATATATTTTATATCTTAAAATAATTCCACATTATATATGAATAAGACAGCACGTGGATCAGCATGTGGAAGAAAAATAAATGAATAAAAACATTAACCACTTATACATATAAAGATAACAAAAGAAATGTTTACAAAAAGATAAATTAAATAAAGATAAAAGAACAAAATCACTTACCTACCTTTGATCCTATCTCTTATTTTACGGTAGAATTCCTTAATTCCTGTTCTTGGCATTTTAGTTAACAATATTTCTTAACAAGAAACAAAAAATGGCCGCCCAACCGATATCAAGGGACTGAATGATATCTTATCAAATTGTTTTGAATGTTACCAAAATATTATCTTTGACATGATTGAATATTGAAATGTAACGTAATTGTTAAAAAGATAATATAATTTCATAATAATAATCAACGTAAAATAAACTTACGTGAAGTATTAAAAAAATACGGAAATTAATAAAAAATCATATAATGTTCCTGTACTTCCAGGAATTAATAATTAATGAACATAATCCCAGAAAAAAAACTTAAAACCAAAACAAAATAATATTCTTTAATTTTTAATTACGTCAGTCACAACCGGAGGATCCAAAAGAATATAAATTTATTGACTTAAAATTTAATAATTATATTTAAACTACAAACTACGTCTTCCTTGCTCAAAGTTCAAGACAAGAATGAATATAATAAAATGATATTATAATTAAAAGAATACAGAAAAATAAATGTAACAAACAAAGGTTTCAGATATTACATTCTGGGATTTTAATATGAAAATGCACCTGCGTCTAATAAGCGTCTCCAAGGTTCGTGAGAATATAATATATGGGAATTTAACAATTTTATAATAAATTACAATTTAAGAAATATTTAATTAATAATCACAAGTATATAGGAATATAGCAGTTTCTATCATAGGTAATACTAATATTATTAAAACATTCTGTGATTTATCCGCTTTTAATTAATAATATTATTTATATGACAAGTATCCATTACACCAGGATAATATCTTACACTAAAATATTAGATGAAAAACTATTAATTAGGCTGCACTACACTGCATTATGCTGTCTTTGGACGAATTTATTGTAATATTTATCCCTAAAATCTCATAAGCAAAGAATTCTGCAGGAATTTTCGCGATATTAAAATATACTGTAATTAATAAATAATAATTTAAACTAAAGTATACAGATGTTAAAGAGAAAGTCTCCTTTTTTTTAATAATAAGTCTTTTACAACATCAACTATTTAAAATCAATATTTTAAAAATCTCAATATCGTGTTTGAGAAAATAACGTCATTACAACAACGCCATCTATGAAGTACCGCTCAAAAATATGTCTAACAAACAATACAAAAATATATATTAATTTTTCAATTTAAGATTTCTTGGAATAGACACAAATACTTTTTCTTTATTTATATTAGAACATTATGGTAATAATATAGTTTATTTTACAATAAATTTATTTTTTAAATAGTTTTAGCATCTTGTAGCACCTTGTTTATGGCGTCCTCAAAAACAACGGTTTAGGCGCGAATTTCACAATTTAAGCTTTAACGTTTTTTTATTTAAAATATTGCATATTTACCGTTGTTTGTGTGATAATAATGGTGTAGAACTCATATTACTATACTATACTATAGAATATAATACATTAAAAATATTAATTCGGTTAACAGATAATTAAACATAAATTTCAAAACTCAAAAACACTTTATTGTTCTTTCTAAACGAATACCATGTCCATATTTTTAATATGTCATTGTAAACGTCATATTTCATTTTGACGTCCCTTAAAATTATTTTTAAATAACATTTAAATAATGTGTGTAAATATTGAAGTGTTTTTACCCACGATTGAAAGATTTCTACTATTGTATTCGTTGCGATGCGGCTCTTTTTTAGCTTTATTTTGGACAACGGTAAGATGGTACATGAGTTGTAGATTTTTATTAAGAGAAAAACTGTAATTGAGCGAAGCGAACGAAGTGAGCGGAGCGTTTTACTGGAGACTTTTTACATTCTTTGTCACGAATTGGCTCGAGAACTACGTAACGGAAAATTATGAAACTTTGCAATCAAAAAGATAAACATTAGGCGATGGTTTAAAAAAAATTGAAAAATGTCCTCAAAAAAAAATTTTTTTTTGTTGTCGTCATGTTCATGAGATTTCGCGAGCGCATTGAGTAGAAGTTGAGGGTTTGTACTTTGTTGGCGCTCCTAGTATGTATAACATAATTCTGTATATCAAAGTACAATCTGAAAACGCTTACTATAAACGAACGCCTGTTATCAAAAAATAGCAATTCTGTAAAATGTTATTTTGCTTATTTTAATCTACACTGTTTTAAGATCTTAAAAATATAACATTTTCAGATAAGATCACTTTTCTGTATAGTTTTCTTCTCTTCCGCCATTTTGGAAACTTTGATAGGTAAAGAATCGCCGTTTGGTGGGTGGCTAGTATCCACCAAACTAGAAACGGATTACATATACATTGTGTACTACACTTTTATCGCACTACTGCTGTGTGAAACTATTATACTTGTGTTTATGATTCATCTATCGATGGGTTTGTATTGTGTGAGTGTAATTTTGCAATTATATATCAAATAAAATATTATAGGAATTTATTTTCTTTCGATCAATTAATTTGTTTTCAAAAATTATTGATTAAATTTATATTTTATAAAGAAAAATAAATAAACTTTGTTAATTGAGCGAAGCGAGCGCAGCAAGCGGAGCGTTCTACTGGAGACGTTTTCACATTCTTTGTCACGAATAGGCTCCAAAACTACTACTACTTGACGGAAGATTATGAAATTTTGCAATCCAAACGACACATTAGGTCATGGTGTTTAGAAAAAAAAAAAAATTTAATGTCATGGCGTTGAGGAATAATCGTCAAAAAACTGATATCTCATTCAAGTCAATGGGAAACGATGAGTCATTACACTGGGCTCGCTTCGCTCAATATGCAAACGGCACCCGAGATTTCGCGAGCGCAGCGAGTCAAAATTGAGTGTCTGTTGGCGCCCCTAGTTAACTATATTTTTATTTTTTATATATATAATAAATAATAAGTTTAAAATTAACGATTTTTTTTCAGTGCAAATCCCATTTACTGGAACACTATTTAGTTTGTCGTTTCCCGATGTGGTTGGTTGAGGTCTCGGGGCTGATTATATTGTGTTTAATTGATAAAGTACTGATTGGGTGGTATTTGGGAATCCTCTTTTTTGTTGGTACGTCATACTTTGTCATATTTATATATATATAAATATATATATATCTTTTATGGTGATAATTTTGGACAGATTGAAGACCTATACATATATATTATTATTTCGTTTTAGTTTTGGAGTTTTATTCCTTTATCGTAATATACAGTTATTATGTGCAAATGATGGAAGATGAAAAAGATTAAAATAAGATATAACTAAGAATTAAAGTACGTATAAATAAAACTATATATATATAAGTGATTTACCACTCACTGACTCATCACGAAATCTCCGAAACTATCTGTCCGATTAACTTAACATTTTACATAGTTACCTCTTTTGTGACGTAAACGTCCAATAAGAACGGATTTTATGGAATTCCTAACCCAAGTTTCAAGTTTTTGCATTTCGCCAAGTTTTAAACCTGTAGGAGCTATACACTTAACGCCGGGGTAAGAGTTACTATAGCAACGGTTACGATGACAACGGTTGCCATAGCAGCCTAAGTTCACCAAATTAATAGTGTGCCAAGCGAAGCGGGAGGAAATAAGCTAGTAAAATATATACTTTTATTATTTCATACATATTAATTTTTAGTAAACCTACATTATTGAGAATTGTAACGAAAATTCAAAATATACTATCGTGAACTGAATTGAACTCTTTGGTCAAGCGTTATCTTTCCTAATCTGATAAGATAAAGCTATACAAAATTGTGCATCACTAATACAAAATCATTCAGACATAACCTAAAAGTATTTAGCGGTAACAAAATAGGTTCTTTATAGTGGTCATTATCTATTAAAATATAAATAAGGTTCTTTATAGTGTAGTGTTTGTTAAAATGGCATTCCCGCTGCCGAGGTTGCAAAGGTTTTGTTTTTGTTTGTCTTTGAGGGCTGGATGTCTGCTTCTGGGTTATATTTCTATGGTATGTAAATAATATTATTGTTATGTTATAATTGAATCTTTAATACATATTAATATGGTACTGTTATGGGAATTGTTGTACTAAAAATGGGCGGGGTTTGGAATGATTATTTTTGGAACAGATTATAAAATTATTGTAAATATGACTAGTTTCCTTTTCTCTAAACTTAATACGTCAGATGATAATAAAACTATTTATTGTTTTTTTATAATTTATTTTAATTTTAAATAATAAATAGTGGAAAATTAAATGTTAAATATTTTTAGTTATTAGTTCAATATCTATAATCGGATTTGGTATATTATATTACTTTTAACGTAAAAACAAACCAACACACACACATATACACACACACACACACATATTTACAGTATATTAATAATTAAATTTGACTTCTATAATAAATGAGTTACATTATCTTATAATCCTGAAATTGAAGACTTATTTAATAATACTATATGCTACAACCATGAGAGAGGGAGAGAGAGATTGTAGTACATTCGCTATCTCTTTCTCTCAGGAGGATTTTCGTTTTATTTCCAGGTCTTTTCAATGATCGCTCTAAGCGCCATCTCATATTCATTATACAGAGTGGTTAGATTCGTTGAAACTCACGAAAATTCCCCCGACCCCGACCACACTAAGGAGGATTACGAACGGATAACCCTCAGTCTATATATATCACACGGGTACTTGCTGTTTGTTTATCTATATTACATGATGATAAACGTATTGCTAGTTATTATAGTACATTTGGTAAGTTTAAATATATTGTATTCTTTCTTAAAATCTACTTACTTATTTTGCTTCACGCCATATCCCTTGCGTGGTAGCCAGAGACGACGGAGCGCCAAACGCTACGGTCCCTGCATACCTAGCATAGCCACAGACATTAACCTCTTCATACATGCCCTCCGGGGGGTCCTCATGCTTTTTACGTGACCTTCCTCCAGTATCGTAGCTACTGTGTTTTCGAAGGTCACTCGAGGCCTCCCCCTGTCTCTGTTACCGCTCACTTTGCCTATATAAATCTTTTTACCATTCTTTCATCACTCATTCGTTCGACGTGCCCAAACCACCTGAGCACGTTCTTCTACATTCTCACCGTGACATCTTCGCTAGTACCTGCCATTCTCTGGATCTCCTCATTGCGGATTCGGTGAGCTAGACTGACTAAAAATCTACAAAAGACAAAATTACTAGGATCCGCCACCGCGCTGCGGGAGTTGAGCTGAGCCCCCTCAGTTTTTTGATCATCATTTCTGAACGGAATGAGATATTTTAATTCTGTTTTTTTGAAACATGCCCAATCCCAAGCTCTACAGCTTTGACAATTTTCATTCAAATCGGTTCAGTAGTTTTTATGTGATGTTGCTTCAAAAAGAACGTTTCCCAAACGTTTCCAAATCAAAGCAAACACAGCGAATTGTTATAGTTCCACCCCCTCTTTTCTCCCCAAATTAAAATTATAAGCTATCATTACTTAAAATTCTTATAATTTTTTTAGTGTTATTGTTACTCAATTAATGAGGTTTAATTAAAATAATAATTAAAAGAAGATTCGTCATTTAGTTTTGTTGTATTGTAATTGTAGACATATTTTTTGTATTTTCTCATTATCATTAATAATTTGCCGGATTAAAAAGCATTTGCAAGGTTGATATTATAATATACATCTAACATTGTTAAATTTAAAAAGAGCAACTGTTGAGTCTCTGGGCGGCTCTTCTCAGAACAGCATTCCGGTGGTAGCTTACTCAGACTGACTACACTGACCTTTTTATTATAATAATTGACGATTCAAAAATGCGTGTAAATGCCTACTTGAATAAATATGTTTTGAATTTCTCCATAGCAATTCTATATTCACATAATTTCATCAAAATCCGTTAAAATATTTCAAGAAATTGACTCATGGTGTAATTTTTTTGTAATTATTTTTGCAGAACAAAGTGACATTTATGAAGTATTATATTTATGGCGGATGGCTGCTATTGGTTATGGCGAGTGCCACAGTTGTAATATCGACAGTGTTGCTACACTTTATGGCTACCATCGCTTTGCTTAAATGGTGTTGTAAGTATTAATATTATAACAAATTAATTATTAATTGAAACTAGGGGCGCCAACAAACCCTCAATTTCGACTCGCCGCGCTCGCGAAATCCGTGCCGTTTGCATATTGAGCGAAGCGAACCCAGTGTATTGGCTCATCGTTTCCCATTGACTTCAATGGGATAACAGTTTTTTGACGATTATTCCTCAACGACATGACATTTTTAAAACCATCACTTAATGTGTGTCTTTTTGATTGCAAAGTTTCATAATTTTCCGTCAAGCGGTTTTTGAGTCAATTCGTGACAAAGAATGCAAAAAGTCTCCAGTAAAACGCTCCGCTCACTTCGTTCGCTTCGCTCAATTAATATAGTTTTTATTTAATTATATAATGTATATAAAATAATACACAACTATTTAAAATACTTTTTTACTATTATTATTTTTTATTCTACAAATAATATATTAACCAATTTTTTTTCAGTTATGATATTTTTCTCCATAATACTAGTGAGAAGTTTGTCCTTAGAAATTGAAGATCAAAATAAACCTCGGGAACTCGAAATGCAGAATCTATACATACCACAACGAGCGCCACAGCTTTTGTAGTAGTTTATAGTAGTTTTATTATATTTTATTTATCAAATAAACAATTTAAATGATAAAATGTGTTGCTCACTTCTAAATCTATCATGAAATATAATTGTAATCCATCCCTAAAAGACCTAAGTTTAGAAAGGAAATAAATATTATTATAATTATAATAGGACTTGAAACATTTTGACTAATAATTTAATATTAAACCTTCTGAAACGGACAATAGTTATGTGTTGACGACGCAAGTAAATAAAAATTGTCATATTTGTTAAGTTATACAACAAAGCAGGTTTCCAAAAATATTTTTTGGCGGACAGACACAAGTATGAAATAAATTATACGCCAAGCAAATATATAGCATCACTTTAAAGTAAATACTCAGCATGTCATTGAATCACAAGTTTATTCAGAGTTATCGCAATGAATCAATTAATTATCCCTCGCCACGTAATGCAAGAAATTTCTTCCATTTTCTTTAAGTAACTATTCATAAGACAAAGTGACAAAGACGTGTGTGCAATTTGTATTTCATTAGTATTTGTATATAAAGCTGCTTATACTATGTTAAAGAACTTACCTCATGTAACAATTTTACAAAAGTTTTAACGCCATCTATCGTAAATTTTCAAAAATAACAACTTCTATATGTCTCACTTTAGTTTAAAGATCGAGAAATAGATGGCACCATAACAGCAGTGAGCTTAAGCTCACTGCTGTTATGGTGCCATGTACATGATTAATCATGTTTTTTATATCATTCTCTACTATACATTTACGTTTTTCTTTCTTTATCGCGACAAATTATTTCGTTACATCGAGTTCATCACAAAGATTCTGAAGAAATTTCACTTCAAAAATAGTATTGATTCACTAGGCTTAAACTCGTACGGCAGGCAATCCACTTGCTTTTATACCATTCCCAGATCTTTAAGGAGTTTCTAAATGGCTCAGATGACTTATCTTATTCTTTACTTCGTCATGTAACGCTGTCAATTCTTCATCTTTAACTTTTCTCTCTGCCACAACTATAGCAATCTTCAAAGTGAAAATATCCAATCGTAGTGCTGATAGTACACAGTTTCTCAATAATCTTGACATCACCGCAAGTTACATTTTCGAGTTTTCGAGTAATAATAACAAAATATGTATTTATGTTCTGCATCGAATTGAAAATATTTTTTTTAACAATCTGTATAATATTTTAATCTGTGTAAAGAAATGACGTTTGAACTTTGCTTAATGTCACTTGATATTTATCAATTGGAATTATAGCTTGATTCATTGTGAATGTTAATATATTCGAATTAGTTGCTTATGTTTAATATTTTTAATTAATTTATATTTCTTTTATTTACTATTATAGGCGATGTTATATGTAAGGAGATAAATTGAGACAAAATGTCGAGTAAATATCAACAGAGCAGCGGTGTTACCGCTCAAACACAGGTTGTAACCTCGAATCAAATTTATTGTTAATATTTTGCGAAATATATTCAGTTTTATATTTAAAAGTTGTTTTATTTCCCCCCTGTTTTAGCTGGTGCAATGGATAAACGAAGTAGGCATGTCGGAAGGGAACAAGAAGGTGAATTTGTTGCGGAAAATTATAGAGGTTCTCTTACATCAAGCACCCCAGATGATGCCAGTTTACATGGAAAATATATTAAGTTGCGTCAACGATAAATCCACTGATGTGAAAAAGCAGGTTGTTGCGTTTATTGAGGAGCTCAGGTAAATCTTGCAAAAACACAACTAAGAACTAGAAAGTTAAATTTTATGGGATTTGATGTCTGTCTTTTAATAATCAAATAAATAAATAACAAAAATAAGTGATTGCAGCAGTCATTGCATATAGAGAATATATAAAATCAATTTTTATGGTTAAAAAGGGTTTGCTAACAAATTCTGACCAATATAAAAATTTTATATACAATATATACAAATATCTTACAAGATTACCTTTTATGAGACAATATTATTTTAACCCTTTCGTCCCGAACGGTACATATATGTACCACACAAATTTGAAAACACCTGAAATTTTTTTTTAATGTTATAATAGAAAAGTGTTCCAGGCCGTTCTTTTGACATTCAGTAATACATAATCTTGCATTTAGTCTATACGTTTGGAGGTTATGGTTAATTATTGAGCCGTGACCACGTTGATGAATGCAGTTTTCATACAAATGTGCCTGAAAATATTGTGACAATCAATTAAAATATTTTACTTTTATTGTTGCCTCTGCTTTGTTACGTGATTTCAATTTTCAAGTAAGTAATAAAAGTAAATTGTTTGAAAATTATTTCTTTTTTTACTACATGGTATATATGTGAACCACCAATAATTATTATTTGGCAATAAATACAAAATTTGGTACAAAGTTTTTAACATTAAAACGTTTCTTCGAATACCGGGACGAAAGGGTTAAATGTAAATAGTAATATATATTGCAAATTTTATTCATGCCTATTTTTGAATTAATTTATCTATATATTCCCAATGATAATTTACCATAATCAAAAAACAAACATCTTTTTCAAGCAAATCCTACCCAGAATACCTGCCAAAGATAATTGGACAATTACAACTGCTAGTAGTAGACGCAGTGATTGCTGTACAAAAACGGGCAATCCAAGCGGCCAGCTTGCTTTATAGAAATGTACTACTGTGGATTTGCAAGGGCTCGGCGGATATAAAAGAAATTCAATATGTTTGGGAACATTTATCAGAATTAAAGGTTAATATAGCATTAATTTATTATTGTGATTGGATTTAAAATAGATCAATAATTTAAAGCCGTTAGTGACTCAATGATATAGCTTAGATAGAATTTTAACACTAAACCTACCAAGTACCGGTCAAATTGACTGTTCTTAAACTTTTCTAAAACTTACACATTTTTAAACGTTATAATATTGTTATCAAACTACATGACAATTCTTAGAATATGCATATAATATTTTCTTCACTATTTGCTTTTAGTTATTTCCATTATTACCTGCGTTATATAATAAAATAACTTTTAATTACCGGTCAATTTGACGACGTGCGGTAGGAACAGGTGTACAAGAATTGTCGGTAGGTTTAGTGTTAAGGTAGTGAAACTTTATTCCTCGTAGTTCACCTACATTTATTGTTGTCTAATAATACTATGAATGTATCAAAATCTATTCTAAATACAAGCAATTACTTCCTCTCAGTAGTTCAATTTGTCAAAGAATTACAGTACTACTCAATTGTTGAACTAACGGGAACTACATTAATTAAGAGACTAATATGTAGTTTATTTATTAGGAATACAATCTTATTATTACAAACAGTGAACTAATTAGTTAAATCCTTGTTTAATGAACCAAAAATTGCCCATCTTATTTTGAATTTATTCTTTTTTAAAAACAATTCCTCATTAGAGCAATACACCACAAAGTTAGGAATTCCACACGAACACACACACACCCAATAACATTTGACTCAGAATTCAAGGTCATTCACCTCTGGACGAACATACTAACAGTTTATATAATTGAGCGAAGCGAACGAAGTGAGCGGAGTGTTCTACTGGAGACTTTTTACATTCTTTGTCACGAATAGGCTTGAAAACTACTTAACGGAAAATTATGAAATTTGGCAATCTAAAAGATATACATTAGGTGAGGGTTTTAAAAAATTTTTGAAAAATGTCATGTCGTTGAGGAATAATCGTCAAAAAACTGATATCCCATTGAAGTCAATTTGAAATGATGAGTTTGATACTGGGCTCGCTTCGCTCAACATGTAAACGGCACCCGACATTTTTCGAGCGCAGCGAGTCGATATTGAGGGTCTGTTGACGCCCCTAGTTATATATATATGTATCCATATGGTATATAATTTCAGCTTCAAATTCTAAACATGATAGACAGTGACAATGAAGGTATCAGAACCCATTCCATCAAGTTTCTAGAGGAAGTAGTATTGCTGCAGAGTTGGAACTCTGGTGATAACGAGGATGAGTTCTCTTTGGACAGCTTGCCGTCTCACTTGTCTTTCTTGAATCGGAACGCCATGGAGGAAGAATCGGAGTGAGTATTTTAGTTTTAGTTGTATCTAGTTGAAATAATTCATAAGCTAAGAAGTATAGGTGGGATATTCGTTGGATATATCAATTTCTCCCACTCTTCTATCCGGAGATACCTGCCATATAAAAGAAGAGAAGGAGACTTTCTTCTTTGCCATATCATTTTAAATATAATTCAACCATATGTTTTTCTTATATCCTAGTATAAGATGAAATTAAATATTTACTTAAATTAAAGGACATTTTCTATTAATTTACTCGCAGCCACATTTTCCAATTGCTGCTGAAGTTTCATAACTCGCAACACATATCTAGCGTCAACCTCATGGCTTGTATGACGACCCTTTGCTTGGTCGCCAAGCTTAGACCGAAGTATATGGCCAGTGTGGTGAAAGCCTTAAACGACTTGCACACAACCTTACCACCAACTTTATCACAATCACAAGTCAATTCTGTGAGGAAACACCTCAAAATGCAGTTGTTATTGTTGGTTAAACATCCATCATCATACGACATGATGCCTCAATTGACCCAACTGCTGGTCGATATCGGTATGACTCCACAAGAAATCAATAAAGCAATCCCAAGAGACAGAAGGAATAAACGAGTTGGGGAATTGAAAGCTGGAGAGAATCCAGCAAAGAGGTTCAGGGTTGACTCACCACAGACTGGCAGTGACAGCAACAGCAACAGTAGGAGTGATCTGATTATATTTGACGATGATAGCAGCCAGCAAAGCAACCAGCCAAGCGTCACAAAAGCAACTGCAACAGAGGACTCAGTTTATGATGGACTTAACAATGTGGAGAATGTAGTTAGCCTTGTCATGGCGACTCTACTTAATAACTTGCCTACCGAAATGCCGTCGTTCTTCGTTGCTATGTACAAACCTATCCCAAATTCTGGTACCAAGATCCAAAAGCGAAGTCTGGCTAAAATGATGATTAGTTTGATAAAGGATGAACCGATGCCAATACCCATTACATCCACTTCTGATGTGACAAGGATTCCATTATTAAGAGAAGATGACGACAAAATCAACTTAAAGAACGCAGTAGCGAAGCTTCAGGAATCTACCAAAGCCGATAAGCAGATAGAGACTGCGGTTTCCAAATTGATGGAAGAAACCAGACAAGAACATCTCAAAGAAGAGGAGAGGAAGAATAAAGATAAAGAAAAACTTGTTGCTCCACTTACCCCATCTATACCAAAACTTAAACAGAAGGTCAAACTACTGAAACTCCAGGAAATAACTCGTCCTATACCAAAAGAAATAAAAGAGAAGCTGATGCTTCAAGCTGTTGAAAGGATTTTAAGAGCTGAAAAAGAAAGCATAGTCGGTGGTGCCGCTCAAATAAGATCAAAGTTCATAACGATATTTGCCTCCAGTTATACACCAGAAATAAGAGAGCTGGTTCTGAATTACATTCTAGAAGATCCGATTAACAGAATCGATTTAGCCCTATCCTGGTTATATGAGGAGTACGCGTACATGCAGGGCTTCAATCGGATTCCCGTAACACTACAGCCGAAGTTACATGAGAAACAGGACGAAAACTACAATCAATTGCTCTGCGCGTTGATCACGCAAATATCAGAAAGGGGGGATCCATTGATGGAGGGGAGCAAGGACACGCTTTTGAGGAAGATATACACTGAAGCACCAGTCATTACCGATGAAGGTGTGGATTATTTGAAACATTTGGTTACTGAAGAAAAATCAGCTTTCGTTGCATTGGAACTGCTCGAGGAATTATGTCTCATGAGACCTCCGAGAGCTCACAAGTATGTCGCTGCCCTTGTTTGTAACGTTTGTGAGTATATTGCCTTATAAATTACAATTCCTTTGGTTTTATATATATAAATTGCTTTTTAAACTTTGCAGTGAGTGAAAACGACGAAATACGCAACACGGCGCTAAAGTCCGCCGTCAAGATTTACAAACAAAGCACGGAAGCAGCGAAGAAAGTTATAGAGAAGCACGCCATGTTGTATCTAGGTTTCATATCGTTATCAACACCACCGCAGGAGTTGTTCGGTAACAGACATACAAACAGACCCTGGTCCGAGGACTTGTATAGACAGTGCCTGAACCTCGTGATGGCAATATTCCCTGAAAACGAAGGTAATTTAGCTATTAATCAAACTATATTAGGATTTTTTTTTTTATTATATCTAATACTACGCATATATAATAAAGATATCTTAGACCTTCCATTTCTTAGTTTTAAATCTAAAATCAAAAGTTTATTATTAAATAAATCTTATTATAGCATTCAAGAGTTTTAAGTTGATCGAAATGTGTAGAACTTAAGTTGTTTACTCATTTGCAGGGTTGATGTTATAATGTATACATCTAAGATTGTTAAATTTCATTTAATAAGAGCACCTGTTGAGTTTCTGACCCGCTCTTCTCAGAAAAGCATTCCGAGCTGGTAGCTTACTCACGTACTGACTACACTGACCTTTATATTGTAATAATTGGTTCATAAGTGCGTGTAAATACCTACTTTTTGAATTTGATTATATGTTCCAGAGGTAATAATCGAGATCGCCCGCGTGTACGGCACGACGGGGGCGGAGGCCAAGCGCTGCGTGCTTCGCCAGCTGGAGGCTCCGGTGCGGGCGCGGGCGGCGCCCGGCGTGTCTCCCGCACTCGCCGCGCTGCTCGACGCCTGCCCGAGAGGGGCGGAGACGCTGCTCACGCGCATCGTGCACGTGCTCACCGACAAGTGTCAGTACACACACTACTAAACACGCACACACACACACACACACAGATACATTAATACTTGAACTCTATATAGTACATAGATACGATTCAATATCGCGTTGCTTCTGGACCGCACACACACAAACACAGATGTATATGCATTCATGGCTCTACATATATGACTACACACGCACACACTCACCCGCAATCTGCACACACGCATACAAATAAATACACCATTACATGCTACATACATACGCGGTAATATCGCGTCTCAACTGGACCACACACACACGCACACATACACACGCAAATGTATTGATGTATTCATGTTCTACATATTACATATGTCACACAAACACATTTGCATGGGCTCATAAGTTTCAAAATAAAATGGCTTAAAAATATGGACCATTTTTATTCAGTGCATCGTTTATTTATTTATTCATATATTTTCCACTTTGAATTCATACCAGTGATCACTTGTGTATCAAATGGAAGTAACAGGAGGACTTATTTTGATATCATACGTATCAAAATAAGCCCTTCTGTAAAGACACTTTCCAACTTAATATAAGGCTACGAGGGTTCCAAACTCCAGAGGTTCCAAATTGTTGTGGGAGGGAATTGTATATATATATATAAATATATATATATATGTATATATAATTGTCTGTTCCAGATCCACCGAGTCCAGAATTAGTGTCCCGTGTCCGCGAGTTGTACGCAACGCGTGTGTCGGACGTGCGCTTCCTTATACCTGTGCTTAACGGACTCACTAAAAAAGAGGTTAGTTTTTTTTAAATTATAATAAATGAAGAATGAAAAGGAAACCGAAAAACTGTTTGCCGGAGGTCGCAGGTTTGAGACCTGCTCGTGTACATATTTTTTTTTTTTAATTTTTTGAGTTTTTTTTTTTACACCCAAAAATTAAAAAAAAATATATATAAGTGACTCAAATGTTCCTAAGATAGTTTGAATTATTTTAAATCCCATGAAAAAAATCATGCAAACTGAGAAAAATTATTCGTTTAAGAAAAAATATTGAATACTAATTGAATATTCTAAAAATTATTCCTTCTTATTAAAAATGCATATAAAATTCCAGATATTAGCTGCTCTACCGAAATTGATAAAACTAAATCCGGTGGTAGTTAAGGAAGTTTTTAATAAACTACTGGGATTGCAGAATCCCACTGAGGAACAGCTACCAGGTATAAAATATATATATATATAACTTTAATATTAAAAGAACATTTATACTCAAAAAATAATATAGTTTCGTATATTCCAGATATCATTTGTAAGTACAATCGATTATTAAACCAACAAAAATCGATTTCCAAATATCGATTTTATTCCATTTAATGTTTCCAGTTTCCCCCGAGGAGTTGCTGGTGGCGTTGCACTTGATCGACCCCAGCAAGGCTGACCTCAAATACATCATAAAGGCCACAGCGCTGTGCTTCGCTGAGAAGAACACATACACTCAAGATGTATGATATTACATATTTGTTTGTTGGTTATTAGTACATAATACTAACCCCCCCTGTCTCTCCCCAGGTGCTGTCGTGCGTGCTGCAGCGGCTGGCTGAGGAGCAACAGACGCCGGTGCTGATGATGCGGTCGGTGCTGCAGGCGTTGACCCTGCATCCCGCTCTGGCGCCGCTCGCGCTCAATATACTGTGCCTGCTGTGCGAGCGAGAGGTCACTATACTAGCAATAGTTCCGTTGTTATAATAGATGTCGCTATACGAACCTTAACTAGCACATAGAAATAGTGCTGTTGCTAAAAGAGTATGAAGTGCGAGAGAGATAGCTATATTATCGCGGTGTTGTGCGAGCGAGAGGTTGTAGTTTTAGTAGTCAACTACTATTACCCTCTTATATCAACGTGAAGCTGTAATAGCTATGTTTTGTCGGCCAAAATATTGTGCCCTTTGAGCTAAAAGTAACATATTCTACCGGCTATCAACAGGTCTGGAACAATAAAGTAGCGTGGGAGGGGTGGGTGAAGTGCGCGGAGAGGCTGGGCCCCGCAGCGGCGCCCGCAATCCGAGCGCTGCCGGCGCGCGCCCGCGACCTCCTCCCGCCGCACCTCGCGGCCGTCTGCCCGCAGGTGAGCACGCGCGCTATTTATATACCCAGATAAGGCTGGCGACACACGTGGCTTGGATGGCATATGGAGCTTAGTTTGTGTGTCGACACCCTAAAAATACCTGAACTACTCAAAGAAAGTAATTATATAGGATTGTAAATGTATGAGAAGCAATGCTATAATATATAATTATATTTCAGGACTCCCCTTACCCTGGAGCACCAAACCTCATCGAACCTCTGCCCCCCGGGATGGAATGACGAAACATTTAAATCACCCCCCCACCCCCCACTTATGATAATAAATATTTTTTTTTTACAACCACATTATTAATTGTCACTTTATTAAGATTGATTAAACCTGTTTTTAAATAAAATCTTCATCTTTTTCAGACGCTTGTAAATATTTTATTATCAGAATATCTGAATACCAGAATAATCTTTGCTTCATCCCTTGACCTCTGACAATATTTGGACCTCTAATTATATTTAATTGTTAACACTAAACCTACCAAGTACCGGTCAAATTGACCGTTCTTAAACTTTTGTAAAACTTACACATTTTTAAACGTTATAATATCGTTATCAAACTAAATTACAATTCTTAGAATATGCATATAATATTGTCTACACTCTTTACTTTTAGTTATTTCCATTATTACCTGCGTTATATAATAAAATAACTTTTAATTACCGGTCAATTTGATCGCGTGCGGTAGGAACAGGTGTACAAGAATTCTCGGTAGGTTTAATGTTAAGTAAATAAATTTTCTGGATCTAAAAAGAATAACTGTATTATATTTGCGATATGTAAGGTTAAACAAATAACTTACTTAGATTTTTTAAGTATGAGTCTACAATTAAAATATTATTAATTATTACTTTTCCTACATGTACTAGATTGAAATTTAATACTATTAATTACATAATTATTACCTAAACTAGGGGCGCTAACGGACCCTCAATTTCGACTCGCTGCGCTCGAGAAATCTCGGGTGCCTTTTGCATATTGAGCGATGCGAGCCTAGTGTAATGACTCATCGTTTCCCATTGACTTCAATGGGATATCAGTTTTTTGACTATTATTCCTAAACGACATGACATTTAAATTTTTTTTTTCACCATCACCTTAGATGTGTTTTTTTTATTGCAAAATTTAATAATTTTCCGTCAAGTAGTTTTCGAGCCTATTCGTGACAAAGAATGTGAAACTCTCCAGTAGAGCGCTCCGCTCGCTTCGCTCAAATAGGATTAAATAATTTAGTTTTTTTAATATGGTAACTTCGTTTAAAAAAGGCGGGCTCAACGATTTGTAACTGTCATTTTGACGTGCACTTATACTAATAAATCGCTGCCAGAATCAGTATTTATTTTTCATTCTCGCCTACAGCCTCTTCGTAACAATAATTCAAACGTAAGTACCAACATTCTTAGTAAATTAAGCCTAGATACTACTACTACGACTACTACTTCTACTTCTACTACTAAAACGCTCTACTAGACAATTTTTACCTTATTTTTGTCACAAAAGTCGAAGTCTATTAACTACCTAGCATACCTAACTGTTTAGAATAAAAAGAAAATTCAAATATATTACCAATAATAGACATTAAGACAAAATTCTTAGCTGCAGTATTAGGAATTTAGTGTAAATAATACGAAAGCAAAGTATGTATATACTTTTTAACTGTGAATAAATATCAAAGTAGAGACTCATCTTCTAAAACAACAGACTACAAAGTTGATCGGAGTTTCACTATTGGTAATGGAAAATGTAAATATTGGTATGAATTATGTATAAAAAACAAATAAAATAACCATTATATATGTACAATAACACTATAAGCAATTGCAAATTTAATACATTTCTAGGAAGAAACAAAGATGGCGCTGTGTTTTCAAACATCCTTATCCTTACTATATAATAACGAGCTAATTGACGCTGTACGCACGCTCATCACTTATCACCCACAAATCACACAATAATGTGTAATACATCAAAAAAAGCTATTGAATCAGGCTACAAAATAGAGTGGGTGCCAACCTCATACGTGACCTCTTGACCCTCGAAGTTCCCTCGTTACTATGTAATAAAATGTCAGGCGTGTAAATGTATATAAATCTCGTAACAGTATTTTATAGATTTATAGATATCATTGTCAAAGTATTCATTAATAACTATCGATAGATATATCGGTACGATTTATCTTAACATAAAGTATAATAGGATAAATTGAAATCGTAAAAATAACCTAAGTAAAAATAATAAATACTTTTTAATTTAGCCACTTTTTATATGTCACTGACATAAACTCCAGATTTGTACGGAATCCTCTTTTCTAAACATAATCGCTTGTAATCAATGCACTTTTAAAACCAACATTGATTTTGTTTCATCTGAACGTGACGTCACAGATCAAGCAAAAATGCCGTATATATACATAATAATTTTTAAATTACATAAATATAAATAGTTAATACTATTAAAGTTGAATATATTTTTGAAAATAAAATGTATCGTATAATTCAGAATAACATTTATAATTATATATTGTCGTTAAATTATCGTAAAACTTTTAAATACTGTAATTATCGTTTTGACACCGCCTGATTGTGACGTCACAAACGTAATTTATATTGGTCTCAAAGTATTTTAATTATGGTGTGTCTAGTATGTGTATTCTAGAAGTAATTTTATGATCAAGATATTGTTATCAAATATTATATGAAGTTGAGCTAAGCCCCCTCCTCTTTTAAATATAATATTATATATATATCTCTTTTTTATTTAGTAATTTTTATGCGATGTTGCTTATAAGGGTATATTTAGATTGACGATCGGCAAGCACGCGGAGATTCTGATAACATTAAGTCTTCGGGAGAAATAGTTTTTGGACCATCATTTCTGAATGGAATGAGATATTTTAATTCTGTTTTTTCAATTTTCATCCAAGTCGGTTCAGTAGTTTTTATGTGATGTTGTTTCAAAAAAAAATTTTCCAAAACGGTTAAGAGCTTCGCTTTTGCTCAGCTCATAGTGAGTGTTGAAGATAATAAACTCAAACACACTGAAATCAAAAATATTCTCTAAATCTGAAAAAAAGAAATCATTTTTTTTTCTAATAACAACATAACGAGAAAACAAATATAGATTAAAAATATTAATATTTCCGACCAATAATATGAACTTTTCGTTCAACTTTTTTCCATTTCGCCAAGTTTTAAACCTTTAGAAGCTATACACTTAACGCGGTTAAGAGTAACAACGGTTACGATGACAACGGATAATATGACAAAGGTTACCATAGCAACCTAAGTTCACATTCAAATTAGTAGTGTGCCCAGCCCAGGGAGGGAATAAGCTAGTATTATATATAAAGACAAACAAATTATTATACATTTTAGCTTTGGCTGTCCTAGAGAACAATTTTTTTCTCATCATTTGATTCAATCTTCCAACGATGTAGTAGTCAAAATGGCTCATGCAAATAATGAGAAAGAAAAGTATTTTACTCTTTCATAGCATTTGTATATAAAAGAATAGACTGTCTGTAATAGGTGGTAACATGAAATGCGTTATCACCAATGAAGTGGTTTACCACTTTGATTTTTAAATCAGGCTAGGGACAAACCCATGTGACTAGCTAGTGACTAGTCACATGTCTTTCTATCTTCTAAACTGAACTCAAAGATATTTGGGATGAATAATAATTGAAAATATCTCTAACTAACTCTGTTATTAACTAATTCAAATAGCATTTAATTTTGAAGTATCTGGATGAATCAACCCCTATTTAAACCCTTAATAATTGCTATATATCCCAAAAGATGGCGCTGTTTCTAAACCACCCCAATCTAAATCGCGGTGATAAGATTTTTGAGCACAGAATGACCTGACGTCAGCAGTTTTAGTTTAATCGTTACTATTGTTTGATAAACGACAAGATACATTATAATCATGTATCATGATTACAATTTTTGGATAGCTTCGACTATAAAAGAGGCTAAAATATACTAGAAATAGTATTGTATTGTAGTGAATAAATAGTACTGAAATATTTAATATATGAAAAATAGAGCTGTAAAAGTAACGAAAAACAGTATTGAGTATACCTCATAACACACTATATTATTTAGAGCTGTAGCGAACCGTATGAATTCGGTACTCAGTAACGGGTGTGCCATCTAGTTAGTACACATCATAGTTGCGTAAGG
Organism: Melinaea marsaeus rileyi; assembly: GCA_918358865.1. NCBI lineage: Eukaryota > Metazoa > Arthropoda > Insecta > Lepidoptera > Nymphalidae > Melinaea > Melinaea marsaeus. Next base: position 6,982,704 of record OU911093.1, on the reverse strand, counting down.
TGCATTTTTTCATTTTGAATTAATTTTTATTTTGGACACCAGTTATTCTAAATTTAATTTTATTTAATAGGTAAAGTGAAGTGTTGACGGAATCTACTAAGTTTTCAATGGATTTACAATTTTCTAAATTTTAACTGTGATCTTATATTATATCACAATAATAACACCGCAATCTATTAAGCATCGATTATAATAAAAAAGCAACAAATAAATGTCAAAAATTATTTATTGACAATAAAATTTAAACATTCTAACGATAAATCAACATAAAATAGTTTTGCTTAGAATAAAATGAAAAATATTTTAAACAAAATTATAACATCAACAAAAATCTTTTTCTCTTAAAATGAAATAAAATATAATTATTAAATAAAAATATTTTATTGCAAAAATTTTTGGTTCGTATTTAAAAATAACTGTTTCAATACACGCATAGCAACGGTACTTGTGTGAACTAAAACAGTGTAGGTACTCCTAGTACGAAAAATGCGAGTAACGAAATGCGTTCGTGTGTAACGTTTCGTTACTCGGTACTAGATGGCGCACCCGTTACTCAGTACCGATTACATACGGTTTGTTACAGGTCTAATAAGAGTTATTTGTCTGAAATCAAAGTAATATTTAATTATTAATAATCTATTAACGTTAAAAGTAAAAAGTATAAAATGAAATATACATACTCTAAACAAAATTCAAAGTAGACATAATCGAATAATGGAGTCTTATAAGTGACATTTTCACATCTTGACATTTGACAAAGGTCCATTAGACAAGTCGTCTTTAATAAAGCGCGGTAAATAAGAAAAATATTCTTCCACAATATTTGAAGGAACGCAATATCTTGAAAGTATTTTGTTTCCTTTAGTTATGTAAGAGTCTGAACTAATTTCATTATCATTTCTTTTATAAACTTTGTTATTGTTCATGTTGATATCTTTGAAGTGCTCGTTTAAATGTTTTATATTATTATTAAGTTCCAAATCACTATAATTAGTTTCAGAATATATATTGTGATTTTCATTTAGTTTTCTGATTGCGTGATCTATCGCACCATATAACTTTCTTTTACAAATCTCCGATAAACTCGGCGGCGTTATTTAAGCTTTACTTAAAATATTTTTATATTTTGTTGGAAACTGTATCGCCATTTTTGATTTTATAAAATCTTTATCCAGATGAATTTCAGCACTTTTCTGGGGAGTGATGTCACATCAGTGAGTGTAAAGTGCTGATGGGGGGACACCGAGATAAGCTTTTAGATCTTTAACTCGTTAAGATGACGGAGACTGTGATTGTAAGTTGACTTTCATAATTTTAATTGAATATAATATATACTATATAAAGAAAAAAAAACTCCTCCCCTTTCTCATCCTACTTACCTTTGTGTATATTTAATAAAAGACAGAATTAACATCATCATAAATATTGAGCTTTGTAGCAAGTAACAGACATACTGAATGTGAATTGTTAATACACCCTCTGCTTAATCAATCTTACTAAAATAACACGTGAAAAGCAGTCACACAAACACAACACTGATAAAACATTTACATATGTAGAACAGGTAAATACAAAATATGACTCAGATGTGTTTAATAAGATATTCCCCTCTTTCTCATCCTAATTACCTTCGATAAATCTTTCACCAATTTAAATAAATAAATAATATGTTATCTAAAAAAAATACTAACACCATTTTGCATAGATAGTCATCCATATTTAAATTTATTTTAAAATAATAAACGTCAAACCATCTTTCTCACCTCAATCAGACTGTCACAAGCATATATATAATGAAAACACAAAATATTAAGTAGATATTGAATGTTAATTAATATTGGTGTTTATTTTATTAATTTAGTGTACATTAACCCTCCCAGAGTGTACCACAAGAGGGCTGCGCAATCATCCGCAGCGGGGGCGGGTCCCTCATAGCGTGCGGGAGCGCCAGTGGCACTGTGTCCCTCCACACACAGCACAGCTTCACAGCACACACGGCCTGCCTCTCTACCTCGACATGCAGGGGGACCTGCTCATCACTTGCGGGTTCACACAGTCGTTAGTTGTCATTATTCCTGCTTTTAAGATAGCCAGTATTTACATAAATCCTGCTTTTTAAATAGCAAGTATTTATTGGTTATTTGTTACCGGATTGCCCATTAACTGCATAAATCTTAATTCTATAATAGCCTTTTCTTACTATTCCAGTTACCAGGTGCATAGTGTTCTCAAATGTTTATTTATTTATTTATTTAACATTAATGTACAGAATTTATATATAACAAAATTATTTTAAAGATTTGTTATACAAAGACACTGCTTGTTTTCAAAATAAAATCTCTTCCAGCAGGCATGTGAAATTATTATTAAGTTATTAAAAATTAACTTAATTTAAAGTAATGTCTCATCATCAGTAATAACACATTACATTTAATACCACTTAACCCTGCTTCCAGTGGTGCAGTACCAGTCCCGGACCCGTACGTAGTGGTGTGGAACGTGAGACACATGAAGGGTAACACGGCCTAGTCCATTCCAACTGTCTCACCACCGTTGTTGCTGCACTTTGTACCGTCCGTCTCAGGCCGAGCGGTGGCGCTGGCTGGTGATGGAAATGTAACGTTGTTACATGTCAATGAAACTCAGAAGTCGGAGTATCAGAGTGCGTTTCAGGTTTGGTTATTATTGTAATGTATGAGTCCTGTCATATGTATGAAAGTTTGTCCAGATGTATGTATGTTGTTACCCTTTACAGAAAATGCTGAATGGATTTTGATAAATTTAACAGTAATATAGATTAGACATCAGAATATACCACATACAATTCATAAAGATTTTTGTGTAATTTGATAATAACATAATAAACATCAAGTAAATCGGATAAAACTTGCCCTCAGAACTATCTTGAGGGGGAGGCGAGGGGGGAAGGAATAAAAAGATAAATATCACCAACTAATCTCGACTTTATAGAACAAAGCCGCATTCAATACTTAGTTACAATAATTAAGAATTGTATGTATCATACAAATAATTTATATTTATATATTGAATTGATCTTTAATATTACGTAACTTTAACTCCAGGTTTCCACCCGCAGCGCCCCGTGCGTGTTGGACGTGTCCCCCACCAGCCAGGCCATGGTGTTCGGTGACCGGGAGGGACACCTGCACCTCTTCTCGCCTCAGCACAACAACCAGCCAGTCTTTAATAACTTCTCCAGGTTGGAATATTTAGTGTGCTATATATATATATATACTAGTGAATGGAATGTCGTTCCTATTGCTTATTGCTTCTTCTGGCCAAATCACGGGGCTGTAACAAATACTTATTTCGGTGACTTTGCCTACATTTGCTACATAGTTCTTTTAATTTACTTTGCAGGGTTGTACACACAGTATTTATTTAATATATATTATCTTATCCATGCTGAAGTTCATTTTCTGTGTTATTTCCAGTGTATCCTTAGTATATGTATTATAAATAAATTAGTTTTAATTACAATTATTTATATTCTATTCTCAGCCATAACTTTTGAAATGTTTCACACATCGCCTTTTACTTGTATGGCAGTCTTTTTGTGTGTTTATTATATATAATAATTGTCTCTGTCCTTGTTTCCAATGAAAAATTTTATACTTTTAACATAAGATTTATAAGTTCTTTGTAAATAATTCCACCGATAACTAACATTGCATTTGAAAGAATGGTGTAACTTGTATTAACGTTTTAAATCTGTGTTATTAATAACAAATCCACAATTCGAGATAAAAATCAACCTCAATTTACTTTTTACTGGTAATATTGAATGTCTTATGGAATTTGGTCTTTTGGATAAGGATTTTGAGTTTGGTAAATTAGTGACAAGCAATATTATGTATTTATATATAATGTATATATATATCGTAATATATATATATATATTTATATATATAACAGTATAAATTAAACCACCTTTTGCCCGCGTCTTCGCTCGCGTGTAGTTCGACACTAGTTGGTAAATTACGATTAACTTAAAACAATTTTTTTTCACTTCATCTTCAAAACGTTCGTTCGCTCGTTCGTTTTCACATTATGTAACTACAGATCAGGCGATTTTTAATTAATTTCCACAAGATATGTCCTAAGATTTGCGGCTATTATTTATCAAAATCAGTGAAATGGTTATTGACATCAAATAGGCAAATTATGTAGAACTCTTTCTTCCATATCTTCAGTGAAGACTTTCTACATATTTGCCTATTTTGTGACGAGTCAGTTGAGTTATATATAAATAAGTCCGATCAACTTACAATTTTAACACACACACACACCGACACACACACACACCGACACACACACACACACACACACCGACACACACACACACACCGACACACACACCCACACACACACCGACACACACACACACACACCGACACACACACACACACACACACACCGACACACCGACACACACACACCGTGTCGGCCACAACGCCGGCTGCCGCCGTTTTGCGCTCCACAAACTCCCGCCTGTGGGCTTTAATTTCGGCCTCCACCTTTCGGATCAGGCGGTAGTTTGCAGCCCTCAGATGGCGAGTCTGATCAGTCTCAGTACGCCTAACGAGCTGATTTCCTTCCAGAACGGAAACAGCGCTTTGACCCGCCAAGGCCTTAGCTAAGAAGCTATATCTATACTATATCAGCGCTATAGCGGTGCGCGTGTCGGATTAGCGCTGCCTACACGATGGTGGTCGCGGGTTCAATACCCGCTTGGAGTTAATATTTATTTGTATTTACAATTATACAAATACGATATTCTAGTCTTGCTGCCTTTGCGGGGCTCCCTACTGGTGTCTCTAAGAGGACGTAACAGATTTGATAACGGTTAACTCATAGTAAGAAATATATTTGCTAGCAGGCATTGGACCATCGGTTGGTTAAAGGCGGCTTGTTTTCCTATCTATGCATATGAATGTTACAGGCTAAGATTGCTATCCGACACATTTGCACATTGAAATGATTTAAGAAATCTCTTACATATATTATTATTTAGACTGTACCTACCATAATCAGTGATAGCTAACTATTATTGACAGGTAATCTCAAATTAAACAATTAATTAGCCTTTTTTTGTGGCTTATATATAAGCAACATATTTCTGATTAAGCTTATGCAATGTTAACCCTTATCGATTAAACATTTTTTTATTTTTAAAAGCCTCATTTAGATAAAGAGTATGGAAAGCTGCTATTTTCTTTATGTTAAATTAATATATAAATATTGAAATGTTACTATATCTTTTTCATATAAACTTTGATCCATTACTTGCTTTTATAAAAGAATAAAAATTCATTTCATTTTGTTCCTAAAGCCACTCTATTGGCTCACACGTGCGCTTAGGAATTGTGTCTTAACTGTGAATTGGGTACGTAATAATAACACAACACAAAATAACTCTTTATTCCATCAAAACAAATTAATGCGTTACATATAATCTGAAATACAATATAACAATATTTTTTTACAATTCCTTCAAATATCAAAGAGAAAATTATTTACAATATATTTAAAAAATCTATTTTAAAAGTAATATATTTTTTATAATTAAGAGACATTGTATTCTTAACTAATTACAAAATTTCGTACATCAAATAATTTAACAAATAACTATTACAAAACTTTACAGTTTAATTTACATTACAACTATTGACAAGACAAGAAGATTTTATTTCTATATAAACAGTAATTTACAAATATTTCTCTTTTACATTTCATTAATAATGGTATATTTTCGACGACATATCTTTAAGGAACATCGGGAATTCTAATATTAGGTGAGGCACATCTCCGCTCTTCTCTGGTTCACACACATGCTAAGTCGAGAGGTCAGCATGTCCGGTAAAAAAAAGCTGTGGTTCCACTGCTTGGCTTTAACTTCGTTATGCTTTGTACGCCGTGATGTCATCCGGGAAGAAGATCTTCGTAATTGACGCCGTCTCGCTGGTTCTATATCTTCTATCCCGTTCTCGCTGCGTCTCAAATTTTATTTCGTGCTTCCCAAAAGATATAGGGCAAAGGTCGTAGTCTGGCTTCATTATTGATCGCAGGGCAGCCGATTCTTTTGACACTAAGTCGGTCGATATGTTCTTGGACCCAATACAGAGAGACGTTTTTACTGAGGATCTTGCATCGGTTTATGCTTGCGCGTGTCTCCACTGCCATGGGGTTGGTGGTTTCTGCGTTTATTATTGTCTGGAGAGCCGCCATCGAGTCACTGTTGACGCCAAAGTCTGTATCGTGGCTTTTTAAAAACTTTTCAGCTGCTCCTTTTAGAGAAAAAAAGTTCCGCTTGGTAGACGGTACAATACGAGTGCAGCGTAAGCTTATAATAACCTTGGTTTCGGCAGAGCCGTTGCATACGGAGAGCGCTGCTCCAACCTTGCCATCAATGTTGTGATTATTGTAGCGTTCCTCATCTATCAGGCAGTTGTAGCTAATGATAAGCTGTTCTGCGGGGTGTCGGTTTTCGATCTTTGAGACTTTTCAGCATGGATTGACGGACCCCTTTCGTTGCTTCAAATAATTTCGCTGCTTCCTGTATGCGAAGAAGATAGTAATTGCTATTGATACAATAACTACTAATACTCAAATCTCTATCTGATCCATCCGACATCCTAAGTCAGTCTCAGAACTCTTCTTCCTGGTATATCTTTATATATATTATTAATTACCACAGGTTTCCTGTTCCGCTCCCTGGACTCCTCCCGCGGTTCGTCGGTCCCCGCCGGGAACTTCCTCCGCGCGTTCCGCACCGTGCCCGAGGCGGCCGCGCTCGGCCTCATGCTGCCCGAGCGGGCGCGCCCGCCCCCCAGGGAGGACTGCGCCGCGCTGGTGCAGGTGAGCACTCCTCCCGCTCTCGAACACTTAAGGCTCCCCCGTCCCACCTTAAACAGCAGACCTGAAGAAATAATGCATAATTTTTATAGATAACAAGACAGAAGACGTTTATTTTGTATTTTTAGCAACGGCCTTTTAACACTTTCGCTGCCACCAGATTTTCAGAAATTGAGCCCTGTGTGCGGTTTCAATTTTTTATATAAACGTTTGCATAAAGGCATTTAAATAAACGGAAAAATAGTAAAAAAATTGTTGAGCCAATTAAATACTATAAAAAATTGACTTTTAATTGCTCCGTACATGCTACGGCCCTGGCACATAGCTATTAAGAACAATGTTATGCAGGCTAGCCTAACTAGCCTAATAATACCAGGTCCGTAGCATCTACGGAGCCAGCACACGGGGTGAAACTTGCGTCTCCGTACACGCTACGGAGCTGGCAGTGAAAGTGTTAATTAAAATAATCTAAGAACACGAACTAAAGATAATTAACACGAACTAATGTAATTACCTCAATTATTACGACAGTGGGTAGTTATAAATAACGGTGGTCGTGATGCCAATGTCCGTCGGTTTCCTCTACTCGGGTGGTGCCTTCGGTAATCTTCGTCATCGCTAGCCCCACTAGCCCCACCACTTCTTAAGAAGAAGTCAATTCTAATATGGCCTCTCCCGACTGGTGAACACGTCCACGTCTTCATTCCGATGAAAACGGACTCGCCGATGTTTACATCGGGATGTTCAGCATTGTAACTATCTGTAATAGAATAAATTTTATCACAATTTAGATTTGTAATTAAAAATGTATTATTAGTAAAAAGTTAGTAGAGCGAGCACTTCTGTCACGTTCCGTTGTATACGGGTGGGTATAGGGTGAATCAAAACGATACGGCTCTGTTAACATAACTGGTATTTACTTATTGGCTTACAATATTTCCCGAAAATTATCCAAAGGAGAAATTATTTTATTTTACTAAGACTGTCGGAATTAATAAGCAATCGCAAGGTTTTAGATACGGTTCTTTAGTATAAAGTATGGGGTATTTTAACTTTAGGGCATTTTTAAATCTTGATTATGCAACTCGGGCATAGTATTGTTACCCGAGCTTACCAGATGACATCGGTGGTCATTTCAGCTAAAATATTCATGCTGGTAAGCGTGAATAGTTAATAGTTAGCTAAGCTAAGTTTCCGATCTGATCCCTCTTTCTCTTTGAAGAGAACAATGGGAGACGCATAAGGTCTCGCTAAAGAGAGTTTGTAAGGCCTACAGTAAATAGGTATGCTGCTAGTCAGCGTTACGTGCATACAGTAGCATACGTATTAACAGAGCTTAAGAGTTGTGCCAATTATTAAATAATCTTTAAGTTAAATTAACGACCGTTAACTACCTTTTGCAAAGGGAACATTAAATTTGTAGTAATAGATTGCGATTGGTCACAGCTGAACATGTAACACCATTTACGAACGTTAAACGTTTACGCGCTCACAGGCAACACTCACGGTTTAATACGTCCGGTACGATCATACAAATAGATGAAACAAGAAAATCAACTTATAATGAAATATCAAATTCAATTACTAATGTCGACTAGTCGACTAGTACGTACTTAGGTACGTAACTAGTCGACTCAATAATTTGACTGCCTCATTTAATATGTGGGTATTTGGTTGCAATAAAAATGTTTTACAATATTGTCAGACATTAGTGACACTCGCGAACCACTGAATTATATAAGAACATCAGTTGGAATACTCTGTATGACCCGCGCTAACAAAGTCGTTTGATCTACCCTTAAATTCACGACAAAAATTTACAGATTCGTTTCGAGATTCAGAACGGATTTTCGCTCAACATTCACTCACGTTATGACCAGACTTTACAGAAGATACAGATACTTTGAGTACGTTTCGAATATTAGATTGTAAACCGAACGAACCGGGATTATTATTACCCAAAGTAATAGATTTTGAACGTCTAGGGCACGATCGCTGACCATGAACACGCCACATGAAAAACATTTAAACGTGATGAAACCGAGATTAGTTTGATTAAACTGATGCTTTCGTATAAAATTATCGTTAGTACTACGATTGCTACGCACAGGATCATTGGCAGTTCGCGAAGGCTTCACAAAGTTTTAAAAAAAATCAACCGAGTATTTAGAATTAACGGCGATGTCACGAATCTGTGGGTCGGCAAAGCCACGTGTAATCGTAAATAACTACAATGAGATCATCATCATCATCATCATCATCCTCAAACGTAATAATGACCATCGCGGATAATTTGCATACGTGGCGTAGCGACCCTAACTACAATGAGATCATCATCATCATCAACATCATCCTCAAACGTAATAATGACCATCGCGGATAATTTGCATACGTGGCGTAGCGACCCTAACTACAATGAGATCATCATCATCATCAACATCATTCTCAAACGTAATATGACCATCGCGGATAATTTGCATACGTGACGTAGCGATCCTAACTACAATGAGATCATCATCATCATCATCATCATCCTCAAACGTAATAATGACCATCGCGGATAATTTGCATACGTGGCGTAGCGATTCTAACTACAATGAGATCATCATCATCATCATCATCATCATCCTCAAACGTAATAATGACCATCGCGGATAATTTGCATACGTGGCGTAGCGATCCTAACTACAATGAGATCATTATCATCATCATCATCATCAAACGTAATAATGACCATCGCGGATAATTTGCATACGTGGCGTAGCGACCCTAACTACAATGAAATCATCATCATCATCAACATCATCATCCTCAAACGTAATAATGCCCTTCGCGCTAATTTGCATACGTGGCGTAGCGATCCTAACTACAATAAGATCATCATCATCATCATCATCCTCAAACGTAATAATGACCATCGCGGATAATTTGCATACGTGGCGTAGCGATCCTAACTACAATGAGATCATCATCATCATCATCCTCAAACGTAATGACCATCGCGGATAATTTGCATACGTGGCGTAGCGATCCTAACTACAATGAGATCATCATCATCATCAACATCATCATCCTCAAACGTAATAATGCCCTTCGCGCTAATTTGCATACGTGGCGTAGCGATCCGAGTCCATAAAAAACGATCGATTATTCGTGCACACAATGGTATGAATTCAATTTTAATACGACTGCGATCGCTAGTGACCCATTCTTGTAACAACAAAAAAATCAACTTCTAATGAAATATTATATTCAATTACTAATGTTACGTAACTAGTCGACTCAATAATTTGACTGCCTCATTTAATATGTGGGTATTTGGTTGCAATTATAAAATGTTTTACAATATTGTCAGATTAGTGACATTCGCGAACCACTGAATTATATAAGAACATCAGTTGAAATACTCTGTATGACCGCGCTAACAAAGTCGTTTGATCTACCCTCAAGTTCACGACAAAAATTTACGGATTCGTTTCGAGATTCAGAACCGATTTTCGCCCAACATTCACTCACGTTATGACCAGACTTTACAGAAGGAACAGATAACTTTTAACTTTGAGTACGTTTCGAATATTCGATTGTAAACCGAACGAACCGGGGTTATTACCCAAAGTAATAGATTTTCAACGTTTAGAGCATGAGCATGACCGAACTCGTCACATGAAAAACATTTAAACGTAATGAAACCGAAATTAGTTTGATTAAACTGACGCTTTCGTATAAAATTATCGTTAGTATTACGAACGCTACGCACATAATCATTGGCAGTTCGCGAAGACTTCACAAAGTTCGAAAAACATTCAACTAAGTCTTTAGGTAGTGATTTAGAGTTAGCACGATAGCACGAATCTGTGGGTCGACAAAGCCACGTATAATCATAAATAGCTACAATGATCATCACTTAATCCTTTACCTACCCTCAAACGTTATAATAATCATCGCGCATAGTTTGCATACGTGGCGTAGCGATCCGAGTCACATACATCACATCAAAAAAAAAAATGTTACCGACATCGATTTTTATGCACACAATGGTATAAATTCAATTTTAAAAAACGACTAACTTCGATCACTAGTGACCTATTTTTGTAACCAGGTCCTCGCGTCACCTTTCAAACAATGGGCTATCCTAAACAAACTGCATGCCGCTTTGTCTACTTTCTCGCACCAAGATTCAATGTCGATAATACTTGGATGAAAATTTGAAATATAAAAATGAATCGGACTTACTTGGATATTGCAGTTAATGCTCCGATGATGCTGCTAGCGTGGGACTCGGGCAGCGGCGGCGGCCAAGTAATTCTTCTCCACGGCTCCGACGCCACCACCGGCCGCAGGCAATGGGCGACGTCTTCCACGCGTGTCCCTAACGGGTCCGAGTCACGGGCATCGTTCACATTTGAGCTCTCTAAAACAGTTAGATGCGCCAGTATCATTTCTAATTGATCTCGAACGTCTGGCACATCTGAACTTCTTCCTACCCTACTTCTAGTTAAACGTCTATCGGCCATTTCGTTGTTAATTAGATAATTTATATAACTGTATTGCCAGGACAACCAAAAGCGAATAGGGCACAAGCCCTATCCACTTCCAATTTTAGCAAAGGCCTTTTAAATTAAATATAAGAATAACAACTAAATAAAATGTAATTACTTCAAAAAAAAATAATTTTCACAGCAGTGGGTAGTTATAAAAAATTAACAGAATAATATCCAAGCTAAGACAAGTGAACGCTGCGCGTGCCCGAAACAAAGTGAGCTGAGGTGGTCGTGATGCCAATGTCCGTCGGTTGCCTCTACTCGGGTGCCTTCGGTAATCTTCGTCATCGCTAGCCACGCCCCTCGACCCCGTCTTAGAAAGAAGTCAATTCAATGACTGTATATAAGATTTTTATAGATGGCATATTTTTATAGACACATATCTCATATATTATATATTTTATATATTTAAATATATATATATATATATATATTATATTTAAAAATTTCGCCGCTATTAAACCAGAGGATATGGTGGTTTCCGGTTGTTTTTGTTATAAACCAAAGTTATGTTTTGTTTTTGTTTCTTGAAAATGATAAAAATATGCTCCTACCATTACTTTTTTTTATTTAATATAATATACAAGTTTTAACTCTTGTTCATATATATATATATATAATTGATTTTGTGTTCCTCATCTTTCCGAACCAGAGTTCTCTAAACACTTAAATTGTAATTCAATCATAAGCTTTGAATATTACAACCAAGCGAAAAAAATTACACAATTCTCTGTAAAAATCCATAACATATATCATTTTACCTTTCAGAGCTGGAATCGCTTCATCCTTCATCAGATGCACGCTGAAATATTAGAAACGAAGAGAAAAGAAAAGGAGCTGGCCTACATAGCACAGGGACTGAGACTAGTGAGACCCGGTAATAAGGCTGTGCAGAAGTTACTAAATGGAGAAATAGACGAATTCGAGTTGGACATGCAGTTTTTAGACCCCTCCTTGGCAGAGAAGAAGGACTACGGTGAAAACTGGCACAATGATACGAGTGAGTTGTGATTTATTATTAAAAACGAGAAGAAGAGAGAATGAGGAGAGAAGGAGAGATAGCGAGAGAGAGAGAGAGAGAGAGAGAGAATTTAAAATTGCTTCTAAATTGAGTTTATTAAAAAAATAAAATAATTAATAAATATTGTAAACGAATATTTGATGAGTAGCAAAATTTTCAGCTCATTAATTACCTGATATGAAACTATTATCTCAACTTAATTTCCAGCATACCTGAACCGTCCACCCCAAGCGGAGTGCGAAGACCTCATTGAAGCTCCTGAATCTCCCGAACCTGAGGAAGCTCCTCCTCCCATCGAGGAGTCGGAGATACCACAGCTGGTTGCAATCGGGAGACAACAGATCAATAGATGCATGAAGTGTAACAAGGAGGTTGGTTTTGTTATTTCAATTAAGATAATACCAAGCCATGAGTATTAATATAGCCAATATTTAACAATGAAAGGTATATTATAATATTAATCAGTGGTTTGTTAGTTAATTAGGGATTTACTTTTTATATTTTTTATTATCATAAGGAACTTGGAAGTGGAGAAAAACTAAGAGTTTTTAGAACTAACATGACGTTATCTCGACAGTTACCTTTAGTTTTCCCTCAGCCAGGGACAGTTGATGTTATGAGGAGTTCCAGGTTCAAAACATACCATCATTTTGAAATGCATCCATTGAAAACTAGACAATTAATCTGTTATTATCCGAAATAGATGTGTTTTTTATGAGGATTTAATTATTATTTTTTTGCAAACACGCCCTGACTATACAACAAACGGATTTTTTATTAACTTCACAAACGTCAATATATTTATTGAGCTAAATCAGTTTTCGACTATAAGCCATCACCCGGATTAAGTGATAACAATGCGTGTTCCAGGAGGAGCGCGACACGGTGGTGTTGGCGTGCGCGCTGCAGTACGGCGCGGGGGCGTGCTTCCCGGAGCTGGTGAGCGCAGAGCCACGCCCGCCTGGTGCGGCGCCTGCGCCAGGTTCACGCACACCACGCAGACCGGCCGGATACTGCGGTGAGAACACACACACACACACACACACACACACACACCGACGTGCCTCGTGTGCCTGGTGCAAGTTCTTGGCGCACTGTATATAAAGCAAAAAAATATATACTTCTCTCTTACTTTACAGACTGCCACCAATATTGACGATAAATTGCGGAGGACTGACCGCTCAGGAAGAGGCGTTCTGATCGAAGGGAGGCCAGGAACCCACGGTACGATCAGTTTACTTATGCTTTGCGAATGTAAAGATATTACTTTTTAAGCTATCTAACATTTTTGCTTACACATTGTCTCATACTATTAAATGGTGACCAATTTATAATCTATGCAAAACAAAAATATATGTTATATCTTAATATTCCAGCAGGAAGTGATCAAAAGGAGCGGGAGCGGTAAGCCCTGCAGGTACGGGCTGCACTGCGCCAGGCCGGGCCGCCGGTTTAAACACCCAGAGAGGTACACAAACTGACTAACATATATATATATATATATATATATATATATATATATATATTATAATAATAAATAGTTATTCCTTGTCTCTTTAATAATTGATTTTAAACTATTTGATATCAAATTATATTATTTGTAGACCGGCACCGGCCCAGAGTACTCGGGAGCAAGGCTGCGTCCTCCCCCACTACTTACACATCAGGCTGCAACGGTTAGCGACAAGGTAATTATTAATTAATATTGATTATAAACATCTTTATAACACTGCGTTAGGATTGAATTTTACTTTCATATGTATCTCATCCACGTTGAATCATTACAAGTGATTGTTTGTCATCAAATGATTGTTAGGAAGGTCTATTGATAACATACTTATGAAAAGAGCACTTCTGTAAAGACTTGGGCAACTTAAAATGACACAACAAATAATAATAATAATAATAATAATAGGTAGCAATTAAAACTAGTAAAATGATGACTGCGAGAGCCCGGTGTCAGCGCTGGGAAACCTGTGTGACAGATCACCAGGCCCCTCCCCCCTCCCCCCTACCCCAAGTATACAAAGCATAAAGAGAATTGCTAGCGATGATGATTCGCTGCTAAGAAATATAAAATAGCAGTATTAATATAGTGTTGTGACTACTGTGTGTGTGTGTGTGTGTACTAATTATATATGTATGTGTAAATATATATTTATTTTATTGTTTTGTCCCGCACTATTTAATATTTAAGACAATGGTAATAGTAAGTCTTCTGTTGTTTTATAATCTAGGCCTAGTAGCCATTCAGAAATTGTAATTTTGCACGAATGTTTAGTTCAAGGATAAATGATCATTGACTTACTTGTCTGTTGTAAAGCGGGGACCGAGGTAGCAAAAGAATTTATGAGAGAAGGTGGTTTTGAACATTTTACTGGGACATTTGTATTGTTTGTGTCGTTTATTTTTGAGGGACATGTTTTAAATGGGAGTGTTGTTTTAGAATATATAATAAAATAAAAAGTTGTCTAACCGTAAGTACTTAACATAGATTGTATAATTCCTCTGTTGAGAATCTGAAGGGCAGGCAGAAGCTAACGCGACTTAACTTTTTAAATGGATAAATAAGTTTGCGCAATCTAGAAGTTAAACATTCAATGTGTGGAAGAAAGATTGAAGATATTGATTGATAAACAACAAACACAGTTATTGATTCACAATTCAATATTTAGTGAGAAATTTATAAATTATAACAATTCAATAATTATTAGTTAATAATAAAGAGAGAGAGAGAGAGAGAAAGAACAAAAGAGTATAATAGTTTTATTAGTTGCAAATAAACAAATCTATCAATTATAAGAGTATCCGTTAAAATGGAAAACATATTTTCAGATAAGTCTATGACCGGAGGTGAAATCGAATCTCAAGAGGAAGTATCAATCGGAGCACTACACGCTGCTGGCGGCGGTGGTGTGCGTCGAGGATAACCCAAAGGACCTGGTGGTGGTGGTGAGAGTGCCGGACGAGAGAGACGAGACGAGGTGATTCCTCTTCAATGATCTCAAGTAATGACTAATCGTGAAAAGTACACTATAGAAATAAATAACTCCATCATGCAATATGTGGACTTTTATACATATCTAGGACAGATAATATCAACAAGTGATCAAACACAAAAAGAAATTGACACCAGAATCAGCAATTCCTGGAAGAGATATTGGTCACTAAAAGAAGTGTTTAAAAATCCACAGATACCACTAAAAGATAAAAAGAAAGTTTTTGACACTTGTGTTATTCCATGCATGACCTATGGCTGTCAAACCTGGGCTCTAACGCAAAGATACAAAGAAGCACTAAAAGTTGGCCAGAATAGTATGGAAAGAAGCATGTTAAACATTAAATTAAAGGATAAGGTAAAATTAAAAGATATCAGGCATCAAACAAAAGTTACTGATGTTACCTACACGGTACGGAAATTGAAATGGGGATGAACTGGACACCTTATTAGAAATAATAAGGAGAAATGGGGAAAAAAGGTAACAGTTTGGTATCCTCGAGACGGGGTAAGAAGGGGCAGGCAAATTAAAAGATGGGAAGATGAAATCAGAAAGTATGCAGGAGTTACCTGGAGGCGCACAGCATTAGATAGAGCTAGATGGAAGAAGCTGGGGGAGGCCTTTGCCGCAAGGCAATCTGATAATGACGAAGAAATGTAAAAAAAAAAAAAAAAGCATTAAATTTTTTTGTTGTTATTGTTATCAGAAATAAAGGCTATTATTATTATTATGTTTAAAAACTGACTGACTATTTTACATACAATAATTATTGTAATTTTTAGGTGATTGTCTTTACTTGATACATAAAGGAACTGTCGCGATTTACTCTGAATCAGGCAAAGAGGTGTGTCACTTGGACGATGGAGATTTCTTTGGAGAGATCGCACTCATTATGAAACACAGATCACGAACTGCATCCGCTGGTGACAGCTAACCAATTGCGAATTATTCCAGCTGGATAGAGAGGATTTTGAGAGCTCTGTTGCAAGCTATCCCACTGTTTATGAAGATATCAATTGCCACAAACAGATTGGAAAGAACGACCATGTTGGACGAACATCACAGGAGCGAAATTAAAATGAAAGCGAGAAAACGTGCTGACAGTGTCAACTATCAAATATAACTAGGTTTAAGACGCTCAATGTATTGGAAATAAAACAATAATATATTTGAATCGTTTATTTAACCAGCCATCTTGGAAATATAGAAAATAATTTACACATAACAAAAATGCAAAGCGGTTTGTCTGTCATATTATCTACAAACATAAATATATATATATAAATAAGTAATTAATAATCAAAAGACACTGAAACTGAAAGTTATCAGTTATTGAAAACAGTCGGTCGTACAAAAAAAAAAAAACTAACGTCCAGTTAACACTTTCACTGCCAGCTCCGTAGCGTGTACGGAGACGCAAGTTTCACCCCGTGTGCTGGCTCCGTAGATGCTACGGACCTGGTATTATTAGGCTAGTTAGGCTAGCCTGCATAACATTGTTCTTAATAGCTATGTGCCAGGGCCGTAGCATGTACGGAGTAATTAAAAGTCAATTTTTTATAGTATTTAATTGGTTCAACATTTTTTTTACTATGTTTCCGTTTATTTAAATGCCTTTATGCAAACGTTTATATGAAAAATTGAAACAGCACACAGGGCTCAATTTCTGAAAATCTGGTGGCAGCGAAAGTGTTAATGAAGACTGATTCGTAAAAAAATGTCAAATGTCAAATTCCGCGCCAATCATGATGACGTGATTAACAACCAATCACAATTCGTTAAAATGTCGTCATTTTTATTAATTGCGATTGGTTGGTCGACACAACTGAAAAATAAATACTTAAGTACTCCATTTCAACGAGTTGACGTATCCAAAAAAAATACTCCGTACAAATCTAGCTTCACTAGTTCTTTAAAAATATCTCAATTTTGTGCCTTATAGTAAGTAGATGGAACTTTTATTTAAAATTCAAAAAAAGCAAAGATCCGAAATTTGTCGGTCGGGAAAAAAAAATCCTAAATAAAATATGTATCATAAGACATAATTTCTCGCAATGGACTATCAGATGTAACTGTTTTTGGACACGCGATGCAAATGCGTTATAATAAACTAACTGTAGGGCTCGCTTCGCTCGCCGTTTTTTTATTTTTTAATTTGGTGACCTTATTGACCTTACAGCGTCGCCAAAACATAACCCTGGCATCGTTAGACTATAAGCTTTCATTTGATACCCTGTTTATAAAAATCGGATAAGCGGTTTAAGGGGAGTAGTGCAAGAAAGATAAAAAGTAATCGATTTTATATGGTCAGATAAAATATCTTGTAAAATATATCTCCATTCACGTTTCACGCTCGTAAAAAGTTCTCCATCATATAAAAAGGTTTGTCCGTTTATAAAAATATATTTGATTTGATTTGAAATAAAACGTTCAACGCCGTTGTTTGTAGGAGACATCATAATATATAGACGGGGCAGAGTTTGAGTGATATTGTGTTAAAATTAATTTAAAACACACTCCCCCATCTACATATTAGTATATCTATGATAACTAGCAAAGTGGAGGAAACTTGGTGCGCGTTAAACTAGTGCGTGGCGTGTGGATTTTGTTGGGAAAAAATAAATAAAAAATACATTAGCATCTCTTAAAATATTCGGACATTTACTTTAAATGTCTTATAGAAAACTATTAATTAATATTTACAGGTAAAAAATCGACCCTCCCCCCCAACCCCCCCTTGAGGAATCTCAACCTTTCACAATTATAAAACTTTCGATTCCAACACATTTCTCTGTATCTTGGTTGTAGCTCCACTTCTCTAGTATTAATCCGCTGGTTCTGCTCGCACTCGTTACTACTATCGTATATTGCAGAGACCCTCGGCCAGTACTTCGATTATGGGCGGTTACTTCTGGAAGTAAATATAAATATATATTATTATCTAATAATAATAATAATAAAAGAGCAACTGTTAGACTCTGACCGGCTCTTCTCAGTAGAGCATTCTCGTAGGTTGATATTTCAATTTTATAATTATTATAATCTATTATTAAGCGAAGTGAACGAAGTGAGCGGAGCATTTTACTCGAGACTTTTTACATTCATTGTCACTAATAGGCTCGAAAACTACTTGACGGAAAATTATGAAACTTTGCAATCAAAAAGACACACATTAGGTGATGGTTTAAAAAAATATTTGAAAAATGTCCCCAAAAAAAAAATATATATATTAATATCATGACAAAAAAACTGATATCCCATTGAAGTCAATGGGAAACGATGAGCCAATACACTGGGCTCGCTTCGCTCAATATGCTAACCGGCAATCGAGATTTCGCGAGCACAGCGAGTCGAAATTGAGGGTCTGTTGGCGCCCCTAGTTAAAATAATTGCTAAATTGTCAAACTCACAACATTATATAATAGTACACTATAGCAGTTTGGTATTAGGTCTGCTCTTGACTGAGGCCGACCTGATCTATTTATCTTTTAAAAACTGGTAGATAATGTCTTTGTGGCATCAAGGCCGCACTTTGCGCATTATTTGTTGTATTGTGCATAGGATAAGTCAATAAATAAATGCCGAGTTACATTGGTCATTCAGTCAGTGGGCGGTCAGTCAGTCAGTGGTCAGTCTCTCACTGGTCAGTCATGGCCTGCACAATATGACGTATCGATTAAGATGTTCTTGTGATTTGACAGTCTTCATCTCATTCTCTCTTCATACTTTTAATCATTAAGTAAGGTTGCAGATTGTTTCCTAATTGAAGTATGGAAGTATCTGTGACAGAATTCCACCACAAACGAGATCCAAGTCACGGTCAAGACTCTTAGAGTTCAGTTCACACAGAACTTCGAATTGTCTATGACGGACATGTTTGGTCTGGTCTGATCTGGTCTGGTCTGGTCCGGTCTGGTAAATGTAAGTTTCACCCGGACGACCCATACATACACTGGCGCTATGACCTCCTCGCGGCGCTCACGGGGACTATGCTGTGGGGGAGGGAATCAATAGTCCATCTACAATCCGAGATCGACCATAAAAGACGAAAATCCCTATTTTTTTCTACAAGTGAGATTGAAATCAACCTCAAAAGCCACCTCGTCCCCACTTACCGGCACTAAACTATAGGAGGAAATTAATAATCGGTCTACAATCCGAGATTGTTATCAAACTCAAAGGACAAACTTACTGCCTCCATCCCTAAAGTTTATCCGCAAGTCGGTCGGCGCCGACTCAAGAAACTTATTGTAATAACGATCTTTGGTATCAAATTATAGCTACTTATATACATTGATATGAACAATTACAGTTTAATATCAAATAAATGCTTAATTGAGCGAAAGTCTCCTTGTCTCCGCCTTTTTATTACCATTAGAAAGAGACGTAAAACAAATCTTTACATTTACTGAAATGATTATTCATATTAAAAACCAGAGAGACTGAATCCTTACTTGAGATCATTGAAGAGGAACCACCTCGTCTCGTCTCTCTCGTCCGGCACTCTCACCACTACCACCAGGTCTTTTGGGTTATCCTCGACGCACACCAGCCCCGCTAGCAGCGTGTGGTGCTCCGATTGATACTTCCTCTTGAAATCCGATTTCACCTCCGGTAATAGACTTATCTGAAAATATGTTTTCCATTTTAACGGATACTCTTATAATTGATAGATTTGATTATTTGCAACTAATAAAACTATTATACTCTTTTTTTCTTTCTCTCTCTCTCTCTCTCTTTTTATTGTTAACTAATAATTATAAAATTGTTATAATTCATAAATTTCTCACTAAATATTGAATTGTGAATCAATAACTGTGTTTGTTGTTTATCGATCAATATCTTCAATCTTTCTTCCACACATTGAATGTTTAACTTCTAGATTGCGCAAACTTATTTATGTATTTAAAAAGTTAAGTCGCGTTAGCTTCTGCCTGCCCTTCAGATTCTCAACAGAGGAATTGTACAATCTATGTTAAGTACTTACGGTTAGACAACTTTTTATTTTATAATATATTCTAAAACAACACTCCCATTTAAAACATGTCCCTCAAAAATAAACGACACAAACAATACAAATGTCCCAGTAAAATGTTCAAAACCACCTTCTCTCATAAATTCTTTTGCTACCTCGGTCCCCCGCTTTACAACAAACAAGTAAGTCAATGATCATTTATCCTTTTACTAAACATTCGTGCAAACTTACAATTTCTGAATGGCCTAGATTATAAAACAACAGAAGACTTACTATTACCATTGTCTTAAATACCAAATAGTGCGGGACAAAACAATAAAATAAATATATATTTACACATACATATATAATTAGTACACACACACACTCACACACACACACACACACACACACACACACACACACACACACACACCACACGCACATAGTAGTCACAACACTATATTAATACTGCTATTTTATATTTCTTAGCAGCGAATCATCATCACTAGCAATTCTCTTTATGCCTTGCATACTTGGGGGAGGGGGGAGGGGGGAGGGGCCTGGTGATCTGTCACACAGGTTTCCCAGCGCTGACACCAGGCTCTCGCAGTCATAATTTTACTAGTTTTAATTGCTATCTATTATTATTATTATTATTATTTGTTGTGTCATTTTAAGTTGCCCAAGTCTTTACAGAAGTGCTCTTTTCATAAGTATGTTATCAATAGACCTTCCTAACAATCATTTGATGACAAACAATCACTTGTAATGATTCAACGTGGATAAGATACATATGAAAGTAAAATTCAATCCTAAGGCAGTGTTATAAAGATATTTATAATCAATATTAATTAATTAATTAATAATTACCTTGTCGCTAACCGTTGCAGCCTGATGTGTAAGTAGTGGGGGAGGACGCAGCCTTGCTCCCGAGTACTCTGGGCCGGTGCCGGTCTACAAATAATATAATTTGATATCAAATAGTTTAAAATCAATTATTAAACAGACAACGAATAACTATTTATTATTATAATATATATATATATATATGTTAGTCAGTTTGTGTACCTCTCCGAGTGTTTAAACCGGCGGCCCGGCCTGGCGCAGTGCAGCCCGTACCTGCAGGGCTTACCGCTCCCGCTCCTTTTGATCACTTCCCGCTGGAATATTAAGATATAACATATATTTTTGTTTTGCATAGATTATAAATTGGTCACCATTTAATAGTATGAGACAATGTGTAAGCAAAAATGTTAGATAGCTTAAAAAGTAATATCTTTACATTCGTAAAGCATAAGTAAACTGATCGTACCGTGGGTTTCTGGCCTTCCTTCGATCAGAACGCCTCTTCCTGAGCGGTCAGTCCTCCGCAATTTATCGTCAATATTGGTGGCAGTCTGTAAAGTAAGAGAGAAATATATATTTTTTGCTTTATATACAGTGCGCCAAGAACTTGCACCAGGCACACGAGGCACGTCGGTGTGTGTGCGCGTACGTGTGTGTGTGTGTGTGTGCGTGTGTGTGTGTGTGTGTGTATGCGTGTGTGTGCATGTGTGTGTGTGTTCTCACCGCAGTATCCGGCCGGTCCGCGTGGTGTGCGTGAACCTGGCGCAGGCGCCGCACCAGGCGGGCGTGGCTCTGCGCTCACCAGCTCCGGAAAGCACGCCCCCGCGCCGTACTGCAGCGCGCACGCCAACACCACCGTGTCGCGCTCCTCCTGGAACACGCATTGTTATCACTTAATCCGGGTGATGGCTTATAGTCGAAAACTGATTTAGCTCAATAAATATATTGACGTTTGTGAAGTTAATAAAAAATCCGTTTGTTGTATAGTCAGGGCGCGTTTGCAAAAAAATAATAATTAAATCCTCATAAAAAACACATCTATTTCGGATAATAACAGATTAATTATCTAGTTTTCAATGGATGCATTTCAAAATGATGGTATGTTTTGAACCTGGAACTCCACATAACATCAACTGTTCCTGGCTGAGGGAGAACTAAAGGTAACTGTCGAGATAACGTCATGTTAGTTCTAAAAACTCTTAGTTTTTCTCCACTTCCAAGTTACTTATGATAATAAAAAATATAAAAAGTAAATCCCTAATTAACTAACAAACCACTGATTAATATTATAATATACCTTTCATTGTTAAATATTGGCTATATTAATACTCATGGCTTGGTATTATCTTAATTAAAATAACAAAACCAACCTCCTTGTTACACTTCATGCATCTATTGATCTGTTGTCTCCCGATTGCAAACAGCTGTGGTATCTCCGACTCCTCGATGGGAGGAGGAGCTTCCTCAGGTTCGGGAGATTCAGGAGCTTCAATGAGGTCCTCGCACTCCGCTTGGGGTGGACGGTTCAGGTATGCTGGAAATTAAGTTGAAAAACATATCAGATAATTACTAAGCTGAATATTTTGCTACTCATCAAATATTAGTTTACAATATTTATTAATTATTTAATTTTTTTAGTAAACTCAATTTAGAAGCAATTGCGTATTTTAAATTCCCTCTCTCTCTCTCTCTCTCGCTACCTCTCCTCTCTTCTTCTCGTTTTTAATAATGAATTACAACTCACTCGTATCATTGTGCCAGTTTTCACCGTAGTCCTTCTTCTCTGCCAAGGAGGGGTCTAAAAACTGCAGGTCTAACTCGAATTCGTCTATTTCTCCATTTAGTAACTTCTGCACAGCCTCATTACCGGGTCTCACTAGTCTCAGTCTCTGTGCTATGTAGGCCAGCTCCTTTTCTTTTCTCTTCGTTTCTAATATTTCAGCGTGCATCTGATGAAGGATGAAACGATTCCAGCTCTGAAAGGTAAAATGATATATGTTATGGATTTTTACAGAAAATTGTGTAATTTTTTTCGCTTGGTTGTAATATACAAAAATTCATTTTCACGAAACAAAAACAAAACATAACTTTGGTTTATAACAAAAACAACCGGAAACCACCATATCTTCTAGTTAAATACAGACGAAATTTTTAAATATATAAAATATATAGTATATATATATATATATATATATATATATATATATATATATATATATATATATATAGTATATATATAAATATATAAAATATATAATATATGAGATATATGCCATCTATAAAAATCTTATATACAGTCATTGAATTGACTTCTTTCTAAGAAGGGGTCGAGGGGCGTGGCTAGCGATGACGAAGATTACCGAAGGCACCCGAGTAGAGGCAACCGACGGACATTGGTATCACGACCACCTCAGCTCACTTTGCTTCGGGCACGCGCAGCGTTCACTTGTCTTAGCTTGGATATTATTCTGTCAATTATTTATAACTACCCTCTGCCGTAATAATTATTTTTTTGTCAAGTAATTACATTTTCTTTAGTTCGTGTTATTCTTTTATTTAAAGGCCGTTGCTAAAATCAGAAGTGGGATTCGCTTTCGGTTGTCCTGGCAATACAGTTTATTTTATAAATTAACTTATTAACAACGAAATGGCCGATAGACGTGTAACTAGAAGTAGGGTAGGAAGAAGTTCAGATGTGCCAGACGTTCGAGATCAATTAGAAATGATACTGGCGCATCTAACTGCTTTAGAGAGCTCAAATGTGAACGATGCCCGTGACTCGGACCTGTTAGGGACACGCGTGGAAGACGTTCGCCCATTGCCTGCGGCCGATGGTGGCGTCGGAGCCGTGGAGAAGAATTACTTCGCCGCCGCCGCTGCCCGAATCCCACGCTAGCAGCACTAATACAGCATCATCGAAGCATTAAGTGCAATATCCAAGTAAGTCCGATTCATTTTTATATTTCAAATTTTCATCCAAGTATTATCGACATTGAATCTTGGTGCGAGAAAGTAGACAAAGCGCATGCAGTTTGTCTAGGATAGCCCATTGTTAGGACCTGGTTACAAGAATAGGTCACTAGAAATCGTAGTTATTCGTATTTTATTGAATTTATACCATTGTGTGCATAAAAATCGATGTCGATAACATTTTTTTTTTGATGTGATGTATGTGACTCGGATCACTACACCACGTATGCAAACTATGCGCGATGATTATTATAACGTTTGTGGGTAGTTAAAGGATTAAGTGATGATCATTGTAGCTATTTATGATTATACGTGGCTTTGCCGACCCACAGATTCGTGATCGCAGTTAAGTATATATTACTACCGTAAGACTTGGTTGATTTAATCCAACTAATATCGGTTCCAAGACGTTTAAATGTTTTCCATGTGGCGTGTTCATGGTCAGCGATCGTGCCCTAGACGTTCAAAATATATTACTTTGGGTAATAATAACCCCGGTTCGTTCGTTTACAATCTAATATTCGAAACGTACTTAAAGTATCTGTACCTTCTGTAAAGTCTGGTCATAACGTGAGTGAATGTTGGGCGAAAATCCGTTCCGAATCTCCAAAACCAATCCGTAAATTTTTGTTGTGAACTTGAGGGTAGATCAAACGAAATTGTTGTTAGCGCGGTCATACAGAGTATTCCTACTGATGTTCTTATATAATTCAGTGGTTCGCGAGTGTCACTAATGTCTTTCAATATTGTAAAGCATTTTAATTGCAACCAAATACCCACATATTCATTATTGAGGTATAGGCAGTCAAATTATTGAGTCGACTAGTTACGTAACATTAGTAATTGAATATAATATTTCATTATAAGTTGATTTTTTTGTTGTTACAAGAATGGGTCACTAGCGATCGCAGTCGTATTAAAATTGAATTCATACCATTGTGTGCACGAATAATCGATCGTTTTTTATGGACTCGGATCGCTACGCCACGTATGCAAATTATACGCGATGGTCATTATTACGTTTGAGGATGATGATGTTGATGATGATGATGATCTCATTGTAGTTAGGATCACTACGCCACGTATGCAAATTATACGTGATGGTCATTATTACGTTTGAGGATGATGATCTCATTGTAGTTAGGATCGCTACGCCACGTATGCAAATTATACGCGATGGTCATTAATTATTACGTTTGAGGATGATGATGATGATGATCTCATTGTAGTTAGGATCGCTACGCCACGTATGCAAATTATACGCGATGGTCATTATTACGTTTGAGGATGATGATGATGATGATCTCATTGTAGTTATTTACGATTATACGTGGCTTTGCCGACCCACAGATTCGTGACATCGCCGTTAATTCTAAAGTCTCGGTTGATTTTTTTAAAACTTTGTGAAGCCTTCGCGAACTGCAAATGATCCTGTGCGTAGCAATCGTAATACTAACGATAATTTTATACGAAAGCGGTGATTTAATCAAACTAATATCGGTTCCAAGACGTTTGAATGTTTTTCATGTGGCGTGTTCATGGTCAGCGATCGTGCCCTAGACGTTCAAAATCTATTACTTTGGGTAATAATAACCCCGGTTCGTTCGGTTTACAATCTAATATTCGAAACGTACTCAAAGTATCTGTACCTTCTGTAAAGTCTGGTCATAACGTGAGTGAATGTTGTACGAAAATCCGTTCTGAATCTCGAAACGAATCCGTAAATTTTTGTCGTGAATTTAAGGGTAGATCAAACGACTTTGTTAGCGCGGGTCATACAGAGTATTCCAACTGATGTTCTTATATAATTCAGTGGTTCGCGAATGTCACTAATTTGACAATATTGTAAAACATTTTTATTGCAACCAAATACCCACATATTAAATGAGGCAGTCAAATTATTGAGTCGACTAGTTACGTAACATTAGTAATTGAATTTGATATTTCATTATAAGTTGATTTTCTTGTTTCATCTATTTGTATGATCGTACCGGACGTATTAAACCGTGAGTGTTGCCTGTGTGCGCGTAAACGGACAACGTTTAACGTTCTGTAATAGTAACGTAAATGATGTTACATGTTCAGCTGCGACCAATCGCAATCTATTACTACAAATTTAACTTATTAAAAAAATAAATAAATTTAGGTTATTAAAGATCGTTAATTTAACTTAAAGATTATTTAATAATTGGCACAGCTCTTAAGCTCTGTTAATACGTATGCTACTGTATGCACGTAACTTACTGTAGGCCTTACAAACTTTCCTTTAGTGAGACCTTATGCGTCTCCCATTGTTCTCTTCAAAGAGAAAGAGGGATCAGATCGGAAACTTAGCTTAGCTAACTATTAACTATTCACGCTTCTAACTATTAAATATTCATGCTGAATATTTTAGCTGAAGTGGCCACCGATTTCATCTGGTAAGCTCGGGTTGCATAATCAAGATTTAAAATAAATTTAAAATACCCTAAAGTTAAAATACCCCTAACTTTATACTAAAGAACCGTATCTAAAACCTTGCGATTGCTTATTAATTCCGACAGTCTTAACATTTATGTTAACAGAGCCGTATCGTTTTGATTCACCCTATACCCACCCGTATACAACGGAACGTGACAGAAGTGCTCGCTCTACTAACTTTTTACTAATAATAAAATTTTTATGTACAAATCTAAATTGTGATAAAATTTATTCTATTACAGATAGTGACAATGTTGAACATCGGCGAGTCCGTTTTCATCGGAATGAAGACGTGGACGTTCACCAGTCGGGAGAGGCCATATTAGAATTGACTTCTTCCTAAGAAGTGGTGGGGCTAGTGGGGCTAGCGATGACGAAGATTACCGAAGACACCACCCGAGTAGAGGAAACCGACGGACATTGACATCATGACCTCAGTTCACTTGCTCTCGGGCACGCGCAGCGTTCACTTATCAATTATTTATAACTACCCACTGTCGTAATAATTGAGGTAATTACATTAGTTAGTGTTAATTATCTTTAGTTCGTGTTCTTAGATTATTTTAATTAACACTTTCACTGCCAGCTCCGTAGCGTGTACGGAGACGCAAGTTTCACCCCGTGTGCTGGCTTCGTAGATGCTACGGACCTTGTATTATTCGGCTAGTTAGGCTAGCCTGCATATGCATAACATTGTTCTTAATAGCTATGTGCCAGGGCCGTAGCATGTACGGAGCAATTAAAAGTCAATTTTTTATAGTATTTAATTGGCTCAACAATTTTTTTACTATTTTTCCGTTTATTTAAATGCCTTTATGCAAACGTTTATATAAAAAATTGAAACAGCACACAGGGCTCAATTTCTGAAAATCTGGTGGCAGCGAAAGTGTTAAAAGGCCGTTGCTAAAAATACAAAATAAACGTCTTCTGTCTTCTATCTATAAAAATTATGCATTAATTCTTCAGGTCTGCTGTTTAAGGTGGGGCGGGGGAGCCTTAAGTGTTCGAGAGAGGGAGGAGTGCTCACCTGCACCAGCGCGGCGGAGTCCTCCCTGGGGGGCGCCCGCTCGGGCAGCATGAGGCCGAGCGCGGCCGCCTCGGGCACGGTGCGGAACGCGCGGAGGAAGTTCCCGGCGGGGACCGACGAACCGCGGGAGGAGTCCAGGGAGCGGAACAGGAAACCTGTGGGAATTAAATAATATATATAAAGATATACCAGGAAGAAGAGTTCTCTGAGACTGACTTAGGACGTCGGATGGATCAGATAGAGATTTGAGTATTAGTTATTGTATCAATAGAAATTACTATCTTCTTCGCATACAGGAAGCAGCGAAATTATTTGAAGTAACGAAAACCGACACCCCGCAGAACAGCTAGACATTAGCTACAACTGCCTGATAGATGAGGAACGCTACAATAATCACAGCATTGATGGCAAGGTTGGAGCAGCGCTCTCCGTATGCAACGGCTCTGCCGAAACCAAGGTTATTATAAGCTTACGCTGCACTCGTATTGTACCGTCTACCAAGCGGAACTTTTTTCTCTAAAAAGAGCAGCAGAAAAGTTTTTAAAAAGCCACGATACAGACTTTGGCGTCAACAGTGACTCGATGGCGGCTCTCCAGACAATAATAAACGCAGAAACAACCAACCCCATGGCAGTGGAGACACGCGCAAAGCATAAATCGATGCAAGATCCTCAGTGAAAACGTCTCTCTCTGTATTGGGTCCAAGAACATATCGGCCACTTCCTATCAAAAGAATCGGCTGCCCTGCGATCAAAAATGAAGCCAGACTACGACCTTTGCCCTATATCTTTTGGGAAGCACGAAATAAAATTTGAGACGCAGCGAGAACGGGATAGAAGATATAGAACCAGCGAGACGGCGTCCATTACGAAGATCTTCTTCCCGGATGACATCACGGCGTACAAAATCATAAGGAAGTTAGAACCAAGCAGTGTCACATGGTGACATACATGGTGACCTCTCGGCTTATTATATATATCAAATTAAAGATAACACAGCATGTGTGTGTGAACCAGAGAAGAGCGAAGATGTGCCTCACCTAATATTAGAATTCCCGATGTTCGTTAAAGATATATTAAGAAATATTTGTAAATTACTGTTTATATAGAAATAAAATCTTCTTGTCTTGTCAATAGTTGTATGTAAATTAAACTGTAAAGTTTTGTAATAGTTATTTGTTAAATTATTTGATGTACGAAATTTTGTAATTAGTTAAGAATACAATGTCTCTTAATTATATAAAATATATTACTTTTAAAATAGATTTTTTAAATATATTGTAAATAATTTTCTCTTTAATATTTGATGGAATTGTAAAAAAATATTGTTATATTGTATTTAAGATTATATGTAACGTATTAATTTGTTTTGATGGAATAAAGAGTTATTTTGTGTTGTGTTATTATTACGTACCCAATGCACAGATAAGACAGAATTCCTTAGCGCACGTTTGAGCCAATAGAGTGGCTTTAGGAACAAAATGAAATGATTTTTATTCTTTTATAAAAGCAAGTAATGGATCAAAGTTTATATGAAAAAGATAAATTAACATTTCAATTCATATTTATATATTAATTTAATTTAACATAAAGAAGGCTAATTAATTAATTGTTTAATTAAAGATTACCTGTCAATAATAGTTAGTTATCACTGATTATGGTAGGTACAGTCTAAATAATAATATATGTAAGAGATTTCTTAAATCATTTCAATGTGCAAATGTGTCGGATAGCAATCTTAGCCTGTAACATTCATATGCATAGATAGGAAAACAAGCCGCCTTTAATCAACCGATGGTCCAATGCCTGCTAGCAAATATATTTCTTACTATGAGTTAACCGTTATCAAATCTGTTACGTCCTCTTAGAGACACCAGTAGGGAGCCCCACAAAGGTAGCAAGACTAGAATGTCGTATTTGTATAATTGTAAATACAAATAAATATTAACTCCAAGCGGGTATTGAACCGGCGACCACCATCGTGTAGGCAGCGCTAATCCGACACGCGCACCGCTATAGCGCTGATATAGTATAGATATAGCTTCTTAGCTAAGGCCTTGGCGGGTCAAAGCGCTGTTTCCGTTCTGGAAGGAAATCAGCTCGTTACTACGACTGCGAACTGAGACTGATCAGACCCGCCGTCTGAGGGCTGCAAACTACCGCCTGATCCGAAAGGTGGAGGCCGAAAAGGCAGAAATTAAAGTCCACAGGCGGGAGTTTGTGAAGCTCAAAACGGCGGCAGCCGGCGTTGTGGCCGACATGGGACCCTCAGCAGGTCTTGCCTCACCCGGTTGACGAGGGGCAATAACGGCGGCCGCACTCGCCCTACGATCCGCTGCCAAGGGCGGACGCATGAGCCTCTCAGGGAGGAAGCGCTCTGCGTGCGTGCGTGCGTGCGTGCGTGTGCGCGTGTGCGTGTGTGCGTGTGTGCGTGTGTGCGTGTGTGCGTGTGTGTCGGTGTGTGTGTGTCAAAATTGTAAGTAAGACAGATCG
Organism: Melinaea marsaeus rileyi; assembly: GCA_918358865.1. Classification (NCBI taxonomy): domain Eukaryota; kingdom Metazoa; phylum Arthropoda; class Insecta; order Lepidoptera; family Nymphalidae; genus Melinaea; species Melinaea marsaeus. The sequence continues at coordinate 6,952,515 of OU911093.1, read as the reverse complement.
ATTAACTTACAATTTTGATTGACAATTGGAGATTTTGTGATGAGTCAGGAGTTATATATAAATAAATAAATATGGAGGGCAGATCAGAATGGAGAGCATGACATCGTAAATGAGACCGGACTGCCATTTACAATGCGGTCTCATTTACGATGTCTTGCTCTCCATTCTGATCGAAGCGTATGGAAACAAATTTGTTAAATGTTAGTATTCAGTTCTCATCGAAATTGCAAGTGGTTAAGCAAAGATATAAAAATTATCAACTTATTACCTTCAAATAGTATCTCGGTATCGGCTGCAGGATGTACCGCCGGTCCCGTCCGAAGAACTGCATGCAAGTCGTGGAGGTCCTCTATAATGTACGGCATCTGAAATGTACTTTAATTTATTAACAGACATCATCACCCTTCTCCTATCACAATAATTTGTTAATATGTAAATTGTTTCCACCCTTTCTACTAGAGAAGAACATTTACCAAAATATATCCTAAGATTTGCGGCTTAATATATACTTTATCAAAACCAGTGAAATGGTTATTACATACATAGACAGACAATAGGCAAATATGTAGCAAAAGGTGGTTTAATTTATACTGTTATATATATAAATATATATATATATATATATATATATATATATATATATATACTGTTAAATTTATCAAAATCCATTTAGCATTTTCTGTAAAGGGTAACAACATACATACATCTGCACAAACTTTCATACATATGACAGGACTCATACAATACAATTATAACCAAACCTGAAACACGCTCTGATACTCCGACTCCTGAGTTTCATTGACATGTAACAACGTTACATTTCCATCACCAGCCAGCGCCACCGCTCGGCCTGAGACGGACGGTACAAAGTGCAGCACCAATGGTGGTGAGACGGTTGGGATGGACTAGGCCGTGTTACCCTTCATGTGTCTCACGTCCCACACCACCACATATGGGTCCGGGACTGGTACTGCACCACTGGAAGCAGGGTTAAGTGGTATTAAATGTAATGTGTTAATACTGATGATGAGACATTACTTTAAATTAAGTTAATTTTTAATAACTTAATAATAATTTCACGTGCCTGCTGGAAGAGATTTTATTTTGAAAAAAAGCAGTGTCTTTGTACAACAAATCTTTAAAATAATTTTGGTATATATAAATTTTATACATTAATGTTAAATAAATAAATAAATAAACATTTGAGAACGCTACGCACCTGGTAACTGGAATAGTAAGAAAAGGCTATTATAGAATTAAGATTTATGCAGTTAATGGGCAATCCGGTAACAAATAACCAATAAATACTGGCTATTTAAAAAGGAGGATTTATGTAAAAACTGGCTTTATAAAACTAGGATTTATGCAAATATTGGTTATTTTAAAAGCAGGAACAATGACAACTAACGACTATGTGAACCCGCAGCTGATGAGCAGGTCCCGCTGCATGTCGAGGTCGGAGAGGCAGGCCGTGTGTGCTGTGAAGCTGTGCTGGGCGCGGCCCGGACACCGCACGTCGCGGAGGGACACAGTGCCACTGGCGCTCCCGCAGGCTATGAGGGACCCGCCCCCGCTGCGGATGATTGATGATTAATGTACACTAAATTAATAAAATAAACACCAATATTAATTAACATTCAATATCTACTTAATATTTTGTGTTTTCATTATATATATGCATGTGACAGTCTGATTGAGGTGAGAAAGATGGTTTGACGTTTATTATTTTAAAATAAATTTAAATATGGATGACTTTTTCTATGCAAAATGGTGGCAAAATGGTGTTAGTATTTTTTTTAGATAACATATATTATTTATTTATTTAAAATAGTAAAAGGTTTATCAAAGGTAATTAGGATGAGAAAGAGGGCAATATTTTATCTTATTAAACACATCTGAGTCATATTTTGTATTTACCGCTTCTACATATGTAAAAGTTTTATCAGTGTTGTGTTTGTGTGACTGCTTTTCATGTGTTATTTTAGTAAGATTGATTAAGCAGAGGGTGTATTAACAATTCACATTCAGTATGTCTGTTACTTGCTACAAAGCTCCAATATTTATGATGATGTTAATTCTGTCTTTTATTAAATATACACAAAGGTAAGTAGGATGAGAAAGGGGAGTTTTTTTTTCTTTATATAGTATATATTATATTAAAGTAAAATTATGAAAATCAACTTACAATCACAGTTTCCATCATCTTAATGAGATCAAAATCTAAGTTTATCTTGGTGTCTCCCCATCAGCACTTTACACTCACTGATGTGACATCACTCCCCAGAAAAGTGCTAAAATTCATCTGGATAAAGATTTTATAAAATCTAAAATGGCGATACAGTTTCCAACAAAATATTTAAAGTAAAGCTTAAATAACGCCGCCGAGTTTATTGGAGATTTGTAAAAGAAAGTTGTATGGTGTGATAGATCACGCAGTCAGAAAACTAAATGAAAATCAGAATATATATTCTGAAACTAATTATAGTGATTTGGAACTTAATAATAATATAAAACATTTAAACTAGCACTTCAGAGATATCAACATGAACAATAACAAAGTTTATAAAAGAAATGATAATGAAATTAGTTTAGACTCTTACATAACTAAAGGAAACAAAATACTTTCAAGATATTGCGTTCCTTCAAATATTGTGGAAGAATATTTTTCTTATTTACCGCGCTTTATTAAAGACGACTTGTCTAATGTCTAATGGACCTTTGTCAAGATGTGAAAATGTCACTTGTAAGACTCCATTATTCGATTATGTCTACTTTGAATTTTGTTTAGAGTATGTTTATTTCATTTTATACTTTTTACTTTTAACGTTAATAGATTATTAATATTAAATATTACTTTGATTTCAGACAACAGTGTAGGTACTCCTAGTACGAAAAATGCGTTCGTGTGTAACGTTTCGTTACTCGGTACTAGATGGCGCACCCGTCACTCAGTACCGAATACATACGGTTCGCTACAGCTCTAAATAATATAGCATGTTATGAGGTATACTGTTTCTGTTACTTTTACAGCTCTACTTGTAAGACGCCATTATTCGATTATGTCTACTTTGAATTTTGCTTAGAGCATGTAAATTTTATTTTACTTTGATTGTCTTTAAAGATGTCAAATCTAAATTACATATTCTTCAATTTATTTTAATAATTTAATAACTTATTGGAAAGGGGTCCACATTTCCGTGCCCTTTATGTGCAAAAAAAATAAATTAATTATTACATTTTGACACAATTATTATCTAAAATAAAATTACAAATATATTTTGATGTAACTTTATTTATAAATCAAATGCATTAAGTACAATCACCCGTTTTATTTGTTTCCATTTCTTTATTAATCTTATCTTTCTGTTTATTTTAATCTGTAACTATTAATGTTAGGTGATATCGCCTTAATAATATTTGCAACAGAGTACGGTGTATCTGAAACAATAAAAAATCACCAAGTTACAAACACCTTAAACTTAAAAGCTTAAGTCGTCGCTAGACGCTGTTATTTATACAAATTGTAACAAAATGCGGTATGCAATGCAATTGTAATTGTAATAAATGAGGTATGCAGGGACCGTAGTGTTTGGCGCTCCGTCGTCTCTGGCTATCCCGCAAGGGATATGGCGTGAAGCTAAGTTAAGTAATAAAATATAAAATTGATGCGAAGGTTCTTATATGAGACGTAGATTCATAAAACAACCCCTGAAGCATTGGATATTGCTGGAAAGAGGCAGAGATGGCGCTGATTGTTTCCACTCCATTTTGCATCGTACTGATTTTTTTTACTAATATATTACTTATCTGACATATTCACAATTATTATTATTGAATATTAATATTAAGAACAATATTTTTTAAAGCTCAATAATAAAACACTAAAATTGATGTAGATATTACCAATATAAATATTCTACTCTCTGATATTATTAATATGTATTATAAATTACAAAAGTGATGGTAATAAAAATATTTAATATTCGTTTAAAACCAATACAGTAGAAGTTTGCTACACTATAAGAAAGACATGTCTATCTAAATTTAGTAGTTCAAGAATGCGTTGTATTTCGATTTGCAAATGATTTTTTGTAATATCTATGGTATTAGCAGTGAGAGTATTTTTATATCTTCGAGAAACAAATTCGACTTATATGTATTTTTGACTCCACTAATATTTAAAATTTTTATATATATTAAATATTTGTTTTAGTAACAAAAAAAAATATTGAAATATGAAACTTTAACCTCTACATTTTTGGTCTTAACTTTGGTGATTTTTCTGCATAATATTAATAATAATTAATATGTTAAACACTTACCGACATGAATCCAATCAGAATCGATATAGCCATACTCTTTGCGAGCTTCCATGATTGTATCGTGGAGCGCGTGCGTCACAACCACCGCCAGCACTAGAGCTGGCTCTCCCGTCGCTATAAAATAATCAACTCTTAAAGACAAGATATAAAATATCAGATTTTGTTGATCATAATAAAAAATATATAATAGCAGCAGCAACTTTATAATCTTTGATTTTCCCATCTGAGTATACATATATATATATATATATATATATATGTATAAAACTTAATATATATTGTAGCTTTGTATGTATATATGTTAGTATTTGTGTACATTTATACATACAGTATACAGTCTAGTTTTTTTTGCACTCCGCCTTCATACGTATTTTGTTGCACGTTTTAGTTTGGCTGTTAGAAAATGCTTTAGCGTTTAACCCACCCTTTGTACCTTTGTGCAATTAAGAATTTAAATAAATAAACAGATAAAAAAAAACTAAAATAAACGGGTTTTTAAACTTCCCATTCATTATTGTTTATTTATTTCTTAATATATTATTTTTTATTTTATTTTTTAGTTCAGATTTTATGGAAGTGGTTTATAACTTTTTTATACTATTATTTTTCATACGAGGGAACTGCCCGGCCCGAAGGGCCGGAAAGGGTCAAATGTCACGTATAAGGTTGGCACCCACCCTATTTTGTAGCCTGATACAATAGCTTTTTTTTGATGTATTACACATTATTGTGTGATTTGTGGGTGATAAGTGATGCGCGTGCATACAGAGTCAATTAGCTCGTTATTATATAGTAAGGAATATTATATATATACAAGGGAACTTCCCGGCCCTTCGGGCCAGGAAGGGTCAAAGCTCACGTATGAGGTTGGCACCTACCCTATTTTGTAGCCTGATTCAATAGCTTTTTTTTGATGTATTACACATTATTGTGTGATTTGTGGGTGATAAGTGATGCGCGTGCATACAGAGTCAATTAGCTCGTTATTATATAGTAAGGAATATTATATATATACAAGGGAACTTCCCGGCCCTTCGGGCCAGGAAGGGTCAAAGCTCACGTATGAGGTTGGCACCTACCCTATTTTGTAGCCTGATTCAATAGCTTTTTTTTGATGTATTACACATTATTGTGTGATTTGTGGGTGATAAGTGATGCGCGTGCATACAGAGTCAATTAGGTCATTATTATATAGTAAGGATTGGTATATTGTTATTATTGTCAAATTAATCAGACATCTTGAACGTCAAAATGGTATTCAAAATTTCCGTTGCATACAAACATACCACCGAAGCTAATAAAAGCGTGTTAAAAAGGAATGATTATAATAACTTTTAAACAAACAAAACCAGGAGTCAAGTTAACTCTTATAAAAATAACTAAAAAATGAATGTAATAGAAACTTTGTCACTTAATATAACTTTAATTGAGCGAAGCAAGCGAAGCGAGCGGATCTTTCTACCGGAGACTTTTTCACATTCTTTGACACGTATAGGCTCGAAAACTACTTGACGGAAAATTATGAAATTTTACACTCAAAAAGACACACATTAGATGATAGTTTAGAAACAAATTGACAAAAAACTGATATCCCATTGAAGTCAATGGGAAACGATGAGTCATTACATTGAGCTCGCTTCGCTCAATATGCAAACGGCACCGGAGATTTCGCGAGCGAAACGAGTCGAAATTGAGGGTCTGTTGGCGACCCTAGTTTAAAAGAGGTTATAACATGGTTTTATGATGCTTAAACATTTAAAAATCATATAACAATAAGGTATTAAATATATTTTATATCATTATATGTAATTACCTTTAGATCTCAAAACTCCGACGTTGTTAAGTGAGTTTCTTCTAAACGAAACTCTAAAATCGATAGGTATGTCGCAGGCGCCTGGAGGCTTGTAATTCCAGGTGCGGTTCGTGAGGAGCTTTCCCGATGGGTCGTATATCAATTGCTCAGATGTCCACAATCCCAAACCCATTATAAACGCACCTTCTATCTGTAACAAAATACTGCTATTAAAAAAAATACTTTTAGTAGTCATTGCTACCGCAAACTAAATATGATGATATTGTTGAAATATTGTATTAATTTTATTAATTAAATGTTTTTTATTCAATGATGTTTATCAAAATCAATTAAGGATTGTTTAAAATACATGTAACTAAGTAACTTTTCTGGAAAAAATTGTTTATATTTTGTTTAACATCGGTCTTTTGAGTCTCATGTGAAATGTAGGGTAGTACGAAGTTTACAATAATTGAGTTTCCCTTAAATCAAAAAAAAAATCCATGGAAAAATTGAATGCCTATTCGTTTTCGATAACTAATATGTACCACCATTAATAAATGTTCATGTCACCTGGCCGACATCCAGCTCCGGGCTGAGACTTCTCCCAGTGTCTTCCAGCAGGTCGACTCTCCTGACAATTGACACACCGCTAAGTACGTCCAGCTCAACCTCCGCTGCACATACTCCATATATAGAGTACATTTTAAAGTTATCCAGAGAAGACCAGGAAGATACTACTTGTAGATTTATACCTGAAATTATATGACATGACAAAAAATCGCCTGCAATCCTAACATTTTCTTTTAATAAAAATATAAAATATAAATATTAGAAATACCTTTAGCAAAAGCTGCTTTGATTAAATCGACCCAGGTCGGTTCCTTCAGTTCCAGTCTAACTGGTTCTAATTTAGCCAATAACTCGTTACAGGCCTTGATTGTCGCATAAGCGACACACTCACTGGTAATACTGCCACTGCTCGCCATATTATTTGGAGATACAAAACTATCCGCTCCTTTAACCGCTATTAAGTTTAGCGGCACTTTGAGGGTGTATGCACACACTTGGGCGACCTTCGTATTAATTCCTTGTCCCATTTCTATGCCACCATGCGACATCAGAATAGTACCGTCTCCGTGAAAAACAGATATCACTACTGAGAAAGTACCATAATAAACTAAGGGGAATGACATTATTGAGAGTTTGATAGCTCTCTTCTTCCACGCATTTCCGGTGTTAAATTTCTCAATATCGTTTTTACGTTCATCGTAATTACAGTCTTTTGTGAAAGAATCGATCATATCTCTAAGAGGATAGTGCTCGGGTGCGATGTTTATTTTTCGAACATCTATACCATCTTTTTTAGTGACGTGTGCTATTCGCTCCATTATGTGTTCTATAATCGCATTACCTTCAGTTGATGCTAAAAAAATAATATCTTAAGTATTTCATTCAACCTACACTGTATAGTATTGTAGTAGTAGTTTTTAGTTAACAATGTTAGTATTATTTTCTATTACTCCATCTTACCGGGCGCTCTACACCAGGTGTTCCCCGGCTTATCAGTAAGAACGCTGTACCCTGTGATATTCCAGCGGGAGGTCTCGTATAAGTTTGTTACAGTTCCTGCTATACTGGACGCTTGGGGCTCGTTGTAAACCCAACCGGAGTCTGAGTAATAAGTTATATTTGCATATTGGATTAAACCAAAATCATTCACACCCACCTGAAAATATTTGTTCCATAATTATTTAGTATCAGTGATACAAATTTTTAAGGGGATTGTTTTAAGGGATGTCTTTTAGCATACCTCATAATCAACATACGCTGGCTGCCGCTTTCCTATAGCATCCATGTTATCAGTAATTGGAAGCACAATAGTGGCGTTAGTGTTCAATTTATGCGCCACTAGTGCGCAAGCGCATGCAACTAGTGAGGATCGCGACGCCTTACCACCGTACCCTCCGCCGACACTATCCACCTCTACATCCACTCTAAACAATATATGTAATAAAAGTACATAAACTGTAAATTAAATTCAAATTCAAAATATCTTTATTTAAGTAGGCATTTATACGCACTTTTGAATTGTTAATTAGTACAATAAAAAAACAGTCAGTGTAATCAGTTCGTGAGTAAGCTAACACCAGATCGTAATGATGCTCTATAGAGAAGAGCTTTCCAGAAACTCAACAGTCGCTCTTTTTAAACAAATGTAACAATCTTAGATGATGTACATTATAATATCCACCCTGCAAATGAGTCAACTTTCGTTCCACACATTTCGATCAACTAAAAACTCTTGAACGTTATAATAATAGACTTTGTATTTTGAAAGAGTAAGACAATCATGGAATCTAATGAGAAACTTTACCTATTATTAGGAAGCTGCAGACTCCGCGCGATTGCAACCTGCACCAGATCCATCCACTGCGTCGCCGAGCGCACATGCAGGCCACGCCGCGAGTGGGACACTCTACAACTCTGTGTCTCCATTGTGAAGTGGTATTGGCCCGGAATGTTAAAAGTGCCAGTCACAGTGTGTGTTGTATCTGTGCCTCTCTCTTTTCCTTTGATTAATACATCTTGACGTATCTAGACATTTAAACCATGCTTACTATTTTCATAGACTAGACTAGACATAGAATTTTCATAGACACAAAACGATTTAATTGTTACCCGTTTGTCCTTATCTGGCGCCTTTAAAACATCTTGGATGGTCAATACCGGCTTTGCAGGATCTTTTTTATAAGAAACCTTTACTAAAGTAGCTGCTTTCAATGCAAGTTTTCTGGTTACTGCTGCTATTATACCAATTGGTTGTCCATAATATACTATCTTCTTACTTGCCAGAATTTCCTCTTCTAATTCTAGATCGTCGAAATCAGTTGCAACAAAGCTATTTGTACCTGGAATATCCTTAGCTGTATAAAAAGCTAAAATTCCAGGCATTTTCTGTAAATTGAAATATATATTATATATAAAAACATATGTCTGATCTAAATACTAATGTGCGCGCTAATAAAATATTTGTTTTGCTGAATACTGAAAATTCCTGTGCGATCGTGGCCTAAAATGGGACCGCCCTTTTTTACCCTATTGATAAAATTAGATATAATAACATTACAAAGAAATTCCTTAAAATAGTCAATGGGTCGCCAAACCAGTCGATACTCACCAGAGCTTCACTAGCATCAAAACCTTCTATTTCTCCAATACATATAGTAGACAGAACCAAGGCTACGTGGACATCTCTATGGGCAGTTATATCACAAGCGTATACTGCTTCCCCTGAACACTAAAACCAATGATGAAGTTCACTTGCAGAATTTGAGGTTAGATCTTTTCATGATTCTCATCAAAAGACCATAGAAGTTAATTTTACCAAACATTTATTAAGCGAAGGGAGCGAAGCGTTATACATTCTTTGTCACGAATAAGCTCGAAAACTATTTGACGAAAAGTATTAACTTTTTTTTTTAAATGACATGTCGTTGACGAATAATCGTTAAAAAACTGTTATCCCATTGAAGTCAAGGGGAAAAAAAATTCGCGCGAAAAATTTGCTTTACAATTTAGCCTCCTACAATACCGACATTGTCCACAACGATGAGTCATTACACTGGGCTCGCTTCGCTCAATATGAAAATGGCACCCGAGGTTTAGCGAGCGCAGCGAATCGAAATTGAGGGTCTGTTGGCGCCCCTAGTTAGAATACCTGTGTTAAGGCTTCCAATTTAGCTATAGGTTGATTTAAAGGCCATAAGTTCTTGTCAGTGTCATAAGTTTGAGTCCCGCTGGATACAGGTCTGATGACGTCATACCCACCAGAAACATATCGGGGATTCACTGATGTACTGAATGAGAGCACTGCCTGAAATTAACCATAATATGAATGTTTCCCAAAACAAAAACCGTGGAAGCAAAGACCATACATAATTTACTACCTTATAAAAAAGACCCAAAGCGATTGCCTTTCTACTAAATGGCGATGGGTCTGGTGGTGTGTCTACCGGAACGATGTCATTTTGTAATATAACTAAGGCTTTTTTCAGAGTTTCGTCTTTAAATAAATCTAGTCCTTCTAACATATTTTCCACGTTTCTAGCGTGGATAAACTTTGAACTAATCCCACCATACGTTATGGACGCAGATGAAACATTTTTGTCTGAATTTATACGAAAATGAAATCCAGCTTTAACTATTGCGTGTGCATTTTGAGCTCGAGGCATAACCTGAAAATAGTTTAATACAAATATTTATAAAACTACTTATACTTATACAAATATTTTCACTATCCACATCGCCAGTTACCTTATATGTTTTGAGCAGGTTGTTTTTGGACAGCGGCGGGAGTTTTATATTAACTATCAATTTGTTGGTGAGATCTAATTTTAAAAACTTTTGCAAATTCATCTCGGTTCTCTTGCGAGAGCTGTCAGCTAAAAATATTACTTAATGTGAAAAGCCTTATATGAGAGGTTAAGTTTTGTAACATACTCTTTGAGAATATTCCATACTGCTAATTAAAATTAAAAAAATAACTAAATTTATAGCTTTTTAAATAAATAAATAAAAAATAACATACCTATAGTTACAGTTGCGTTAACAGTTTCAAAGATTATAAAAATATCTGAAGGGAAGTCTGGATGAGCGTTCTTCAAAGCCAAGTTACCCCCAATGGTGCCGATCTTAACAATTATAAAGCATAATATAAATAAACAAACATTAATAACTAAACAGCCACATTCTGGCTTGCCACAATTGATTTTAACACTAAACCTACCGACAATTCTTGTATACCTGTTCCTGTTCCGCACGACGTCAAATTGACCGGCAATTAAAAGTTATTTTATTATATAGCGCAGGTAATAATGGAAATAACTAAAAGTAAAGATTGTAGAAAATATTATATGCATATTCTAAGAATTGTCATGTAGTTTGATAACGATATTATAACGTTTAAAAATGTGTAAGTTTAATAAAAGTTTAAGAACGATCAATTTGACCGGTACTTGGTAGGTTTAGAGTTAATAATAGCCACATATGTTTTTACGTACATTTTTCACTGGTATACTGGCCACTAACTCCAAATGTTGATAAAACTTTTCTAGATATTCGAAGTCCTGATTATACATGTATTTTTTAAATATTGACATGACTTCGGTTATCGATAAACCTGCTCCCAGCACCAGATTCGCGTCTACGTACACGTCTTTGAGGGTATCTATAGATGATATATCGATATGGACACGAGGTTCTACGATGATCGGATATACTCCTATAAAAATACATTATTTGTTATAATAGACAAAATAACTTCAAGCAAAGGTTTGGATAGTAAATATTATAGGCAAAATAACGCGAGATTCATTAGCAACAGCTTTGTTGGTACCAAATTTAGTACTAGCATTTTTAATTCGTATTATTTTATAAAAACTTATATAATTTCGAGCGATTTTATGGTTGTTTCTGACCATATTATAAAAAAGTACTAATTTATTGTTGTAATTTACAATTATTTACCTTAGTGATAACATGCTAAACAGCAAATCACAATGTTCACAATTTTAGGAAATCATTTTTACTAGATCTAATTATTCTCACCTTTTCCAGTGTTACCAGCTACTAAACTATAACTATCAGAACCTTTCTTGGCGAGTACCTGCAAAGATTAAATATACAATGAAAATTATTTTGTAAAGGACCTTTTTTAAAGGCAAAGTCTGTCATGGTAATCTTATCAAGAGGTTAATATTTGTTTTGATGGGGAACCCAAAAGATACCATAATATAGTAGGGTCATAAAGCTTGTTAAAAATATTATCACCGCGATTTAGATTTACTTTGTATTTGTACAGTGACATCTAGCTTAAAATTATGTTACCAAATGTAGAGTTGACAAAATGTAAGACACAATGCTACAATAAAATACTAACATTTAACAAAAAATCCTTTGATTTGATAACATTTATTTTATATTATTGTTTATAGAAGATAATTGTTTTATTGTCGTATTTATTCTTGTTCTAATACCTTAAAAACATCTGCGATAGTGAACGCTTTGTACCATTGAGCTGTGTCCATCTTTATTTCCATTAACTCATCGCTTTTATTAAGGAAACACCAATCATCTTTTTTACAATTTTCTCTATTTTTCTTAGTGCATTTTATTTCATGAAGATCCTCTAAGTCCTGAAATAATAGTTTTAGATTAAATTAATATTATCTTGAGTTCTTAATTGTTATGTGGTAACATTTATAATATATTTTTTCAGCAGCGAATTCTGTCAACGAATTTTATATTATTATTTAAGCAATTATGTAATTTATAGATAGGGACATTGTTAATTGAGCTGAACGTAAGCGAAGCTCTTAACCGTTTGGGAGACCGTTTTTTGGGTTTAGTTGTCTCCAGAATGCGACGAGATAATTAGCTAAAAATTCATTCTCATGTATGTTTGAGCCGAACGCGGATGTTATAGCGAAAACAGATTGAAAAAAATGTTCAGCCATTCAAAAGTTATCAAGAAAAGAAGAGAGGAGAGGGGCTCAGCTCAACACCCGCCGCGCACGATCGGGGGATCCTAGTAAGGATTTTTTATAGCACTTACTATAAAACTTTAGTATCGAAAGCTTTATTGTGACATCTTTTCTTTTAACAGATATTACTAACCATTAAATTTAATAATAATTGAGCTCATAACAAATTATATTGTATATAAACATTCTTAAATATAAAAACGCATAATTATCCAGTTATTAAATACATTTCTTTATATATGATGCGTAAGTATACGGTACGGAAAGATAAATTTAATATAGGTATTTATATGATACCTGTAATTTATCCACATAGTCATTCGTCGCGAAGGTCTTGAACGCATCCAGTATGGGCCGGTACCCGGTACATCTGCAGATATTACCCGCAAACGACCTCTCTATCTCCTTAGTTGTGAGCTGTCTGTTAGTCCCTTTTTGGATACTGAAAATATTAATAATGGATTGGATTAACATTGAATTTTATGTTTTTTGCAACTCTTGCAACATCAAGGGATCGCAAGAGCATAATTGGCCTTGTAGATGGAAGTATACGCCTTTTTTGTCCATGTCGTATTGATCCAGAAATATAATAAAGAAGTTCATTCAACTTCTTAGTAATGGAAGAATGGTAGTTGAAGATCGCCATGCATCCAGGTGGTATGGATGGTATTGCAGCCGATTTGCTGTGCGGTGATGAATTTCGGCGGCAGGCATCAGATCAAATAGCTCTTTGGAACACTGCTTGTAAATGTGCTAAAAGACTCATAAATATATATTAATTATATCAAATTAATACCTATACATATTCATAATCCACCCGGGTGTGCAGTATCCACATTGGGTGCCATTAAACTTTGCCAGCCGTAGTTGTAAGTCATTGTATCCATCTTTGCGGTTTCCCACACCCTCAATAGTTGTAATGTCCCATTCATGGCAGGACAAAATGTGAACAAGACACTAGAAATATAATACAAAAACATTACAACGATAAAGAGACACCTGAAGATATAATTATTCCAGCAAATACAATTTGGTTTTTTCTAATCGTGTTTAGGAAGTAACCGAGAATAAACCTTAAAAGCTCATGCCATAAAATATAAAATTGTTTAAATCGTTTTCAATTAGTTGTTCTCATTTTTTTGTTTGATGCGTCCGAGTTACTTACTGGAGCGTAAGTAAAGTTAAAAAACGATTACACAAACAAGGCTTTAACAAAATGATTTTCTTGATATTCCTTTCACTGTTACTTTGATTTTTACTAAACAAGTTATATTTCTCCAATATTAAACGCTCAGCCTAACGAACAAACGGTCCTGTTTTGGTGGTGGTATTTGTGGTAGAAGTGGTACTGTTTTTGTCTTTAATGGGTAATTGTGTGGCCTCCATATGTATTTATAACATCGACAGATGATTAATTTAAAAAAAGCTAAATTATAAGATAAATTAGACATAAAAGTATAATTAACTAATTAATGCTGAGCTGAGCCTCCTCAGTTTTTTGACCATAATTTCTGAACGGAATGAGATATTTTTATTCTGTTCTTTTTGAATATGCCCATTCCCAAGCTCTACAGTTCTGCCAGTTTTCATTCAAATCAGTTCAGTTTTTATGTGATGTTGCTTCAAAAAGAATTTTCCCAAACGATTAAGAGCCTCGCTTACGATCAGTACTATAAGTTCGTTAATTTTTAATTAAATTTAAATTAAAGTTATAAAGTTAATTAGCATTACTAATAGTGTTTGGTGTAACTGGAAGTTTTTTGAATAATTACAATTATATCACGGCTACCAATTACACAGTTTACATAACAAAACGAAGAACACTAGATTCATGCTATGGGCTTATAGAGGTAGGAAAAATAATTTGAAAACAGTATGAACACGAAAGTGCAAATATTCTTTTGCATTGGATGCAATTGCTTGAGTATTTTTACACATAGTCCTTATACTTCAGCTAGGGGTTAGACGATACGATCAGGTGACGAAAAAAATCATGTAAATATAGCAATGATGATGTAACAATTGTAACAAAAGAAATCTAAGACTAAGACTAAGGATAAAAGACTTACAGAATTAACAGCAATAATTTGTTTCTCAAGTGTTCTTGGATGCGTGTTTGCGACAGACACTATACAAGCGCCACAGCCTCCTTCATGACACATTGCCTTAGTGCCTACCAGACCCAGGTAGTTACGGAGGTAGTCATTGAGGGTAGTATATCTTGATACTTCAGATCCCGCTGTAATAGATCAAAATAAAATTAATTATAGCTTCAAACGGCGTTTTCGTAATGGTTGAAGATAGATGATACAAGAAATACGGAGAGGAAGGACTTGAATGCCCAAAGCCCTATTTCCCATTGTTTCTATGGGAGGGTGGTGATAGTCGAGCCAGCCCGTATTCGAGTTGTGACAGCAACTAGGCTCTATCAGTGTATGTAATACATACAGTTATTATATTATTAAAATATAAATACTCACAAACTGTGTAATGTTCATCGTTCACTGTAAATGATACTTCATCCATATTTGATATACCTATAAATATATATATATATTAAAACTTAATTATTATTATAAATTGTAACCTACTGATTACAATTACGACACATTACTATAAATTGTCTAGACTTATAACAAGTTATAAACCGTTTATCATATGAAATTAGTATATGTTTATATTTTAAGTAAATTTTAAAATTGCGCAAATAAAAAAATAGTTTATTACGATATTAATAAAGTATGTATCAGAACATTCAAATCCAAATTCCATGTACAGACTTGATATTGTTTATATTTCTGTGCATATTAATTTTAATATATACTTAATATTGAAATATCATGTTAATTGGAAAAAAAAAATTACAAGTCTATGAAACCAACATAAAGTAACTACTTAACTATATATATATATATATATATATATATATATATATATATATATATATATATATATATATATATATATATATATATATATATATATATATATATATATATATATATAAAATTGTACGCAGTTTGTTATTTACATATACGAAACGACAGAACTCAGCGACTACTTATTATTATCAAATGCAGTTTAGATGAAAAATTGCGCTTGCTTTTTACCCAAATAGATTTAATAGTAAAGAAAACAAACAATGGTATGTAAGTATTCAAAAATAAACAAATAACCACGTTTCATATTCGTTTCATAACACGTGGACTCTGAGTGCTAGTAATTATAAAGCAAGGTCGGAACATTTAATATATATATATATATATATATATATATATATATAATATAAGAAATTTTCCAGTGTAGGTACTACTATATGTCACTTAGCAAGAAGGTAATTATACTACTATACATTAATTTGTTTATAATAATAGCATATTACTGTGTAATGTCGCAGTATTTGCTTATGTTATTCTTATTAATCGTTGATTGTTTACAGCTTTAAGTAAATGGTGTTATCACAAAAAGTTCAATGATTTATGAATACCAACTAAAACTAGTTCTAGAAGGCTTAATTTTCTGGTATTAACAATGAATTCTCACAGTTTCGTCAATTTCATCCTCAAATATTCCTTTATTTTCACAGTTATTATTGAAGCTGATATTATGAAATACTCTTACTTTTAATGTTTTATATTTCAATTGAAGATTGTGCTCTATTAAAACGGTAATAAGTAACGGATCATCGAAAGGCGTATCGGTAGAGTTTTTCTACTCTTTTTCAAGAAACTTTACTTCTTGGAACAATTAAAAAACTATCAAAATCAATACACAATGTGTGTGTGTGTGTGTGTGTATGTGTGTAAAATTCTACACACACATGTATATATTTTGACTATTACGGAACTTACCTACTTCAGCGTTTATAATAAATATGATCGTATTTTTAAAAGAAGTAGTTCATGGTTCTTCAAAAACAGACAAATCTTCAAAATTTTAAATCATTTCCTTGAAAACATAGCATACATAATTCAATTGTAATCGTTTTACAATGAAAATATATTTAAAATGTTAATTTCATGGTTGTTATGTTTCTTACATTCCATGACGAAGTTTCGAGATAATTACAAATAGAAAAAAAATATTTGAACAAACAGAAACGTCAATAACCAACCGAAAAATCATAATAGAAATATATTTTAGTTGTCACATTTAATTTCGAGCGATCTGTGACTAAAAATTATTAGGCAATTAAATATTGTCAAAAAGGGGGCGCCATTTTTGATAATTTGTCAAGGTAACTGTGTTTTTTATTTAATATGTTATATATTAATATATGCGTGCTATAATTTTTTGCATCGAAGTATTTTTATGTTAATTTTTTTTTAACATACTATAATTTAACATTTAAAAATCTTGAGTAACAATTTGTAAAGGGTGAAAATTACATTATAAAATGGCGAAAACAACCCCTAGCATTAAAGTATAAAATTTGAAAAATTCCGTAACATCTAAAGAGCAATCTGAAAATAATTCAACAGGAAGATATATAACTTGTATAATTAAAGAAACATCTATAATAAGAATAATACACCGATTATAAATAGTATATGTAAATTACCCTAACATACTTTACATCTCTCTCTCTCTCTCATCATCTACATCTCTCTATCTCTCTATCTCATCATCTATATCTCTCTATCTCTCATCATCTCTCTCTATATCTCTCTATCTCTCTCTTATCATCTATCTCTATCTCTCTCTCTCTCTCTCATCATCTATCTCTTCTTACATCTAACTTAATAATCTCAAAATTATTTTCATTAAGGCGTTGTTGATAAAGAAAAACTATCATGTTTATTAAAGAGACCTTGTGAGAGCGTCGACCAAGGTCTATATTAAGACCTTCACATTCACATTTGACTATAACTGGATGTTGGTCTCTGGATATGTTTATAAATATCCTATTAATCAATTAAAAGGCATCTATAATGTTATACAAAAGGAATATCTAGATATATATATAATAACAATAGTTACAATTCAATAACATTTTTCATATTAAGAAAAGAAACAAATTTATAGATACTTTTAAATTATTGTTAGAACAAAAATATCCCCTTTTTTTCAACCTTAAGAAAGAATGCTATATATATATATATATATATATATATATATATAATGAAGGCTTATATTATAAAATAATTTGGTTCTTCAAAGTTCATTGATTTCTTGCGTAATATTTTTTAATATGATATGATTTGAAAGTTTTAGTTTATTTTTTTATAAATCTATATTTTTATTAAATATATTGAAATAATACGAATTAATTAGTACTACTTATATATGTATATAAAACAAAGAAAGTGACAGACAAACTTTTTGTCGGTAATACTCGATTTTTTTTAATTAATATTTTGTAATGAATTTTAGTAATTTTATATATATATATTTTGGTAACTATCTATTAATTATTATTTAAACTGACAAATTATATCAAATTCTTTGACATTATAATTCCATAAACCCAAAAACACAATAATATTTAGAAAAACATTAATTATTTAATGTTTTTCTTGGTTTAATTTTTTTATTTATTAAATTTAAACACACATAATAATATTTTAATTTAAATTCGATTAATTTATTATATTATTGTAACTAAAGTTAAGTTAAAGTATAAATATAAAACATACCTCGTAGGTTTGTCTGTGTTTAATAGAAATAACTTATCACCCTTCACTTTTGATTTAACATCACTCAATGTTCCACCGCCCATGTGTTCACTGCTTAATAAATTATTATCAACTGAACCGAACCGAACCGAGCGTGCAACTGTTTGAGATATTATCTCTTGTTTACTGTGTTTATTTATTTGTTTAATTTTATTTATGTATGAATAATTTATACGCATAATAATCTTATTGAGCGAAGCGAGCGGAGTGTTCTACTTGAGACTTTTTCACATTTGTCACGAATAGGCTCGAAAATTACTTGACGGAATATTATGAAATTTTGCAAACAAAAAGACACACATTAGGTGATGGTTTTAAAAAAAAAGTTTTTAAAATATCATGTCGTTGAGGAATAATCATCAAAAAACTGATATCCCATTAAAGTCAATGGAAATAATGAGTCATTACACTGGGCTCGCTTCGCTCAATAAGCAAACGGCACCCGAGATTTAGCGAGCGCAGCGAGTCGAAATTAAGGGTTTGTTGGCGACCCCAGTTATTTATTTATTTATGTTAAAATAAAAATCACAAAAAAATTTAATACAATATAATCTACAGGATTATTTATATCTTTTAGAGATCTCTCCCAGTTACTGTTGTGTGTGACAGGATAGGACAGGGTGTACAAGACACCGCCGGGGCGCCACGGTGAGTGCGCAAGCGATCCCATGGCGTCCCATTAAGGCGTTGAGGGCATCCGTTGGTTTTTTAGTGGGTAACCTTAAAAATGGCAGCGTGCTCGATGCTGCCGGGTAGTCCCATATAACCGTCCGACCATCACCTTCTTGGTATCCGTAACGGATTTTACCAATGATAAATACAAATAGAAGAACGAAGAATTGATATGATGATATGGTATATGGTAGAGAATGTCTGTGGTATTAAGCCAGCTTTTTGTGCATTATTTTGTATATTGTGCAATGAAGTTTAAATAAATAAATAATAGATAAATCTTTTAAGGGGTATTTAATAAAATGTCTGTATAATATAGCATATAAAATACTTATATAACGTATTTTATTTCATTATTCTGTGGATTCAACCCATTAAATTAATATTATTACTATTATTTGTGATTTTTTTTTTCTGGAAAAAAGTATTACTTATTACTTTTGGCGATAAGTATACTTAATTAACTTAATAATAACAAAATTATATATAAACTATTTGCAGTATGTATTTTTATTCTGAATTAACTGAAGCATTCTGTGACTTCTATACTTTATAATATAAAATAGCAAAGTAAATCCGTTTTCATTTACTGTAACAAAACCTAATTTTTAATCCTCTAATAACTCTTAACTATGAGATTTATGTTGTTAAAAATTACCATTTTTTTTCGAGGCTAAATTATATCGGAGAACTGATCGCCGCTTAATGTTTTTAACTCATCCAATTTACCAAACGCTAGCTCAATTAGCGTACTGACTCGCATAATGAAATACTTAGTTATCTGTTAGTGGACTTTATTAATACCAATTGACTATTTTTAGGGTCAAACAGTGCACCTATTATATTTATATTATATTTATACTAGCCGTAGGGCTCGCTTCGCTCGCCGTTTTTTTAATTTTTTAATTTGGTGACCTTATTGACCTTACAGCGTCGCCAAAACATAACCCTGGCATCGTTAGACTATAAGCTTTCATTTGATACCCTGTTTATAATAATCGGATAAGCGGTTTAGGAGGAGTAGTGCAAGAAAGATAAAAAGTAATCGATTTTATATGGTAAGATTATATATATATATATATATATATATTAGATTTATTTTTATATATTTTTATATAATTACTAGTTATATTTCTACAAAACAAGCCCATGTAGACAATATTGTATTATTATGAGTGGCGCTATAGATTAAATTAGTTTTAGTTTTTTATTTCTTTATAGCTTTTTTTTCATATTATTGCTTTTTTTAATGTGTTTTTTCACTTTAGTTTACCATATGTTATGTTTTATTTGTTCATTCATCCAGAGGTTGACTGGAAGGTATCCGTTCAGGGGATAAGTCCGCCTTTGTGCATTTTCTTTTCTTGTTTTACAATAATCTATAATATGTACTTTAGAATTATTTATGTACAATAAAGTGCATACAAACCAACAATTGTATAATAAAATCCTCATTAGTACTAATTATACTATTTTAGTTTCTAGAAAAAAACATGTATTTAATGATATAGTAAGATCATAATTTATCATGTAATGTACATAATTTATCATGTAAAGTACACAATTATAAAGAACATATATGATAGTTGTAATGTCATTGACCTGAAATTTTACTTTATTTACATAGATAAATATAACCTTCATATTAATTAACATAATTTGATAAATACAAGCTTGTAGATTATGAATTAAATTAAAAATAGTAAAAAAAAAATATTTTATCTACTAAATTTTAATTAAAAGGAGAATCATAGTGCCTAGCCGTAGTGATTAAAAATCTTGAAACTAAGTTCTAGTTACAATATTTTAATTCAGTAATCGAATACAGAATGGCTTGGTCACAAGTAGACAACAGATTTTTTTTTCTTAGATCCTCAACTTGCCAAATAAGTTGTAATCAGTCCAATATTGTTGCTTCCACGTTCGTCTTTCACGTAGTCTCAGTAGAAACTTCATCAATGTCTTCTTGGACGAATTCTTTGGTAGGTTATTAAGCGAAGCGAGCGGAGCGCTCTACTGTAGACTTTTTCACATACTTTGTCACGAATAGGCTAATAAACTACTTGACGGAAAATTAAGAAATTTTGCAATCAAAAAGACACACATTAGGTGATGGTTTTAAAAAAGTTTTTAAAATGTCATGTCGTTTAGGAATAATCATCAAAAAACTGATATCCCATTGAAGTCAATGGGAAACGATGAGACATTATACTGGGCTCACTTCGCTCAATTTGCAACCGGCACCGGAGATTTGGCGAGCTCAGCGAGTCGAAGTCGCACCCATAGTATATTGAAAGGGTAAGGTAATACAATGAGAATCACTGCCCAGACGTATCTATGGATATCGAATTAGTGATGTTCAGTATATCACATCAAGATCACTTGGTACAGGCACTCAATCGATAAGGCTGATAAAAAAGCATAGATATACACTGCCTTCTCTAACCAACAACAAGTGTTACCGCCTTCGACATGGCGTAACATGGCGACATGGGTAACCCATGTCTTGTTTGTTGGATGTTGGTAGAAATGTCATGACTTTTGGGTTCACAGAGCGTACTACCAGTAGTCAATATTGATATAATTCTTAAGTCTTTCGACTCATTGTTTCACACTTATTTAGTGTATGATGTATTTATGACATAATCATGACCTTAAAACCTGGTATAACATACGGGTGTCGCCAAATTGCATACCATAACATCATTTGAATTTAAAATACTGATAAAAGTAATTCTAAATTGTAATATATTTATATATTACAATTTAGAATGTATATATTATATAAATATAAATGTATTTATTATGTATATTACAATTGATAACAAATACCTTCATTAAAACCGGTAAACGTATTACGTGAAATATTTATCAAAATTTATACAGAATGACAGACAACCAACAACTGACTGACAAACCGCTTATATATAATCCTAATTTTGGTTTAGTTTTTTACTTAATTCTGACATATATATATATATATAAGAGATTTACCACTCACTGACTCATCACGAAATTTCCGAAACTATCTGTCCGATTAACTTAAAATTTTACATAGTTACTTCTTTTGTGACGTAGACGTCCACTAGGAACGGATTTTACGGAATTCCTATCCCAACAGATTTCAAATTTTTGCATTTCACCCAGTTTTAACCTGTAGGAACTATACACTTAACGCGGGGGTAAGAGTTGCTATAGCAACGGTTACGATGACAACGGATAATATGACAAAGGTTACAATAGCAACCTACGTTCACATCCAAATTAATAGTATGTCTAGCGAAGCGGGAGGAAATAAGCTAGTATTCATATATATGCCTAATTATCATGGTTAAAAAGTTGCAATATGGCCCTATTAAGAAATATTTATGATGAAAAACATATCAAGTGAAAAATTAAATATTGCAGTTTTTTTGTTAATTTTATATAACTTTTAACGTTTATCTAATGCTAAGAAATAATTCAAATAATTTAATGCAAACTAATAATTAGTAATATTTCTAAATTCAAATTAGTAATAAAAACATAATTCCTTGCAAGATTTATTTTTACATTATTTTTTTAACCAACTCGACCAAAGCAAATAATTGGTTATGTCATAGGATTATTCGGTAACATTTTATAATCATGAAAGCTGAATACGCATTGAAATTTCGTATTCGTATTCTCTAAAACTCAAAAGCTCTGATAGCACCACACTTAGTGCGAAAATGAATGAAAATGAATGATAGAATGAAATGAATGAATGACTGAAAATGAGGTGAACTGTCGTGTGTGAGGAATTCTGATATTATGAATTTGATATTCCGTAAGGAATTTAACATTGGAAGCCATGTTTCGTCTTTTCAAAAAACGAATCACTTGTTTTTTTTACACTATATAGGTTAATGCTTGACTACATTCCACCTGAAGGAAAGTGGAAATGTAGGTATAGGTGGTAAGGCACAATAAAATAGCAACCTATTCACTCTTCTCTTGAAGACTCCCGACGCAAGCAAGCTGTTCCAGTCCTTCGCTGTACGAATTAAAAAATAATAAATAACTAGCATCCCCCGTCGAGCGCTGCTTGAGTTGAGCTGAGCCCACTCCTTTTTGAATACTCTGAAATGTGCATAAGAATTATTTTTAATGTAATGTAAAATATATATAAATCTAAATTAATTTTAAAAAAATTACACCATGAACTTCAGGCATAAGTTCTGATAACGTTGTCTATGGGAGAAACAGTTTTTTGACCATCATTTCTGAACGGAATGAGATATTTTAATTGTTTTTTTTTAAATATATCCAAGCTCTACAGCTCTGCCAATTTTCATTCAAATCCGTATCAGTAGTTTTTATTTGATGTTGCTTCAAAAAGAAGTTTCCTAAACGATTAAGACCTTTGCTTACGCTCCGCTCAATAATAATTGTCATATTTGAAGTCAACTCAAAGTAATCGAATTCGTACAATCGGTGAAGTGATAATATATAATATGTTTCTTTATTTTATACTTTCTATATACGAGCATATAATCAATAATTATCGGTTATCCGATGACTTAAGATAAAAATAAGTGGGTGACTGAGTAAGCGGAAACACTTAATCAACCTTTTCAAGTGTCAACGTTAAATATTTGGGTCTACAAATTTTAAAGCTAAGGCCAATGCAATTTAACGATTTTTTTTATCTTACGTATCTAATAATTTTTGGAAAGAATATTAGTTCTTTCGTCGTAACCATTCGTTTCTCGATGTGTAGAGGTTATTTCGAATAATAAAAAATATAGTTTACTCAAAATACCAGAGAAAAACATAAACTGAAAAAAAAATTATAATGTTAAAACATTTAATTAAAGTGAACCCATTATTGGTTCAATAAAAAATATAAGAGAAGATATTACCGTGCGCGGTAAGAGAGAGACGGGAGGCCTCGAGTGACCTTCGAAAACACAGTAGCTATAATACTGGAGGAAGGTCACGTAAAAAGCATGAAGACCCCCGGAGGGCATGTATGAAGAGGTTGATGTCTGTGGCCGAGGCGAAAGAGGTATGCAGAGACCGTAGCGTTTGGCGCTCCGTCGTCTCTGGCTAACCCGTAAGGGATATGGCGTGAAGCTAAGTAAGTAAGTAAGTATTACCGTCGCAAAGGATGCGTATAAACACCACTTGCAGTTAGTAAGAAATGTTTGTTAGTCATTAAATATACAATTTAAATTATTTAACAATATGTATGTTATTGTGTTTAATATTCTATGAATTCCATTGGGTTCTGTAATCCACCGGGTTTTAGAATTAAATTTTGATATTTTTTTAGCTCCACAAGTATAATAGTTGTATTTTTATTTCTCGACATATTAAGCTTTAAAGTGGAAACATTTGTTAGATCAGTGGCCTCTCCTGCTATTTGATTATGGAGGTGTGACAAAAGTCACGGTATTATTATATATAACGAATTTAAAATTATCACAACTAACTAGACTACATTTTACGAGTAATAGTTGTTTAACTATAAATATATATATATATTGCAAACGTTGGCAAAATCTTACAAGATGGATAAAATTAGTGTACCATATGTATGTTTTAAAATATCTACAAAAATTCTGTTAATGTGTATGTTAATCTATCTGCAACTACGGAACCCTACCTACCCTTCATAGACCACGCACTTAGCCGGTATAATTACCTACACACAATACAAATACAAGTGATTAACACTAAACCTACCGACAATTCTTTTATACCTGTTTCTACCGCACGCGGTCAAAATGACCGGTAATTAAAAGTTATTTTATTATATAACGCAGGTAATAATGGAAATAATTAAAAGTAAAGAGTGAAGACAATATTATATACATATTATAAGAATTGTAATGTAGTTTGATAACGATATTATGACGTTGACGGTCATTTTGACCGGTACTTGGTAGGTTTAGTGTTAAATAATTATTTAGTAATATTTCAACACTTTAGAGCTTTATCTTATCTAAGTTATATATATCTTTATCTAGGTTCTAACAATGTTTAAATCTAATTAGGAATAGTGTTTTTGCAGAAACACTTTTCTTATAATTTGCTATATGTTTTAATAAGGCAACTTTATAATACTATATTATTATTTATAGTACTGCTTGTAATATATATATATATATATATATATATATATATATTATATAGAGCATAGCAAGCCCAAGTAAACAATTAATTAATTACCTAACTTGCATTTACCAAGTTTTTTAGATTATATATATTAGTACTACCATATAAGATGTTTTTTTTTATATTTTATATTACAAATTCAAAAGTGTACCCAAAACTATATCTTAAATAATTTAACTTTTAACTAAAATGTAATAAGAAAAGATTTTATGGTGTGTATTTAAAAGAGGTTTTATTGGGTAAAATATATGTATATACAAACGCCGGAACTTGTATTCCAAGCTGCTCTTACATTTTTTAAAGTTTTTTTGTGTTTAGTTGTCTCCAGAATGCGATGAGATAATTAGCTAAAAAATTTTTCATATATTTTTGAGCCGAACGCGAATGTTATAGCAAAAAAGATTGAAAAAATGTTTAGCCATTCAAAAGTTATGAAAAAAGATCACTCCTGCCATAGACAATACATTAGAGCTGCCCTGCGCGTGCGAGCAATGTGCTGAGCTAGAAGGTGACAATTAGTCCTAATAAATCGATATTTCCTGTAGCTATTCAGATGAAAGGAGATGGACTCAGCTCAACACCCGCCGCGCACGGTTGGCGGATCCTAGTATATATAAGCTAAGGTTTATTATATTTTCTTTAGGCGTAGGCTTGTATTGTTTATGAAGTCATCAAAAAGCTGTGGGATGTATAAACTAACTTAATTGTTTCTTTACGATAACGATTCAGCGTTTTATAATAATAAACTACTCTTAAAAGTATTTGCTTTAAAATATGTTAATCGTTTTCAAGTCTGATAAAAAATATAGTTAATAGTTTATAACTGTTTCAAATACAGGAAATAATACAATATATTATATAATATATAATATATAACATATTGAGGAAAACTTAAAATAATTATAATTATATTAACTCTGTTAATTTAATATTTTATAATATTTTTATATACATTAGTTATATTTATATGATATTAAACAATAATAATATATATTATTCTAAATATTATAAGCACCGGTATTGTAACTTGAAAGTTAATTATTGTAACAATAACACATTAAACTTTAACATATTAAGTTGTATTTTATTAATAAATATGTGTACTTGATTACTTTTTATTTAAACCTCCTCTCTAGTATTGAGCTGTTTGTAGAAACTGTGACTCAGCAGAATTGCGTAAACATTGAGACCTAGAACAAAAATTTTTAGTTAACTATACTAAAAATATGTAGTTATCTATCCTAGATTATTTAGTTAAATATACCAAAAATATTTAGTTAACTATACTAAAAATATGTAGTTTTAATGTCTTAAAATTTCTTTGTCAAAAAATAACAAACGAACAAACTAATAGAAATTAGCATCACACTTGACATTTACAAGGAATGGATAAATGAAAAGGGGGGGTAAAATGTCTTTTCTCCATAGAGGCAGCCCTTAAAAGCTTCAAATGTTTACAGATAAGGTAAAATAATTATCGTAATAGATGACAATGAAACTATTATTAATAGATAGATCTAATAACACCTACTAATATAGAAAAGCTCCACGCAGATAGTTCCTGTGTCGTAGTGAGGAGCGTTCAGGAAGAACGTGAACATTGACAGAAGGAAGAAAATCACCCACATGAAGAAATATGCTCTGATGATGGCGGCACGTTCCTGTAATTAATAATATATCTTATAATTCTAATTATCTCTTTGACGAATTAATAGCAAATAGTCTAGTCTATAGATATTTATTGGCCTTCAAAATAACTTAAGGTACTTGAAGTTAACCGAGATAAGCATAAATATAAACATTTCATATTACTAGGGGCGCCAACAAAACCCTCAATTTCTACTCGCTGCGCTCGCGAAATCTCGGTTGTCGTTTGCATATTGAGCGAAGCGAGCCCAGTATTATGACTCATCGTTTCCCATTGACTTCAATGGGATATCAGTTTTTTGACATGATATTAATTTTTTTTTTTTTTTTTTGACATTTTTAAATTTTTTTTCTTTTAAAACCATCATCTAATGTGTGTCTTTTTGATTGCAAAGTTTCATAATTTTCCGTCAAGTAGTTTTCGAGCCAATTCGTGACATAGAATGTAAAAAGTCTCCAGTAAAACGCTCCGCTCACTTCGTTCGCTTCGCTCAATAAAATTTGATAATTGTTTTTGTAAGGTTTTTGCAATTATATATATAACTAGGGGCGCCAACAAACCCTCAATTTCGACTCTCTGCGCTCGCGAAATCTCGGGTGTCGTTTGCATATTGAGCGAAGCGAGCCCAGTGTATTCACTCATCATTTCTTATTGACTTCAATGGGATATCAGTCTTTTGACATGATATAAAAAAAAAATTTTTTTTTTTTTACCTTTTAGGTTAATGCTTGACTACATTCCACCTGAAGGAAAGTGGAAATGTAGGTATAGGTGGTAAGGCACAATAAAATAGCAACCTATTCACTCTTCTCTTGAAGACTCCCGACGCAAGCAAGCTGTTCCAGTCCTTCGCTGTACGAATTAAAAAATAATAAATAACTAGCATCCCCCGTCGAGCGCTGCTTGAGTTGAGCTGAGCCCACTCCTTTTTGAATACTCTGAAATGTGCATAAGAATTATTTTTAATGTAATGTAAAATATATATAAATCTAAATTAATTTTAAAAAAATTACACCATGAACTTCAGGCATAAGTTCTGATAACGTTGTCTATGGGAGAAACAGTTTTTTGACCATCATTTCTGAACGGAATGAGATATTTTAATTGTTTTTTTTTAAATATATCCAAGCTCTACAGCTCTGCCAATTTTCATTCAAATCCGTATCAGTAGTTTTTATTTGATGTTGCTTCAAAAAGAAGTTTCCTAAACGATTAAGACCTTTGCTTACGCTCCGCTCAATAATAATTGTCATATTTGAAGTCAACTCAAAGTAATCGAATTCGTACAATCGGTGAAGTGATAATATATAATATGTTTCTTTATTTTATACTTTCTATATACGAGCATATAATCAATAATTATCGGTTATCCGATGACTTAAGATAAAAATAAGTGGGTGACTGAGTAAGCGGAAACACTTAATCAACCTTTTCAAGTGTCAACGTTAAATATTTGGGTCTACAAATTTTAAAGCTAAGGCCAATGCAATTTAACGATTTTTTTTATCTTACGTATCTAATAATTTTTGGAAAGAATATTAGTTCTTTCGTCGTAACCATTCGTTTCTCGATGTGTAGAGGTTATTTCGAATAATAAAAAATATAGTTTACTCAAAATACCAGAGAAAAACATAAACTGAAAAAAAAATTATAATGTTAAAACATTTAATTAAAGTGAACCCATTATTGGTTCAATAAAAAATATAAGAGAAGATATTACCGTGCGCGGTAAGAGAGAGACGGGAGGCCTCGAGTGACCTTCGAAAACACAGTAGCTATAATACTGGAGGAAGGTCACGTAAAAAGCATGAAGACCCCCGGAGGGCATGTATGAAGAGGTTGATGTCTGTGGCCGAGGCGAAAGAGGTATGCAGAGACCGTAGCGTTTGGCGCTCCGTCGTCTCTGGCTAACCCGTAAGGGATATGGCGTGAAGCTAAGTAAGTAAGTAAGTATTACCGTCGCAAAGGATGCGTATAAACACCACTTGCAGTTAGTAAGAAATGTTTGTTAGTCATTAAATATACAATTTAAATTATTTAACAATATGTATGTTATTGTGTTTAATATTCTATGAATTCCATTGGGTTCTGTAATCCACCGGGTTTTAGAATTAAATTTTGATATTTTTTTAGCTCCACAAGTATAATAGTTGTATTTTTATTTCTCGACATATTAAGCTTTAAAGTGGAAACATTTGTTAGATCAGTGGCCTCTCCTGCTATTTGATTATGGAGGTGTGACAAAAGTCACGGTATTATTATATATAACGAATTTAAAATTATCACAACTAACTAGACTACATTTTACGAGTAATAGTTGTTTAACTATAAATATATATATATATTGCAAACGTTGGCAAAATCTTACAAGATGGATAAAATTAGTGTACCATATGTATGTTTTAAAATATCTACAAAAATTCTGTTAATGTGTATGTTAATCTATCTGCAACTACGGAACCCTACCTACCCTTCATAGACCACGCACTTAGCCGGTATAATTACCTACACACAATACAAATACAAGTGATTAACACTAAACCTACCGACAATTCTTTTATACCTGTTTCTACCGCACGCGGTCAAAATGACCGGTAATTAAAAGTTATTTTATTATATAACGCAGGTAATAATGGAAATAATTAAAAGTAAAGAGTGAAGACAATATTATATACATATTATAAGAATTGTAATGTAGTTTGATAACGATATTATGACGTTGACGGTCATTTTGACCGGTACTTGGTAGGTTTAGTGTTAAATAATTATTTAGTAATATTTCAACACTTTAGAGCTTTATCTTATCTAAGTTATATATATCTTTATCTAGGTTCTAACAATGTTTAAATCTAATTAGGAATAGTGTTTTTGCAGAAACACTTTTCTTATAATTTGCTATATGTTTTAATAAGGCAACTTTATAATACTATATTATTATTTATAGTACTGCTTGTAATATATATATATATATATATATATATATATATATATATATATATATATATATATATATATATATATATATATATATATATTATATAGAGCATAGCAAGCCCAAGTAAACAATTAATTAATTACCTAACTTGCATTTACCAAGTTTTTTAGATTATATATATTAGTACTACCATATAAGATGTTTTTTTTTATATTTTATATTACAAATTCAAAAGTGTACCCAAAACTATATCTTAAATAATTTTTACTTTTAACTAAAATGTAATAAGAAAAGATTTTATGGTGTGTATTTAAAAGAGGTTTTATTGGGTAAAATATATGTATATACAAACGCCGGAACTTGTATTCCAAGCTGCTCTTACATTTTTTAAAGTTTTTTTGTGTTTAGTTGTCTCCAGAATGCGATGAGATAATTAGCTAAAAAATTTTTCATATATTTTTGAGCCGAACGCGAATGTTATAGCAAAAAAGATTGAAAAAATGTTTAGCCATTCAAAAGTTATGAAAAAAGATCACTCCTGCCATAGACAATACATTAGAGCTGCCCTGCGCGTGCGAGCAATGTGCTGAGCTAGAAGGTGACAATTAGTCCTAATAAATCGATATTTCCTGTAGCTATTCAGATGAAAGGAGATGGACTCAGCTCAACACCCGCCGCGCACGGTTGGCGGATCCTAGTATATATAAGCTAAGGTTTATTATATTTTCTTTAGGCGTAGGCTTGTATTGTTTATGAAGTCATCAAAAAGCTGTGGGATGTATAAACTAACTTAATTGTTTCTTTACGATAACGATTCAGCGTTGAAAGAAACATTGAAGCACTCTAGAATTTGATGATTTAGTTTCTTTAAAACCAGAGACGGACTTGTATTTTTTATTTAATTTTAATAGACAATACATTTTAATAATATTTCAAGAGTGTTATTTTAATATTATAAATAATTATTTCTCTATTATAACTGATTGTCCGCAATTCTTATGACATAATTAAAGTGTAAATCAATATTAAACACATACATACTTTCCCTCTATAAGTTTGACATTTCGTTTAAAATATCCAACTGTTGTATTTTATTTATGAAATTAATAAAATATTAATTTGAGAGTCCTAAATATTTATCAGAATGGGGCTCTGGATTTTACCTTATCAATATTTGTATTCCACACTCCAGTCAGGATCGTTCCTTAGTAGTATTAGTGATTGACGGTTGTTTAATGTTTTGTTTTCTCTAAATCATATTGTGTTATATAAAATATTTTATATTTATAATATTATATAAGTGAATGGTGAATTCAAATAATATATACAATGGCAAAAGGTGTTATAATATTCGCGATTATCTCTTTCGTAAGTATTACGTATAAAAGAAAAAATTTTAAGCTTTTCGTAGACTTTACCTAAATGTTTTATTTTAAGGTATTTGGAGCCACAATGTTCTCTTTAATGATGTACACTCTAATAAGAGAGGAACAGCTGCAGTCGACCATTGACAATAATCTGAATATCGAAAAGTATAACCACTTGCACGTATTCAAATTAAATTTGGACAAAAAATCAATTGATTTTATTGTATCACTTCTCTTAATGTTATCTTCATTGATTATGATATTCTCAGTTATCCTGATCATTGGAATTAAAAAGGTAATTTCTATAATATAATTGAAAAAATTAGAAGCAGCCTCTGTCATGGTATGGGCATGTTATGAGATGAAAGGAAGTGACCAAAAGAGTGCTGGTTATGGTGTATGTTGGAGGGATGGACAGGTAGAGGACGGCCGAAGAAAAGATGGATGGATTGCGTGAAAGACGATATGGAGAAGACGAGAGTGTGTTCAAAGATGACGAGTAGCAGGAGTGTATGGAAAGAAAATACTGCGTCGACCCCAAAAGTGGGATAAGAGCCGGAAGATGATGATGATGAATTGGAGTATTTTTTTTTATTAAAGTAATATTTTTTTCAACAGAACAAACCGTGTTTAGTGGTATCATACTTCAGTTTTGGAACTTTCTTTTGTCTGCTCTTGGTGGTCGGAGTTGTGTTAGTGCTGTTACAAGGCCTCTGGTCCCCCGCAATCGCTACTTTTGTCTTCGCTGGTAAGTACTAACTTATTTTATTGAGCTGAGCATAAGTGATGCTCTTAATCGTTCATTTTGCTGTTTTACGACATCGGTAATTTAAAAACCTATAGATATATTTTTTTAGAATTTGGCACATGGCTAGATATTTTACTAAAGATGGTTCTACAAAAAATAGAAAGAAAGATTCTAAACCGATAGTTACTGAGCATGTTATAGAGCAATATTATATGCTAAGTTTGTTAGCATTAAAGAAGGCGAGGGCGCTCAGCTCAACTCCCGCAGCGCACGACGGCGCATCCTAGTTTTATGTTTTTTTATTGAGAGTAAATTAAATTTACAGTCGTTTACATGGAGCGATTATCAAGAGTATACAATTTTTATGAAAAACTGGAAATGGAGAGTGACTCGAATCTTCTTTTGGAAGAAGAATGTAATGAAGTGTCATTTGATAATGTTGAATGTGATTAGGTTTATATTTTTAAATATTTAATTAATTTACCTTAATTTTATAATACTTTTTTGATAATTTTATAATAATAAACTACTCTTAAAAGTATTTGCTTTAAAATATGTTAATCGTTTTCAAGTCTGATAAAAAATATAGTTAATAGTTTATAACTGTTTCAAATACAGGAAATAATACAATATATTATATAATATATAATATATAACATATTGAGGAAAACTTAAAATAATTATAATTATATTAACTCTGTTAATTTAATATTTTATAATATTTTTATATACATTAGTTATATTTATATGATATTAAACAATAATAATATATATTATTCTAAATATTATAAGCACCGGTATTGTAACTTGAAAGTTAATTATTGTAACAATAACACATTAAACTTTAACATATTAAGTTGTATTTTATTAATAAATATGTGTACTTGATTACTTTTTATTTAAACCTCCTCTCTAGTATTGAGCTGTTTGTAGAAACTGTGACTCAGCAGAATTGCGTAAACATTGAGACCTAGAACAAAAATTTTTAGTTAACTATACTAAAAATATGTAGTTATCTATCCTAGATTATTTAGTTAAATATACCAAAAATATTTAGTTAACTATACTAAAAATATGTAGTTTTAATGTCTTAAAATTTCTTTGTCAAAAAATAACAAACGAACAAACTAATAGAAATTAGCATCACACTTGACATTTACAAGGAATGGATAAATGAAAAGGGGGGTAAAATGTCTTTTCTCCATAGAGGCAGCCCTTAAAAGCTTCAAATGTTTACAGATAAGGTAAAATAATTATCGTAATAGATGACAATGAAACTATTATTAATAGATAGATCTAATAACACCTACTAATATAGAAAAGCTCCACGCAGATAGTTCCTGTGTCGTAGTGAGGAGCGTTCAGGAAGAACGTGAACATTGACAGAAGGAAGAAAATCACCCACATGAAGAAATATGCTCTGATGATGGCGGCACGTTCCTGTAATTAATAATATATCTTATAATTCTAATTATCTCTTTGACGAATTAATAGCAAATAGTCTAGTCTATAGATATTTATTGGCCTTCAAAATAACTTAAGGTACTTGAAGTTAACCGAGATAAGCATAAATATAAACATTTCATATTACTAGGGGCGCCAACAAAACCCTCAATTTCTACTCGCTGCGCTCGCGAAATCTCGGTTGTCGTTTGCATATTGAGCGAAGCGAGCCCAGTATTATGACTCATCGTTTCCCATTGACTTCAATGGGATATCAGTTTTTTGACATGATATTAATTTTTTTTTTTTTTTTTGACATTTTTAATTTTTTTTTCTTTTAAAACCATCATCTAATGTGTGTCTTTTTGATTGCAAAGTTTCATAATTTTCCGTCAAGTAGTTTTCGAGCCAATTCGTGACATAGAATGTAAAAAGTCTCCAGTAAAACGCTCCGCTCACTTCGTTCGCTTCGCTCAATAAAATTTGATAATTGTTTTTGTAAGGTTTTTGCAATTATATATATAACTAGGGGCGCCAACAAACCCTCAATTTCGACTCTCTGCGCTCGCGAAATCTCGGGTGTCGTTTGCATATTGAGCGAAGCGAGCCCAGTGTATTCACTCATCATTTCTTATTGACTTCAATGGGATATCAGTCTTTTGACATGATATAAAAAAAAAATTTTTTTTTTTTTACCTTTTTCAAAATTTTTTTTTTTAAAAACCATCACCTAAAGTGTGTCTTTTTGTTTGCAAAGTTTCATAATTTTCTGTCAAGTAGTTTTTGGGCCAATTCGTGACAAAGAATGCAAAAAGTCTCCAGTAAAACGCTCCGCTCACTTCGTTCGCTTCGCTCAATAATAAGTAATTACCGTCACCACGCCAAAAATGAAGAACACGTCGAAGCAGAATTTGGCGAGAAACATGAAAACAAGTATAATGGACATCGCATACAGGCCGGTCACTTCAGCTTCAGCCCTAAAGTCCCTTGTCTCTTCAAGTCCATATTTTATTGGCTCAATCGTAGCTGCCACTACTATCATTATTATGAATAGCGTAAATGATAATAGCTGAAAATACATGATTAAATTTTATATAGAATTTAACTTCACCAACGTTAGCGGGATTGAACCTGCTAATATAGTGATATTGTTCTAATCTAAGCTATGGTGTCATT
Source organism: Melinaea marsaeus rileyi (assembly GCA_918358865.1). Classification (NCBI taxonomy): domain Eukaryota; kingdom Metazoa; phylum Arthropoda; class Insecta; order Lepidoptera; family Nymphalidae; genus Melinaea; species Melinaea marsaeus. The sequence continues at coordinate 6,918,051 of OU911093.1, read as the reverse complement.
TTAGAATTTTGTATTTAGGATTTTATATTATCTCACTCTTATAGAAATGTCAACATTTTCTTAAAGAAACAAACGTAATTTTTCGGATTTTTTTGCAAATATACTTTTACAAAATTTCTGTTAATTTCTTGAAAAAATAAACGCAATCTTTAGAAGTTTTTTTGCAAATATATTTTTACAAAATTTCTGTATATATATATATATATTTCTTTTACTAACCGCATTTAGGCATCCCATCACAATATTTCCACTTTTCAAGTCGAAAACAAAACAACATGTCTCCAGCTGAGGTAGACCCATGGCGACCTGGAATTAAAATTCGTTTCATTATTTCTTTGACATATGACTTATTTTGCTCTTAAACTCTATTTTCAAGAAGAGTATTCTTAAATAATATATGATATGATTTTAAATTATATGTTATATGATTGTTAACAAAGCGAAGAATTAAAATATTAATTAACTTTTTAAAAGTATATATCTTATTGGCAAATTTTACTGTGACATTATCAAACAAAAAATGTTCAAGTTATGCGTTACATAAGAATTATTGAGACATATATATATATATATATATATATATATATATATATATATATTATTCGATAATTTTATGATATGATTAACAAAATAAAAAGAATAAAAGGTATTACCCTCTAAAAATGGGGGGAAGAACTATCCCTTCAACCTTCAACTTTAACATTTAAAATTAAGTCGTTAAAGTAAGATGTGCAGTCGCTGATTAAATAGAACCTCATATCTTTTCCAAGAGCCGTGAGAGCTGGCTAAGCGACAAAATAGTACTCGACAACATTCTTCACCACTTCTCTAAACATTCGCCGAAATCCCACCCACACGCATTCCCAAGAATGGTTGACGTCATGATGGCGGAGGACCTCAATTGGTCAGCAAATTCATTGAGCGAAGCGCTCTATAAGAGGCTTTTTGTATCCCATGTCCGGGGTAGGCATGAAAACGGATTTACCGATCTTCATGACATTTTACACATAGCAATAGTTATTGCGATTGTTTAAAAAAAATCTTAAGAAAAAACTCATGTCGTTTAGGAATTATCACCAAAAATTAGTACCATAGACTTCAATGTACAAAAAAATTCGCTATGTGATATTTGATTATTGCATATTTTTTTTCTGTCGGTTTCAACTTTGAACGCTGAATTGAAGATGGGTTACTCGCTTTGCTCAATTCGCCGAACTCTACCGAGATTTTGCGAGCGCAGCGAGTCAAAATCATGGTCCGGTTCGCGCCCCTAGTATCAAGATTCCATAGATTCTTTATAATATAACTCTCGGTCACACAGAAAAGAATCATATTTATGAATGGTACTTAGTGATGAACTGTTGATATAAAATGATGATGATGATGATGATGATTTGACACTATATATTCAATGTATAAAATAAATACTTACGTAATATTAAGGAGCACCCTTGTTCGTTCGTACACACTGGCGGTACCACAGTAACCTATAACGGAGGCTGCGAGCTACCCCTAGATTTACCAAAGAATAATAATACAGAATGTTATTATTATATTTGTACTTAACACTAAACCTATCAAGTATCGGTCAAAACCCTTCTCAAACTTTTGTAAAACATTTTTCAACGTTATAAATATCGTTATCAAACTACATGACAATTCTTAGAATATGCATTTTCTTCACTATTTACTTTCAGTTATTTCCATTATTACCTGCGTTATATAATAAAATAACTTTTAATTACCGGTCTATTTGACGTCGTGCGGTAGGAACAGGTATACAAGAATTGTCGGTAGGTTTAGTGTTAATTCAAACTGATTATCTACCAAGTAGTACATATTATATTTACTCTAGATATTTATCTGTTAGTAGCAAATATATATACATTAAAGTTAAATTTGTCGTGTCTATCTTATCTGTAATTATTGAAACTACAAACTAAATGTGGTTTATACTCAAAGGTATATAATACTAAAGTAGTTATTCTAATTTGATATGTCCATGTTTGTGAAAGTTATATCATATTTTAAATAAATTATATTCTTTTTATAAGGAACACTTTATATACGAATAACTTTTACTGTAATTTATAAAAGATGAACTTAATGCTTGGTGACATTCTCCACTACAAAAGCACACAAAACTCACAAAAACATAATAATAAAAAATATGCTATGTAATATATATATATATAACACATATAACACATACAACTCAATTAAATGTGTATTAGGTTGACATCTGTAAATTTAATACTCTTTGCCAGACTCCGGCGTCGGTTAGTCTGAAATAATAATCAATGGGAAAAGTCTTGTTATGTGTTATGTTATGGTTCACTAGATGGCGTTACTGTATATATATATATATATATATTTATAGATATATATATAACAATCTGACATTTTGTCCAGGTACGCATGTAAGTAAATAAATGCATAAGTGCAAATTAATATGTTTTTCTTATCCATACATACAAAAAATGTAAATTAAATTTTATTAAGTTTATGCAATCAACTGTTTGGGTATCCAATTGATGTTATATTGGAGGGAGATAATGGCGAAACCTTTAAATACCAGGTTCTTTTTATAGATCAGATGGAATAGACATCCATAAGACTTCACACAATTCATTGAGATTACCCAGATATATCCATTAGTATAGCAGTCAACTCTAGCATATATATATTTTAAGGAAAACACTCGTACGACTCAGAGGATATCATATACTAAATAAATCTCCCACAGCGAAAGATAATAGTAAAATATAATTAATTTAATTTAATATTAAAATATAGTGTTTAAAATTACAATAAGGATGTAAAATTTTAGAGATTTGAATAGCACGTAAGACAAAAATAGGTTAGGATGGGACAGGATGGGACGGGACGGGACGGGATGATTACAATACAACCAAAATAAATATATATATATACATTTCGTTTAAGTCTTCGTCTTTTCTGCTTTTAAACACAAAAATATAGTTTTTTGCTATATTATAACTTCAAGTTCTTGAATATTTTTAATTGATTAAAAAAAAATGAAAGAAAAAACATTTGAATTATGTAAAATTTATTTCAATATAATTTCAGTAAAATTTATTTCATACATTATTGACATGTATTGATTATGCGCCACTGATGTGAGTGGGCCCCATGGCTACGTACTGACTTCGAATTACTAGAAGGAAATATGCTCCAATAACTGAAACAAAGTTACATTTATATAAATACTAATATATATAAAATTACACCAAAAGAAGTACAAATCGGTGTATTTTTGATAACAGTTGTGTTAAAAATTTATAAATATTTATAAAGATATCTCGTAAATAAATTCAAATCTATATTAAAAAATTAGCGAATGGAGTGACTGTTACTAGTATTGTAAAATACTGTTTCAAGGCCCAAGTTCGATACCAGGACGTGAATAATTTTGTATGATAAATAATTGTATTTGTACCGATTGTTATTAAGTATTGATCGCGAATAGGTTATATAAAAAGGAATCGTCCATAGCGTTCCATCAAGACAAGTTACTTCAAGTATTTGTTAATTTAAAATATACTAGGATCCGCCGTGCGCTGCGTGAGTTGAGCTGAGCCTGAGTTTTTTGACCGTCATCTCTGAACGGAATGAGATATTTTAATTCTGTTTCTTTAAAAACATACACATTCCCAAGTTACAGCTCTGCTCTCATTCAAATCGGTTCAGTAGTTTTTATGTGATTGCTTCAAAAAGACGTTACCCAAACGGTTAAGAGCTTACGCTCAGCTTAATAAATGTTGTAAATAAATTAATTATATATTCCCATTTCCCACGGTAGAGTACCAAGATGGGTGACTTTTAACTAAAACTATATTTTCTAGGACATAACGCAAAGGAGGCATTTATCTTATATTTATAACAATTTTAAGCTAACCAATCAGATTATTCAGTGAAGTTAATTTGAAATGTGTGTTTGTAACACACACTTTAATTTTATTTATATCTATAGATGTATAGATGTAATTGTATGACGTATTCCTGTGATTGTGTTATAATCTCAAAAATCATACGTACTTTAGACCGAGTACCTATAAGATTCAATTATGTAAGCACTATTACAAATTAAGGCCTTATAATTGAGCGAAGAGGAACGAAGTGAGCGGAGCGTTTTACTGGAGACTTTTTACAGTCTTTGTCACGAGTTGGCTCGAAAACTACTTGACGAAAAATTATAATACTTTGCAATCAAAAAGACACATCATGTCAAAAAACTGATATCCCATTGAATTCAATGGGAAACGATGAGTCAATATACTGGACTCGCTTCGCTCAATATGCAAACGGCACCCGAGATTTCGCGAGCGCAGCGAGTCGAAATTGAGGGTTTTCTGGCACCTCTAGTTTAATATGTAGATAAGATTTTCATTAAATCTACATTAAAATATTGCAACATTGTTAAAAATATTGCAAAATATATCAACCTAAACTAAAAAATAACTATAATAAACTACTTACATATCTCCAAAACTCCGAAAACAATATTCCACACACTAATGTAGCCGTAACCGAGAGACACGAAGAACAGCACCATGTAGATGATGAGAAAAATCAAGGCGTAAATTAGAAAAGCCTTTAAAAACCCTCGTCGTTCCTAAAAATTATATTAATTAGTTTATAACAATAATCTCATCAAAAACATTATAATTAATGTAATTTTGCATGTTATTTTTATTTTTCTGTATTTTACAAACAAATCTCATTTGTAATACCATTTACAAAAAGCTTGTTTAAACATGACACTAAATTTAATATACCATAACCATAGAAATTTAGATCGCTGACGTGAATTCACGTCATTTCAAATTCTATTCCTGGTTACCGCTGACGTGAACTCACGTCTTTACAATTTTTATTCCTAATTGCCGCTGACGTGAATTCACGTCATTTCAAATTCTATTCCTAGTTCAGGCTGACGTGAATTCACGTCATTTCAAATTCTATTCCTACTTGCCGCTGACGCGAATTCACGTCATTTTAAATTCTATACTTTGTTTTCGCAAACAAATTTTATACTTTTAATCCTCCCCTTGACTATACAAGTTTGCGGCAACCAGCTTCAGAATTTCATTATATATTTAACATTTTACTTAACATACCTTGTGCAATCCAACCAGAAGAAAAATAGTAAACGCTAAGAAAACAAAAAGGAAAAACATAGTAATTGCACTGCGTGTGATCAACATTTCAGCTATATCTTCATAGTCAGGGTCCAATTTCTCCAATTCAATGCCAGCTTTTAGCATTAATATTGTTAGAATCGTCTGGATGCTGTGGTAGATCTGGAATAATACAAACAATTAATTGGTCTATGGAAGACTTAAATTAACTTACAAAATATTAAATTAAGTATTTACCAAATGCACATATCCAATAATGAAGCATCCGATTCTGAGTGGAATACAAAAACAGCACGAACTAAAGACCATCATCTTCGAGAGTTTTGAGGAACTGTAATTAATATAATTCATGAGATGAAGCTTCTGAATTCCATGGGTTCACCGTGCGGGTGCTGGTAACATCGTGTTGCAAGAAGAGGAGCGCAAACAATGCCTTGGACTTGAGATCCAGGTGTAGAATTAAGGGGGGTTTTATTGTACATACACGCTCACCTTCACTGTTCACGCTCCTCTCCCTACCTAACCAAATACCGTAGAAACCTAAGGCCGCCTTTGAAATACGTTCTAGAAATGAACCAATGACCATTCTAGGTAGGTTAGGATCTAGGATCGTTATATTTATGATAACTTTAAGAAAATTTTGTATTAATATCCGATTATATATTGATATTTAATTGAGTTTTAATGTTATTTTAATGTGTTAAATCGATGACTGATTTTCTAAGTATTATTTTTATATTAAAATGCAATAATATTCAAATATTTTTTAAAGTAAAGAACTTAAAACTTATTAAACATCTTAATAATCTCTAAAGCTGTAAGTACAATATACATACAAATAATTAGTCGTATTTTATTACAAATAGTACAATTGTACAAATGAAATAGATTAGGATAAAATTATTACAATTACAAGCAAGAGGTTCTGGGTTCGAATTCCGGGGAAGAAATTACGATAACACACACTATCACAATGGGACGTAATCGGTGGTTTGTGGATGCATGCGATGCGTCCTTACTTCGTTCGTAAAAAAAGACATGCAAGATTCAATAAAAAAACACAATACAGTTATTCATAATAAAATATTAAGTAATAATAATTTGAAATATTTACGGACCTTATTTACGGACCAGATCAAAATAAAAGATACACAATACAAACAACCACGTCAATAAAATTAAACTGTTTATAAGAAAGACTAACCACCAAATGTCTAAAAAGATAATTCATTAATGATTTCTTTATAATGTCTTTTTCATCTCTTACTCTCATAAAAGATTGAAAGGGAACAGAAATATGGCAATTAAATAGTTAAATTATTTTATAATTACCTAAACCACATTCGTCATATCATATTATTGGTTATATTATTCCGGTATTTGTCAAGACTTCATTTATACTAATGTTAATATAATTGACATTCATTATCATTGCACTACTATTTTAAAACAAACAAAATATTAAACAAAAATGTTACTTATTTTCCTAAAAGTTGTACTTATTTAGTTTGAGTCTAGTCAAAACAAAAATGTTGTACTGAATTGCCATAAACGCACTGCCGTACCAAGTTATTCCACAGTTCAGATATGCAAATTCAAACTCAAAATATCTTTTTTCAAGTATAAATAATAGGTTATTAAATATGTATTGTGAAGCGTAACGTAACTGTAAGAATACCTATTTTTTTAAAACGTCCCTCAGAGAAGCGAGGTGTCAGTAAAAAATATAATTTCATACAGACCTTTAACGAAAAAGTCATTATTATAAAATAAAAATGAAAAGGGACCAAGAATAGATCCTTATGGAACACCCATCTTTAGGTGAGAACCAGACTATTTATAACTTTACTTAAACCGTCTGGACTCTTTGATTCACTTGACAGATCGCTTAGCTGGTTCCTGATTCGCAGTATGAGCAGAAGAAAAGATTCCCAACTGTACTCTGTGCCAGAAAACTAATAAACCTTTTGGCGGTTGACGTCTAATTAACTACCAAACAACTGACATCAATAAGTCAACAAGTCTTCTTGTGAAAACAATCGCTGCAGTACCTTCTAGATTCGGTTAAAATTTAATTAAATAAATTAAAATACTCCATCGTTTTGTCGACTAAGGTATCGTTTCGTTAGCCTTGATGAGTTTAGCATTCTATAATATATATAATATATGTATAACCGTCTTTATTTGAACAGAGACGACATAAGTAAAATGTCTTGAAAATAATAATTATTCCGGAATAAGATGTTTTTCGTTTGGGATATTTTTATTATATTGAATGTGGTTTAAGTAAATAAATTGAAAATATTTAACGTTTTTCAATTAATATAATTTAAAATTATATATTTATGATATATAATAGAACTTAATAAAGTTTACATAAAACTTAATAATTCTATGGAATAATTGTAAGCAATAATTAAAAGACCCCTCTTAGAATGATATAGCAAATATTTTTTCTAGCGTATTAGAAATCTATATTCTTAGGCGTTGACATTATTTTTCAATCTTTTTGCTTTAATTCTATATTAAACAATTATAACCCTATGACTAACACATTTATAAATATTTTTCTCTTCAATCTTCTTATAAAGGATTTAATCTTAAATAGAATTTATTAGGCCACATTTAAACAAACACGTGAAGATTTCAATTCAATTACAATTAACATTGATAAAGATATACAAATATTAAAAGGTTTATTCAGCTATTTAAACAAATTCAAATATCTTTATTCAAGTAGGCATTTACACGCACGTTTGAATCGTCAATTATTACAATACAAAAAAAGGTTAGTGTAGTCAGTCCGTAAGTAAGCTACCACCGGCTCGGAATGCTGCTCTGAGAAGAGCCGACCAGAAACTCAACAGTTGCTCTTTTTAAAAGAAATATAATAATCTTAGATGATGTACATTATAATATAAATCCTGCAAATGATTCAACCACTTATGTTCCACATATTTCAATCCACTAACATCTAGCGAATTAAATCCAAGATAATAATTAACTATTGTTTCTTAAAATATGTATAAATTAACGAAATTCTCTATTAAAGAAGATTCATATAAATCTTTAGTTCCCTGAAATACAGTATCCTGTTTAACATCAATTGAATGTGTCCTTGAATAATTGTAATAATAAAAAAATCAAATTAAATTATAAACACACTAATATAATACACAAAATAATTAGTTTCCAAGGAATATCAGATAGAATTGCAGTACTTAATATACAATTACCAGAACTCAAACGACCATCGTTAATTATCCAAGTACATGCACCCACGGAACAACATTCAAAATTAACGAAAGATACATTTTACAAAGACCTGACACAGCTGATGCAAAAGAAGAACAAAAGCGTAATCCTGATGGGAGATTTTAATGCCAAGGTGGGCATTAAATCAAACAAAGATGAATTTGTCTTAGGCGATTACAGTAATGGTGTTAGAAACGACAACGGACATAGACTTATAGAATTTTCTTTCGCAAATAATCTTAAAATAATGAATAGTTTTTTCAAAAAAGGAAAATCTAGAAAATGGACATGGATTTCACCAAACGACAGGGATAGAAATGAAATCGACTTCATACTCACAAGAGAAAAACACATATTCAGTGACGTCGACGTTGTGAACACGCTAAATTTTAACACAGACCACAGAATGGTAAGAGGAGTTATACAAAAAACAAATAGTAAATCAAGAAAGTATATTACAAACTCAACTAAAAACATGAAGATAATATCGCCTATACCACAAAAGGTAGTAATGGATGTAAAGGACCAACTAGATAAAAGTGAAAAACATAAAACATTGCAGGAAAAATACGATTTTTTGGAGAAACAACTGATAATCCTAAATAAATTATATACTAAAATAGAGAAGAAAAATAAGCTAGGAGAAGAGACGTTAATGCTGATGGAAGAGAGGAACAAAATGCTAGAGAAACGAAAAGATAACCAGCAAAATATCAGAAATATTAGCAAAAAAATTCAAACATCAATAAGGAACCATAGAAAAGCAGAGAGACTAAAAATATTAAGAGAACAAATAGATAAAACAGGTAGAATTAAAAAAGGTCTAAAACAATTAAGAGAATACACGCTATGGATACCTAACATGAAAACTAAAAATAAGAAGAACATCGAGAAATCGACAACAAAAAGGATATCAATAGCTAAAGTCGCGACAGAATTCTACAAAACATTATACATGGACCCAGATACAACAATATCAGTAGAGACAGGAAAAGATACATACGAGGAAGAAATACCTAGCATATTAGAAAGCGAAGTCATAAAAGCTATAAAATCACAAAAAACTGGCAAAGCACCAGGAGATGACAAAATCTCAAACGAACTACTAAAAGAATTCCTAACCGCAATATCTAAATATGTGACACATATTTTCAATGAAACAGTGGCTACCGAACAAATACCAACCCAATGGACGAAGTCCACTATAGTTTTGATACACAAAAAAGGAGATAAAAACGAAATAAATAACTACAGACCTATATGCTTAATGTCCAACCTATACAAAGTTTTTTCTAAAATAAATCTTGGGCGATTAACGAGACACCTTGAAGAAAATCAACCTAGAGAACAAGCGGGATTTCGCGCTGACTATTCTACCATTGATCACATTCATGTTGTGAAACAAATCATCGAAAAACTTAATGAGTATGGGCAACAATATTACATGGCATTCGTCGATTACAATAAGGCTTTTGATTCCTTGAGTCATAACTATATCTGGAACACGTTGGAAAACCAAGGCGTAGAAAGCAAATACATAAAAATCATTAAAAAAATCTACAAAAATACCGTAGCAACAGTCCAACTCGAACAACAAGGAGAGGAATTTAGGGTTCAAAGAGGCGTCAGGCAAGGTGATCCACTCTCGCCAAAACTGTTCACAGCCGTTTTAGAAAATATATTCAGAAATATAGACTGGGAAGAGTTCGGAATTAATATCAACGGATCAAATCTAACTCACTTAAGATTCGCTGACGACATTGTGATATTCTCTGAGAGACCGGACACACTACAAATTATGTTACAACAATTAGATTATGAAAGCAGGAAAGCAGGTTTAACAATGAATCCAACGAAGACGAAAGTAATGACAAATGCGCTAAGGGAACATATAGTAATTGGACAAGAGGTTATAGAATATGTAACTGAATATATATATTTAGGACAACTAATATCAGTTAAAGATCAATATTCTAAAGAAATCGATAGAAGAATAAGTAACACTTGGAAACGGTACTGGTCACTAAAAGAATTAGTTAAGAACGAAGCTATACCAATGTCAGTGAAAAGGAAACTTTACAACACATGCATTCTTCCATGTCTTACTTATGGGTGTCAAACATGGCCTGCTACGAACAAAAACAACCAAAAACTCATAGTTTGTCAACGCAGCATGGAACGAAGCATGCTAAACATAAAACTAAGGGATCGTTGGACAACTTCTAAAATAAGGGAAAAGACAAAAGTGAGCGATGTACTAGAAAAAGTAAGAAAACTCAAGTGGAACTGGACTGGTCACATAATGAGGACAGAAAGAGAAAAATGGACTAAAGATGTAGTGGAATGGTATTCCAGAAATGGGAAAAGACATAAAGGACGTCAAATCAAAAGATGGGAGGATGATTTTCCAAAAGGATGGAGAAAGATAGCACGAGACAGAGATGAGTGGAAAAAACTGGGGGAGGCCTATGTCGAAAGACAACCTGATCAAGAAACTGGTTGATGAACAGTATTATATAATGTTTAAGAATTTTATAAAAACTAGTTATTTAAATGTAAAATGTAGTTAGATAAGTAAGATCAGCGAATAAAGGCTTTTATTATTTATTATTATTATTATAATATAATACAAGGAAGTCAAAATGAAAAAGAATTTGAAGAGATTCATTTATACGAAAATATTTTTTAATAGATTTTGAAAATGTTGAGTTTGAATGCTGCGGAGAGACAAAAGAAATTCTTGGACAGTGAAGGAATTCTTATATAAAGCATTAAATTGAAAAGATATTTCAACTTTATATTATATATAGAATTATAAATTTATAAAATAATCAAATCATCATAGGACGGAGTGATTGAATTTAATGTCTTCTGTACTCTACACAGAAGACATTAAAATTAACATCAGTCAGAACTTATTTCAATATAAAGATGATCGAAATATACATATTTAGAACATAGAAAAAAATATATTTATTTGTATGTAACTGTTTGCCAGATGCAGTAATTTAATACACATGATAAATAGCGGCTCGCATCAATTAATAATTTAGATTAACTATATATATTCAAGTATGAAGGAAGAGGAATTTGTACATAACCCAAAAACAGCGTAAATTTGAACCCGAAAACATTATAAATTAGGTACCTAATATTAAACTTATTTAGTCAACGATAAGAAATATTATATAACATGTTTTAAAATACTTATTACGACAAAATTTGTTACAAGGAAAACAATACATGCACAAACAACACCGGGTTAATTGGTTGCAGTATCATTCTCTTTTTTAATTTACAGATACAACTCAATACGAATTAGTATTACAAAGGTCACATTAGTAACCAGAACTTATAACAATTTGATAAACAGTTTTAATATTAAAATTATACAATTATTGAAGATTCTTTGATTTACTTTCATTATGAACAACACAGTGCCAGAAGTTTCTAATAATTCCACAGAATATGAAGAGATTTTTATAATTTTGTGGTTGTTTGGAATATGTGTATCAATACTTGGATTGCTGCTTCAACTCGTACTGTTTTTTCTTGCACCAAATTGCCGAAAATTTGACGAAATAATTCTCAGCGAAATGACGATATCAAGAACATTGTACACCATCTGCGAATACTATATAATGTATTGCGCTGAAACAAAAGGATTTATTATAAAAACTATAGTTTTTGTGTTATATATTCATAGTGATATAACGTTTCTTGTTTTAATGTTTGTGTTCACAAAGAATCTTTACAATAAAATTGTTATTGTATTCCCATTAACAAATTATGATGTAACTTTCACTTCATTAGTGACATGGGCGATGCCGTTTCTAGTGTCTCTGGTTGCTGCTGTGCTATTTAATATGAATGATAATTATTTTAATATTTTCTACACAACGTATGCCCATATAAAATTTCTTGTCTGTATATTAAATGCTATTATATTTGTGGTTATATTGCGTGTCGCGTTTAAATGTGTTGGTTGTAATCGAAATTTTCGTAATTATTTTAAAATATCCTGTATGACATTTGTACTTGTGAGTATAATGAGTTTGCAGACATTTTTGACAGATCTTATTTCGTATTACCACAGCGTTATACGAAGTCCCCTCCTCGTTTTGATATGCTGTGTAATAAATTCATATCAAGTGTTAGGAATAACTGGAATTTTTGTTGTGTTGGTCAAAAGTAAACTCAATGATACAATATTGAGACATATATCAATAAAATTAAACAATTTGATGTCAGTTTCCACTTAACATAGTATAAGTGGAATACTAATAAGTTTAAGTATAATAATTTAATCTGTTAAGTGTTTGTAGATATTAATATTATAAAGTTATAAATAATAAAATAAAATAATGCTCATTTCATTGCCGAATTCACCTCAAAACCTCCCTGATTTAAATAAAAAAAACAAATTGTATTGAATTGTTATTTTAAGTTATACGTTACCTTACTTTATCTAATTGTAAGTAAATATATAAAACTAAGTATATAAATATAAGTTTTATTTACTTTAAATAACTTTATTAACATATATTTTTATACAAAATAACTTCAGTAACATTTGATTTAAACAAACATTTTATACAATCATTACAGATTGCTGTAACCAGAGTTATTTATTTATTTGTAAAAAAATACTTTATAGAAAACAGTTAAATATTTACACAAGAAAAAAAAATTACATGTTTCCTAAATATTACATAATAAATATATATTACAGATTAAATAAGACAATATAAAATTATTCGGAAGCAATCAAAACGTAATAGAGGACGTACACAAGGCCAGGGCCGCTGTACAAACTCAACTCAGTCGTTAGTCTACATCTGAATGCTGAAGTTCTCGCTGTTCTAAAATATCTATCATTTGATATAAATACTTAGCATGTGTTTAAAATATGATAAATAAATATTTATTAATTGTTTTTAATGTGAGATTAAAATTTATTATATATATATATATATATAAATAGTGTTTGTATAGTGAAAGGAATGACAAATAAATTGACTCCCACGCAATTTTCATAGGACTTAACAAATATGAAAATGAACATGATATAAATTGACCAATTTTTGTGAATGTTTTGGATTTGGATATTTAAAACAGTAAGTGTTTTTTATTAACTGAATTGATTGCTGTTATTTTGGTTATTTTGAATCAGAAATAACCATAATACGAATAGTATATATTAATTAAATTGATAATTGTTTGTTATATTATATAATATTATATTTACTTTATTATATTATCATAGAAATTAGAAGCTCCAAAATGTATATTTCACTCGACCGTTAACAAAAAACTAAGTATTGTGAATGTTTAGTTTCTTGATGCTAAGTAAACAGTCAAATCATGTTTCGTTTTTTGATGATAAATAAAAAAACACTATGTAAATATCATTTTACTTGGGAAATATTATGTTATGATATAAAGAATCACAGCAATCCTAAAATATAGCGTGATCTGAACCAATAAGTCATTTGCGTTGTGCGTGAGGATATTAAACATATTTCATTTCATTTAATCGATACATTTACCTTGAATAAGATAGAATAAAAAACATAATTGAAAACAATAATCAATAATGTAAGAATATAAGCAAGTATACATAACGTTTTTCCCTGATTCTTCTCCATGGACTTTTTGAATCTATCAACTAAAGACATCAGCGTTATTGATTCTTCTCCGTGAACTTTTTGAATCTTTCACCTCAAGACATGATTGTTGTAAGGCTTAAAAAAAATCTTTGACTTAAACTCCAAATACAACAAATGTAAGATTGTTTTTAAAACATGATTTACAAAATTCATTAACCTTGTATGTAATTATGTGTTATTTTTGTTAACATATTAATATTTTAAAAGAAATCTTGATTTGTAAACATCTACAATAATTAACAAACATTTTTATTTGTTTATACCAATTTCAACACTCATAAAGAATTTAATGAAATTCGTTTTCATTGCGACAATGCGGCGTCGGTCTGGAGACTGAAATAGTTTGTCCTACATCCATGTGACCTTATTGAGCTGAGCGTATGCGAAGCTCTTAACCGTTTGTGAAACTTCTTTTTGAAGCACACACATAAAAACTATTGAACCGATTTGTATTAAAATTGGCAGAACTGTAGAGCTTGGGATTGGGCATGTTTTTAATAAAATAGAATTAAAATATCTTATTCCGTTCAGAAATGATGGTCAAAAAACTGAGGGGACTCAACTCAACTCCCGCAGCGCACGGAAGCGGATCCTAGTTACATATATATATACTTTTATTTAAATTGGACGCATTTTCAGTTTTAGTAAAAATAAAGTAAATAATATAATAATTTATTTTAACAACATTTAATTAATTATATTGTTTGAAATGCGCTCTTGACTTTCACATTTGCCTTGTAAAGTTTATTGAACCACGACCATACATTAAATATTACTTTGTCTTTAATAACGTCGTAAAACATCGCAACGGACAAGCTGATGGTTAATATTACTTACTAGCGAAAATTTATTTATAATAATAATAAATGAATCTTTTTGTAAATAAATCATCTAAATCGATAAAATAATTGACTAAATGTTTAGTTATATCTTGAAATTGAAAGCGATATTCTAAATCTTTGTAAGTACATATTTTACAGTTTATTTGCAGTTTACAGTTTATTTACAGTTTACAGTTTATTTGCAATTTACAGTTTATTTACTGTTTACAGTTTATTTGCAGTTTACAGTTTATTTGCAGTTTACATTTTATTTACAGTTTACAGTTTATTTTAATATATTCAAGTTGAAACGTATTTAATTCAAGTTGATTTAGGATGAAATATATATTGCAAATTTAAATTCCACATTTCCCATATCATTTAAAATAATAAAAAGAATGGATGATTGCAAAAAATACATATAATATGTATTTTCAAAACCATTTATGTTTTAACACTAAACCTACCAAGTACCGGTCAAATTGACCGTTCTTAAACTTTTGTAAAACTTACACATTTTTAAACGTTATAATATCGTTATCAAACTACATGACAATTCTTAGAATATGTATATAATATTGTCTTCACTCTTTACTTTTAGTTATTTCCATTATTACCTGCGTTATATAATAAAATAACTTTTAATTACCGGTCAATTTGACGGCGTGCGGTAGGAACAGGTATACAAGAATTGTCGGTAGGTTTAGTGTTAAATTTATAATTTTTTTATTTCAGTAAAATGGGGCTGCCGATGTTAAGGCGGTGCTGCTTCTGTCTATCCCTTGAGAGAGGTGGCCTCTTCCTGTGCATCTTGTCCACTGTACGTAAGAATAACATTATAATTTACCTAAACTTAATTTTTACGTATAAAAATAATTTAACCAGTTTATACTGGGATTTTATTTTTTTAATTCAATCAAAGTTATTAATAATACTTTATTTGGATTTAAAATGACATATTCGGATACGAAGCAAGGTTTCGTTTCGGTCCAATAATAATTTGCTATTAACGTATTAAAGGTAATGAAACTTGTGACTTGTCATAAATAAACTAAGTGATTGAAATTTATTATTGAAATATTACTTTGAAAATATACGAACGTACCAGGGACGAAACTGTTAGTGTAATTATTATATATATACAAAACTTCAATCTATCTTTCTGTATGAAGCTTTTATGACTACAATTGGATTATGGATTAGAAAATTTATATAAAAATATTCCTCTAATTCCACAGATTATTTGCATTGCTGATATCGTAGTGGGTTCCTGGAGTCTGCCGTATCATAATCAGCGGGAACAGGAAGACAATCTGATCTCTATGACGATGGTCATGTTTTCAACATTGTCAGCTATCAGCAACATCGTCGTGTTGTATGGAATTACTATGGTATATATAGTACTAATTATCCAACCATGTTTTACTTAACATTCATAAGATTTTAGAAGAAAAATAGTATTTTTTCGAAATAATTAAGACAAGTCATAGTGCAGTAATGTCTTCCATAAATGGTTAAAAGCCTTCGTTTATTTATTTAGTTGGGAAACTTCTTTTTGAAGCAACATCACATAAAAACTACTGAAGCGATTTGAATGAAAATTGGCAGAGCTGTAGAGCTTGGGAATTAGCATGTTTAAAAAAAAACAATTGAAATATGTCATTCCGTTCAGAGATGATGGTCAAAAAACTGTCTCCCACAGCATTCAAAAAAGGGAGGGGGCTCAGCTCAACTCCCGCAGCGACGGCGTATCCTAGTTTACTTTTAAATTATCTTACCAAGTCAAAAGATTTAAATTTTTTGAATAGTGATTCAATTAAAATTCATATTAAGATTGTAAATTTGCATGCTAAAAGATTTTTTGTACAAATTTTTTGCTTTAAATACTGAAACAAGCGGTCTTAGTGCTTTGTTTAATTACCAACAATTAATTTTTAGTATGTAATTATTTTTCATCTTTGTTTTTAAATAAATATGAAATGACGGATGTTTCCGTAACAAGAAATATAATGATAGTTTTAGGATTTTTTATTATGTATACTATATATATACAAGCGATTTATTACTAACTAACTCATCACGAAATCTTAAAAACTATCTGTCCGATTAACGTAAAATTTTACATAGTTACTTCTTTTGTGACGTAGACGTCCACTAAGGCCGGATTTTACGAAATTCCTTCTCCAACGGATTTTAACTTTTTGCATTTCGCCAAGTTTTAAGCCTGTAGGAGCTATACACTTAACGCGGGGGTAAGAGTTACTATAGCAACGGTTACGATGACAACGGATAATATGACATAGGTTACCATAGCAACCTAAGTTCACATCCAAATTAATAGTATGCCCAGCGCAGCGGGAGGGAAAAAGCTAGTGTTTTTTATATATTTGTAAAGTAATAACTATATATATGAAGTTTTATATTTAAATAAGTTTGTGTATTTTTTATTCTCAATTAATATTTTGTTTATCTTCTGTTTTTCAACAATATGTATCGAGAACCCGACCATTGGACATTTAAAAAATACATTTAATAAGTATATATATACATATACTTATACTAATTTGTAAGTATATATATACATATATATTTATTAAATCGATAAGTTTGATTTAATTAAGACCAAATCGACTTGTAAAAAATTATCTGAATTAGTTTTTATTTACTTTGTGAACAAGATAGTCTTCAAACATATTAAAACATTAGGTTTACTTTTTTTTTATAATAGTACGTTTTAAAGACGATTAAATAATATATTCTAAATACATGAGGTAAATAACGACAGGATATCATTTGGTAGAAGGATAGGAACTCCCAAGAATCTCAGAATCGAACCTAGTTGAGGTTATTTCGAAAATATTTTTTTATACCACAGTTATTTAAAAAATCCGGCAACTTTAGTTATGCAGAGTCAAATGTAATAAACAAGTTATTAAAAGCCAGGTTTAAATCCTTTAAACATTTTTATTCTATTAACAATTCCATTATCATTTCAGCGTCGACCGGGATGCCTGCAACTCTCTCTCCTCTTCAACTCAGTGTTTATCCTGTGTCTCTTCCTGGTGGCGGTGGTGACTTGCCTCTTCAGTTACGAGCTGATGCCCTACCTCCAAACCCCCGGCAGCATCGCACTGATTGTTTGTGCAATGGTGATTGGAGCTGGTACGTCAGTGTTATGATGCTTCTGTTTTCTATTTTTAATATCTGGTTAAAAAGCCTAAGTAACTTTTGCCATAAGAACAAAGATAAACAGGCAGATATATTTCTCCTAATAGTATTATTAAGATCCCAATCATAACAAAACGGAGATCCTAAAAAATCACTAAATCATTTTTATTTATTTATGTACCAGGAAAAAATACAATTAACAATCTATATAAAATAGAATATACACAAAACGGATGACTTATCTCTTAAAAGAGATTTCTACCAGAAACCCTTTATTATAGAAGAAAATATTTTGATATTTGTGGTATAGGTACAATAAATATCGAATATATATATATATATATATATATATATATATATATATATAATTGTATTTTTCATTTCAGTCTACTCACTATACTATTTAGTGGTGATCAACAGTCTCTACAGGAAAATGAAGATGTCTTACAGCGAAACTGCCTTACCGATGTAATTTCGTATTGACTGTGAGAAATTATACAAATTATACATCATACAAAATTGTTTTTTGTTATAGATTGCTTGTTAATTTTACTTAATGTTTATAGTTTTTTTTATATAAATAAATAAAATTTATATTTTATTTCTATATATAGTCTTGATACCAATTACCATGTTCTTATTCGATCTAGATTATATCAAAACTTACTATATTCTTGTGATAATGAAGGTACTTGTAAAAACAAGTTTTATCATGAAATATATTAGATAGACAGATTTACTCAGGGATTTATATTAGTATAAATAACTAACCATTTAGTTAAAACTAATTCGAATTAATTTAAGTAAAAAAGCATGAGGACCCCCCAGAGGGCATGTATGAAGAGGTTGATGTCTGTGGCCGAGGCGAAAGAGGTATGCAGGGACCGTAGCGTTTGGCGCTCCGTCGTCCCTGGCTACCCCGTAAGGGATATGGCGTGAAGATAAATAGATATATAAATATTAAGCAAAACACAAGTATGTATTGATATTTTTATTCGATTATTCATTGTTTAACAAAGCGATGTACAACAGTCAGAATCGTTAAAATTTCTATAAAATAAATAATAACGACAACATTTAAAGCATTTAAATTGATCGATAGTTAACTAAAAGGTTTATTCATATTATACATATACCAAAAATATTAACTTTATAGACTTAAATGTATAAAATATAAAGTAATTGAGCGAAGCGAGCGGAGCGATCTACTGGAGACTGTTTCACATTTTTGTAACGAATAGGCTCGAAAATTACTTGTCGGAAAATTATGAAATATTGTAATTAAAAAGACACGCTTTAGGTAATGGTTATAATAAAAAAATAAAAATGTCATGTAGTTGAGAAATAATCGTCAAAAAACTGAAATATCTCTACATTACCGACATCGTCCACAACGATGAGTCATTACAATGGGCTCGCTTCGCTCAATATGCAAACTGCACCCAAGATTTCGACAGCGCAGCGAGACGAAACTGAGGGTCTGTTGGCGCCCCTACTACAAGATCTTTGTGAAGCTACATTCACATTTCTCGTTTCACGGACATAGCACTTCCACAAGTGTATAATTTAAGTTACAATTAATAAAACCTTAATTAGATTATTGTATTGTCATGAGGTAATATGAATATTATACTATATTTATAATATTGACGTATTCTTTTTAGTGATGCGACTCGTCTCTACTGAGTCTCTCTCTCTAGTGAGTTACTGAGTCAACTCGACGCATCGAGTTAATTGTTGCCCGTAGATGTCACTTTACTACACTTTTTCCTTATCTATACCGCTTCGGGACATTATGGAGCTAAATTCCATAAAATGTGATTGTTATTATTAGTCACCCAATCATTTAATTACGCTTATTTTGGAAGACATTTTTGTATTTTGTTGATTTTGACAATGACATGACACTTTTTTGAAATAGTTTTTTGTTTAAAAATGCTAAAAGAAATCTTACTCGAGTTGCAACTTGCTACTCGAGTGAGATTTTTTCACTCGAGTGACTCGAAAACTGGAGTATGACTCGGGTGAGAAAGAATTGCTGGAGTGACCCGAGTCACAATGCTATTCGAGCCGCATCACTAATTTTTATTGTGGTTATTTATTCTATGTTATTTTGTAATATATTTGAATACAATATAGTATACTCTATAATTCTATAGTCATTTAACTTTATGTATAAGCTTGTAACCTTTAAAAATATATACAATCAATATAATGTGAATAAACCTTTTATACAGTTTACAAAATTTCTAGGAAATATTTAGTTATACATTTATATATTGTATAATTACATTTATAAAGGGATAGACATTAGACAGTATATAATATCGAAGATCTAGATATGTAACAAGATATATTTATCTTTACGAAATATCTAACACGTATAATTTACTATAGATTTTAAAGAAAAGAATGACTATGAATTTATATTTAACTGTCAGAATTTGAGATTTTCTGTAATGTAAGAAATACCTCAATTAAGTATACAATTCTAAAATCATTAGTAAAAATTAACACAGAAAACTATAATGAGTTTTGAGCTGAGCCCCTCTTCTTTTTTCTTTTCTTTATAACTTATGAATGTCTAAACATTTTTCAATCTGTTTTCGCTATAACATCCGCATTCGGCTCAAACATACATGAGAAATTTTTTAGTTAATTATCTCGTCGCATTATGGAGACAACTAAACACAAAAAAAGGTCTCTCAAACGGTTAAGGGCTTCGCTTATGCTCATCTCAATAAAATATATATATATATATATAAATTCAAAGTCATACTTTCCTATCACGCGACAGACAAGACTATTAACTAGTTAAAGCGAAGGACGTTTTATTGTCGTCATTCTGTTCCTACACTCATAACTATATCATAGTTAATACATACATATAGACTGGTAGAGTTACAGTTAAACTATGATATACATGACATTTTGTGTCAACTTCAGACTATCATATCGGTTAAATCAATTGTTTAAAGAAACAAAATTTAATTCGCATTTCTTGTATATATACTTGGGCCCTCTAATGTAATATTTTATATATAATTAAATATTACAGATGACAAAATAATCTGAATCACTGACAGACGGACATCATCCATAGTAAATATATATATATCATTATAGAAAATTAAGTTAAATTTAGCCAAAAAACTTTTTTCGAAAATTATTTAATTAAGCGTTTTTAATTCCAAGATTTATATATAAAAATAAACTCTTATTTGTTGTAAAAGCAAAGTTTTATATAAATATATAATATATGATAATAAAATTATATAATATTTATAAAAAAGTATAAATTATACAGCGTACAAATATCATATCAAATATGTATAATTATGAAAATATGTTGCAAAACCACCATAAATATACAATAGTATGTATAATCACAGTAAAAAAAATATTTGGTTTAGTTTTTTTTGTTTTTAATTAATTAATTTGATTTGATTTATTAGAGAAGAAACTGGAAACATAACCTTCTATTGATATCTCCTTTCACATATATAATATTTCAAATTGACGTATATATGAAAATTTTAGCAACTTTTCATTCTGTGTTTTAGGTTTATTTTTATTGTCAATATAACATATTACATATAAATTAATGTGATGGAAAAAATACATTCTTTACTCTCTCTCTCTCTCTCTCTCTCTCTCTCTCTCTCTCTCTCTCTCTCTCTCTCTGTATAAGAATACATGATAAGTACATTTAACATAACTCAAAACAGTATAATTATTTTAAAAATGTTATACATTATACATTTGTCAACTGTATATATTAAAAAATCCGATTTCGATCGATTCAGGACTATTTGAGTTTACAGGGTAGTATGAACACTTCACATTCAGAAATATTAGTCTATAAAGAAGTAAATATAATATAGTATCATAATTAATATATTTAATTTCTGAAAGCAGTTACGTATATGGAAGCGTGTTTTTGTTATTTATATGATATGATTATTCTATTTAAAAGTTCGTTACATTTCACAACCTATATTATTGTAGAGTATAACCAATTATGAGTTTAACTTTTGTTATATATATTAATTTATATATATATATAAACAATATCATATAAACAAATGTAAAAATACGTAGTCATATGATAATTAATACTAATATTGTAAAGACAATGACAATTATATATGCAAAATATTATCAAATATATATATATAAATAATAGTAAAAAAATATCAATAATCTTCATAAAAATGTTATCAAATTAAAGTTAAAAGTTTGTTTTTTGTTTGTTTGTGTTAATTAATATATTTATAAATATTATAATAAAAATAATAATACATTTAGAGGACACCATCTTCGTTGATTGATATCAAGTAGCTCCGGATCACAACTATATAGTAGAAATTTTCGGCTGAAAAATCAAATGTTAAAATAAGATGGTGGAAGACCTGGTTGTCTGGTTACTGACTACTTACTAACAACCAGTGCTGGACCAAAGGTTGTATCCGATTCTTAGTTTACTCTTAGTAGAATCTACAGATTCAAATTCTGTGTGTAACTTTTATATATATGTATAGCTTTGAGTTTGTTAAATTTCTTTTAAAAAGAGCAACTGTTGAGTTTTTGGGCGGCTCTTCTCAGAGCAGCATTCCGGTGGTAGCTTACTCACTGACTACACTGACAATAATGTAATAATTGATTCAAAAGTGCATGTAAATGCCTACTTGAGTAAATATATTTTGGATTTTAATTTGTATGTTTGTGTAACACAAGGTATACTTAGTTTCTAATGAGAGATGTTTAAAACTAAAATGAAATATGGTATAATAGTGAGTTCAGGAATCCATGGATCAGAGTGCACACTTCGCATAGTCCCAATTTACTTATGAGATTTAAAGAAAATTTGGAAAACTAATTATTGACAAATTATAAATTGCTATTTGTAAAAATTAATTTCTTGAAAACGAAACATGAAGACAATTATTTAGTTTAAAAGAATATAGACCCACGAAGAGACCGACTATTTAGGGTCGTTTGAAATTAAGGACCTCAAAATATGAAACTACTAAATAAAATTTTTATCAATACAACCTTTAATAACAAAAATTGGATCAGGATTGATTATTAATTATGAATCAAATAATTATTAACTCGATCATATAAGATCAAAGAATTAAGATCAAACAAGACAATCTGCCCTTTGTTCCTTAAAATGCAAATGGATTTTGATGGATGGATGGAAGATGAATGAATGAATGGTTTATTGTAAAAAATCTCACCCAAAAAAACTATTTGCTGGATAACCTGCGCAGCGCTCATGTGGAAGAGAGTCTTCAGGAAACCGATGATAGACAGCACTAGGAACACGATCCAGAAGATGCAATACTTTTTTATTACACCGCTACGTTCCTGTAACAAAAGATAAATAAAGTTAAAGATGAAATTAATAAACATTTCTGATATTCAAATATTATCTCGATAAATTTCTGATATTCAGACATTCTCTCGATAAATCTCGATAAATAAAATCTCGATTTCTATTTTAATTTTTCGTTTGGCGCTCCGTCGTCTCTGGCTACCCCGCAAGGGATATGGCTTGAAGTTAAAATAAATAAATATTAAATAAAGATTTATATTTTCTATTTCTTAATTATTAAATCAAATGTAAATTTCTTTTAAAAATAAATAATTCTGTCTCAGAACATAAATCTTTAACATTGTTTACCATAACAATTATCTGGTGTTAGGTTTTAAATACTGTGGTAGTTTTGTTTCATATTCAAGCTATTTGTATATTTCAATCTAGTTATAGGTTTCAAGTGATTCTTTATTTATGGATTAAATCTGTTGTTTGGAATATCAAAGTATTTTTATTTAATTTAAATTATAAACATTGTAATTATGAACGTCAGACTGTATTTGCAAGATTCCAAAGGGTCCATGGAAAATAAAACAGGGAACTTCGAACCCTATTGGCTTTGACAACCACCCTGATTTTATTGTTGGTAATACTATTTTAAAATATACTCCTAATAAGAAAAAGTAAGAAACAAATAGCCTCAAATGTCAATAATCATAACAAATCCTAAATAACTCGAATACAGGCGCTTTACGCTTTAACTCAAATACAAGCTCTTTACGCTTTAACTCGAATTCAAGCGCTTTAAGCTTTAACTCGCATACAAGTGCTTTACGTTTTAAATCGAATACCAGCTCTTTACATTTTAAGCTAATTTACATAACATTACCTTATACACAGCCCAAACGAAGACAAGATCGAACAGGAACTTGATAAACAGCAGAACCACAAGCATCACCACGATGGTGTAGACAACAGAGGACATGCTGTCCATGTCATCTTTCTTCGACTCAGCTACATCCTTGATGTCCACTGCGAAGGTTATCAAAAGCACCGCAAGCACGAAGGTTAGCACCTGAAGTCAATACACCACACTCTTAACTTCAAAGTATATAACAAAGTCAACAGTCATCGACCTGGAAGTTATTGTCTCATCTTTTATAAAAATATATAAGACTACATGTATTTTAGTTAATTTTAATTGTATGATAATATATACTTACCGAATTAACGATACCCATTGTAATGCATCCTGTTCTCAAGTCGAATATAAAACAGAATTTATCCAGCACCGGCAACTCCATTCTAGCCTGAATTAAATTCAAATGAAAAATCATTTATTATTTTTAAGGACAAGTCCCCTGCATTATATAGCTTTGAAATAAAAAGAGACAGTGAATAAAGCCGAAATTATTTTCTTTATCTATTGTAAATATGTTTTTATTAATAAAAAACGTATGTATGTTTGTAGAACTCACCATTTTAATATTAATAATTGATTATTCACAACACTGTTAGTTTTATTGCCGTAATTATCACATGAGAGGGATCACGAGAGGGACATCTTAACGGCATTCCCTAAGCGTCGGAGGCTCCAGTTTGTATGATTGAAGTTAGCTAGGATGTTAAGGCGAAGTGTTCTCAAATTTAACTAGCTTTTGGTGTGGTTTTACTTGTTTAACACTAAACCTACCAAATACCGGTCAAATTGACCGGTGTTTAAACTTTTGTAAAACTTACACATTTTTAAACGTTATAATATCGTTATCAAACTACATGACAATTCTTAGAATATGCATATAATATTTTCTACACTCTTTACTTTTAGTTATTTTCATTATTACCTGCGTTATATAATAAAATAACTTTTAATTACCGATCAATTTGACGGCGTGCGGTAGGAACAGGTATACAAGAACTATCGGTAGGTTTAGTGTTAATAAAAATATTATTAAATTAATAAGAATTAAAGTAATTTTGATACAGAAAACATAACTATAAGGTAATAATTAATTTTGATTTATTAAATAGTTACTTATTTTAATAAAAATAAAAAAAAAAAGTAAATTAAAATCAATAGAAAAATATTTTCAAAAACATTTGTTAAAATATATTAATCTGCAACAATATTAATCCCCTACAAAAAGGGGTAATACGTATTTTAGAATGTAAAAATGTTTAATTTAATATATATTTAAATAATCACTGTTCCTTAACAAGGAGGCTGCACGGCCCTGCGCAGAGCATACCAAGGAATCGATCGGTGGTGCCAACATTTATCGGTGAATACTATTTACACATTTACACCTATTCAAATAGATTTATCTAAATTACATATAATGTACCTACAAATATATCATTTTTCTGTTTCCTCCAAAGGGTCTTGTCATGAAAATTGCATGTTACGGATAAAATAGATTACATTCATGACAAATACATACACAATATTCAATAAACAAATGAAAAAAAATGATGAGATTATATGGTAATATATCTCTGCAAATACATTGCGGAAGACTAGAACAGAGAGAGAAAGGAAGAGTTTGAGCTTTCGTCTTTCTTACAAACTTTATTATAGCTATTTGACATTTGACATTACTTACTACTTACTTACTTACTATTACTATTATCAGCAATAAAAGCTTCTAAGGATTTTCAGTTTAGTTTTTTTTAATAACTTTGAACACTTTTTTTTAATTTCACAGATACATTATACTTCAAATTCAAACTCTAGTTCCACTCTTAAGTTTAGGTCTAAGATATGGAGGGGCAAGAAATTTTGTGGATATTTTTTTTACTTTTTAATTGTATTTAGTCATTTTAAATACTTTTAATTCAGATAATTTACTAACACTCCATTCACTGCAGAAGATAAAGATATGTAAATGAGATGCGAACTTCTAACTTATTAGAAACTAAAATATTTTGTTGTCATGTAGTTTAAGACTAGAGTTATTGTATTTAGTCACTATTTAGCGACACGGCGAGGTCAATTACTAAAAGGTTTCCCTAACCCACATCCAACCCTCGTTTCCCACCTAACGGCGCCCTGAGCCGTGGTCCGAGCCTCACAGGAGGCGCCCTCAGGACGCGCGTTACCCTAGGGCCCTTCAGGCCCTCCTTTTTCAAGGGCGGGTCTCTGCACCCGTCCATTCCACCGGTGACGCTGTCATGGCCATGTCATGGCAGGGCTAACAGCAGAGACACAAAAAAAAAGAAACTAAAAGATATTTTAACAATATTGTACAGTTAAACTAACCTCATAGATATAAAAAAAACATGAAACTTAAGTCGAGATTTGAACATTGTGACCATCAATAGAAATTCGGTTATTTTGTCACTAACTTCATAATAATTTGTCTTTATATTAAAATGATATGAAAATTGAGGCGCCTGACGCAAACGCGTGAGCAAAGCAACGTTTATTGTTGTTTATTGTGTGTATACCTATTATTCAATCCATTCTTTTATTTTTATTCGGATAGTTTTCCCTACCAACTAGGCACAGGTCACTGACCCCAAATTTTAACCAATATCCGGATAGTTTTCATTATCAACTAGGCACAGGTCACTGACCCCAATATGTCTAATAAGTTTTGAGGAAATTTATAGGATAGCAATTTTAGTATTAAACTTTTCTGTATATATACCACTACATATATATTAACTACTACTACAGCTGGCATGGGTCCGCCATTATCCGAACTCATAATAAAGACCCCGAATTGAAACTAATAGGGCAAATTATGATAAATTAACAAGTGCAAATATTATATAAGTTATATAATCTCACAATGTTACACAAAGATTTATTATATCATTGTAAATAACATGATTAAACGTATTATAACAAAAATTAAAATGTATTAAAAGAATACAGATAATACACGAACTGCGCATGCGCATAGTCTATATAAAACTGACAAGTGACGTTTGGACTGTAGCTGTCAGTAACAGTACTCAAAGAGTACTTTAATCAGTTATCAAGATGATAAGGAGTAGGTTAGTCGTGTTTATAGTTTTTATCTTGTCAGTGTCATGTTTACGGAAAGGTTAGTTTTATTTACTGATAAAAATGTGATAAATATAACAATTTTGTACATTAATACATATTATAATTTTATGAAATAATTGTGTAATAAAATTCAAGGATAGTTTGTGAATCACAATATCTTTATGAATGAATGTTTTACATATCAATAGTGAATGAAAGTGTTTAATATTTTAATCAAATATAATAAATAATAATGTTTATATAGGTGATATTTAATTAAATGTATGCAGGGTTTGAAATAAATTAATATACTATCTAGTATGGGCATGTACGTATGTATGTAAGTACAAAGTAAGTCATGGGCATAGATATGCCCAGGAGGAGCGTTTTACTGGAGACTTTTTCACATTCTTTGTCACGAATTGGCTCGAAAACTACTTGACGGAAAATTATGAAACTTTGTAATCAAGAAGACACACATTAGGTGATGGTTTAAAAAAAATAGAAAAATGTCCTAAAAAAAAAATTTTATTTTTTTTAAATATTTTGTCAAAAAACTGATATCCCATTGAAGTCAATGGAAAACGATGAGTCAATACACTTGGCTCGCTTCGCTCAATAAGCAAACGGCACCCGAGATTTCGAGAGCGCAGCGAGTCGAAGTTGAGGGTTTGTTGGCACCCCTAGTATACTATCTAGTATGGGGATGTACGTATGTATGTATCTATGAAGTCGAAGTAAGTCCTGGGCATATCTATGCCCAGGACTTACTTCGACTTACTTCGTTCGCATTACAGTGTACAATAACAGTAGTTTAAGTTATACCATCACATATGACAGTGAAACAAGTCAAATCACCAAAATTTTCAGAAATTATTCTTTTATGTTATTTATTAATGCTTATTGTATATTTTATTGATTTATCAAAATAACCTATTTTTTATTTTGATTGATTTATCAAAAATCGTATTTCTGATCTGATTCAAACTAGGGGCGCCAACAAACCTACAATTTCGACTCTCTGCGCTCGCGAAATCTCGGGTGCCGTTTGCATATTGAGCGAAGCGAGCCCAGTGTAGTGATTTATCGTTTCTCATTGACTTCAATGGAATATCAGTTTTTGGACATGACGTCAAAAAAAAAAAATTTTTGTGGACATATTTCCATTTTTTTAAACCATCACCTAATCTGTGTCTTTTTGATTGCAAAGTTTAATAATTTTCCGTCAAGTAGTTTTCGAGCCAATTCGTGACAAAGAATGTAAAGTCTCCAGTAAAACGCTCCGCTCACTTCGTTCGCTTCGCTCAAAAAAAATTGTTGTTTATTTGTTTGATTCATCAAAAATATATTTATAAACAAATACTATTATTTACGTAACGTCAAATAGCAAATCGATATTTATCGATGCAGTATTAATAGATTGATTGATCAGATCATTTGAATTAAAGTATGTAAAATATGGTTGAGAAACAAACAGGCGTGTTAAAAGGTAGTCTGACATATTTTGTCAATATTCATAACCTTTAAAATATCGAAAGAAGACTTATTGATTTTATATTATTAACAATTAAATGTTTCAACATTTCAACATTAACATATTTTACAAAAATTATAACTTTAATGCATCTTCGCATCTTTAGTACCTACAGAGAATGTGTTTTGTATGTTCTTGAGCGAAGCGAGCGGAGCGTTCTACTGGAGACTTTTTCACATTCTTTGTCACGAATAGGCTCGAAAACTACTTGACGGAAAATTATGAAATTTTGCAATCAAAAAGACACAAATTAGGTGATGGTTTAAAAAAAATAGAAAAATGACAAAAAAAAAATTTTGAAAAAATTACATGTCTAAAAACTGATATCCCATTGAAGTAAATGGGAAACGATGAGTCATTACACTGGGCTCGCTTCGCTCAATATTCAAACGGCACCCGAGATTTCGCGATTGCAGCGAGTCGAAATTGAGGATCTGTTGGCGCCCCTAGTATATCTTGTTTAGGAGATTGCAATGACATCAGCACTAGGTGTTTCTTTTAATTATTTAATTAAGCTATCACTGACTTGAGCAAGATCATAATTGTAGTGGAATTATTACGCGAGATATAATTAAGCGTAATTAAAATAGATATTATAATACTAGTAATAACTTTTATTGATAATTATGATGGTATTGAAATGTATTTTTATAAGCAACATTATTGTAGATTATCACAGAATACTCTATTTTTCTTGTATGTTAAACGCAAATTTTGGTAAACTATTTAGTTATAGAGCAGTTGAAAAAATTATTATAAATAATATTAGACCTTGAACTTAAAATTTTCTTTATTAAAAAAAAAATGCCAAATGGTATCTTTTAATTATTACCTACTGTTAAAACAATGGTTATACGAGGGGAGGTCCAAAAGTTCGTGGAATGTAAGGGATCTAAATAAAATATAACAACAAAACTATCTTTCCTTTTCAATATAATCACCCTTAAGCTCAATACATTTATTAGACCTATGAATTATTATTTCTAAACCACTATAAAAATATGTTTTATCTTTTCCGTCAAAATGAGCCGAAATCGCCTCCCTTACCTCATTGTCGTTGGAAAATTTCCTTCCCCTTAAGTCTTTTTTTAAATAGGGGAATAAAAAAAAGTCACTTGGGGCCAGGTCTGGACTGTAGGGTGGGTGAAATAGGGATTCGAACCCATGCGTATGCAGAGCAGCTATTGCAATTCTGCTCTTGTGAACCGGCGCGTTGTCTTGCAAGAGCAACGCACCCTTTGTCAATTTTCCTCGCCGCTTTTCCTTGATGGCATCCTTGAATTTTTCTAATATCGTTGCGTAGTATTCTCCGGTTATAGTCCTTCTCTTTTCTTTGTAATCAATCAAGATTATCCCCTCACAATCCCAAAAAACAGTAGCCATCATCTTTCCAGCCGACTCCGTCACCTTGAATTTCTTTGGCGGTTGTGTCCCCTTTTTATGCCATTGCATGGACTCTTATTTAGACTCAGGCTAAAAGTGATGAACCCATGTTTCTTCTCCCGTAACAATTCGGTCCAAAATCTGTGCAGGTTTATCTCCACAAAACTCCAAAAACTGCTTTGACGCATCGACGCGCTGCTCTTTCTGAAACGGCGTGAGCATTCTCGGTACCCATCTTGCACTGACTTTTTTCATACCCAGGTGATCATGTAGGATTCGCAAAATGGTGGTATCTGATACTCCAACTAATGCAGATAATTGTTTTTTCTTCAAACGGGCATCCTCTAGTACAATTTTCTCCACTTTTTCGACGATGTCCGATGTGGTGGCCTCAACTGGCCTGCCCGAGCGGGCGTCGTCTTCAATTGACTCTCGACCATGTTTATAAAGACCATGCCACTTGTAAATCATTGATTTACTAGGGCACTGTTCCCTTTAAACGACTCCCATTTCATTCAAAATGGTGTGAGCATTTTTTCCTTGTTTGGTAAGGAATTTTATCACAGCGCGGTGTTCGATTTTCTCCATAGTTTCAGTTTTCTTCCGGATTGACTTGTTTAGCAGGCGACTGTTCGTAAACGAATGACGCAATCGGATTGAAACTCGGTATTTACACTAATGATGAGTCTCCGATTCGTATGACACCAAGCGAGCGCCTCTATCCCCGCTCCATCCTCTCCATTCCACGAACTTTTGGACCTCCCCTCGTATGTTTTCTTTGCTTTTTCTGATATTTTTATCAAACTACAAGTCTAGAGGACTGAAAATTATCATGCATATACCACTCTTTCGCATAATTTAATTATATGTTATAATAAATATATATTTTAAAATTATTTATAAGTAGTAAGAAGACTTCAAATTTGTCTCAGGTCAACCCTAATGCGATAAAGCGGCCTTGTACATCACAAAATAAAAATACTGTAATTAGTTACTACAATAAGATATTTGTTATTAAATAAATATTAAAATATAACAAAAAACTATCTCTTTCCATCGACTTTTACTGCGGTCTCCCCCTACAACATTCTTCTCAAATTCTAAGCCATATGCCATCTTAAAATATAATAAACATACACAATTTTAGACTACATATTTTTTTTCATTTACCAGTTGAAATAAAAATTTTCAGGTTGAATTGAATAATAAGCTAATATGTAATTCAATCTAAATCAGTCCAGAACTTTGTGAAAGTACAAGAACTATTGAAACAATGTACAATGTTTATTGTAACTATATTTACTGACGGAATATAACCGCCCTTTACCAGGGAGGAGCTAATGGAAACAATAGATTCGTTCAACTCCAAAAAAAGCACCAGGTTTGGACGCATTTACAGCAGATATCTGCCGAGAGGCCATAGTGAGCGTGTTCCCGGTGTTCAAGTGTTCCTGGAATTGGTCAACAGACGCCTATAATTATCATATTTTCCAATACTATGGAAAGAAGCCACGATAGTAGTCCTGAGGAAACCAGGCAAAACCGACTATAACCAGGCCAAATCGTACCGGCGCTTAGGACTGCTGTCGATACTTACGGCAAGATATTGGATAAAATGATCAGAAAGAGGATTCGCTGGCATCTGTTACCAACTGCAAACACAAGGCAAAACGGCTTTGTTCCTCAGAGATGTACCGAAGATGCACTATATGACCTAGTGCAACATCTGCGAGTGAACCTGGAGAAAAGGAAAATCAACGTTGTCGTTTCACTTGATATCGAAGGAGCGTTCGACAGCGCTTGGTGGCCTGCAATGAAGAGCCGTCTGGCAGAGGAGAACTATCCCCTTCTGTAACTTTATGACCAGCTACTTCACAGACAAAAGTGTCCAAATAAAGTACGCAGGAGCCAAGTAAACAGCACACCCAACCAAGGGCTGTTTTCAAGGCTCTATAAGCGAACCTGTGCTCTGGAACGTCTTGTTACACCCCCTGCTGACCATCGTGGAAAACAATGGCACCCACTGGTAGACTTCGAGAAACTGAAAGAGGCAAACCTGAACATAAGCAAAAGCGGAGCCGAGGGGCTGAGAGTATTTACCCATAGGAGCAAAATCGAAGGAAGAGTTGATGCAGCACTGAGTGGTTGAGAAGGCCCCGACGAAACGTTTTGCAAGAAGTTTCGTCTTCCAAGCTCAGCTGTACGCAATTCTCTAGGCTACACAAATAGTATGGAACATCAAACATCCCACGGTGAATATTCTCAGTAACTCTAGATCCTCGCTGGAGGCAATATCAAACCCCAATTCGTGTCACCCGTTGGTCTTCCTGATCCGGGAAGACCTTACGAAACTGCGAGACCAAGGTAGATAAGTGAGGCTTTTTTGGAAAAGAGCCCAAGTGGGTTCAACCGGAAATGAAAGAGCTGATAAACTGGCAAAAACGGCAGCACTGAAACTTAAGACAGTCCCTCATTACTCGGAATGTCCTTTATCATTTATTAAAAAGTACATACGGGAAGAGACTCTGGACATCTGGGAAAACCGGTACCAGGGTGGCGATGATGCAGCGCTGACAAAGATTTTCTTACTGTCAATAAGGGAAGGCCGGGAGGCGACGAGAAGTGCGGTACTGACGCCGAAGATAGTACAAGTCATCACGGGCCACAGTGGGTTCAGCCATTACTTTTACAGGTTCAAGTGCAAATCCAGTCCCACCTGTGATTGTAACGACGTAGCTGAAGAGACGGTTTTACATATTCCGCTGGAATGCCCCAAATACCTGCTAGAACAGAATTAGAATTAAATTTGTAAACAAAAGTAGACATAGATTCAATAAAACATATTATGGCTCAAAAAATTTAAAGAAAGACATTTATAGATTACTGTACAAAACTGGCTACAGCTACGATTAATAAGAATAAGGACAGATAAAACTTTTAGTTATAAAAGTGTATAAGTAGGAAAATGTATTAACATATTAGTAAGATAACAACATATTTGTTTAAAAACATGAGAAATATACGATAACTAACTTCATAGAAGTGTAAGGATAAATAAGCAAAAAATATATATATGAAGAATTAACGAGCAATTAGTTTTAAAAAGTTCCGCCCCAGCCATGACGGAGTCCTATAGCGATAGCAAAACAAATAAGCTACCATTAAAAGATATATATATATGTATTTACTGAACTTAACTAAAAAAACCATATTTTGACTAATCTTTATGGTTTTTAATATTTTATTTTTGGAATCTACGTAATAGTGTTTAAGACGTACACTCCGCGAATTATTTTAAATAAAATTAATCTTTTAATTGCGTTTATATAACTTCATTATAATTTTATTCTTTTCATTATTTATTTCATCTGTTTTCTTATATGTGTCTTATATTTTTCTTATAGGTAAATTATGTATTTCGGATTTTTAATTACAGATTCAGAATATTGGAAGAAATTAGCAGCAGATGAGTTGGATGAGGCATTAAAAGTAAAATGGAATCTGAATACCGCTAAGAATGTCATCTTATTCATTGGAGACGGCATGGGTCCTAACACTATCACCGCTACCAGGATCTACAAGGGAGGGGAAAGTCACAAACTCTCATATGAGATGTTCCCACATATTGGATTACTGAAGGTGAGAGTTATCATTTATCAGTTCAAATCAATATATTTATTTAACTTCACGCCATATCCCTTGCGGGGTAGCCAGAGACGACGGAGCGCCAAAAGCTACGGTCCTTGCATACCTCTTTCGCCTCGGCCACAGACATCAACCTCTTCATACATGCCCTCCGGGGGGTCTTCATGCTTTTTACGTGACCTTACCTCACGTAAAAACTAACGTAACGTAACTAAACGTAAGGTAACTCAAGGCCTCCCCTGTCTCTCTTTCCACTGACTTTTCTTGTAAATATCTTTTTTACCATTCTTTCATCACTCATTCGTTCGACGTGCCCAAACCACCTGAGCACGTTCTTCTTCATTCTCACCGTGACATCTTCGCTAGTACCTGCCATTCTGTGGATCAGTTCAAATTAATAAAGATTTAATTATAATAAGAAATAGTCATAATACACACACACACACACACAGTCATGTTACATTATTCTGAAGCTTCCTAGAAGCGACAGTTTGATTGTATTGTATTAAATTAAAATTTATATTAAAATTTTGTGTACATACAGTATTGACTTCCGAATCGATTATAATCTACATACAATAGTAATGAAACAAAATTTGTAAACTAATTATTACAATATATAATTTTTTAATAATAAATTTTAAGAAATTGCAACATGACCCGTTTTTGATGAAATATAATCTACATACAATAGTAATGAGACAAAATTTGTAAACTAATTATTATAATACATTTGATTATTTTAACAATGAATTTTAAAAAATTGGTACATGATCCGTTTTTGATGAAATTTTGGTATGATTATAGATTAATTCCCCGGTCTATTTATAGGATACCTAATTTGGATTCTGTATTTCAAAATCTTGGTTTTGCTATACACAATATATAATTTCTCTAATTACAACAATTCTGCTAGAAAGATTTTTATATTAACTGTAATTTTGTTCATGTAAGGCTAAGATGCTCCAAAAAATTCACACAAGATTTATTATCGCTAAAATTACAATATTAATGCAAAGTATAAAATGAGGAAATATATAAATTAAGTTTTATATCGGTATGGAATCAGTACTATATAGTTTCAAATTAAATTAGTGTCAGCAATAACTTATAAATGAGATTTAACGACAATAATTAACCCCTATTAAGTCGTTATTCTTACATCATTTATAATAAGTGTAGGTGTCTCTTATACAGAATAATAGGACTAGACATAGTCGGTACATATACTTATATTAATCGAAATACTTGCCTACACTTATATTAACATGACGTTAAAAGGATATATATATATACTTAACCAAAAAGCTGCTACAAAGTGAACATATTCATTCTATTGTACTAAAAAATAATGAAATTTTTTTATTGAGCTAAGTGAATCTCTTAACCGTTTGGGAGACCTTTTTTGTGTTTAGTTGTCTCCAGAATGCGACGAGATAATTAGTTAAAAATTTTCTCATGTATGTTTGAGCCGAACGCGTATGTTATAGCGAAAACAGATTGAAAAAATGTTTAGTCATTCAAAAGTTATCAAGAAAATAAGAAAGGAGAGGGGCTCGGCTAGTATATAACATCATAATTTCGTATTTTGTACAGTTAGTACCTACTACATATCTCATTTGTCACATGAATACTTACTCAATCTGAACGATGTATATTATAAAAACACTATGTTTCTCAATATAATTACATGTTATATACATTATGTAAAAGTCGTCACTGCTGCGGGCTATCTATACTATCATATTATTTTAACAAAGTTAAAATGAAGAGAATTAGTTGTTAAAGATAAACCTAGTAAGTTATTAACCGTGGGTTACGTTTGATATGTTACAGACATATTCCGCAGATAAAATGGTACCAGATTCAGCGAGCACAGCGACAGCATTGCTTTGTGGTACCAAAGTAAACCATAACACAGTCGGCGTGGATGCCTCAGTCAAACATCGAGACTGCGACGCGTCGCTAATCGAGAAAGCTAAACTGAATTCTTTGGCAACTTTAGCTCTGAAATCTGGAAAAAGTGCAGGTTTAAACTATATTGTGCAATGATAATTTAAATTACCATAAAAATTAGATAAATACAGTAATACCCCGCTTTACGCGACCTCGTTATACGCGGTTTTACTATAACGCGGATGCAAATTTCGCGCTCAAATGCCTCGAATTACGAGAATGAGTGTGTATAAATATAATGTAGTCATCAACAATAGATGTATTTTTCCGTAAAAAATAAGAGTAGGTATGTATTGCATAAAGTGTTCCTAGAATGAAAGTGATTAAAATTTTTGTATTTTTTTGTAATAATTTTTGACTATGTTTAATCATAAAACTCGTTATACGCGAATTTCAGTTAACGCTATTTTTTTTGGAACGTATCCCTCGCGTAAAGCGGGGTATTACTGTATATATTGTAGTTAATTTGACTCTTGTATAGAATATGACGTTAGAAATATCAGCATATAAAAACTTTAATTTATATTAAAAAATCATATAATATAAAATACATGAATTGAGTTTAAAACACTTGATTGATGCTGTCTGATATTAAAAATCACTAGACTGGGTACTATTACTATATTATTATTATTATTATATACACAACTAAATTGTTCAGAAGATGATGACTTAAAAAGTCTTTAACAAACTTTTACTCAACATTACTAACTTTTTAGGCTTTTTATTGTATTGCGTTGTAGTAAATAATATGTTACAAAAACATAAATAATAAATTTAAGATATTTTTAAGTTTTTTTAGCACACAAATAATTAGTTCATGTACACGGCTATTATAGTTTTTTAATACAAATAGGCATATATATAGACGTCTGACTAATTGCAAACCTGAATTTTCTTGTCCGTCCATTCATGTATAATCCTTACTATATAATAATGAGCTAATTGACTCTGTATGCACGCGCATCACTTAACACCCACAAATCACACAATAATGTGTAATACATCAAAAAACAGCTATTGAATCAGGCTACAAAATAGGGTAGGTGCCAACCCCATACGTGACCTTTGACCCTTCCTGGCCCGAAGGGCCGGGAAGTTCCCTTGTCTATATAATATTAATACATTTTATTCAGGAAACTTCAGACTAGTTGCAAACCGGACTTTCTATTCTTTCAGCCTAATAATTTACAATCTATAGATATAATATTAATACATTTTATTTACGAAACATCAGACCAGTTCAAAGCCGTACTTTTCTTGTCCATCTATTCATGCATATTCTATATATTATTAACTAGGGCCGCCAACAAACCCTCAATTTCAACTCGCTCCGTTCGCGAAATCTCGGGTGCCGTTAGCATATTGAGCGAAGCTAGCCCAGTGTATTGACTCATCGACTTCAATGGGATATCAGTTTTTTGACATCATATAAAAAAAACAAAAAAATTTTTTTTAGGAAATTTTTCTAAATTTTTTTTAATACCATCTCCGAATGTGTGTCTTTTTGATTGCAAAATTTCATAATTTTCCGTCAAGTAGTTTTCGAGCCAATTCGTGACAAAGAATGTAAAAAAAGTCTCCAGTAAAAAAACGCTCCGCTTACTTCGTTCGCTTCGCTCAATTAATTTTATTTAGTAAACGTCAGACTATTTGCATGTATATTATATATAATACCAGGTTTCGTAACAACGATGCGTGTGACCCACGCCACCCCTGGCCCGATGTACGCTCACAGCGCGGCTCGACAGTGGGAGTGTGATGCTGCTGTACCAGAACAGTACAAGCACTGCAAGGACATCGCCAGGCAGCTGGTGGAAGATTACCCTGGGAGAGATCTTCACGTGGGTTTTTTGATTTGGTTTGAAGCCTTGTAATGATATTGTATAAACTAAAACAAATTTTGGTGACTTGTTTGTTTCTTACTGCCTTATAACGATGTTAAATTTACCTAGCTAAAGAGCTTCTCTTCAAGTCATAACATTTTACTTTTTATATGTCCATTATTATAGAGAATTTGGAAACTACAAGCTATTACCAGTACCATTATGGCTATAGAGTTTGAAATCTTAACTCAATAAGACATTTCACCCAGTGTCCATAATCGCTATCAATTCGTAAACCTCAAGACTTCTCCAACCTCCATATTTCCAGGTCATTATGGGCGGTGGCAGACAGAGTTTTATGGAAAACGTCGCTGAAACCCCTTCTGATCCGATCAACAGTTGGACCTGTTCCAGGCGAGATGGTCGAAATCTTATTGAACAATATAAAAAAGACAAAGAAACAAGAAAACTCAAATATAGTGTCGTGTCAAATAATAGAGACTTGAAAAACATGAATGTAGCTGAAACTGATTATTTGCTAGGTATAATTTTGATCAAACAACAATTATAGATATTTAATTCTTTTAATCAATGCAAAATAACAGCAGATTTTGGAAGAAGTACTGTAATTTATTATCTATGCTTACTGATCTAATAATTTATCCTTTTAAAACATTTAAGGTATATTTGCAAACGAACATTTACGATACGAAAGCCAGAGAGACAAAGGTCCAGAGGGAATGCCATCTATAAGAGACATGGTGGACGCAGCCATTAAGGTTTTAAAGAAAAATAATAAAGGATTCTTTTTAATGGTACGATAGGACCTAAATTATAGTGTTCAATTCTTTGGAATCAAACAATAATGTAACATGAAAATTCCAGGTAGAGGGCGGGAATATAGATATGGCACACCACAGGGGTCGCGCCAAACTTGCCATCACTGAATCCTCTGCGTTGGATGACGCTGTGAAATTAGCTATGGAAGTCACCGATGAGAATGACACTTTGATTATTGTTACCAGCGACCACACTCACACTATGACAATCAATGGCTACCCAGAGAGAGGGGGCAATATTTTTGGTATGTGATATTTAGGATGTTTTTGCTAATATACAATATAATTTAATATTAAATGTACATAACAGCAACAAACCCATAAAATGGAGTATATTAATGGACTTACTAAAATAAACAATTGTAAGTTTGACATTAAAAGATCCAATCAAAGTTATTAAATTATAATTTATAACCACCAAAATAAGTTATCAAATGGGCCTTTCAGTTTTTTTTTAATTATTTCAGATAACTTTACGCATACTACCGCACGCAATATATTTTTAATTGTAACTGTAGAATAAGGTTTCTATGAATATACCACTTTTGTAGTGGAGTTAAGAGTACCCCTGATACATCCCTCCCACTCTAACGTTTCCATAGCTAACAGAGCAGAAATTGCTAATAAATCAATATTTTTTAATATTATCTCAAAATCAAGCAATGCATTAATTGAGGTGAGCGTAAGTGAAACTCTTAACCGTTTGGGAGACTTGTTTTGTGTTTAGTTGTCTCCAGAATGCGACGAGATAATTAGCTAAAAGTTTTGTCATGTATGTTTGAGCCGAACGCGGATGTTATAGTGAAAACAGATTGAAAAAATGTTTAGCCATTCAAAAGTTATCAAGAAAAGAAGAAAGGAGAGGGGCTCAGCTCAACACCCGCCGTGCACGGTTGGCGCATCCTAGTACTTATACAATTTACATTTCTAGGAACAGTCGGTCCATCAAAATACGATGGTATAAACTACACAGTCATATCGTACGGGACAGGGGGACCCGGTTCTCTTCATCAATCCATAGTAAAGAATGACAATATAAATCGCCTGGTCAGAGAAGATCCCACAACTGTTGACACTGATAGCTTTTTGTACGAGCAAAGCGCTGCTGTAACATTGGATGAGAACAGTCATGGTGGTGGTGATGTGGTTGTGTACGCAAGAGGTAAGGTCCGAAATTAATAATCGATCGCGATCCCTTTTTTTGTTAAAAATGTAATAATTTGTTATCAGTGCCTTTATCTGTGGATTATAGCTATTTAGGATTGCATTTATTCCGAACTTCAGTACGAAAGTTGATTAATCTTGGTATGTGTGTCCGAAATTAATAAGCGATCGCGATCCATTTTTTGTTAAGAATGCCATTCTATCAGTGTCAATAATATCAGCGGATAGATAGTTATTTAGGACTTTAATGTCAGTAGGTTGATTAAACTTAATTACCAATGAATTCAATTAAACAAAAGAATACAAGTATATTATGATGTTTTGTTGATTGAGCGGAGCGAGCGGAGCGCTCTACTGGAGACTTTTTCACATTCTTTGTCACAAATAGGCTCGAAAACTACTTGACGGAGAATCATAAAATTTTGCAATCAAAAAGACACAGATTAGGTAATGGTTTAAAAAAAATGTGAAAAATGTCATGTTGAGAAATTATCGTCAAAAAACTGTTATCCCATTGAAGTCAGTGGGAATGTGGCGCGACTGTCAGCTTAATCTGAAATCTCCATTGTCCACAACGATGAGTCATAATACTGGGCTCGCTTCGCTTAATATGCAAACGGTGCCCGATTTCGCGAGCGCAGCGAGTCGAAATTGAGGGTCTGTTGACGCCCCTAGTTATCTGTAGAGATTTATTATTAATATTCTTCCAGGTCCCCACTCTCACCTGTTCCACAACGTCCACGAGCAGCATTATGTTTTCCACGTGATCTCTTACGCTTCCAAGATCGGCGCCTATTCCTCCGCTGACAGCATAAGATACAATATTGCCATACTATTAATTGTAATTTTGCCATTATTAAAAAAAATATTAAATGCTTAAAATCTTCAATAACGTTTAAATTTGTTAAGCTTAAAACGCTTATAAGCCTGTTCGTGTCTGTTATTTTTATATCATTAAAAATATTAAGTTTTTGGAGAACCAATTCTTGAATCCGATTTTATCCCATTTATTAATTATTATAACTTATATAAGTCTATATACTCCAATGTTTTCTTTTTAAAGCAACATCATATAAAAACTACTAAACCGATATGAATGAA
Source organism: Melinaea marsaeus rileyi (assembly GCA_918358865.1). NCBI lineage: Eukaryota > Metazoa > Arthropoda > Insecta > Lepidoptera > Nymphalidae > Melinaea > Melinaea marsaeus. The sequence goes on along the minus strand of OU911093.1, from coordinate 6,877,211 downwards.
AATTGGCAGAGCTGTAGAGCTTGGGAATGGGCATGTATTTAAAATAACAGAATAAAAATTACATTCCGTTCAGAAATGATGGCCAAAAAACTGAGGTGGCAAGGCGGCGGATCCTAGTTTATTTACTTTTTACATAATTAACAATAAAATATAATTTAATAAAGAAATAAAACAAATTGTAAACATAATATCTTTGTTATATGATAAATTATTTAAAATATACAACATTTTTTATAATAATAAATATTTTTTCAGTGTCCTTGTAAATCTTTTCAATGTAATATTAAAATCATTGCCAGCAACAAATATGTAAAATGGTAAATGGATCACAATTGGTAATACTAGCAACATTAAGTTTAAATTGCCATAAAATTTATACAATTTTATCTAGCTAGATATTTCTTTAAGACGATACCTAATACTAGAGCTCCCGCTAGCGCCAGTATCGCCCATTTGCAGTTTGAACTGTAACAAATAATATTTTTAATGTTGGCAACACTGATCTGTCAAATCCATGTGTCATAATGACATTTTATATGAAATATAGCAATGAGGTTACAATGTGTATGTGTATTATAAACTATGGAACCATTTTGTTACTCAAATTGCACTAAAAAATAAGTATAAGTTTGGTAAAAACTTTTTCATCATGTAGTACGCTAGTAGATCCAGCGTCAGTGAGATTAGAGAATGGAAGGGCAATTTATTTTATGCATATGGATTGAGATATCTTAAACATCTATTACACAAACAAGTTTTACAATACTAGCTAATCCCGTGACTTTGTCAGTAGTTTTCAAAATTTTTGTCTACGGGTATATTTTTTTCTCTCCATCAGTCATAGTCAAGTTATATCATCTTCCTGCCCTTATCCCGTTTCGGGGTCGGCACATTATATTTTTTCCTTCCATACTCCCCTGTTACTCGTCATCTCTGTACACACTCCCTTCTTCTCCATATCGTCTTTCACGCAATCCATCCATATTTTCTTCGGGCCGTCTTTCATAGTCAAGTTATTTATACATATAAATAAAATTGATGTCCGCTTGTAATTTAAATTTCATAACTTTTGACTAAAGGCGTATGAAAGTACGAGCGAACTTCCCGACCCCTTAGGGCCAGGAAGGGTCAGACGTCACGTATGAGGTTGGCACCCACTCTATTTTGTAGCCTGATTCAATAGCTTTTTTTTTGATGTATTACACATTATTGTGGGTGATAAGTGATGAGCGTGCATACAGACTCAATTAGCTCGTTAGTATATAGTAAGGATATACGTTAGGTAAAAGAAAAACAATTTTTATTTTTTTTCCTTTGTCACACATAGACATAGTCTATATGGTCAAGCTAATCTCTGAAACAGCTGACCTAATTTTAACAGGACTTTCACTGGGGAATAGCTGATGTAATAAGGAGTAGCTTAGTACTTTTATTTTAAAAACATAACCGAATAAAGTCGCGAGCACAGCTAGTATTAAATAAATGACAATGGTATTACAAAAACAGATGAAATAAACTATTCAAGAACACAATATTTAGCTACGTTCTTATATTTTTATGCAAATATATACCGTTAGTAAATAAAACAACAAAATTCTACCAAATTAGGCGTGACGTGCTATGTTTGAAATATATATGAAAACTAACAAGAATGTTTTAAAATCCCAATACATTTTTAGTAGTTATAATTTCTGTTGCTTCACAGTTTTTGAAACAAGGGTTACCAACAACCGCATTAATCGAGGATAATGTTATAGTAAATTATATTATTATATCTTAATGTATCAACCCTGATCGACTCTCAGTTCTTGACGGAATAATAACGTAAAATTTTACATTTTTATACTGAACTAACTTATTCCCTCCCGCTTTGTTGGGCACACTATTAATTTGGATGTGACGGATGTGAACTTAGGTTGCTATGGTAACCTTTGTCATATTATCCGTTGTCATCGTAACCGTTGCTATAGTAACTCTTACCCCCGCGTTAAGTGTATAGCTCCTACAGGTTTAAAACCTCCGTAAAATCTGTTCTTAGTGGACGTGTACGTCACAAAGAAGTAGCTATGTAAAATTTTAAGTTAAACGGACAGATAGCTTCGGATATTTCGTGATGAGTCAGTGAGTGGTAAATCACTTATATATTACTCAAGCTATGTATACAAAATAATTACCTATAATTTAATTTACTTTACTAAAATGAAATATGAATGATTTTAATATAGGAGTACACATTTATATAAATGCGGTGACATCATTTAAAGCAAAATTTATCCTCATACAATTATATCTTTAAGGAAGTGGTTTATACATAGTATATATATATATATATATATATATATATATAATATCAATGCACTTCAACTATTTATAACATAATATATGTCTTTATAAATTATTTTATAACTATCAGACCCGGTCACGCGTTGCTGTGACTATGCTTTTTGATATATTACATTGTAGTAAACTATTTAACACTAAACCTACCAGTACCGGTCAAATTGACCGTTCTCAAAGTTTTGTAAAACTTACACATTTTTATACGTTATAATATCGTTATCAAACTACATGACAATTCTTATAATATGCATATAATATTTTCTACACTCTTTACTTTTAGTTATTTCCATTATTACCTGCGTTATATAATAAAATAACTTTTAATTACCGGTCAATTTGACATCGTGCGGTAGGAACAGGTATACAAGAATTGTCGGTAGGTTTAGTGTTAAGAGGTAACGTTCAGAGTACATCTGTCATGAAAATCATAATGTTTTCTTACAGTCTATATTAAGCAAAAATCAACTGCAAAATAGTAAACAAATAATTTGCAATAAAATAACTTTGCGACTGTGAATTGAGTTGAAAATTATTCTATCTTTTAAGTTAGATCAAACTGCACGTGGTGTGTAAATTTTATTGAAATCGGTTAAGTAGTTTAAGCATGAGGACCCCCCGGAGGGCATGTATGAAGAGGTTGATGTCTGTGGTCGAGGCGAAAGAGGTGTACAGGGACCGTAGCGTTTGACGCTGCGTCGTCTCCCCCTACCCCGTAAAGGATATGGCGTAAGTAAGTAAGTAGTTTAGTAGTCCATAGCGGACAAACAACGTGACACGTAATTTATATATATGAATAGTATTTATATATATATATATATATATATTATTTTAAATAGAGCGAGATGATAACGCACAGATCACGCTCTTAAATCTGGGTTCAATGACCCTTTTTAAAAGTTTCTTGATTAGGAAATTAAAACCTAATTAAAATAGTATAACTTTGTGTAGGATTTATTTTAATAGTTATAGAGATTAAAAGAAATAGACACACTAACAAATCTCAATAATTTTGAGTTTATTCCCTCTCAGCCCACACTTTTAGAACAATAACATTGATTGATTGACTAATTGATTGATTGATTGACTGATTGCTTGATTGACATTCATCGATCATACTAATAATTGGAATAAAAAGCGTCGTTTTTAATTTGTTCTTAATATATTATCTTATATATATTTTTATTTTGGTTATATAATTACTTGTGTAATCTTTTCTTTTAATTTAACTTTAATTTATGTAAATTTATAATTATTATCAGCTGTAATTAACCGTCTAAGAATAGTGTATATAGATATTATTCGTAACGGATAGGAGGGGGGGATTGAGATCTAAGGGTGCAGGTAGCGGAGGGTGGGAGGGGGGAATACAAAACACAGCGTACACGCATTCTCCCTCCCCCCCCCCCGGCCTTCTTTGCAGTACGCGACAAACGCGTATACGCGTATAAGAAAAAAATAATAATAATATCGTGTACATGAAATAATGTGGAGGAAAAACACAAGGAAAAATCATATCAACAGATAATGTTTTAAAGTTAAGATTAAAACTACAATTACTATTCTTACGTTATTTTAGAAACGTCAAATGGATATATATATATGATATTTTAAGTGATATACACGTCTGTGCGTTCAATAAATCTAACTAATATAAAATTGAAATTTGACATCAAAATATAACTTATATTAATTTAAAAAAATTATGAAACGAATCAAGAAATATAATAGTAATTATTTTATTTTAATATATGTTATAGAAAAAATAAAAATTAATAATTGCTAAGACATGTTTTAAATGAAGAAAATAAGTAAAATAATCAAAAATAAAAAAATATTCTATCCAGTCAAGTCTGTGATTCTTTGTGAAAAATGGCCGTTCCCGCCTTTTGTCTTTGAAGCGACAAATAAAAAATATAAAGTTAAAGAACACATTGATTAATTTATTTTAACATACTGTTGGTATAATATCTAAATTAAAAGCAGTGAATAAAAAAAAACTAATATCTATATTGTGTGTGTGTGTGTGTACATGTGAGCGTATGTGTGTATATATGTGTGTGTGTGTGTGTGTGTGTGTGTGTGTGTATGTGTGTGAGCGTGTGTGTGAGTGTGTGTGAAGTTCCGTCTACAACGGTGTCAAAGACCTTAGATAAAATGTAACAAGAAATAAAACTAAACTTTACTTTTTAAATTGATGATATTTTTAATAATATGTATTATTAACACTAAACCTACCAAGTACCGGTCAAATTGACCGTTCTTAAACTTTTGTAAAACTTACACATTTTTTAACGTTATAATATCGTTATCAAACTACGTGACAATTCTTATAATATGCATATAATATTTTCTACACTCTTTACTTTTAGTTATTTCCATCATTACCTGCGTTATATAACTTTTAATTACCGGTCAATTTGACGGCGCGCGGTAGGAACAGGTGTACAAGAATTGTCGGTAGGTTTAGTGTTAATGAAATTATTTACTATTAATTTAATATAAATACCGCTACATACTTTTCTCGACTAGTAAACTTTTAAAAAAAGTTCTTACCCCCCAGGACAAGGAAACCCACGGGGTCTAAAAGGAAAGATCATATTAAGAAAAGAATTACCAACATGATAATATTAGGCAATACTATAGTATATGTTGGTCAAGCATCAGCCAATGAGATCCACATTGAACAAATAACTATACTATGTGAAGAAAACCTGAGAAAATTTGCAAGCGAATGTGATTATTCAAAGCCGTGCTAATTCAACGCAATGTTCTTTAGCTTTCGCCAATGGACAATCATCAGTTACCAGTCCAATAGGTAATGTATTGGTCTTGATTGGGCAAGCTGGGCCCAACAAAACTTGGTGACTTAAAAATCACCACTCGAAACCAGCCCAATAGCCAGTGTATTGGCCTTCATTTGGCCAACTTGGACCAACTTGTACATAAAAATTATTACTCTAATTTATTAAAAGTAAATTTTATATTAATTTTATCAGCATTTAATCAATATAATTTGTTCAATAGATAGATATTGGCCTTCATTTGGCCACCTTGGGCCAACACGTACTTAAAAATTACTTCTAATTTATTAAAAATCTATTTTTTTTTCATTTTGTCTACATTTAAATATTTTTTTTTCATTTAAAGTATGCAGTTTTCTATTACCTGCATTCTGGTAGAGTACATTCAGATGGTACCACTATTGATCCAAGCCTCCTCTCCGCTCTCGGTTCATATTTTGTTTTTTTAATATTCGACCTAATAGGTTCTGACCGGCTGTGTGTATTAAATTCATAATTTTATTCTCTAATAAATAATTAAAATATATATATATATATATAAAAATAAAGACCTTCCGGACGAGCCGTCGTAAGTTCGCCACGTTTTTTCCGTTTTTGTTATTCTCGGTAAATGCGAGCAACTGATGTTACGGAAAAAAAATTAATGGAAATGAAAAAAAATATAAACAAACAAAAAACAATACATTCATAATAACCTGGAGGCAGAACAAATCGAACATTTCGACCGACTTCCAAAACTGCAAGAAATTTTATGTTTTTGGAACATTACATTATTTTATTACTTTTTCTTTTGAATTTACTCATTAACTATTGCTACTTTAATGTATCATTATAACGGCTCCCCCCCTAAACGGGGGATACGATGCAGTTTTAAACTACTATCTTTCTACCAAAAATAGTAAAACATGATATCTAACTACAACTCCCACTCTATCCCTCTTCCTCTCTTCCTCTGTCTTCCTTCTATCTCTGTCTCCCATCTCTCCCTTTTATCTCTCTCTATCTCCCTCTCTCCCTTCTACCGCTCTCTCTCCCTTTTATCTCTCTCTCAACAGTCGCGATTAAGGAACATCTAACTAGAAATAAACACTTACTACCTATTTTATATATTATATTCTATAATAGTTATATAAATTAATCACAAACATACATTATATATATATATATATATATATATATATAGCTGTAATATTATTAATTCTATATCTAGTGACTTATTCTATATCCTCATACGACAATAGAAAATAATAACCTTGATTTTTTTCTTGGTTTCGATTTACAACTAAAAAAGATAAAAAGTTATTTTAAAAACTTTTTATTAGTTCATTATATCGTAGTTTTTTTTATAAAAAGGTTTTTTTTTTCTTTTTTTTTTGTCATTTGAATAAACATATCCTTATTATACTAAGCTTATTAATACGTTATTTACTTACCAGCTTTCAACGTGTTTATTGTGCTGCTCTGGTGGTAACGTTCCGATTTGAAATTTTTTCAATAATTCCCTGAAATCAAATTATAAACAAAAAATTACAAAAATACCGTAATGGTAAGACTATGTTGAATTTAAATCTAATATATGTATTTTCATTAGCAAATATTATATATTTATTTATTTATTTATTTATCTTCAAGCCTTGCAGGGTAGCCAGAGACGACGCAGCGCCAAACGCAACGGTCCCTGCACACCTCTTTCTCCTCGACCACAGACATTAACCTCTTAATAGATGCCCTCCGGGTGACCCTCATGCTTTTTACGTGACATTCCTCCAGTATCGTAGATACTGTGTTTTCGAAGGTCACTCGAGGCCTCCCCCTGTCTCTCTTACCGCTCACTTTTCCTATATAAATCTTTTTTACCATTCTTTCATCACTCATTCGTTTGACGTGCCCAAACCACCTGAGCACGTTCTTCTTCATTCTCAAATATTAACTGCACCTTTTCATTTGCAATTATAACGATATTAGCAAACTATTAAAAAATATTTCAAAAGTAAAAAATTTCAAGTATCAAAAGTTATTTGTAAATACTTACGTAATAAAAATACTTTATACCACTTTTAAAAAGGTTATTGACCCGGGTTTGTTTCTATATTATCATCGAACATTTTTTTTTTATATTTAGAAAGGTCATTGACCTGTTTTTTATACTATCATCGTACTGACCTGGCATCGTCGCTGTGATTGACATCTTCAAACGCCTGCGTCGCATCCATACCAGCGAATTCAGTGAGACTCTCTTCACCTCCTGGATGCTGATGATATTTTTTATCAAAACAATAAAAAATACGAGTTAAAATATTGTTTATTGATATTGAATGCTTGCAAAGGAACTACTTTTCCGAAATTAATTGCATCACTCTTTAAGTTCATATCAGAGTTAAATTTATTAAACAAAAAATTAATAATCTTGTATTTTTATTGACAAAACAGATGATAATATTTAAGACGTATGATGTTTTTCTGAATGAATATTTAAAAAATATAGTTGAGTTTAATTTTTTTTACAATTTCTTTATTTATTTATGTCTTTTCCACATTAAACCAATACCAGTGATCACTTGTGTATCAAATGGGAGTGTCAGGACTGTGATACTATACTTATCAAAATAAGACTGTAAAGACAATCCAACTTAAAATAAGGCTACGAGTGTTCCAAACGCGCCCTGCTCTGAGACCCGCACAACAAACTCAGCCGGTTTTCTTTATTGTGATCACTGTTTCACAAACGTCAATATATTTAGCGAGCAATGTACGAACCACTAGAACCATCGCAATTTAAGGAACCTAATAACTAACATGATCGTAAATTGTAGGAGGGATAATTGATAGGGGGAAAGCAATACCCCTACACTATGGGACCCTGTGATGGAGCAACATTTCAGCTGTAACGAGGTAGGGATGAAGTTTTTTCAATTTTTGTGTCTATTTTATGACATTGTATTTATAGAGAGAAAATCAAGCTTGTATTTCTTGATCGTGACAAAGTTATCATGTGGACAGGTAATCTATATAACACACAAACAAACAACCCAATTAACACACATCGCTAGCGAACACGAGGTCACTAACTGTTTGAGGATGGTGATACAAGCAATTAAAACTAGTTTAGCAACCTACAAATGAAACTACATAGTGAGAAATATCCATTACTTATCCAAAAATGTTAAAAATTTCGATACTTTACTATTTTATTATATGTATACATATTTCGATTATGTTAAAGGGTAAAATTATTAATCAAAACAGTATACAGTAATCCCTCCTATAACACGGTACTCATATAACGCGATTTCAGTCCCTCGTGTAACACGTGTTTTCCCCCATATAACGAGGGCGTTTTCCGTTATATTTCTATAATATGAATATATATATACTTTTATTTACAGTTCTTAATTAATTTTGCTTACCTTTGAACATTCTGTTGCTACAAAATTAAATAAAATTAATTAAAAATTAAATTTAATTAAATTCTTTCTTAACCGCTTTTTAAGAGAAAAATTAAACGTTAATTATTTATACATAATGCGTTATACGGTCATATTAGCGCTTTATACAAGAATATTCCTATAACACGTTTTCCTATAACGAATAACGAATCTACCGTGTAATAGGGGGGATAGCTGTATACCTTCTTTATAGAATCCATATATTCAAAACACAGACAGAAACTTAAATTAACTGTTGGTAAAATGACAAATATAAATATATATATATATATACAGTAATACCCCGCTTTACGCGACCCCGTTATACACAGTTTCACTATAACGCGGATGCAAATTTCGCGCTAAAATGCCTCGAATTACGCGAAAGAGTGTGTATAAATATAATGTAGTCATCAACAATAGATGTATTTTTCCGTAAAAAATAAGAGTATGTATTGCATAAAGTGTTCCTAGAATTAAAGTGATTGATTAAAATGATTTGTATTCTTTTGTAATAATTTTTTGACTACGTTTAATCATAAACCTCGTTAGACGCGAATTTCAGTTAACGCGATTTTATTTGGATCGTATCCCTCGCGTAAAGCGGGGTATTACTGTATATAATTATTTTAAAATATTTTTATATTCAGGTATAAATACAATATCCTTATAAGGTTCTATTATGAGTTATAATGCAATAGTTAATCGTATATCTGACTTCAAATCACTTATTATAAATGTTATGTATTATATATACTTGTATGAATCGTTATGAATTTTAAATCATTCCTTTATTGGCTTCATTTCAATTTCATTTAGTCCATGTGAATGATTCTTGCTTATAAAATTCCTATATCAAAATGATTACTGTGATTATTTCCGTTCACTTACCGTTAATAAATAAATTGACAGCTAATAGTTGAAGGCAATATTGTTCTACAGAATATTCCCAACGCATATATTTATATTATTAAATGCCCGATCAAACAATATTGCAAACCTAGACCAAATGATGATATAGCATTAAGTTTTGATGACACAAAATTTAACCTAATGCCGAGTATGTTGTAAAGTTTTAACTTTGTTGTAACATTAAACAATATAATTTTATATTTAGAAGAAAATGTAGGTATAGAAATAACTTGTAAAATTCTATATAAAATAGTTTATTAGAAACAATAATATTTCAAAGTAGATAGTTATTTCAAGCTTTATTAAAATTCAAAATATGTTTATTCAAGTAGGCATTTACATTGAACCATCAATTATTACATTAACCACTTAATGCACACCTCCGTGACATATACGGGCAACGTTTAATGGCAGAATTGTGCAGCTCCGTGAAAATCACGGTAACTGTAATTTTATGTCTCAAAATATTACAGCTCCATATGGGTCACGGTCAATATAGAAATATATTCTTTTAATATAGAATAATAATGTTTAGTATTTTAAGTCCGTGTCTGTCACGTTGGATGGTAGATTATTGCCATTCTCGGTATTGATTAAAAAATGTGCATTATGTGATTTCAATCAACTAAAAACTCTTGAATGCTATAAGATTTATTTAGTATTTAAATCTAGATTTAAAACTAAGAAAGATCTAAGATATCTTGTGGAACCTTATCAGGACAAATTGATTTTATTGATATGGAATTGGATAGCAGTTCTTTAATACATGTAATGTTTGTTTTAACACTAAACCTACCAACAATTCTTGTACACCTGTTCCTACCGCACACCGTCAAATTGACCGGTTATTAAAAGTTATTTTATTATGTAACGCAGGTAATAATGGAAATAACTAAAAGTAAAGAGTGTAGAAAATATTATATGCATATTCCAAGAATTGTCATGTAGTTTAATAACGATATTATAACGTTTAAAAATGTGTAAGTTTTACAAAAGTTTAAGAACAGTCAATTTGACCGGTACTTGGTAGGTTTAGTGTTAAATACCTAAATCAGTGATAAATCAATACTACTATCCTGTCCGTCTGTATGTTATTTTCATAATCAAGAAGTGTATGTTCAATCTTTATAAAAATTATATACTAAGAAATATTAACAGTTCATATCTAATAGTATTTAGGTATTATGCACATTTTATTATGCAAATAGGAAGAATTATAAAATACTTAGGATTATTAATATTTGTGCTTCATTATTCTATTGTTTATTTATTATTTTAGCATTTATATCAAAGTCAGATTTTATCAGTTTGTATTCATTTATTACAATAATGTTTGAAGTATGCAATCTTATTATAATCCCTTTGTTTATTCAGCACTGATTGTTTTATGTGGCAAAAGTTCTTGTAAAATATCAATATTAATAATAATAATACTTATAAACACAATTTACAATAGACACTAAATTGTTCTGTGTATTCTTTCCACTAACAAATTACTATTTTATAAAAAATTTGCAAACAAAAATAATAGACAAAGCTGATATGAACTATTATTAAAAAAATATATAATATAACTGCAAATATTTAAATATATTATTTATTACGATTGTATAATAGTAAAAAATAATTTTAAGTACCTTTTTTCTGATGAAGTACTTAAAAGATATAAAGCGCATTCGCTATACCGGTGATTTTTATATAAAGTAATTAATGAAGCTAACGTTATAATATTATAACTGACGCTTTCCGAATAACATAATGAATAAATGCGACATAAAAATAATAAATAAAGTAACTTACCTCTTCTAAGAAACTGGTCACATCATAAACGTTATTGTGAATTATCATCCAAACGCTACTTTTACGTTTGTGTTTCTTCACTTCTTCGATAGTAATTTGTCTAGTCATATTTATGAAAAGATTAATAAAACACAATTTTAATATTAAATATATAAGTTCACCCCACACAACAATTTAATGGATACTGGATTTTCCGATAAGAATACAGAATTTAAAGAATTGTGTAATGACATTGATTGGAGGTTGACATTTGACTTAATATACATAATTATGTCAAATGTCAAAATTATACATTTAGCTTAAAATGTAGAGAATAGGAGTGGCAATTCTAGAGCACTAAATAAAAATCCAATTATTCTTTTCAAACGCAAAAAGTATAATCAGAGACCAGAGTCCAGAGTAACATACTTATAATAGTAGTGTAATAATTATTATTTTCTATGAATGTTGAACTAATAGGATTGTTCTACTAAGACTGGTGAAGAACATGCATACATTTATATGTGAAACACTGCAAATTTTTACTCAAAATATTTTATTAGATGCATATTACATATATCATATCATACTGCATAGTTCAAAAAGTAACAAAGAGAAATTATATACTAGTTATAAATTATTAGGCGAGCAAATTACAACAGGCATATCAGCGCCTGTTGTAAAATCTTTTATAAAGTCACAGTTATAGTTCAACACATAATCACAAGTATTAGTGGTAGTACTAACAATCTTGTGGAAGCAGGTTCCAAATACTCAAAACAAGAGTTACTCATATTAAGACTTACCTAGAAACTTACTTTTATTTAGTCCACTTAAGACTAATTACATATCTTTAAAAAGACCTTATAAAACTTTACTTAGTCCTTTGCCTTTCATTCTATTTCTTTGTGAGTTGAGTATTTGAGCAGCCTTTCAAAATAAACAAACATATTTTTATAAATATATCGAATAGAAAAATTATTTCAAAACATTGATTAAATCTGATATATCATAATGGTACGATATATCGACGATAAGTGAATATCTCTATGACATAATAATATTGGCATACGTCAAACTCACATGTTATGGGAAATTACTTACAAAGTTTCTGTAAAACATATATTATTTCTACCAATTTCTTCCCCCCAGATTTGTCTGGAAAGGTCTCCCTCAAGGCTCAGTTTTCAGTCCTTTGCTTTACAGCATATATTCCTACAATCTCGATATGTCTGTTAATAATTTTTGTGAAATTTTACAGTACGCTGACGACATAGCCTTATACTACAGATCTTCCTCTTTCGAAGATATAACTTTCCGTCTAAATTCTGCCCTGTTTTACCTCCACCAGTGGCTTACAGATCATGGCCTATCCTTATCTGTAGGCAAAAGCAATGCTGTAGTTTTTACAAAAAAAAGATCCATCCCTTCCTCTAATATATCTTGTGGTGACCAGCGCATCGAATTTATAGATAAAGTTAAATTCCTTGGCATTTATCTAGATAATCGTATGAACGGTCTTGCTCATGCTGAATTTATAAATAAAAAATGTGAAAAAAGTATAAATGTTCTGCGGGCTGTCTCTGGAGTTTGGTGGGGTGCTCATCCCTATTCCCTTAAATTATTGTACCACGCTATTGTTCGTAGCCATATAGATTATGGTCTTTTCGTCTTAGAACCTTTTAGTAAGTCAGCCTCCGAAAAAATTAACAAAATTCAGTATAAGTGCCTCCGAATTATTTTAGGGGCTATGAAATCATCTCCAATAAATGCTCTCCAGGTAGAATGTGTAGATCCCCCATTACAACTTAGAAGGCGGTACTTGTGTGATCGATTTGTAATAAAATGTTTGCAACTGTCATCCCACCCCTTACTTTCCCGTTTAATTAAACTCCAAGTTTCAAATCCACGCAGCCGCTCATTTCTCATGGATAGCTTTAGTAAATTCTCCAATATGTCTCATCCTCTTTCCACCTTTTCTTTAAACCCCCTCTTTTGTACCTCATATCAGGCCCTTTCGTTTAATCCAAAAATTATTACAAATCTCGGTCTTGAGAAAGAAGCTCCTGATACAAATTGCAAATTTAAATATTTATGTCACGAAAAATGGTCAGATTTTACGCATATATATACAGATGCTTCTAAACTTTCTGCTGCCGGATGTGTTGGTGCTGCTTGTTGGATCCCTTCTTTCAAAATTACCCTTCAGTTTAAATGCCCACCTGAATCATCAGTTTTTACTGGTGAAACTATTGCCCTTCTTGAAGCTGTCCGTTTTTCATGTTCTCATAATTTTGCACAAACCGTAATCTTTACTGACTCTCTTAGCTGCCTGCAGGCACTCAAAAAAATCCATTCCGTGGTAGACCGCCTTCCCCTATTGTTTTTAAATTGAAAGAGGCTCTTTTATTGTGTTCCCAAAAAGGATTGCATGTCTCACTTGTTTGGATTCCAAGCCACGCAGGAATTACGGGCAATGAGACAGTCGACTCGTGTGCTAAAGCGGCCATTTCTACGGGATCTTCTGAATACTCCGAAATTTTTCCTCAAGATTTATTTTCCCTCTCCAAAACCCAATTATTTAAATCCTGGTCAACCCAGTGGAACACCAATAAGTTGGTGAAAGGAAGGTACTATGCTTCCTTACAACCAGATATCCCAACAAGACCTTGGTTTTCCTTTTGTAAATATGCTGATCGATGGGTTATTTCCACTATTTGCCGTTTGCGCCTTGGTCATTCTTGTACTCCCCTTCATTTAGCTAAAATAAAGGTACGGGATCATTCACTTTGTGAATGTGGCATAGACGAGGGTAATGTGTCCCATATTTTTTTTTCTTGTCCTAAACTTCTACATCATGTGTATGATATCCTTCCTCCTAAAATTCCCCGTCCTATAAATGTTGAGTGCTTGTTGATGTTTGTATTTAGTCCGTTTTGTCCAATTTTATGTAGATTTATTAGATGCAACAAAATTAAATTGTAAATAAATTTGTCTATTATCTATACTTAAATATTTTATCTGTTATAAGTATATATTTTAATAAAACTCGGTATATGGTATAATAACATTTCTGTTTGTGTTGTTTTAGGTTATGGACTAAAATAATAACAAAAATTATAATAATTCAAGTTACAACGAATGTTAATTATCAAACTGCACTGGTACATCTACAACACCCGTCGTTATATTTTCATTCTACTTGACATTGGCAAAATATTCTGTGCTGTTTTGGCACAACTAAAAGCCATCTACTAAAGAAGAAGAAGAAGAAGAACATATATTATTAATGTTTTAATAATCATTTCGTCAAACTTACAGCTCGTAAAACAACTTAACGTGTTTGAAATTTTTCATTTAGTAATTTTAATTCATAATAAGATTTATGAATTTAAACCTGGTACCTTCTAAATGGCCGAAGAAATTGACTTCAATGATGCTCTTGACAACATATTTTTAAGTGAAAATACAAAATGCCAAGAAAGTTATGACGAAGGATATACAACTGGATATGAGACTGGAAATCCAGAAGGATATCATTTAGGTTACCATAGAGGAGCTGAGTTGGGCAGAGAATTGGGTAAATACATTTTTTAAAAAGAAATCCGCAGAACATTTCAAGTTACTTTAATGTGATTTTTTTCTCTTTATATATAATAATAATACTGTTCATTTTCTTGTTTGCATTTTGTGTTATTTATTATTTCTTAATAAAGATTTCCTGAACTAAAATAACTTTGTCAGTATCCTTGTTTGAGGCTACTTATTACTAATTTATTTAAAATTAAGTTACTAAGATCAATACAATAGGAACCGCCAACCGTGCGCTGCGGGTGTTGAGCTGAGCCCCTCTCCTTTCTTCTTTTCTTGATAACTTTTGAATGACTAAACATTTTTTTAAATTTGTTTTCGCTTTAACATCCGCGTTCGACTCAATCATACATGAGAAATTTTTAGCTAGTTATCTCGTCGCATTCCAGAGACAACTAAACACAAAAAAGGTCTCCCAAACGGTTAAGAGCTTCGATTACGCTCAGCTCAATTATTGAAAAACATAACAGATATGTTGTGTTTAATAAATAATCTTGATATTGTGCAAATCTATCCGGAATCAAATAATAAAGAAATACATTATAAATATCTCATAAAAATATCTATTGCTATAATTGTAATGACCATGTTTTATACCTTTTTAAAATTTTGAAGTAGTGTATTAATTTATATAAATATTTTATTCAAATATATAATAATAATACTTTTAATTCCAGGATACTACTACGGAATTGTAACATACCATATAGAGAATACAGCTTCATCAAATATATGCACAGAGAAAATTCTGAAACAGTTACAGAAAGTCCAAGATCTCATAATAACATTCCCTACCACCAATTCTGAAGATCACGACATACTTGAACTCGCAGAGAACATCCGAGCACAATATAAAAAGGTCTGTGCATTGTTAAAGATACCATCCAGCAATCCATATGGTACTGAGGTATCTTTTTAAAAGACTCGGTAAGGTTTCATTAATATTATATATACAATTTAATGTTTTTTTAAACTTTACTAAATTACACTCAACAAATTTGTTTTGTAGCCAAAAATAGAATGGAGTCTACAATAATTAAGCTGAAAAATGACCTCGCTGCCACCACGGCATTCCTAACTCCATATTTACCGTTAGCCAATTGCCACATGGTAGAATTCTTTACCGATAACCATTGGGAATCTTTGGTTCCCGAGAAGCTTAGATGTTATCTTGATAATTGTGATTTATCAGAAGCAGTGGAAATGTTTTTTCAATGTGAAGATGGGAAATGTAAAGGTAACTCTCTTTTAAACTTTTAACAAACATTCTGTTAGGTATTATTACATTTTATAACAATGGGAAGTAATTGTTTGTGGTATGATCACATAAAGCAAAGGGATGAAAAGTTTGCTAGACTGTGGATTAAGGGAAGAGGGCGAATGAAAAACATGCTTAAAAATATTATGGCAAAGAAGCATGGGTCTACTTGCTATGGCAATAAACCATGGGCCTACTTGCTATGGTATAGAAGCATGGATTAACTTGCTATGGCAAAAAAGCATAGGTCTATTTGCTATGGCAAAGAAGTATGGATCTACTTGCTATGGCAAAGAAGCATGTTTCTACATGTTATGGCAAAGAAGCATGGGTCTGCTTGCTATAGCAATAAAGCATGGGTCTACTTGGTATGGCAAAGAAGCATGGATCTACTTGCTATGGCAAAGAAACATGGGTCTACTTGCTATGGCAAAGAAGCGTGGGTCTACTTGCTATGGCAAAGAAGCATGTTTACTGAGATGACATACGATAAAAGAGTGTGGAAGGAATTGATATAGTGTGCCAATTCTACATAATTGCAATAATAATAAAATGATAATCATAGTGAATTAAATAGTATAATAAAAAGATTATTATTGTAAAATGTAACAACCATAATCCAATCTTGATTATTTGGTATTTAAAATATTAACACTAAACCTACCGACAATTCTTGTATACCTGTTCCTATCGCACGCCGTCATATTGACCGGTAATTAGAAGTTATTTTATTATATAACGCAGGTAATAATGGAAATAACTAAAAGAATTATCATGTAGTTCGATAACGATATTATAACCTTTAAAAATGTGTTAGTTTTACAAAAGTTTAAGAACGGTCAATTTGACCGGTACTGGGTAGGTTTAGTGTTAAACAGAGATAACGGATTCATACATACGTTCGTGCATTCCTCACTAAATATATTGACGTTTGTGAAACAGTGATCACAATAAAGAAAACCGGCTGAGTTTGTTGTGCGGGTCTCAGAGCAGGGCGCGTTTGGAACACTCGTAGCCTTATTTTAAGTTGGATTGTCTTTACAGTCTTATTTTGATAAGTATAGTATCACAGTCCTGACACTCCCATTTGATACACAAGTGATCACTGTTATGGATTTAAAGTGGAAAATATACTAGGATCCGCCAACCGTGCGCGGCGGGTGTTGAGCTGAGCCTCTTCTTTCTTCTTTTCTTGAAAACTTTTGAATGGTTTTCGCTATAACATCCGTGTTCGGCACTTTTCTTGAAAACTTTTGAATGGCTAAAGATTTTTTCAATCTGTTTTCGCTATAACATCCGCGTTCGGCTCAAACGTACATGAAAAAATTTTTAGCTAATTATTTCGTCGCATTCTGGAAACAACTAAACACAAAAAAGGTCTCCCAAACGGTTAAGATCTTCGCTTACGCTCAGCTCAATAAATAAATAAATAACTTATTGTAGATAATAATGAATTGGAGACGTGGATAAAACGAACTCAAGGACACTACACATCATTAAACAGCTACTGTATATCTACGGAGCAATTACAAGAACTTATCATGTCATGGGGCGGTGAAGTCAGACCTCAAGTTAAAATCACGGAGTTCATGAGCAGTAAGAAGAGTTATGAAGTAAGTATGAAATAGGTTAAATTGCTAGTATACTTTAATGAGTATTATATAATATACATTATTTTTATGTTAGACATTTTGTGCTTAACTCAATTTATTGAGCGAAGCGAACGAAGTGAGCGGAGCGTTTTATTGGAGACTTTTTACATTCTTTGTCACGAATTGGCTCGAAAATTACTTGACGGAAAATTATGAAACTTTGCAATCAAAAAGACACATTAGGTGATGGTTTAAAAAAAAAAATTAAAAACGTCCTCAAAAAAAATTATTGTCATGTCAAAAAACTGATATCCCATTGAAGTCAATGGGAAACGATGAGTCATTACACTGGGCTCGCTTCGCTTAACATGCAAACGGCACCTGAGATTTTGCGAGCGCAGCGAATCGAAATTGATTGTCTGTTGGCGCCCCTAGTATATATTATTTCTATTTATGTTTTAATGAAAATTCGAGCAGGACTCGAACTTGAACCCTCTTGGTCTGTCCGTAGACCTCTGACATACTTGGCTTAGAAAATGATGGTGTGCATGTAATATTAGGTAATCGGATACAGTCTTAACTTTGATGCGGCTCATAAAACATTGAAACTACATCATTGCTCATACGTGTGGAGCACGTACGTACGTACGTACGTACGCAGCACGTGTGGAGCCGCACTCGTGTAACCAAACATAAGGTAGATGCGGCTCATAACGCAGGACGTGTCATCGCAACGTAACGCGAATGCGGCTTAAACACAAATATGGTTTTAATGAAAATGTATATATAACAAACCGCTTATTACATTATATATTATATCTATCATATTAAGATTGGATGATTTTTTTTTTTACACAAATAACGTGAGACCGAAGTCAGTGTTAATGTCCTTGTTGTTTTGATGTTTTTTATTATTTCTTTGTATATTTTTATCTTAATATAGCAACTCCCTGCAAGGGTAACTTCCCTGTCCCTTTGTCCCTCACCTGCAGTACTACAAAAAACACCACTTCATTATAGGTACAAACCATGTCTCACCTAGTAGCAGCTCTTTACACTGCATGTGGAGCAACACACTGTGTAGAGGCGGGAGGGGGTAGAGGTAACTTACCTGTAGCTCTAACCCTAGCTTACAACTTACCTAGTCTGACTGTTGATTGTGATACTCAAACTCTTGGTAGTGGTGAGAAACGAATCAAAATTATACAGGTAAGTACTTTTTACATATATTTATATATTTATTGAGCGAAGCGAGCGGAGCGTTCTACTAGAGACTTTTTCACAGTCTTTGTCACGAATAGGCTCGAAAACTACTTAACGGAAAATTATGAAATTTTGCAATCAAAGAGAGGTCAATGGGAAACGATGAGTCATTATACTGGGCTTGCTTCGCTCAATATGCAAACGGCACCCGAGATTTCGCGAGCGCAGCGAGCCGATATTGAGGGTCTGTTTGCGCCCCTAGTTTATATCTTCCACTTTGAATTAATACCAGTGATCACTTGTGTATCAAATGAGTGTCAGGACTATGATACCATACTTATCGAAATAAGACTAAAGACATTCTCCAACTTAAAATAAGGCTACGAGTGTTCCAAAAGACTCTGAGAAGAACAACAACAAACTCAGCCGGGTTTTTATTGTGATCACTGTTTCACAAACATCAATATATTTATATTTGTAAGAACAATTAGAACCATCGCAATGAATTCGATAAGCCGTCCTAATGATAATTAATAATAGGAAAAGAGAAATCCGTGGCTAACAAAAGTTGAACTTTGAACACTAATGTCAATTTTTGCTTGCTTATTCATAACCTAACAAAATTTATATTCACAGAAGCAATGGCATGCAATAGCGAAGAAAACTAACGGATCCCATATAACAGATGTACGATCAAATATCCACAGATTCGCATCTTCGTATATAACAAGAGATACGGATTTAGAAGATCTTGTTAGAGAGAAATTTCCAGATTATTCTCCAGATGTGAAGCTGCTTTTAACAGGTATTCTCCAGGAAAAATTAAAAAAAAAATCCATTCATTCAATCGATCGATTGATTGATTGAAGGGAATTTTATTCATTCATTCAATCAATCGATTGATTGAATGAATGGGTAAAAAGCGTTTTGTTTTTTTTTAATAATTGTGATTCATATTACATATTCATTCATTGATTGAATGAACATGAAATGTAGAATGTAATAATAAATGAATTTACTATAAAAATTAAACAGTAATTCAAAAGATTTTATAATAAATTAAAAAATTAATCACACGTAATAGCTATTATAGCCATTTCGTAATACGTGAGTGAAAGGGACGCCTATACATCTTCCTACCTGCTCTATCTACTTTCCTCGTATTTGCCTCTATTTATAAGTGGCATATTAAAAATTATTTGATAATAGTTGTAATAGCTATTGTAGCTTTTTCGTAGAATACTTTGGTGAAAGTGACGCCTATACATCTTCCTACCTGCTCTATCTATCTATTATTAATTATCAGGTCTCCATACCTGTGGTAACCTCGGTCCTGACTGTCTTCGTCTCTTCACCACAAAAAATATATCAGCGCTGTTCAATGTACCGTGCTGCTACCACCTTCTCACTGAGGATGTTGATGTGGAACTCTTTGATGTGTTCCAAAGGCATGGTGAGGGGAGTGCCGGAGGGACAGGCTTTCCAATGTCCGAAGGGTTGAGAGGTTTGTATGTGAAATCTTTGTATATATATATTAAAAAAGTTTAAATTATTAGTAGAATTATAAAAATAAGTAACTTGAAGCTCAAATGATCTTAAGTACCATATAAGGGTTTTTAAACCCCAATTTGCGGAAATATCCTAGTGAGCTGAATTTTTTGTATTTTTTTTGTACCTCTATTAGGGCTTTAAAGAAATTACTAAAACAGTATATTTAACACAATAAACATTTTTTCACGTGAACTGAACGAACTCACAGGCAGTGGCATGTAGAAACACAGTTCTTTGTACAATAAAGTACAATATATATATATATATATATATATATATATATATATATATATATATATATATATATATATATATATATATATATATATATAAAAGTTTTATTCACAAAAAAAAATAATAAGAAAAGCAAGAGTTAAGATTGTTAAAACCGTTGATTTTACAGAAAAGTGTATTAGGCATTTTTTGTAGACAATTGAACGCCGAATAATTTTCATAATGACCCCTATTGACCTCCGAGCGATAGGTTTCGTGATATTCGCGGAAATGTGATTTTCGAGACCTTTTCGTTAAGGGTGCATACAAAAATTCAGCTCAATAGGAATTATTAGACAAATAATACTTAAAATAACTTCTAGATATTAAAAATAGGTATAATAATTTGTACATTAACTTCTTTTCTATAACAATTCATATTATTTTAATATATATATTTTACAGGTTATAATCTAGGCAGGAACGCTCGCATGTTAGCCGCCCAGTCGATACACAGGGTAGTGAGACAAAGACAACTACCGGACACCAGTCTCTTATACCGGGCACTGACACAGGTAATAATCTTTCAATAAACTGGCAAACAGATAAACAAAACTTTTAATTTGTAACTTTTGATTGTACTAACACTAGTTAATAAGAAATATTGTTACTAACACTAAATGGGCTGGTCCTGAAAATAAATAAATTATTATTATTATTATTATATATATACATTTTTTTATCAGTTATAACTTTATTAGAATATTTGTTTTGAATTTAATGATATATGGATAACTTTTTTAGTAAGTTAATATTTATATTTTAAATATTTATTAACAATTAATTTATTATCAAATATTAAATTGAGTTTCGCACTTTAGGTAATTATAAAAAAACATTTACCAAAGTTACCCGTAACGGAAGGTAAATTGAAGGGGATATCATCTAAATGTCAAAACTTCAAAGATTATTTCAAGATGGCGGATTCCATTCTCAAGATTGGTTTATACGAAAAAATATCGGATAGCTATTTAAGGGATGTAGAAAAAAATATAGATGGCCAATGGAAGAAGATAGTTATGTTTTATTTAATAAGGCTGTGTCTGGCTCAGGTTGTTGAGAATGTTATTTTATTGGATAGATTGTTGTTTTTATTTGAAAATGGTTACGAAAAGGCATTCTTGGTTAAATTATTCGATCCGGTACTGTCCCCTCGATGTCATGGTATTGTAGCTGTGAGGTGATGTTTGTATAAAATAAATATTATATTTGTAAAGTTTTTTATTTATCCTACATTTTTTAATATTTGTTTGTCAATAAAATTTGACTCCTTAAATTTTGAGTATTTTTATTTTATGTAATATTACAAGGATTCGCCAACCGTGCGCGGCGGGTGTTGAGCTGAGCCCCCCTCCTTTCTTCTTTTCTTGATAACTTTTGAATGGCTAAACATTTTTTCAATCTGTTTTCGCTATAACATCCGCGTTCGGCTCAAACATACATGAGAATATTTTAAGCTAATTATCTCGTCGCATTCTGGAGACAACTAAACACAAAAAAGGTCTCCCAAACGGTTAAGAGCTTCGCTTACGCTCAGCTCAATAATTAAAAAACATTTTTTTGTTGACAATTAATGAGATAATAAGATTAATCAAAAAGCTCAAAAATAACACAGAATAATGAATGATGTGAAATGTTGAATTATACAAATAAAACACAACCAAAGAGTAGTATATATATACATTATTTTTTGCACTATCGCTGCAACCAAAAAGTTTTGACATTTATTATTTTTAAACAATCTTCAAGATGCAGAATTTTAGGTAGATTCCATAGATGAATCTACCTATTGCAATCGATGCGATGACGGGACCCAGACCCCAGAGTAGGGGCGCTACGCCGTTTATGAACTGGAGATCCACATCCGTCGAAAAAAAAAATTTATATATCCCGCTATATATATATAGGATAGGATAAATTAGTAGGATAAACGTAGCATCTCGTTTTTTTGGAAAAAGTGAAAGGGGGAGCTGGGAGGGGGGGTGAAAGTGCAAACCTTTGGGACACGCTACAGGTCGCAAATATTGACGGAGGACTTTCAAACTCGGTATACACATTTTTAAGGACAAAATGAAGGTTAAGTTCTTGAACGGGGGAAATTGGTCGGGGGGTTGAGGGACGGGGGGGGGGTTGAAAGTTAAAAACTGAAAAAAGTCACAGAAGGCAAAATTTTGCTGTCAGAAAAATCTTAGAAAATTAACAAATTAAAAGAGGCAACTTTTTTGTCCGAAAAGTTCTTTGATGCGACCCCCCGTTTAGGAGATAGGGGTGGGGGTGGTTCCCCCCTCACCCAATATATGCAGAGTGACCCGTCATAAGACTCGTAATGACCAGTAGATTACTGCAGGCTAGTTTTTCTTTGTGGATCCGACCGACGGGAATCTACCTAACACGATCGACCCTGTCGAACGAGGTATTTTTTTTTTATTAGAAAAGTTGTCAATTTTTTTTCAACTATACAGATAATAAAAACTGTTTATTATC
This sequence comes from Melinaea marsaeus rileyi, assembly GCA_918358865.1. Taxonomy (NCBI): domain Eukaryota; kingdom Metazoa; phylum Arthropoda; class Insecta; order Lepidoptera; family Nymphalidae; genus Melinaea; species Melinaea marsaeus. The sequence continues at coordinate 6,854,002 of OU911093.1, read as the reverse complement.
TTTTAAAATTAGTTCAAATAAACTTCATTCTTTTCCGCGAAGTCTCATTCAGTTTACGCGGTAAAGTGATAACCTACAAGTGAAAAATTAATAAAAATATGAACAAACTTCTAAAGAAATCGTGTTCATTTTGTTATGATTCTATGAACCAATTAAATGTGTGTTTTTTTTTATACTATCTAGTTTAATGCTTGACTACATTCCACTTCATGGAAAGTAGAAATGTAGTCATAGGTGGTAAGGCGCATTAACCTAACAACCTATTCACTCTTCTCTTGAAGACACCCACATTTTATTCTGACGGAAATACCGACGCAGGCAAGCTGTTCCAGTACTTCGGTGATGAATAAAAAAAGACGAAGCAAAGGGCTTCGTTCGGACAGGGAGAATGTCCACAACGTAAGGATGGATATGTGTCGTTCATCGGGATGTCCTGTGATGGAAGGGGCACGGAGGAATTAATTCATGTAATTTCAGCGCACACACACCAAAATGTATCCAATAATATAGAGGCTAGCAATTCTACTCCTGAAGACTAGCAATTCTACTCCTGAAAATTAGCAATTCTACTCCTGAAGACTAGCAATTCTACTCCTGAAGACTAGCAATTCTACTCCTGAAGACTAGCAATTCTACTCCTGAAGACTAGCAATTCCACTCCTGAAGACTAGCAATTCCACTCCTGAAGACTAGCAATTCCACTCCTGAAGACTAGCAATTCCACTCCTGAAGACTAGCAATTCCACTCCTGAAGACTAGCAATTCCACTCCTGAAGACTAGCAATTCCACTCCTGAAGACTAGCAATTCCACTCCTGAAGACTAGCAATTCCACTCCTGAAGACTAGCAATTCTACTCCTGAAGACTAGCAATTCTACTCCTGAAGACTAGCAATTCTACTCCTGAAGACTAGCAATTCTACTCCTGAAGACTAGCAATTCTACTCCTGAAGACTAGAAATTCTACTCCTGAAGACTAGCAATTCTACTCCTGAAGACTAGCAATTCTACTAGGTAAGTACACCCTTATAGTTTTTAAGTACTCATAATAAAGTTAACAATACACTTTTGAGTAAGTATATATGTATTATGCTAAATATACTGCCCCCTACTTCGTTGTTTTAGTGAGCGCTTAGATTATCACAAATCCACACATAATATCTACTTTCTAACAGTTTTAGGCGGTCATACATTAATGTACATTTAACAAAGTCAATTAAACTTTTCAATTAATTATAAAAATAACAAACTTCTCGCAGCATTAAAACTAAAACAGACTAACATTTAAACAACTTGCACATCTTAGATGATATTTTAAAAGACGAGCTAGACAATACCTATATTTTGGGAGAAGTCGTTTGTAATAATAAGTTTGTATATATAAGTATCTTATTGTTGATAATAATAGAATTTTTCAAATAAAAAATTTAACACTACGCAATAAAAACGAATGACGTACAAAGTAATTTGACAGAAACCTTATTACAGATTTGTAAAAGCCCATCTGTATATATATAGATATAAGTGATTTCCACTCACTGACTCATCACGAAATCTGCGAAACTATCTGTCCGATTAACTTAAAATTTTACATAGTTACTTTTTTTCGTGACGAAGACGTCCACAAGAACGGACTTTACGGAATTACTATCCCAACGGATTAAAAACTTTTTGCATTTCGCCAAGTTTTAAGGAGTTTCAGTTTTTCGCCTGTAGGAGCTAAACACTAAACGCTAATAGCAACAGTTACTATAGCAACGGTTACGATGACAAAGGATATATACCTATATATATTTATATGTCGCCGTTTCGTAGGTCGCCATATGCCAAAATTGTTCGTATAATGTCAGCGACAATATCTACTTAATAACTGTTACTCTCAAATTTGAATTAAATTGCAAAATCAAGTTAATTTATTTAATATGTTGAAAACAGTGAATTAAATGTGTTTGCAAACATTCACTTTGAACTTATTTCATACAATTTATTAGTTAAAAACATTTTAATCTAAATTATATAACTCCGTGAGGATCTAGTTTGTAAACTTATTATGATATTCATTGGATAAGAATAATAAAGCATTTTGATTATATTTGTACTAGATAGGTATCTATAAGATCATTTGGTATTAATTGATGGTATTGAACGGTATTGATTGCGCTGCCTCCTGAACTGAACGCCCTCAGTTTTTTTACCATCATTTCTGAACGGAATGAGATATTTTAATTCTGTTTTTTTAAAACATGCCCATTCCCAAGCTCTACAGCTTTGCCAATTTTCATTCAAATCGGTTCAGTAGTTTTTATGTGATGTGGCTTCAAAAAGAAGTTTCTCAAACGGTTAAGAGCTTTAAACGCTCAGCTCAACAAACGGTTTTCTTACGCTAATTCAACAAAAGCTAAAATGTTTATATAAAATATATATTTAATAATGTATGGCTTGTATTCGTGTTCATAAAAAAGTGCTATCAGGAACGAAGTTTCTACGATTTCTCTTTAACTCCGAATGAAATCACTATATTTCCACTTTTATTTTATATTATTTATAAGGCAATAACCTAAACAAATTATATTACAACGAAAATATGGCGTTGAGCTTTAATACTAACACTATATTCAATATTATACCTAATATTAGTACTCTTGAAGACAAAATAAACAATTAATTATATAGATTAAGATTGTCTCCTAATTTTCGCATATCATCATGACGTTGGAACGTAGGCGTCAGGCGTAGGTCTGTAAGTACTTGTAAAGGAACGTAATATTGCCTTATCATTTTCGATTATAAAATAATTTTTGATATTAACACATAGTTCTTTTATTAGCTTCGGTCTTATGTTTGTGTGTAACGGAAACTTTGATCACGATTTTGAGGTTCAAGATGTCGGAATTTTAAATTTTAAACTTATCCAAGACTTTGCAATGTAATAATATAAAAAAATACAAAATATGAAATAAAATTCGCATAGTGTCTTAATAATCAGACCATTACAACATTATACATATAAATAAAATTTAACACTAAACCTACCGACAATTTTTGTATACCTGTTCCTACCGCACGCGGTCAAATTGACCGGTAATTAAAAGTTATTTTATTATATAACGCAGATAATAATGGAAATAACTAAAAGTAAAGAAGAAGTATAAGTGAAGAAAATATTATATGCATATTCTAAGAATTGGCATGTAGTTTGATAACAATATTATAACGTTTAAAAATGTGTAAGTTTTACAAAAGTTTAAGAACGGTGAATTTGACCGGTACTTGGTAGGTTTAGTGTTAAGTGTCTATTTGTAATTCCAAATGAACACCTTTTCACTAAATGCATTTGAAAGTATATACGGTATTAACATTAAAAAAACAAATTTTAAAATGGTTCTCTATCTCTCTGTTTGGTCCGGCTAATCTCTGAAACGGCTTGACCGATTTTGACAGAACTCACTGACGAACAACTGATATTATAAGGAGTAACTTGACTAGGTACATTAATTTTTTAAAACATTCCATGCGAATGAAGAAAGATAGAAATATACATTTGGATACATGTATTGTAAATCAAATCACATTATAAAGTATATTAAAGTATAGAAATTCAGACATTTAAAAATATAAAACGTATTTAAATTAATGTCACTTGTATCCACCGCCATTTTGAATACAATGCACTAATGTCATTTATTTAAATTTATTCTTCAAGTCCTTTTCATATCTAACTCGTTTACTCCGGACGGATAACTGGAACCCGCCACTTCAACTTGACAGTTGACAGTTCACATTATATTGTAATAATGGCGCCTTTTGTATTTAAATAATTACTAATTAAAAGTGTGTTTTATATATTTATGTTATGATATGTAATTTAGGGCATCTTATCGAATTAATTGTGAGAATAATCACATCATAATAATCATTTGTTAAAGTGTTAATATTGAAATTTGTGAAACAGTAAATAAAAAACCTTCTGAGTTTGTTGTGTGTTTCTTCTCAGAAAAGCGTTTGAAACCCTTGCGAATTGGAGAATGTCTTTACAAGAGGGTTTATTTCAATAAGTAGGTATCTATATCCACTCCTGCCACTCCCATTGGACGTATACAACTGGTCACTGTGGAAAATGGAAAAGATATAGATAAATAAATAAATATAGTTTAAAAGCAGTTTGTAACAGAAAACTATTATAAATAAAAATTAAATAATTTATTAAAAAAAAAACAATGAATCCAATCTCCAAATGCTAAGATTTTTATACCACACGCCGGGATATCTGTGTTCGTAAGGGAGGATATCTGCTAACCTCACCTTCAGGTTTTGGAAGGTCGGGACGTTTTTGTACTCTGGCTGCGCGTTATCTCTTGGGCACCCTCTTTGCTTGAAACTCGATTTTAGACAACCAAGGGAAGACACTGCCTAAAACCATCCGAAAGTCTATCTCTTCCTTGGACGTTCATAAGTCGTGTGGACCAGATGTTATTTATCCAAGTGCGTATATCTTACGCACCATTGCGCAGCGGTTATTAAAAGCAAGCGAGAGAGTCTGGATATGGTATAAGCCTCGATCATATTGTACAATCGGCTTCTTTCAAAGATTTCATTCTAAGGACTTCCCAAGAGTATGCAAATGGATCACCAGCTTTCTTACTGGCGGAGTACATAGTTCCTTCTCGTTCAGGTTTTTCCTCGGACCTCAAGGGGGTGAATATTGGCGTACCTTATTTCCAGTATACATTGATATGCTTGAAGTACTGTTCTCATCTCTGGTCCGGCTCACCCCAATATCAGCTTCTACCTTTTTACTGCGTATATATGGAAAGCCGTTCGGATTGTCGAGGACCCACTACTCTGTGAACGGCTGGACTCTCTGGCATTCCGTAGAGACGTGGTCTCTTTGTGCGTCTTCTATCGCATTTACAACGGGGAGTGTCCCGAAGAGCTATTTGATCTGATGCCTGTCGCCGAATGTCATCACCGCAAAGCAGGTCATCGCCTGCAATACCATCCATACCACCTGGATGCGTGGCGATCTAATGTGCGGTTTTCAAAGACCTTTCTTCCACATATCACTAGGATGTGGAACGAACTTCCTTCAGCGGTATATCCAGATCGATGGAACATGGATACGTTCAAGAAAGGCATATACTACCACCTCGAAGGATTCGCGATTCCCCGGATGTTGCAAGAGTTCGTGGGCGGGTGAATACATGTCATCGGTGACCCGTAGGTCAGTTTGCCCTCCACTAACATAAACAAAAATCTATATTGAAAATAAAAGTGTTAATATATGTAATCTTATTTATTTTGTCTATATTGAAATATATTTTAAACAAATATTTCAAAGGAACGAAACCATTAAACATTATAATGAAAAATTCTAAACCAATTGCCGATACTAATAATTCAAACTGAAATGCTTATTAATAGACATAAATAAAAATGATTCGTTTACGGTGGGAGGTAAAACAAATTAATGTGTTGCAAACAATTTTTAGAGATCCGTATTAAATGTATTGTGACCTTTGAAACTGAAATCCCAGAGGGTTCTCGTTAATGTGATATGTAAATAATTTGACATTTAATTTCTTTTATATCAAATATGGAAAAATTACAATGGCGCCAACAGACCCTCAGACTCGCTGCGCTCGCGAAATCTCGGGTGCCGTTTGCATATTGAGCGAAGCGAGCCTAGTGTAATGACTCATTGTTTCCTATTGACTTCAATGGGATATCAGTTTTTTACAAGACATTAAAAAATTTTTTTTTTAAAGAGTTTTCAATTTAAAGAAAAACCTAATGTGTGTCTTTTTGATTTCAAAATTTCATAAATTTCCGTCAAGTAGTTTTTTTCGAGCCTATTAGTGACAAAGAATGTGAAAACGTCTCCAGTAGAACGCTCCGCTCGCTTCGCTCAAAAAACAAGCAACAAAATAGTTCACATTCTCTTGAGTATAAATTGATTGCACAATAAGGAAAGAATGTTTGATATATACTAGCTTTGAACACGACTTCGTTCGTGTGGAATATATTTTTGTAGCCCAAGTTACTCATTATAACATCAGCTATCAACCAAAAGTTCTGTTAAAATCGGTCCAGTCGTATCAGAGATTAGCTGGAACAAACAGACAGACAGAAAAAATTATATATTTTTTTTATGTAAATACCGTATATACTTTCATATGCATTTAGAAAAGCTGTTAAATTGGAATTACAAACAAACAAATTTTATATATATATATATATATATATATATATATATCATTAAAACAATGGAGGATAAATATTTAAAAACGGTAATTAATAAAATGCAAATAAGGAAATGTTTGAAACAAATTGTCGCCATTTTGAAATAATTCACGTCATAGTATAAATTTAACGGCATCAAACCTCAGTATTGAAGATTTTTAATCTTATTTTAGTTTATCGTAACCTTCTACAGTAATCCCCCCTATAATACGGTAGATTTGTTCCGCGTTATAGGAAAACGCGTTGTAGGAATATTCTTGTATAACGCTCTCATATGACATGTACAAATAATTCACGTTTAACTCTCCTCTTTAAAGGTAGTTTAAATGGATTATTAAGAAACTAATTAATTTAAATTTTTACTTAATTTTATTTAATCTTATAACAACTCTAAAAAATAAAAAACACGTTATACGAGGGAGTGAAATCGCGTAATAGGGGAGATTATGGTATTTTTTATATTAATATTAGGTCTACAACTTTGCTCTCGCCGTTTTCCAAAAGATGGCGCTAGTAGCCAGTAATAGTTCAAATAAATAAATCACAGTTGTTTTCCATCAGTTTTGACATCTATAAATATAATCTTACATCGATATTAGTTAATTTTTGTTTGCGTCATATAGTTACACTTAATTAAATATGTCAACTTATAAACCAAATTCACGTCATTTGCGGGAGATTTTACTTTTTCATTTCAACATGAAAAATCGGCGGCTGAGGCTCATCGGGTTATTTCAAGTACTTATGGTGATGATACTATTAGTGAAAGAACGTGTCGCGAGTGGTTCCAGCGCTTTAAAAGCGGTGATTTTGTTGTTAAAGATCGGCATAGCGGTGGCAGAGAAAAAACTTTTGAAGATGATGAACTGGGCTTTACTTAATGAAGACTCGTGCCAAACTCAAGAACAGCTAACAAAATCATTGGGAGTAACTCAGCAAGCAGTATCAAAACGCCTGGAACAGCTGGGGATGATCCAAAAACAAGGATACTGGGTACCGTATCAGTTGAAACCAAGAGATGTTGAGCGACGCACATCATGGGGATTGCCCGGCCACACTCCTACGGCGACACCTCGACAGAATATTCACAGATCCAAGGTCATGTTGTGTATTTGGTGGGATCAGCTTGGCATAATTTATTATGAGCTGCTAAAACCTTCTGAAAAAATTACTGGTGCACTTTATCGAACGCAATTAATGCGTTTGAGTCGGGCATTAAAAGCAAAACGGCCGCAATACGCTGATAGACACGAAAAAGTAATTTTGCAACACGACAATGCTCGACCTCACGTGGCGAAAGTAGTCAAGACATACCTCGAAACACTGAAATGGGAAATTCTACCTCACCCACCATACTCTCCAGATGTTGCTCCATCTGATTACCATTTATTTAGGTCGATGGCACACGGCCTGGCTGGCCAGTGCTTCGATTCTTTTGAAAAAGTGAAAGAATGGATCGATTCTTGGATCTTATCAAAGGATGAAGAATTTTTCTGACGCGGGATTCGTTTGTTGCCTGAAAGATGGGCCAAAGTAGTGGAAAGTGACGGACAATACTTTGAAACATAAATAAGATACCATTTTTTTTATATAATTTTTAAAATTAAAAAAAAACGGCGGGAGCAAAGTTGTAGACCTAATATAATAAATAAAGTTATATATTTTAATTATGTTGTCTACTTCATAGTTTTATATGCGGACGGATTCTAATAAAAATTGATGCATCCATTGCTTGTTGCTTCACGGCCTACATCTTATGAAATATGAATATTTATTATTATTAACTTAATATCAACATCATGAATCATGGATGAAATAAATAATAATTTTACTTTTAAAAGGTGTTTTATTATTTTTTAAACGGTCATGTTTTTAAAGTATTTTGAATTTTGTAAAAGGAATAACTGTAAAATATTAATATATGAATATATTAGCCTTTGAGTAACTCAAACGTTATAATCATTGTTAAGGTCAAAATTTTTTATTCCAACTATGCATTTAAAGATGGACCACGCCGATACTAATCCAAAGATGCTCTCGCATTTGATTAAAATAATCTAATCCACGTCTAACACTAACTAATATTTAATGATTTTTCTAGTGATAATGTTATAAATTTAGTACATATATTATATTTTCAAAGATATAAAGTGATGGAAGCGTAAATAATATATTAACAATAATAATATATTATGTATTAACTGTCAAAAAAAAAACATTAAAAAAAAAATATAAGTATATAGTTGTACCCAAGACTTCGTATGTTTTTTAAATTAAATTAACCAAGTTACTTATAACATTAGCTATCCAGTGAAAATCGTGTTAAAATCGATCCAGCCTTAGACATAAGTCTGAACATATAACATAACATAACAATTTTATCCAGTGTAGATGCAAATACCCAGGGTATTTCCCGAACGAACTTTGACGTTATAAATGTTAATAAAAAAACAATTGATTTTTAAGTAAAATGATTATTAATGATAAGAAAAGAAAATGTTAAATACATGTTTATTTAAAATTACAAAAACTGTGATTAATAATAATACAAAATAGTAATATAATTAAATATGAAAATAAACTAAAAAAAAAATTCCTGTCATCCATCCATACATCCATCCATTCATCCATCCATCCGAGAAAAGTTAAAACAATACAAAACGAACTAACATGGTTCGTGAAAATATTTTTTATATGTATATACTTTTATATGCATTTAGTGAACAGCTGTTAATTTGGAATAACAAACAGACACTCCAATTTTTTTTATATATATACCAATTGTCATCCAAAAATAGTTATTAGAACAATGTCCGTTTAATAATGATTACCATCAAGTCGATCGGTCAATTGGTGAGACTTGATCAAAACAATTGATGCAATTTTTGGTTAGGGATCAATAAACTTATTATAAAACAAACAAACACGGTTAAGTGATAATAGTATTTGTAATAATAGTTAATTATCACATATTAATCAATATTAACGTAGTATGACTTATAAATTGTTATAAGTGATATGACTTATAAGTAATGTAACCCACCGTCCTGATCAATTGGTTGGCGGGTTACGTGATATTTTTACATATATATTTCATCAAGACCCGAATAAATAAACCCGTCAAAATCAAATAGACACTTTCTAAACGGCTATAAAATAAAAATAAATAATATATAGGAAGAATCCCTGAATAAGATTATATTCTTTCCAATCTATATATTATATAAAAGTTTTAGAAAAAGGTTTATTTAATGAGGTTTTATATAATCTATAATAAATGAAATTAATAAATGAAACATATTATTAAAATATAAGTTATAAAAATATACCTATCATGAGTCAGCGAATATTAAAAACTATTTAACAGGCATTTTCTTAAGTTACCGACAAAAGGATAGTTAATTAAATCCTTCGTGTCACTAAAATGGAAAGGTCACAAAAAATCCTCGTTGACTATAAAAAAAACTAAATATGAAACCTCGTTACTTGTTTTATTATGAATATATAATAGACTTCAAGGTAGATTAAAAAAAAATATCTAGAAATAATGTATATAAGTTAAAACATTAATTACAATAAATACTAGTTATGAAACCTTATTATATTATGTCATTTAAATTTGGATGATAAATATAAACTTCATGGTAAAATAATACATATGAAACCTTATTACTTTCTGTCATTTTAATTTAGGATTATAAACTGCAAGATTAAATTTAAAATAATCATTTAAAATAGATATAAAACCTTATTACTATGTCATTTTAATTTTTGATTTTGATTATAAACTTCATGGTAAAAATTAAAAAAAAATGTATCTAGAAATAATGTAAAAGCTCATATAACGTACGGAGGCGTTGAGGGCGGCTAACCCCAGTATAAGGCGGGCCGGCGGGCCCCGTGCGGCACTCGACGCTTGACGCGCAACGATGACGACCGCAGCCCTGTTCGCGCTCGTCCTGGCCGGTTAGTTCGAAACTTTTTATTACGTGCCTTTTTAGTGTTTCTTTTATCTGTGGTGGACTTGTAGTGTAGATTTTTGTTTATTAAAGTTTTAAAAAGTTGTATTTTTGACATATACGTCAAGAATATTGTTAATCTGATTTTAGTATGATTTTTTTTGGAAAAACAAAGATTTTTCACAATTTCCCTTTACAAGACATTTTGTACAATTATCTATTTTTCAGTCAAAAACTTTGAAATCAAATAACTTAAGTTCATCCTAATATCGAAGTTAACATGGTTTGTATTTTTTTAATTAATCAACAATTTATCCATTATCCTATATAAATCTTAAATTGTAACAAACCAATTTATATAAAAAAATCTTAAACATTTTTTTATTTGACGATCATAAAAAAATGGCCGTTAATTAAAAAAAATCGTCACGAAGTAAACACTTCGCCTACTTGTTGAATATCCAAAAAAATATATGTTTTTCCTATAAAATAAATTATATAAATTTTATAAATCCAATAAAATTATCTAAATGAAAACATTATATTTAATTAAATATAAATAACAAATATATAATTTGATATTATTTTAATATTGTGTTCTACAAACCACAACGACCTGGCCTGCATTATACTATAATATATTTGAAATTCAATCCTTAATACGATGTACTAATTACATATTATGGTTTACTCGTTAAATATGGTTATTTATATATATATTTACCTTCACGCCATATCCCTTGCGGGGTAGCCAGAGACGACGGAGCGCCAAATGATCCTAGTTCCCCTAGGTCTTAGGGTCTCTGCATACCTCTTTCGCCTCGGCCACAAATGTCAACCTCTCCATACATGCCCTCCGGGGGGTCCTTATGCTTATAATATTATATATATACTTTTTTAGCCAGCTCTTTTTCAATCTCTTATATATCTGCTTTGAAATGATGTTTTTTATAAAATCAATTAGTAAAATACTAAAATATTTTTTGTTTTTTTTTTATGTTATTCCAAAAATTTAAATTAGTGAGTTATTAACATACTATAATTATTACAACAAATGAGTCAAATAGGTTTTTTTTATCATTATAATAAAATTATTAAATTTTTATTTGATATAAACTGTAGACTACAAAACTTATTATAATTTTTTTCAATTATTTAAATAGATTGTTTAATTATTTAAATAGATTAATTTTCAAATATATATTTAATGTTAGGAAGAAATTATTTTATCAATAACTTAAGTTGTTTGATTTCTATATATTTAAGTCTCTAAAATAAGTATATATTAATTTAATCTAAATATAATACAACACTATATAATTCACCCAATTTTGCCTGACTTCTGTCGAAAGTTATAAATATCAGAGTAAATTCTACTCCGTGCACTCATCCTTTGGAAATGTGAAGCTAGTTTGACTTCTCTGAAATGCAATGCGTACTTGAAATGAAAACCTTTAATTTTGACGTCTAAAAATACAAAAAAAATATAGTAATTATTTAACAAATAAATATATGTATAATCAAAATAAATATCTGAAAATAAGTGTAAATAATACTTAAAGTTAACTAAAAAATAGTCTGACATGTAACTTAATTACTATAACAAGTTATTAATAAATAACTCTTACTCTTCTCTTAATTAAAACAATAATAACCTTTACATTAAAGTTATTTCCTATTAAATACCAGTTAAGGGTTTTGACCTTTAATGTATGTATGGTAAGGAGAAAAATCTTTTTCAGTAATCATTTATAACAAAGCTTTAATATACAATGTCTTGGAAATTAACACTTTTTATATTGTGTGTGTGTGTGTGTGTGTGTGTGTGTACGTGCGTATGCGTTGTTTAGATTCATTTTGATTTATTTACATAAAAAATATTAATTGAAAACTGTTTCATCAAAACTCATAATCCGTATCCGTTTAATTTAATTTAACAATTTTGAAAACAGTTAAGTTATAATACTCGGGTAAGAAAATTTACTCCATAGGGAATTTTGCAATCCCGGTTATATGTGTCCGATCCGGGACCTCCATCGGGATCTATTAATATAAATTTTAATTAAAGATTATGATTCTTCCATTTTGTTTACGATACATGCATATATGAACTAAGAACCGAAATTCACACACAATTTTAATACTTATGTAAAACAACCCGACTTTACTCATTAAAATTTAAATTAATTTGAGTAATAAAAAGCATTCATAAATACTTTCACGAATGAACTTTGTTCGTTCAGTATTGTTTTCACTTTTCTCGGATGGATGGATGGATGGTTAGATGGATGTATGTCTGTGGACAGGAAAAATTTTGTAAGTCCTGATTTTTATAAAATCGAAAAACATGTATTGGGTCTTGCTGAGTTTAATAAAAAACATTTTTTTTATAATTTTTTTGTGTGTATAAAAATTAATGTAATTTTTTTTTATTTATTTTTTTTTGTAGTCCATGTTATCTCTAATGATAACTTTTAAACATTTATTTTCATAATCATTTTAATTATTTTATTATTATATTCGTTTGATTACAACATTAAAATTTCTATCATATTATCAAAGGCAGACATGAAAGGGTATTACAAAGGTATTATAACGTTTCCTCATTTATTTATTATATTATATAAATTGTAATTATTGTAAATACAGAAACAAATAAACTAAATTATTTAATTTAATCAATAATACTATTGTAACTTTGACGAATGTTATATAGCAGAGTAGATATTACAGAATAGTCTTGTAGATTCTCTTATATGCACTTATCCTTGGAATCGTGAATCTGAAATTAAGTGTTTACTTGAAATGAAAAACTTTACTTTTGATATCTTCCACTTTGACATTACCACTTCGTATAAACACCGATGTAAATACTAATATACTAGGATCCGCCAACCGTGCACGGCGGGTGTTGAGCTGAGCCCCTCTCCTTTCTTCTCTTCTTGATAACTTTTTAATGGCTAAACATTTTTTCAATCTGTTTTCTCTATAACATCCGCGTTCGGCTCAAACATACATGAGAAAATTTTTATCTAATTATCTCGTCGCATTCTGGAGACAACTAAACACAAAGAAAGGTCTCCCAAACGGTTAAGAGCTTCGCTTACGCTCAGCTCAATATATATATAATTCGTTCAATCAACTGTCATTTTTCCACGTTTTACATTTCTTAAGTCTATTTTTTTTATTCCAATATAACATTTCAAACAAATCTATAAACTATAAATATTTGACATCTATGTGTCAATTATTAGTTTCTAAATAAAACACAAAAAATTACACATCTATGAACATTTTGTATTTAAAAAATAAATCTTTTACCTTCTTATACCGTTTACTTTCCTTCATTAATTCAAGATCAAATCACCCAAATTGATCCATCGGTTCCCGTGTTTTAGCAAGACAAACGTACAGCAATTGGTTATATATATATATATTTATAACAAAGTTAGGTATGGGTGTATATATATATGTATATATAACTTTGCGTCGTGGTTCCGTTTAAAAAAAATAAAGTTTCGAATCAAAAACAACGCAACTTCGAAAATCTAACGACGCACAGTGAAAATAATACTAATTAAGTAGCGACACAATTCGAAAAGAACGCAAAACGAAACGACGCAGAGCGAGGTATAGGTGTATATATATATATATATATATATATATATATATATATATATGTTGGGCCCAAAGACCGAAAACGCTCAGTGGACGGAAAAAACGGCCACAACGCGTTCTGGCTGTCTTAAAATGCGTATAACGCGTTTTGGCTGCTATTTAACGCTCGTAACGCGTTCTGGTAATTGTCGAACGGCCAGAACGCGTTTTGTTATTCGTCAAGCGCTCAGAACGCGATCTTAATGTTTGAGTCTATTATGTGCCACTCTCTACCTGCGTACAATAAGATTCATTTTGTACTTATAATAATTTTGATTATTGTTCTACACCCATAAGTTACTTTGAGGTACGAAATATACCTATATTTATGATCTTTTCAGTTAATTTTAAATAATTGAATCGTAGTCGTAGTCGCAGAGACTACAATATAATACAAAGGATGTATGTTTTTTGAACTTATTATTACATCAGAACATTACTTATTTTTACAAATACTGCTTGAATGACATTTCGAATTACATTTTACATTCAAATTTCGACAAGTGCATTTCTTATCAGTACAATATCGTTTACACTTACAATAAACAAATAAATAGTTTTTGCCGCGGACACCTCACTTTCTTTAATCAATTTTTTCGATCGATGACTTCTCTGGTAATGTTGCAGTACTTTTTTCTTAGTTCAGTTTTCATAACTACGAAAGAAAGAAATTGTATATGTAATTATTGCTACGGAATTTTGATTTTCTTCCTCCCTACTCTATATAGATACATCTCACTGATAGTAGGATATACGTACTAGCATATATTTTTTCTCACCTCTAGTTCTCTTGTGACCAACATCAATATGAGCTTTCTTCAAGGCATCGTACAACTCACCAAAACTGCAATAGTATATAATCGGTGCACTATCGGTGGATTGCTTCTTGATTAATTTTTCTTTCTCGTTCATTGTCATTATGTCGTAAGGCTTTTGTTTTTGCGCGCATTTTGAGCAAGTTGAACTTCTTTTACAAGCGATTTGTACTTTGCCTCAGATAACAACACAGATCTATCGTCACAATTATCAAAAATTGTTTTCACTTCATCGTAAAAAAATTCTTTCGCTGATTTATCAGTCATTTTAACGAAAGTTAAACTTTTCAATTGAGTTTAATAAGTTGCTTGGTCAACGACAAACTGATCTTGTCCCTGCACTGACGAGAATTGTACTGATTTTTCATGTACTCAAGTTCGTTGTTATATACTCAAAAGCAATACACCCCATGGTATTATTGGATGTACTTAAATTGGAATATTTTCGAAAAGGTATCCCTAGATGGATACCTTTAGTTATTTAGTTATATTTCCAAAATGAAAACTGGTATCATTTTGGAAATAATTGAAACAAAAGTTTGTATGTAGTCATCGCTACGTGCATTGTCCTAAATTTGCTGAAAAGATCATACTAATTACAGAGGATCATAAAAGTAAAGGCTCTTTATTACGTAGCCATTAAAATGTTCTATTGAAATGATTAGAAAAGAAAAGTTGTACATTTCTAGTACATAAAATTTATAACTATTACCAATAACGGTAAGCCTCTATTGTTCAAAATTAGTTGAAAAAATCCCAAAATACGCATGCAATTGTACGCAGGTAGAGAGTGGCACATAATACGACTCAAACATTGAGATCGCATTCTGAGCGCTTGACGAATAACAAAACGCGTTCTGGCCGTTCGACAATTACCAGAACGCGTTGCGAGCGTTTATTAGCAGCCAAAACGCGTTCTGCGCATTTGAAGACAGCCAGAACGCGCTGTGGCCGTTGTTTCCGTCCACTGAGCGTTTTCGGTCTTCGGGCCTAACATATATATGGAAGTCTGTAAAAAATAATATTAATATTTTAATATTAGTTAACATCATATACATTTAATTACACCCTTAGAATATATGATCAATAATTTATCTAATTATCTTCCAGAAATGATTTCTCAATCTTATCCCATATAAATTACTACCTCTAGAGAAAATTCCCGTTAAAACCTTCGATGATTGCTCAATCCTATCCCATTTTCTAGAGAAAACTCTATTCTCGTTAAAGCCTTCGATTTCTTATTTAATAACCAATTATCTAATTGTTTAATAATATATATATATATATATATATATATATATATATATATAAAACCTTGTAATATCTACAGATGTTATATATATATATATATATATATATATATATATATATATATATATAAAACCTTGTAATATCTACAGATGTTATATATATATATATATATATATATATATATATATATATATATATATATATATATATAATACACAAACAAAAGAAAACTTACCAAAAAAACTTCATTAATATATATATATATGTAATTTATTTGGCAAGCAACATACTTACATACTTGTACTTACAGAGAACGCAATTTACCTGGATAATTGACAATTACTTTCAATTTACAAATCTCACGACATCTACAATTTGTTGTGCAAACGTTATATATACTGTGTAACTAAATTAACGTTTGTGTGTATGTAACCGGGACTCGAACCTGGGATAACTTAATAATAACTTATTTAAAATAATGGTGTACCTACTATCTTGTATTTACTAGGATCCGCCAAACGTGCGCGGCGGGTGTTGAGCTGAGCCCCTTTCCTTTCTTTTCTTGATAACTTTTGAATGGCTAAACATTTTTTCAATCTGTTTTCGCTATAACATCCGCGTTCGGCTCAAACATACATGTGAAAATTTTTAGCTAATTATCTCATTGCATTCTGGAGACAACTAAACACAAAAAAAGGTCTCCCAAACGGTTAAGAGCTTCGCTTACGCTCAGCTCAATTAATTATTGTACATAATACAAATAAAATTAAATGAATTCTAAATCATTTTTGTGTTTGAAGAGCGTTATAATACTTGTCTTGTGTCCTAATAATTAATTGACATATCAAAAAATAAAAAATCATGTTACGTCAAAATGACGTTTATTTTTTTTAGTCGATGTCTAAAAAAGAAAGAGGTAGAGACAAGTGTCAAATCAAACGGCGTTTTTTTTTTAATTTGTCAATAAAAAAAGAGATAGATCCAAATATTCATTAAAACCTTTTTTGTTAATATTATCTCATTTTTGTTATATATTTGTTGAATTAGTATATATATATTTATACAGATCGGTGTGGTATATATATATATATATATATATATAACGCCTACCACAATACAAACGCCAAACGCCTAAAACAAAAAACAAAATCAACAGTCACGTCTGTTAAAGCGGCGTTAAAATTCAATTACTTGTTTATATTTCGGTATTCAGTTTTTTGATATAATGGAATTATTGAATAGAGAAACGGCTTTCATATTTGAGGGTTATAAATATTTAAAAATGTTTAACGTCTTTATATTCACTTAATAATCGGAATATTTCACCTTTTGACTTTTATATATATATATATATATATTGACTTTTATGTATATATAATGTTAAGTAATAAATACATGGATGACTTAATGATGCTCTGAATCCAATAATTTGGAATAGTTTTCACTGATGATGATGATGGATGATAGAGGGATATATTGCGTTGGAAGGTTATTATTAATAAATATAACATTAAACACAAAAAAACTATACATTAAAATTAAAAATTTTCGTTTATAAATTAAAAAAAAAAAAACTAATCCACAAAAAAATGCTAAACATAAAAAAATGTTGCTATTTTCAGTCTCAATGTTACACTAACGGACAATACATACATACATACCTAAAATTTTATAATATATATAAAATTTAAAAATATTTGATAACTAAGTTAACGTACAATTACTTCTAACTCCTTACTTTCCCCTTCCTGTAATTGAATCTTGAAGAAATTGTGTACAAAATTCAATTAATTACCTATTTACCAATTATTTTCCAATCGCTTTAAGTTGTTTACGATAAAAACGTATCTTGATTAAATATAATTATAATGTTAATTATGATTTTTTAATCTTTTATTACTTATTAACTCATAATCTAAATCGCTTATATACATATATATATATATATATATATATATATATATATATATATATATATATATATATATATATATAAGCGATTTACCACTCACTGAAATCACGAAATCTCCAAAACTATCTGTCCGATTAACTTATAATTTTACATAGTTACTTCTTTTGTGACGTAGACGACCACTAAGAACGGATTTTACGGAATACCTATCACAACAGATTTCAACTTTTTGTATTTCGTCGAGTATTAAACCTGTATGAGCTATACACTTAACGCGGGAGTAAGAGTTACTATAGCAACGGTTACGATGACAACGGATGATATGACAAAGGTTACCATAGCAACCTAAATTCACATCCAAATTAATAGTGTGACCAGTGAAGCGGGATGGAAATGAGATAGTATTATAATAGATACAAAGATATACACGAGAGTAAAGCTTCACTTTTAATTTGGTAGAAAATACTTTCATTTAAAAATAATTATAAACATGTTTAGTCTTACTTATTATATTTTATTTATATATTTTCATTTAGAATCAATACCACTCATCACTTGTGTATCAAATGGGAGTCAGGGCTATGATACCATACTTATCAAAATAATGTAAAGACACTCCAACTTAAAATAAGACTACGAGTGTTACAAAGGTGCTCTGAGAAGAACCACACAACAAACTCAGCTGGTTTTTTTTATTGTGATCACTGTTTCACAAACGTCAATATATTTATATCAATATAAGATCAACTAGAACCATCGCAATCGATTTGATATGCCTTTAATAAGATACAGTAATAATATAGTTGATACAGTGTTAACACTAAACCTACCGACAATTCTTGTATACCTGTTCCTACCGCACGCCGTCAAATTGATATGCAATTAAAAGTTATTTTATTATATAACGCATTTAATAATGGAAATAACTAAAAGTAAAGAGTGAAGAAAATATTATATTCATATTCTAAGAATTGTCATGTAGTTTGATAACGATATTATAACGTTTAAAAATGTGTAAGTTTTACAAAAGTTTAAGAACGGTCAATTTGACCGGTGCTTGATTGGTTTAGTTTTAATAAAGATGATTGTAGTATTATGAAAAATGATTTAATGACTCTATAACAATTGTTATAATTATAATTAATTTAATTGAACTTAAGATGATGAAAAAATAATAATAACCGATGAATTATTACTGAATATCTTATAATGTCCATAAAAAGTTAAAAATTGCAATTATGTATGATAATCATTTTGTGGCAATAATATAAAATATGTTTACATATTACAATAGATAACATTTTACCATACGTCTTTCTTTTTTTATTTGATTATCAAGAATTAATAAGTTAACTGGTTTTAAATTAACATATAATTCAACAAAAAAATGCATAATTTAGTTGCTATTAACTTTGAAAAAACTTATATATTGTCATCATCAATTTATCAATAAAAAAAACAATAAAAACAACAAAAATAATGTTTTAACTTTATTAATTTAAATCTAGAAATATTTAATAAAATTTTATTCAACATTAATTTGATGTATTGTAAGGAAATTTGTCAAAATTTTCAATTATCACTGATCCTAAGAAAAGAATTCGCTCTTCGAGTTAAAATTAACAAATTTTATCAAACTAAATATAATATATAAAGAATACGCGGTGACATTAACCAAGATGGCGGTTAACAAGATGGCGGTTCACAAGATGGCGATTATCAAGAAGCTTTAACAATTTCGAGCAATGTCTTATCATAAGTCATTTTATCCCAGTATTAATTAGTTTATCTAACATAAGCTTAACTGTCGTTTTGGATTCTGTATTTTAATATTCAAATTTATGTTAATTCATGTAATTTACCTCTATTTCATTTTATCGCTTCAGGGATATTAATAATAAATAGTACTAGATAATGGTTAAATAGAAGCAATTCCCTGAGAGAGTTTCGTTTTTTTCAATTACAATTTAATGTTTATTTAAATATACTATTCTATTAAATATACTAACATATTCATATACTAGGGGCGCCAACAGACCCTTAAATTCGACTCGCTGCGCTCATGATATCTCGGGTGCCGTTTGCATATTGAGTGAAGCGCGCCCAATGTAATGACTAATCGTTTCCCATTGACTTCAATGGGATAGCAGTTGTTTGACGATTATTCCTCAACAACATGACATTTTTCAATTATTTTTTTTAAAACTATCACCTAATTTGTGTCTTTTTGATTGCAAAATTTCATAATTTTCCGTCAAGTAGTTTTTGAGGCTATACGTGACAAACAATGTGAAAAAGTCTCCAGTAGAACGCTCCGCTCGTTTCGCTCAATTACAGTAAAAACACAACATTTCCAGCCGTCAAGTTAATTAAATTCCGCCATTACATTAGACATTCATCAAATTCCAGCGTAAAATATAAAAACATGCACATTCAAAGTAAGAATGAAACAAAGATTACAAAAAAAAAGTTTTTTTTTTAAATTTTAAATCAAGAAACTTTACTGATTAAAATATATATAAGATATAACTTTATTAATTCTAAAGTTGTGTCATATGAACTAAATAGCTAATAAAAACCTTCGAGATATTTTCATTATTACTTCATTATTACTTTAGTTAGTGAGCGTTCTTTGATAAGTTTGATACTTTTTATTATTATCAATGAATAATTTATTAAACTTTGATGATACTAAACGAAAAGTTGATCTTCCGATAATGTTTTAAAATGTAACTAAAATTTGCCTGTTCATTTTGTTAACAGTAACTAAAATTTGCCTGTAAATTTTGTTAACAGTAACTCAAATTTGCCTGTAAATTTTGTTAACATTAACTGAAATTTGTCTGTAAATTTTGTTAACAGTAACTTGACAGTAAATTTTTGTTAACAGTAACTAAAATTTGCCTGTAAATTTTCAAACTGTTTTCAAGCTATTTGGTGTGTGAACTCGAGCTGTTAGATTGTATCTCAAAGTCGTGATATCATTTTATAAGGGCGTAATCTTGTAAAGCGAATCTGACGGATATCTTCATAAAATAAGAAATGTACATCAATATATCAGAGGCTGTCAGTATCGGAGTTACCTTCCACCTTTGATGAATTGAATGAAATTTTTTATGTAAAGAAGACTGCGTTCGTTAGTTATTTTGCTTTGAAGAATTTTATAGGAATTTTGATTTAATAAGGCATTTTGTTATTAAAAATTTAATTTTACATTGATGTGGTTCATTTTGTTTTTTATTTTTTTTCTTTCCTGTTAATACTATGTAATAATAATAATAAGAACTTTATTTTTATTCAGGAAACACACACAAATTAATTAATATTAACAACAAATAGCTTAAATAATTAGGTATATGTATGCCACTGAAAAGGAAATGAACTCAGCTTAGAGCTGCTTTTCAGTTCAAACCATGTGCCAATGCTGCCACAGCATGTCGACAAAAATTGTAACTAGACAAAATAAACAAAGGGATTCACAAAAAAAAAATACAATGGATTGTTATCAATCTGATTATGGTGAAAAGTTATCGAGTTGTTAGTGTTAGATACTTAAGGTGAACACAAAAGCTGTCGTTGTACAGAATAAGGTATATATATATATATGTCGTTATGTCGTCATTTGACTGCAATTCACGGAATTGCATTAAGCGGCAAGCCCAAATACCTTTCCTAGTTTCTATACCTTTTTATCTTTCAAGTGCAATAAATAATTTAGTTTTATAGTTGCAAAATTCCACTAGCGATAACACCACTTATCATCAAGAGTTTTCTGCAATTCGTTCCATAAAAAATGCAAGCGTTTGTAAAATAATGTGTAAAAACCATGTAGAGGAACGTAATTTTTTGTTATGTATAGATATAGTTTGTCTATACTATAACTATACTATACTTAGATATAGTTTGTCTCATCCACTGGTTACTAAAAACAATCTAAAACATATTTTTTTGTAATGTATAGATATAGTTTGTCTATACTATAACTATACTTAGATATAGTTTGTCTCATTTTTTACTAAAAACAATCTAATACATCCTGAGTTCGCAGCATCATTTGTCTCCTCCGACAGGAGATGTGGAACAGAGAGTGGTTACAAAATGTCCAGTTGTTTAAAGTAACAAGAAAACAGATAATCTACTAATAACATGAAATTTTATACGTTTGTACGTTGAAATCTTGAAATCTATCCGTAAAATTTTTACCAATATTTCGAGTGGACCCTTACGTCTCTTTGGTGTCCAATGGTTAACCAATTTCGTTATCTAAGTTCGATTCCCATATTGGACTAATTATTTTGTGGTCCATAGATTACTTTACCGAGTATTTTTCTATTTCCGAGTATTTACATGTGAAAATTTTCGGCCATATATTTTTTTTTAGGTCAGCCACAGAAGTGATATTCAAATCCTAAGCATATTAATTAACTTGTCTAATACAAAGATGAATACCAAAAAAACTAAATTTAATCTGGAACTTACGTTTTTGACTCATTTGTAAGGTTGATATTATAATATACATCAAACATTGTTAAATTTCATTTAAAAAGAGCAAATTTTGAGTTTCTGGTCGGCTCTTCTCAGCAGAACTAGCAACAGCAATCATAAATTTTTTAAAACACTATTCTCTGCAGTTCACGTAAACGAAGCTGTAAGTAGAACTCAAAAACATTTAAAACTTTAATTCAGTATATCTTTAATAAAAATAAATTAATGTCATACAGGTGCCTCGCTGACTTCAGCCCAGGATAGGGAGTACAGGTTTCCAAATTTGGACCTGCTGCGTGCTCTGGCAGAGAAGCCCTGGATGGGCCAGGGTCCGAGTACTCGATGGGATACAGCACCTCGTATTGAACAGGACCTGGGCGTGTATCGACTCAATCATGAACCTCCTATAAATGGACTGAAGAGTTATGACGATGATATCCTAAGGTATGATTGATCCTATATTTAGACAGTTTGTGCTATAAAACCTTTTTCCACATCCAAGTGAATTAAATTTTCAAGAATTATAGTACATTTTAAAATAACTCCACATATTTTTTATAATTATATATATTATTTAACACTAAACCTATCAACAATTCTTGTGTACCTGTTCCTACCGCACGCGGTCAAATTGACCGGTAATTAAAAGTTATTTTATTATATAACGCAGGTAATAATGGAAATAACTAAAAGTAAAGAGTGAAGAAATTATTATATATATATTCTAAGAATTGTCATGTAGTTTGTTAACGATATTATAACGTTTAAAAATGTGTAAGTTTTACAAAAGTTTAAGAACGGCCAATTTGACCGGTACTTGGTAGGTTTAGTGTTAAACTCTTGTCAATCAAGTAACAGTTTTATCGTGGTTATATTTTTAATGCACCCCCTGGTTTCAAATTCAAGACAGTCTTGAACTCGCATCACCCCTATTATACGTGTAAAATTACACCCTAACATTATTTTTAGGGACGATGAACTCGCTAATGTCTTTAAGTATAATTAATTTTATGAAAAAAGATATCAAAATACAAAACATGATATTTTAATACTAGATAAAAACCCGGCTTCGCTTCATCTGAAATGTGATTCTACATTATCTTTTTCGGAATATTATTATAAGTTATTATTATTTGAACAGTGACTTAACTGATACGTGTGAATCTTAACGAACTCAAGATGGCGGAGTGTCAGTGACGTTTCGCGAGTGTCCAATATGGCGACTGTTATCTGTCAGCAACATTAGAATTTAACAAAATACTTGACAAACAGAATCATGCGGATATATGTTGTAGATTGGAAATCATTATTTTTTTATTTTTTATTATTCAAAAAAGGTTTCAATCAAGTCACACCTTTAAGAAATTATTAATATAGATTATTCAAAAGTATTTAATAAATCTGCATGTATATCCGTCGAAATATTCATATGTATAAAATCCTTTTCAAGATACCTTTATTTAATTAAAATCAATTTACCCAAAAAAAAAATTCTTGAAGGAGAATTCATGTAAAATATATGTAGGTACATAATAGTTTATATTTTTGGGACGTATATAGAGGTTATAGCTTTGAGTATATTTCAGAGTGAGTTCTCCGAAGCGGTCAGCAGTGGCTACAGCCCTGAACGCCGGGCGTCGCCGCCGTCAGCCAACTCCCGCGCTCGGTAAGGCAGTGGCGCCATATGTCGGCGTCGGTAAGCGAGCGGACACAATATTATAAACATTTATTTGTGTAGGACAAATTATTATAAACAATTATGAGTGTAAGACAGACTATTATAAACATTTGTTTGTGTAGGACAAAATACTATAAACAATTATTAGTGTAGGACAGATTATTTTAAACATTTATTTGTGTAGGACATAATATTATTAACATATTTTTGGTGTAGGACAGAATATTATAAACAATTATTAGTGTAGGACAGATTATTATACACATTTATTTGTGTAGGACAGAGGATTATTAACATATATTTGGTGTAGGACAGAATATTATAAACTATTATTAGTATAGGACAGATTAATATAAACATTTATTTATGTAGGACAGAGGATTATTAACATATATTTGGTGTAGGACAGATTATTATAAACATTTATTTGTGTAGGACAGAGGATTATTAACATATATTTGGTGTAGGAGAGATTAACATAAACATTTATTTATGTAGGACAGAGGATTATTAACATATATTTGGTGTAGGACAGATTATTATAAACATTTATTTGTGTAGGACATAGGATTATTAACATATATTTGGTGTAGGACAGAATATTATAAACAATTATTAGTATAGGACAGATTATTATAAGTTTTAATTTGTGTAGGACAGAGGATTATTAACATATATTTGGTGTAGGACAGATTATTATAAACATTTATTTGTATAGGACAGATTATTATAAACAATTATTTGTGTAAGACAGATTATTGTAAACATTTATTTGTGTAGGACAGAAAATTTTTAACATTTTTCAGTGAAGGACAGAATATTTAGACTAAAAGTAATAAATATAAAGAGATGATAATATTTTTCTTATCTTGGATGTTCTTGTTGTAAAATGTTAACAAATATACAAAAACTTTTATAAATTGGTCGATTATTTTATTAAAAATTTTAGAAAAATATTACAGAAATCCAGTTTTAAATGTATATTAATAATTGAATATACTTTTTCGATTTAAAAACCATTGCCTTTGTAACAACAAACATTAATATGATTCATGAATAAAGTTACTAAATAATAAATTTACATTACATAGAAAACACATATATGATTATTTAAAGGTAGCATAGAATAGATACGTTGTCCTAATATTAGTTTATTTTATCCAGGACTTGTTAATCACCGTTTAAATAGGGGGTTTGGTTTTAATATTGTTAAATTTCATTTAAAAAAAAAACTACTGTTTAGTTTCTGGGCGGCTGTTCTTGGAGCAGCGTTCCAAGATGGTAGCTTACTTACGGACTGACTACACTGACCTTTATTATTGTAATAATTGACGATTCTAAAGTGTGTGTTAGTGCTTACTAAATTAAAGATGTTTTGAATTTTGATAACAAGGTTGATTGATTGATTGGTTGACTGACTGATTGATTGGTTAGATCCGAATCTAAACTATTATATGACGTTTCTAATCTTGGCGGTTAGCAAATACAATTATAATGTCAAAATATTATAAGTGTTATCCTTTCAGGAGTTCTCAACGATGTGGGTTCGTTTTTCGACTCTCTCCGCGATAACCTTGAAACTCTTGCATCTCTCTCTCCACAACAGCGTTCCAATCTGTTCCAAGAACCGCCAACTGTGGTACAAGCAACTTCCTCAGGTAAGAAAATAAGAGAATAATTTATATTTAAATATTTATTTATTTATTTACCTTCACGCCATATCCCTTGCGGGGTAGCCAGAGGCGCCGGAGCGCCAAATGCTACGGTCCCTGCATACCTCTTTCGCCTCGGCCACAGACATCAACCTCTTCGTACGTGCCCTCCGGGGAGTCCTCATGCTTTTTACGTGACCTTCCTCCAGTATCATAGCTACTGTGTTTTCGAAGGTCACTCGAGGCCTCCCCTCTCTCTCTTACCGCTCACATTTCCTTTATAAATCTTTTTTACCATTCTTTCATCACTCTTTCGTTCGACGTGCTCAAACCACCTGAGCACGTTCTTCTTCATTCTCACAGTGACATCTTCGCTAGTACCTGCCATTCTGTGAATCTCTTCATTGCGGATTCGGTCAGCTAAACTGACTCCGCAAATTCGGCGAAGAGATCGCATCTCCACAGCATTCATCTTTCTTTAAATAGTTTAAATTTATATGAGATAGTTGTGTGAACAATAAAATTTAGGTGAACTTTTCCGTGTGAGCAGGGCCGTATTTGGAAGACTAGAGGAATTAGCACAAAGAAACGCCTAAATCCGGCCCTGTGTACTAGATGTTTATTATCTCTCTATCTCCCTCTATCTATCCTACTCTCTCTATCTTCAAGATTTAGTTTCAATTTTATTTCTTAACTTTAAGTAAATATCAATACATAATTCCTAAATATAATATAATTAAATAATAATAATTGAAGTTGTGGTTACTATCGTGTCTTACAAGGTTTTGACATTACACACATACATAAAAATATCTTAAATAAACGCGAGCGAGGCCGGGGCGAAAGCCGATATTATACAAATCATACCAGACAGTATGCGGAACAAAAGAACAAACACCCAAGCCTTCCATATCAAGGAAAATGTATCATTTTCCCACTTCCCATTCTATGTCCTTATTATTCTAATTGGGAACCATCCAACGTACTATATAGGCAGCTTGCATACAATATTCCTGATGTGTGATTAGAATTACTAGGAGCGCCAACAAACTCTCAATTTTGACTTGCTGCGCTTGCAAAATCTCGGGTGCTGTTTACATATTGAGCGAAGCGAGCTCAGTGTAAGCGACTCATCGTTGTAGACAATGTCAATGTAGTAGATATCATTGTAAAGCAAATTTTTCGAGCGATTTTTTCTCCTATTGACTTCAATGGGATATCAGTTTTTTGACGATTATTCCTCAACAAAATGACATTTTTCAAAAAAAAATTAAAATCATCGCCTAATGTTTTTTTTAATTGCAAAATTTCATAATTTTCCGTCAAGTAGTTTTCGAGCCTATTCGTGACAAAGAATGTGATAAAGTCTCCAGTAGAACGCTCCGCTCGCTTCGCTCAATTATACCTTTATATATCTTATCTTTAATTAAAGATAGCAAATAACTTTTTTTTATATAAATAATTTTCTATTGTGGACTTTACTTTATAAATCTCTAGACACCATAAAAAGTTATGATCCTGTTCTTAATACAGGATTATGACAAAGTTTATGTCGGAATATATTGCATATAACTTTTGTATGTATACACACACACATACATAATACATTATGTACTAAAGTTAGTGCGCCTGTGTGTGTAATCTTCCAATATGAATCTTTTGTATCCATTTTCTACTATTTCCAAAATGGCTGACCCCCTTTGAGGTTGAATCAGTTTTTTATCATCATAAACGAAAATTGAATTTGGGGGTAGACGAAATCTAAAAATTTACCCCTATTAATTTATTTTAATACCAATTTATTTATAAACATATATATATATAAAGTTGCGGTATGCCTAAGGTCAATGAACCACGCCTCAAATTACGCACCGGAAGCCCTAAGTTCATTTTAATAGTCAAATTGCAGTTTTATTATTTATTTCCTTGACGTTATTGTATTTATTTGACAGTTTGTTTTCTTTTCTGACTTATATTAACACTAAACCTACCAAGTACCGGTCAAATTGACCGTTCTTAAACTTTTGTAAGACTTACACATTTTTAATCGTTATAATATCGTTATCAAACTACATGACAATTCTTAGAATATGCATATAATATTTTCTACACTCTTTACTTTTAGTTATTTCCATTATTACCTGCGTTATATAATAAAATAACTTTTAATTATCGGTCAATTTGTCAGCGTGCGGTAGGAACAGGTGTACAAGAATTGTCGGCAGGTTTAGTGTTCATAAAAATAATGGACTGATATAGACTGGTGTCACTCAAAGGTGTCTGTCCGTCTGTCTACATACTAAATGCAAACATTTTTAATAAATAAATAGTTAAACAACCACCATTTGTTACTATTATTAAAATTCAAGATATCATTTTCTTGTAATTATTACTCAAGAAAAAGATTTTTAACGTTACTGCCAATTGTTCTGCTATATTCAATTTACAGTATCTTCTTATCAGTGCTAATAATCGATCTGTGGATTGAGCTAAGTTTGATATCTATCTCGGATTGCCGATTGGTTACAGTTTATCCAGTGGGTAAGTTAGTAAAAACGTCCATAATTATGCAATTTTGTTAGTTTGTGTTGATTTTTTGAGAGTTTTAACTTTTAATAGTCCATATTTTCTCATGTTTAACTGGGATTAAAATGATCCCTTTGCATAAAAAATAATATGATTCCTTCCTATATTTTTTTGGGTTTAATAGTAAATAGTCTTGGAAATATTTAATACATATATTTATTATTGTCATAAAAATAATACTACCTACCATAATTCTATCACAAAGTTTAATTAAGAAATAATTT
Organism: Melinaea marsaeus rileyi; assembly: GCA_918358865.1. NCBI lineage: Eukaryota > Metazoa > Arthropoda > Insecta > Lepidoptera > Nymphalidae > Melinaea > Melinaea marsaeus. The sequence goes on along the minus strand of OU911093.1, from coordinate 6,825,541 downwards.
AATTCAATTAAAATTCTGAACGGAAGTACACCAAATAGAATTTACCAACTATTCTGTTGTTATAGCCAGAGTATTGCAAGTTTCTTATGACTTTCCTTTATAACACTTTAATTATCCTCTATTCTACTAATACACTTAGAATAGATCAGAATATTCTGACAGTTGTTCTTTAGAATATCTATCAGAATATAAAAATTATATCAGTAAAGAGTTATCCGAAGTTTGACAAACGATAGAAGAGTTAAATCATTTAATGAGTTTTTAGAGGTCAAATATTGTATAATAATTATAAAAATAAGCCCTAAATCTAAACAGTATACTAAAACCATGATAATTATGGGGGCTCATGGGGTATAGAAGAATACCACCACCACTTTAAGAATACAAACCAAAAAATTAATTATACCTTATTAAGATGAGAGCGTTCACTCAATTAAATTACAAAATTACAAACACCTTTGCCTTTTTATAAGATTATAATTGTCTTATCTTTTATCTTTTACACAACAAAAATATATAATTTATATATAAATATTGTGTAGCAACGTCACGGAAGTGTTATTATTGTTAATATTATTGTCAATTATTATTGTTATTATTTACCTTCACGTCATATCCCTTGCGGGGTAGTCAGAGACGACGGAGCGCCAAACGCTACAGTCCCTGCATACCTCTTTCGCCTCGGCCACAGATATCAACCTCTTCATACATGCCCTCCGGGGGGTCCTCATGCTTTTTACGTGACCTTCCTCCAGTATCATAGCTACTGTGTTTTCGAAGGTCACTCGAGGCCTCCCCCTGTCTCTCATATCACTCACTTTTCCTATATAAATCTTTTTTATCATTCTTTCATTACTCATTCGTTCGACGTGCACAAACCTAAGCATGCATGCTCAAATTTACAAAATACAAACACCTATTTAAAAGATTACAATTATTATATCTTTTATCATTTACACAACAAAAATATATACACATTTTATCTTTCTGTTTTATCTGTGACAGTTTTTCAAATCAATACTCGTATGTTCTGAAGTTTAATTGCATATCTCGACATGGAGGGTGAAGTTATGTCATTGCGGAGTTGAAATAGAACAAGTTTAATATATATATTGATGGGACGCTGTAAACTTGGACAATATAACTGATTAAATTAGTTTTATACACATTATTGAGCGATGCGAGCGTAACGAGCGGAGCGTTTTACTGGAGTTGTTTTCATATTCTTTGTCACGAATAGGCTCGAAAACTACTTGACGGAAAATTATGAAATTTTGCAATCAAAAAGATACACATTAGGTGATGGTATTAAAAAAAAATTTTTAGACAAAATCCAAAAAACAAAAATTTTTTTTTATGTTATTTCAAAAACCGATATCCCATTGAACTCAATGGGAAACGATAAGTCATTGTACTGGGATCGCTTCGCTCAATATGCAAACGCACCCGATATTTCGAGAGCGCAGCGAGTCGAAATTGAGGGTCTTTTGGCGCCCCTAGTAAGTATAACTGCATACAGTATTGATAAATTGATGATTGATGAAAAGCATTGATGTTCAGATAAAATTAAAATTAGAAAAAAAAAAATTTCTACTCGTTTCTCATTATTATATTCATAAATTAAATTGCGTCAACACCAACAGGAATCGAACCTAAACCCTTGGAATACAATGTACTTTTTCCTAGGAGGTGGTGGTGGCGGCATCCGAAGACTCCACGCCCTTCGCCCTCTCAGACCCTCTGGCAACATCAGGTGGGATATCACAAAAACATTCATTCAATATCATTCAATATCGTACGCATTTATTATAACCATTCATTTCAGTTCAATACCATAACGTCAATCAATCAATTGATAGCTATGGTTTGACATCAAACTAATTGATTCAATATTTTACTATATATTATAAAGTTTGATGAGTTTGTATATAAATATACAGTAATACCCCCCTTTACGCGAGGGATACGTTCCAAAAAAAATCGCGTTAACTGAAATTCGCCTTTAACGAGGTTTATGATTAAACATAGTCAAAAATTATTACAAAAAAATACAAATCATTTTAATCAATCACTTTAATTCTAGGAACACTTTATGCAATACATACTCTTATTTTTTACGGAAAAATACATCTATTGTTGATGACTACATTATATTTATACACACTCTTTCGCGTAATTCGAGGCATTTGAGGGCGTAATTTGCATCCGCGTTATAGTGAAACCGCGTATAACGGGGTCGCGTAAAGTGGGGTATTACTGTACATTTATTATTAATTACGAAAATCATTCGAGCCATTATCCCGGGTAATAAAAAAACCATTTGTATTTAGATCTTACAACCGCAGATCGGATTTGGAGACGTACGCCAGTTATCCCGGGGCTAACCACCACGACCCGGGACTCCTCTGGACGGGGCTGGGACGGTAGATACAAACGCTATCCCTATATATGGATTCTGTTTGCAATGTGATTCTAATATTGATTTAAATCATGAATCTCCTGTAATTTTTGTGATGCATGTTAGTAACGTAAATATTTTGGTAATTTTTGTAATTTATGTCATACTAATAATAACTAAATATATTTTAAAACTTATTAAATACGTTAAATCATTAATTCATTAAAATTTAATTAAAATATCTACAAATTATATAATCTTTAATTGTTTTATAACATTTTAAAAAATTTGAATCTCAATTTCTAGTCAATTTTTGTAATTAAATATAAATATTAATATTTAATAAGTTATTCTTTAGCTTTAATATTATTTTGCTGAATATTTTCTGAAGGCTGATCCTTATCAATGTTATTCTATGTATATATTATAATCGAAATATATTTAATTGTCATTGTAATCTTTAAAATATTTATGTAATCAAATAATATTATTATAGCATATAATAAATGTGAGTTTGATTTATTTATTGTCCCCAAAATAAAATTTATTCAACACTAAACCTACCAAGTACCGGTCAAATTGACCGTTCTTAAACTTTTATAAAACTTACACATTTTTAATTATTATAATATCGTTATCAAACTACATGACAATTCTTAGAATATGCATATAATATTGTCTTCACTCTTTACTTTTAGTTATTTCCATTATTACATGCGTTGAATAATAAAATAACTTTTAATTACCGGTCAATTTGACGTCGTGTGGTAGGAACAGGTATACAAGAATTGTCGGTAGGTTTAGTGTTAAAACTAGAAAGAAATGAACTAAAAATGTGGTCAAAATATTGACTTTTCGATTATAACTAAAATGTGGTCAAAAGAATTAGTTTTGACATTTCGATTACAAAATTAAAATAGTAATAGAAATAAAATAGTAATAAAAATAGTAATAGTAGAAAATAATAGTCGGTATGTTTGTAAAATTTTTTTATTAATTAAGTTATTTTCATGATTTTAGGAGTTAAAACAAATTATTTTATATACATCTTATAGAAATAACATTAGAATCTAATCTACACCTTGGTATGGGCATGTTATGAGATGAAGGCATGTGGCCAAAGAGTGTTATGGTAGTGGAAGGATGGACAGGTAGAGGTAAGAGAAGATGGATGGATTGTATGAAAGATATGGAGAAGAAGGGAGTGTGTTCAGAGATGACGAGTAACAGGAGAGTATGGAAAAAACACAAAATTTGGGACAAGGGCAGGAAGATGATATAAGATCTGTCAAATAAATGACATAATAAAATAACAAAAAAAATCTAATTTCCTACAAAGTAATGTAATAATAATTGTCAAATATAATAGGTTAGAAAAAATGCTATCGCTTATAAAAATCTTATAATTTTGGTAATGGCACCTATTTGTGGTAACAATGGTGTTTTTGCAAGCATTTATAATCCATTAGGATGGGGGTAATTTACACACACACACACATATACGCACACACACAACAATAGGTAACAAGCTTTTGATCAAAACTTAGATCAGTAATAAATATTTATATACACACACACACACACACACACACAACAATAAGTACATGTAACCAGCTTTTGGTCAGATTTAGATAAATACTATAAAATATAGTAATATTTATCGCATATCCTCAAAAGTAAATAATAAAAAAAAAGATTAACAAGAAATCTTCTATGGACTTCTACTCTTTAGAATACTCTCTTACCAATTTTAGAATAGAGAGAGAAAGGGAGAGAAGATTTTACAAATCTTACAATACATATGTTTCTTTTCAAAAGAATCACAATACCTATACAAGCAAATAATAATACAATATATAAATAGATTAAACGTAAAAATACATTATATTAATTACATTTTTAATAGCCTTGATCATCTAGCCATTTTGATAATGACAACATATATATATATATATATATATATATATATATATATATATATATATTGAGCTGGGCGTAACCGAAGCTCTTAACCGTTTGGGACTTTGGGAGTTTGTGTTTAGTTGTCTCCAGAATGCGACGAGATAATTAGTTAAAAATTTTCTCATGTATGTCTGAGCCGAACGCGGATGTTATAGCGAAAACAGATTGAAAAAATGTTTAGCCATTTAAAAGTTATCAAGGAAAGAAGAAAGGAGAGGGGCTCAGCTCAACACCCGCCGCGCAAGGTTGGCGGATCCTATATATATATATATATATATATATATTTACTTTTACGATTACTTTATTTATATTAGTACAAAAGTCATTCCCTTAAAGAAAAGGGTAAATGAATATGACAGTAGTATTGGACCTCAGTTATAAAATACTTCCTTGACTTCTCCATACCATGTACGACTTTATCTAAATATTTAAGGGTCAATAACCCGGAGATTTAAAACCTTAAGGACTTAAGCCATGAAATATTTATGGGGAGTATTCCAATTCTTAGTTACGGATAAAACGTAGTACAATATGACTAATTGAAATAAAAAATGACTTAAACTGAAAGTAATTAAATTATAAGATACAAAAATATTCTTCATGTACGTTTGAGAAGTTATATATATTAATATACTATCTTATTCCCTCCCGCTTCGTTGGGCACACTATTAATTTGGATGTGAACTTACGTTGCTATGGTAACCTTTGTCATATTATCCGTTGTCATCGTAACCGTTGCTATAGTAACTCTTACCCCCCGCGTTAAGTGTATATCTCCTACAGGTTAAAAACTTGGCGAAATGCAAAAAGTTGTAGTTCGTTGGGATAGGAATTCCGTAAAATCCGTTCTTAATGGACGTCTACGTCACAAAAGAAGTAACTATGTAAAATTTTAAGTTAATCGGACATATAGTTTCGGAGATTTCGTGATGAGTCAGTGAGTGGTAAATCGCTTATATATATATAGATGAGAAGAAAATATTGTGATCATGAATTGGTTCTCAAAATGTCTGTTAAGTATCAATAAGGAAGACCATTATCGGTTATTGGGAGGAAATTGACAGCAATTGGTTATTGTGACATATCAAATAGAAATAATTTCACAGACGTACACACATTCTTTATATATACATTATTATAACTTTACGAGTCCATAAATTAAATGTATGAAATAATTTAAGCACAACAACAATACTATTTTCCGCCATTTTGTTCCTATATATAAATATTAACATACGTAAATAAAAAACAATCTTTAGATATATTTATACCTTCACGAGTCCATAAATTATAATTAAAAACAATGGACGGTTGTCCGCCATTTTGTTACCAAATATAATTTAAGCAGTGCCATTCATGTGGTCATTAACCTGTTATTATTTGGGGATGAACCTAAGAAAACAACCCCGTTTATAGCTGACTTGACTCCTCTAATACTGCACTAAGGTGACCGTTATTTGTAAAAAAATATATTCATTCAATATTATAATATATATATACAAATTATGTAACAAAATTACTTAACTTAACCGTTTGGGAGGCCTTTTTTGTGTGTAGTTCTCTCCAGAATGCGACGAGATAATTAGCTAAAAAATTTCTCATGTACGTTTGAGCCGAACGCGGATGTTATAGCGGAAACAGATTGAAAAAATGTTTAGCCATTCAAAAGTTATCAAGAAGAGAAGAAAGGAGAGGGTCTCAGCTCAACACCCGCCGCGCACGGTTGCGGATCCTAGTTATTTTTTTTTACATTTTTTTATAGAAAATTTATTTAAAAGCAAATAATATACTCATTTTTATATTACAATCAAATTTGTTATATTTTTTTTTGTATATTACTTAATATGACAAAATAATATGGACATACCCACATACTATACGACATGACCATTATTTATGAGGTCATTTAGAGGTCCATAATAAATATTTTTTTTTTATTGGTTTAAAAATATATATCATATTACATATTTATACGAAAAAATCAATGAAATGTAACAATTATTGTCATATTTATATTTAATTAAAATTTTATGAGAGAAATATAAAGAAAAAATACATTAACAAAATAATATAAAAAAATATAATTATATTAATAATATATAACATATATAATTATTAATTTAATTGTTAAATTAATTATTAATTAAATTTATTAATATTATGTATTAATATGATTTTAATTATAATTGTTTGTTTAGATTGGATTGGATTGGATTAGATTGAATTATATAGAATGGTCAATGTGTCTTAAGCTCGCGTCACCGGACGGAATAAACGCTTCCGTCGCTATATTTCTGTGACAATTCACAAGATTACAGAGATATTACAATAATGCATTAATATATACTAGTATCCGCCCCCGTGTGCTGCGGGAGTTGAGCCCCCCCCCCCCTTTTAAATAAAATATTACATATATATATATATATTTATTTATTTAGTACATTTTATGTGATGTTGCTTATAAGCATATTTCTAGGTTGACGATCGGTAAAAGCGGAGATTCTGATAACATTAAGTCTATGGAAGAAACAGTTTGTAGACCATAATTTCTGATCGGAATGAGATATTTTAACTCTGTTTTTTTAAAAACATAAACATTCCCAAGCTCTACAGCTCTGCCAATTTTCATTCAAATCGGTTCAGTAGTTGTTATGTGTTGTTGCTTCAAAAAGAGGTTTCCCAACAGTTAAGAGCAATTAAGTTAAGTTCAATTAGGAAATGTTAAACTTATTTAAATAGATAAGAAATCCCAAATTATCTATATATTAATATACTATGCCCATGCTTCGCGACGGACGGCGAAAGTGATCAAACATTTTGTTTGATTTTCCACACCACCTATTAGGTATGAAACAGGCGCGTTATATTGTTGCAGTATTTTAGCTGTAACTTTGGAACGGTTTGGACCTTTGCAAAATCCTTTATTGCACCTATTCAATATGTAAGGAGTCTTGTGTCCAAATTTCAGCTTTCTAGTTATTACGGTTTGGGCTGTAGAGCGATGAATGAGTCAGTGAGTGAGTGAGTGTCTTTGTGTTTTATATATTAAGATAAAGTGATTTAGTATAATTATCATTTGAACAAAACAAACAAGAACATTACTATAATTATTATTGCAATATTGCAATAATAATTGCAATATAATTTAAATTTGGTTTAAGTCCATAACTTGTGACATCTCATCGTATCTTCCCACTTACGTTATCTTTAAACTCTTTCGGTCGCTTTATCTCGATGCAGCTTTAATCCAATTCGGTGAAAACAATTGTTTCAAATTGTTAATCACTCCTAATTCAATTATACGATTATATAATTACTACCTTTCAAATTGGATGTATGTATGTATGTATATACATATGTACACACACAAACAAATGTGTGTATATACATACATATAAGTATGTGTGTGTATTCTAGTACAGTATCTATCTTATACCCAAACCCTGGAAGAGATTACTCTTTAGCATAAGTAATTTTATACTTTCACATTTGTATTTCTTTCTTTTTCTATTCTAGATCTTGTTTTTGTATAAAGAATATCATATCATATCCTATCATATCATAATAATCATTTTAAAATGAAGATAATTTAACAAGATTCAAGAAATATCTTCATTATGCATCAAGATACCTTTCTTAGAATAATTATTTTCATATCATAAAATACTTATAAAATCCTGTTAGTATGATCCATGTCCGGAATGTCGAGTCTTTGATCACTGTAATTAATACTTAAAGGAAGCTTCCAGGTATTTAGCGTCTTTATCATAAGTGCAATATTAAACTATAGCAGATAATTATAATAATATTGACAGATATATATATATATATATATGTCTAATAATCCTGAAGCGATACGTCAAAGAGTTAATATACAGTAATACCCCGCTTTACGCGAGGGATACGTTCCAAAAAAAATCGCGTTAACTGAAATTCGCGTATAACGAGGTTTATGATTAAACATAGTCAAAAATTATTACAAAAAAATACAAATCATTTTAATCAATCACTTTAATTCTAGGAACACTTTATGCAATACATACTCTTATTTTTTAAGGAAAAATACATCTATTGTTGATGACTACATTATATTTATACACACTCTTTCGCGTAATTCGAGGCATTTGAGCGCGAAATTTGCATCCGCGTTATAGTGAAACCGCGTATAACGGGGTCGCGTAAAGCGGGGTATTACTGTACAGAAATTGCAAATAATAATTGTAAAAAAAAAACAAAAATTCATTATATTACGTAAAATAATAATATATATATATATATATATATATATATATTCTTCTGATACGCGATCCCATTACAGTTCGAAGATTTAATACTACACAGACAAACTCACAAAAAGAAACATGTATACATATATCGTGTTTGACCTGCGCCAGCGCATAATACGATTATAAAAGTCGCAGTAACCATTAAAATCCGTCCATCAGTCAGTGAGTTGCGCGCGCGCCGCTAACACGCCATTCTAGCTACAAAATGTTGTTTTTCTTCATTATTTCATTGTTTTTGACGGCCACCCAAGCCAAATTCTATACGGATTGCGGTATGTATTCTATTATATATATATATATATAATAATTTGTTCTATCTATATACATTTTTATAGATTTAAGCTATAATGTACGCATTAAATCAACCGTGGTTAGATGTTACTATAGTTTTAATGAATCGATTTTTATTAAAATATTATAAAATGATAATGTAGATTTAAAAAGTGTATTATTATATAAGTTATAAAAAGTGTAAATAAATAGAAAAAATCTGTTTCACATTAATGCAATTACGTGGTATAGTTCCAGTTAACTGAATAATTGAATTATTATACTTTTTTTACTTATTTTATTGCTATTAATAAACGAAATGGTATTCTTCTAATTATTTTATATAACATTATATGTTATATAAAATTTAGATGTGTTTGCAATTTCACATTTAGATTTGGTAGCGATAAAATCGCTTCGCTTTTTGTAAATTTTTTTATTACTTTTCTATTTCAAAGAATATAATATTTAAATTTAGGTGTACTAATTAATAACTAAACTAATTACTAACTATAATGTATTTAGCATCTTTACTAATTAAACTAACTAACTAAAATGTATTTAGCAGTGTTTTTAATAGACATTTTTCTAACTGTATGTTCTTTATAATGTCTGATAATTTCTTAATCTTAAATATTAATAAACTAAAATTAAATGTTTATGTAATAAATTGTATGTAGTATCTAAAATAAATAAACAAAAAATTTATATACACAATCAACTATTAATTAACAGGCACACAGATAAAAGTGTTCTCAGAATCCATACACTACAATTATAATAACAGAAACCGGAAAAAGATATTTAATATATATATAAATATATATTTAATCATTTCAATCAATTTAATGAAATATATATGATAAACAAAAAAACACGAAAAACATATAAACTATATAAACAATATATATATATATATATATACAATTCCTAATCAACAAAATATAAAATTTTTTAACTGTTTTGAAATCAAATCTAAAATAATAATCAAAATGTCGCGAATCTGAATAAAAAGCGAAGGTTTTATATAATACTTAATTTATTTACTCAATGGTCCCTATTAAATAAAATGTCAAAAACATTAACCGAGATTCGGGAATTATTTCTTATCCCGTTACAAATTTAACCTTTAACATAAACATTGGACCTCTTTGACCGATTATTTTATTTCTTATTACAATATTATACAATAAAAATACTAGGATCCGCCAACCGCGCGCGGCGGGTGTTGAGCTGAGTCCCTCTCCTTTCTTCTCTTCTTGATAACTTTTGAATGGCTAAACATTTTTTCAATCTGTTTTCGCTATAACATCCGCGTTTGGCTCAAACATACAAGAGAAAATTTTTAGCTAATTATCTCGTCACATTCTGGAGACAACTAAACACAAAAAAAGGTCTCCTAAACGGTTAAGAGCTTCGCTTACGCTCAGCTCAATTAAACATGTTGACTATGATCTGACACTTCATGGAATGACAAATCAAAACTAGACTAAAGTAGTATTAAAACTAGAATACAATTAAACTATATCTATAATCTGTACAATAATTAACCCATTTTTAATCTAATATAATAAATGACAAATATATATGTGGAGAAATATGAAGATGTAGTGTAGTAGCCTTATTCAATATGCATATGCATACTATATTTTGACAATACCAATGGCATTGCCAATGCCACACTTATTTTCTAAATACGTTCTGATATGTTGAAAACATTTTCTTAAAAGAAAGTGATGTCTATCCAATCTAAACTAACGAATTAATTAATATTGAACTTTTTATAAAAGAATAAAATTATAAACAAAACAAAAATTCTATAGGATAACTTTCCGAATTACAAGGAAAGAACTACCAAATAAAAAAACTCTTCAAAGACACAAACAATACGAAAGTTACGAAAGTTTCGAAAGCTATACAATAAGTATTATATTAAAACATTCCAAAAACTTCAGAAGTATGAAAAAAGTATTTAAAAACAAAAAACGGATCCTCACAGCTCCGCTTAATATCAATATTTTATTTACTAGACATACAAATAATGAGTTCTGAAAAAGGAAACAAAGTGACTATTAAGAATTTCTGTCTGTAAGTCTTATTATACCTCTATCAATTGCTCCATGCCTACTAGATAGAATTACATGAGACAAACAGCCTTGAAAACAAACAGGATTAAAACAACGCTTCAGTATAATAGCATATTCAAATGTTCCGACTAAGTAGAAAATATTTAGAATTCCTCAAACATTGTGCATAGTTTAAGATTACAAAGTTTCTGATTCAATATCCCACAGCTTTGAAAACTTTGCAAAGAAAACTTTGAAAGATATTAATAATGGATTGTCATCTTAAAAGATTGCTGTCCTAAACAATACAACTGCAAAACGCTGGTTGAGGAAGGTAAGAACTTATATAAAGAAAAGTAAAATTTTATCCTTACTCTATATCTATATTACGGACAATGATGATTGATGTGTGGCACGTCATTTTGATGACTAATACGTGATCTTCTGATGACAAGAGCTAGAAATAACAACAGCTGAAAAGAAAATAAAATATCAGTAAACAATATTCTATTAGAGTTTGTATGTTTAACTTGGAAAAGAGAACAAAAAACAGGAATTTTAGCTAAATTCCTGTTTTATTTATTGTAAAAAGTATTCTAATACAATATATAAACATGTTTTTATTGAGGCTGCAGATTTGAAAAAAAATGTCTCAAACTAGGGGATAAAAAATAACATAATAATAGTGAATGAAGTGGAAATTGGCAGATATTACGTGGATAGATCTGATGTAATCTATGGAATGGAGCACAAGGTTTTCGAAGCAAACACTTAGTGCAAGATGAGATAATAGCTACTGCTGACAAAACTGATATAACAAAGAATGAGAGACAGAAATTTGATTCTTTAAGGGATCTGATTAATATATAAATTATTTTTGTTATTTATTTATATTTTTTCAATAAATAAAGTTTTTTTATTGAGTTGAGCGTAAGCAGGCTCTTAACCGTTTGGGCTTAACCTTTATTGTGTTTAGTTGTCTCCAGAATGCGACGACATAATGAACTAAAAATTTTCTCATGTATGTTTGAGGACCACGCGATGTTATAGCGAAAACATATTGAAAAAATGTTTAGCCATTCAAAAGTTATCAAAAAAAGATCACTCCTGCCATAGACAATACTTTAGAGCTGCCCTGCGCGTGCGAGCAATGTGCTAAAAGGTGACAATTAGTCCTAATAAATCGATATTTCTTGTAGCTATTCAGATAAAAGGAGAGGGCTCAACTCAACACCCGCCGCGCACGGTTGGCGGACCCCAGTAATATTATTGATACTTAAAATATTGTTACGTAAAACGCGTCAGCGAGCATCAAAGTTCACGTCCAATAATAGATATATATTGCTCATAGTAGTAATATTCAATGTCAATAAACTTATCACTTACATGTGTATTATATTATATGATATAAATGCTCTCGAAGTAAATGGAGGTTGAAAGGTTACGTACTTTATAAAGAAATCAGGGCTGTTTAAAATTTCTTGATCGCAACAAATACATAATGTATTTACGGTTTATATTATTTTTGAGCAAAACGAGCGTAGCGAGCGGAGCGTTTTACTGGAGACGTTTTCACATACTTTGTCACGAATAGGCTCGAAAACTACTTGACGGAAAATTATGGAATTTGCATTCAAAAAGAAATAGATAAAGTGATGGTTTAAAAAACATTATTTTTTAATTTAATAATGTCGTGTCGTTGAGGAACAATCGTCAAAAAACTGATATCCCACGAAAGTTAATAAGCAACGAGTCATTACACTGGGCTCGCTTCGCTCAATATGCAAACGGCACCCGAGATTTCGCGAGCGCAGCGAGTCGAAATTGAAGGTCTGTTGGCGCCCCAAGTAATATTCAGATATTACTTATTATACATATGAATACAGTAATCTCTGACAGTATCTGCACAAGATGTCTGACATTTGAAATGGTATCAATTAAAGTGCCCACTAAGAAAGGAGTTTGCAAAATTTAATCTATTAACTATTGTGCGTCATACTTGCCGCCATTTTGGAATAAAGAAATGAGGTTACAAATGAATTACAAATTAACGAAACTGCCCTAATTAATAATATTTGTTTAAACATAAATACAAAAAACAAAAAAATATATATATTATGAAGGATTTTTTAATTATTATTCATTTAAGACTTGTTAAGTACATGTAGTAATACTTTTTCTACTTAACATTAATAGTAAAATGGGAAAAGGCTTAAATATATGTCAATATAAAATGTAGTTCATAAAACTCATTAGTTTGTCCTCAGTCCTCATTAGCTTTAACAACTTTGTTTAAGTATTTTAAATATTTATGAAATGGTAGGATTAAACTAGAAAATTTAACACAAATTATAAACTTATATTTGTGTACAAAGTTATATGTTTATTTAATTAATATCATTTTAGATCAGATTCTATTAAAATGTCTGTTCTGATGAATTATATTTATTTATTTATATATTTTACACTTCAAATCCATACCAGTGATCACTTGTGTATCAAATGGAAGTAACAGGAGGACTTATTTTGATATCGTACGTATCAAAATAAGCCCTTCTGTAAAGACACTCTCCAACTTAAAATAAGGTTAAAAACGCGCCCTAAACCTAGAAGAACCACACAAAAAACTCAGACGGTTTTTTTTTTATTGTGATCACTGTTTCAGAAACGAATTTATTATTTTAGTTTGAGAAATTGAAATATTTTCTTACACCTATTAATCATTATGAAACATGTAATATCTTAGTCTTTCTCACAGTATATTAACCCCGAAACAAAAGATTACTTCAATTCTAATTACTTATTTATATCAAGTCACTGATATAATTAAGATTATTTATCTTGTGTCAATGTTCGCGATAATTAATTATTTTATTAATGAATAGGTTTTATTTATAAGTAATACATTATTTAAAAGATTTAATGAAAATGATCAACGTTTACATCTTTTTTAAAAGTTTCATTAATGTATATGTAAGCAAAAACTTTTTTTATCTACATGTCTAATATCTTAATTTAAGTTATTAATGCCAGCCAATAAGTGCAATCACCTGCAGTCAAAATATATCGCATGAAACCCTTAAATACAAACCATTATATCGATTCAGGTGTTTCAAACGCACAGACTGCAAACAGTTTGAAGCGTGCTCACAATCATAGACATATCAATTATATATATATATATATACTTGTTCACAGAACACTGTTGCGTTAGACCTATCATATTACGTTTGTGTGTGTGTTTGTCATTCGACCATAACGAGTACAAACTACACTTCATTACTGAATACACGTGAAATATTCAATTGATTTTCATGCCACCATTTTTTTTTATATAAAAATTCAATTGAATGGGAAATACGGTCAAATACGACACGTATGTACATTAGATTCAATTAATTATCAACCTATTTCAGTATTACCTATATTTACTAAGATATTTGGAAAAAAAAATTTCACTCAACCATTTTTACAAAAATAACCTTTTGCATAAAAACTATTTGGTTTCACTACTGGCTCAATAGATGCAGGTGTTGAGTTATGGCTGAATATTTCAAAGCCTTTGAGGAATCACAAGACGCGTTTGCATTTTCTGTGATTTATCGAATACATTTGATTGTGTAGCATGATACTAATTATAAAATTACATCACTATGACCCTTGATTTGATTAGATTAGATGTGAATGGAAAGTGGTCCTCAGGTTCTTAGCAAACCACCTGGTTTGATAAGAACCTGAGGACCACTTTACTAGGTACTTGTGGCACACCTGTGCCACAAGTACCTAGACAGGTGTGCCACAAGTAACTAGACAAGTGTGCCACAAGTATCTAGACATCGTAAATATGTAACTTTATCTAACTTATAATCATTAAGGATGACAAATAATTATCCTACAATTCAAACAGTTCTAATAAGTACTTCATTATAAGTACAACTACTTATAATGTAATATTGATTTCTTTTCTAGTGTTGAAACATTATTATATAGTTCATGGCTGTGGCACATTTTTCGACTTCTCATACATATTTTCTTTATTACTCGCTCAAATACTTACATATCTCATAATTAGTCTAAATCTTATTGTAAACACATGTTTTCAGGGTCCAAGCTAGCGACTGTGCAAAATGTTGGAGTAAGCGGCTGCGCTGAAGATGCAAAGGAATGCGTGCTGAAGAGAAACACCAACGCTACCATCACTGTAGACTTTACACCATGTAAGTATTTTGAATCCAAACAAGTTTAAGGTCTTTAAATAAAACAAACTCCTAAAAAACAGTATAAAAGAAAAATATTCATGATATTTCAGCTGAAACCGTTACCAGCTTGGAGACGGTGGTTCACGGAGTCATTATGAACCTTCCAGTACCATTCCCCATGCCGCAGCCAGACGCCTGTAAAGACAGCGGCTTGACCTGCCCTTTGCAGGTAATTATGTTATTATAGTTATTTATAACGCCTAGTTTGAATAACTGTTTCTGAGTGAAACGACACAAAATACTCTTCCTTCCTTCCTCTCATATAATTTTATTTGCAAGTAGCACCTTGCGCTATAGATGTAATCAGTTTCAATTATATAAAAAGTATTTTATTTGTCATTATGTAAGTATTACGCATGCATGCAAAATGCATGTTAATTTATTAATGAATGATTTACAATTAGTATTATCGAAATATTTTTATTGGATCCTTATCAAGTCTTAAGAAGATTTCGATACATTTTTTTGGTGATAAAATTATTTTATTACAAATTATCTCAATAAAAGTAGAAGCTTATTTATTTATTTATAATTTTTTTTTTTTTTTTTTTTATACTTTCTAGGTTAATGCTTGACTACATTCCACCTGATGGAAAGTGGAAATGTAGTCTCAGATGGTAAAGCGCATTAACTTAGTAACCTATTCACTCTTCTCTTGAAGACGCCCACATTGTATTCGGACGGAAATAAATAATAAATAAGTAAATGATTTGTAAATAATACGTATATTTATTTCTATCATAAACATTTTTACATATAAAACTTAAAAAAATATTTATATTTTTTTATATTTATAACAAAAATTTACCAAGACTGATACTTAAACAATTTTTTGTTAATATTATAACATTAGTGAAATAATCTATATAATAGCAACTAAAATATATTTTCTTACAGTCCGGCGTGCCAGCGTTTTACAAAGCAACACTACCAGTCCTCAAATCCTACCCCAAAGTCAGGGTGCAGGTGAAATGGGAACTCAAGAACGGAGACGGAGAAAATCTAGTCTGCGTCATGATTCCAGCGAAAATTAACTAATTTTATTTTATACTCCAATATATTTCAAACCACCAAAAACTATAATAACGTCTATGGAATGGCGAAAACTTGCTATTATTGTTAGGATGTGTGAATTATTTTTTGTTTGCTGTGTGAATTATTAACATAGAAATCGCTAGGAAGATCAAAAATTGTCTGTAAGATTACTTTCTATATGGAACTGTTGATAATAGTTGAAATTATTTATACTTCAAGGGGTTTTAAAAATATTGATTTTATTTTGGTCACGTTTTTGGAATTTTTGACGTAATTTCAACATTTGTCACAAAATAAATCATTTTAAAAATTGTGTGTTTATTATAAATTGTATTATTATAAAACTGAAAAAGAGGATGAATAAATAAAACAAAAAAAATATTATATTATATATTTTACTTAATAACTAAAACTATTTGTATAAAAATAAAAAAATCGGTCCAGCCTTTACTGATTATACAATTTTATTGTTAAAAACAAATTTATAGTTTTGACTAGCTCGTATAAAGTATGTATATCTGAATTTTTATTAATGGCAATACAATTAATTGAAAATAAAAGAGTATTTTTTCGTCTGTGCACACTTAGTCATATTTTCACTTTCAAACACAACTAATTCATTTGACATTTGAACTGTCTGATTTACAAACAATTTGAGCGAAGCGAACGTAGTGAGCGGAGCGTTCTACTGGAGACTTTTTCACATTCTTTGTCACGAATTGGCTCGAAAACTACTTGACGGAAAATTATGAAACTTTGCAATTAAAAAGACACACATTTTTAAAAAATTTTGAATGTCCTCAAAAAAAAAATTTTTTTTTTACTTTCATTTTAAAACGATGTGTCAATACATTGGACTCGCTTCGCTCAATATGCAAACGGCACCCGAGATTTCGCGAGCGCTGCAAGTCAAAATTGAGGGTTTGTTGGCGCCCCTAGTATATATATCATTTCTTTTTAATAGATCCTTTGCACCGACAACAGAGCTGCTGAATAGTTTTATCCTTTTTAAAACATAAATTAAACTCCTGCTTAAATATCTTCCTATACATCGACTCTTTCACCGGAATCAGATTCTCTTTCTCACACTCCACTGCATACATGTTGTACATTTGCTTTATACTCAAACTACACTCCAAATACTGTTTCTTTCTAGAGAATTGTTTGATCGGTTTAGAGTCTACCGTACTGTATGACATTATATGAGAACGCACCCGTTCTTTCACTTCAGAGGACAAAGTGTGTGAGCTAGTCTCTGATAGCCCCCTACCGTCAGGTTTTGGTAAATTCATATCAGATTTACTCAAATGCACATTATATACAGGTTTTTGAGATATCGCCAGCGTACCCAAGTAAAAATTCTTGCACACAGTGTACCTAACACCTCTCACTAGAAAGAAATATTTGAATGAATACTTCCTCTTGTGAACGTCACCAATTTTGTTGTGTTTTGTGCAATTCCTTTCCGTTGTGTTTAGTAGAAAATGTTTCTTTTCGTTGGCATTTAAAGAGTAGAATGCTTTGAATATATGCTGCCTGTCAACATCGTTGATTCGATCATTGCATTTGTATCTACATGATTTGAGGCAGTCTTTTGTGTTTCGTACTTTTCTCTCCGGTACATACTTACCCCGTCTGTTAATGTACGCCTCACCCCTCTGGTGTTTTAGTTTCCGTACATTACACGCCCACTTGCTAGGATTTGGTATCTGACTGCGAGCACGTTTCTTAACTGATACGTGCTCCACTTCTATGTGACTATCTTCTGTCTTGCACCTGTAGAATGATTTTTTTACATATGAATATATATATTAGTGTAATACTATATGTAAACACTAATACTATATATATATATTAGTGAAGTAACGAATGTAATTTTTTTAACATTGATCAATGTCTGCTTTCGAAATTCGCTAATATTAATTTATTCAGTTAGAACATTTCATTTTCTTTCGTGGTAGGAGTATTAACTATGTAATATTAATGACACTGTGTAGAAACAATAATGTGATTAGAAGGTTATTTTTTTTTTTAAAGACAAAAAAATTATGGCATTTCGTTTTTATATGGTTTTAAAAAAGAGAGGTTCTCAAATCGAGTGTATTTTTGGAACGAAGATAGTTAACACGTCTTAAGTTAACACGGGAGTAGTGCTATTCGGTAGAAATCGTCAAGTAACGAAATGTCGTAAGCTGTGTGCGTGCGTGCGTGCGTGCGTGTGCGTGCGTGCATGCATGCGTGGAACACAAGGTTGTACGGACACGTGGAAATTTTAAGAAAACGCATTTGTTGATTGTTTTATTATTGCAATTTAGTTTTGAAGAACTGCTGAGTATGGGAAGCGCAAACGTCAGAGTGCAAATAAAATACCGAAAGGCCAACAACATTTCGTTTCTGATGTGATTCGTTCCTTTAGATTATTAGCTTTAAAAATAAAATTACTGATTTCATTTCGAATTACATTCAAAGTTTAAGAAAAAACGTAGTAATCTGTTCTGCATGTAATAGCGTATATACTTCTTCCCTTATGTACTAACCTTATATATTACAAATGCCTTATGCCTTAAAAAACAGTAATAAACTAATCAAACTTTTCTTTCATACATCCCTTAGATATCTGATTTGTCAATCAACATTTTGTTCATCATATCTACATGAACAAACCATCCAAGCATTCCTAGTCACTAAATCTTCTTTCACATCACAACACTCTTACAACACTATTCCTTATCTCATCACTCAATTTCACACATATCATGCTTTTTTGAGCTTTTACTTCAACCGCATTTATCTTACTTTCATACTCAAAAGTAATGTTGGAACGCCTTATGTACAACCATACAAGCAGTTTTTGAAACTTTTGACTATTTGTAAAGGCGTTGAATGCTCCATCTACCATGTTCTGCATTCACTGTTCTTTCAATATACTTCCCCAGTGTTCCATCTCTGGTGAACACATAATGCAGATATATAAAATCTTTCACTTGTTCAACTGAATCTCCATTAATCAAAATATTGCAAACAGTCAATCTTTCGTTGTTAAACTACCAAGACTTTCATCTTACATTGTCATTTATTCCTTTCTACGTTAAAGCAGCTTGCAACATTTACCAACTTATTAGCTGATGATGCAAGTATTACTTGGTCATCTGCATGGAAACTTGTTTCACTGCATTATAGAACTAATATCAAATGACATAGTAAAGACTGATAATGTGATTACGAGGTTTAGTTACTTTTTCTTGTTTTAAAAAATGTAAGAAATTTAATATCTTCAAATTGCTTTTTTTATATGCATTTTTGCAAATGAATTGCTTGAATTTTGCAAATGTGTTTTATTATTATTTTTTTATATCTAAGAGTAGGGCAAATGAGCTGGCAGGTAGTATGTAAATATATGGAATCAGCCATGAAAATTTGTTACATCACTAATACATATATATATTTGTAATATAGAATATTGTAAACTATACTGAGATTACTTACACAGTGGATTTTTCATTGACCATCTGAATATTTGGCTCAACCTTAGCAACCACACAGTGTGCGTCTTTCAAATATGTTTCATAAGGGCCATAGTATGATTGAGGCAGACTATTACTTAGCAAATGTTGCTTAAAAACTGGCACCTGCGGTAGAATTACATGTGACGTTATTTGCAGCTGGCTCATATCTCCCTGTAGCACCTGGGATGTCATTTGTGTCTGTAAGGGTTGAACATTTTGCAAATGGATTTGATGGCACACAGTTTGATTCTGTGATATAAGGTGCTGGCTGGATATATCGTGGATGTGCGATGATACTGGGATATGTAGAGACTCTGATGTAATGGTCTGCTGGTAAGAAACTTTGCCTTGTGACTGAAGCGAAGGATGAATAGATACGGACGGTGGGTACACTTGCACTATATGCGGTAAACTAGCAGGCGCTTGTATCTGGTCCATTGTTTACCTGGAATATGCGGTTATGATAATATGAAAAAACATAAATATTGGTGATAACTTAAAAATTTATAGTTATATTAGAAAAGGATCTGAAAGTTCATATGCGTATTATCGAACAATTTAATGACTATTAAATACGTAAATTACTTCGGTAATTGCTTGAATAAAATCGAGTTACCTTTTATATATATATCTTTTAAATTTTATGATTGTTACTCCTTATTTAATAACTATTTACAAACTAAACGTACTATGCCACAGTTCCATCTCCATAACAAAACAAAACAACATGGTGGCTATGGTTAACAATTTTGACATTATATACTTCAATGTTGCTGTATTCAAAAGAAATTTTGTAAAACCGGTACAAATAAACCGCAAGAAATATGAATAAATTTGCTTTCTACTCCTTTTCCAAAGAGAAATAATGTCAAAGTAAATAAATGTTTTTAAAATTTTAAAGCAGCAGAAATATTAAAACAAATCTACTTAAACCGCTGCTTGCATAAAAAGTCATAACTCGTGAATAACTAGATCAGTTTACATATTTGGTATGATCCTAATATTCACAAAGTATGGACTGGGCCCGTGGAAAAGCGTTTCTTGGTCTTTAGTTTACAATATATCTAAGTAGGTTTTATTTTGCAAAAATAATAAAACAAAGTAAATTTTATGTTTTTATTTTTAATATTAAGAAACATACATTTGTTATTTATTATATGAAAAGGTAACAAATTACAAATCGTCAGTTACAAACAATGAAATGTAACATATGCATTATGAATTTTACTTATATTTATTAATAGCTACACATATATTCTTTTAAAAACGTAAATTCTACTGCATAACAGTAGTCATAACTTAAAATATATTAACGTTGGTAACACAGGACATTATTAACATTTGAAAAAAAAATATCATTAGACAAAAAAGTATGCAATACAGTTTTTGCAATTTTTTTTATTGTACATTCAAATTAAAATTATATACCATTCTTAAATAGTAGACTTCTATTATTCGTAGTTTCTTGTTCCTCTTTTTATGTCAAACATTACACAACATTACGCTAGAAAATATATAATATAGGAAACAATAAATTAATTTCCAAATAGTTTTTTATACCAAATTTTGTAATACTTGAAAATTAATACTCATATAAGATAAAAATCTTTAATTATATCTTTTATCTTGAAATTTGTTTTCTAAAAAGTTGTACACATAATCGTATACCACCAACATTATTGCACCACCCGGACCTAATCTGAGAACTTTTGGCAATAATCCTTTGTAGAGGGCGCGGAATCTGAAAAATATATAAATATATAGTCATTTATTAAGACCAACTTATCGAATGGATTGCGATGGTTACAGATTGTAAGTTGCTCGCTAAATATATTGACGTTTGTGAAACAGTGATCACAATAACAAGGGGCGCCAACAAACTCTCAATTTCGACTCGACGCGCTCGCGAAATCTCGGGTGCCGTTTGCATATTGAGCGAGGCGAGCCCAGTACATTGACGCATCGTTTCCCATTGACTTCAATGGGATATCAGTTTTGGAAATAAAAATTAAAAAATTTTATTTTGGATATTTTTTAAAAAAATTTTTTTGAACCTTCACCTGTGTGTCTTTTTGATTGCAAAGTTTCATAATTTTTCGTCAAGTAGTTTTCGAGCCAATTTGTGACAAAGAATGTAAAAAGTCTCCAGTAAAACGCTCCGCTCACTTTGTTCGTTTCGCTCAAAAAAAGCCGACTTAGTTTGTTGTGATTCTCAGAGCAGGGCGCGTTTGGTATACTCATAGACTTATTTTAAGTTGGAGGGCTCATTTCCATAAGTATAGTATAAAAATAGTCCTGACACTCCCATTTGATACACTAATCACTGGTATAAATTCAAAGCGGAAAAGATATAAATAAATAAAATAAATTATAGTAATTAATTATCCTGCTAATTATTCAAAATAGAAACGGCGCTAATAACAATAAGATCACTGACAGTCCAATAATTATTTTAGCGTTGTTATACTTCAATAATGCTTAACACTAAACCTACCGACAATTCTTGTGTACCTGTTCCTACCGCACGCCGTCAAATTGACCAGTGAATAAAAGTTATTTTATTATATAACGCAGGTTATAATGGAAATAATTAAAAGTAAAAAGTAAAGAAAATATTATATGCATATTCTAAGAATGGTCATGTAGTTTGATAACGATATTATAACGTTTAAAAATTTATAAGATTCACAAAAGTTTAAGAACGGTCAATTTGACCGGTACTTGGTAGGTTTAGTTTTAAGAAGCACACAATTAGCAATGACTTTACAAATAAATTAACAAGTAAACATATTATTTATATAGACATAATGTCAGTAATTAACTAAATACATTATTTTATTTTAAAACGTAGAATTACGAATACTTGGAGTACGTCCAACGAATGTTAACCTGCTTTAAGAAAATAATGGCTATGCAATATATATTGATTTCAATATCTAAATTGAGGAGCGTAAAATTTAATATTGTTAAAGCATGAACTGAAAGGTGGAAAATAATTGAGCTGAGCGTAAGCGAAGCTCTAAACCGTTTAAGAGACCTTTTTTTGTGTTTAGTTGTCTCCAGAATGTTACGAGATAATTAGCTAAAAATTTTCTGTATGTTTGAGCCGAACGCAGATGTTATAGCGAAAACAGATTGAAAACATGTTTGGCCATTCAAAAGTTATCAAGAAATAAAGAAAGGAGAGGGGTTTAGCTCAACATCCGCCGCGCACGGTTGACGGATCCTAATATTTGTATTCCTGTTATTGCGTAAGCGAAGCTCTTAACGGCTTGTGAAACTTATTTTTGAAGTACACACATAAAAACTACTGAACCGATTTGAATGAAAATTAGCAGAGCTGTAGAGCTTGGGAATAGGCATGTTTTTAAAGAAACAGAATTGAAATATCTCATTTCGTTCAGAAATAATGGTCAAAAAACTGTTTCTCCCAAACACTTCACGTTATTAGAACCTCCGCGCGCTTGACGATCGTCAACCTAGAAATACGCTTATAAGTAACATCACATAAAAAAAATAAATAAATATACAAAATTATATTTTATTTAAAAGGGGAGGGGGCTCAGCTCAACTCACGCACGACGGCAGATCCTGGTTATATAAAGTTTTATTAAAATAACAGTAATTTCCCGCGAAGTTACCGTTATAGTAAATATCATGGTAACCTTGATTTAAAATGTCAATGAAAAGCATGGACGAATCTCTATGGATATTAGTTTAAAAAATTAATAATAAAAAAAGAAATCTTAGAAAATAAAAGGAAAAGTATAATAGTAAAACTCATGGCAACTTTGATTTAGAATGTCAATAAAAAGCATGGACGAATGTCTGTGGATATTAATATAAAAAAGAAAAAAAAAGAAAAAGTAATAAAATAAAAAGAGTAATAAGATATCTTTTTCACTTTCACTTAATCGGTTTTAAATTTAAATTACAGCTTTTTACAAACAAATCAAGAATAACCGAAGACTTACATATTTTATTAGATTAAATAGTTATAGCAAAAATTATATTAAAAAAATGATTTATAACAAGTAAATAAAAATCAAAATTTATTAACGATATGATATAAATACTAATAAATTATCAATTATCAATAATTATTTGATTAACACATTAAATATTATTAGGAAAATATATTTCATAATGTTATTCGATTTGTTAACAAAGACTTTTCCTTATAAATGGATATAAATAGCATTTCGCATTTTGTGTTATTTAATTATAGTCAAATAAAAAAGGATAAAAAAAAATATAATACAATGAATATATGAAAAAAATACTTAAAATTAGTGAGAAAGAGAGAGAGAGAGAGACAGTGAGAGAGAGATAGAGTGAGCTGGTGGCTTCGATAATATGGATTTTTACATAATTTTCTAATTCACATTAAAACTTTATAATAATAAAGAATAAATTAATTACAAATGCATTTTTTTTTCTTTTTATATTTTAGTTTAGTTTATAATAATTTGAATATTTAATTTTTATTATTAACAGGTTTTTATAGATTGTTAATTAATGTAAAAATTAAAAATTATGCAAACGTTTTGGGAAATCCTAACCGCCAAATATATAGATAAGGAAATAGTTTTAAAAACTTTGTAAACCAAAAATTTATACCAAATAAATGATATTCGCTGATTCATTCATACTTATTCAAGATCGTCACTATATACATTTAACATTTTCCTTATGACTCACAAACGACTCGTTTCTATTAATATATATATATATATGTATATATATATATATATATATATGATTAGCGGTAACGATGTCATGGTCAGTAGGGCTAACAGCAGATGCATACACAAAAAAAAATACATATATATATATATATATACCCCTAGTATATATATAAATATATGTATGTTTTTTTTGCGCCAACAAACCCTCAATTTCGACACGCTGCGCTCGCGAAAACTCAGGTGCCGTTAGCATATTGAGCGAAGCGAGACCCGTGTATTGACTTATCGTTTCCTATTGACTTCAATGGGATATCAGTTTTTTGACATGACATCAAAAAAAAATATTTTTTTTTTAAAACAATGGGTGTGGCTTTTTGATTGCAAAGTTTCATATTATTCCGTCAAGTAGTTTTCGAGCCAATTCGTGACAAAGAATGTAAAAAGTCTCCAGTAAAACGCTCCGCTCACTTCGTCCGCTTCGCTTAATAAAATAAATTAAAAAAAAACACTCACCCTTCCTCTCTATACACCAACATGATGGCTCCTGTTGTAGAAGTGTATTTGATAACACCTGGGGTCGGCTGGGGTCCCTGTATCCGACTCTTCGCAACATCGAATGGTATATTCACACATGACCCCAGGACACCAGAGGTGAAACCTATTGTGACCTTGCGACCGAATTCTAATAAGGGGTCCTGTGAAATGTGTACAATTTGCAAATAAAAAAAAACAGTTTATTTTTGTGTCAACGATGCGATTATTTCAAGTACCTCTTATCTGATGTACACAAACGAACAAGCTTTGAGTATTTCGCAAATAATGATAAGGTTATGTAAGAGCGTCCTATTTAACAGAGGTTAGCGAAGATCAATTTGTAATGACACTATTAATTTGGATGTGAACTTAGGTTGCTATGGTAACCGTTGTCATCGTAACCGTTGCTATGGTAACTGCGTTAAGTGTATAGCTACAGGTTTAAAACATGGCGAAATGCAAAAAGTTGGAATCCGTTGTGATAGGAATTCCGTAAAATCCGTTCTTAGTGGACGTCTACGTCACAAAAGAAGTAACTATGTAAAATTTTAAGTTAATCGGACTGATAGATTCGGCGATTTCGTGATGAGTCAAAGAGTGGTAAATCCCTTATATATATATAAACTAAGGTGCCCAAACATAAGCAAAGTTCCGATTCCTATAATAAATACCATTTCGTTTATAAAATAGACAAATTTAAATTTGGTCCATTCGAGATATGTAAATTTATCTGTTTGTCTGTCTGTCTTGTTTTCTCTGATACGTTATCAACGTCAAACAGTAAGCAACTTCTAAACATTTGTTTATCATTTATCTTACCTACTGATAAAGATATAAGAATTACTATTCAAAGACTTTCAGTATTGTTGCATTTAAGCAAATATATTTACATAATGAATTATAATATATAATAAGAAAAAATATGCTCCAATACTATATAAGGAAGATTTTGATTTGCTTAGCAAAAAATTTTTTTTTTGAGGATATTTTCATTTTTTTTTCAAAACCATCACCTAATGTGTGTCTTTTTGATTGCAAAGTTTCATAATTTTCCGTCAACTAGTTTTCGAGCCAATTCGTGACAAAGAATGTAAAAAGTCTCCAGTAAAACGCTCCGCACATTCGTTCGCTTCGCTCAATTAAAGACAAGATTATATCAGAGATTTCAAAATTTTTTTGTGATATCAAACATGTAAAAACAATAATTTTTTATCGTTATATGATAGTAAAATGTAGAAAATCAAATCTTACCTCGTATTCCGGCAAATATCCTTTAACACTGTGGTAGAAACCAAAGTAAACCATGTTGAATATTCCATTTCTGGCGATGGTAGCGGTCAAACCCTTGTTCAGTCCTCGAAATCCGAGTCCACTTTCACGAACTATTTGTCGCGTCACTGTCCAAGTGCTCGGAACCTGGGTAGCTAAAGCTCGATTCGATTGCAAAGTGACTTTAACTACTTCGAAAGGATTCACTAAAATCGCTTCTGTGATTCCAGAACCTAAACCCGCTAGAGCAAAAGTCTGAAACAAAAACTTTCTTTGTTAATATTTATTGAGCTTAGCGTAACCGAAGCTCTTAAACGTTTGGGAGATCTTTCTTTGTGTTACCTGTCTCCAGAATGCGACGAGATAATTAGCTAAAAATTTTCTCATTTATGTTTGAGCCGAACGCGGATGTTATAGCAAAAACAGATTGAAAAAATGTTTAGCCATTAAAAAGTTATCAAGAAAAGAAGAAAGGAGAGGGGCTCAGCTCAACACCCGCCGCGCACGGTTGGCGGATCCTAGTATATTATACAAGAGAGACCTAACGGAAAATTTTAAAAACAATTATACTTATGAATACGTTAAAGTTTTGAAATAGTTATTTTGAATATTCTGTGACGAGAATAGGTTTTGCAAAAGATTTGAAAGTAGCATCGGTAATCAAAAATGAGAAGTAATTGTGGTAAGATCAGGAAATGTGAAGGGATGAAATTAATTCACAAAAATTTTAAAATATGATTTTATTTTAAAAAAGAGGGCCATCAAAGAAGCTATGGTTGGAGTGCGTGAAAAATTTTATGGCGAAGATGCACGTCTCTACTAAGATGAAGTATGGTAGAAGATAAATTGAATTATTGCACTGATCCTAAATAATTAGTATAAGGGTATGATTAACGCGTTTTGATCAACTATTAAGTGTAGCGTTTGGCACTCCGTCGTCCCTGGCTACCCCGCAAGGGATATGGCGCGAAGTTAAATAAATAAATATAAATCAATTATTCAAAAGATGGACGTCATTTCAACTTTAGTTTGTATCAGAAATTAATTTATGTTATTGTAATTTGTTAATTATATCTTTATAAATTAGCTAACATTAAACTGTCGCGTCGTTTGTATTTACAATACTACTTTGTGTACATATCATATTTATGGATTGTTTGACCTTATCGTTCATATTACGTAGGTCTAAGATTTTATAGTTTATAATATTATCTGATTTTTTTTAAATTAAATCTAATTCCAGAAGTTTTTTACTTTTTATTCAAATATCTTAATTTATATTCTGTATAATTAACGAGAGAGTGTTATTTTAAATATATTTTTTAAATATTCATACCAGAGGAGTAGCAGAATTTGATCCAAACATCAATAATTTCTTATATTGTTCGAACGTAACAAATTTAACAGCACGTTTCGGAGTTTCAGCTAAAATTGGAGGGAGAATTCCTTTCCAGAATGACGTCAATCCTTCGTATTTATACATTTTCTTCATGCAGTCAGCAATTCCATTATAATGATGTGGATCTGTTCTTTTTAAGGTTGATTTAGACGTTGCTTGTAATTGTAATCTCGTTTTTACAAGATCTAGAGGATGCATAATAGACACTTCTATAAAACCAGCACTTCCTCCAGCACCAATTTGCATGGCTGCCTGTTTTAAAAGCTTCTCTATATCAGCCATTTTATATAATATATATATTATAGTACTTCACTAATAACACAATAATACTGTTACAGTAAACATTCCTCAGTAAGCGAGCATCGCATACTGTATTACCAAAGGTTTATTTTCAAAACACAAAAAAATTGCGCCTTCCTCTGTGACATTCTAATGTCTATAGTGATTGCAAAATTATTAGCAAAATTAAATGTTACCGGTTTTCTGCAAACTGCAATAATATTAATTTGGCAACCCTAACTATATGTCAAAGTTGTAATCAAAAGTGAAATGTCAAGTATTGAAAGTATTCTAGAGTTCTTGATTAGTAAAATGTATCTCTCTTATCTGTATTAATAAAATTATAACAATGTTACCTTTTATCAAGAATACAAAATAGTCATCCCAATAACTTCACATGAAGTGTTTTAAACAATCGATGTCCATAAAGTCTGTTTTCGTATGTATTCTGTCATACAAAATGGCAGGAAAGAGGAAAGACTTGCTTTTGGACATAAGCTGATGTGAAATGTGAATTTTAGTTAAAAATAGACAGTGGAGTGGGTGTGAAGTGTGTGAACCGCTCAAATGAGGATATAAAATAAAGATGGGTTCTCAGACATTAGAGATATTACGCCAGGGTATTTGGGCGTCACTAACAGGAGGCTGGTTTTACGATCCCCATCAAAATTTGTTTTGCAATACCGTACATTTATATATATGGTTGTTTCTGCTCTGCCTGCCGTTCTCCGTATACCTGGTTAGTATTACAATAACATTAGGAGGTTGAGGAGGAGAGGTGAAGGTGGGGTATTATTTGTAATCAGGTCACAATATTGTTTTGCTTCAATGTAAATAATGAGTAATCATTGGTCAATGATCTTTGAACACATGTTTACATACATGTTTACTACACTGGTATTATTAGGCTCAATAATTAGAAATAAAAAATAAATGAAGGTACCTTATTTTTTTTTTGTATTTTCGGATAAATACATATAAGTCAGTTTAAAATATAGAGTAAAAATATGTTATTATTGTTTCTTCATCAAAAATGTATGGTTTTTGTTTGATATTATATGAAAAGGTAATTAATTAACAAAAAAAAAAATCAACATTTAACCTCATTTCTTTTACTATTTCCTTATGCTAAGGCCAATAAATAATTTAAAAAAAAATAGCAAAATAGTGCATATAAATTATAAGTATTTACTAAGAAATTATATTAAAAACATTACATCCTCCTATTAGCTATATAATTAATGTTAATACTTATTTTCATATTTTAAGTTAAAACATTTTACTTCATATTTTCCTTGCTCTGTCTAAAACCACAATATTTTGTACATATATCCAACAACTTGGCAATTTGTCTTGTCACAATTTTTTTTAATACATTCCGTTAACAATTATTATTAAAGTATGTTTTTTAGATAAGAATTAATATTTACTATCATTAATATTTATAATTAGGATATATTATCTTTTTTGTTACAAATTTATGTTATATATTAGAACACTGGAAATGACTAATGTTCATAAAAAACTATTTCATACTCGTATTGAACAATAACAGGATGTTATAATTCTGTTATAATTCTTAAAATAACATCCTCTCGTAATAATTGGTATGTTTTATTATTAATTTATGCATTACATTATTGACTAATATTTTAACTAGGGGCCAACAAACCCTCAATTTCGACTCGTTGCGCTCGCGAAATCTCGGTTGCCGTTTGCATATTGAGCGAAGGGAGCCTAGTGTATTGACTCATCGTTTCCCATTGACTGCAATGGGATATCAGTTTTTTGACATTATATTAGACAAAAAAAGAGATTTTTTTTTATTTAAATACCATCACTTAATGTGTGTCTTTTTGATTGCAAAGTTTCATAATTTTCCGTCAACTAGTTTTCGAGCCAATTCGTGACAAAGAATGTAAAAAATCTCCAGTAAAACGCTCCGCTCACTTCGTTCACTTCACTCAATAATTTTGCAAAGATAAATAGTATTTAATATGTATCCTTTGCTAAAATATTTGACATATTCAGCATTTTTATTTATATTTTCACACATGCTAAAGAAAGAATTAATATAAAATGAAAAAATTACTGACAAGTGCAGGAATTAAACCACAAATCACTTGGATCTTAAAATAAATGTTTGTAATCATAGAATTGGCTTCTTAAAATGTATTATTTGTTTACAGTACTTCCCTCCAGCGAGTCTTGGTTGGTTGATATACTGTGTGTTGGTCGCTCTACTATTCACGTGTCTGAAGCTGATCAATCATGGACTTCATCACATATATGATACAAATGAACTGATATTTGTTGAGTCATCCAATGAACCAGGAAATTCAAATGAAAATACAGCGTAAGTATTTATCACAGTATTTTGCTTTATAAGTAATATTGAATTAGTTTTTTTTTTGGCTTATTATATTGTGTTTGTGCATGTTCAGTAGACTGTATAATTTACCATTGTTTAGTTTGTTGTCATCTCACAGGCCGGAAGAAGGTATGGAGATGCAAACTCTAGGTGGTGCTGCGGCCGCACAGAGTGATAATGACTCTATAACGTCGCTAGAGTACCACAAACCCAACACCAGCACAATAGGTAAGGTATATTAATTTGCAGATCATACTTCTTGAATACATATCTTATTTTCTATTTTCTTTTACAGATCTCAAAGTTGATGTTCATCGTAAAAACAGTTCAGAATCAAGTATGGAGGACAGTGCTATATCTGCTAAGCAGAGTGAGCCAGTGGCTACCACGAAATCAGATCTTTGTGTAGCTCAGACTATGGAAGCTCCGGGGCCCTCAAAGAGCCGTCCAAATAGAAGCCGATCAAAATCTGGTCACAGGAGAGAAAGAGAACACAGAACTAAGACGAGAAGAGGACACGGACGCATCGACGAGCTGATGGAAGAACCTCGACATTCCAGACAAGATAATAGTCTACCGGTTCACATGCTTGTGGATGAGGGGCCGTTCGCGAAAGTTAGTCGAAGGTACCACGACTGTCCACATCGCCGCGGGAGCAAAGACTTCTTTAAAGAGTGGTTGTATTTAGACGGCAACGAAGCAACCGGAGAACCGTATCAATCAAAATTTGCACGACAACTGAGTTCAGATTCCAGAGATAATTCTGAACCAAATGTGGGGCCTCCGTCTCCAAAGAAAAGGACGGCGCAAAGACGGAGGTATAACAATTATCACGACGAAAGCTGCACTAAATCGGCCATCGCATTGGCAACTGCGCAGTGCCCAGGGTCGTATATGAGGAGAAACTCTAACTCAACCATGTCTACCATACAATTGCCATTACTTAATTCCACTGCCCAACTCTTCTCTCATATGAGGAGGCATTCCAATAATGCGGATACGGGTTTTTTTGCGAGTGTTGAGCTGGGTGAATATATGATGGTGAAGGCTGAAACTCCAGCACTAGACGCGGATAAGGCTAAGGGCAAAAGCCCGGGTGTTAGGAGAATTAAAAGTGCCGCGTTAGAAATAGGCTGCCCCCCTCCCAGTGTATCAAACTTATCCCCCCACCCCAATAGCGTAGAAACGATAGGTGGCCAAGTACTTAAAAACCCCAAAAGTGCAGTGATCCCACCGCCCAGTAAATGTTTGACGCGTGGACCACACTTGAATTTGTATCCCAAAAATGAATCAGGGGAAGGCTGTAGCTATCCCTATCTTACATA
The DNA here is from genome assembly GCA_918358865.1 of Melinaea marsaeus rileyi. NCBI lineage: Eukaryota > Metazoa > Arthropoda > Insecta > Lepidoptera > Nymphalidae > Melinaea > Melinaea marsaeus. Next base: position 6,793,894 of record OU911093.1, on the reverse strand, counting down.
TGGATCAGAAATAGTGTATCCAATAGCAGAAATATCAGACGAAATGCAAACCTCTCAGAAGGAAACGGATTTAGATTCAAGCGGTGGAAGTTACAGCGAGTATGAGGATGAGAAGCAGTTTCGTGGCTTCGATTGGGAAGCTGAGCAATCACCGCCCTTAAGGTCAAGCGATTCCGATTACGAAAATAATGGATCCAGATCCCCTTTACTGGATAAGGCGAACGACGTTAGAGTTGTACGTATGAAAAATCAATCTGACTGTAAAAAGCATTGTTGTGATAAAAATCATCATACAAAGCACAGCCAAGAGTGTCCAAATGAAAAATCGAAATCGGTGCGATTAAAAAAGATCATTAAAACCGAAGCGCGGTCAGACAAACAGTTGAACCCCTGCGATTGTAAATACACCCCAAGTAGTGAATATTTTGATAAAGCGAGTGCCAGCTCGAAAGATTTATTAATAGAGAAATCAAGTTTAGAGTCTAACGAAAATGGAGATGATAAATCTGATAAAAAGACAAAAGAAAAGAAACTATTGGAAAAGAAACTCTGGGACCACGATATATCAAACACTAGTAGTAGTAGTAGTAGCGAAATAGCGAGACCGGACGAGTTTAAGAGCGAGAAAGTTATCGCACCTGAAACAGAAGAGTCACAGTTAACATGTGATAGTAAAAGCGCGGACGAAAAAAGTGTTTATAGTTTAGATTGGTTGTTCGAAGAATCGCCTGATCCAAAAGAAGTATGTTGCGCAGAAAGTCTTGGTCCAGGAGAGGTTCCGTGTCCAAAACTTGCAGCTTTAGGCGAATCATCATCGAATGTACCCAAAAACTTAGGCGCTATACCAAAACAAATAAAAAACTTGGCACGTTCACGCGCTTCCTCTCAAAAGGAAAATAAGATGAAAGATGCGAGAAAAGAAAAGGAAGATAACCAGATAGATGAAAGGATATTAATGGATGCAGTCGAGGCCCAGGCAGCATTAGTACAAGGTTTAGAATGCCTCTTCGCGGCCACAAATGCAAATACCGTGGTAATGCCCCCCACAAATCGAGAAGATAGACCTCGAAGCCATCGCCAAAGTGCTAGAAGTGAGAGAGATAATGTGCACAAAACAAGGAAGAGATCCATAGAGGAAGTCGCACAGACATCAACCAATACATTGCTTCCAACATCCATGCCTCTCTTAGCCGCTTTCCTTAATTCCAGAGTTGACTTCATGCCTTGTTGCGTACCAGATAATCAACACCCAGGAGAGGGTCCAGCCCCCGAAGATGGCCAAAGATTGAGGCCCCTAATGGATAGAAATCATAGAAATCGTGTCAGGAAAATCAAACGTTCGACACGTCAGCGAAACAATCCATCACTGCAAAATACGTCGGATAAAAAAGATAAACCGAGCAGCACAGAAAACCCTAACTCCAATAACGTGCACTTTGCAACATCTTTTGAAGATACAAGTGATGGAGCAATCCACTGTTTTATGGATGAGTACGGGAATTGGATGTCTTATACATTCGATAAGAATAATTCGGGAAGAGTTCAAGCTCAACCGATTCCTCTACCAGAAAAGGAAGACGCGACAAGATCTACCGACGTAAAGCAAAGTGAAAATAGAGAAAATGCAAACGAAACAGCAGGTGAAGGAAGTTGTGGATCCTTGGAATCGGAGGCAGCGAACAGTGAAAGTATAGCGAAACCAAAACGTGATAGCATAGGTTCTTCTAACCAAGGAAGTAATAACCCTCTTCTATCAAGTAATAATAATGTATCAACCATCGTTCCAATAAATACGAACAATGCTAATAAACGCTTCTACGTATTTGATGGAGGGACTGGATCGCATTCAGATCAACCTAGATCTCCAGTAGCGTTTGTGACAGATAGCTTGTTAGAACAAATAGAAGCCGAGAGACAATCGAGAATGGGTTTTCCGAGTATGCACATTAACTTTCTAATGAGTCAACAACGAGCACAACAACAAGCTCAACAGCAAGCCGAGAACAGTTCAAATCATATACCAAGTCTAATGCCGTCGATAGGCGAGGAGAGCGGCGAAGTAAATATACGAAGGAAATTGACGAAAATCCTAGAGGAACTTGCAAAACCAAATAAACCAAAATCCAAAAGTTACTACAAATTTAAGTTATGGAAGTGGTTTGAAATTAAAGTTACCATGGACAGATTAAAACTTATGGCACTGTTTGACAGAAATCTTACATTTAAAGAGACTTTTGTATCAATCATGTTGGCAGTGTCGGTGGCAGTTTTGGGTTCCATGGTTCTAAACCTCGGATACTATAGGGATATATACGCTTTTTGGTTTTGTTTCATAATGGCCGGAAGCCAGTACTCGCTCCTTAAAAGCGTGCAGCCGGATTCTGCGTCACCTGTGCACGGATTTAACAAAATGGTAGTATTTTCCCGACCGGTTTACTTTTGTTTGTGTACGGCCATACTATGTGCAGTGCACACACAATTACAGGAATATCCACCCGAAGACCATACACGCACTAAACGGTGCACAGACAGTACAAACCCGTTAACGATATACGGATTAGAATTTCACGAACGAGATTTTTTATATGTGATCCAAGAAATTATTTCTAAGTTCCTATTATTTTTTCCTTTAGCATTCAGTTTAGGTCTTTTTCCTCAAGTGAATACGTTCCTTATGTACTTATTAGAACAAATAGACATGCATATTTTTGGTGGAAACGCGACAAGTAGTCTAAGTGCGGCGGTGTACTGCGTTTTTCGATCTCTGACCGCAGTGGCTGTGTTATACGGATTTGCTTACAGTGGCCTCGTCGAAGGAAAGAAGTCTCAACACCAAAAACATAATATACTATTTTCTATATTTTGTGGTCTCTTGGTTCCGATAGCGTACCACTTAAGTCGGAGTGCCAGCGATTATACTTTAATATGGAACTTAATAAAAAAACACTTGCTACCGCCAGAACTATATTTAGTTCATAGCTCCGAATGCTCTCCGGAATCAGAAAAAAACGATCCGAACACATTGACTGAGGAGAAGAAGAACAATTCAGAGAGCAACATATCCAAACAGAATTCTATCGGAAGTTCAGCATCAAAAATAAATTTTAGCTCAGAAACAAATATAGCTAAAAATCAGAAAAGATCGCAGGCGTCAAGCGTAAGCTCACTAAAGATGGATCCGAGAGGAGATACCATGAATTCTACAATGTCGCTTAAAGCGGATAGATTAGAAACTCCAACAGAGGGAGACGATAAGAGCAGAGATTCAAATACTCTTAACTCCAACACAAACAAACAAGATGACAAACCCGATGACGATATGGAAGATCCTCTGCCTAAAAAGTTGCAAGCTACAATCAACGCAAGATTGAAAAACGATGTTATAGTTTGCACATTTCTTGGACTCTTCGTATTCGGACTACATTGTACCACAGTCTTCACTACACTGAGACCTCAACTTAATACGGTAAATAAATAATACTATTGTTAATTTATTATAGGAGTATTATGAAGCGAGGATTCAAACTTGAGTTAATTTTTAACTCAGGTCCTGTGGATAATAGCCGGTATTCTGGGCTGGTTGCTGCACTACCTGTGCCCGCAGCTACGCAAGCAGCAACCCTGGCTGTGTCTCGCCGGTCCCGTGCTGCGGCAGCACGAACACGCCCAATTCGAGGTCACCGAACCCGCTAGGCTCATGTACTTCGAGCGGGTGAGCAAATTAAAATTCAAAATATCTCCATTGAAGTAGGCATTTACCAGTACTTTTGAATTAATTATTACAACAAAAAGGTCATCGTAGTCAGTTAGTGAGTAAGTTACCAGCTCGGAATGCTGTTCTGAAAAGAGTCGCCGGAAACTCAACAGTTGCTCTTTATAAAAGAAATTTAACAATCCTAGATGATGTACATTATTATATCAACCTTGCAAATGAGTCAACAACTTAACAACAGCATTTCAACTAAAAACTCTGAATGATATAAAAAGATTTATTTAATAATACTTTTGATTTTAGATTTAAAACTAAGAAGAGAAAGGTCTAAGATATCTTGTGGAACTTTATTGAGCGAAGCGAGCGGAGCGTTCTACTGGAGAATTTTTCACATTCTTTGTCACAAATAGGCTCGATAATTATGAAATTTTGAAATCAAAAAGTCACACATTGGGTAATAGTTTTAAAAAAATTGGAAAAATGTGTCAAAAAAACTCATATCCCATTGAATTCAATGGGAAACGATGAGTCATTACACTGGGCTCGCTTCGCTCAACATGCAAACGGCACTCGAGATTTCGCGAGCGCAGCGAATCAAAATTGAGGGTCTGTGGGCACCCCTAGTTATGAATGCGTAAACTCAAGCCATACTATTAGTTACAATAAATATTGTGTTTTTTTTTAAAGATATTCGTATACCTCTGCTTTCTGGAGCGCAACGTGCTGTACCCGGCCGTGGTGATCGCGGCGACCACGCAGGACGCGCCCGCCATCGCCGCCAAGTACGGAGACGCGGTCGGCGCTCTAATCATCTGCGTCTGCGCACTCAAATGTGTGTATCGTACATAGGAGAGGGGGTAATGAGTCTGAACTTTTAATCCGATCGCTCTCCCTCCGCAGGTCTCAGAAACGCGTACTCAGATCCGGACAGCCAGTACTTGATCCTAGTGTTCTCGGTTCTGATCTTTCAACGGGACCTAAGCAGCCAGAAGGTCTCCGAGACCTTCCTGGTCGACTACTTCGTGATGGCCATAATATTTAACAAGGTCTACGAGTTTCTCTTGAAGGTGAGAGTAAAGATCAACGAATAGCTATAACTGAATCGGGCTCGGTTTCATTATGCGATCGATATTCCCTCAGATCCAGTTCGTGGTGACGTACATAGCTCCGTGGCAGATCACTTGGGGCAGCGCCTTCCACGCCTTCGCGCAGCCCTTCTCGGTGCCTCACTCCGCCATGCTGTTCCTCCAGGCGGCGCTCTCCGCGCTGCTGTCCTCGCCGCTGACCCCTGCGCTAGGTACATACACGCGTACTTACGCACGTACACACGCACACATACGCGTACTTACACACACCCACACACTTATACACGCACACATTGGTACGCGCACACATACGCACGCGGACTTACACACACATACACACACGCGCTCGCTCATTTACACAACAATTTTAAATAAAATAAATATAAATGTATGTGTTATTCGCAGGTAGCGCGATATTCATGACGTCATACGTGAGGCCGGTGAAGTTTTGGGAGCGCGACTACAACACGAAGAGAGTGGACCAGAGCAACACGCGCCTCTCGTCGCAGCTGGAACGGAACCTGGGAGCGGGTGAGCGATAGAACGGATGACTGAATGACTGAATGTATGAATGAAGAGTCTTTTAAGTGAAATGTTTCGAAGATTTTCTCACAAAATGTATGGTATATAAGAGACCGTTTCTTTTTTTAATATCTGCGTTTCAGAATTAATCAATGCTACTCGTAAAATATTTATAATCTCTTTATATAAAAATGGTATCTTGGCTTATGTATTATTTGCAATTGCGGGACAATAATTGTAAAATTCGTATTATTTATTTTATTTATTTATATCTTTTCCACTTTGAATCATTATCAGTGATCACTTGTGTACGTCAAAATGGAAGTGTCAGGAGGGCTTATTTCGATACCAGATTTATCGTAATAAGCCCTTCTGTTAAAGCACTTTCCAACTTAATGTTAAAGCTATGAGGGTTCCTGCGTCTGGTCCTAGTCTGAGAAGAACCACACAACAAACTCAGCCGGATATATATTTTTTTATATTTCACAAACGTCAATCTTAAAAGCTATTTTGGAACAACTAGAACCGTCGCAAAAATCGGAAATGAAGCCTAAAGATTTCAGGCAACGAAAATGAAAAAAAAGAAAAAATAATAAAATTTGAATAAGTATGAAATATATCTAGTACGTATGTATGTTCTTGTAGACGACAACAACCTGAACTCCATATTCTACGAGCACCTGACGCGGTCGCTGCAGCACTACCTGTGCGGGGACCTCATGCTGGGGCGGTGGGGACAGGTGCAGCAGGGGGACTGCTTCGGTAAGATGGATTTTGCAATCTTGTATGATCATAGTCTTGTCTAAGTTGATACAAGTTATATTTATTTCAAAAAAATCTGGTTTTTGCCTAAAAAACTGGATTTCGCTCAAATTACAATAAAACCAAACTCAAAGTCACGATAGTAAATTCATTAAAAAAAATCTATTAAAAAAATAGTATTAAAAAGATATATAAATGTATTACAAGGATATATTTATTAAAAAATATATGTTTTTTTACATTAAACAAAAAACAAAACTGGTTCTAATTACAGTAAAATCAAACTTAAATCACGATAGTAATCTTAATATATAAAGACACAAAGACACTCACTCACTGACTCATTCATCGCTCTACAGCCCAAACCGTTATACCTAGAAAGATGAAAATTGGACACAAGACTTCTGACATATTGAACAGGTGCAATAAGAAAGGATTTTGCAAAGGTCCAAACTGTTCCTAAGTTACAGCTAAAAAACTGAAAAAAATATAACGTGCCTGTTTGATACCTAATAGGTGGTGTGGAAAGTCAAACAAAATGTTTGATCACTTTCGCCATACGTCGCGAAGCACGGGTAACCTGCTAGTTCACAATAATACATATAACGAACATAATATGCTAAATCTATTATTACATTTCAGTACTGGCCTCGGACTACCTGAACTGCCTGGTGCATATAGTGGAGGTGGGGAATGGCTTGGTGTCGTTCCAGCTGAGAGGGCTGGAGTTCAGGGGGACGTACTGCCAGCAGCGGGAGGTGGAAGCCATCTCGGAGGGGCCCGAGGAGAGCAGCGGTATGTTGTATGTCTGGCCCCCCCACAGTGGAGCTGGGCACTTTTCCACTTTGTATCAATACCAGTGGTTTGTGTATTGAATGGGAGTGTTGGGATTTTGATACCATACATATCAAAAGCCCTTCTGTAAAGACACTCCAACTTAAAATAAGGCTACGAGTGTTCCAAACGCTCCCTGCTCTAAGAATCACAACAAACTCAAACGGGTTTTTATTTTATTGTGATCACTGTTTCACAAATGTCACTAGATTCAAATTCAAAATATCTTTATTGAAGTAAGCATTTACATGCAGTTTAGAATTATTACATAAAAAATGTCAGTATAGTTACTCCGTGAGTAAGCTCGGAATGTTGCTCTGCTGAGAAGAGCCGCCCAGAAACTACATATATATATTTAATATGTAAAGTATACATGTGTTCGTCAGAGGGCGTGTGCGGAGGGCGGTGGGCGTGCGGGGGCCGGGTTCTGTCACCGGGGGCGTGGTGGGCGCTCCGCTGGCTAGCGTGGCAGCTCGCGGCGGCGCGGTACGTGCTGGAGGGGTACTCCGTCACAGACAACAGTGCCGTCTCCATGCTGCAGGTGTTCGACTTCAGGAAGGTGCTGCTTACTTATTATGTTAAGGTGAGTTCATCAATATAAAATTATTAACAATATATATTAAGGTATAAACTATACTTATTTGTTGTGAATGTAGAAATTAAGCTGTGTTCCCGTTACAGAGTATAATATACTACACAATCCAATCGAGTAAACTTGAGGAGTGGCTTGCGTCGACGGAACTGGCTGAGGCTTTGAAGCCGATGAGCGAGCGCTCCTTCGTGGATCTGGATCCAATCTTCAACGTGAACCTGGACGAGGATTACGACTTTAGAGCCTCGGGAATCACCAAGTGAGTATGAATGATCATGATCATTTTTGAATGGAGAGTGGGACAGAAGAAGTGATTCGACCCTTGGAGAGTAAGACAGAGAAGAAACGATTTGATCGTTCGACCATTCTGACACGACCCCTTGTCCCCAGGAGCCGATTTTGCGGTGTGTACCAGGAGTGGCTGGTGCACTGCGGAGCGCGGCGCGGGCCGGGCTGGCGGCGGCGGGCTGCGGCGAGGGACTCCCCGTTAGTGACGCTGTGCTTCGCCCTCAGCCTGCTCGGACGCCGCGCCCTCGCCGCAGCTCAACACCTCTCCGCATCCAGGTAGGATGGACAAACCGACACCTCGCCGACTAATGGAAAATTAGGAGTTACCTAATGAGAAATGCGTGTTGAAGTGAAGTGACGTGTCGTTGAATTCCAAGCAGCGTGGAGTTCTTCCTGTACGGCCTGCACGCGCTGTTCAAGGGCGACTTCCGCATCACGTGCGCGCGTGATGAGTGGGTGTTCAGCGACGTGGCGCTGCTGCAGGCCGTGCTGGCGCCCGCCGTCCGGATGGCCCTAAAGCTGCATCAGGTCTGAACATTTCTATGACATCTATGAACACTTAGCCGACCGTAGCCGTAGTGAACTGTAGGATATTCACCGGGATCGGGCGAGTCAAACTTCGCTGTCCAACGCGAATTTTTAGCAAATTACATTTTAAAGTATGGAATCGTTGAAAGCATTCCCGCTTTGCGGCGGCACATTACAATATTTGGAAATGTATCGTGTGTTTATAACCAGTTTCTTTTGTTAGCAAAACATACTCTACATCGCGATTGGTGCACGACTAAATGGGGAGATTTCCACGTTTGGTCGTACACCGACATATTTGATAACGGGGATATCTCCCCGTTCGTTCAATTAAATGTTTAATTTTCATTGCTGAAAAATAACGATTTTTCAGCAATTAACGAATTGGATGAAATTAGTATTGAGCCAGCCCCAGACCGTCGACCCAAAGTTGTATAATTATTTGCTCGTTGTCTGTCCAGGATCACTTCATGTTCCCTGAGGAGTACTGCAGCAGTGCGTCCCTGTACGCAGCCATCGCGTCCCACTCGCGGCGCCTCGTCATCTGCCACGAGGCGGCACCGGCCTGGAGACAGGCCGTGCTCAGGGGAGCGCCGCACCTACTTGCTCTCAGGTACACACATAGACCCACATATATATGCAGACACACAAGCGCCCACACATTCACACACACGCACATACAAGCGCGTACATACTCCCACGCATACACTCACGTGCTCATAAATACGCACACGCATACACTCACGCACATATCTCATCTAAAAATGATGTTTATTATTTTTTCCATTTTTCTCACCAATATAAATACTTAATAGTAAAGTGATATCCACAGACACGTAATGGACGAAGGCAACGACGACTACAAGATAATAATGCTGAACAAGCGACACCTGGGGTTCAGGGTTATCAAGCTGAACAGGGAGTGCGTGCGGGGGCTGTGGGCCGGGCAGCAGCAGGAGCTGGTGTACCTCAGGAACAGGAACCCCGAGAGGGGCTCCATACAGAACGCCAAGCAGGTATTTATACCCCGAGAGGGGTCCATACAAAACGCCAAGCACTTATCTACTGCAGCGGGGACTAGGGCAAAACCAATTGATTAATAAATTCTCTGGCTATGACACAAATGAGTCTCATTAATGACTCCGCTAGTGAAGATTTATGTTCTTATATAAATAAATTTTTGTTTATTTGATTGATTGTTTCATAATGTCTAATTATTTATTTATATTTTTTACATTTTGAATTAATACAATTGAAATTTAGTGAGCAATGTACGAACATTGCAATCAATTTGATAATAATTAGTTATTAGTATTACAGAAATATGTATAACAATGTATGTATGTCGTGTCCTCCCCAGGCCCTCCGTAACATAATAAACTCATCGTGCGACCAGCCCATCGGGTACCCCATCTACGTGTCCCCCCTCACCACCTCGTACGCGGATTCGTCCCCTGCGCTGTGCTCCCTCATAGGGGGTCCGGCCAGCGTGAGGGCCATCAGGGGAGGCCTCGCCGCTCTCTGGAGGAGGTATAACATGTTGTTACTCTAGAATTAAAAAACTTTATTCAACGCTAAGTAGAATTATATTAATAGAAACGAAAACAAAAATCACACTTTTGCACAATGTGAATATACTAATGTAAATAGGTTACCAGTTTTATTAATTTTATTTTTACACAGGATCCGCCGTCGGTGCGGAGAGGGATGTTCGAGCGGGGCCTGCGAGGCCGCAGCAGCGGAGGCGGGTCGAGCCCGACCCCCCGCCAGGCCCCCCGCTCACACGCCCCCAGGCATGTACATACAGGCGCACACACACACAAAATAATTATTATTACATTGTATGTAACTTCTCCCTCCCTTTGCAGTGGGTCCGCGGGCTCCACCCGGCGCGGGTAAGCCCCCCGCCTCCACCTTGGCGTCGCTAGCGGGCCTGCTGCGGGAACACTCGCACGAGAGACACGATGACCCGCGTAAGTTGAACCTTAGGGAATTAAATCTTACTAACAGTTGCATTTTAGACGTATTAATATTTGTTATTTAAATAATTTACTGATATTTGTTTGTTATTTAATAATATCTTGTTTTTTAATATATGTAATTTCATTTGTCACTATATTTTTAGTACTACTAATATTTCTGATTAGTTCATATCTTAAATTGACGTAATTTCTCTTTAACTCTTATATATACGACTAAAGAACTCCATCATAATCAGTTGTTATATATTTTCAGCGTATGGCAGCGTGGAGGGCGTGGGCGGCGTCGGGGCTCCGGGAGGCCCGGTGGGGGCGCCGGGAGTGCCGCCGGGAGGACCCGGGGGGGACGCGCGCAGGAGAAGACGCAGCGAGGAGAGGGACGCGCGACGGGAAAGGAGTCGCCGAGCGCTCACACAGGTATGGACGGACGTATTTTATGTCTTTCTTTATCTTTAAATTGTGCTGATATTCAAACTAGTTTGATAACCATAGCTAGTGAGCAAATTAAGTATTAAGGAGAGCGGAATCTATCACTCCTTCCAAGAGTCACAGTAATAAGTGGTACCACCTTAACTCTACTAACCCACCCCCCCAGCCGGGTGCCCGTACCCGCCCCCGCCGCACACCCCGCAGTCGCCTCGAGGACGGCCAGGTGCGTGTTCACACACCCCCTATTATTTTATTAACAAATATAATATAAATATAAAAACTTGATAAATATATATATATTGTAACAGACTATACATGTTTAATGATTATTATTGAATCGCTTGTTTATAAAAGTTTATAAATCAGTAATGTATTATAATATTTGAAGGGTTCCTGCGGGTGGGAGTTCAATGACCGCGAGCCCCGCCGTGCCTCCAGCGCTAAGGTTAGTTAACTCTTGGGAATAAAATGTATAGTATATTGTCCCAAAAATTAACAACAATAAATTAACATTTTACTTTACAGATAACTTATTATTAAATCCTAATTGACCCCTCAGGTGTCGGGGTCCCGGGAGTCCCGCGGATCCGAGTGCTCGGGGTCGCAGTCATCGCTGGAGGGGGCACCGGGGCCGGGTGGCGCCGTGCCCCTCGACCTCTCGCTGCCCGACTGCAAGATCATCGCCAACAGGAACGCCAGGCAAGGACACTTTAAAAGGTATCCATCGTCATCCGCGACTAGGAGATAATCGAGGACTATTAACTTATAGTAGTAATGTCTATTATAAGTAAGTTCAAATCGCCATTTTGTACATCATTTATCACTTAACAGTACTAATTGTCGTGTCGTATGTGCGTTTTATTAACAACATTTAATAATTAAGTTGTCTTTAATATTTTAATTTCCATAATATAATTGAAAAATTTCAGATACTTCATAAACGAAAGTACGTCTAAGGATCTATCGAAGCTGTCCAAGGATCTCCGCCACGAGCGGGAGAGCTACCGCGAGCTGACCGGGAGATACACGGAGAAGCCGGAGGTTATACCCAAGGAGAGCAGCCTGGAACCCACGAGAGATCAAAAGAGGGAGTCCAAAAGGGACTCTATGGACCCCAAGAGGGAGAAGGCTCGGGTGAAGCGCTCGGGGTCCGGGCGCTCCGTGGGGGTGGGGAGCAAGGTGCTGATAGTGGAGCCGATGGGGGTGTATGACTGCATCAATCTCGGCAGGAGGATCGACGTGCTGTGGCCGAGCGACTACCAACGAGAGAGGGGGGGCCGGGACAGCTGGGGTAGCTGGGTACCCCTCGCAGGGATGGACGGGCTGGTGAGGACGCGACTTTGTGTCTATTTGCTTATTTATTTCTTCTAAACTATTTTTGTTCCATCAAAATGGTTGAATATCAGGTGGTGCACAAATAGACCCCCGCTTTATGTCTGTTTGCTTATATCTTCAAAACTATTTTTATACTAACAAAATTCTCAATATCCCAGGTGGTGCACAAATGGACTCCAAACGCCCGCGACCCCACGCTGAGGTCCCACGTCGATAGAAGCATCGTCCTGGTGCAGGTCGGAGAGCGCTTCGTGCCAGTGGCGGAGCCCTGCGTCCGCGACCTCGGCGACGAGGTGTAGGGCTCCAATGTACACTAGGGCTCCATGTACACGACTGATGATGTAAATAACTGTACATAGTGTAAATTGAAATAACTGTTAGCGTGGAAGAGATTTTTTTGTATTTTTTTTTTGTTACTTTTTCCACTAAATTTAATTTTAAGTTAAACTCAATACCTTAGTCTCATTTCGCCAAAAATGTTATGATTCTTTTTTTTAATGTATTATTTCTCGTGCATTTCTCTGTTATAATATAATGTTATTTGTGATTTTGATTATGTCTGAACATGTAAAATTATCTCGGTCTGTGTATATATAAATATATATAAATCGCATCGTTCCGCGATCAACTCGTTGATTTTTACGAATTTATATATATAAAAAAAAGGTTAAATTATTGTGAGTTGATCGTTTAATATTATATTAGAATTAATTAATGTTATAATAAAAAAATCTGTTAAAATCTCAACGTTCTGCAAGTGGAGCGTTCGTCTCAAAATATAAATAATTTTTTCGTACAATTTTATCTTAAATAAAACAATTATTAAAATTATAATTTAGAAATTATGAAAATTTGTTTCGAAATCATATAAAGTATACGAGTGCGTACAAAATTATTTAAAAAATATTATTTTCGTAAACCGACATAGTAGCTTATATTTTTTCGCGAGTTGCCTTAATATATTTTAGACTGATTTTTATAATCGTGTGTGTGTCCTTCATGTACTTACTGTTTGGAGAATGATTATAATTTAAATTAAAATCTTAAATCTACGTAACAATCATTTGAAAAGTATAAAAAGAATTATATCAATTGTCTATGAGAGATTATTTAATGATTGGCAGTTTTTTTAGTTCAGTTCAATTCTTATCAATAGATGCAAGTCTCTAGTGATAAATCAAAATGGAAAGCACAATCCGTCCAGAAAGATGTGTTTTCGATAACTCCGACAAGCGGAGCCGGGATATAAGAGTAAATTAACGCTAGCACAATGTAATTGTCACATCACATATCAATGTATCAATATTGTTCATTGATGATTCGTTTTGATTCATTGTAAGTGAAAATCTCAGGAATTTTAAATTATGTTATTACCAATATTGATGTATCCGAAATAAAATGGTACATGTAACCCGATTTTTATTCTGATATCTTAGAAAAATATCTAATAAATTGTCTTTTTTATATAGAACCCTCAACATTTTTACAATTAGTGCTTCGTTCCAGGATAAAGGCTTATTTGATAAATTGCTACATACATCCCTCGAACTGAAAATAATTCAAATAATTTTTTTTTCCTCAAATTAATAAAAACAAGAAATGTACTAACGACATTCCAAGTATTCTATAATGACGTATTTGCAGACAATGAAGAAGATATTGCAGAATTGTTTGCAGAACATTTGCTTCACTATGTAACATATATTTACAATTTGCCGATTTTCCTAAATCAAAATCTTATATCACTTTTTGAACCCATTAACTTTTTTTTCAATCGCAGTTTATCAACAATTTTTCCGGGATTTTGGAAAACTGCTCATATTCTGGCTATACATACAAAAAGGTAAAACATGTAAAGTAAAAAATTACACCTATTATCAAAGTACTTAGTGAGATGGGGCAAAGCCACGGAAAAATCTTGCAATATCTGTGGGGAGGCAGTAGGAACCGCGAAACACTTGCTAGTAGGGTGTAGGGTACTTCTAAATAGAGGTAAATACTCGCGTCGCCACGATAAAGTATTAGAAATCGTACGAGAAGCGGTTAGTCTCTCTGTAGCAAGAGCGCAGAAGGGTATAACAACCACCAAAATATCAGTAGAGTTTGTAAAGGCAGGTTCGTCCAAAAAACGTAAACTAAAACCTTATTCCATCTTGGACGCGTCTCCTGATTGGACTCTCATGATGGACACGTACGAAAGGCAATACAAAATCCCCGGAGATGTTTGTGTTTAGTCATCTAGGCCGGACTTATTCCTGTACTCAAAACAACTACGGCGCGTTATACTTGTGGAGCCTACTGTACCCTGGGAAACAAACATACCCAAAGGTCATACATTTAAGCTTAACAAGTATTACGAACTATGTAACGAACTGATCAGGAATAAATTTATAGTTAATTTTTACGCTGTAGAAGTAGGAGCGAGAAGTATAACAGCAAAATCTCTCTACAACTTATTTAAGAATCTCGGCCTTTCTAGAACGATCATCAGTTCATTTCTGGAACGTATTTCAAAGGCGGCTTTAGTAGGTTCTTACGATATTTGGTTAGGTAGGGAGAGGAGCGTAAACATTGAAGGAGAGCGTGTATGCGCATAGTAAAGGGGCCCCTTAAACCTACATCTGGGTCGCAAGTCCCAGGCATTGTTTGCGCTCCTCTTCTTGCAACGCGATGGGCCCGGCATCCGCACGGTGAATCCATGGAATGCTAAGAAGCTTCATCTCAGTGACAGCAAGGTTTCGTATCAGGATTCTAAGATTTCTATTCTTACTTATACACTACTTAAATACTACTGAACTGTCAGTAGTATTTAAGACGCAGATAGATTCCTTATATACAGATTTTACAAAAGCATTCTATACAATCGATCTTTGATCATTGCTCTCAGTTTTTCACAGTATCTGTTTAACTAGGCCTTTTAAAGCTATATCAGGAGTTCCACAGGGCTCTGATCTCGGTCCTTTATTATTTTCCCTATTCATTAATGATTTACTTGAATATATCTTTTATGATTTAAAGATATAGCACGAAATCAGTAAACACGGCTGTCATGACCTCCAAAGTAATAGTAATTAGCTGAGCTTCGGTGCACTAAGAATAATATGACTTTAAATATAGCAAAATGACATTGTCATTCACCAAAAAACGCATTTTGCATGTATGAAAGTAATTTTAATTTTAATCCTGTAATTATGCTTTACAATAAATAAATAGAAATAATTGTTTTGCTATTTTTTTATACGGAAAAAGCAAGCATAGACTTCAACCCAGCCTGCTGATAAGCGATGATGCGGTTTAAGGTGGAGCATGCTTGCCTGGTCGGTAAATATTCACTTGCAACTCGCAACAAAACTCTCCAGATTGTGTCTATCGGAAAGAAATTCTACTTATTGGCTGTACTAAGATAAGAGTGGACACAAACTGTTACGTATTGATTGGTGGAATGTCTACCATGTACCGTACCGTTTATCAGTATGTCTGTCCTATATTAAAAGGGGAGATATACAGCAAACAGAACACAAATGACTATGCTGCAATGCTCACAATTTGGAGCCTCCTGATAGTTTATCATCGATTAGTCTTTCAGCTCAAAAAATTTTTACTTCCAACGCTTTATTTAATATTTGCCTGAATCCATCCAATTCGGTTTTTAGCAAAAGGTCCCAGATATCAGGAATTCTTGACCCTGAGCTAGTTGGATGATTTAACTCTTCTATCTCTACAGCAAGCTGTCGCAGCTCTATCTCAGCGTAGTTTGCATAGGAAGGTCCACTCTTGAAGACTTCTAAAATCATTTATTGGACCTGCTGTTATTTAACACTAAACCTACCGACAATTCTTGTATACCTATTCCTACCGCACGCCGTCAAATTGAACGGTAATTAAAAGTTATTCTATTATATAACGCAGGTAATAATGGAAATAACTAAAAGTAAAGAGTGAAGAAAATATTATATGCATATTCTAAGAATTGTCATGTAGTTTGATAACGATATTATAACGTTTAAAAATGTCTAAGTTTTACAAAGGTCTAAGAACTGTCACTTAGACCGGTACTTGGTAGGTTTAGTGTTGTAACCAAGTGACATCCGCATTCTAAGGTACTCTGAGTGTGGTTGTCCCTTAATGCAATATAAGAAGCCGCTGCCAAAGCCTTCTGATTAGCATCACGGATAAGGATTTGTATGACTGGATGATCCAAAACTGTTCTTAACAATTTTGTGGATAAAACAAAACCAGAAATTCAATTAAATTGCTAATAACTAAAAATAAACAAACAATGCATTAAGATATATTTATTTGACACATATAATATGACATCTAAAACAGCGAAGGACATATTGATCATGAGATTGATTGAGCGTTTATTATAATGTAAAAACTAAACTATAAACTACTCTTGGTGTATTTGTGGACTACTCAGGAGTGTCGGAAAAGATATACAATTTTGGTATTGGGCCCAAATATCAGTGGTCCGAATTAAATACTTTGTAATGTTTTCTAATATACTACATAATTATAGCGTAAGGATGCCGTATGCTATCGAAAATGTCGAATAATTTTGACTGATATTTTGCTGTCTTATCAAAATATTCGTTTTTATATATAATAATAATACGGCATACTTACTCTTGCATCCAAAGGGACATTTAAGTTACAAATCGGAAGGATTAAAAGCACCTACAGCGCTTACATATCACCGTTAAGACCAGCCGCTGGTAAACATTTCCAAAATGGCGACTGGTAACTTCATAAATTCGAAAAAGGGGGTAAATCTTACAATATCCTAAAAGAATTTTAACTTGTATAATATTATAAATATATAATGGGGTTCCTATATATTAAGGTTTTAACAATTTCCTACAAGTGAGTTAAACTTATAGATACAAAAGCTCTACATCGCATACTTTGGTTACATTTCTTAATCTAATGAATAAATAATTCATCAAAAGTCAGATACAATGATTGTCTTCACATTATCACAACTTTTGATGAATTCATCATTCCATACTGGCAAGTGACGTCACGTTATCTACAAGCAACTACAATTAATACTTTGAATAAACATTTGTAATGTATCACTACATCTATAAACTACTCGAGAATTTTAAAACTAACCTTCTCAAAGCCGTCCTCAACAATCTTGACATTTAAATAAATAACAACAATTAAATTTTATTATTATTAACTGTCAAATTATTATTAAAAAGTAATTATAACATTATTATCTTTATTATAGCTTATTTATAAGAAAGTAAATAATTACATATTTACATCAAAAATCATTATTTATGACAAAATTAACTTAAAAAGAAAATAACTATAAAAATAAACCATTTTTAGAATTTTCTTTTAATATCATTAATTTGTTCCAAAAAAAATGATGGATATTCAATAAAAATATTAAATATTAAATTATCATTCAAATAATTTAATTTTTTTTTCTTTCAATACATTTACCCTCAATCGCACCCTTATACCTATTAGGACTGTAAAGTTAAATTCAATTTTTTTTTTATCTACGTTAATTGTGAATCTACAATAGTGACAGCAAGCGAGCGAGAATACAGATAATATATTTATGAATCGGTGTCATTTTTTAGGCGCCATTTTTCCGTTTTCCGGACATCCGGTCGATGAGATTATTGATCATGTCAGTGTCAACTAGGCCAATGAATTTATCCACAATGAGACCATTACTTATCGCTATCACCGCTGGCACTGCCTTTACCTGGAATTAATAAAAAAAAGAATTTAAAAAAATTGTCTCATACAAGTTCTATGTATAATACAACATGGAAGCCATTTTGAATCTAAACAGTGGTAGGTCTATTTGTCAAAGTACCAAAGATTTTTTTGATTCAAAATTATTTTTTATAATATATTTTAATGTGTAAAAAAAAAATTCTTAATCAGCATTATCTGTAAAAGATCGTACAAGTTTAAATATTTTATATACGTAGAATACAAGGAAATTTTAAAAACAATCACTGGAAGGTCTATTTGTAAAAGTACCAAAAGTTTTATAACCTCAAAAGTATGCACTAGTTCGGCATTCTCCTCCACATCCACTATAGCGAGGTCCAGGCTATTGAGGGGTTCTATCAGCTCCTTCAACTTGGGTGTGAGGATCTTGCAGGGCTCGCACCACTCTGCATGGAAGTTCACTATGACGGGCTTATCATTGTTCATAACCTATTGATAATAATATTTGTATTTGGTGTAATTTGTTTCCAAAACCCTATATGGGTTATAAACCAACCTTATTCACAAACTCGTCGTTGTTTTTGACTAGTATGGTCTCATTGTGGACTATGGATGTTGATATGGGCTTTGCCATCCTCAAGCTAGCAAGCCTGCGAGCAGGTGATCGCAGACCTTGACAGATGGCATTACTCATTGTACTGGAAAACGAATATATATTTCATGAAGACATGATAGTTATATTTCATGATGACATGATAGTTATATTTCATGATGACATGAGTCATATTTCATGAAGACATGATAGACAATAAATGGACTGAGCATTCTCCATCTATAGGTGAAACAAATTCTTTTATTAGCCTATCCCTCTTCACCACGAGCTATATGTAACAAAAACTAAAATGTTAAAATTGTATTAGTACAAGGAGAGCATGCCTTAAAAAGTCTGAGGTGCATAGCTCATGCAGAATAAGCCACTACTTAACAAACAAAAGCTTTAACACACAAAATAACTTATATTATATATTTTTAAAACATCAAGACATTCAAATAAAAATATATTAACTGTTAGTTATTTAGGACAAAATTCCCCTCATCCCTGTCCATCCAGACAAAATTCTCATCTCTTACCATCGAAACGCTGGATTAGTCAATGGAACTCAATACTTGATACAGAAAATGACCTTAATTAATAATAACAAATTTTGCGCCTGTATGATTATATTAGGGACTAGAAGTGTTATTTTTTTTTAAGAAATTTCCCAAAAAGTATAACACATGGTGGACTATTATAATATAATACTTACCAGATAGATGTATTACTACAAACTAGAGACAAGGAACTCTTATCACTAACTGATACTGTAATCTCATCTTTAAATTATATTAGATACATATTACATTTAATAAATTGATAACATTTATATTAATTATTTTTTATTTATTTCTGCTTATTTTTTATGTGTCTTTCCTTTATTTTTATATCTTGATTTTTGTTTAAAGAAAATTTGTTACAACGAACAGTTAAATCTTAAATTGAAGAACTAAAGGAAGAAGTATAATGGTAGTCAGCTGTGGTCATTTGAATGCAGCTGGTATTGGGCTAGCTCAACAGGGGATGGACTCCTTCTGTCCTAATGTTTATGTTTATAGCATCTCAACCCCACCAACCCTTCGGTTATAAAGGTTGAGCCGCTATACACGTGGTCCAGGTTTACCCCGGTCACATGGATCCTTGGTACGGCAGGTCTGACCTCCGAAGTCGTCCGACAACGGTACTATAAGACTAGTAAGCTCGCAAGGCTATCGGTCATAGACAAGTCCAATCGCGACCAACCAGCTACCTTTTCTCCATGAAAGGTTCCGGAGCTGTAAGGCATGCTCACTTCCCGTGTGATTTCTCGCACTAGCAATAACTTGCTGAGAACGTCAGAGCCGGCTAACTACCAGTTTCCAGCTGGTGCCGGAGTTGTAAGGCACGCTCACTTCCCGACAGGCAGTCAGGCTGCAAGCCTACCCTACAGTACAGTCGGGTGACTGGATATATGCTAGCACATCCATCTAACCTCTAAGCAGGAGGCTACCCGAACTGCAGTGACCCCCGAAGGGATCTCTGCTTATGGACCGTTCCAAGCCCTGAAGTAAAAGACCGCAGCAGCCCTTCGCCTTAGGCTGGTCAATCACCTCTCGCTGCGCACGAGATCCAACGAACCTCCGTCAACTGTGGGAACCCAGACGAACAGCGCCGAATCTCTACAGCTAACCACATTACCACTACGAACTATCTACCGCCGGGTAGTAACCAAATACGGCATTTGTGGCATTTTGTGTACAGGTTAAGGAAGAAAACACCACACGCCGGGGTATTCTTCAATTCCCTTACGAACATTGCCATATCTACTACCGTCGCGATCATTTTTTAAGGTCGTCTATACATGGATGATCATATCAGAGTCTACGCGTACCTCTACAAGTCTCATAGTGATAATGCAGAAACGGATCAACTTTTGGGTCATCTCTAAGCGAAGGTTGATGACCTGCTTTATCAGACTCCCACTGCCCAAGTGTTAGTCCTCGGGGACTTTAACGCTCACAATAACGATTGACTAAGGTCACGTACCACCGACCACGCGAGGTTGGTGAAGTCGCACACTCGTCCACCGGAAGTGGACAGCCACATGCCTTCTTTGTTGGATCTTCTGCCAACTACACGTCCCGGAAAGTAACAGGTACCTTTCGAGGGGCCCCAAGAGGACCGATCATTGCAGGAGTATAGTGCCCATTCAACGTCCTACTCGCACAAGACCTGATGCAATTGGCTCTACAAGTAAGCGGTTTGTGATGGAATGCGGTGCTTTTTTGCATCTTACCCATGGGAGCCGGTTTATTTCGCTTCCAATGATTCCAGTGACTGCGCTGCGGCTGTCGCTGATGTGTTATTACAGGACATGGAACTATGTCATAAAAATTAGGGATCAGTTAACAAGGTACCCGCCTGGCACGCACAAGTTCTGGGAGCTCTCCAAATCCACTAAGGGAAACTTTTGCCAGCTGTCCCTACAGCCATTGCACTCTCTGGCCTATGCGGCAAAAGAAAAACCCATCTTGAGTGTCAGAAAGAGTGAGACAGAGAAAGAAATTGAAAAACCATAAGAAATTCTCTATTTTCATTGGACAAGTCGAGATGGCATATCCCCAGTGGTGTTACGAACATGTCTCCCTGAGTTGACTCAATAACATTGCTTCTAATTCGGTACTCGAAAACGTAGCCTTATCCATTCGTTCCCTAAAAAGGTGACAGTTTAGACCCAGCTAACTGCAGACCTATCACCATTAACGAAATACTCTCCAAAATAATGAAGAGCATCATTAAGCAACGGCACCCAACGTACCTCGAGGATCGCCAGTTAGTAAATGACCGACAATATGACTCTCGCTATGTTCGATCAGCTGGTGATCTTCAGCACAACAGGCAGCGGTTATTGAAAGCAAGGGGAGAGTGTCGCAATTAGTCTAGATATTGCAAAAGCCTTCTATGTGTGGCAGAAGGAGTTTCTTTCGAAGCTTTCTTCCTATGGGCTTCCAGAGAGTTAAAGCAAATAGATCACCAGCTTTCTCACTGGGCGGAGCATATCGGTTGTTTTCATTCCAACTCAATCATGTGAATACTGGTATACCACAAGTCTGCATGCTATTCCCAACTCTGTTACTTCTACACATCAATGTAATTGAATATTTCCTTCATACATTGTTATATGGATGAAGCACTGGGGATGTGATATACTCTAGCCGTGCAGTGCTCTCTCAGATACTGTAATAATATGTAGGTAATTATTTTCTGTGTAGTGTATAAGCTTTATTCTGTCAGTATTTCAGAATACCTTGTTATAGTAGAAGTATGTTAAAATAATATTTAAAAATAAAATAATTTCTAATGAAATCGGATAATATCGGTTAAGTGCTGGAAATTAAATAATTTAAGAGCTGGAAATAGCTAACTGGACTGAAAAGAAAGGATACCCAATCAAGTAAATCAGTAAATCAAATATCTAATGTACTACATTAGAAATACATCTCACTGAAATTAAGTTTATTGCATTTCATTAAGTGTTACACTAACAATGCTTGTAGAAACCAAATTACTAACAAATTATAAATTAGACAGTAAATTCATGAAATCTATTCATTTGAACACATCTATCAAGATGAAAGGCAGCTTGGTAGGAATTAAGTTGCTAATGCCATCATCAACAACTACTGGAAGACTGTTTAAATACAACACAATTGCAGTGCATACACAGTAGACAGCAAATCAAAATCCTTTACTTGGTCAAACTAAAATTATTTACCAAAGTGAAACAGTCACACAGCTCACTTTGCACAACAAAAATAAATAAAATGATTCATGCAAACAATTCAGTTAAAATTTACAATAATTCATCTTGATTATTGATTAAGTTTTAAATAATCAATCTATAGTTTGGAAGATTACATAGTATGTGGTCCGGTAACCCAGTCACTACATAGATATTTAAGTCTCAAACTATAAATAATATAAAATTTCAAATACTTCGACAGAATGAATAAAGTTCTCAGCAACTAAAGAACATTTACTGATAGCATTCAAATACAAACAAGCAGCAATGACACCACTCACCAATAATTTAATTTAGTCAGTTTCACCAGGCCGCTTCAAATTAGGAGGCGGATCCTCAGGCTCATTCGCAGATGCATAATTAAAGATATAAAGATAAGCTAGAAAGATACCGATCGCCGTGGATATTACAGTTGTCGGGAAAGCTACAAAGACATTCCTGTGAAAACTACGAGCGAGATCCAGAAGGGTATCTTCGGGGATCAATCTAAAAATAGCTGATAGAGTGGTAGCAACAATCAACGTCGGCCTGCTTGTATTTCGACCTGCGTTTAAAGACGCGACGATCAACAAGAAAGAGGTAACCCAAATTATCGCCAAAATACAGGTTGTAAGACTGAAAGTAAACATTTTTTTATCATAGTCTAACCTCAGTTATAAGCTTTAGTTAATGTTAAGTAGCACTTTAAAACCATGCAAAATATTTAGCTTATTTACAGTTCTCTCCGGCAATCACTTCACATGGATGCAATATTATCCTCAGCTTTTCACAATAATATTTTAACAAAAATCAATAAAACAACACACCCTTGACCCTTGATAAATGATAATTGATTTGATATAGATAATTTGTTCAATCCTAAATGGTGACGGTGGGCACAGACTGTTAAGAGAAAATTATAGCACTCTGTGGAGAATACCAACCACTGTTTACTGGTCTACTGTTTAAACATTAAACACTTCGTGAAGGCGAAAAGAAAATCAATAGGTCCTTACTTATAATGAAATATTTATTCTTTTCTATATGGAAAAAGCAAAGGTATTACTCATTCAGAGAACCGTAAAATATTATGTAAACGCACTTTTTTTACTGTCTATGATACAACTAAAAGCAAGTTGGAAAACTATATTCAAATTTTTATTCATAATAAATTCAGAATATATATATAATTTTTTGTATAAAATTAAATGTAAGTGACAGTGCTCAGTTTTAATCGGAAGTAAATTTCGGTTTCTGAGTATTGATCCTTGTTTGTTTATATGCTCTTTAATGTACATAAATAATACTAAAGTACATAGCTTAATGTATAAAAAGAAAATTATGCACAAAGGCGGACTTATCCCCCGCAGGGATATATCCTTAATATATTAATGAAAAATAAATTGTAAGTTATTACCAGAAAAAAACTGTGCAACGATGTGTAAACCTAAATATATCTTTTGACCTACTTTTCATATATTTTTAAAGCATGGTAGCAAAATTATAATTAATAAATGTAAAAGTTTTTAATTCTAATTTTATTATAGTTCATGTTAGTATAAAATATTGTATGTCGAATTTACCTATAAGTCAATTGTATTGCCCGGAGAAAAAAATAATTTTTTAATTGTTAAATATCAAGTATGCTGTATACAATTTGTTGGAAGATTTATAAATAAATAAATAAACATTTACGTTTCATACATATTTATGTATTCACTACAGACTAACGACAGCGACAAGCCAATAACTATTTTATCCTACTTAAATCCTTATATTATGATTAGTCATGTAATGATATCAAATATATTATAGACACAATTGTGTTAATTCGCATTTCCATTTTTTTGTAACGAAATACCTTCGTTTTATGCAGCGATATATTTTCAAATTTAGTCTGTGTTTAGCCGTTGGATGATTTTATATTTGCAATGTTACCACTACCGATTTATCATTATCAGTGATTTTTCTAGTGCTGTGTGTTGCTGTCAATATAATAGAAAGGTAGGAATAATTTTAAGTTTTCTATTTATTGTATTATGTATTTAGTCAAATTTAATAGGAAATATTACTTCTAACATTATAACGTATATTAAATTGATATTTCTAAACATATAAACCTCATATTACTATAAAAGTTTTACGCCATTTTCTGTTCTGCGCCAGTCATCTGAAACATTATATTTTATCTTGAAATGATAATAATGATTGCTTAATTATTTTTTGTAAGTATAATATTACAGTATCGAATACTTTTTCATATATTTGCATTGTAAATCGATTACAAACATCGTCAAAGATAGTTGCAGTTCCGCCGATTTGTTTTTGATGACTAATAGGATAACAAGGTCTAATGATTGCGATTCAAATGAAAGGGCGAAACAATATTAAGTCACTGACCTGTATTTCTATAATAGTTAATCACAAGCTATTTAAACTATCTTTTGTATGTTTATTATTATTATATAAATATCAAGTTTGAAACTTAAAAATTCATGGAAATCGTGATCCAAATAAAAAAACATACTTAAGTCTGAATTAGTTAGAATATATAATTGAATGCTGCACTAAAGCAGTTAAGAAAATAAGCATGTACACATATACTACTAAACAAAATTTTTATTTGAATTATCTTTTACTTTGAAGCCATCATCTGTATTAGAATGTATATAGATGAAGATTTAAGTCTTAACTGGACTCATTAAGGCATTTACCTGGATCAAATTGCATTTTATTTGAAAACTTTAATTCTTATAATAGAACATTTTATTAGTGCACAATTGTATTACACACAATAATTTGTTGCAAATTTGTTGTATTTTTCTTTGCACATAACACAGAATATTTATTTATTCTTCACTATGATCTCACATGCGGGAGTGACCATGATGTCACATGTATTACATGTGTGTGCATTTTAATAGATATAGTACTAACAGTCAAACTTTCATACGTTACAAAATTAAAACAATGAGACAACTAGAAAGTCAGTCTAAATATCGAAATCATTCATTTAAATACTGTTTTAAATCTCGGAAAAATTATAATTTCATATTTATATTAAGAAGATTATACATTTTTTATGAGATGTATTCATTGATTATGTTATTAAATTGTACATTTTACTTACAGCAAATCTAATGACGATGTTTGATTAAGTTTTTATTATAAATTAGTCTAATGGTCCATTCCACAAATGGGCAAGATCTAGAAATGTTTCAGAGCTTCACCAATGGTAGTTGTATTTTTAATTAAACACAGAAAAATTCCAAAAGATGTTATCGTTACTACATTGTATTTAGTAAAGTAATGTTTGTATGAAAATGTATATAATGTATTAACATTCCTGTATGGATCTGGATCCTACTGTAGTGATAGAAGCGTGAACATATAAGCAAATAGCCATAGAGAAGTATTATAGTATAGATAGAATAGTTGTTTACATATGTAGGTTAATGATAGGTATATATGTAATTGGTGACTGAAAGGTCAAGATTAGAACAATGGTAGTCGTTGAGAAATGACCTTTCTAAGGCTATGACGTAGACCTATATCCGTTATCTAGATCTAGACAGTTTTTGGATGAAAGCCAATGTTTATGTGTAACGTTTTGTCCCCGTTGCTATGTGATTCATTTATTATTTAACTGGTTCACGAATTAAGTATACCAAAACATTATTACTATAATTTTTAATATAACGATTGATAACAATTTGATATCAATAAAAGCCTAACTTTTTTTATAAATAAAATACGCAAATGAATCTGGTCAATGCACCTTGGATTGTTACATTGAGTGTCAATGTCAAAAATGGAGGCAAAAAAAATTTTCAATCAATTTATAACCTTAAACATTATATTTTTAGCATACAGTATATATTTAATGTCGGTAACTATATATATATATAAGTTAAAACAAGTTATATAAAAAGTATAACCACTTGCACTTGGGTCAGAGCCCTAAGAAGGACTATAACAAGAGCACTGGAAACTGGTTGCGCTCGCGCAGGAAGGTCACGGTCGTACGTCCAGTCGTTTATGTTAATGCATTTATTATAGCCGTCCTTAAGACGTCTTGCCAACATTGTAATACAAATTGATCACGTTTCAAGAAGTTCCCACTAAAAAGTATTTACTTTTAAAAATATTTTTAAGTTGGTATTAAGTATAAATAAATGATCGTTTTTTGTTCGAAAGATGTGTTTTTTCTGAATAAATTTGAACAATTCGAACTACAGACGGACAGACTATAAATATAATATACGGTATGCGAGTATGCGTCCATCCCGGACTATTTAAGATGCAACGTTGTCTTCCATTTTATCTTTTACTGGTGTGCTATTGGTTGTTTCTTTTTTCAGATACATTCCATTTCGTTTAAGAATTTAATAAGTTATAGTCTGCTCAGATAGTATATTAAATTTTTTTATTTATCAGCTGTTTCTTTTGATCTTAATGAATAGGAGTATTTTAACTTAAACATAGAATCGCTAGAGGTATGTTATAAAAGTGCTATTAATTATAAAGAGATGGGTCTTTAATGTTTGTATAGTTCCAAACACGCGATTGTCGTGCTATAGCTCCTACAAAAATGTCTGTGTTGCATTCTCGTTCTGTCCCAATTGGCTCAGCCGTTTAAATTTATGAGAAATTTTAGGTTAGAAACAAAAAAGTAAATATACCAACAGTTAATCAAATACCAACAATGTCTTTACTGTTATCGTAATTAAAATTTTAAAGATTGGAAATCATCAGAAGAATAGAAAGGTGCAGAAAGTAGTCTAATTTCACTTGGTCCAATTCAATTTACATTTTCCATTAGTAACCTTTTTCGTTGTCGCGACTGAATAAAAAGAAATCAATGATTGATATAAAAAAAAAAAAAATGTCACCTGTCATTAAAGTGATAATTTGAAGCTGTCATTAGCCGTAATAAAATCGTCACGCCGAAAGAAAAACCTCATACATTTTATGATTTAATTGAAGATCTGTGCTCTCAATAGTAATTATCTCGGAGCGATCACGGGACTACAATAGAAAGTATGTTTCCTTGCTTGTGTACTTTTACTCAATTATTTGATAAATATAATACTAAGAAAGTATTACTTTCGTTTTGTTTAAGTTTAATATACAGTAATACCCCGCTTTACGCGAGGGATACGTTCCAAAAAAAATCGCGTTAACTGAAATTCGCGTATAACAAGGTTTATGATTAAACAATCAAAAATTATTACAAAAAAATACAAATCATTTTAATCAATCACTTTAATTCTGGGAACACTTTATGCAATACATACTCTTATTTTTTACGGAAAAACAAATCTATTGTTGATGACTACGTTATATTTATACACACTCTTTCGCGTAATTCGAGGCTTTTGAGCGCGAAATTTGCATCCGCGTTATAGTGAAACCGCGTATAACGGGGTCGCGTAAAGCGGGGTATTACTGTATTTTAACTGTGATGTATACTTACCAGCGGTCGAGTGTGGGATGGGTGACCGACTAGTATAGGAGGTGATTAAAGTTACTTTCTCGTATAATCTATACGACCTAGATTATTTTAAATTTCATCAGTTGATAAGTCAATCAATCAATCAATCAATTTATAACATCACGTTTGTAGTTTTTTGTTCTATAATTACTTAATTTATTATAATATATATTTAATAAGGTGTTTAGACTGAATGTAATTTATTTTAATGCAACTTTCTCTAAGATTGAAATTAAAAATATATATATATAGTTTTGTCTAGAATATTGAATAATTTTATGTTATTAATATATTATACATTTTTAATTATTTCTTTATTTCAAAATATACAAAATAATGAAAAAAATGGCGGGTTTAATGCCAAAAAGAGATCTACCAGCCAACCTTTGAATGAACACGAGGAAACGAAAAAAATAAATGAAAAGATAAATAAATCCATTTATTGTTTTTTTATTACACTCAAAATGAATGAATGGTAGCTACATGGTAGCCATTTTTAATACTACATACAAGTATTATGATTACAAATGTAATGCAAGAATTAAATATTTTCTTTATGTACATAATATTATTGAGGAAATTAAGTTTGGTGGCAGCGAAGGATGCAAAGAAAACAATTATTTTATAAAATTATATTAACGAGTTACAATTAAAACTTATAATTAATTAATACTAAATAAAGGTGATTCCAGGTCAGCGATTGACCCAAGAATGAATATATTTTATCCTCGATTCCCATCGATGGTGAGAACGCAAGCCGTATGGTGTCGTCTTCAGGATACTCGAAGCGTGGTGTCAGCATTTAACCGTGTGAAACCAAGTTGGTTCTTACTATAACAATTGCCCTTGGCTATGCTTGCGTAACACCTCCCCCCGTAGAACAGCGACTATTGAAGACCTTCGTTGTAAATTGCGCTGGAAGTTCTGATTCATCCCTTTGAGTTTTTTGGATGGTGTGTTTCGTATGTTTAAGTCGGTATTTCCGGTATGCAAGGCCGCTAATTAGTACACATGCACCGAATAGTAACGTATATAAAGGTATTGTTGTATGGTAGACGCTTATATCGTTGGTCTTGCTTAAGTATACTGGTGACTGTAGAATAACCTCTCTATTGGTAGCGTGAAGGTTAGTCAAATTAATGGAGTTTAATTTGAATATCAGATGTGCTGCTGAACTGAGTGTATTTTCATTAGGGACATCTATTATCTTCAAGGCTTGACCTTTTAGTCGATCGTTGAGGTTCGAGATGATGAATTCTGTTGTTTGAATGAAACAATCATATGGAATTATAGCGAGATAACTTCCTTGCAACATCTTGTAGATATCTTGATCGCAGGACAAGCGTACTTTAGTAAGAGTTGGAAAGCTAATGGTGTAGTGGCGATCGTCGAGTTTTTCGTAGGCTGACGTAAGTAGGGATACGGTGACTGGTTTACATTCGGGGAGTTTTTGCTGCATAGTAACGAGGGCTGTTACACAATCCGGCGATGTAGGACTATGTATGTTGTGTATCTCTTCACATAGATACCCTTTAGTGACCTTCGGGCATTCTGCCTCTGTGTACTTGAAATCTTTCAGATAGATTGCAGGGTATTGGAAGTGAGGGACAGGAATCTCATGATTTTCGTTAGTTACTATGGATATCTTATATAAATCATGTGTGGAATAGAAAAATTAGGAATTGATATACTATGATCATTTCTTTAACTGTATCATATCTTAATATTCTCTCGCTCGTATATTTAATACTTTATTACTGTCATATATACTACGTTACTTATTAATTATAGTTCTATCAGAGTTTAAATTAAAAACTTCATAGTAAGCTGTAAATGTTGTTTACAAAAGCTAAAAAATTCTGTAGCTTAGATATCTCTTATGATAACCTATCAACGTTATCGCTAGTTATGAGAATAGTTAGTCTTAAATCAACAAATTGAAATAATTCCTGGTTTTTTTTTTTAGATTTTGACTTATATTTTTTTACTAATGCTGCTAGGTCTACTTCTACAAACTACAACTACTCGATTCTTTTGAATAGAAAATCTAAAACTAATTTAAAACACTACAAATAGACAAATAAAAAAGTAATTCACTCAGAATATATCGATGTATGCTTTAAAGTTCTAAGTAACTTCAAAAACTACTTTAAATAGTAATTTACTTGAAATTAAAAAAAATACTTAGATTAGGTAAAGATTAAGGTTAAAAATTAGGAAAGGTAAGGACCTGAAAGATTCAGAGTACTTACATGAACATGATTTTCTTTGCCGAATCGATTTTCGGATTCACCTCCGCTGGCCTCCACGATGTATGTAGATTCGGATACTCGAAATCGGTTAGTCACGCGGGATCTCGCACCGATATTAGGGGAAATCTTGACGCGACGCGTACCGAATATATCTCGAATATCCTACCGACTGCGCCAATTAAGTTTGGTGGCAGCGAAGGATGCAAAGAAAACAATTATTTTATAAAATTATATTAACGAGTTACAATTAAAACTTATAATTAATTAATACTAAATAAAGGTGATTTCAGGTCAGCGATTGACCCAAGAATGAATATATTTTATCCTCGATTCCCATCGATGGTGAGAACGCAAGCCGTATGGTGTCGTCTTCAGGATACTCGAAGCGTGGTGTCAGCATTTAACCGTGTGAAACCAAGTTGGTTCTTACTATAACAATTGCCCTTGGCTATGCTTGCGTAACAAGGATGTGAAGTATATATTTATCAATACATAAATAAATTTAAGTATTATTATTTATAATAATAATACTGAAATAATTCTATATAATATCGTTCTTAACAATTTATTTTAATTATTAATGTCTCATTGTAAGATTCTTCATAAGAATAATATATAATAATATAATATACTAGGGGCGCGAACCGGACCTCGATTTTGAGTCGCTGCGCTCGCAATATCTCGGTGGAGTTCGGCGAATTGAGCGAAGCGAGTAACCCATCTTCAATTCAGCGTTCAAAGTTGAAACCGACAGGCAAAAAATATAGAATAATCAAATTTCACATAGCGAAATTTTTTTACATTGAAGTCTATGGGAGTGTCATTTTTAGGTGATTATTCCTCAACGACATGATTTTTTTTTTCACTTTCTTTTTTACAAACCATTGCAATAACCATCGCTATAAATGTGCAAAATTTCATGAAGATCGGTAAAGCCGTTTTCATGCCGACCCCGGACATGGGATGCAAAAAGTCTCACAGAGCGTTCCGCTCGCTTCGCTAATTAATAATATTGTAAATACATCTGTGCATGTTTTTTTCCTAACTTATAACAGTTTACAAATACAATATCTTCCGTCTCAAGAACAGATTATCTGACAATGACAGTTCGCCCATCCCTTAGGTTATATAATAAGTAATTTCTAGTAAACTTATTTTATTTAAATGATTTATTGAATTGTAAATATAATTAATATTTATTTTATAGGATATAATTATTACATTTTTATCGTTAATTTTATTATGATCATTCATAAAAAATCATATAAGGTAGAATAAAATTTTTTGTTAGTTAAGATTAAAAAAAATCCGTATCTTGAGTTGTCAATGCAATAATTGATCCGTTGGTGGAATTTAGAAAGCGATCAATATATATTTAAATCTCGGATTGTAGATCGTTTATAAATTAATGTAGGCGAAAAGAAAAGAATGAGGTTATATTCTTTTTAACACTAAACCTACCAAGTACCGGTTGACCAAATTGACCGTTCTTAAACTTTTGTAAAACTTACACATTTTTAAACGTTGTAATATCGTTATCAAACTACATGACAATTCTTAGAATATGCATATAATATTTTCTACACTCTTTACTTTTAGTTATTTCCATTATTACCTGCGTTATATAATAAAATAACTTTTAATTACCGGTCAATTTGGAGCCGTGCAATAGAGAGAGAAAGAGAGAGTAAAGTTTGACTTACACCAAAAAAATATATAACAATTTATATAGGTACTTAAAATTAAAATTATTAGTAATAGTTAATTGAGCTGAGCGTAAGCGAAGCTCTTAACCGTTTGGGAGACCTTTTTTTGTATTTAGTTGTCTCCAGAATGCGACGAGATAATTAGCTAAAAATTTTCTCATGTATGTTTAAACCGAACGCGGATGTTATAGCGAAAACAGATTGACAAAATGTTTAGCCATTCAAAAGTTATCAAGAAAATAAGAAAGGAGAGGGTCTCAGCTCAACACCCGCCGCGCACGGTTGGCGGATCCTAGTATTGTGTTATTTTAAAATCGTAAGAAATATTGATAAGAGGCATTGTCTATTACAATGTATCGATATAAGAATGATATCAACTTATTACATTTATCTGACAGTTTTTTGTCGTGACGTCACAAATATATCTGATCTAATAAAATGAACAACGTCTATTCGTCGGAAGACAGTTACTGTATGTATATCCGATTGTATTATATGAAATATACTAGGAGCGCCAACAGAGCCGAGATTTCGCGCGCTGCGAGTCGAAATTGAGGGTGCCGTTTGCATATTGAACGAAGCGAGCCCAATGTAATGACGTTTCCCATTGACTTCAATGGGATATTAGGTTTTTGACGATTATGGCTCAATGACGAAGAACGCGCTCAGGTGGTTTGGGATTGGTCAAGTAGTATTTGTGTTTAAACATACATACAAAAAACACAAATGTTTCCTCTTTATAATATTTCTTTGTAGTTTAAAACATTTATAATGCTCTGAACGCATCCACCCAGACCCGTCGGCGTCTCGTATTGATTCCACTGACCTTGTGACGTTTATATAACGCAATTTTCAACTTTCTTATCCTTCTAGTTCCCTATATATATATATATATATATATATATATATATATATATATATATATATATATATAGACACACACACAGACAGACAGACATATATATATATATATTACTTTTAGAATTTAATACTACTTAAATATAATTATCGTGTTATTTATTAGTATTTTTAACACATATTATTAATTAATAATATACTAAATAATAAATAATATTATATTAAGTAAGAATAAAATTTGTAATTTTACTTTCAATTGATAAAAAGACTTACATTATTATTTTTTCTCCTATTGTGGTAGTTACTTTTTGTAATATACGGTATTAGTACGTTCGTTGCAACATGTTTAGGGGTGAAAAGGGAGGGGAGGAAGTCGATTTAAGCTATACTGCGGACCAAACTTGGCTCGTAAAATGTAGCGTTAAATAAATCTGGACTTATCTGTCTACACCCACATCGGTTTCATACAAAATTGACGTGTTATAAAATTTAATAAATAGTTAATCAATATCTGATCGATGATGATGATGATAATGATGATGATGATGATATAATATAATATAATGATCGATCTATCTGAAGCATGACTCGGACGTATCCTTTTAATAGGACTTGTTAATTTTTAGGCATTGATATACATGGACTGAATTTTCTTTTTTCTTTTTTTTTTGGCTTTGACTAAGGTTTTAGGTTCCTTGTCAATTTGAATGTCACTACGAAGGAGATTTCTGATCCATTCTATATTGGGGTAGGTCAGTTATTATATTATTAGTTTTGTTTATGTAAAGAGTAAAAAAGTAACTTAAATTTCTCAAGCTGTGAACTTCAAAATTGTGATCATTGTTGTACTGAATGTTCAAGCTATTAAGCTGTTGGCTGTTTTGTTAACTGTTGGTTCGTCAAAGCAACATTATATATTTATTATATACATTAAGAGAAAGTATGTGATCACGAAAATCCAAAAAACAGAAAAATCCAAATACAAATATATAGTTCATTTGAACGTTATGTAAGATGCATACTCCAGCACGTCTGTTGCAAGTAGCGAAGTGTGTATGTATGTGTGTATGTATGTATGTATGTATGTATGTATGTATGTATGTATGTATGTATGTATGTATGTATGTATGTATGTATGTGTGTATGTATGTATGTATGTATGTATGTATGTATGTATGTATGTATGTATGTATGTATGTGTGTATGTATGTATGTATGTATGTATGTATGTATGTATGTATGTATATATATATATATACTAGGGGCGCCAACAAGGCCTCAATTTCGACTCGCTGCGCTCGCGAAATCTCGGGTGCCGTTTGTGAATTGAGCGAAGCGAGCCCAGTGTATTGATTGACTCATCGTTTCCCAATGACTTCAATGGGATATCAGTTTTTTGACAAGATATTAAAAAAAATATTTTTGTTTTTAAAAACCATCACCATATGTGTCTTTTTGATTGCAAAGTTTCATTATTTTCCGTCAGGTAGTTTTCGAGCCAATTCGTGACAAAGAATGTAAAAAGTCTCCAATAAAACGCTCCGCTCACTTCGTTCGCTTCGCTCAATAACTAAAATATTGTCATAAAAAAATATCATATAAAA
This sequence comes from Melinaea marsaeus rileyi, assembly GCA_918358865.1. Taxonomy (NCBI): domain Eukaryota; kingdom Metazoa; phylum Arthropoda; class Insecta; order Lepidoptera; family Nymphalidae; genus Melinaea; species Melinaea marsaeus. The sequence continues at coordinate 6,759,853 of OU911093.1, read as the reverse complement.
CTTTTAAAAAAACATCAGAATCATTTCAGTCTAAGACTAGTTCAGTGACAAATATATATTGAAAGAAATGACTATAGAAAGAAATCTTAATAGAGGTAAGATTATATATAACATGGTAGTTTTAACGACACGGTATCTCAGTTGTAGATGCGGGTTACACGGTGGTTGCAGGTTCGAATCCGTATCAAATAAATTTTTAATATTTCTAAACTAGGGGTGCCAACAGACCCTCGCGAATGTTCGGGTGCCGTTTGCATATTGAGCGAATCGAGCCCAGTGTAATGACTCATCGTTTCCCATTGACTTCAATGGGATATCAGTTTTTTGACATGACATTTAAAAAAAAAAAATTTTTGCCGACATTTTTCGATTTTTTTAAACCATCACCTAATGTCGTGTCTTATTGATTGCAAAATTTCATAATTTCCCGTCGAGCAGTTTTCGAGCGTATTCGTGACAAAGAATGTGATAAAGTCTCCAGTGAAACGCTACGCTCGCTTCGCTCAATAATATTGCCATGACTGATGTACATGTATATGTACATATGTATATATGTTTCAGACAATCATATATATATATATATATATATATATATATATATATATATATAAAAAAGAACAGGTTCCGTTGTTAGTACAGGTGCAACCCAAATAACATTTTTATATACCAATAAAAATACAATACAATGAATTCAAACACCTGTCTGTATGTCTGTCACCTTTATATTTATACAAGGAAGATTAATAATAGTTAATTTTATTGTATTTATAATACATTCTTTGAATTCAACATAAAAAAAAAACACTTTCTATACAGGTTTTGATAAAATATGAAATACTAACTTTTTCCCGCTGCTTCGTTCGCATTTGAATCATTAAATGAGTATTACGATAGAAATGAATCAATACGATAACTTTATTTTATGGCTTAATTATGATTAATTATGTATGTATGTATGTATGTATTATTTTGTCTATGAAAATATTACAGCAGTACTTTTAAGGGCAAATATTAAAGCATTCACAAATTAGTATGAATATTTTTTTATAAATACGAAAAAAATGATTTAAATATATATTACATAAGAGTAACTCCTTTGTTAATTGATACTTTGTTATTCAAACTGAAAAGAATAGCAAAGATAAACCAGTACTAAAAGATGGATAAAGATAGGTATAAATCTTTAATACCATTTTAGACAAAGGAATTTTATCAATATATATTTTATATGGCAATGATCAGACTTATTGAGACATTTCTTTTTGTGTGTTTGTATTAGTTTATTTTCTTCCATTTTTAGTTCACGTAATCCTGGAGAGGATTTAATTATTAAAGAATCTATATATACTAGGATCCGCCAACAGTGCGCGGCGGGTGCTGAGCTGAGCCCCTCTCCTTTCTTCTTTTATTGATAACTTTTGAATGGCTAAACATTTTTTCAATCTGTTTTCGCTATAACATCCGCGTTCAGCTCAAACAGACATGAGAAAATTTTTAGCTAATTATCTCGTCACATTATGTAGACAACTAAACACAAAAAAAGGTCTCCCAAACGGTTAAGAGCTTCGCTTACGCTCAGCTCAATAATATTTAGAGAGAAATGTTTCTTTTCTCTCGTAATTCAGTATTAAAAGTTTTGCAGGTTTTTTGTTTACTTTTCCAATTCATCATGATTGACGAGTGGCTCGGTGTGTTGCAATTGCGCAAGTGGTGTGGGGAGCTGGTAGGGGTGGGTTACCCTTATACTATATAGGGAGGTGCAGTGAGTCACGGTCGATTTTTTAACTATAAGATAAAAATTAATTTTGTATAGGACTTGTGTTATTATTTTTTTTTAATTATTTTTTGTATAAAAATAGAACTAATAATTTAATATCTTTATAAATATTTGTATAATCTTTCAGTAGCTGTACAGATTATATAAAAGTGTAGTTAGTGAATTGACTGACCTGTATATCTGTAACATCGATATCGATGTTTCAAAATGGCGCCACTGCGCCACTATTCCGGAGCCTTTTCAGTCGATTCAAAATAGTACGTGCTCGCCGTTCGGGGGGAGCGGACGTGTTGACGCTCCAGTGTAGCCGGCATATAAATAAAAAAATACACGTCCATTTTACCGTCCTTAAGTTTTCCATTGGACTAATAGTGTTTATACGTTTAATTGTATATGTGTGTGTGTTTATATTTGTATGTGTGTCAATATTATTTGATTTGATCGGTCTCGTGAATACGGGAGTTATTTATTATTTATTACCTGATAGTTGGGAGTTATGTTTGTTCATTGATTATTGTTATCGTATTTTTACCTTGAATTTGTTATGCTTTAAATAAATTTTATTTCATTCATATTATATTGTCACTACAGTTAAAGCCAGTAATATCTTACTATATCTTCGTACATATAACGTATGTGTTTAATATGTGTCAATATATACTATTTTTAGTGTTATATTAAGATTGTGTATTAATTGCTCATCCATGTTGCATTCCATTCAACCATTTTATGCACGCCATATTTATCTCGCGATGCAGTAATATATATGAGCTATATAAAAATATATTATATCTTGAAATAAGTAACAATCTTTATTAATTTTTATTTACCCTTGATGAAGTATAATTATAAATGCAATGTTAGATGTTATAGGAAAATAGTTTTTTTCTTTTTCTTTTTTTTTTTTTTTTTTCAGGGTTTTTTTTGTCTCTTGTAACCTTCATTTTATACAGGCTGTATGTATAATAAAGTATACATTATTCTGCTCCATTTCGCGTTATAATAACTGAAAGATGATTCCATTTTCTTTAATTATTTCTTCCAGATAAATTCACTCATTAAAATCTTACTTAATATCTTAGAAAAAATATTTATTTTATTAAATTTAACTCTAAATCTCAAATTAACTCAAATTAAATTTAATGTACAATAAAGATTTGGGTTTAATTTTATCAAGTGTTAGCATTTGCAAACTTGCTATTGTTTTTTATTTGGCTTTGCTCATGAAATTATATAAATATAATAATAATGTTTATCGTTTAGAAGTGTTAGAATTCTTCTTCTTCTTCTTTGTATCTTTTGTCCAAATAAAACAAATAATTCAATTATTTAGATGTACTCTCAGCTGTCTAGACGTAGAGTTATTTCAGTAACATCTAATCTATTCAGGGATAATTAGTTTTTTTTATACTAATTAATTTACTATCATTAACACCAAACCTACCGACAATTCTTGTACATCTGTTCCTACCGCACGCCGTCAAATTGACCAGTAATTAGAAGTTATTTTATTATATAACGCAGGTAATAATGTATATAACTAAAAGTAAAGAGTGTAGAAAATATTATATCCATATTCTAAGAATTGTCATGTAGTTTGATAACTATATTATAACGTTTAAAAATGTGTAAGTTTTACAAAAGTTTAAGAACGGTCAATTTGACCGGTACGTGGTAGGTTTTAATTACCGGTTAATTAGACTGCGTGCGGTAGGAACAGGTGTACAAGAATTGTCGGTAGGTTTAGTGTTAAATGTATTTTTTCTTACGTTCATTTCAAGATTTTACATTTACAGCATCAATAGTTATTCGGTCCGTTTGTCTTTTATTGTATAAACACGAATATTTTTCACATACTAAGATATATATGTATATAATTTCTCAATTGCTTGATCATAATTAATTTTTTAATAAATAATTTGTGAAAAATTAATTTAATCGAACTCGCTACCTCTTTGAAACCGTGCCGACCCTCTGTCAACTGAGCTACCGTGTCTCTATGAATCTAGGATATCATAGTATATATTTATTAAAAACCTGGAATGTAAAATTAGATGGAATCTATTAAAACGAAGATCTGACCTAATTGCGTGTCCCGGTTTCATTCGCTCGAGTGATATATTAATTTTAATTTATGTAATATATACAAATAAAATACTAATTTGCCTTTATATATATATATATATATATATACAAAGTAACATTATATGAACGCCTAAGTCCTAAGTCAACCTTATTACGGTTATTAAGATTCCCATCTTAGTCTCGATCCAATTAGTCCAACGGGGTCTGTGTTTGTACGTGAAACCTTTTTACATTATGTACGTATTATGTATATAAAAATAACTGTCTGTATATCATTATATATACTAGGATCCGCCAACCGTGCGCGGCGGGTGTTGAGCTGAGCCCCACTCCTTTCTTCTTTTCTTGATAACTTTTGAATGGCTAAACATTTTTTCAACCTGTTTTCGCTATAACATCCGCGTTCAGCTCAGACATACATGAGAAAATTTTTAGCTAATTATCTCGTTGCATTCTGGAAACAACTAAACACAAAACCAGGTCTCCCAAACGGTTAAGAGCTTCGCTTACGCTCAGCGAAATAAATACATTTTTCTACATGTATTTGCTGGTTTATTAGTTTTTCTTCTCGCTTGTTAATAAACTAGAACATCACCACGGTTTGTCTATTAATTTAAATACATTGTTTAATAATATCAGCTGTTGTTATTAAAACAAAACAAACACACAATGATCTGGGATCAACGACACGAACCGCAGAGTTGCGTGGGAGTTGATCTATTTTAAATTTCGTTTATACACCTGTCCCCCTTACACTCGTGTGTATATCTATACGCGTCCCTCTCTCTCAAATTGTGCAATAATTGGCATGATATCTATATTTTCGTTTTCGTGTGTGCCGGAAAAAAAATATGAACGCGTCGTTCGTAACATTTGGTTAACACTTGCGATTTCGGTCTGATTGTGTATGTGTGCGTGTGTGTGTGTGTGCGTGTGCGTGTGCGTGTGTGTGTGTGTGTGTGTGGTTAATTACAATAACGAAGTTAGTGTTGTAAATATATTATTATTAATAATATTAGATTAAATTGATTTTGAGGCTTCGACCGAAGTATACACGCTTTCAAATATATTTAAATTTTAAATCAACATGGCTGAACATGTTTATAAATAATATTAATATTTATATAATCAATAAAATCAACAGCTTTTGCCGTTACCAAAAACTTGTATCATTATAAATGTAATATTTAGCAGAAAACAAACATTCAAAATATAGTTATTATATACATATAAATACTTTGAACTAACTTAATATCCATGCTATGTCTGCGTCCGAGTCAAAGAGCCATTTAAAACTAATTAAATTTAGATTTTAAGTACGTCTTACTTGAAGAAACTTAGTAAGTCGCTCGCAGTAGGTACTAAGAAGAATCCTTAAGAAATCTGCCTGCACAGATTTTACGATAACTTTTTATTTTACTATTCTTCTATACCCGGGTTTTCTTTGCTGGGAGTGAAATATATATTATATATATCTTATAAAATCAACTATTCGCCAGTGGAAATCCTGTTAAAATTGGTCCAGCCGTTTCAGAGATTAGCTGTAACAAACAGACAAAGATTTTATATATATATATATATATATATATATGCTATTAGTGAAATGCTTTTAATTTGGAATAACAAACAGACTATAATTTTATTTATATAGCGTGTTCTTAGTACTAAGTAATTAATTTTATGTCAATTTGAGTGCTTTGATTTCTTCTTCGACCTACTTCCTTTTCATTCGCGTCCTGATTCATTCTGTCCCGATCCTGTGGGAATATCAGGATAGGGATATAATAATCTATCATGCAATCTAGAGAAATCATTATTTAAAACATTTCAGTATTTCTTGAAACTGCATCACAACCAAATATAGAGAAACGGAATCCTCTATAATATTATATAAGAACAATAGTTTTTTATTGATAATTATATATATACATATATGAATAGTATAACCAGTGATCTGTGGTGTTGTAATCGTGTTAGTGGAGTGTGATGAAGTATCGCGGTTGAACACCTACCATGTCGAAGACTCTGAACGCTTACAGAATGTAAGTATATATATTTTAAAAGTCTTTAAACCAGGAATATTTTAAAAAGATTGATTGGTCACTGTTGCTTTCATTTTTTTTTTACACCAGAGCTATTAAAAGTTCCAAATCAAAAATATTTCTTCAAAAATTTTGCACAAAACAATAGTTTAATATTACATTTTGAAAAAAATACTACAGTTAGCTAGTTATGTTATTTGATATGATGAATATTTAAGTATAAAAATTATTATGATTTTAACTGATTTGACCTCGTTACGAGTAAAAATATGAAATCATACAAAAAAAACTTTTTTTTTAAGAGCCATTTTTCTAGCAGTGTAAGGGTTTTTTTTCGGGCTTGCCTTTAATTCTACTATTAGTGTTTCAGAGGTTATCCATTGTTTCCTGGACAACCTATATATATATATATATATATATATTGAAAATAAAATATTAATATTGTTTTCATTGATTTTTCCAATTTCCTGTGAAACGGGGCTCCTTCGTCCTTGGTGGGTAGGAATGTCCTTGACCTTTGGGTGCTTACGTAAGCAGTTTCTCGTGATATAGCTTAAATATTTTTATATGTAGAAATAAATATAATTAGTGATGTTCTTATCTTGATTATATTCCTTATCATGAGATAAATCTAATAATATGGGTCTAAAGTTTATTAAAACATATTCTTTACATGTGCTAGTAGTATTAAGATAGTCATGTATGTAGGATTATCTATTTAGATCCGTTTTAGGTTAGGTTATGTTAGGTTAGGTTAGGCTATAATTTTCCATCACCTTCGGCCATCACCTCATCACTATCACCTTTGGCCATCACCTTCCTGGGTATCCGTAATGGACTTTTCCAACGCAAAAAAAGTTATATATATATATATATATATATATATATATATATATATATAACTTCATACAATACGCACAGACAAATAAACGAACAAAAGAACAAAAGTCAATTGTGATTTTCTGAAACAATGTTTTCTAGTTTTTAAATTTTGTAACGTAAACAAAAACTTAGTTTTTAAATGAAAATTGTTAACGAAATTTAATATTCTACATTCTAAAATGTCAAGGACGATTCATTCAGCTTTATTGTTATCTAAAACAAATGTATTACAATGTTTACAACTTTGTAATGTGTCATAAAGTGAAAAGATACCTCTCGCTGTCGGTGTGCGTCGGCCATTTTGTTTTTTTTTTTTTGTTTTTCCTGGCGGTTAAAAATAACGGAACAAAGAGTATATATACCGAATGATAAATTAAATTCCCTATTCTATGCAATAGCATTCATTTCCCGGTTTTGTCTAGACGGATCGATTTCTTCGAACCCTCGACGCGTTCGCAATGTTTTAAATTTAAATTATTACATGCCTCTAGATCGTTTGACTCGTTCGTAAACAAAGCAATTAGTGCTCTGTTTGTCTGCTTTGTATAAATATTTATAAATTAAGCATTCGAAATTTAAAATTTATTAAAATTATGAACTACCCTACAAAAAAAGTATGAAACAGTATGAAACTTACTAGTTGCGTCTGACGTTTTGGAAACAAAATATAATATAATATACAATAGATGTAGAGCGACACCTATGCCTCATTAATTTACATATACAGTAATACCCCGCTTTACGCGAGGGATTCGTTCCAAGAAAAATCGCGTTAACTGAATATAACGAGGTTTATGATTAAACATAGTCAACAATTATTACAAAAAAAGATCAAATCATTTTAATCAATCACTTTAATTCTAGGAACACTTTATGCAATACATACTCTTATTTTTTACGGAAAAATACATCTATTGTTGATGACTACATTATATTTATACACACTCTTTCGCGTATTTCGAGGCATTTGAGCGCGAAATTTGCATCCGCGTAATAGTGAAACCGCGTATAACGGGGTCGCGTAAAGCGGGGTATTACTGTATATTAAATGAAATATATATGTATTATAAAATATATTAATATAACAAATAATGTAGGAAAAATTATACTTAAAAGAAAAAACCTTACGAGCATTTAAATTGTGAAAGAAAATAAGCCTCAGTTGGAGGGTGCGACCACCCTTGGTTGCCATGGTAACCGTATTTTATTCGTCCCGCGTCGCCCATTACCATCCCCCCGGTGGAGGCTTTAGTCTGAAATGAGTTTAACATAAGGAAACCTTGTTTGGTTTGTTTGTAAACTAGATATTCTAACTTATGTTTCGTTGTGGTTGTTATGTTAGGTTTTCTGGTCGCATTTTATTCATTTGTTTGTGTCTTTTAAAATGTTATGTTGGTATTCTATCCTATCCTAGCGAACTATTACAATACTATGTTGACATCCTATCCTTTTCTAGCGACCTTTTAGAATGCTATGTTGGCATCCTATCCTATTCTAGCGATCTTTTTACAATTTTGTGTTGGCATCCTTTCCTTTTCTAGCGATCTTTTATAATGCTTTGTTGGTATCCTATCCTATCCTGGCGACTTTTTACAATTTTATGTTGGCATCCTATCCTATTCTAGCGATCTTTTATAATGCTTTGTTGGTATCCTATCCTATCCTATTCTAGCGATCTTTTATAATGCTTTGTTGGTATCCTATCCTAACGACCTTTTACAATTCTATTTTGGTATCCTATTCTAGGCCCCTTTTGACAATGGTATGCTGGAATACTTTCTTAGCGACCTTTTGCAATGCTATGTTATTCCAATTATCTAGCGCTCGATAATGTGAATAAGTAAGTGTTTGAAATAATTGTTGATTATATGATACTTATCTATTTATATTATATATTGTATTATTAACTTTCTTGCTACGTAGTCTAGAGGGCGCAATGTTAACTCATGCAACAGACAGCCCTTGTACCTCCAATTAGTAACTATTCATTGATTCGGAAACTTGAAACTCAAAATATATTTATCTACCTTCAGTTATACATCCTTTATAAAAGTCATTCTGTATTTAGAAGTCAAAACTATTATGAAGAGCTGTGATTGGTTGAATATCTCGCTATCAGCCAATAGGAGCAGTTTTTTTTTTATAAATCAATAAGTCTTTACGAATTTGAATGTTTTTTTTTTTTAATAACGGCAGCCTGAAGTCAAGTGAGGGTATAAACTGAGTTATTCCCGATTTATGGAGTAAAATTTTATGAATTTGAATGTTTTTTTTTTAAATAACTGTAGCATGAAGTCAAGTGAGGGTATAATTGAGTCCCGATTTATGGGGTAAAATTTTTGGGGTATTTATATATGTATATATATGGTGTTGCTATTTATTACTATGATACCCATCGGTTTGAAAGGGTTTTTTTTCTATAGTTTTATGTGTAATATTATTTAGAGAAGTCGTAAAAAATTGTAACAGATAACCTAAGTATCTGTACTGCGTTCTTTTTATCTTTAATCTTCATTACGTAAGACATGAGTGGTTGACGCAACTAGAAACAACAAACAGACGAGGTCGTCTTTATATATATATATAATTATTTATTATTTTTATAATAAGGTAAATATTTAACGCCTAAATTTCGTCTTCAATTTAACAAATCCTTCATGGGTTTGAGTGTGATATATAATAAATTTCCACAAGATATCTTAGACCTTCCTTTTCGTAATATTGAATATAAAATCAAAAGTGTATTATTAAATAAATCTTATTATAACATTCAAGAGTTTTTAGTTGATCGAAATGTGTGTAACTTGGTTGACTCATTTGTAGGGTTGATATTATAATGTATACATCTAAATGTTAAATTTCATTTATAAAGAGCAACTGTTGAGTTTCTGGTGTCTCTTCTCAGAAGTATTCCGGTGGTAGCTTACTCAGGAATTACATTGACTTGATGTAAAAATTGATTCAAAAGTGTATGTAAATGCCTACTTTGAATTTCATAACATATTAAGTTAAAATAAATTTTAAATGGTATGGTGCAATGCAAGTAATAAACGCTGAAGGGTAGTCGAGTGGGTTCGTATCTCTTTTATTCCATGGAAAAAGTTTTTATCCCACAGCAGCAGACTACGTATAAACTATTTGTATATAAACAGATTGAAACAAGGACAATGTATTTTTTTTCTATAGCCGTACCAAGACAAAAGGCTTTTTATTTATATTACATGCAGCAATACAAATACTCTTTTTTTTCATTTCATAAATCTGATTGGTTGGAAATTAACTGTTTGTTCTGTTTGAAAATAATGTATTTGACGTTCTATTTTTAAATGTTTTTTTCCACTTCATAAATCTGATTGGTTGGAAATAAACTGTTCTACTTGATAATAATGTGTCTGATGTTCTATTTTTAAATGTTTATTTTTTTTATTTCGCAAATTTGATTTGTTGGAAATTAACTGTTTGTTCTATTTGAAAATGACGTGTATGATATTCTATTTTTAAATGCTTTTTTTTTACAGTCGTATTAAACTTTATTAAATTAAAGTATGATGTTAGCAAAGATTTATATTATTTATTTATTTATCTTAACGCCATATCCCTTGCGAGGTAGCCAGAGACAACGGAGCGCCAAACGCCACGGTCCCTGCATACCTCTTTCGCCTCGGCCACAAACATCAACCTCTTCATACATGCCCTCCGAGGGGTTCTTATGCTTTTTACGTGATCTTCCTCCAGTTTCATAGATATTGTGTTTTCGAAGGTCACTCAAGGCCTCCCCCTGTTAATATTAATTAATAAAATAAATGAGCTTTTGAACAATAAACTAGAATCATTCAGATTAAACTGAAGGATATAATATTGCATTAAAACCCATACAAATGGCAATTATTATTATTATTATAAAAATAATATAATATAGAGTAAAATAAAAAAAAATTAATCCCCGTAAATAATACGTTCTTATATTATGTAATATATTTTTTTATTAACTGTGTTGAAATTTTTCATACAACTATATAAAAAAATTATGAATTAATATAATAAGTATATATAAGACTAGGATCCGCCAACCGCGCGCGGCGGGTGTTGAGCTGAGCCCCTCTCCTTTCTACTTTTATTGATAACCTTTGAATGGCTAAACATTTTTTCAATCTGTTTTCGCTATAACATCTGCGTTCGGCTCAAACATACATGATAAAATTTTTAGCTAATTATCTCGTCGCAATCTGGAGACAACTAAACATAAAAAGGTCTCCCAAACGGTTAAGAGCTTTGCTTTCGCTCAGCTCAATAAAAATAAATTAAATCGCTCATATAATATTTCTAAAATATAACCTTTTATGAAGCCTCATTTCATCATAAATTACAATCAACTTATAGTAATTAATATTAAAATTATCTGATTATAACATTAAGATTCTTCAATTATTATTTGTATATATATATATATATATAGGTTTAAAAATATACATATTATATATTCAAATAACTGTATAACTGTATATATTATACAATAAAAGCTTTCGACCCATATCTCGCTAATTTGCATACCCCGGCGTTTCCTGCCGCATACTCTCACGTCCGAGCGGGATTTCATATCAAGTTTCAATTACAATGAATTGTGCTTATCACGTTTGATGTACAAATGATACGGTATTATTATATATATATATATATATATATATATTTTTTTTTTTCTATATAACGTTGTCATTAAGTTAGGCGGGTCTGTCGTGTTAGTGCTTATTATTCATTTACCTATATATATATATATATATATATATATACTAGGGGCGCCAACAGACCCTAAATTTTGACTAGCTGCGCTCGCGAAATCTCGGGTGCCGTTTGCATATTGAACGAAGCGAGCCCAGTGTAATGACTCATCGTTTCCCATTGATTTCAATGGGATATCAGTTTTTTGACGATTATTTCTCAACGACATGACATTTTCAATTTTTTTTTTCTTAAAACCATCACATAATGTGTCTTTTTGATTGCAAAATTTCATAATTTTCCGTCAAGTAGTTTTCGAGCCTATTCGTGACAAAGAATGTGAAAAAGTCTCCATGCTCCGCTCGCTTCGCTCAATAAACAGTTGCTAATAAATGATGTATTAAATATTAAAATGGTATGAAAAATCTAACAGGATTCGAACCGGCGACCCTCTACTGTCCTGTCTACACATTGAGCTATCGTGTCGTTACGTGCGGCCATGAACTCAGCTATATATAAATGTCTACTGGGACAGAGAAAATATTTATTACACTTATGTATATATATATATGTATATTTCGTATTTGTAAACAAAGTTCAGTCCATATTGTTTGTGATATTATATAATTATATATTATTACAGGAAATTAGATTAAGAAGTAAAACTAATTAGTGAAAACAATTGGATTACAGTCGACGAAAATTTTTATGAGATTATTTACTTAATTTACCTTACTTTGCTCGTGTGCGGTTTTTGGTAATTGGCTTTGTTACCTCCGAGTGGATGAAGACTGCCGCGACACTTTTTCCGGCCTTTATCTTTTAAGTGGTTGTGTTTTGTATCTTAAAAGATAAAAAGTATCTTAAAAGATAAAGTATCTTAAAAGATAAAAAGTATCTTAAAAGATAAAAATTAACTCAAAATATAAAAAGTATCTCAAAAGATACAAAGTATCTCAAAAAGTAAAAAGTACCTTAAAAGGTAAAGGGTATCTTAAAAGATACTCGAAGAGAATTTGTATCTTAAATCCTATTAACTTATACAATTAATAAATATATTTCCAAACGAGTCCCGCCATTAGGAAATATATTTTTTAATACAATGAATGCACATTTTTTTTATGTCCCCATGTCATTAGGTTACCAACACCTAATCGTCCCACGCCCATGGGAGTGGCGCTCCCTCTTTCCAAACTCCCCCCCCCCCCCCCCATTAAATGCACGAACACCGGTAGTATTAATATAAATTGTTGGTTAAGTTATATATGAGTTATAAAAGTGAAAATAATCATCGTATCTTTTCCTTAAAAGATAAAGCTTGTACGGGGACTATCTTTTCCTTAAAAGATAGGGATTGTACGGGGACTTGATTAGGATAATAAATAGTGGAATATCGTATTGTGATTCCTGTTGTAGCTGTTTCATATGTATTGAGAAGACCAAAGATCATTTCATCTTCGCGTCTAGTTATTTGCTGTCATTTTATCCCTGGTGGAAACTGTTACCTGTAATCGGCTTGAACCTCTCCTGGTTTGCTGTTTCTTCTCTCAGCTGGGTGGGTTTGGAAACCTCGTATCTATATTTCTTACAGGAGGGCTTATTTTGATAAGTACGCTATCAATAGTCCTGACACTCCCATCTGATATACAAGACACATAAGTTTATATATTTATTTATTTATATATTTTCCACTTTGAATTCATACCAGTGATCACTTGTGTATCAAATGGAAGTGACAGGAGAGTCTATTTTGATATAGTACGTATCAAAATAAGCCCTTCTGTAAAGACACTCTCCAACTTAAAATAAGTCTACGAGGGTTCCAAACGCGCGAGGTATATTAATTCAAAGTGAAAATAAATATAATACAAGGAAATAATGAATTTCAAATGTCGGTCCGTCTGTCGCTTATTAAATACTATAAATCAAAATGTTCTGCATCGAGGGCGGGTGCGCCTCTGATGTTTATTTAATGTCAGAGTCGTTTAGGTTACATAATGTAGCAATAGTTATATAAAGAATATGTTTTTGATATATATTTGAAAACTACCCTCGGAAATTGTTGTATTTCAAACAGTTTATGTTGTTATTTTGTTATTATATATATATACATTATGGTTCTCTGAGTTATATTATTAGTTATTATATATTTCGTTATTATAATATATATATATATATATATATATATATATATATATATATATATATATATATATATATATATATATATATATTATATTATATTATGTTTCGTTGTTGTGATTTTCCCTCCGGGATATGTACTTGTTTGTTTTTATTTATTTATATATTTTCCACTTTGAATCAATGCAAGTTAACACTTGTGTATCAAATGGGAGTGTCAGGACTATGATACCATACTCAAAATAAGCCCTGTAAAAACTCCAACTTAAAATAAGACTACGAGGGTTCCAAGCGCCCTGCTCTGAGAACCACACAACAATCAGCCCTGTTTTTATATTGTGATCACTGTTTCACAAACCTCAATATATCAAATATATAAAGTGGGCGAGGAATCGAACCCGGAACCAATCGAGCAAGAAATATTTCAAAATAAATAAAATATACTCTATATATTTAAATATATATCTTATATTGATAATGTCAAATTTTATCAATCAAATAATATTGTGTTATGTAAGATGTATGATTTTTCTCGTTTAAAGAAGGCTCAAGGCAGCCTCTTAACTGATAACAATGTTATGTATTTTGTAAAGCGACTGGAATAGACTCCCCCCACCCTCCCCCCTAATAATTGTATCTTGACGTGTCAGTACGTGACAGTTACTATCTAGTTGTTGTCCTTAATTTTTTTTACATTATTCGTTTTTTTTTAATAGTTCGATCGCTGGCAAAGGTGCAAAATTTTAACTGACGTTTACATGTATATTAGCTGACGATTGACAGTTAATAAAAAAAACATAAAACTCATTTGTTAAATGGAAATGGCGTGAATTTAAAATTATTTTTAAAATAAAAAACATACAATCGTGATATGTAAAGAATAAAAACTATATAAAAAAAATGTAAAATTATTGTTATTGCATAAAAAATCTATCAAGACACATTCGAATCCCCCCCTCGCTTAGCTTCTAATTCTAGATTTATTTAAGTATATTACGAAGTTAATAAGACTGTGTTAAATATTAATTATTTTTTAAAACATTATATGTAAAGAGCAAACTATATTAAAAATGCGTATTAAAATGTAAATAAACATTTTTCTAGAAGATACGTTTGACTCCCCCCCACCTTTAACTTCTAATTCATATGTATATTTGTTTGGTAACAGTAAGAAGATTGAATCGCTAGGCAAGATGACAGCGATGACGCAGGAGGAGATGGTAACGGGAGCCCGTACTGTGGCCGCCGGTCTGGAGGCTCTGAAGGCGGAGCACGCACAGCTGCTGGCCGGCCTGGCAGCCAACACCGACCACGAGCACGAGAAGGCGGCTCTGGTGAAGAAGAGCATCGACGCCATCGACCTAGGGCTCGGGGAGGCTCAGGTAAGATGAAGCATTGAACGTAGATTTTGAAGCGACTTTGAACCTTTTTTTTTTATATTTAAGATATTTGTATGAGGCAATCAGGTATAGAATATAAATGACGTGAATTCACGTCAGTTGGCGCGAATGTGTTAATATAAATTTTCTACTTAAAAATGTGTAAGAATAACGTCATTCCAGTTTATTTTATTATCATTTATTAAATTTAGAGAAAAAAAAAATCACTAGAATTCAAAATTAACAATACCTATATGAATATCAAAATATGATTTATATTAAAATAATTTATTATGGATTATAATTACAAGATTTATATATTCTAATTAGTTATACTAGGGAAGATGTCACGGTGAAAATGAAGAAGAACGTGCTCAGGTGGTTTGGGCACGTCGAACGAATGAGTGATGAAAGAATGGTAAAATAGATTTATATAGGAAAAGTGAGCGGTAAGAGAGACAGGGGGAGGCCTCGAGTGACCTTCGAAAACACGGTATCCATGATACTGGAGGAAGGTCACGTAGAAAGCATGAGGACCCCCGGAGGGCATGTATGAAGAGGTTGATGTCTGTGGCCGAGGCGAAAGAGGTATGCAGAGACCGTAGCGTTTGACGCTCCGTCGTCTCTGGCTACCCCGCAAGGGATATGGCGTGAAGATAAATAATAATAATATTATAATAACAAGTAAAGTCGCCGTATTTTATATATCTTTAAATTGCGGTCGTAATATTCAAAATCGTTTTCATTGTAATGTTAATAGTATGTGGCCTCTATTAATATGTAATAAAAGTTTGGATATTGTTATTTACGATTTAGTTTTATTAATAGGTTGTGTGTAAATATTGAATAAATTAATATATATTATAAGACGTAGAGTAGTGTTACGTATGTGTGTGATGAGGGGAGAGGAAGATATGATATGGATGGAGTGTGTCTGGTGATAGAGTCCCCACCGGGGTCTATGAGAAGGTTTATGAGATCATTGAAGAAATTGATTTATTATAACTTCAGATGATATGGACGGAGTGTGTCTGGTGAAAGAGGGTCCCTACTGAGGTCTATGAGAAGAGAATTGTAAGAAATTGATTGAATATAACTGGTATTAATATAATTAATTAATTTTTTGTCAGTTATGTTAAATTTGACTTTAAATATTGTAAATATTGCATGCCCAATTTGATTCAATATTATATTTTTTGCAAGAATAATTTATATTTTAAATTATATAATTGTAATTATTTACTTAGTTCACAGACCTAACAGGTGTGTTTCACATGTCTCCTTATATTACCGTGATAATATTGTAATAATGATCGCAATTGTCTATTATAAATATAAAAATATGTTAAAATATATATTAAATATTTATATACTTCAAGGATTTAGTTGATATTCAAGATATTAAAATAATTAGGACGAAATAGTATCGAAGCTTCCATTTGTCACCTATATCTCTTTTTTATTTATATATTTTCCCATTTGAATCAATTCCAGTGATCACTTGTGTATCAAATGGAAGTGTCAGGGCTATGATACCATACTTATCAAAATAAGCCCTGTAAAGACACTCTCCAACTTAAAATAAAGCTATGAGGGTTTTTGCCCACCGAACAGTCATTATTTAATCTAAATTAATTATTTGTTAATCAACGTTATTTCTTTTCATTTTTGAGCGTAGCGAGCGGAGCGCTCTACTGGAGACTTTTTCATATTTGTCACGAATATGCTCGAAAACTACTCGACGGAATATTATGAAATTTTGTAATCAAAAAGAATCATGTCGTTGAGGAATGTAAAAAAACTGATATCCGACATTGTCCACAACGATGTGTCATTACACTGGGCTCGCTTCGCTCAATATGCAAACGGCACCCGAGATTCCGCGAGAGCAACAAGTCAAAATTGAGGGTCTGTTGGCGTCCCTAGTACATTTTAAAATATATTTTTATTAAAATAATTCCTTTGTCTACACCTAACAATGTAGCTACAAATATCATAAACGAAGTAGTTTTAATTTTATTTAATACACATTCATATTATATGAATAGTGACTTATAAGTAACAAATTAATCACACTTATAAGAATTAAATATAAATTGATTATACACTATGACACTTAGTATGACTTATTTTCTTTATAAGTCATTTATTTACAAGTCATAAACTTCATTGACTATAGAATGTAAAAATGTCCAACCTGACCTCATTTCGAGGCTTTGAATACTCTATATGAAGACAGTGTCCCATATTCCAAGGAGTTTTAAAGACGTTCAAAGACATACATACATACATACATGTAGGTAGGTATACTAAGTCTTCAATCTTCCTAACCGAAAGGAAAATAAAGTGAAGATGTATACAAATTACATTCCAAACACTCTTATAACGATAACTGTAACCCCTCCGGACCCCCCATCAAATGAGATCACAACCCCTTAATCAGATACAATGTGGACGCTTGGGGTTATTGAACTAACGACCGAGCGACCGAGCGGTCGCCATAGGGTGGATAGCTCGCTTTGTTTAGAACTAGGCTACACCTACCGTCTGTTGCACGAACGAACATTACATATATTTATATTATATTATAGCAATAATTAATTAAAATATATATAAGATATATATATGGGTGATTCCATGAATGTAACCCTACTTGGAATGAATTTGTCCTTGTAATTTCTAGATCACAATAAAAAAAACCCGGCTCAGTTTTTTGTGTGGTTCTCAGAGCAGGGCGCGTTTGGAACACTCGTAGTCTTTAAGTTGGAAAGTGTCTTTAGAGGAGGCCTATTTTGATACATACGATATCCAAATAGACCCTCCTGTCACTTCCATTTGATACACAAGTGATCACCGGTATGGATTCAAAGTGGAAAATATATAAATAGCCTCTTTCGAACTTATCAATAGTATATAATGCTAGACTTATTGATAATATTTGAAAGGGTCTATCAATGTATGTAGTTTTATATTAAAAAAATGTAAGTTTAGCTGTTGAGGGACTGAAGGACACTGTTAGAGACTGACGATAATGAATGCTATTGTTAAAAAATAACAGAAATACATATATAAATATATATATATATATATATATATATATATATATATATATATATATATATGTATTTCTGTTCTGTTCTAGAGGTGCACCTCTATATATATATATATATATATATATATATATATATGTGTTTTTTTCTGTTGTAAATACCTACATTCTCAATGTTCGTGTGTAGTTTATGAATATTTTGTTAGGAAATTTTTTTTTGTTATAATTATGACTAATTATACGTGTTAGGCTTTTTTTTATAACACGCACAGCTAACATTTCGTTAATATTTCACATAACTGAAATCAAGTAGGCTAATGATGTTCTCAATAGATTGCCATCGAAATTCTATGTAAAGGATAAAAAAAAAAATCGAAATGACGTTCAAATGACCTTAAAATGACCGTCAATCCCCAGGTAATGGTAGCACTGGCCTCGTACCACCAGTCGGTTGAGGCGGAGAAGCAGAAGCTGAGGACGCAGGTGCGTCGCCTGTGCCAGGAGAACGCCTGGCTGCGAGACGAGCTGGCCGCCGCTCAGCAGCGCCTTCAGGCCTCCGAGCAGAGGGTCTCCCAGCTGGAGGAGGAGAATAAGCACCTGGACTTCATGGCGTCCATACGGTAACTCCCTCATTATATTTGATTATATGTTATATGTGTACATTTTATGAACGTTGGTTATCCTTCCAGTAAATACGACAGTGACATAACAGAGGAGTCGGAGAACAACCGCAGCGGACAGACGGACAGCAAACGGGACGACCCGATGGTGGACCTGTTCCCGGACGACGACCACGAGGACAACAGGAACAATAAGTGTGAGAGAACGTGGATTTTGGATCTAAACCGAAACTAAGCTTTCGATCGGACATTAGTCTCAAAGAAAAATATAAAAAACACTACATATCCTGAAGTTCAATACTTGAAGTCTTACTTAGAGTCACCCCCCGACATACTTAAAGTCACCGCCCACATACTTAATTTCACGCCCCCCCCATTACAGCGATGTCCCCGACCCCCCCGTCGCAGTTCGCCCAGCAGATCAACGCCGGCTACGAGATCCCAGCGCGGCTCCGCACTCTCCACAACCTGGTCATCCAGTACGCGTCGCAGGGCCGCTACGAGGTGGCCGTGCCGCTCTGCAAGCAGGCCTTGGAGGACCTCGAGAAGACCTCGGGTCACGACCACCCGGACGTCGCGACCATGCTCAACATACTGGCCCTCGTCTACCGGTACGTGACCCCAATGACGCTTGTGACCCCGGTGACTCCGGTAACCCGAGTGACCCCACGTGGGTCACTTGACGTTATCACTGAATGATACAGTCTGTTACCAGCTTGGAATGCTGCTCTGAGAAGAACCGCCCAGAAAATCAACAAGTTACTCTTTTTGAAAGAGTTTTAACAATATTAGATGATGTACATTATAATATCAACCCTGCAAATGAGTCAACAACCTACGTTCCACACATTTCGATCAACAAAAAACTCTTGAATGCTATAATAAGATTTATTTAATAGTACACTTTTGATTTTAGATTTAAAACGAAGAAAAAGAAGGTCTAAGATATCTTGTTGAATTTTATTATATATGCTCATGTTTAAAACAATGTTACTTTCTCAGCGATCAAAACAAGTACAAGGAGGCCGCCAACCTCCTGAACGACGCGCTCTCCATCCGAGAGAAGACCCTGGGAGAGAACCATCCGGCCGTAGCGGCCACACTGAACAACCTGGCCGTGCTGTACGGGAAACGAGGTGAGGACGGACATACACACATATTACAGTCAAAAACTGTCTAAAAAGAATTACGAAGACCTGGAAAATTTAACTGACTGACTGTCTGACTGTCTCTGTATGTGTGTGTGCGTACACTGTGTGTATGTGTGTGTGCGTTCGCAGGCAAGTACCGAGAGGCTGAGCCGCTGTGTAAGCGAGCTCTGTGCATTCGCGAGGCCGTGCTAGGACGGGACCACCCCGACGTCGCTAAGCAGCTCAACAACCTGGCGCTGCTCTGCCAGAACCAGGTACTAGACTAATGATTCATAATCACCACTGATCATCACCGATGGTCAAACTATACCTCTTAGTCACTGAATTCAGCGTATATGTAGCTAACTTTATGCCTGTAAAACTGATATCATCATCAGCATCATCATCACTGATGATCAAACTGCCTCAAAGTTACGGAATACCTCAAACTATACTTCATAGTCACGGAAAGACAGCGCCTATGTAGCTAACTTTATCCCTGTAAAACTAATAATCATCATCATCATCATCATCATCACCATCACTGATCATCAAACTATACCTCTCAGTCCTATGTAGCTACTTTATCTGAAACTACCGTCAAGTACTGACATAATAAAACTCCTTCCAGAACAAATACGAGGAGGTGGAGCAATACTACCAGCGCGCCCTCGAGATATACGAGAGCAAGCTCGGCCCCGACGACCCCAACGTGGCGAAGACGAAGAACAACCTCGCCTCCTGCTACCTCAAGCAGGTATACCGGGATAGAGTTATGCAATAACCAGCCAAGTATTTTTGAAAATTAAAAAAAATTGTATAGTGTCATTAATGATCGTAATACGAGATTTTTTTTGTGTTGGTTCATCTTTGCATAACAACATTAGTTTTAATTTAGTTGTCATCATCACTTTATATTAAATAGTAATGCCATTTATTTGACAGGGTAAATACAAGGAAGCGGAAACATTGTACAAGCAAGTACTGACACGAGCACACGAGAGAGAGTTTGGGACCATCGACGGTGAGATTTACTTATATATATGTGTGCGTGTGTGCGTGCGTAAGTGCGTGCGCGTGCGTGCGTGAGTGCGTGCGTGCGTGCGTGCGTACGCGCGTGCGCGTGCCTGTGTACATATTATTAATGTCTTATTTAGTATAGATTTTTGTTTTTTTTTATTTTTATTATTTTTTTGTTGCTTTAAAATGATGTGTTCATGTTCTTTACCGTTTCAGAGTATATAGCGTCATTAAAAACCCCAAAAAAATAACATTAGAAGTATCGTTGTTACCACTAACAGAAGAAGTGCAATGCGACAACATTCCTTTGTTTATTATATATATATATATAATAGATGAATGACAAAAAAAAATGTATAAAAAATATAGACAAAGTCGTATTATGAGACTAGTTGTATAGTTAATAAATTTTACCTCATACTATTGTTATAATTTATATTGTTTTATTAATATAATAAGTTATATCAAAAATGAAACAAAAAATATAGATATCTCTGTCATTCGTCTACTCTGGGTGAAGGTGAAAGAAATAGTTTAACACTAAACCAACCAAGTACCGATCAAATTGACCGTTCTTAAACTTTTGTAAAACTTACATATTTTTAAACGTTATAATATCGTTATCGAACTACATGACAATTCTTAGAATATGCATATAATATTTTCTTCACTCTTTACTTTTAGTTATTTCCATTATCACCTGCGTTATATAATAAAATAACTTAATTACCGGTCAATTTGACCGCGTGCGGAAAGAACAGGTATACAAGAATTGTCGGTAGGTTTAGTGTTAAACGAGATAGATACCAAAGCACAAATCCCTCTGCCGTCTGTGACAATTTATAATTTGTTTAATCAATTGCCAATATTATTAATTTATTATTATTATTATTATTATTATTAATTTATTTAGTTTTTTAGTTTATAAGTTTGTGTTTAATAATTGCATGCAAATTTTATTTAGTACAGTAATCCCTCCCTATAACTCGGTGCTCTTATAACGCGTTTTCCCTTATAACGCTGGGATTTCTATTTCTGTATTTGTAATTTATGATTTATTATTCATATTAGTTTCGCTTACCTTTGCACATTGTGTCAATTGTGTTGTTATAAAATGTAGAAAAAAATAATTAAATTAAATTAAGTTCTTTCTTTTATTATATTGGAATTAAACATCCTTTAACAGGGAAAGTAAAAAGTGAATAATTAGTACTTAACGCGTTATACGGGGTTATAAAGTCGCGTTATACGGGGTCACAAAGGCGCGTTATATGGGTTTACAAAGACGCGTTACACGGGGTTGTAAAAGCACGTTATACGAGATTTCCCAAAACCTGCTAACCCATAACGGGGAACCAATCTATCGCGTTATAGGGGGGCTACTGTGTACGCTTTTAGTTTGTACATCTCTTGTTCCTAGTTAGATCTCTCTTTAATAATACTCGATGTTGTTGTAATATGTAATTTTTAAATAATTATTGTATTTTTTTTCTATAATATAATATTTCTCTTGTGCCAAGAACAATTAAAATGATAAAAAAAAATTATATAAATTGTATATATTGTTAAAAATTTAAAGACATTTTTATTATTGATACGTACTTGATTATGAAATTATGTTTCATTTTTCAAGTATATACATTTACATATATATATATAAGTGAGGGTCACGTTTATCTTTTTAAAGAAAGATAAATAGTTGTATTGTTGATATTCTCGAACAGTTGTATGTTTGTATGTTGTTTATATATTGTTTGTGTTGTATAGTTTTTATTGAGCGTAGCGAGCGGAGCGTTCGTCTTGAGACTTTTACATTCTTTGTCACGAATGGGCTCGAAAACTACTTGACGGCAAAATTATGAAATTTTGCAATTAAAAAGACACACTAGGAAAAAAATTAGAATAATGTCTTGTCGTTGAGGAATAATCGTCAAAAAACTGATATTCCATTGAAGTCAATGGGAAACGATGTCACTGGGCTCGCTACGCTCAATATGAAAACGGTACCCGAGATTTCGCGAGCGCAGCGAGTCGAAATTGAGGGTCTAAGTATTGTATTATTTACATAATTGGAATTTAAATGCAATGTATGAAATTTGTATTTATATATGAGTGAAATTTTCATTAAAGATACTATAAACGTTAACGTACTGTTGATTTTAATGATATACATATATATATATATATATACATATATGTGTATGTATGTATGTGTATGGGGATGCTTTAAACATTTTATAGGTGAGTGACACAAGTTTGGATATTAGTGGCACAGGTAGGAAAGGGGTTGTATGAATTTTTTTTATTTTAATTTTCTATTATTATTATTATTTAAATTTCTACCTCAGTGTCACACCTTCCCGACTTGTGTCACATTATATATATATAAATTGATGTTTTGTATGTTTTTGATCGTTGTATGTATGTATGTCCGTGTGTTCCCAGGGGACAACAAACCGATATGGCAGGTCGCCGAGGAGAGGGAGGAGAACAAACACCTCCAGAAGGAGAACGCACCGTACGGGGAGTACGGCGGGTGGCACAAGGCGGCTAAGGTTCATATAATATTTTTTTATAAGTATATATATATATATATATATATATACATATATATACATATATATATATATATATATATATATATATATATATATATATATCTGCAATAAAAATTTCTCAGCTTAAAGAATTTTGTCTATATATATATATATATATATATATTGTGAACAATCCACTCCTCAGGTTGATTCCCCAACGGTGACAACAACACTCAAGAACCTCGGTGCGCTGTACAGACGACAGGGGAAGTACGAGGCGGCGGAGACGCTGGAGGACTGCGCGCTCAGGAGCAGGAAGGAGGTGAGAGGGGGGAGGAGAGGGGATCACAGATGATCACCTCCACTTTACTATAGTAGGAGGGAGAGAGAGCAGATGGTCACCTCCCACTTTATTTTTGTAGGAGGGAGGGAGAGGGATTATGACCTACTCTCTTCGCATATTTCGTTATAGTATATATACATCTAGATATATATTATGTCTTCCTTCTATTTGTAGTATTGAGTTATTAATAATGTTTGGGGCGCGAAAGTAATTAAATCGTTAATTTTGCACGCTGCCTAGCACGGCCCGCCTCACGTAAGTCATTATAGACTATCCTACATACATTTGTAACAATCGGTTAAAAAAAAATCATGGCAAAATAAAAAAAAAAAAAATTGGCTTTAAAATAAAATATATACTACAAGGCGGAGGTTAAATTTTAGGCTTTGGACATCGTGAAACAGTCGCGAGCGAGGAGCGCCCGGAGGGACCCGGAGCGAGAGGCCGATGAGGTTAGACCCCGACCTTTGACCCTCGACCCATCATGATCCCGACCTTTAAACCTCGATCCTCGTTCCCTACCCTTGACCTCGAACCTGTGAACATCGTGTGTCCTATGTTATAGTTAGTGTATCCATGTCTGTCCCATCCGTCTGTCGGTCCGTCCCGTCCGTCCCGTCCGTGTCCCAGTCGTGATCTAGACTCCGTTTGTGCTCTATGCTTCTGTCCGTCGCACGTCTCAATGTCCTCGGTCTTGCCTACTTGCTTACACCAGTCGGGTCCTGTATCCATTGTGGTTACATGTTATAGTAAATGCTTTCTTTTTATGTGTGTGTGTGTGTGTGTCTGTGTGTGGCAGCGTCGCGATCACGGGCTTATTCGAAACACGCTTTCATTACTGGGTTTTATGTATATATATATAAATATAAATTTTTGTTTGCACATTTTTTTTTATGCTTCTTGTATTTTTTTTTCCGTTTTATAGGGTACGAATCAGGCGAGCGAGCCGCGCATGAACCTTAAGTCGAAACTGTTCAATGCGTTAGGTATCAACACGAGCAGCCCCGCGCCGCACCAGTAGTATAGGATTTATTATTATATATAAGCACTCGCTCGCTTCAATGTGAACAATCCTCGGTTACGGTTCGTGTCGGACCGTATCGGAACGGATCGGTTCGGCTCGGACCGTACATCTTTAGCTCACTCCTGTCCGTGTACGAGGATCGTTCACGTCACACACTCAAATCACGCCCGCCCGTCTGTGTTTCTGTTTTGTCGCTTTTTTTTTAAAATCTGATTATATAATAAATACGAAGAGGAGATTGTTGTTAATCACAATTATTAATCAACGCATCCGGGGGGCGTGGGTAGTATAGAATTATTTATTAGCATGCCTCAGGGATAGGTTTAAGAGAAAAACAAAATATTAAAAAAAAAACAACAAAACGTGTGATGGAGGAGCATGTACCGTCCCCAGATTACATGTTATTTATGATATAGTTTAAGATAATAATTCTTTTAGTGTTTTAACATCATGACAGTGTAAATCAGAGTTGTATTTTTTTATAACAAATACCCATTTAAAATTTATATGATAATAGTTTTTTGAAGCTTTTATGTGTAATATAAGTCGTCGGTTTATAACTCGACGGTATAAAACTCGTCGCTTTATAACTCGATAGTATATAACTCGTCGGTATATAACTGGTTTATAACTCGACGATGTATAAATTGTCAGTTTATAAAACTGGATGTTATATAACTCGTCGGTTTATAACTCGATGGTATATAACTCGTCGGTTTATCACTCGCTGGTATATAACTCGTCGGTTTATAACGCGATGGTATATAACTCGATAGTATTTAACTCGTCGGTTTATAACTCGACGTTATACAACTTGTCGGTATAAAACTCGTCGGGTATATACCTCGTTGGTTTATAACTCGACGGGTATGTAACTTGTCGGTTTATAAATTGTCGGTTTACAACTCGACGGGTGTATAACTCGTCGGCTTATAACTCGACTGTATAAAACATGTCGGTTTATAACTCGAAGGTATATATAACTTGTCGGTATAATTCCCGACGATTATATAACTCGACGGTATATAGAATCTGATATTGCATTTAAAACACTACTAGTATATACAACGATTTATAATTTTTTAGCTTACATTATTTTACTTTGCCGATAAAATAATAATAAATGTATAATGTATGAGTGGATGTAATATTATTTTTTTTGTAATTCTTATGTTCAACATATATTATATATATAAATGCATGAATTCATTCCAATGTAGCGTATGTTTGTTTGTAAGCTTTACTAGTGTGGTAATAAAAATAAGTACTTCTTTTTATAATTTTCACTATATAAATTACGAGGTGCTGCTTGGGAATGTCAATTTTACAATTTTTTAATTATACACAAATACACAAATTAATATTTTTTTTTATTATTGTTTTATTATAATAATGAATCTCCGTTTAAATTTAACCGAGGTTTTGAATTAATTTCGCGTTATCGGTATGATAATTTTTAATTGTTAATAAATATTTATATATCATTTGTTGTTTTGTTTTATTTTTGTTGTTGTTGTTGTTTTGAGTTGGTTGTTAAGGTGAGTCTACAGTGTTATGCAATTTATAGCCCACGAAAATGGATAAACAGCACAGCATGGATACGCAGGGGAGGTTAAAATGGCGGCTTTCGCTGTTAGACATTTAGATGCATGTGGCATCTCATCCATACACATCATATGATTCATTCATTGATAAACAATTAAGACAAACATGTCTCATACAGTACATGTTTTTTTTTAATTTTTTTTTTTGTACATTAATTGACAGTGAAGTTTTACCGCCAAAAATATTTATGTTTTTAATTTTATTAAAAAGGCAAAGACAAATTTATACAGCCAATAGATTATAAAAGACAAAGGCATGATTTATACAGAACATTTTCATTCATTATACAAATTTTACAAACGGAGTGTAAATTGCATAACACGGGGCAGGGTACGGCCGAGGTGTCCCGGAGCGCGAGTTTCTCGAAACTTCGCGAGTCTTTGAGGCGATCGTCGGTGAGACTTTTCCATCGGATAGCCGGCCGTCACTCGGCAAACCTGCCCGATGTAGACTTCACCGACCCCGACAGGTTTGTTTTAGATCGCACAGTAACAAGGCGTAAACAAATAGGTGATATATTTTTAATTTTTTTTTATTATTATTTAACAGCACTAGCACAAGATTTAAGTTTTTAACAAAAGAGGTTACAAAAAAAAAGATTGGTTTTGTAATAAAAAAATATATATACGTGAGCATTTAACAGCATGAAGCGCGCAAGCTCCCTGTCCGAGCTCAGTAAGACTGCAGTGGAGGTCGCCACCCCCCGGTAGCCCCCGCCCTCCACGCGGAGCGTCATCACCTACGTCACGTCGACACTCGTTCGGATACTCTCTTTACAGTCATGATATTGACTTACAATGTTTATATGAAAAAAATATAAATTAAATATTAACACTAAACCTACCAAGTACCGGTCAAATTGACCGTTCTTAAACTTGTAAAACTTACACATTCTTAAATTTTATAATATCGTTATCAAACTACATGACAATTTTTAGAATATGCATATAATATTGTCTTCACTCTTTACTTTTAGTTATTTCCATTATTACATGCGTTATATAATAAAATAACTTTTAATTACCGGTCAATTTGACCGCGTGCGGTAGGAACAGGTGTACAAGAATTGTCGGTAGGTTTAGTGTTAAAGCTAATGAATGTAATGTAATAAATTCACGCTTGTCCAAATCATGTAATGTCATAGTTTGTTTAATAAATAAGATTATAATATAACAAATTAATGTCATAAATAGAATAATAGATTTTCTTTTGCTAATATAGGTATAGGTAAGACAAAACAATATATAAAATATTTTTCAGCGTTTTAAAATAATTGATTTTATTTAAAGTGTGCTATCAATAATATTAAATAAATATTAAAGTGAAATATAGATGTAGATTATAGGTATGTTGTCTTTCTGTTGATCACAAATACTAGGGACGCCAACAAACCCTCAATTTCAACTCGCTGCGCTCGCGAAATCTCGGGTGCCGTTTGCATATTGAGCGAAGCGAACCCAGTGTATTGACTCATCGTTTCCCATTGACTTCAATGGGATATCAGTTTTTTGACGTGATATTAAAAAAAAAAGATTTTTTTAGGACATTTTTCAATTAAAAAAAAAAAACATCTCCTAATTTGTGTCTTTTTGATTGCAAATTTTCATAATTTTCCGTCAAGTAGTTTTCGAGCCAATTCGTGACAAAGAATGTAAAAAGTCTCCAGTAAAACGTTCCGCTCACTTCGTTCGCTTCGCTCAATAAAACCTTAGTATGTAATTGAAATATATACGTATTTTAGCATTGTCAGTATTTTGCCAAGTGTACTTAATAATTACCGGCTTACAATGCGCAGCCTTTTAGAATTAGGTAAGAAATAGCCACCAAAATTATAAGAATCTATATTCTTGTGGCGCTTTACAGCAGCTTTTTTTAATCTGATCTCAGTTAATAAAATAAGTTATAAATAAACAATGTGTATTATTTATATTATCCTATAATTTTAATTGAGACATCACATCAATATATACAGTAATACCCGCTTTACGCGACCCCGTTATACGCGGTTTCACTATAACGCGGATGGAAATTTCGCGCTCAAATGCCTCGAATTACGCGAAAGAGTGTGTATAAATATAATGTAGTCATCAACAATAGATATATTTTTCCGTAAAAAATAAGAGTATGTATTGCATAAAGTGTTCCTAGAATTAAAGTGATTGATTAAAATGATTTGTATTTTTTTGTAATAATTTTTGACTATGTTTAATCATAAACCTCGTTATACGCGAATTTCAGTTAACGCGATTTTTTTTGGAACGTATCCCTCGCCTAAAGCGGGTTATTACTGTATATATATTTTAATAAACTTAATAAACCATAATAATGAATAATTTTTAACGACATTAAGAATCTTAAAATTTATTGCAAGTCAGCTGTGTCAGGGTTGGCAATTTTTTTTAGCATTTATAATTTTTATTTAATTGAGAATTATTAAAATATTTTTTTTTATTTCTAACAAACATTGTAATGGAACTAAGTTTTTGTGTTTTTTCTACTTTAAATTCATAACATGGTAGTGTCAACCCTAAAATTTTTGGGTCTGATGAGTTTCACAGACTTTTATATTTATGAGCGGTCACTTCATTATACACAACTCGACAACTATATCAGACAATGTTATATATATATATATATGTTTTTAATATTTTACGAAGAATCGTATAAAAGATTTAATAAATCCTTGTTAATCCATGCTTTTGGCGTAGCGTTTGGCGCTCCGTCGTCTCTGGCTCCCCCGCAAGGGATATGGCGTGAAGATAAATAAATAAATAATCCATTTTCATGTTAAAGACAACTCATAAACAAATAACACAAATATAGTGGCATTTAAGAAAAAAATATTAAATGAAACATACTAAAAATATAACATTTACATACTTATATTCTAAATCATATACCTACAAACAAAATAAAGGTGAATCAGTTCGTCACTGACATAAAAAAATTAATAAAATATCGTAAACGGACATACATTGATCATCGCTGAGACACAGCTGACAAAACACGAACACAAAACAAAGGGGACCGCATCTTACAAATACGGAAAATACTTATAAAAATATTTTATACTTAAATTCTTAACATACTTAAGAACGTAATAATCTGTGTAATTAAACAATATTTAGTCAATAGAATATTTATATAAATCATACTAATTAAGCTGAGCGTAAGCGAAGCTCTTAACCGTTTGGGACACCAAATTTTTGTGTTTAGTTGTCTCCAGAATGCGACGAGATAATTAGCTAAAAATTTTCTCATGCATGTTTGAGCCGAAGGCGGATGTTATAGCGAAAACAGATTGACAAAATGTTTAGCCACTCAAAAGTTATCAAGAAAAGAAGAAAGGAGAGGGGCTCAGCTCAACACCCGCCGCGCACGGTTGGCGGATCCTAGTATTATAAAGAAGAAACATTTGTGTTTTTGTATGTATGTTTGTAACGTTTTCACACAAATCTACTGGGCCGATTTGAAGAATTCTTTAATCATTAGAAAACTGCATCTTCAGTGACTGACATAGGCTATGATACATTTTGAAAAAAAATATAGATCCCTAATAAAAATGCAATAATGTGACCCAAGGTGTGCAAAAATTTGTTATAAAAAAGCTGTCATGGCGTGCGCTGCGGAAAGTATTGATGATAGAATAAAAAAATATTCTACAGTATTATAGAACGTAATAATCTCTACAAGAAAGTTCATAATACCATATATCCAACTACTGTAATTAAGACACTATAACAACTTTTTTACATGTTAAAGTTGACAAAATGACCGACTATAATCAAACCATACTATTCATACCTCTGCACAAATCCTTATCCCATTAAGTTATATTTTATTAAAGACCTATAAAATACTTTATAAATTATTAAAATTGGACATTCCATTCAGAAGTCCACTACCACAGGATAGGTATCTACGCGTGTGAAACCGCGGGGCATTGCTAGTTTATTTTAAACACGTTAAACGTGAATTTAATTGTATTAAACTTATTTTCTATATTAACATTTATATTGTATTGCGTTGAATCGCCACAAATTATTTAAAATTATCTTTAGGTGCTGACTTAACTAACATTGGTTAGTTGTTAGTTTGGTAGAAAGGAAACATCTTATAGTGTATATATCGCAGTCTTTTCACTCACGCCGCCAGGTTATACGAGCAATTAATATTTCCGCTCATATCTTGCTTCGTAAATTGTATTGCAAAATATAATATATATAAACTAAATAACAAAAAATATTATAATATGAAGGGATGAAAAAACAACAAAATTGTAGTTTTTTTGTTAAGTATTCTACAAAATAAAAATATTTCAATCATCTCCACGAAGTAGCCATAGCGTGAGAATCGGAGGGATGTTCGGTCTCAAGGGATTCGCTAACAAGTTCCCTCCGCCCTTAAACACGTGTAACTGTCCTCTCATCTAAATCTCAATTAAATGATCATTATTTTATTCTTATTCAATTATGCATTGAATAAAAATTATTCTAGAAATTATAGACAAGAGCTTACACAGTAACGAATCGAAATAACCGGAAAATGGTAAGTCAAATTCATAAAATAGTTACCTAGACTACTCAGTCCAGGCAAAGTAGGCAAAAGTAGCCATATTTGAAAGTATTACACTAAAATTATCAATTGGAATTGTAGTAAATTAAAGCTTTAATTATTTTATGAATGCCATGAAGCGAACTTCCGAAGCCGTCGACACTGAGGTCAAATCAGTTTACCGGGGGTTGACAAACTGATTTTGGGGGTCGACGAGGCCTGAGCGACGACCCCTATTATTAAAGACAAGTTCTTATTCAAAACTTTCAGGAAACTATACCTTGATATAAATAAGAAAGACATATTTTCCGCGTAAGCTCTAAGTAGGCAACTTAAAATTTTATAATTTTAGTTGTAGCACAGCGTATAACTTAATATTTAGAACATTTAATATATAAATAATTAAGTAAAATCTTTAAAAAATATTGTAAATAATACCTATATATATATATATATATATATATATATATATATATATATATATATAAAAGTTACTTATCTTAGTAGTATAATTCATAATCTTATATATGAATTATGAACCAAAACTTTGTAAACATCTTTGAAAGGCAAATCAAATTACAGTATTTATCAAAAATGGTTGCGCTTAAAAATGGTTTTGCGGTAATTCTTTGTTAAAAAAAAAAGTAAAGAAATTACTAAGTATTTAGGATGCCTTTATTTTAAATAAAAGATAGAATCGGACGAAGTTTAGAAAATGTCTTTACAGAAAAATAAAATTGGTATATGTTATAAGTATAAGACTGAAGTGAATTGATAGAAGCTGAATGTAAAATTCCTAATCATCTTTTAATAAATTGTAACGTAAATAATTAGACTGGCTATATTGTTTATTTGTTAGCTATAACTAAAAAAAAATGCAATTTTGATTGACAAAATAAAACACGACGTAGTTCAGGGATGAATACTAAAATAAAGTTTACTAACAATTGTTTGTGTTAATTTGTTTCAAAAAAGTATCGGACAATATCATAAAAACTAGGATAAAATGATATAATCGTTGAGGCCCCGCCCACTTGCGCTCGCACCTACAGCTGATAAATGACTAGTGTCCTGAACTTCCTCTCAGAAAGACGTCTGTAGCTTTCAGTTATAAGTGACTTATAAACTTTTAGTGCACTACACTACACTAAACTAAACATGGTTTAAGTTATACGTTATATTCCATATATATATATATTTGGAAAATATTGTTATCAAAAACAATTTTTTCAAATAAAAGGAAAACAATTTTGTGAAGTAAAATGGAATTCATAAATACAAATTTTCTATTGCAAAGCGATTTTAAAGATATCCAGGGCTCGGATGTGATTTATCAAGACTTACCACAGAATGTGGAGTTTTCAAACTATTTCCAAATGCTGTACGACTATGGAGATAGACCAGATCAGGTTCCAGGTTTCCAGAACTACCAGGAGTGGGATTGGCAACAATGGTGGGGAGAACAGGTCAAAGAAGATGAAACGGGCGTGTCTCCTAGTTTTATTGAAGAAGGTAAATAAAATAAAGTATATAATTTAATAAAATCTCAATATTATTATTTAGTTAAGCTCAGTTAATAAAGATATATATATATATGTACGTTGATATTCTGTTTGTTTCACCGAAACCATTTCTTCATGTTTCAGTGAAACGTAACGAATCGTAATGAGTGAATACAAGCATTAATAAATTTATAGTTTCAAATTTATTCACAAAATATAGTTATATGATAAAAACTTTTTAAAGCTTCAATTTACTATTGCAGGTCATATTTTTTTGTAAAATATGACCTGCAATAGGTTATTATAATTAAAATACGCTTTTATATTGATATTTTTATATTACATTTTAATTATTTAAGATATTAACACTAAACCCACCAAGTACCGGTCAAATTGACCGTTCTTAAACTTTTGTAAAACTTACATATTATTAAGCGTTATAATATCGTTATCAAACTACATGACAATTCTTAGAATATGCATATAATATTTTCTACACTCTTTACTTTTAGTTATTTCCATTATTACCTGCGTTATTTAATAAAATAACTTTTAATTACCGGTCAATTTGACGGCGTGCGGTAGGAACAGGTGTACAAGTATTGTCGGTAGGTTTAGTGTTATTGAAATAATTTTCTTTATTATATAAGACGTAATCTTATAAGGCTAGCGTTGTCTATTAATAAAAATAAAATCACATATACATTTTTGTTCAGGGACTATCATTCATATAAGGTTAATTTAAACTATTTTTTATCTGATGTATACAATAGTATTGTTAAAACAGTAGTAATAAATCGATAAATCCCACCTGTGGATGTTTTGATAAACAGGCGCCGGCGCCAGCACATCTGATGTACATTTGCTTTATAGCTGCTACATTGATAATTGTCATTTATACAAGAATATTAAATATTATTTAGTATATATACGAAATAAGTATTTGTCAGTACGAACTGAAATAGTTTAAGTACCTAATTATTTGTATGACTTTCAACGTAGGTAGAAATAAGGTTTTAAAAAAAAACTAATTGTTATGATAAATATAAAAAAATCAGATTTTTCCGATAAATGTCTCAAAAGAATTAGTGTTTACTTGATAAATAATGTTTTATTGAACACTTAAAAAACAAGTACCTATTTCTCGATAATAATCTTCATTTGTTTGTGTGGTAAATCAACTAATTTTAATAATAATTTGTAATAAATATTAGGTCTACAACTTTGCTCCCGCCGTTTTCCAAAAGATGGCGCTAGTAGCCAGTAATAGTTCAAATAAATAAATCACAGTTGTTTTCCATCAGTTTTGACATCTATAAATATAACCTTACATCGATATTAGTTAATTTTTGTTTGCGTCATATAGTTACACTTAATTAAATATGTCAACTTATAAACCGAATTCACGTCATTTGCGGGAGATTTTACTTTTTCATTTCAACATGAAAAAATCGGCGGCTGAGGCTCATCGGGTTATTTCAAGTACTTATGGTGATGATACTATTAGTAAAAGAACGTGTCACGAGTGGTTCCAGCGCTTTAAAAGCGGTGATTTTGTTGTTGAAGATCGGCATAGCGGTGGCAGAGAAAAAACTTTTGAAGATGATGGACTGGAGGCTTTACTTAATGAAGACTCGTGCCAAACTCAAGAACAGCTAGCAAAATCATTGGGAGTAACTCAGCAAGCAGTATCAAAACGCCTGGAACAGCTGGGGATGATCCAAAAACAAGGATACTGGGTACCGTATCAGTTGAAACCAAGAGATGTTGAGCGACCTTTATTTGCTTGTGAACAGCTGCTTCAAAGACAAAAACGAAAAGGATTTCTTCATCGTATTGTTACTGGGGACGAAAAATGGGTGCACTACGACAACCCTAAGCGACGCACATCATGGGGATTGCCCGGCCACACTCCTACGGCGACACCTCGACAGAATATTCACGGATCCAAGGTCATGTTGTGTATTTGGTGGGATCAGCTTGGCGTAATTTATTATGAGCTGCTAAAACCTTCTGAAAAAATTACTGGTGCACTTTATCGAACGCAATTAATGCGTTTGAGTCGGGCATTAAAAGCAAAACGGCCGCAATACGCTGATAGACACGAAAAAGTAATTTTGCAACACGACAATGCTCGACCTCACGTGGCGAAAGTAGTCAAGACGTACCTCAAAACACTGAAATGGGAAATTCTACCTCACCCGCCATACTCTCCAGATGTTGCTCCATCTGATTACCATTTATTTAGGTCGATGGCACACGGCCTGGCGGGCCAGTGCTTCGATTCTTTTGAAAAAGTGGAAGAATGGATCGATTCTTGGATCTAATCAAAGGATGAAGAATTTTTCTGACGCGGGATTCGTTTGTTGCCTGAAAGATGGGCCAAAGTGGTGGAAAGTGACGGACAATACTTTGAAACATAAATAAGATACCATTTTTTTTATATAATTTTTAAAATTAAAAAAAAAACGGCGGGAGCAAAGTTGTAGACCTAATAATATTAAAAGTAATCATTCAGGGTTAGACCTTAAATATTAATCTCCACAATTTTTAGTTCAGTAGACAGGAAAAAATCAATTTATACAATAGATATTCGAAAAAACTGTCAAAGACATGTTTAATTTTAAATTATATTAGTTTAGTTTTAGAATAATTATTCTGGTAACTTTCGCTACCAGGGCCTCAGGAGACAAATCGCCACCACAGCCCAGACGTTTTATTATTTGAATATTATATCAATTGTCATTATTTTTTGTGGGATGTATTTATAACGTTCTAAGTGAAATTAGCAATTTTACACCACTAACATCCTGTATCTATTTTATTGTTTTATAACATAACCCATCTATGTACGGTACGATCTGGGACAAACTATTGTCACAAACTGGTAATGAACGCCCGTCACATATTTGTGACGTCGGGCTCTGGTAAGAAAATCGGGTCGTCACATATGTGACACTGGTAGCGAAAGGGTTAAATAATAATTTGGTCAATTAGAAAATGTTCAACAGCTGTGTTCAAACTTTCAAACTTTGTGTGATTTATCATCTTTCTATATACATACAGAAGTGCAGTCTCCAGCACCTCGCAAAGAACGTACAGCATTCACAAAGACACAGATTCGCAGCCTGGAGGCTGAGTTCGAGCGCGCAAACTATCTGACAAGACTGCGAAGATATGAAATAGCTGTTGCATTAAATCTTACAGAGAGACAGGTTTGGTTATTAGTATTCTAGTTCTTCTCAGAGCAAAGCGTTTGGAACCCTCGTAGCTTTATTAAGCTGAGTGTAAGCGAAGCTCTTAACCGTTTGGGAAACTTCTTTTTGAAGCAACATCACATTAAAACAACTGAACCGATTTAAATGAAAGTTGGCAGAGCTGTAGAACTTGAGAATGGGCATGTTTTAAAAAAAAAAAACAGACTTAAAATATATCATTCCGTTTAGAAATGGTGGTAAAAAAATTGAGGGGGCTCAGCTCAACTCCTGCAGCGCACGGCGGCGGATCCTACTTAAAAGTTGAAGAGTGTCTTTAAAGTTAGCTTATTTTGATAAGTATAGTGCGGCGTTGGGGACCGCCAACCAACACGCCATGTTCCGAACGGCGGGAGGTGGAGGACGGAGCTACAAATAGCTACGTGGAATGTAAGAGGAGGAATGAAGCAGAAGATGAATGAATTATTAGATGTGATGGATGACAAAGATCTGGATGTTATTTGTGTGTCTGAGACCAAGCGAAAAGGCAATGATATGACCGATTTGCCTGGCAACCGGGTCACTTTCTGGGCTGGGGTTCCAGAGGGTGAGCGAGGTTGCCAAGGTGTCGGCGTGTTGTTGTCCTCTCG
This sequence comes from Melinaea marsaeus rileyi, assembly GCA_918358865.1. Classification (NCBI taxonomy): domain Eukaryota; kingdom Metazoa; phylum Arthropoda; class Insecta; order Lepidoptera; family Nymphalidae; genus Melinaea; species Melinaea marsaeus. The sequence continues at coordinate 6,723,602 of OU911093.1, read as the reverse complement.
AATGGTTAGTGCAATGGTAGAATACAAGGCTATCAACCCGAGGCTTCTTTGGGTTCGCTTTAAGCTGGGGATAACAAGAGAATTCTTGCTAGGCGTTTATCCGCCAGTATCCTCAGCTAAAGTGAGCGAGCTCGAAGAGTTTTGGGAGAGTGTCAGGGATGTTCTAAGTAGTGTCAGAGATAATGAAAAATTAATAGTATGTGGAGATATGAATGGATGGGTTGGAACCGCGCGAAGTGGTTACGATAGCATGCTAGGCAAGTACGATGATAAGAGAGTAAATAAGGCTGGAAAGCTTATTTTGGAATTTTGTAAGGAGAAAACATCAAACTTTGAATGAAAACATCGAATTTGTTGTGATCAAACACCGTGTTTGCCACAAACAAATTCACATGTACACATGGGGGCGAGCGGAAGAAAGAAGTATGTTTAATTTATTCCTAGTGGATCAGCGTATTCGAAGCCAAGTTATGGACACGCGAGTGTTTAGGGGTGGTGATCTGGGAACGGACCATTATCTAGTCGTTGCTAGAATAAGAGGTCTGTTTGCAGGTTGGCGCAGCCGCACGACGTGTCCTAGCTTGGAGTCGAATTATCGCATAAGAAGCTGGAAGCTTCAAGATCTACCGATCAGAGAGGAATATCAAGAAAGAGTTTCCAAGAAGCTTGAAAGCTGTGATTCTGGAAATGAAAGTGCTAAAGTATGCTGGCAGAACCTTAGGAATGGTATGGTGAAAGTAGCGACAGAGGTATGTGGTAAAAGGAAAAGAGGTTTTAATAAAAAGCGCGATGAATGGTGGGATGATAAAGTGAAAGACGCTGTGGAGTTAAAGAAGAAAGCATGGCTGGATTATAAAGCCTCGGGTACGGATAAAAGTATGAGAGAGATAAGGAAAAGAGAGTACAAGCTGCAAAAGCACAAAACGAAAGCACTTATAAAGATGAAGCGTGAAAATTCTGAGAGAGAAAGGGATGAAAGGTTGACAAACAACTTCCGGGAAAACACGAAGCTTTTCTGGCGAGAAGTTATTGATTCCCGGGGTTGTTCGGAAACCTGTAGAATGAAAGGGGTGCTTTCGAAGAACAGTGTAATTTTAACAGAGCAAGCACACGTTTTGCAGCGGTGGGCGGAATTCTACAAGAAGACGTATAAATGTGAGGACAAGTCGGCCTCGAGTAAAAGCGAAATGCTGAGTCCCGATGTAACCGATGGTGAAATCAGTTTGGAAGAAGTGGAGTGCACGATTCGAAGCCTGAAATGTGGTAAGGCTGCGGGAGCAGTCGAAGTTAATGTCGAGATGATCAAATATGGTGGGCCACGGGTCTTGGACTTGTTTTGGTTTTTGTGCAATTTATGCTGGAAATCAGGGGAGGTCCCAGACGATTGGCGAAGTGCTGTCATCGTACCTTTGTATAAAGGCAAAGGTTCACAGATAGACTGTGCAAGCTATAGGGCTATCAGTTTGATTAGCTTGGGCGGTAAAGTTTATGCTAAAATATTAGAGAGAAAAATGCAAGAGAAATCTGAAAGGCTATTGTGGGAGGTCCAAGGCGGTTTTAGACCTGGGAGAGGGTGTGTAGATCAGATTTTTTCCCTCCGCATGATCACAGAAAAATTTTTGGCCCTAAACCAAAAGGTTTTCTGTGCTTTTGTGGATTTGGAAAAGGCGTTTGACAGGGTTGTGAGAAAGAAATTATGGGACATACTGCCCCGATACAATGTGAGCGGACCCTTGCTACAGGCTGTAAAGTCTCTTTACAGAGATCACTCAGCCTGTGTGCGAGTAGGAGCTGATATGTCACCCTGGTTTGACATCCAATGGGGTGTTAAGCAAGGTTGCGCTATGTCAGCTTGGTTGTTCAACTTGTATTTGGATAGTTGTCTCCAAGGCGTGAAAGACAGTGATATAGGAGTGAAAGTAGGTGACCTTAAGGTCAATTGCTTGCTATATGCAGATGATGCAGTGCTTATTGCATCATCAGAATGCGATTTGCAGGCATTGGTCACCACTCTGAAAGATGGGTGTGAAAATTATGGGTTAAACCTGGATGTAGATAAGACGAAGGTTCTGATATTTGAAAGAAATGAAGAAAGACCAGAATGTAAGATCAACGTGAATGGTAAGATAATAGAACAAGTGAATGAAGCGGTATATTTAGGAAGTATGTTTAGCAGAGACGGAAGATACGAAATGGATGTGGAAAGGCGTATTGCTGCCGGTAACAGAGTCAACGATGCTTTGGCTGCATTGTTGAGACGACGAAACGTCAGCATAGCTGCACGTTTGGCTGTACACAATGCAGTTTTGCTACCGACTTTGTTATACGGCAGCCAAACGTGGGTAACACAGAAGAAGAATGTAAGAAAGATGAATGCTGTGGAGATGCGATCTCTTCGCCGAATATGCGGAGTCAGTTTAGCTGACCGAATCCGCAATGAAGAGATTCACAGAATGGCAGGTATTAGCGAAGATGTCACGGTGAGAATGAAGAAGACCGTGCTCAGGTGGTTTGGGCAGGTCGAACGAGTGAGTGATGAAAGAATGGTAAAAAAGATTTATAAAGGAAAAGTGAGCGGTAAGAGAGACAGGGGAGGCCTCGAGTGACCTTCGAAAACTCAGTAGCTACGATACTAGAGGAAGGTCACGTAAAAAGCACGAAGACCCCCCCCCGGTGGGCATGTATGAAGAGGTTAATGTCTGTGGTCGAGGCGAAAGAGGTATGCAGGGATTGTAGCGTTTGGCGCTCCGTCGTCTCTGGCTACCCCGCAAGGGATATGGCGTGAAGTTAAATAAATAAATAGATAAGTATAGTATCATAGTCCTGACACTCCCATTTGATACACAAGTGATCACTGGAATTGATTTAAAGTAGAAAAGATATAAAAGAAATATATTATTGCGTTCTTTTATAATAAATAACTATACCTATATTAGAATTTGCTTTGGTTCAAAAAATTCGAGAGTGAGACGGGGAAAGGCACCTTGCTTATCTTTGATAAAAGGTGATAACTAATTATTTTTATTTAATTTTTTATATAAAATTGTTATTTCATAACAGAGAATATTTACTTAAATTTTATATTTTTGTTTATCCTTTCAAGAAATATTGTTTCTATTACAGGTAAAAGTATGGTTCCAGAACAGAAGAATGAAATGGAAGAGAACAAAAGGTGCCAGGAGCTGTAAGAAAGAAGATTAGATAGATAGATATTACTAAAGTCCTGAGGGTAACAAAAATAATTCTTAAGATAATATTTATGACACAAGATGAATGTTACTTAATTTTTTTTGTAATAATATATTTACATTAATATTAAATTAACTTTTTTTAATATATTTTTCTGTAATGTGTGAAACGAAAAAAAAAATTAATTTATTGTTTGAAAGGTAAAAAATAAAGTACATTTTTATGTTTAAGAAATGTTTTTTTCTCTTAGCTCTCAGATAAACTAGAATCCGTCCATCGTGCGTGGTGGGAATTGAGCTGAGCGCAGGAAAATCCATTAGAAAAGAATAAAGGAAATAAATATTTAATAACAATTTTGTCGCCATGAAAGTTAGACTACGAGCGACACAATCACGAGTCTCTTCGGTCTATGGGGATTCAGTTTTTCGACCATAACTTATGATCAAATCAAGATTTATTAATTAGTTTTTTTCTATAGAAGCCCGTCAACAAGAGCTACAGCAATGCCAATTTTGATGAAGATCGACTGAGTAGTTTTTATGTGATGTGGCGACATAAAATTGATTCCCAAACGGTTAAGAGCTTCGTTTACGCTCAGCTCAATCAAATTGTGCAAGCCTAGATTCAGTTTATACGAGGTATCATATAAAAATAAATTAAACACATTTTCAGGACATAAGGATATGTTTATTAGACAAATTCATATCTGGCACGTGGCGCCATCGCGCGACCGACGTACAAACTAAAAAATAATGCAAAAAATTAAAACACTATCTTTGGAAGAAACATAACATCCGGGCTATGAAGGAATTTGTTCATAAAATGAGCGTCCAAAGGCGAATAACAACATCCCGTGAAACTTCCAAGTACTATAGTATTATTATAACAATTACAGCATATTAAGGCGAATGCTTCAAAACTAACACTCTTTAATTTCTCTTAAACAAAATAAGGCGAGTAAAATCGTAAATTTGAACGCCGGCTGGTCGTCCGTTAACAATAATAAAAAGAGCAACAATTCCATTTATATTTAAAACCGATTACAGCTTACATAGTATTGAGCTTCAACAAATTAACGATTTTAATCACCGCTACATTATATAACCTTATATGAAACAAAATTAAATCCCAGAGCCGGATACTGGCAGTCAATACATATAAATATATATAATAGAACAAAAAAAAAAAGTAGTTACAATTAGGTACACCTCCATTTTTTTATACATCTTCGATTTAAAATCATTTTGCAGAAAATGTTTGTTGATTTTAACGTTAACGGACGTTTTTGATATATACATTTAAACATAGTCTGATATAAAAATACATACATACATCTATCTGTGTTTTATTTACACGACAAATCTCTGAAACCTTACTTACACACTTTATATACATCTTATTATCTCTGTCTGACGAAGGCCTCGGTATTGCTTAACGTATAAAGGGGAGGGGGTGTGGGGGGGGTTAATATATTTTATTTGGTCGTGAAGCGTCGCCTTAACACACATCTACTAAACATTATTATTTAACACGTGAGAGTATCTTATAATTGACAGTAAAAAATAAAATACTCAGTAATTCTCAACAATATATATATGTTTTTACTTCAACTACATTTCAATGAGCTTTCTTCACCGTTACAAAAATTTATATACAACACCCGTCGCCGGGCTTCGCTTACTGTAATTTGGAATACGCTTAACAATTATATGGTCTCCACTACACATTTGTTCCTTTAAAACAAATTTCACTCCGATATCACCTTCACAATTTGACATTTACCATTATAGGGGGGGGGGAGGTCAATGAACTCGTATGTTATATAACTAAAATTAATAATTAAATGGAAAAATATAATGCAATGAATGAATGATATTTCAAACTATATTTATCTATACATGATTCGTATAACGCGATTATATTATATTACTTTTTAATATAATAATTAATAATAATAATAATAATATAAACGCCTTATTTATATTATTTTATTAACTAATTCCGTGCAAATGATACAAAGTTTTTAATAGAAAATAAATTATAAATGCATTTTACTAACCGACTAGATAATTTTGATTATCAAAAATGAAATTATTTTCTGTTTTATCGTCCCAAAGATTGTATGTATGGTTGTATGAATGACTAAATAAATAAATAAATGTGATTGCTTAGTACCATTTGCACGAAGCGTCCGTCCCTTCACAGAGTGTCCGTCTCATCACAAACACTGTCCGTCCCATCACAAACACTGTCCGTCCCTTTCCAGACACATCACCGCTTTCCACTCTCCGTCCGTCCTATCCTACTATGTACATAAGGCTTTCTGGTGGTCTCACTTATATATTGCTGCGCACGAGGCTATCACTATCACTAAATACGAAAATAGGATTCTGTTTAATAATTTATATGTCCGCTTGGATATGTTAACACTAAACACTTTCGTCACTGTCCGGGATTCGTGGATATCACCACAAATATTAGGTTTCGTTATGGTCTCTGTTCACTCGCGGGCTGGGAGGCGGTGGTGGCGATCACCACGCCCTGGTTCATCACTACGCCCTGGTTCATCACCAGCGTCTGCGGTATCACGGTCAACGACTTGGGTATCTTTGGCATCACCATCGCGTTGGGGGTGATGATGGTCTCGCTGGTGATGGACACCGCCGGCCCGAGATGCGGCAGCTTGATTGGCGCGACCAGGAGGGGCGTGGCGACGGTGGGCGTGGCCGTGTGCGACGTCACCGTCGCCGTGTGTGACGTCACCGTGGCCGTCTTGGGCGTTATGGGCGCTATCGTGATGTTTTTCAAACCAACATTCTTGAGTATGGTCGCCGCGTTCGCCGCTATCTGCAATTCTGGAATATCTCTCTTCTCCTCCTTATCGGTGATATTCTGCACCACGGTGCCCCCATTTCCCAACATGGCGCTGGTCTGTACCTCAGTTATCACCGTGTTCTCTTCAGACTGCTTGATTTTGCTCTCTTTCTCTTGGACGCGCTGTTGTCTGTCGCGTCGTATTTTGCACATCTTGTTGTAGTCCTCGAAGGTTATGTGATATCTGTTGCCGGCTGATATGACCTGCACTAGGCTTGGCAGGCTGTGTCCGTCCACGGCAGTGCGCCTTGGTTCCGTGGATAAACGATTCAAGTCCTCCTAAAAGGGGGTTGATAAATATTAATTACAATATAAACACTCAGCCAACCGTAACCATTCAATACATTTTAACCCTTTAACGTGCACGCTAGAGATAACTCGAGCGGCCTTGTACTTTATACTGATATCATTTTTTACATTCAAATAATCGAAAATTGAAAATGACAATGAGAAAGCAAAGAAAAACAATCGCTTTATTGATATTTATCATTTATATGAGATTGTATGCAGAATATTTAATTTGCGTGTGATATTACAATATTCCACTGTTTTCTGCATTTTTCTTGCCGAGACAACGTTCTAAATTATTTTTACATACGTATTAAAGGATAATAAATGTGAAACTCACTTGAGTAATGGGCATCAAAGTCGGCCTCCATCCCTTACTATTCACCTTCTGCTTTTTGGGTGTGGCTTCCTTCTTTTCCTTATCTTTTTTCTCCTTGGCTTGACTTGGCTCAAATTTGAGGCCAGGCATTTCCTTCTTCTCTTTTGGGGTCTCAAATTTGGGGGGGAGGGGTGAGGCCGCCACTTCCGTCGGGTCGGAGGCGGAAACTCCTTTGACTAATTGCTGTATGTTATGCAGAACGTTCTGTATGGATTTCCTCCCGTGAGCGTTGGGAGTATTTATTGCTATCAATTCCGGAGGCAGCGCCTTTGTCTTTTTCTCGTTCTTCGCCTTTGTTTTCGGCAAATTTCCGGGTGGAGGCATGAATTTTTTGGGATCCTTTTCCTCTGAATTTTGATTGGATTTGAGCAAACTCTTTCCATTCATTGATGGCTTTTTGCGGTACTCGATCAAGCTAACGGATTCCCTTCTAGAATCCGGGGGGGTGTTGTCGTAAGCCCGAAGTCTACTTTGCAAAGAGGAACTATAGTTGGCGGCGTGCGGAGACGCGTTATGTGACAATACTAGATCACCGCTCCTAAAGTACTTTTCCAACAGAATCAAATGTCTCAGGAAACTCGATTGGTTCCCGTACGGCCTTTGGAGTTCGTTCCATAGCTTTTTGATTTCTGGATCGTATTGGATCATTGTGTTACATTTCTCCCAGCCCTCGGGCGTCACCCCCTTAACGTTATTGAACTCAATATTGCACTGAAGATTCATTTCCTCTTCACCGGGAAAGAGTTCCCTCACCGATATGGATGGATTGGTTTCCAATCTCTTTACTGGATTTGAGTATTTCATGTCTATTTTCTTTTGCTCCTTATCCAGTGGTATCTTTTTGGAAAGCTCGCTTAAATTCTTCTTAACCTGAGAGAAGCTTTCTGATAACTGCCATTTATTCTTGAGTGTGGTGATATCTGCCGATTTTTTATTTGATATCGTTTCGATGGTACATTCATCGTTGAGCGAAATATTTTTGAGGAGAGATATCTCTTTAAACTTCTCCTGATCCAAACTGTCTCCGTCGCCATCTTTTCTCGTGGATTTCTCCTTTTGGACCAATATTTGTCCAATTTTCTGGACTCGTTTTGCATTTTTGTCGTTAATCCTTTGATTGAGACCAGCCTTCTGAACTCCCATGTTGTGTATCTTCAAGATATTCTTTTGCTTCTGCGTCAAATTCATCTTGTTGTGGAATTGGGCGGGATTGTTTTGCTTTTGCAATAGATACCGCAACTCCGTCTGTTTGTCCAGAGGCAGTAAGAGAGTTTCCTGATCGGATACCATATCAGACTCTGCATCACTCTGAGGATTACTTCCCGTAGGTTTTGCTCCTGGAACTGGTATTTTATTTGAAGATATCAGACTTTCTATATCTTCTTCTAGGGGTTGAGTTTGGTTTGTCTCATCCTGAACCTCTTTTTCGTTTCCTTCTTCAGCTAGACTTGCGTTATCTTCTTTAACTTTCTCTTTTTCTGGAGAACTCTCTGTTGTTCTCTCTGAGGATCCACTCTCTCTCATCTCTTGTTTCTCTGGTTCGATTGATTTCCTTTGCTTTGATTTGGTCCTTGTTTTCTTCTTCTGTTTGTTGGCACTGTTATTGCAGTCCTCTAGTACTTTAGTGTCGTCCGTGTCTTGGGTTAGTTCTGGCGGTATTTCAACATTGTATATTTGAAGCAGTCTGAAAACCATCAAAATTTGGGTTAATATACTTTATTTTACATTTTGTTAGTGTAAAGAAATGCGCGGAACAGTATTTCATCAATTACAATTAACAAAAGGTGCAATTCATTGGTTAGTTAAGATAAAAAAAAAAAAAAAAAAAAAGTATAATTATAGGTATTACTGAGCTGTTGTTATCAAATATTAAATTTAGAATTACTGGCTGTCATTCCCCACTTCGTCCCGTTTAAATACTAGCAGTGCCCACGACTTCGCGCGGGATGTGTTTTTTTTTCAACCAAAGTAGGTCAGTTACTCCTTATAATATGATTCTTTTTAAAATCGTTCCAGCCGTTTTAGAGATTAGCCGAAACAAACAGACAGACAAATTAAGAATATGTATATATTTATATTCAAGTACCGTTTATACTTTCACATGCATTTAGTAAAAAGCTATGAATAACAAACGGACACTTTTATTTATATGTATATTAGATTTGTAATTGTCAAACAAAACATTTGCGGATGCGGAAATATATATAATACTAACTTCCTGGTGTACGCGGTGCGGTGCTTGTCGTTGTGTCCGGGTCTCGCCAGGAGCGTGCAGTAGTATCTGCACACCTGACATAGCACGGGACGCTCCAAGAATTGCACAGGCACGCCCAGACGTGACAGCGTGGGGTTTAACTCGAGGAAACCCTGAAAGATGGCATATGTTATATATATATATTCTGGGGATCCAACAATTATGATACTAAACATTCTGGGGTTCTAACAATTATGATACTAAACATTCTGGGGTTCTAAAAATTATGATACTAAACATTCTGGGGTTCTAACAATTATGATACTAAACATTCTGGGGTTCTAAAAATTATGATACTAAACATTCTGGGGTTCTAACAATTATTATACTAAACATTCTGGGAATCTAAAAATTATGATATTAAACATTCTTGGGTTCTAACAATTATGATACTAAACATTCTAGGGTTCTAACAATTATTATACTAAACATTCTGGGGTTTTAACAATTATGATACTAAATATTCTGGGGTTTTAAAAATAATGATACTAAACATGCTGGGGTTCTAACAATTATTATACTAAACATTCTGGGGTTCTAACAATGATGATACTAAACATTCTGGGGTTCTAACAATGATGATACTAAACATTCTGGGGCTCTAACAATGATGATACTAAACATTCTTGGGTTCTAACAATGATGATACTAAACATTCTGGGGCTCTAACAATGATGATACTAAACATTCTTGGGTTCTAACAATGATGATACTAAACATTCTGGGGCTCTAACAATGATGATACTAAACATTCTTGGGTTCTAACAATGATGATACTAAACATTCTGGGGTTCTACCAATTATGATACTAAACATTATGGAGTTCTAACAATTATGATACTAAACATTCTAGAGTTTTAACAATTACGATACTAAACATTCTGGGGTTCTAAAAATGATGATACTAAACATTCTGGGGTTCTAACAATTATGATACTAAACATTCTTGGGTTCTAACAGTGATGATACTAAACATTCTTGGGTTCTAACAGTGATGATACTAAACATTCTTGGGTTCTAACAGTGATGATACTAAACATTCTGGGGTTCTACCAATGATGATACTAAACATTCTTGGGTTCTAACAATGATGATACTAAACATTCTTGGGTTCTAACAATTATAATACTAAACATGCTGGGGTTCTAACAATTATGATACTAAACATTCTGGGGTTCCACCAATTATGATACTAAACATTCTTGGGTTCTACCAATTATGACATAAAACATTCTGGGGTTCTACTAATTATGATATTAAACATTCTGGGGTTCTACCAATTATGATATTAAACATTGTGGGGTTTTAACAATTATGATACTAAACATTCTGGGGTTCTACCAATTATGATACTAAACATTATGGAGTTCTAACAATTATGATACTAAACATTCTAGGGTTATAACAATTACGATACTAAACATTGTGGGGTTCTAACAATTATGATACTAAGAATTCTACGGTTCAAACAGTTATAATCATTTACTTCAAGTATTGTATTAGATATAAGGACAGAGAATTAGTATCATAGTTCATGGTAGTTACATAGTGGTAGTGGTAGTTACTGTTACTTACGTGGTGAATGAAGTGCAGAGCGTGGTGTTTGGTGAGCCTGCGAGTGCAGAGGGCGCATGCCATCAGCGGCGCCAGCACGCGGTAGTGCTCCCCGCAGAGGGGGATGGTGTGTAGACCTGGGTAGTCCACTTCCAATTGCAACTGGAATGAACAATATATCAGTTTTTATATATGAGTCGTTTGTAGAGGCGGTAAGTCAGTTAAAAGAGCAACGGTAAAAGACTCCCAAAGGTCGCAGGTTCGAACTTGTAATGATGAATTTGACGTTCTACGTTGTTTTAAATGTTAACGAAGTAAAACACGAGTAATATATTCAGATAAAATTTTCCTTTAAATCATTAATATATATTGTAGGTATGTATTTGCTTACAATTTTATTGACACTGGACCTCATTTTGATGAGCCACTTCCGTCGTATGGAGTGGTCTGCGAGGGCGGAGCACCCCGCCGTGTGACAGGTGGCGAGGCGCCCCGGGGCCTCCTCCCCGCTCTCCTCCTCCATGGGACCCAGAAGTTTTTCAGCATTTCTGAAGGAAGAATTTGTTTTGGTCATCTGTTGTGTACTGTGTGTCTATTTTTTGTTTCAATTTTTAAGGTGTTTATGAAAAGAGCATCACCAAGGCCCTAAGTCTAGGCATGTGGTTTTGGCAATTGTATTTATCTATGTGTGCGTGTTATTGGGTTTAAACGTTGAGGACAGAGTATTTGTAAGCTTTATGTGTAAGTGTTAAGCTCTAAATGCAATGAAATACAAGATAGTGCATAACTATTCAGGCATATATATGTGTTTGCGTGCGTGCATGCGTATACGTGCGCGCTAGAGTGTATATGCGTACGTGTGCGCATATGCCTGCGGTTACGTGTATTTGTGTGTGCACATGGTATTGTGGGTGCGTGTATGAGTACGTGTGCGCATTTACATGCGTTCGTGCGTGCGTGCGTGTGGGTACTCACACAGCAGGCGGCGTGGGGGCGCGCGCATCGGGGGGCTTAGCCACGGGCCGTTTGCGGTAGGAGGGGCAGTTGGCGCGGCGGTCCACGTGCCGGTAGCACGCGTCGCACAAACAACTGTCGATTGTTAGCTTCTCTTCGTCTGTTGATATTACAAATACTTGAATGACATACTTACATTAAATCGTGTGTAAGACTACTAATTAATTATATGTAATCTCTTTATATACTTCTCTAATAATATTCAAAATTTATAATACGTTGCACTTTGAAACGTCACTCTAGTTAGTTAAAAGTAGGTTCATAAACAAGAACCAACGAGGAACTCCATTTTGAAATGACCACATTACTATAATATATATTATGTTGATGCAGTCCAATTGTAAAATAAAATGGGAATGAGAATAATAGAATATTATAAGAATACTTACTATCCAAGACCTTCCGTTGTCGTTCAGTGCTCTTCATCTGTGCTATGTGGCAAGGTGTGTCAAATAAGCCAAACTTCCCCCCACAATAGAAGCACTGGTCCATGCAAAGCCTCCCAGGGTGGATGCTGAAGGAGGACGCCTTCTCTGGTATCACCAGGTTCAAGGTCTCCTTTGGTTCTGGGTCCGGAGGGGTGTCTGTGTCTGTGGGGTTTTCCAATTCATAGAGATTCATGCTATAATTATTAATAATTATTTATCCATCTCCTGGAAACATAAAGCTTTAATTAGATTGTGATATGGATAGACTGTTTCTACTTTATGCTGTACTCACTTTTACATATGTGAAATAGAATATCCAAAATTATTAGTTCTCATGGTAACAGAGAAAGTTGAAACTGATCTTATATATATATATATATATATATATATATATATATATATAGAAGTAATTAGTTATATGATCTATTAATATTATCTAACTCTTATCCACTAATGCCTTCACCAGAATGTGTAAATGTTACAGGGCTCGGTAAAGCCTTATAATGTGTGGTCCTACTTTAGCAATGAATACAAATAGGACCACAAATTATTAGTAAATTCATTGCTTATTTGGACAGTGTCAGATTTATGAAGGTAAACAAATACTTAACGGCTTTTACATTATATAGTTTTATAGCTTTTACATTATATAGTTTAATTTTCAAGCTTTAATCTGACAATATCCAAAACATTGATACATGGCTACAACCATTGGATTGAAGAAAATCTAATGAATCTCCAATAAGGGGACATTTGTTAGTGTATCTGTACGAGACAGGGCTTTGGTCGTAGCCATGTGACCCTGGTGATAGTGATATCCACACACCATGGTTAAGACGATTACTGTAATGAGATTTTCTGTGCCCACCGTCAGTAGCCGTGCCCGGGCCGCCCTGGAACAAACATTATCATTTATTAGGATTACTTTCATCTATCATTTCAAATATATTTGGCAAATATGACAGACTATTTTAATAGGTTTAGTTTGATCTATAATTTCAAATATATTTGGCAAATATGACAGACTATTTTATTAGGTTTAGTTTGATCTATGATTTCAAATATATTTGGCAAATATGACAGACTATTTTATTAGGTTTAGTTTCATCTATCATCTCAAATATATTTGGCAAATATGACAGACTATTTTATTAGGTTTAGTTTGATCTATGATATCAAATATATTTGGCAAATATGATAGACACTTTCATTAAGTTTAGTTTGAATCTGTTTTCAAATATATTTTTGGGAAATCTGAAATATGATAGACACAGTAACTTTTAAGATGAATTTATACTTATATATATATTATTGATTATTTTAATATATATCTTTTTTTAACATATATCTAATCTGATTTATTTTTATATAATTTGTAAAAAATATTCAATATTTTTTTTTCAAAATTCATTTAAAGAAATATTGTACACAGAATTAAAATATTCACATACAAGTTTCTAAAAACTATTTTGCAAAATGCACATATCTAAAAAACAATGGAAATGAAATGATTGTACAGTTATTTAAATGTACATATTGTTATTGTTATTATTATTAAAATATTTTTTTCTCACCTCTCGTCGCTCGATGGTGTAGTAGGCGTCATCTTCGCTGGCTGCCTCTCCCATCTCCAGAGCTGGCTTGCCGGATCTGTTCTTGCTCTTCTGGAAGGTCATCTTCAATGAACTCCTGTACTTCTTTTTGTCCCTCTCCCCACCGCGACTCAGCTTGATCACGGTCTTCAGGGTGCCAGTGTAGTCTGATTTACTTGCTTTACCCTTACCCATTTGACAGTAATTCGAACCGTAAATACGTTCTTTTTCTTTCAATTTTTCTATTTTAGCCTCGTTAGCTGCCTTGTGAGTTAACAGGCCCAAAGTTCTTAAGACATTTTCTTTTCTTTTTTGACTTTCTGGTGTTTCTAATATAAAGTTACTCGGACCGGGAAGGTTTTCGGTCGAATTACGTGCCGATTTCACCTTCGAGACTTGCTTGGTTAGACTACGCTTAGTGTCTTCAACTTTAATTTCATTTAATTCTTCTTTCTTCTCATCAGATAACATATCATTCAATTGGTCAGACGTTATTTTATTATCTTTTTCTACATCCATTTCTGTTTTCTTAGTTTCGGTGATAGACGCTTCTACCTTTTCTTCAAGAGTGGAAGTTTCAGTTTTTGCTGTATCTGTAATGATGCTATCCAATTTCGGAATTTCAGAGGTCATGGATATGTCTTCAGGAATTGTTTTAACACTTTCTAGAGGTGGAGCGACTGCATCAGCTTCCTTGGGCTGTGAGGCCTCGGGCGATTTAATAGATACGGGCGTCGGAGTCGCAGATATTGCAGGAGATTTAATCTGATGAGGTGGAGACTTCATTTGAGGAGAGGGAGATTTGATTTTAGGCGGCGGTGATTTAATTTTCTCTATGGTAGCCATCCCTTCCTCTACCTCAGGAGTTGACTCAGTCGCTTTCCGAATCAAGGACAAAGAAGATCTTTTACTTATCTGAACTTCATTGTTTGTTGAATTGTTTACCTTTGATTCGATATTCCGAGTTATTGATATCTGATTTGAATCTATTGCGTTCGCCAAGGCTTGACTGGGGCTATTCGGATGCAGTGTTGCAAACTGGTGCAAGTCGATCTGTTGGGCTGGAGCCGATTTGTCGACGGATTTCCTTATTTCAGTAAGAGTCACATCCTTGCCCAGTGACTTCTCAAATATACTGATAGCATCCGATTCTTTTGAATGATTGGAACTTGTAGATTCTTTTCTGGCACTTACACTATTCCTTTTAATTAACGTTACAGAATTAGGCAGGTCCACGTCTATAGAGCGACGAACTTGATCTCTCTTCACTATCGAAATAGCAGAGTTATTTTCAAAACAACTAAGAACGTTTTCTTTTTCAAATAATTTCTCAGGTGATCTTACGGGTTGTAAATCTTTTAGTGGCTTAATATCTCCAGATTTCGGTATCAACACTACATCGTTGATCACCAAAGCTGCTTTACCATCATTAGCCTTAGGGTTTGTTTCAGACTCTTGTCTCTGTCTTCTTTTATCCAATTCCTCAAACTCTTTAAGCCTGTCCATAAGTTTATCTATACTTGCAACTGGAGTACATTTAAATGCTATTTCTTGTCTATTTTCAGGGCATTTTTCAGCTGAATCTTCTTCATAGTGAAGTCTTATGTTTTCACTATCGTCGTTCTTTGAAGGTGTACATTCATTCGAAATTGCAGAAATTGTACCCTTATCTTTAACTGGTGTCTCTGGTGCTAAGATGCTATTACTGTCTCCCAGGGGCTTGGAAAGCCCATAAAATTGCCGAACAGGCTTTGTTTGCAATTGATCAGAGTTTACACTAGATTCATTAATCAATTGTTGATCTCTGTCTATATTCTGATCTAAATCATTAATAAGATCACTAATTTCTTTTGATAATGTATCAACAGTTTCATGTTTATCTTCTACGGCTAGATCATTACTAATGGTACTGTTAATACCATTTTTAGTTGATTGGCTAGTGACAGGTCTTGTGGTGGTTGCAGCTTTCTTCCCTCTTCTAGCTTTTCTTATATTTTTAGATACTTCTTTTGAATTAAAAGTCATTGACATACTGGTCAATATACTACTACGTTCTAAAAGCGTTTCACGTGATTCTTCAGTCTTCAACACATACTTTTCTTCTAGGTCTGATACATCTATATTTTCTAACCTAATTCTATTACTGTTATTGTTGTCAGAGTCTAATGAAGTACTTCTTTTTAAGCTCAGTTTTTTCTTTTGTTTTTCTTTCAGTATACTAGGCTCTGCATCTGATTTGATTTTATTTAATTTTGAGTCAACACTAGGAGAAGGCACTTTTCCAATAGGAGAGATCTGTACATTATTTTCAATATCTATATCTAGTTCAGTCTTAGTTTTATCTAAGTTTTTGCTGAGCTCTTTAGCTTCACCATCAATGATTGGTTCGCTGAGGCTTATGTCTGATTCAGTAATATCTGAGCATTTAGAGATTTCACTGCCATCTCTCGAGCAAGAACGGCCCCTCTTGGACTTCTTACAGTCCTCCAAAGTCTCAGCAATTTCATTTGGTTTAGAGTCTGAAAGTAACCTACGTCTTTTCTTTTGTTCTTTCATAACAACTTCATTAAGAAGATTATTCTTAACTTTTCTAGGTTTCCCACTCCTTAGATTTTTTCCCTCAAATAATGAAGGACTATTACTTCTCTCAGAGCGCATAGAATATGGGCTGGTGCGTGGTCCCAGAACTAGGCTACTTGGAGTATCTCCCAAAACTGATTTCATCATGACCATATCAGAACTAAGTCTCACTCTTCTACCGGCAGTTTTGGGACTTGAAGATCTAGAGTTGGATGCCGGTTCATCAATTGGTTCCTTCTTTATCTCTGCAGCAGGTATTAATGGGATGGTGTCCTTATCTGGAGAAGTATCAGTTTCAATTTTGGCCTTCCTTGTTCTTTTGACAGCTTGCCTTAATACATTTTTTTTTGCAAGTGCTACTTTTTTCCTTAAAGTTTTGGTCTTCCTGATTCCTAAAGGCTTCTTTTTAACCACCGCTCGAGGTTTAGGTACATTCTTCTTTAGTTCTTTGGATGGTTTTGGATCATCTTGAGAAAGCTTAGTTTTCTCCTCCTCATTGAGGTCCGAAGCCTTCTTCCGGGCTCGGGTTTTAGGTTCAACTACTGAGTCTTCATCTAAACTCTTATCCGGCTCCTCTTTAGCCTGTTTAGTTTTCATGATGGAATGTATGGTGGGTGACGATTCTGTTTTTCCGACATTAGGTAGCTGTTGATCAGCCTGGCTTGAATTAGTTGATCAAAACTGACCATACAACTTCCAGCAGTGATGTTCTGGTATGGCTAGTGCTGTTAACTCAGCCTTATTATTTGTTTTAGAATCTTAATTCTGACTCTTTCTTTTGGTCTATAATACTTTTTCAGAATTAAGCATTCTGATCCTCTACCATTCAATGTCAAAATAAATGAGCCATAATAAATATAAAACGATGCACACTCTTATCCTGAAAAGCAATAAAATTTAAATTAATTAATTATATTTAATCAGACTTAATTGAAACTAGTATTAAATTAATCTTTAAGGATAAATGTATCCATAAGATCATAAGTTCTCTTCACTCTGGTAATATTTCTTAATAATAATAGTTTCATTAATATTACTTAATCACAAACAATCACCTATTGGCACGTAATTCAATCACAAATTAAGTTATAAAGACTTGATAAACAAAAGCGATCCATGACAATCAACAAGTTCCGAGTACATATTTAACGTTATTATGTTAAAAAATATAAATGATTTAAACTTTTAATACACAGCCAATGATGCACTGATTCGTAATATGCAATAATATTTACGTTTAAGGCGCTCGTTGCTTAGAAAATCCAGCCGGAAAAGTCATGAAAATCTCATGTTTTGATGGTACAAATCTTGCCCGCAACGCCACCTACAGCTGTGCGCTGCGTATGCGTCGTCGACGAGAGACAGAAAGCACCAAATCATTTCCCTACCCGTGGCGCACCTCCGCTATGTACTCACAAAATACTCACAATTTATTCCACGGAACTGCCAAAAACCACAATAAAATGTCAATTCCACACTTAATGCACCATAATATGCGAAAAAGTTCAATAAAAACACGCTAATATCTTAGAAAACGATTTTTGAAAAGCCCAAATGTCTGCAGGCGTCCGCCATAATGTTTCCTTCGAAACGAATAATATAGTTCTTATTGCTCTTGTAGCAAGCAATCGCTCTATTCGCTATTCAAAATGGCGACCGTGTGGCGTTCACAGTATGCGTTTGCACGTTTTTTTGTTGGAAAAACCGTTCGGATCCTGAACAACGCTTCGGATTTGGGTGCAAAACTTACACCGGAGTCAATATCGGTAATTATTCAATTATTTTTACTTGCTTTGCGTCGTAAGGTCGCTTTGATCGCGACATGTGACAGAACTATGGACGTACACCCTCCCTAACAGCTTCACTTCGTATAAATATTGTATTTATTTTCAGTGATTCAGTTTTTTTTTTTTGGTGTTATTTTTTTTATTTTATAATTGCTTCAGCAATTATTGTAATTGTAAGTTGTAAAACGTGGCACATTAATAATAATAATTTGATAAGAAAAAAATGTAGGTTAGGTTATAATCTTAGTCATTAAGTAAAAGTTAAATTATAAGTTTTATATATTAATACGTTTTTTTGTTACAGATACCTCATACGAGAAACTATTCTAATTATGCCGATTCACCTCTTGTTACTAGAATCAAGGAACAATATGATTTTGAAATAGTAAAAAATCCCCCCGAGTGGTCATATGTACAACGACTTTTACCAATTGAAACAGTTCCTGAAATAAAGCCGAAAGAAACTTACCCTTCAGGATGGATACCCCCAAAGGAAGAAGCGAAAAATCTTCCCTTTTATATAATGAGAAATAAAAATCACCAAATGCCCATATACCTTGAAATAACTTACAGAGGTACTAGAAAAATATCAATAATCAAAAGAATAGAAGGTGATATCTGGTTAATGAATGACCTTATAAAAAAACACCTTAAAAACAAGTGCAACCGTTATGTGGAAACCCAAGTTCACGAGCTTGCTAAATTTATAAGAGTCAAAGGCGATTATGTCAACATACTAATAGATTGGGCTCATGCAAAGGGGTTTTAGATTAAAAATAAAAGCCATGTAGTTATGAATAAACTTTATATAGAATAATTTGTTTTATTTTATTCAAATGTGCAGTAACCCTTTTTAATAAAAATATATATCAATAATTAATAATAAAAATGTCAGTTTTTTTTTTTTTTAATACTTCGTGTCATGAGTAAAGAGAGGTTATGATGCAATAAATAAATATTAATATTTAAAGAGTAATATAAAAGGCTTTGAAATCAAAGAAAGTAAATGCTAATAATAAACGCTTCTAAAATTATATTTCATAATAATAAAATATATATAAATATATTTCATAAAGCACGTGGCTCAAACTTGTTTTGAGGGGTGTACATCAACATGAAGCGTATTTCGTTCAGCCGCCGCCAGGGGCGCTGGCGACGGCGGAAGGTTTTATCTACGTAGCTATATAACATCCGCTCAGAGTTCTCTGGGCCTCAACAAGATATTATTTTCGACTCGACCATACTTCTCTTTGTTCAAAACAACTTTTCTATACTTTAGCGTTGTGATTGAACGCTTTATAATGCTTTTCAGTGACGTTAATAATTAATTAAAACCAATTTGAGAGGTTATTTTTGCAAAATGACTTACATTTGCGTAATATGTATAGTTTTGAAGTTAGTAAAGTTGTGTTATTGGCGAGAAGCAGGAAACAATACATATTTGAGCATGTTACGTAATGCAATAAATGTTTATAATTTATATGCTTATGTAAATATTTTATCAAGGCCATTAGCTTTCAGAGTGTTATGTAATTGTTTAATACAGGGTATTATTGTAATGATTTTAGATACTTATACATCTAACTATATATAAAGAATAGGTGATTACTTAAATACGCCCCAACGAGGACAAGTATTTCTATTTTTCTACGTAATCACTTTTACTAAGTACTCTTAACGATTAGGAATTTACTTTTAACTTTGTAAACATCTATTTGTTTTGTGTTTATGGAATATTTTTTTCTTTAAAACTACCTCTTTCTCGCGGATTCGCTCGTGTTATAAAGTTAGTGACAATATTTCGATCACAGGGTCTTTTTTCGAGCTAATTCTTGATTTCCTTTTATTGAATACTATTTATTGAGAAATGAGGCCAACAAACAGCTATAAAGCAGCAAGTAATGTGTTTTCTTCAGAAATGTAATGTTTTCGGATTAAAAACATTTGTCAATATAAATAACCAATGTTAAACAGGGATAAAGTAGTTATATAATGCTAAAAATAATAAAATCAATCGAATATTTTCCATGTTTATAATTTACGTTCAAACAGACATTCCTTTTATTATAATACAAATGTCTTGTCATGTCATGTATCTGTGTAAAGGAAAGCGTACACTTGTTCTTTTTTAATTGATATTACATTTTTCTATTAAATAATTAATAATAATAATAATAAAATACGTTTTTAATAATAAACAGATATAATTACATATTTGAAGATATTTTACTTAACGTAAAAGGAACTGAACGTTTTTCTTGATTATTTCTGTCCGTTTGTAATTTAATTTATTTTACGAAAAAACATCATTCTCTAAACCTTTAATTGATATTTATTAATTAATTAATATATTTTATTTAATAATTGTTTAATAATTATAATATTTAGTGATAATCCAATATTATAAAGAAAGTATATCAAGAGCTTAATATATTATTATTTTTTTCATTTTTCGTGAACCGCGGTCGAGTCGGGACTGAAACTAAAATTTATTCATAACCTACTTTGTTTTTTATTAAATAGGGAAAACAATGTGTTTTTACTGTAATATTTATTAATATGCCTTACTTTATACTTAATATTTTGGAATTTATTTCGTAAACTGTCAGAAATATGATTTTTTTAAATATTTATAACTTTTTTACTAAATGTGTATAATTTACAGATAATTTGTACAAGAAATGTCAAATTTAATATTTTTAATTCTGTGTTGAAATTTTACAATGGAACAAATTACAGATCCTTTCAAAATGAAAAAGATTTCTTTTATGTTTTACTTTAGTAAATAAAACTATATATTTTTAGTAATATTACGACAGAAGAAAAAAATATTACCTTAAAATAAAAAAAAAAATAATATTTTAAATTTAATTTTAATAGTTTTAAAGTTAAAATATATGACATTTACATAAAAAATAACCAAAATAGAAAGAAAAATTTTATTGATCATTAGCATTTGATAATCAAAGATAAATATTTGGGATGTAAAATAATAAATTTCAGGACTCTTTAAAGGAATGACTTTAAAAATAAGTATGTAATAATATAGTTTGAATTTAATTCTGTTTTGTTATTAAATTGATATAATATATATACAATAATAATAAAAACAAATGAAAAAATTATATTTATCGAATCTTAACATATCTTTAATATAATGACACGTATTTTATTAATTAAAAATTATTTAATAAGCAATACTTTGACTATAATATTTATTCACAAGAGTGTTGCCGGCCTTGGAAATAGGAATATATGCCTTTTTTGAAGGTACCCATTCCGTATCGATCTGGAAATACCGCCGAAGGAAGTTCGTTCCGCATTCGAGTGGAACGTGGGAAAAAAGTCCTTGAAAACCGCACAGTGGAAGATCGCCACGCACCCAGGTGGTATGGATGGTAAAGGCGATTAACTGTTGTTATAAGGAGTAACTTAGGCTACTGTCATTTTAAAAACACATATTCCCTGCGACCGAAGTCGTAGGCACAGCTAGTATGTATATATTAAAAGTATTTTTTAATTATCATAACAGCCGTAGTAGTACAATTAAAATATTTATAAAAAAATAATAATTATTAACTATTATAACTAATAAATACATAAATTAAAAAAATATAAAATCTTAAATAATATAATTAATATAATTAATAAATACATATATTAAAAACGTATAAAATCTTAAATAATATAATTAAAATTTAATTAATAATATATTTTTTTAATTAATAATAAATTATTTAAAACTATTATGATATAATGGTGAATAGATCAAAATCAAAAATTTTACGTATTTAATTAAATATATATAAAGATATGTAAAGTATATAATGGAAGTTAACATAGGTATAATTTAATTAATTATTAATACACTTAATAACATTATTATAGTTTGATAATAAGTTATAAAGTCCATTAGTAAATTTTTCTCGTTTTTGTAAACTTGTCTAGACACGGCTAATGTTTCTCCCTTCCTTCTCTTATTCCTTTAAGGCTTCAAGGGTGACTAGTTGGACTGTTCGACTTTCATATATATATTATCTCAGCGAACTAATTAATTTAATTCGTTTATTAGTTCATTGTTACTATTTATTATAAATTATTGTAAAAAATATTTCATAAACCAGTTCGTTGAATCCTTGTTACGATTTTTCTAAGGGTCTACTTTGACATATTCTATAAAAATAATGTATTTATGGTCGAGATTGTCTTTCAGTAGTTTAATAATATCATCGGAACAGAATATTTATATAGAATAACTTATTTACATAATAATAATAAATCTAAATTAAAAATAATATTAAATAAACTCGAATTCAAAATATCTTTATTAAAGTAGCATTTATATACTTTTGAATCAATTATTACATTAATGTCAGTGTAGTCAATGAGTAAGCTACCACCGGAATGCTGCTGAGAAGAGACGCCAGAAACTCAACAGTTACTCTTTTTAAATGTAACTTAACAATATTAGGTGTATTATAATAATAAATACTTTCCGAAAAAAAATCCATTTCATTAAAATTAAATACTTTTCATATATAATTATTATAGAGAAAATAAAATGAATAAATAAATGAAATGAATGTATTAATGTGTTGATTTTTTTTAATACAAACATTTTTAAAACAAAAAAAAACGTTTTGTAAATTTTGATTAAAATGTATAAGTTTATTGCTTAAGTTAAAATAAAATAAGATATTTTTTAGTTGAAAGATGATTTATTATATATTTTATTTTATTGTTTTATAAGTACGAGTTATGTATGGATTTGAAAACGTTAAAAGTAACCACCATACAATGGAATGGTAATATTTAGCAAGATCGCATTTTATATAAGATTTTTTTTACTTATCTTAATTTTTTAATTATAAATAAGCACTGGATTTGACTTTATATTATAGAAAAGTACAGGTATGTGTGTATGTATGCACGTATGTGTGTATATATGTATGTAGGTGTGTATGTGTATTTAGCACGTTAGTTTAGCAAAATATATTTTGATACAATATAGTGCCTTGTGCATAAGATTAATTGAAATTAATGATAACAAAATTATTATTTATATGGAGAAATATGTATTTTTTAAATTATATTTCAATAGTAAAGAAAAACAATAATTTTATTTTATATACTTATTTATAGGTTATAATAATTATAAAATCCCAGTATGTTATAAAAAATAATATTTTTGATTTTGAAAAAAAAAACTGAATTTATAGAAAGTAAATTATTTATATTTTATCAAATAAACATAATATGCAGAAAGTAAGGAAACTTTATAATTATTTACTGATATCTATAATTTTTACGTCACCATATCATTTAATTTTTATAAAATATAACAAAATATTTTTTCTTCATTTATTATTATACATACTTATTTAATAAATTATTTTCATATTTAATCTTCGAACAGGAGGACAAATTTTCTGGATTTCAGGAATTTAATATTTCTAACGACTAATATTATTAAAACTGTAGCAAAAATTAATCCTTACTATATAATAACGAGCTAATTGACTCTGTATGCACGCGCATCACTTATCACCCACAAATCACACAATAATGTGTAATACATCAAAAAAAAGCTATCGAATCAGGCTACAAAATAGAGTGGGTGCCAAACTCATACGTGACAACTGACCTTTGAAGTTCCCTCGTATATATATATATTTATTTAATTATTAATAGTTTTAATTAAATCAATCCTATCTTAAATCAATATAATCTGAGACTGAATATAATAAAGTTTAATAAAAAATACATAACGTTTATAAATAACGTCAAAAGGAAGCCTCGGTGTTACTTTCTAATATTTATACATCAAGTCAAAATGGCTGACGGATGTGACGTCACTGTCTTGAGCTCATTATCATAGATTATAAGAGTATCTTTATATATTTTGCTTTTTGATAGAAACCACTACATATTTTATCAATATTATCATTTATTTTTTTTTAAACCAATCAAACCAAAGCTACAAATAAAATAAAATAATTATTTAGACAAAAAACATAACAAAAAAGTTTCGTGACATTTTTCAAATTGGCTGAAAGATTATTACGTTTTGCAAATTTCCGCCATTTTGAATATATATAATTGAAACACTTAATTTCAAGAGAATCTATGAGAAATGTGACCTTAAGAGTAGTAGAACAGACATCCGGACAGACACACGAAAGAATGTTAGCTGTAGCTGAAAGTGTCGTCTTGCTAGAAATTAACTAAAAATGATTTTTTTTTTGTTATAATATTAATATTGTAATTTTTACCCAATATATTATTAAGTATATTATTGTCATTAAATCATTAAAAATTGTGTTAAATTTTTTAACTGAATTAATTACTACCGGGATGATATTTAAGTACCTGATCCATATATAGCAACATATTCTATATATATATTATATATATATATATATATATATATATGTGTGAGGGACAAAATCGATTAATTTTTTTTTTTTTGTAATTGCTTTTTATGAGGCTTATTATATATTTAAAAAGTATGTTTGATTTTAACCTGTTTTGTTTATATATTTAAAACATATAATTATATTGTGAATATTAAACAATGTATTCTTTATATTATATTTGTATACAAACAATATTTGTAACAATTTAATATATACATGTCCTGTATATAGACGATTCGTATAAACTGACACACTTTTCATTTCTTAAAACATTTTTTTTATTCTAATAAAACACATCTAAAAGATGGGACCTCATATTGCTAGTAATTTTTTTTTCAAACCATTTTATAAACTATAAACTATTTACAATCAAGTTACTGTTTTTTGTTTACAAAAATTTTATATTTATAAAATTTTGTGTTTTTAAATTATATTGTATTTTTTTTCCGTTTAACGTTTATCCCATCACTGAAATTCTGCAAATATCAAAATTAGCCAAATTGGTCCAATGATTCTCGAGTTTTAGCGAGATAAACATATATATATATATATATATATATATATATATATATATATATAAATCATTTCTTATCGCGTTTGTCCTCTTAAATTATGATGAAAAATTTTAAAATGCTTCTACGTATGTACAAGAAAAAGAAATATTAGAAAATAGCATTGATTGCAATTATTTTTTATAACCAAAATATTTTAAACAAAAGCTAAGTTTCGTCAGTCGTTCTTACAAGACCTGGCGAAAGAAAAGGGCTTGTCTTAGGCTACCTTTTTTAACCTTACATTTATGATAAATCTTGAAGTAGCCTGGCAGCTTCATACCCAGGGTACATCATGCTCTAGATATTCGGAAACACTTTAGTATCAGCACACAGGTTTGATAAGTTTTGAATTTATGAAACGGTAATAGTTGAATCTTTTAGAAGCTTGTTGAAAAGGTATTAAAGCATAAGAGTTATAAATTTTTTAGTAACATGAATTTAACTTGTGTTTGTGATAATATTAATTTATTTATTTTATAAAGGTTATAAGAACTAAAACTGTCTTTCATGTCATTAAACACATGTCGGATAGAGGATGTCCAGACATGTAATAAAATATCAATGCAAAATCTGTTTTTTTTTATAGAAAAACCCAAAAAACATGATACGTGCTTAATTATTTAGAAATTACAGTTATTATTTTTATTATTATATATTTATTTGTTTATATTTCTGTCTGTCTGTGTTTTGTAACTGAATCGCAAAACGTACTGGTCGGATTAAAAAAAAATGGTGTCTTCTGACTTACACTGAACAAAACTATAATTTGCACAAAACAAAAATCATTTAAGTTACTAACAATACATGTATATATATGTTTAAATTTAAGTGAGGTGACTTATCATATAACTAGTAATCGTAATCTGTAACTATCAGCAATTAGGTTGTGAATAATTACTACTTACTATTACTCTGAAAACTGTGCTCGTGTTTCCTCCATGTTGTAACAGGTTACACTATATGTCGGAACTTCCAGATCAGAATTATATTAGAAAATCACAGACTTCCCGAACTGGGAATCGAATCTAAAACAGGAGGTGAACGAAACTGAATGGTATACTTACATGAAACATATTTAATTATATAAAGATTTCAATTTTATTTTAATTATTCTGTAGTTATAAAAAAATTGTTAAAGAAATGTCCTAATTATTTGTAAAGTCTAAATCTCTCATTCAAAGTAGTGTTTAAATATTCTAGTCTAATATTATTTCTATATTTTTCCTATATCAATTTGACTGCCTCAAGAATGAATACTGAAAATGTTAATATAAAAAGTTAATTTATTTGTTTCTTAATAATTTTGCCGTGCAACAGTTTCGATAAAAGTATGTCAATTTTAAATAATATTTTAATTATTACTATTAAAGTAAAAGTTGTTAAAGTTAGCAGAAAGTATCAAGAAGACAATTTACTCATTTCAGTAAAAATAATCTTACTTTATAAGAAAACTTTTATTTATACATTTTAAATAAATTAATAAAATTTTTTGAAGTTTATAAAAAATATAATTTATATATAAAAATAAAAAAAACTTTTTAATATATACTATTTTTTTTAAATATATAGTACTTAGGCTGTTTTTTTTATATAAAGAACGTAAAAAGCTGGAACCTATGTATATATAATGTAAATAAAAAAGTCTGATGTCAAGAAATTGGCAGATTAAAGATATAGTACAAATCTTACATACATACACATACATATACACTTATAAATGTTTTAATATTAATTATAGTTGAATTTAATATATATAATATATAAAGAAAAGAATAATAGTTTCATAATCGTCGCGGTCAAATCTTAGAACAAAGAACTATTTCTTGTATCGAGATTCACTTTAATAAATATATAAACAAAGAATATGAATGAAATTTTTTGATATTATTTATATATCTATACGAAAACAATCATTTTCTTTTTAAATAAGTTAAAACACTATGTTACTATAAAATCGACACCTAAGTTAAAATAACGGCGACCATGACATATCAGACTTCAAATTATCATTGTACGAAATTGTCAGGTTAATTGTGTTCAATGTCTGGAAATAAGATCTAATAAGGCTTTATACTGTTACTGAAACTGTATGTATGTTTTAAGTAGGTCATACGGATGACATTTTTTATAATTTAACACTAAACCTACCAAGTACCGGTCAAATTGACCGTTCTTAAACTTTTGTAAAACTTACAAATTTTCAAACGTTATAATATCGTTATCAAACTACATGACAATTCTTACAATATGCATATAATATTTTCTACACTCTTTACTTTTAGTTATTTCCATTATTACCTGCGTTATATAATAAAATAACTTTTAATTACCGGTCAATTTGACAACGTGCAGTAGGAACAGGTACACAAGAATTGTCGGTAGGTTTAGTGTTAAATATACATTAACTGTTCTCACACGAGTAATGTTATTTTAATCTTCAGTTCAACGGACGCTGTACAAGCATTTATCTCGATAACTAAGTTATAGAACTTAACAGAAATCTTCATATTCCGTTTTTGTATATAACTAGGGAAATATCTAGAATAATAGTTCTGAAACCCACTTCATTCTAATATAGTATAATTCGCATATGCTTATACTTGGCGTATTTCCAGGGTTTTATTTTCAGATATGCGTTCGTCTGGTCAAACTCTTGGCCTTAGAAAATCATAAAGTGTATATAGTTACTAGCTTATTCCCTCCCGCTTCGCCGGGCATACGATGGGAATTCTGTAAAATCCGTTCTTAGTGTACGTCTACGTCACAAAGAAGTAACTATGTAAAATGTTAAGTTAATCGGACAGATAGTTTCGGAGATTTCGTGATGAGTCAGTGAGTGGTAAATCGTTTATATATATATATACATATATTTATAATACCCAATTTAAATTCAAATATTTTATTCATCGATATTTTATGTCAATATAGATTTTTTGGGTAGACCTCGAAGAATTCGGTCTGCCCCTTCATTTGTCCCCTACTTTCGTATTTTGGAAAAATTTCTTCACAGGAGGTCTTCTTATGACCCCCTGAGTCCGAAATGACCATTGGTCAAAAAGTTTATATATATATATATATATATATATATATATATATATATATGCGTGCGTGCGTCCAGATTCGACTTTTGTCAGCACGATAGCGACCGCAGTTTCGCTCGAATCGCTTTCAAACTTTGCACAAAAATCAACCATCCAAAAATGAAGGTCAAGTTCGTTAACCAGAGAAATCCGGTCACAGGGGGCGCTAGGGCCTCACTTTTTCTGATTTCAGTTTTTCGACCATAACTTTGTCCCTATACAAAGGAGATCAATCGCGTTCATATTATATGATGTCTTTGATAAATACCTATAACTAATGTAGATAAACCGAAAACCTAACTTCAATAACTTAGGGGTGGGGGTAAAAAAACCGAAAATTTTTGGAAAAAAATTCATAACTTTTTTCTGGTAAACATTCCCTGCTCGCAAATATTTTTAATAAAAAGGTTATTTTTTACTCTAAATTTAAGTACCAAAAGTATTTCCAAAAAAGATACCTTTTCCGAGAAAAAAAATTAAAACCGCTTTTTGCTTGAAAATGTTTGATGTAAACAACGGCATCATGTATTATTCTTAGGTAGTGAGTTATATTTTAAACGAGTTACACACGAGGTCTACCCACGCGTGTCCCCCTGCGGGCACGGATTTTTTTAATATTAAATAAAATTGTCTTGTAAAAAAAAAAAAAACATTCTGTTATCAAACAATCAAAACATTTTAGATCTTTTGGCTATTCTAGTCAATTTACAGTATTTACAGCTTGACAGCGATTTATATACGAATAACCTTAGCAGGTCTTTGTATATATGATATATGGTTACTGAGTAATGAGTGACTAATTTTGTCAGTATAAATAACGTCAACTGTCAATGTCATCCTTTTCAACCGTAACTTCTCATATCCACAGACACTGATTCAGTTGTAAAACCATGCAGCCTTATAATGGAATATATTAATATATATTATCGTATATATTATTACTCATTTAATGGAATATATATTATAGTATATTTTTTTAATCAGATTAATTTTTTTCGTCGAATTATTAAAAACATACACTAATTTGTTTAATATATTAAATGTTTTTTATTTTGTTGTTACATTTTGTCTTTTATTATTTTTAAAGTATCATATTTTTTTTAATAATTGTAGATTTTAAATATATCTATATTAAGATATTTTGATATCTTTACTCTTGGATAGAACTTAAATTAATAACTAATAAGTTTAAGTTTAACTATTAAGTTTCCATGTCATTTAGATACATGAAACGAACTTATACGGTAAGTTCTTACAACTTAACAAAATTGTTATCTTAATATTGTATAATAAATATTGCATTTATTTTATTTTTTTAAATAATTTTATTGTACAAAATAATATATAAAGTAGGTACAGCATCAATTTGCCACCTTATCACAAAAGTTATTTCTTCCAGATAATTATTAATATTATTATTTATCTTCACGCCATATCCCTTACGGGGTAGCCAGAGACGACGGAGCGCCAAACGCTACGGTCCCTGCATACCTCTTTCGCCTCGGCCACAGACAGGAACCTCTTCATACATGCCCTCCGGGTGTCCTCATGCTTTTTACGTGACCTTCCTCCAGTATCATAAATACTGTGTTATCGAAGGTCAGATAAACTGTAGTTCTATAAGAAAGTAAATGTATCTTTCCACATCTAAGTCATATTTCTTGTGTAATGTATGTTATTGCGGAAGACGTAACTACCTTAAACTGTAATGTTCCAAAACACAGTTCAGGGAGTCCTTATTAATAACCTTTTAATTTAAATTTAAGAGTAAGTAGGGCATTATATACTAAAAAATAATTGAGTAATCTGACATGTGTAAAAAGATAATTAGATATTTAAATTAAAATCCGTTCTGTTTTCATTATAAGGTATGTATATACATGTAAATTATTGTTATTTTTACATAATATATACATAGATAGACAAATATGTAATTTTGTATATAAGAGTAATGTACAATGAAAGTCGCGGTGTTTAATTATACTATGAAATATAATATATAAATTCAAGAGTTTTCTGAGTTTTTGAGAAAATTATTGGTATTGAATAAATTTATTTCCTATTTATTTTTATTTTGAGTTGAGTAATAAGTTATATCTATTAATTTTAACCAAAGAATGTGAATAATATACAAATGTTTTTTATTTTATTAGTTCTTCATTGAGCTGAGCATGAGCGAAGATCTTAACCGCTTGGGAGACCTTTTTTGTATTTAGTTGTCTCCAAAATGCGACGAGATAATTAGCCAAAAACTTTTTTGTGTATGTTTGAGCCGAACGCGGATGTTGTAGCCAAAAACAGATTGAAAAAATGTTTAGCCATTCAAAAGTTATCAAGAAAAGAAGAAAGGAGAGGGACTCAGCTCAACACCCGCCACGCACGGTTGGCGGATCCTAGTATAAATGAAAAAGTTTTACAGAATAAATGAAATTGTTTCTTGAGACAAAATTATTAAAGAACATTCCTTTGATTCAAGAAAGTCGATCTTTTTAAAGCCTTATACGTTGTATTTAAATTTTTTAGTCTGTTTATTTGTGATTTATAATGCATCACGTTAAATATTTAGAATTACTGTACACACACACACACACGTTCATATTCTGTTTGTATTGTTACAAAGTTCAATTATTAAAGATGTAAGGTTTGTATTGTACTTCTGAGTCGTGAGTCCATTCCTGATATTAATACTTTTTAAATGTATAACTAATAGTGTATATATATATATATATACTAGCTTATTCCTTGTTTGAACTTAAGTTGCTGTGGTAACCTTTGTCATATTATCCTACAAGTTTAAAATGCCAAAAGTTAAAATCCTCAGGGATAGGAATTCCGTAAAATCCGTTCTTAGTGGACGATTACGTTACTAAAGAAGTAACTATGTAAAATGTTAAGTTAATCGGAGATTTCGTGATGAGCCTGTGAGTGGTAAATCGCTTATACATATATATAGTTTAGGAGATTGCAAATTTCTATTCGAGGAACTCATTGTAATTTAGCTAAAGTGATATTTACCCAGTATTTACTATTACCATTACTATTACTTAATACAAGGTAACTTACCTGAGTGAAGGTACTTAATTACTGCAACATTATGTAACGTATTCATTACTATTTTGAGTTGAAACAATTTAGTGTTTTTGAAGGAATTAGAAACAACTAAAGAAACTAACCTAAATAATGTAATACGAGACAGTTCTTATCATTCATAAGGTTACTAATACTAGCTCTACCCACGACTTCGTTTGCGCGGAATGTTTTAAAATATCCTAAGTTACTTTATAACATCAGCTATCCGCCAGTGAAAGTCAAGTTAAAATCGGTTCAGTCGTTTTAGATTAGCACGAACAAGACAACAAAATAATTTTATATATATAACTTATATACTTTGATATGCATTTAGTGAAAAGCTATTAATGTGGAATTACAAACGGACATTTCAATTTTATTTATATGTATAGATGTTGTTTATATATTGTTTTTATTAAATTCAAAAATACTTAAATCCTTGTGTAAATAATTTGATAATTTTTCGAGAATTTTATTATTATTTTTATTTTGTTTGTTAGATACTTAATATTGTCTAATTATAATTTTAAATAATTTATCAAGTTTTGACATCAAATTACTTGATGATTTGACATCAAAACTATTATGAGACCTCATTTTCAATTGTTATAAAATAAAACACAATTTGTACACAAATCTTTATTCATGAACAAACATCATAATTTAAAGATAAATTAAGGAAAAAAAAAGACAAATAATAATTAAAAAAATCACAAACAACGGAAACAATTTTTTTTTGATTTACAGAATATTTAAACATCTTTTTTATAATTTTATATTTTTTCTAATTTTTTTATGACATTTAAAAGTACACATTCAAATAAATTTTTTAACAGATTTAACTATTTGATTAACATTTTTAACTAAAACCATTCGAAATGAATGAAATCCCTTTAAAAAAATCAATAATACTATTAACAAAACCTATCTTTTACCTTTTAAAAAAAAAATCTAAAATGACAATGATCTAGCGCTTAAATATTTACAATATATAAAAAAATAGCTTACAATATTACAAGATATCTCATCTCATCTCAAAAGATACAATCTCTCTGTATCTCGTTTGTGTATATTTTATTGTTATCATTTCAAATAGGCTTATTTAATTAAATAATTTCAAATTATTGAGCGAAGCGAACGAAGTGAGCGGAGCGTTTTACTGGAGACTTTTTGCATTGTTTGACACGAATTGCCTCGAAAACTACCTGACGGAAAATTATGAAACTTTGAAATCAAAAAGACACAGATTAGATGATGGTTCTTAAAAAAAAAATTTAAAACTGTCCCCAAAAAAAAAAATTTTTTTTTATATCAAGTCAAAAAACTAATATCCCATTGAAGTCAATGGGAAACGATGAGTCAATATACTGGGCTCGCTTCGCTCAATATGCAAACAGCACCCGAGATTTCGCGAGCGTAGCGAGCCGAAATTGAGGGTTGGTTTGCGCCCCTAGTACAATTTTTATAACGGCGATGTTATGAATGCTTTATATATGAATACACACAAACAGAAGGAGAAATAAAACAGTTTATTATATACAGTCAAAACCGTTTATAACGACATCGTTTACAACGACCTATCGGTTATTACAGCTAGGTTGTATGGTCCCGTCCGAATCTCTAGTAAACTCTTTAGTAAACAAACCGCTTTTAACAACATCGGATACAGCGACATATCGCTTACAACGACGAAATTTTATCGATGATCATCGGCTATAACGACCAACCGCTCTTTGTCTCAGCAAAACAAAATAATACAAACGATTTTAAATCTTATTGATAAGCATTGAAGGAATATTTGAGCATATTATTACCTACGCACTTTCTCCCACCACATCCGAACCTCTTCGCGGCCATTTGACCTTACATATTTTACACCAATTGTTTAGTGTGCTAATAGACTGCGTGAGTAAAAGTTTGATTTAAAGTGTTGGACTGTTGGTGTTGTTTAGACTGTGCATTTATGTGTTATCATGTCACAAAAAAAGAGGAAAACGTTTTCTATTGAAGAAAAATGTCATGTTATATGGAGGTTAGAAAATGGCGAGTCTAATAGTGAAATTGCAAAGGAGTGTGGAGTTTCGCACTCGACAATATCAACAATTTGGAAGAATAGAGATAAAATAAAAGTTCTTTTCGAAAACAACTCTTTAAAACTTAAACGCGCGAGGACAAGTGAACATAAAATTATAGAAGATGCTTTATTAACATGGTTTAAGCATCAGAGGGCAAACAACCTCCCAATAAGTGGTCCGATTCTGCAACAAAAAGCCAATGACTTTGCTCGTCTTATGGGTAAGGAAAACTTTGAGTGTTCGTCGTCTTGGGTACAGCGCTTTCGTGCTCGTCATAATATTGTGGCAGGAAAAGTTTGCGGTGAAGCGGCTGGCGTTCCTGAAGGAGTGTCTGAAGAGTGGCTCTCTCATAAGTGGCCTGCACTGTGCGAAGGATACACGCCAGAGGAAATCTTTAATGCTGATGAAACAGGATTGTTTTATAATTTAACCCCTGACAAAACACTTAAATTCAAAGGCTCGGAATGCAAGGGCGGAAAGTTGTCCAAAACAAGAATTACAGTATTGGTTGCGGCAAACATGACTGGTTCATGTAAAAGAAAACTGTTGGTGATAGGGAAATCTAGAAAACCTCGTTGCTTTAAGAACATTCAATCTTTGCCTGTAGTTTATGAAAACAATACTAGGTCCTGGATGACATCGCAAATTTTTTAAAAATGGCTGCGTAGTTGGGATGCGGAATTGAAGTCTGGAGGAAATAAAATTCTTCTCCTAGTAGACAACTGTCCCGCTCACCCTGTAGTCTCCAATCTGAAATGCATAAAGCTTGTGTTTTTACCGCCCAATGTCACTTCTGTTTTACAGCCCATGGACCAAGGTGTGATAAAAGCTTTAAAAACACAATACAGAAAACTTCAAGTGTTACAAATGATTCAGAATATTGAAAACAGCCAAGGTATTAAAAGTCTTTCTGTTCTGGATGCAATTCTAATGATATCGGAAGCTTGGGAAAAGGTCACACAGACCACTATAGCTAACTGTTTTCGCCATGCAGGTTTCGAAGAACTCTCTGCATCACAAGCGGAGGACGACGATGATATTCCTCTAGCGAGACTGATACAATCTACAGATGAAGATGACAACGTACCACTTGCTGAGCTGTTTACTCAGTTGCAAAGATCTACTGCTACAGAACAAAGAATTGAGATAGAGGAATTTATTGGAATAGATGACAGTGTCGCCGTGTGCGCCTTAGCTACCGAAGAAGAAATTCTCGCGGAAGCTGAAAGTAACAACCGTAACACTGACGAAGAAAACGAAGACCAGCAAGACCCTGAAGAACAGTTTCAGCCAACAACAATTTCCGAGGCTCTCAACGCTGTAACAGTTTTGCAAAAATTTATTGCCTTTAACGAACAGTTTGATACTGAAGATACTCATACCTTGAGGCGTATGAAATGTAAAATGCAAAAAATATTTGAGACTGCCCTAAAAAAAAGACAGACCAAAATAACTGATTATATGTACTTCGAAAACTAGTTTAGTTTTATAACTCGTAACTGTAAGCAGTTAAATACATTTTGTATTCTAATTATTTCGTAATAAATATTTTAATTTCTTTTCTAACTCGTTTAAATACTTAACCTATACTTATACTAGATAGATAACTATGATAATATAACTACTGTACTTGTGTATATGACTGTATTGCTTATAACGACTATCGGATATAACGTCGGCAACTATACGGTCCCTTCGATGTCGTTATAAACGGTTTTGACTGTAGTAATAATACGTAAGACGAACTTAACAATTTAAAATGACAAAATGCAAAAATATACAAACTACCTCTTCATATTTATTTATATATATATAGTTGGTATAAAAGCGAGTTAGGAGCTAACTCTCTTATCAATAGCAACACTCAAATTTTCAATAATATATTTTTAAATATCAATTTTAACCCACGACTGATCTAAATACATGTAGCACCCCACTCTGAATTAGCCCCATCTCACCTTATTATCGTTAGCCCCATCTCACCTCACTATCGTTAGCCCCATCTCATATCATTTAATTACCTAATCAGTTCTCTCAAGGAGCTTCCTAACCAGTCTCCAGTCCTCCATGATGTCAGCATCAGGCAGCATATACACCACGTATGGTGGTGACACTGCCACTTGTCTCCTTCTCCTCTTCCTGCCCCACTCCGCTCCACACGGCCAGAGATCCACCGTGTGTCTCTCTTCTTCTATTTTTCGTATCTTCTCTAGTATTTCTTCTTTCAGATTTTCGTAGGCCAGCCATTTTTCGCTCTGTGACAATTAGAAATAAGGTTAAATTTCACTAATTAATGAAAATATTATAATTTTAAAATTAGTATCAATGCTGAAATGCCCCATAATTACTTATATTATATACGATAATTACTTGGATAACTTAAATTTTTAAAATTAAAGTATATAATAAAAGTCATTGATACGAGCAGGGTTCCAACCTGCGACCTCTGGGAAACCTTCGCGTCGCTCTGTCAATCGAGCTACCGTGACTCTACTCGTTTTGATCAAACTATGCTATTATATATTATAATTTTCTTTTATAGGGAGGGAGGTTTCATTCTAACATTTAAATGCAGAATAGAATAACATTGAAGAGAGAAAGAAATTAATATTTCAAAATATCTGTAAACATATTACATACATATATATATATATATCTATATTCTATACTAAGTTAACTGACAATAACAAACATTACCAAAAGAGCATTTATTAATCATAATATGAAAGAACATTCGAGTTTAAAAAAAAAAAAAAAGATATCCGAGGGAAAGATAAAGAAAAGAAAAAAAAAAACTAACCAGAGATAATAATACAGATTTCACAGAGCATCGTTCGAGTTATTTTAATAACAAAGCGACCCTTACTTAGGCAGGTAGAGATTACACAAAAGCTTCATATCAAGGGTCCGTTTGGTGTCACTTTTGGTGCATTACTGACTTTATATGTATAATCGATATTTATATTTTAATTACCGTTTAAATATTCGAATGAAACGATCTTGAAATCGATTTTCGGGGAAACCGATTTTGATGCAAAAAAAACGTTTTCAAAGTTATTTTAGTTTAAAATATTAAATATTATAACAATTACTTAATGTGTGTAAAACTAGTGTGTATGTATGTATGTATGTGTGTGTAAGATGTCCATAAATTCTTTAATAAATGTAGAAAATCTAAACATTTTGTTACTATATATATATATTTAATTTATATATGTATGTGTGTGTGTGTGTGTGTGTGTGTGTGTGTGTGTGTGTGTGTGTGTGTGTGTGTGTGTGTGTGTGTATGTGTAGTACATAATATGAGCAACCATACATATCATAGAACGGTCAATAAATATTGAAGATAAAAACTATTAAATAAGTCGTTAAGAACTAGTTTTATATTTGACAAACAGTAACATTACTTGTATATATGTAATGTCTGAATTCCATGTTTCATATTAATCATAATTGATAACAAAATATATATAGTGATAAAAACTACAGAACTATCAATGTCAAAATATAATTCATACGTAATTGACACTTAGAATTCTTCACAACAATGTTTAGTAGATAAAAAGTTATAAGTCTTGAATTTTATTGAGCTTATGGTGTAACTTTTTTAATAATATATTATTATATAAATGTGTAATAAAAGAAATTTAATTTAACACTAAACCTACCGATAATTCTTGTATACCTGTTCCTACCGCACGCCGTCAAATTGACCGGTAATTAAAAGTTATTTTATTATATAACGCATGTAATAATGGAAATAACTAAAAGTAAAGAGTGTAGAAAATATATATGTATATTCTAAGAATTGTCACGTAGCTTGATAACGATATTATAACGTTTAAAAATGTGAAGTTTTATAAAAGTTTAAGAACGATCAATTTGAAAGTACTTGGTAGGTTTAGTGTTAAATTCAGTTCATTACAATGTATATTCGCAATATGTTTTGTAAAACATTGTGCGCGCGAGCACACACACGCCTTCCGGGAAACGAGCGAGGTCGCACGGCGGCCATCTTGACGACAAATCGCCGTGCACCGGGGCATTATTTGAGTTCGCTATGTTAATCTTTTAGGTTATTTAAAATACTTTTAATATAATAATTATGTTATTTGTTAATTTAATACTGTTTAGTCATTGGATATATAATGATAGTTGAGTTATAAGAAGTTAATAGGAATATTCACACAATGTAGTGAATGGAGAGAGGAATTGTGTTGAAATTGCTGTCTTTGTGCCGAGTTGAATGTGGGAACTGAACGATACGTCAGAACACGATTCACAATGTACTAACTGACTAACTAACT
Source organism: Melinaea marsaeus rileyi (assembly GCA_918358865.1). Taxonomy (NCBI): domain Eukaryota; kingdom Metazoa; phylum Arthropoda; class Insecta; order Lepidoptera; family Nymphalidae; genus Melinaea; species Melinaea marsaeus. The sequence goes on along the minus strand of OU911093.1, from coordinate 6,686,162 downwards.
TTTACATACTCATGTATCAATGGACGGAATTTAACCGACAAGTTGCGATTTCTATAAAAAAAGTTTTTTATTGCTTTTTTGTAATTTAGAAAATTTCATCAACATTATATTCTGTGATAGATATCGCGGGTTCGAGTCCTGTCTGTGTATATATTATGTTGTTTAAAATCTATTTGTATATTTCATGATGTAATTCTATTTCAAACTAAGGCGACGAATGACATAAAGGTCAATGTGGGCGGTGATTTTAGAAGAGTCACTTTTTGACTGCGTGTGTGTGTTAGTTTGTTTGAACGTGTGTGTGTGTGTGTGTGTGTGTGTGTGTGTGTGTGTGAGTGTTATTTGTATAACCTTTTCCTAAGTGTTAAGTATTGTATAACAAACATCATTAATTATATGCTATTTAATAATAATAATCTCTGACATTAATACTATACTAAGATTTTTTTGTGGGTTGCTTTTGTTATATAAAAAATTATATGTACGCAATAAAATAAATAAAGAATTGATGACGATTATTATCATTACATAAGTACTATTGTATGTTAATAAATAATTATTACAATACATATAAAATGACTACGGTTAACAAACAATATGAACAATAGAACACGAGTGGAAATAAATAATTAGTTTTTTTTTGTAAAAAGATATACATACATATATATGTAATATATATTTAAGATTTTTGAGTCTCATATAACCTTAGAATGTGTATCATTTAAAGCTTCAAATTTATATAATTTTTATATACTTACAAATAAATGTTTACATAGAGAAAGAAATGGAATGGAATAGTTACATAATTAATACCTAATTAAGTGTCAAATAATAACGATTGCGATACTTAAAATTAAACGCGTTAAAGAAATACATTACAAAAATAAAACCCATATATATACATATACATACTAGCTTATTCCCTCCCGCTTCTCTGGGCACACTATTAATTTGGATGTGAACTTAGGTTGCTATGGTAACCTTTGTCATATTATCCGTTGTCATCGTAACCGTTGCTATAGTAACTCTTACCTCCGCTTTAAGTGTATAGCTCCTATAGGTTTAAAACTTGACGAAATGCAAAAAGTTGAAATCCATTGTGATAGGAATTTCGTAAAATCCGTTCTTAATGGACGTCTACGTCACAAAAAAGTAACTATGTAAAATTTCAAGTTAATCGGACGGATAGTTACGGAGACTTCGTGATGAGTCAGTGAATGGTAAATCGCTTATGTATATATATATATATATATATATATATATATATATGCAGTCTTTACTTCTGTTTGTGATATCGTATAAGTATCACAGTACGTACAATTCACTCTATCTCCGTATTAAGTTTCAATGAACAGAAAGCTATCGACAGTTTACGTTTACGTCATTATATATATATATATATATATGTATTGTATATGTAGGTTTGTGTTTATAGTGGTATAAATAATATGGAAGTTTCTTAATACTAAACCTACCAAGTACCGGTCAAATTGACCGTTCTTAAACTTTTGTAAAACTTACACATTCTTAAACGTTATAATATCGTTATCAAACTACATGACAATTCTTATAATATGCATATAATATTTTCTACACTCTTTACTTTTAGTTAATTCCATTATTAAATGCGTTATATAATAAAATAATTTTTAATTACCGGTCAATTTGACGGCGTGCGGTAGGAACAGGTATACAAGAATTGTCGGTAGGTTTAGTGTTAAAGTGATGTCTGAACTACTCTTATAAAACCGTTTAACTAGAGTTTGTAAGAAAAACAAAAAAAAACTTTAACATTGAGGTTAATCTCAAAAATTTAACATGACTGGACATATATATATATATATATATATATATATATATATATATATATATATATATATTTACTATTGATACATTCTTTATTATAAGAAAGTCATAGCAATAGTAGTACCGCTAGTTTGAACTACTTTTTCTAATATACGGATTGGATACAGTGTATGCGCGCCTCAACTACACTACTATACAAGTTACACCTCATTAAATATCGATTTTAATCGATTTTTGATGATTGGATCGTTTAATTTTTCTTTTGTTACAAACTATACAGTTTAATTTTGTGATTTTTAATACATTCATACATTTCTTATAGCTTCTCATGTATGAACAAACCTACAAACTAATAACTAAAAGTGATAACACATGAACTCAACGTATAATAGAAAGAGTCAAAATACTGCGTTGTCTGAAGCATTCACTCACGGAGGTAAAACTATATTAATAATTTCAATTAAAACTTCGCCATAATAATAAAACATAAAAAAATAAACATTTCGAATCGCCAACATGTATCCGCAAAATACGGATTGTCGAGTATTTTGTTAATTCTAATGACGATGACAGACGAATCGCAGTCGCCATTTTGGACGCTAGCGAAACGTCACTGACACCGGAGGCCATCTTGATTTCGTTAATCAAAGCTATAACTACAATAATCTACCAACATTATGTAAAATATTGATGAAAAGAGTCACATTTAACCCGAGCGATGCCGGGTTACCATCTAGAATTAGAATAGAATTTAATAGATGAAAAGTTTCAAACCGTCCTCTGCTTTAAATTCTTTTCTTCCAGGCGTGCGAAGCCACGGGCATAAGCTAGTTACTCTAATATTAATAATCTTTGTAACAACAAAAATATAGTAGTAACTTTCCGTATTAACAAGGCTACTTGAGAAGTAGCAAATATGTGATACTCATCTGACATGTACAGATCAATACAACTATAAAATTAATTGAATACCATGAAGCAATCAATAAAAAAATTGCTTTGATTGATTTTTTTTTGTTGTAGTATATTGTTAGTTCGTTTGATACTTTTCTTTATTCTTACAAGATTCTTTGTAAGATTATATAGTCGTTATGTCAAATTATTATTTTTTTTAATTTTAAATAACCTTATTGAACATATGTAAAATAACAAACAGTAAAGAAATATATATATATATATATAACAATAATATTAGAAAGGGCGACCTTACCACTAAAGTGATTTCTTCCAGGCAACTCACACTTACGGATACGCACTACTGTCTATTAGTGCGTATCCGTAAGTGGTATTGCAATGAAAATATAAATACATTAGTAATCATAATAGCAGCATTTTCAAATAAATTTTATTAATTTGCTACATATTTTATCATAAGCCTATGATCACGTAATATGGATGGTTAAAAAGCACGAGAAAAGTTCTGCAAATAAATGGTCACAAAAATGACGATCAAAGGAAACATGGATGGAGTGTATGAAAAAGAAGTCTCAAATTTGATAGAAGAGTGTGAAAGAAAATTACACTTCATCGAATCTAATTAATATAAAGAGGAAAATGCTGCATGATACATCATATGCTTATCAGATGCATCTGTTGGTAAATAAAAAACGTCTATCTGAATCCCTATGGCTGGTAGATAATGCGTTATGAAAGACAATATCAAATACAAAAATGTAATAAGTATATAATATAATCTATATATACATATATAAGCTATTTACCACTCACTGACTCATCACGAATTCTCCGAAACTATCTGTCCGATTAACATAAAATTTTACACAGTTACTTCTTTTGTGACGTAGACGTCCACTAAGAACGGATATTACGGAATTCCTATCCATATATATATTCCTATATTTCAATTTTTTGCATTTCTCCAAGTTTTAAACCTGTAGGAACTATACACTTAACGCGGGGGTAAGAGCTAATATAGCAACGGTCACCATATCAACGGTTACGCTGACAACGGATACTATGACAACGGTTACCATAGCAACCTAAGTTCACATCTATATCCATCCAAGCGAAGCGGGAGGGAATAAGCTAGTAATAATTATAAACGTGGAAAGAAAATATACAAGGATTTAATTCCTGTAATGAATGCACTCTAATTGCCTGTATTTTATCTCATTATGTTGCATTAATATAATTAGTAAGCGATTGATTCAATTATAGCTTCGCTCACTTAATGTTTTCGACCTTTAAATCTATATTAACACAGTCTGATTCAGAAACGTGATTCAATTGGATGTTTAATATCATGTGACTCACATTTACTCACTTGTGACGTCACATCCTCCTTTACTTGTTTTAACTGGAAAAGCATTTAAGCTTAATACACATGAAATTTTTAATGTATATATTGATGTAAATTGATCAAGGGTGGGAAACGAACCCGCGACCTTTGGTGAGCTGAGCGTTAATCGTTTGGGAAATTTCTTTTTGAAGCAACATCACATAAAAACTAATGCACCGATTTGAAATTGAAAAATTGGCAGAGCTGTAGAGCTTGGGAATGGGCATGTTTTTAAAAAATGAATTAAATTATCTCATTCTGTTAAGAAATGATGGTCAGAAAACTGTTTCTCCCATAGACTTAACGTTATCAGAACCTCCGCGCGCTTGCCGATCCTCAACCTGGAAATACGCTTATAAGCAACATCACATAAAAACTGCTAAATATATATAACAATATAATTTATTTAAAAGGGGGTGGAGGGGGGGGGGCCTCAGCTCAACTCCCGCAGCGCACGGTTGCGGATCATAGTTTCAATTGTTTTGCGGGTGGTTCTGTGATGATGTTATGATGTTATAATGTTATGATGATGTTATAAGTGTAGTGTTATCCAAATGCAAAGACAAATACAAGAATTAGTCGTGCTGTTTTATTTATTTTAAACAGTAAATATTAGAAAATAACAAAGTAAGGTTTCCACTATAGAAATCATCACAGTGGAAGTGAAAAAAAAACTTAAATAATATGAACAAAAAAAAACTAAAGTTAATCTAAGCACACTTAAGCATATAAACATATTTGTATAAATTTATATTATGGTGATATTTTTTATTATAATTTACACAAAATATAAATATGTCATTATTTTTCTATAGAAGAGAAGATATAATGACTCCAGAGAGGGAGCATCTAAACGAGGGCAATTAAACGAGATTCTTAAAAGGAAGTGGGAATCCAAAAGATTTTGAAAAATTTTAAAAAGAATAATTTGGTCTTTTTGTTATTTACGTTCTTCCAATGACACAAAAGCGGAAGAGGTAAACTTATATTGGAATATCTTTAAAAAAATATTTTAAATTTTCTCAATTATATGGATTCCAAATTGAAGGGTTTTCTAAGATTAGTTTGGAATTATGAAGGATTTGATGTTTTTAAAACCGCCTCCTTTTCTAATAATAAAGAATCTTTTGCAATTTTATCGATATGGAAAACAGAAATGGGGACTTACTCCCAGAGATCATAAGTTCTAATCTTAGCTCATGATAATTCATTTTTTATTATGTATACATATAATATACACGTCCCATTGCTAGCAGCGTCCTACGGGAACATGGAATTCCTTTATACATTTCAACACAAGACACAATACATTATAAAATATCAAGCAATTAGGTTGTGTTTTAAAATAATATTGAACTAAAATCAAGACAAATCATCTGATATTACACCACAATATAAATATATAATTCTTTACTTTATATAACTTACATATAATTTTTTATTTATATATTGAATTAAATCCCGTGTAAGCTGTTATGCGGCCCTTTTATTAGTCCTATGATGGGACCAATGGTGTTATTTGGTCCCACTGGTCCAAAGGGATCACCATAGATATATAATTAAACTTTGGTCCCATCAGTGACACGAGTATTAGTCTCTGGATACTTATTTTATTTAGAAATAAAACAGAGACAACATTATATATACTAATAATAATATATAATATAATAATATAAATAATATATATATATATTTATTATATTCCGTTTCTAACAACTTCATACACCTTAACAGTGTTTACATCTGATACAAAACAAATTTCAAAAATTTCAAAATTAATTTCATAATTACTTTATATTGAGATATAGTATTCAAATTAACTAATACATACTATGCTGGCGTAATACGAAGGACAGAAATTTGTCAGTTTATCCATACTTGATATATATATATAAAAGTATTTGTTGCTAGGCATGTGACCAAATGAGTGCTGGGTTTGGAAGAGGAGGGATGGACAAGTAGAGGAGGCCGAAGAACAGTTGGATGGATTGCGTGTAAGATACGGACAAGAAGGGAGTGTGTACGGAGATGACGAGTAACAGGAGAGTATGGAAAGAAAAAAACATACTGCGCCGACCCCAAAATTGGGATAAGGACAAGTGATGAAAAGTATTTACTTTTATAACCTGTAATAAAGCCAGGTATAAATAGAAATAGTTTACGCAATTACAGTAATATTAATTTGCTAAAGTAAGATTATTGGGTATACCTCGAAGAATTCGGTCTGACCATTCAGGTGTGTGTGTGTGGTGACTTTTGAATTTTGGAAAATTTTTTGACCGGAGGTCTTCTTATGACTCCCTGAATCCGAAATGACCATTGGGCAAAAAGTATATATATATATATATATGTATATATGGGCGGGCGCTGGGGCTTCACTTTTTCTGATTTCAATTTTTCGACCATTACTTTTTCCCTATACAAAGTAGATCAATCGCGTTCATATTATATGATGTCTTTGATAAATACCTATAACTAATTTAGATAAACCGTAAACCTAACTTCAATAACTTAAGGGTGGGGGTATAAAAACCGAATTTTTTTGGAAAAAAAAAATCAAAACTTTTTTCTGGTAAACATTTTTACATCACAAGTATTTTTAATAGAAAGGTTATTTTTTACTCTAAATTTAGATACCAAAAGTTTTTCCGTAAAAGGTACCGTTTCCGAGAAAAAAAATAAAAACCGCATTTAGCTTGAAAATTTAAGGTAGGTAAAATCACGGCAACTTTTTTCTGGTAAACATTCCCTCCTCGCAAATATTTTTAATAGAAAGGTTATTTTTTACTCTAAATTTAAGCAACGCACTATGTACTCCTTTGACTAAGCCAAATAAAATTATCACAGTTTATTTTCGCAAGAGGTGTTATTCTTAGGTAGTGAGTTATATTTTAAATGAGTTACACACGAGGTCTACCCACGCGTCCCCCTGCGGGCACGGATTTTTATCACATTTCGCAACCTTTGAAAGCCAAAACCAAATGTTATCATTCCTTAAGTTAGAAAAGTGAAAACTTTCAAGTAGTAAGTATGATTTAGTTGATAAAAGTTAAGTAACTTAATTTATATTTACTTATTAACTTAGATAACTTTGTTTTACCGTACATTTACTATTTGAACATTTGAGTTTGATGTGTATTTAAATAAATTTTCCTTCTCTTCAATTTATTAACTACTAGTATGCCCATGACTTCGTTTGCGCGAAATATGTTTTTAAAATAAAAGTTACTACTTATGATATCAGCTATCAGCAAGTCAAAGTCCTGTTAAAATCGGTTTATCCGTTTCAGAGATTAGCCGGATCAAACAGACAGAGACATTTTTTTATTTTTTTCTGTACCGTAAGTATATATTTTCATATACATTTAGTGTAATGCTGTTAATTTGGAATTACAAACAGACACTTCAATTTTATTTATATGTATAGATACTTCTTTTATAGTAATTATTTCGGCGAAATCTGTCAGTTTCTTGGACACTGTTCTATGACGATATCTCAGTGGAGATTCTCCTTTGTCATATCATTTTTGACACAAACCATCTTTGTCTCCCTGGTTTTCATCTCTCAACAGTACGACTAATTAAACAAAACTAAATCTTAATAAAATAACACATTTATTATATATTTAATTCAAAATTCAAAATATCTTTATTCAAGTAGGCATTTACACGCACTTTTGAATCAATTATTACAATACAAAAAAAGGTCAGTGTAGTCAGTCCGTAAGTAAGCTACCACCGGCTCGAAATGCTGCTCTGTTGAGATCAGCCGGCCATATTTTTATCGCAATTAATAATAAATTGACAAAATATATAGTGAAGAATGTATGTTGTTATTGTCACCTATACTAATATTGTAGACAGGAAACTTTTAACTTGTACGTTTGTAAAGAAAAAACTCAAGAACTACAGAATCTATTTAAAATTCATTCAACCATCTAAACATAGCAGCGATTAATATATATTTGTCTTTATCCCGACATATGCACGGGATCGGGACATGTGAAAGATGGATAGAAATGATCTAAAAAAAACCAAACTCTCATTTCATTTCATCATAAATCAAAATCTTTGACGTCACGCGGAGATCTATCTATCTCTCTTTAACTATATATCTACCTCTCTTTTTATATACGGTATTAAAGTTGACGGGAATAAAGATATAATATAGAAATATATAATTATTAATGTCTTATATATATCTTTAACAACCAAATAGCACAGATCGAAAAATACTATGAATTAAGATGAAATTTATAACGTCTAGTCTAGACGAAAATAGAGAAGGGGGAGGAGGAGAGATGGAGGGGACCAACAGACAAACTAATGGTATTAAGGATAGTTTAGACACGACTAGAATAAAATAAATGTATATACATGGGGGCCATCTTGCAGTTATTTTACTACAAGACTCAATGGAGCGTTTTCATAGAATAAAAAAAAATGCTACGAAACTGCTACGAAATTAAGAAACACATTATTAGTTTTTTTTTTTAATATTCTTTTTATCTAAAATAAAATACTATAAATATTTGAGTAAATTTAATTATTACTTTGAAAACAATTTTCGAAAATTTTATTTAAATTTAACTAATTATATATTAATTTTGAAATGTTTAAGAGATGGACATATTTTTTATGTATATTGTAATTATTTAATTTTTGTATTCAATTAGGTTCGTAGCACCACTGTGGCTACGAGGCCGCTACGCGCTACGAAATGTATTATGCAAAAAATGGTATAATAACTAAAATAATGTTTATTTTGGGTGTTTCACTTTCTCCTTTCGTTCCACACACACTACATATATATAAAAAAACAAAAAATATAAAAACGTATTCAAAATTATAATTCACATTCAACATACACACGGAAAAACAAAATATAAAAATAGTATAGAAGAACTAAAATAATAATAATAATAATAATAATAATATAATAAAAATGTCAAAGTTATATTAAAAAAAAATTTTAAACGTATTGAAAAAAAACAATTTTCACACACACACAAGCACACAAAACAAATTACAACACAACATATAAATATAAAAAAATATATTAGAACTAATTTATTTTATATAGAAAACATTAATTATAATATATACATATAGAATTATATATATATATATATACATACATATATATGTGTGTATGTATGTACAAATGTTATATGTTTATTAAAAAGTACATAACCAGTGTACTAGCTGGTGTACGCATGCGCCATCGCATTGATTACTCCTTTATAATAATACATACATACATACACATTATGTATGTATGTACACAATTTATGACATGAGATCGCCGATATAAGTTTAACATTCATATATATATATATATATAATGTAATAAATAATGTAATTAATATTGTGTTATCATGTTTAGATGTCTTTATAGATTTATTTATAGTTTTATTGTATATATATATATATATATATATATATATATATATATATACAATAAAACAGTGCTTGTTGTTTGTGTATTATTACTCATATTAGTAGGTTCTATAAGTGTTATAGCTATCGAAACCTTCATTATCAGATATAAACATATCTATAAATATGAACTAAATTGAAGGGTCTGTTTGTAATACCATATTATCACTAAATGCATATAAAAGTATAGTATAGGGTACTTAAATAAAAAACCTTTTTTTTTTAATTTGTCTCTGTCAGTACGTTTGGTCGGGTTAATCTTTGAAACTGGACCGAATTAACTTTCATTCATGTTATAAGAAGTAAAAATATAAAAAAAAAAAATCAGGTCAAACGAAAACGGCCACAATTAAATATAAAAACACTACAACGTTCGATATTTTTTAACTAAGATGATACACGCCCCACTACTCGAAGGAGGGGGGGAGCAGACAAAGTCGTCGGCAATAGCTACTTAGTTACATATAACAAATTAGTTTCCCTGACTTTTGTGATTTTAATTTCAATTCAAGTACTTAATGTTAGTACTATGATATAAATTGTGTATGTATGTGTGTGTGTATGGATGATATGATAGTTTAGATTATTTGATTTGTGTTTCTAACGGTAATTAGAAACGGATATACTATAGTATTTAGAATAGAACAGAACAGAACAGAAGCAGTATAACGATTAGTTCTGGTAAGAATAGAGTATTTTATTAAAAGTATACTATAATAATACATATATCATTATACTCTTTAAGTTATTAAGTAAATTACGATTAAAATTTATTTGTCGTTAAACTTAAGTATTATAGTGTGCAAAAAATATAATATTTATAAGAATTAAAGTTTTGAAACTTGGAGAGCGAAGTAACTCACATCATATTTTGATCGTTTTTATAAAAACTAGCTATTGTGCGCAGCTCTACTCGCTGATACACATTTTTCAACCACAGTCCATAATATAGATTACTACTTATTTTTTTATATATGTACTCGTAAAGCATTACCTTGATCACACAAACATACATTCCCTTTTACATCCCCTTCAAGCTATATTTCACACTATAGATATATAAAAAATTTCATCAAAATCGTCCCATCTTGAGCTTGATACACAGATAGACAGAGTACGTTTAACAGTATGGATTGTTTGGACCACTAACAATAAAAATGAATATACTAAAATAAGAAGCAGTTTTTGTTAGCCTCTAAGCAAATAGAAATCAATACTACTATACAATCTGGAGAGGTTTTCTGGAGAGGTGTGCATTATAAATATACATATTTGAAACTGTCAAGTTCGAATCAAGAGTTCTTATTGGTCGTCTATCACGACATCCCGCTATTAACCAATCAGAAAAGTTTATACGGGCATTTAAATTTAGGGATAATTATTTAGGTTTATGTTGAATTATCCTTAATGATATGTTAGTTCTTAACATCATACCTTAATCTGGGTTCTGTATTTCAAAACGTTGTTTTAATCTCCTAATAATTGAGTTAAACGTTGCTCAAACTTGGCAAGAAAATATAAAAGCAAATATGTAAATAATATATAAAAATTTTAAGATTTGAAACTTTAGAAGAAGAAAATTAAAGAAAATTAGAAAACATTCATAATATTTTTATACAATTTGACTTCTGAATAAGTCCAGCGCTACGCTTAATTATCATTTATTACGCATTGAAATACAACTAATTGAATAGACTTTTACATTTTCAGATTAATTCGCATTCAGTGTAAATTTTGTATTAAGATATAATATTATATGTCATGGTATGGGCGTGTTATGAGAGATGGAAGGCCTGTAACTAAAACAGTGCTAGGTATGGTAGTGGAGAGATGGACAGGTAGAGAACGGCCGAAGAAGAGATGGATGGATTGCGTGAAAGACGATATGGAGAAAAAGGGAGTGTGTACATAGATGACGAATAATAATAAGAGAATATGAAAGAAAGATACTCCCAAAATTGGGATAAGAACAAGAAGATGATGATTAAACCCAAATCCATCTTTAATTTAGTACAAGGAATAATTTATCTCTTTTAGAGATCTTTCTCAGTTATCCTTAGGTGTGATACAGTTTGTTAGGAACAATACCACCTTGTACGGAGATATATACAAGAAGAATGACAAAGCAGTGACTCTTTTCTCAATTTATTAGGAATTATTCAAGATTATTTTATTAACATGTGGAATATCATAAAGTGTGAATCTGGTAAAAGCAAAGCTCGAAACTACAATTTAACTCTTCACATAAAAAAACAAGTGATAGAATCAGATGAGGAAATTGCCTCTGCTTTTCAAAATTATTTAAAAGGAATTCCAGCTTATTTCACTTCTTTAATTTGTTCTCTTGCTATGAAACATTACTTAAAAAAAAAACTTTAAAAAACTATAATAATCAAAAGACATTAAAAAACATTTTAGGACCTTAAATATTAAGAAAACCTCCGACTTACGTGGATTATTTGTAAAAGTGATTGGTTCAATAGTGGAAATTGTTGCCTGTGTTTCAAATAGTGTTTCCTGACCTAATTAAATATAGCAAAGTAATACCATTTTTAAAATCTGGTAACGCTTCAAATTACAGATCAATATCGTTATTACCTTCACCCATTAAAATCTTTGGAAAAATCATGTTAAATCAATCATTAGATAATAATTTTAATGAAAATATAATAATAAACAGTTCGGTTTCACAAAAGGATGATTCATCAATGATGCTGGTGTCTTTCACAATTATCACAAATTTTTGATTTTTTACCTAATAGAATTCAAACCGTTGAAAGCAACGGTAAGAGATCGTCTGATATGGGGGTTCCTCAAGGTTCAAACTTAGGCACATTTCTCTTCCTTGTTTATATAATTGAAACAACATAATGAGAGTATTTTTTGCTGATGTTAATTCTTTGATATTTTAAGTAAAAGGGGATCAGGTAATGTTCGACGATGTAAACAAAGCTCTCTCCAAAATAGTGCATCGGTTTAGTGCTAACAACCAGTTACTCAACAGAAAAAACTACTCAGATTTACCACTCGTAGTGTAGAATACTTGTCAAATAATTTACTGTTAAATGAGAAAGCGATAAAAGTGCTGGAATCCACAGCTTTCTTGGCTTGGCTTGTAGATGCTAAATTGCAATGGGGATATGCTAAATTACAACACATATAGTTGGATTGATTAATAAACTAAGTCCGTTAAAAGTAAAAATAAGATCCCTTACTGACGAAACTATCGCCAAGGTAGTTTATTATTGTCGTATGGTAATCCTAGGGTGACGCCGCTGATGTAAATAACATTTTTATTTCACAAAATAGAGCAATCCGTGCAATTTACAATCTCAGCTCTAAGAATTCATTACGAGATAAGTTTAAGTAATGTAATATACTTAAGGGCGCTGGTCAGTATATTTTTGAAAATCTTAAACATAACATAAGAATAAGGATAAGGATAATTTTTACCCTTTAATAAACTTAAAAAACTTAATAAGAAACTTTTTTGTGTACTAAAGGATTTTACAGTATTGCCGAATATCTAGAACATGATGCATCTTGGTCATGAAGTGCTCGCTGATAGACTACATCAAGATTTATTATAAATGTCATTTAGATCTTAAGTATTTCTTTAAACAAAAAGGTACAAGACAAGCCCGCTTAGTTTCTGTCGCCAGTTCTTCTCACCTCAGTGTCAAATAATTTGCCGAGGTTACCTTTGACAAAGAAAAAATGTTTTGTGGTAAGCTGACTTTCAATAAAGAACATGTTTTATTTTAATTTTCATCGTAATAGTGTTAACAATTAGAATCAGCAGCCGATCGGATCTACCGTCCACCACCTTTCGGATAAGTGGTGTAGGATGGTATCCACGTTGTTGTTAGCCTACGGTATCTTCAGAAAGACTTCTTCCTATTCTAACCTCGACCGCAAAACATTATTAACAAATCTAATTACTAAACAATACACCTTTAAAAATCATCTATAAACATTACACAGGTCATGATTATATCCCATCAAAGTCATAACTAAGTTAATTTCCTAATTTGGTAAACAATACAATACGATCAGTCGACCGTAAAATGGCTACAAACAATGACTAACATACTTCGACCTCGTGACCTTGCTCAATAGACGGATACAATTGACAGATATTTATTTATATATGTAAGCAAAACTTGTATATCCAAGCATAAATGGTATACCTTGTAAAAGATGTCTTAGTGTGGTCAAGTTTTTTCACAATTTGTTTCAGAATTTATAAAATCTCTAACACATAAGTATCACTTAATTAATATTCATTATTGAATTATTTATTATTCACGTATTATTGAATAGACATTGGTAGTGTAATAATTCGATTTATATATAGAACAAAAAAATTATCGACACGAACACGATTCAAACCCGCGACCCGTAGCTTAATTGATAGAGCACTGAGATCCTGAGAGACAATATTTTTACATTCTATTTTTTTATCAAAATAAGTTTAACAAGTCTAAAAATGATCATAGACAATAAAAAAAATTGATTTATATATCCTTACTATATAATAACGAGCTAATTGACTCTGTATGCACGCGCATCACTTATCACCCACAAATCACACAATAATGTGTAATACATTAAAAAAAGCTATTGAATCCGGCTACAAAATAGAGTGTGTGCCAACCTCATACGTGACCTCTGACCCTTATTTAACCCAGTATACTTCAGATTCCCTCATATTACTTTAATTTCTATGTACTATAGTTTTAAGATATAATAATATAACAATATATATATATATATATATATATATATATATATATATATATATACTTAGTGGTACTTAGGTAAAAGGAATCATGGTTGACGTAAGTATGTGACATGTGACATTGTTACAAAATGATATCGCTCACACGAGAAGTGACGTGGATCGCGACGTACTATTTAACTAACTGTATTAATAATTAAATAACTGTTAGCTGTAAAGACGTCAAACACATTTATTTAATGGACCAAAACACATATTTGATACAAACATAGGTTATGTTAACTAAAACAAGAAACTTAATTCAGTTTGGCTTTAAGTAAGGCTGACGAACATGTAGGTCAGTCAGTAGTAAGTACGCAGTGCCGTCCACGATTTCTACAACATCCGGATGTACGAGGGGAGGTCCAAAAGTTCGTGGAATGAAAGGGATCTAAATAAAATAAAACAACAAAACTATTTTTCCTTTTCAATATAATCACTCTTAAGCTCAATACATTTAGTAGACCTATAAATTAATTTTTCTAAACCACTATAAAAAATGTTTTATCTTTTCCGTCAAAATGAGCCGAAATTGCCTCCCTTACCTCATTGTCGTCGGAAAATTTCCTTCCCCTTAAGTCTTTTTTTAAATTGGGGAGTAAAAAAAAGTCACTCGGGGCCAGGTCTGGACTGTAGGGTGGGTGAACTAGGAATTCGAACCCATGCGTGTGCAGAGCAGCCATTGCAATTTTGCTCTGGTGAACCGGCGCGTTGTCTTGCAACAGCAACACACCCTTTGTTAATTTTCCTCGCCGCTTTTCCTTGATGGCATCCTTTAATTTTTCTAATATCATTGCGTAATATTCTCCGGTTATAGTCCTTCCCTTTTCTTTGTAATCAATCAAGATTGTCCCCTCACAATCCCAAAAAACAGTAGCCATCATCTTTCCAGCCGACTCCGTCACCTTGAATTTCTTTAGCGGTTGTGTCCCCTTTTTATGCCATTGCATGGACTCTTGTTTGGACTCAGGCTCAAAGTGATGAACCCATGTTTCATCTCCCGTAACTATTTGGTCTAAAATCTGTGCAGGTTTATCTCCACACAACTCCAAAAAATACTTTGACGCATCGACGCGCTGCTCTTTCTGAAACGGCGTGAGCATTCTCGGTACTCATCTTGCACTGACTTTTGTCATACCCAGGTGATCATGTAGGATTCGCAAAATGGTGATATCTTGTACTCCAACTAATGCAGATTATTGTTTTTTCTTCAAACGGGCATCCTCTAGTACAATATTCTCCACTTTTTCGACGATGTCCGATGTGGTGGCCTCAACTGGCCTTCCTGAGCGGGGGTCGTCTTCAATTGACTCTCAACCATGTTTATAAAGACTATGCCAATTCTAAATCGTTGATTTACTAGGGCACTGTTCCCTATAAACGACTCCCATTTCATTCAAAATGGTTTGAGCGTTCTTTCCTTGCTTGGTAAGGAATTTTATCACAGCGCGGTGTTCAATTTTCTCCATAGTTTCAGTTTTCTTCCGGATTGACTTGTTTAACAGGCGACTGTTCGTAAACGAATGACGCAATCGGGTTGAAACTCGGTATTTATGCTAATGATGAGTCTCCGATTCGTATGACACTAAACGAGAGCCCCTACCCCCGCTCCATCATTTGGACCTCCCCTCGTATAAGAGCCCTTCGGTACTTAAAGTTAGATTAACTTAAAGTATCCAGGTTAAAGAATTTAACTCAGTTTGGCGTTAAGAAGGGCTGACGAACATGTAGGTCATCTGGTATTAAGTAGGCAGCGTCGCCCACGATTTCCACAACATCCGGATTTATAAGAGCCCTTCGGCACTTAAAGTTAGATTAACTTAAAGTATCCAGTTTAAAAAATTTAACTCAGTTTGGCGTTAAGGAAGGCTGATGAACATCGAAGTCATCTGGTGGTAAGTAGGCAGTGCCGTCCACAATCTCCAAAATATTACATACATATATGTAAACAAATCGGCCTCCATGTGTAGGATGCAAAAAAGGACAAAATTTATCCCAATCCACTGACTTGCAATGCCAAACGCGTCGGGTCGCAGGTCTTGTACGAGTCGGACGTTGAATGGGCGCTACACTCCGTACCAAACAGTGATCAGAGGGCGCCTCGACAGTAACCGAATACTTTCCTGGATGAATAGTCAGCAGAAGATTCAACAAAGAGGGCTGTCCACGTCCGGTAGACGAGTCTGCATCTTAGCCCGCTGGGAGCGACTATTCGCCAAACTTAATCACAGATTTCCCCGCGTAGTCGGTGGCACGTGTCCCTAACCAATCGGTATTGTGCGCGTTGAAGTCCCCGAGGACTACGACTGCTGCGAAGGGAGTCTGTGAAAGCAATCGTCAATCTTCGCATGGACGTGCTGTAATTATTTGGGCAGTTAAAGTTAGGATAACTGAAAATATCCAGATTACCTTCAATCGTGAACTTGGGTATTTTGCTCCTGTAGGACTATAAAAAATAAAAAAGTAATAAAAAATTTAAATATGATCCACATTTAAAATCTGGACTATCTTTGAGTAAATATCATCCGGCGATCAGCAGTAAATAACAACATTTTAAGTCAAGACTACGGTAAATTAATATCAATATGTCCAAAAATTCCTGTAAAGCCTAAGCCCCCTTCACAGCTAAGGTGTTAACGTAAATTGTATATGAGTTGACTGAAACGGAACAGCGTCAAGTAGCTATTATAGTTGCATTTCGTCTGAGTTTTCGGATACCGGAACTCCCTTCTCCTCCCTATCATAATCCTTGCTTCCCATTTGTACATTAAAGGATGAGCATTAAAAATGTAGACGGAATAGATTCTTAAGACTACAAATATCTATAATATTATAATGATATAGTCTTTTAAAGGTAATCTAATAATGATATAAATTAGATAATTAGGTAATAATGATAAAATAATGACCGTAATAAAACTGATTTTTATCTTGGAGTAATAAAATAAAAATGTAAAACATATAAAACTATTTTCCGATATTTAATAAATGAAATTTATATATAACTATTTGTATTTTATTTTGTCACTATAACTATGAGAAAATATAAGACACTTGTATACTCTGTACAACTATTCTGCAATAAAGAATTTATCATCGCGTTTAAAATTCAAGATGCGCACGCGCATCATGCTGACGTCACTGTGACGGTTGACAACAACCGTGGATTTATTAAGCTGTAAAAATAACTTTATAACATTACTTTAGTCTTAACTTGATATTTTTTTTCGTGCTTAATTTTTTCGATAGGATAGGTTCGTTTTGGATTGGAAAACTATAAAAAAAATCTCGAAAATTGTATTAGTTGTGAGATATTAACATTTTTAAAGCTGCTCCTAGAAAAAAAAGGATTTTCCCGTTAAGTTAATGATAAGATTAGTTTTGCTATATCAGATTTGGTTTATTTTTAAATAGAAATCGCATTACTGCAGTATTTAAATCTTTTAATCTGCCAATTTATTACGGAACCTCTATTTTGATATATAAAAAAACACTCAAAAAGAATTCTTCAAAAGGCTTGCATAAATATTTTATTTTAACTATATTTATAATTAATATACTCAATCTTTTATCCATTAAAAATAATGTCACAAAAAATTTAAACTAACAGTTAAAATTACAATTAATGTACGCGAATTAAATCAGTTAAAAATAGTTTTATTATAATATGTACAGCTTTTAATTTTAATTAACCTTGTAAGAATTACATAAAATATATTTATTATAAAATGTTCATATTAGAAATTAAATATTTTATCGGAAATGGAGTATATTGTAGTCTGAAAACTTTAATTTCAACGGATATCTTAAGGACAAGGATTTTATATAACTAAATTAAAAAAATCTTTGTTGTACAACGGTATGAAGTAATTATAATATAATAATATTTTGTAGACTATTAGATTCTAAAAAAAAATTTTAAAAAAACTAAGTTGCCTCATTGAAATATGGAATATTGACCAAGTAGTTTATTGATAAAAAATCTAAAATAAGTAATATTAAATTAAATTTAGTTTTATAGGATATAAAGAGAAGAGATTAGAGAGCTATAAATGAGTTAGTCGCGTTAGATTACTAACTTAATTAGCTAATAAAGAGTTTTATATGGGACAAGTTAATCACACGGCTATAAATTTCAGATCAAGAGATGACGTATGATATTTCGAGAACTAGGGCCGCCAACAGACCCTCAATTTCGACTCGCTGCGCTCGCGAAATGTCGGGTGCCATTAGCATATTGAGCGAAGCGAGCCCAGTGTATTGAGTCATCGTTTCCTATTGACTTCAATAGGATATCAGTTTTTTGACGATTATTCCTCAACGACATGACATTTTTCAATTTTTGAAGTGAAACTTCTTTAGGCGCATGAGGGTAAAATTTTTACAGATGAAACGTCACGCCGGTATGCAACGGAAGTGTCGGAAAAGAGAGAGAGAGTGATCGAGACCGATTGAGAGAGAGTAAGACAGGGCGAACGTAGCATGAGCAACTAGCCGTGGAGTGAAAGTAGGGAGCAAGCGAGTGAGAAAGATTGAGAGAAAAAGTGAGACAGAGCGAACGTCGTATTACTATTGGTTGTGTATTCGTTTACTAGTTAATTTTATTTTAATGACAATTAAATTCCTAACCTATCTTCCTTTTTCCCTTCCTCTTAATGTTGGAAATTTAAAGTTTTAGATTTGTATAAATATAAACAAGATTTATAAATTAGTTCGCCAAAGAAGTTTCACTTCTGACATGTGTACTTTGTACGCACGCATGTTTTTTTTTTTTAAACCATCACCTAATGTGTGTCTTTTTGATTGCAAATTTCATAATTTTCCGTCAAGTAGTCTTAGAGCCTATACGTGACAAAGAAAGTCAAAAATCTCCAGTAGAACGCTCCGCTCGCTTCGCTGAATAAAAAAAACATTAATGAGTTTCAATGTCTTAATAATAATAATTGTTAATGTTCTTAAAGTATTCTAACATAAAATACAACTTATTAAGTATACCTAATTACTTGGCATTGCGAATTAATTAAGCTGTGGTGGTCACCACCAACGTACTTCACCGTTATCTGAATGTGGTAGTGGTGATGACGATCCTTAATTGAGCTGAGCGTAAGCGAGGCTCTTAACCGTTTGAAAGACCTTTTTTTGTGTTTAGTTTTCTCCAGAATGCGACGAGATAATTAGCTAAAAATTTTCTCATGTATGTTTGAGCCGAACGCGGATGTTATAGTGAAAACAGATTGAAAAAATGTTTATCCATTTAAAAGTTATCAAGAAAAGAAGAAAGGAGAGGGGCTCAGCTCAACACCCGCCGCGCACGGTTGGCGGATCCTAGTTATATAAAAAAATCACAGACTTATTTAATAACATCTTAATATTACTGCAACCTCAGCTTTTTATTTCCATAGTACTGTGAGAAATAGAATTATTAAATTCGTTTTTATATTAAAACATATTTTTTCGTTTATTTAGTTTATTATTCGTGAATTCCATTACTTTTCATATGATCTAAAGTCATAAGCGAGTGAACAGTATGAATGGAGTAACAGTATTTTTTATAAAAAATAACTTTTCACATATAGAATTGTACATTTTTAATGATTAATTCGCTCAAAGAGTTTGTTATAGAAAACAATTTGGAAGATAAATAAGTACTATATATTTTTTTAACTGAAACATTCTTTATGAAGTTTCAGTGATTGATTAAGTGAAAATCAAACTTTGTAACGCAATTTGAACCTACTACTAACGGAGAAATGTTGTAAAGTCAAAGTGGAATGTGGAAATTTCAAGTCAAAGTTATGAATAACATTTAAAAAAGAAATATTCAAAAGCAATGAACGTAGTTTTCGTTCACGCCGCAGTCAATAAACATTCATACAACGACATTTTCGTGCAAATGGCCGCCAGTCGAATATTACGTTCATTTTACACGATAGATAACATCTGGCTTACATTTCATTTTACAATCGAAATAAAAAATAAATGTGAGTAAGTTTTATGCAAAATACTGTTATACTATTCTATCACTCGGAAGCTAAGTTTGAAAATGAATTTTATTACAAGTTGGTTGTGCTTTCTTGTTGTTGCAAGAAAGAGAAATTCATTTTGAATATTGCCTTTTATTTAACACTAAACCTACCGACAATTCTTGTATACCTGTTCCTACCGCACGCCGTCAAATTGACCGGTAAGTATAAGTTATTTTATTATATAACGCAGGTAATAATGGAAATAACTAAAAGTAAAGACTGTAGAAAATATATATGCATATTCTAAGAATTGTCATGTAGTTTGATAACGATATAACGTTTAAAAATGTGTAAGTTTTACAAAAACAAGAAAGAAAGAAGAAGTTTAAGAACGGTCAATTTGACCGGTACTTGGTAGGTTTAGTGTTAAAATAAATATTATTTTTTTATAAAATATATATGTTATATTTATTGTTTTGAACCTCAATGTTATACCTTAAAAGATTCCTCATCAAGTGTAGTTGTTTTTAAAACGAAGTTTCATGATAATGATCTCTTTTCGCATAAATTCCTTTGCTCTAATACTTACGGATACTTTCAATATTACTCCATTAAAGAGTCAGATACTTTTCCGAGTCGAATAAAAGGCAACACGAACTTATATTTGTTTTTCATATTATAAGTATTTTTTATGGGACAGTGCTGAATTCATTCTATATTTATTTTACAAAACGCGATCTATATATAACTTAAGAGCTAGAGATTATCTTATAGATGTTTTTAAAGCAAGTGATATTCTCACAGTCGCTTCTCAATACATATTTAATAACATTTATACGCTAAAATTTAAATACTTATATCAATAGCTGGCAGTCTATGTATAACTTAAGAATTAGAGATTCCATTTGAAACGTTTTTAAGAAATGGGTATTCCAACAGCCGCTTCTCAATACATATTTAGTAATATTATTTATACGCTAAAATTTAAATATGTTTTATATCAAAAACAGTGACAGACACACGATAAATACAAGACATAAAGATTAACTTGTAATGCCTAAATTTCGTTTCCAAAAATGAAACAAATCCTTCATGGGTTTGAGTACACAAATATATAATAAAATTCCACAAAATATCTTAGACCTTCCTTTTCTTAGTTTTAAATAAATAAATAAATCTTATTATAGCATTCAAGAGTTTTTAGTTGATCGAAATGTGTGTAACTTGATTGACTCATTTGTAGGGTTGATATTATAATGTACATCATCTACGATTGTTAAATGTCATTTATAAAGAGCAACTGTTGCGTTTCCGGCCGGCTCTTCTCAGAGCAGTATTCCGAACTGGTGGTAGCTTACTTACTGACTTTTTTAATGTAATGATTGATAATTCAAAACCTGCCTGTAAATGCCTACACATCTACTGAAACAAAGAGATTTTGAAGAAGAAGTATGAATTTATTTTTAATAAAATTATCCATTATCGACTTCCATCGCTTTATCATTTAAAACTATATTATCTTTAACCTGTTTTAGATCTGACTTTCAAAATTAGAGATGTTTCGTCTTTTTATTATTGCACTAGTTTAGAGAGAGTCTCATACATTACCGGATGCTCTTATACTTTAATTATCAAAGAAATATCATCTCATTGTCTTTATTAACAAGAGTGGTCATTTACATAAATGAGAAATAAAAATGGCCCTAAGATTGAATCTAAAGCAACCCCCACTACAATCCGAGTCCTAGAGGATCTCTTACCATTTATTACAACTTTATGAATTCTATTAGACATATAAGAATAGTAATTAATGCCATAGCAGTAAAGTTTCATGTTACCAATGTTTCATTCTAAACAAACTTACTTACTTAGATCGTAAAATACATCAAAGACATCTTATGTTTCCCTAAATTTTTAAATTATACAGAGTTAGTGAGGGAGTGACCTATTCTAAATCTGAACTGCTTATTGTAAGGCCAATTATGTTTATTAAAATTAATAAACAGTTGATACAATACCACTTTTTTTTGTAAAACCATTGAAGATAATTCTTTTACAGTGTAATCTGTACAAAAAACAAAACTCCGGGCGACATTTTTAACATATCAATTGACGTTATTATTTTTTTTCATAAACATATAAATGGTATTAAAATCGAATTGGGAATAATGTAATTTGAATAAGAACTTTTTAAACTTCTTTACAGCAAAAACTTTTGATGGTTTCTCGCCCCGATAGCAAAAACATTAAAATTATTGTTAATATTATAATATGAGTAAAGAAAAAATATAAAGAAATACAATAAATAAAATCGCTCACAATTCAAAGAAGCAAAGTTAAATAAAGCTTTAAGGAGACAGAATAAATAAAGTTAGTTGATTGGTTAACTTTTTAACTCATACTTCTGCAGATTCATATTACAAGGTCGTTCCGACTTTATATATGTACTAGCTTATTCCCTCCCGCTTCGTTGATTTACACACATTATAAATTTGGATGTGAACTTAGATTACTATGGTATCCTTTGTCATCGTAACCGTTGCTATAGTAACCGTTGCTATAGTAAAATTTGGCGAAATGCAAAAAGTTGAAATCCGTTGGGATAGGAATTCCATAAAATCCGTGTCTACGTCACAAAAGAAGTAACTATGTAATATTTTAAGTTAATCGGACAGATAGTTTCGGAAATTTTGTGATGAATCAGTGAGTGGTAAATCGCTTATAAAGTATTTTTAAAATACTTTTTATTTTTAATTATGTATATAATTAGATTTTATTGAATCGGATTAGTTCGAAAGTGTTCTTTGATTATCAATTTGATGTGAATTTATAACGCAATACGAGAAGGAGGGACGGGTGGGTATACATGTATGTATTTGTCTGACTGTGTATACTAAACGGATAAACCGAATTGATTTTAATGAAAAGCCTTATCTGTCTAGGTTGTTGTTAGCTGTATTTGATGGATATAATACATCACAATGTAACTTGTTTTCTATACTATAAACAATCATTTAACTAAGTTGTACAAAATGCTATTAAAATATTTGTTTAATCAAACAAAGAATATCATTGAAACTAGCAATACATAACAAAAAAATCTATATAATGTATGTACGTTGCCACAGAAGCATTCAAAATGGCGTTCATCGACGATCATTTAAAATTAATTGGTACGCGGCCGTCTACCTATAAACATAGTTGAATATTTTAATAACCGAAGGCTCGTCTTGATGTTCTGCCAAGGAGTTTATTTTTGTAGCGAAAGTGCGCTCGCGCAGAAAAGATCCGTTAGCCGAGCGCCGACGGAAACGGACGGAGACGCCCGAGCGCTCCGAGCATGTTCCACCATTATCATCTATCATACTATATTACTTGACTACCTTATTTTTAGATCAAATCAAATTGTACTATAACAATGAAACCACATATATATATATATATATATATATATTTAATATATTGTCCGTACATTCATTGTGCGAAATCTGAATAATTCTTTATCATATAAATACGATAATAATACTTATTATGAGATGCAGATACCAGCGTTATCCAGACGCGCCCATCCTATTTACAAACGGTAGAAGCTAACCCCTCATAGTTTTTTCTCTCTTATTATTAACTTTACGTACTCTCAATGTAATATCAACCTTATATTTATATACATAAGATACATTATAATTTAACAAGGGGGTAGTAGACATGACTTTATGAAGGACATTCAAGAGAAACTTTGTACGAGAATAACAGACAATATTATTTTTATTAAGAACATAATTTAACAAATAAAAAGCGTAGAAGAAAATTAGTTTATATATTTTATAATAAATGCAACTGTTTGAATGAAATATATATATATATATGTGTATATATATATCTTAGATGGTAATACCCACTAAATATTATATTTTATACTATATTGTAATTGAGGGTCTATTTGATGTTTAATATAATATTGTATATATATATATATATATATATATATATATATATTTGTAAATACGTTTGTATGTAAGAGTGGAGTCGCTCCGTTAGTCATAGTTCAAATATATATATATATATATATATATATATATATACACATTTCAAAAGCTTAAACAAAACCCTTTGCTAAGCTACTCCCAATTCCGTGATGTGTACAAATTATATATGATTACTTTGAATATATATTTTGAATACCATATCTTTTGAGTTTAATACATACGAGGGTCAAACTGAAAGTTCTTAGAAAATCAAAAACTAAGCATTCTAGCAAGTTATTAGTTTTATTGTAACTTTTCAAAATAGCGTCCATTTACATCAATACATCGCTGCATTCGATGGAACCACCTTGCCCACTCGGCCTTAGGGGTCTCTTCGACGGCGTTTTGAAACGCAGCCACTGCTTCTTCGGCGTCTATAAAACGTTTTCCTCGAAGTTTTTCTTTTATTTTCGGAAATAAATAAAAATCGCAGGGTGCGAGGTCGGGGCTATACGGCGGGTGACCCAGTAATTCCACGTCTGAGGTCACCAAATAGTCGATCGTTTGCCTGGCGGTGTGCGACGAGGCATTGTCGCGATGAAGGAGGATCCTGCTGCGAGGTCTTTTCCCTCGAACTTT
Organism: Melinaea marsaeus rileyi; assembly: GCA_918358865.1. Lineage (NCBI taxonomy): Eukaryota > Metazoa > Arthropoda > Insecta > Lepidoptera > Nymphalidae > Melinaea > Melinaea marsaeus. The sequence continues at coordinate 6,661,268 of OU911093.1, read as the reverse complement.
TTCCAAGACAAGTGGCAAACAATTGTTAGTATACCACTCTGCATTAACCATTTTCTGATCCTCTAAGACTACTGTCGCGTAATGACCTGTCTTTCCGAAGAACGAGGCCACCATCTTTTTTCCAACACTTCGACCTCTCTTCACTTTAGTTGGCAACTCTTCGGAAGGAAACACCCACTGAGCAGACTGTCTTTTGGTTTCCGGATCATAACAGTAAATCCAGTTTTCGTCACCCATTAGTATGTCGAACACAGCATTTGAGTCACCTCCGTTAAATTTTTGGATCATTTCTCGGCACCAATCAACACGGCGGAGTTTTTGAGCCTCGGTCAAATTATGCGGTATCCAGCGGGCACAAAGCTTCCTGACCGCTAAATGTTCATGGAGGATTTTGTGCACTTGACTCATACCTATGCCTAGACTTGTCCGAATCTGCTGATAGGTCACTCTTTTGTCAGTCTCTATCATACGCCGCACAACACACTGATGTTATCTTCAGTCGCTGTAGAAGGCCGTCCCTCACGCAAATCATCGGTGAGATTAGTTCGACCACGTTTGAATTCATTAAACCAGTTGTAAACTGTGGCACGAGATGGGGCTTCATCGTGAAAAGCCAATCGAAGTCTATCATAACTTTCTTGTTGACTTAAATGACATCGAAAGTCATAAAAAATCATTGCACGAAAATTTTCTCGGCTTAAATTCATTCTGACGTGCACAGACAATTTTCAATTTGCCGCCAAATCGTAAAACAAATGACAAATGAATGAAATGTACACTCAATAATATTGGTAAAGAGTTCTATTTTCAAAATTTAAACTATTTTTTTTAATATAATGCTTTTAAGTGGCCAGTTCTAAAAACTTTCAGTTTGGCCCTCGTATGTATAGAATTTAATTTATATTATTATGTATATAAGAAAAAACGATTTGTTGTTCTTTACTATTTACCTCGTTCTAGAAGGGTTTTTACTTTTTCTTATACAAATTTTGATTTAAATTTCTTTCTTAGTACTTTTTTACATATAATTAAAAAAAATTTATACATAAATGTCTTTCTTATTAAATATAAGATATATTTATATAATTCTCTAAAATAGTTCGATTACAAAAATATATGTTGAAATAAAAGTAGATAAAAAAAATACAAAATCAGTATAATTATTAAATATAAACCAACTTTTCTTTTTATGTAATAGAAATCGGTTCTGTATCTATTCTTATTTCATCTACATTTCGTATTTTTTCAAAAAATATTAATCTCTACGTATAAATAAATTTGAAGTGTCTTTTTGTAATTCCAAAATATCAGATTTTCACTAAATGCATGTGAAAGTATATAAGGTACTTAAATAAGAAAACAATTACTAAAATTTTTCTTTTCTGTCTATTTGTCTGTTTGGTCTGGCTAATCTCTGAATCGGTTGAACCGATTTTGACAGGACTCTCACTGGAAGATAGCCGATGTTATAATGAGTAACTTAGGCTTCCTTTATTTTAAAAAGATGTTACCGGACGAAGTCGTGGGCAAAGCTACTATAAATATATATTTTATTATATAAGCTAAATATATTTTGATATTCCTTAGTATCGTATAAAAACTGCAAAGTCAGCTGTCTCTTTTGACTTTTATTAATGCTTTACCGACTTCGAGATAAGCACAGACTAATGAAAACCCTGCCATTTTCCATTTATCATTATGAACGTTAAAAAATTAGTTCTCGCGAAATGACTAACATAAATTAAAACTATTAGTTCTCCAGTTGTCTAGACATTAGAAGTAGACGAACGAAATTATTGATAATACTAAAATAATTACCAATGTACTTAAAAACAGTTACTTTATAAAACAATTTGTTTGTTTCTTTGTATCGAATGAGCTCCAAAACTACTTGACCGATTTTAACCATATTTTTAGTAATAGAAAGACACGTTATTAAAAAGTAACATAGACTATAATTTATTAAAAAAAAACATACATGTGCAAAAAAAAAAAAAAAATATTTCAATCGCGTGCTTTGCTTATTTGGGCAAACATAGGACGAAATTATGTACTAATGAATTGTAGGACTATGAAAGATCTATAACGAAGTTTGCGAGGGGGTATAGATATACCCCCTCATAGGTAGGTATAGGTAGACACCTATAACAGAGTTTTTATATTTAAAAAATATTAAAAAACCCCACTACGTACCTACTTTAGAATCATTTTTTCATGTGATAATATGATTCCGTATAAAATTCGTATAAAATTAAAGTATTAAGTATGTCAACATGTAGATATTTTTTTGTCTTTACGTCCTTAAAATTTATCAATTCGTTGCACAGATATAATTTAATTTAGAAATTATTTTGAATATAAAAATGCTATACGCAAACCGTTTCCGTGTGCCGCCATGTTTTTTACTTCATCTACACCCAAACTTAATGTTTTGATCAGTAGAAGTATCTATATTTCAATAAAAACAAGTCGTCTACTTTATTTTGAACTTAATCACATAATTTTTGGTGATTTTTATTTTGATACGTAAGTATGCCTGAAACACAGATTTGAGTGAGATTTAGTATACAAATATGACATTCCCAAAATTGTTCCCAAAGTTGATTATTGTTAATTTTTGATAAAAGATACTCTTAATATTGTAAACTTGCATTATTTTTAATAATAACAATATTAGACTAATATGGATTTTTTGTACTTGAAAACAATGGGGGCGCTATAAAGTATCTGATTTGCAAAGTGGCCTTTAGAAGAAATAAGTTTGGGAATCTCTGATTCCAGCAAAACCTAACAAATCAATATTTGCTAAAAAGATGGCGTCAACTTTACTGTTACTTTATAGACAAAGTTCACACGGACAAAGTCACGAAGTCAACTAGTTGTAATATAAAGAACAAAACTCTAACTTGCGACCCTAGGATTTCGTTCTACCACACTGAAAACTAATCCATTGTGACAGTGTAGGGACTTTATACAAATACGAGTTAATAATCCGACTCGTGTATGAATGAAATGTATAAAGTTTTGATCTAAGAAAGCAGAGACAGACAAACATATTAATCAATCCAACGTATAATAGAAAGAGTCAAAATACTGCGTCGTCTGAAGCCTTTACTCACCGAGGTAAATCTATATTAATAATTTCGATTAAAACTTTGCCTCAATAATGAAACATAAAAAAATAAACATTTCGAATCGCCAACATGTATCCGCAAAATACGGATTGTCGAGTATTTTGTTAAATTCTAATGACGATGACAGACGAATCGCAGTCGCCATTTTGGACGCTAGCGAAACGTCACTGACACCGGAGGCCATCTTGATTTCGTTAATCAAAGCTATAACTACAATAATCTACCAACATTATGTAAAATATTGATGAGAAGAGTCACATTTAACCCGAGCGAAGTCGAGTTACCATCTTGTACATATAAGTATAACACGTCTGCAGTATGAGTGCAACATAGTATTAACTTTAATATTATCGCTTTTGACTTTTATAGTCAATAAATTATACTTATATTATAAAATCTAAAATTTTATGGATATTGAATTTAAAAGCAAACAAAGAAGTACATTATTTACAAAATTGATATATTAAATACATTCAGCAGACAATATGAAGATGTTGACGTCAGTGGGGTGCGTATTTCACGTGCTACTTTGTGTGTGTGTGTGTGTGTGCGTGTGCGTGTGAAGGTAAGTATTTGTTTATATTTGATGATAAAATTTATCTCCGGCCATGTTAATTTTTATTTTACAATGAATTCGTAGATTTGATAGAAATGTAATATCTTTTCAATAAAATAATGAAAATTCAAATTCAATAAATAAATTAAAGATTTTTAAGATTTCCAATTTTGTACTTAATATTTAATCAAAGTAAAAACTATTGAGCCTATATGCAAAATTAACATAAATGTCGATTATATATATATGCTCATTGTGAGTACATAATGATCACAACAATAATAATATATAATAGCAAAGAGCGTTTTATCTATCCTTACGTAACTATGTAATAACACTAGGGGCGCCAACAAACCCTCAATTTCGACTTGCTGCGCTCGCGAAATCTCTGGCGCCGTTTGCATATTGAGCGAAGCGAGCCCAGTGTATTGACTCATCGTTTCTAATTGACTTCAATGGGAAATCAGTTTTTAAAAAAAAAATAAAATTCTCCTCAAAAAAATTTTTTTTTGAGGAGAATTTTCAATTTTTTTTTAATACCGTCACCTAATGTGTGTTTTTTGATTGCAAAGTTTCATAATTTCCCGTTAAGTAGTTTTCGAGCCAATTCGTGACAAAGAATGTAAAAAATCTCCAGTAAAACGCTCCGCTCACTACGTCCGCTTCGCTCAATTAACAAAAAAGTAAAAAGTTTCTTGTATATAGATCATTCTTATTGTTTACAATGTATATGGTAATATGGAGTAGAAACAGTCGGTTGATTTAACAACAACAACACATACGAAATTAAACACATTTCTCAGAAACCGGACATTGAATTCCGTTTGAAATGAGCACAGGAAGTTTCGGTACGTTTATTTTAGTAATTAATATAATTTAATTGTATAAATAATATTAACAATTTATAAAGGGACCTAATAATTGATAAGGACCGACCGATATATATATACACCACTCACTGATTCATCACGAAATCTCCGAAACCACTCTACTTAACGCGTAGGTAAAAGTTACTATAGCAACGGTTACGATGACAACGGGTAATACGACAAAGGTTACCATAGCAACCTAAGTTTACATCCAAATTAATAGTGCGCCCGGCGAAGCGGGAGGGAATAACCTAGTTATTGTATAATTCAACATAAAATACACTGAATGCGTATATTATAATGTAATGTATAACTCCATATTATTATACATATATATTACACGTAATTCGACGTATAAAAAAAACGGTAATATTACAAACAGCGAAACACACGCTCATGAATAATAAGTAGACAATTAACTTAAAGCCTCGTCTCGTCTTTCTAAATGTCAGTGAAAGGTAGTTTTTAAAATAACAAGTTAAGCTTTTGTAATTACGTAATAATAAATTGTAGGTTAGGGATTGTCCATTACTCAAGTTAGCCTTACAATGGGGGGAGGAAGGGAGGGGGAGGGGTGTTTCGTTTCAATCGTCACTTTTTATTCCAGTCAGAAAACGTCTGAAAAGTTTGATGATACTGTATTATTTGTGTCTTTTCCTTGTTTATTAAACGGGAGTATCAGGATTATGATATCATACTTATCCAAATAAGTCCTGGGAAGACACTCTCCAACTTAAAATAAGGTAACGAGTGTTCAAAACGCGCCCTGCTCTGAGAAGAACAACACAACAAATTTAGCCAGATATTCCTTTATTGTGATCATTAAGATATATTATATACAAGAAATGTGATTATGGGAGGGGGTGAAAATGTTGCAGATAAAATACCACTCGAAAAATAGACAAAGCCTTAGAATTTGTTTATAGTTATAGTTATTGTATCGCATAGTCTGTTTCATTCATGGTATCACCACCACCAATATCATCGTGAACCAGATAATAAACGAGGGGTAAACTCATTTTTTTTATATAAGAGGTGCACAAACTCTTGCAGCATCCGGGGAATCACAGGAGCCGCTTCTCTTTATTCTCTCTCTCTCTCTCACCAGTTACTTAGGGGTAGAAACGCATCTGTCACTGTACCTATATTTGCAGATGCCATATTGACAGAACAACTTAGGTAACAAAAACTAACAAGTTTGGGGAACGTAAGATTTATTTATAGTACTGTGAGAATATATTTTATTGAATTATTATTAATATAGACCTAAATATGTATAATAACCTTATATATATTATATGACAAATATTTTTCTTACTTTTTAAATTATAATATTTGTTTGAAGTAAAACATCGCATTACAACTTTTTTAAAAGATAGAAGCTTAAAAGCTTTCACGGCGACATATCTATTATTTCTTCTTATTTTCTTACTCCCGTTCGTATTTCTGGACGCAATGTATATATTTAGATAGTATAAGGCATCATTTCAAATATATATAATATTTAACACTAAACCTACCGACAATTCTTGTATACCTGTTCCTACCGCACGCCGTCAAATTGTCCGGTAAATTATTTTATTATATAACGCAGGTAATAATGGAAATAACTAAAAGTAAAGAGTGTAGAAAATATTATATGCATATTCTAAGAATTGACATGTAGTTTGATAACGATATTATAACGTTTAAAAATGTGTAAGTTTTACAAAAGTTTAAGAACGGTCAATTTCACCGGTACTTGGTAGGTTTAGTGTTAATATAAATTCACACACAAACCAACACGCATATGCATTGAGATACCAAGTATCTTGTTTTTACTTTCAAATTTTCCTTTTCAGACATTTCTATCTAGCAAGTAATTTTAATAATACTTTTTTATTACCATTATTATTAAATGAATTCATGTTTTGAAATTAAAGATACCATTTTAAAAATAAGTCAGTTGTTACAAAATCACCCTAAAATTAAGATAGATAAAAATATTAGATAGTTGATAGATGTGTTTTTAGATGATAGATTAGATACACGTCATTATAGTTTCCTGTGGACATTTGTGAGATATTAAATTCATTTTTAAGTTTACAGTTTAAGAGGACAGACAAACAAAACAGGTTATTTTTTAGGATATACAGAGCTAGAACCACTACTGCTTGCTACTACGTGAGTTACTTATAAAGTTTAAATTAAACTATTCTTAACGTATTAACAAAACTTTAATTTTAAATAACAGTTTAGAATATTTTGCAGCAATCGTGTGTGTGTATGTGTCACAGACAACAAAGTTATTAACAGCTAAATATATTATTGATAACAATGTGATTATATTTGACGAATATAAATATAATTTTAACAGTTTGTCGGACATTCGTTTAACTTTTAATGCATATTTTTATTAAGAGAGTAATTGTCAAATCAAGGTAACATATGTATTAATGTTAATACTTTTTCATTTATTTCTATATATATATATATATATACTCCTGATAATTATGTAAGTTAGAGACAGACAAACACAAATCAGTATGAATATAAATGCAGTCTCGTTTATTTCAGCGGAAAATGTATTTTTTATTACAGAAGAGTACTTTAATACATCATGAAAATAATAACGATAAATTTTCTAAAAATATATCAAAATAAACACAAGCTTAATTAATAAATGGAACATATCAAATTTCCTTCTCTTTAAATAAATAACTAAAATATTCCGAACATATTTATAACATATAATATATCAAAATAAGATATATTACACACATAGTTATGTAACATATATACTGTGATGATGAAAGAATGATAAAAAAGGTTTACATAGGAAAAGTGAGCGGTAAGAGAGACAGGTGGAGGCCTCGAGTGACCTTCGCAAAACACAGTATCTATGATACTGGAGGAAGGTCACGTAGAAAGCATGAGGACCCCCCGGAGGGCATGTATGAAGAGGTTGATGTCTGTGGTCGAGGTGAAAGAGGTATGCAGGGACCGTAGCGTTTGGCGCTCCGTCGTCTCTGGCTACCACGTAAGGAATATGGCGTGATGATAAATAATAATAATAATATATACCTACTGTTTTATCATAAAATACTATATCCCAAAATTACGTGAGATAATGTTATTTGGACAGTATTATTTAAACAATATTAACATAAAATCAGAATAACAAAAACAATACTACAATATAGATAAAAAAATATTTTTAATATTTTTACATACAAACACACTCAATAATCTAACAAACATTATTTATAATATAGTAAATACAGGCAAAGAATGCTTGCACGAATAAACTTAAAAAAAAATATAGATATGTTTTTTGGGGATTGAAAAAATATTTTGAAATACTATAAAAAATTGTAGATGAAAAAAAATTACATCTACAGTACACTTTCATATAAGTATAATAAATCTATAGATGAAATATTTTTCTTTATGAATTTCAAATTCTCATATATGATAGCGAAAGATAAATCATACCTATAGTCCCATCTCAATCTGGAATCAGTATATTCCTTCATCAGTTATATTAACATATATATTTAACTTAAATGTTTTTGTTATATCAAAAAACAACATACGACAAATTTTAATAGGTATTTTTGGGGTTTATAGACAGACATATATATATATATGTATATGTTTACCACAAAACTAATTAATCTATTATTATAAAATATTTCACACATAGTTCGTATATAGTTTTACGTGGTAGGTTTTATAGGCTTAGATTCTATTTAGTGTATAACTAAACCTTGATTAGGATATATGTATATTGGTATTTATAATGTTCGTAGTATATTGTAATTACTAGCTGATTCCCTCCCGCATTGCTGGGCACACTATTAATTTGGATGCGAACTAGGTTAACTATAGGTTGCTATGGTAACCGTTGTCATCCTAACCGTTACTATGGTAACCGTGTTAAGTGTATAGCTCCTACAGGTATAAAACTTAGAGAAATGCAAAAAGTTAAGATCCGTTGTGATAGAAATTCCGTAAAATCCGTTCTTAGTGGACGTCTACGTCACAAAAGAAGTAACTATGTAAAATTTCAAGTTAATCGGACAGATAGATTCGAAGATTTCGTGATGAGTCAGTGAATGGTAAATCGTATATATATATATATATATATATATATATATATATATATAGTGTATAGATTATAAGTATTATACTCATGTGTGTGAGAAGTATTATGTTACATACTGAGAATAGGAGAGAATAATAACTATGGAAGACTTTTTATATTTGTTTGGCCTTTGTTTCTTTGTAAGAACTACACTAAATGAAATTCTTTTAATATTTTTTTTCTTGTTTCATTCAAGTTCATGTATCAGTAAGTTACAGGAGTATAATTTAGTTCAATTTCTAAGGTCTTTTTCAGTAAAAAAATATGTAGGTTTATGTTTAATAGTTTTTCATAATACTATAAACATATAAATCCTTGCATGCGATGGCTTCGATGAGTCTTTTTATAGAAACAAAAATACTAGGACCCTAGCTGTGAATGGACCAAAGATGCTGGAGAGCTTTCTTCTTTTTATTATGATCTGCATTTGTCTGCGTTCTTGATAAAATATGAAAGTTATTTTGCAAGAGTGAAGAGACATTGAACTTGTGGGATAAAATAAAGTTAACCCATTAAATATAAGAAAAATGTATTTTTTTTTCCTGTTTTATTACGCGATATTGTTGAAAAAAAACCTCCTAAACATCCTTAAAAAAAAAATTTAACTTTTCTAGTTAAGTATATTTTTATAAAAAATACTGATCAATTAAAAGCAATTGTTGTCATTTGTCGTTATATTAATATTTTTTTTATCGATTCCTCTGTTAATTGTCTCAATGTAGAAAATTTTTTCGAAAATTTATTAGTAAATATAAGCAGAAAAATATATGATTTAATATATATAATAATTAGTTACAACTGGAGGTTGTGTGTGTCTGTGAGTCAATATTGAAATAATTATATACATTCAAGTGCCTATAGTTGTTTCACTTTGTAAGGAACGGCTTAACCGATTTTTAGTGGGACTTTTGAGTTTTCAGAGTTACATGTTGGTTATATTTTAATCAGAAATTATCATCCTTCTTCTTTTGTTTGAATCAGGGAGGAGGAGGCAGGGGGGGGGGGGGGGAGGAGACAGAAGTTCTAGCAACGGCTAGTGTAATATATAATGATATTGGGTTATATCAGTGTTTATTTTGTATTAGGTTTTTGATATAAAATAATAACATGTAATAGTAAATTTATCACAAGTAACTATGTACATGTAAAAAATAAGAAATAGGTATATAAGAGGTAGTTTGAAAGTAACACCGGTGACAAAAAAGAAGTCATCAAGGTGCGTTGTGGTTCGGTGCGGTGTGGTGCGATGTGGTGCGATGTGGTGCGATGTGGTGTGGTGTGGTGTGGTGTGGTGTGGTGTGGTGTGATATGGTATGACATGGCATGGTATGGTATGGTATGGTATGGTATGGTATGGTATGGTATGGTATGGTATGGTATGGTATGGTATGGTATGGTATGGTATGGTATGGTTTGGTATGGTTTGGTATGGTATGGTACGAGAAGAGAACGATCAAATAAGAAAGCGAGGGAGTTCGTGAAAAATTGTGTCAAATAATTTTATCTCCACTACGATGACGTATGATAGGAGATCGCGGAAGAAAGTGTCATATTATCACCATCTACACCTACACTAATACACACTTTAAGAATTGAGTACTTTGAAAATAGTTACAAAAATTCAATACTGGATTTTGGTTTTTATTGAGCTGAGCGTAAGTGAAGCTCTTAACCGTTTGGGAGACTTTTTTTTGTGTTTAGTTGTCTCCATGTGAATGCCACGAGATAATTAACTAAAGAAATCATCTATGTTTGAGCCGAACGCGGATGTTATAGCGAAAACATATTGAAAAAATGTTTAGCCATTCAAAAGTTATCAAGAAAAGAAGAGAGGAGAGGGGCTCAGCTCAACACCCGCCGCGCACGGTTGGCGGATACTAGTATATTAATACAATGTCTATATTCTATATGATTTCCTTTAAAATAAAGTTTTTAGATGATAAACTGATAACTTTTGATAACGACGACAGTTTAGATAACAGAGAGAACACAGTCCGTATGTTTTTTATTATTAATATTTATAAATGTTTTTTTTTTAACATTTTAAGATGTAAACAAAATTTTTTTTCTTAACTTATTTCAGATATAAGATTTATTTCAGAAAGAAGTTTTAATATGATATATTATGTCTATACTCGGTGTGCGTGTGTGTGTGTTTGTGTGTATGTGTGTGTGTTATTTATCTAAATATTTTTTATCTATTTTAATTAAAATATAATTGTTTATAGAATGACCATAACTGAACTAGAATTTTTGTCATTTCTTACATAATACAAATAGAAATCGTAAAGAATAAAATATATATATATTTTAAATGAAGTCCTGAAGTGAAATGATCATTTCAAATGAAGGGCAGTCAACGTAACTGATAGCACTAATGTTATAAGCTTAAGAACGAAGCCTTCCAAGTCTAAGGGCACGTGTGGGCTTTTGTGTTCATTCAATAGCATATACATATATATATATATTGTTAAAATTGTTATATAATCTTAATATATAAAACACAAAGACACTCACTCACTCACTGACTCATTCATCGCTCTACAGCCCAAACCGTAATACCTAGAAAGCTGAAATTTGGACACAAGACTCCTGATATTGAATAGGTGGAATAAGAAAGGATTTCGCAAAGGTCCAAACCGTTCCTAAGTTACAGCTACAAAACTGCAAAAAATATAACGCGCCCGTTTGATACCTAATAGGTGGTGTGGAAATTCAAACAAAATGTTTGATCACTTTCGCCATCCGTTGCGAAGCATCGGTAACCTGCTTGTTCTAGGATATTTATTAAAATCGATAAAAAATATTCATTCTTAAGTAAAATCCTATAAAAAAATCTTTTAAAATAACAATACATACAATAACTATTTAATTTATTTTATTAATTATTTATAACTTAGATGTTATATTTTAAATCTTTACGGCATAAAAATTCAAGTCAATATTTTTCTCGATTCATTAGTTTTCTGATTATAAATCAACTATTCAGGACATATATATATATATATATATATATATATATATATATATATATATATATTATATATATATATACAATATATTAAAATAAAATATTTTTTTTACCAAAAAAATAATCCAAAAGTAACAATAAAAAAATTACTAACAATAAATATATTTGTTTTCATGTTCAATTTATGTGTAGTTTAAATATTTATTAAAAAAAAAATTTAAAAAATAAAATAAAAAAATAAAAAAATTATTTACTTTTTTAGGCGGAATATTGTTTTTTATACAAGACGTGAATTTTAAGTCTTTATATATTTTCTTTACAAAGGTAATATATGTTCATATAATATCATATAAGATAAATTTTAATCTAATCTTAATTCGGAATCTAATTAATCTAAAAAAATAAAAATCTTACTAAACTAAAACCTTAAACAAAAATAGTTACAAAAGACTCATTACTGATAGTTTAAAACCTATTCAGATTCTGTCTTTCTTTTCTATTCTTTTATCTCATTAGTAAATACAATACGAAACAACTTAAACTAAATAAAAATTATACATATTAATTGAGCGAAGCGAACGAAGTGAGCGGAGCGTTTTACTGGACACTTTTTGCATTTTTTGTCACGAATTGGCTCAAAAACTACTGGACGGAAAATTTTGAAACTTTGCAAACAAAAAGACACACATTAGGTGATGGTTTTAAAAAAAAATTGAAAAATGTCCAAACAAAAATATATTTTTTTAATGTCATGTCAAAAAATTGATATCCCATTGAAGTCAATGAGAAACGATGAGTGATTACACTGGGCTCGCTTCGCTCAATATGCAAACGGCACCCGAGATTTTGCGAGCGCAGCGAATCGAAATTGAGGGTTTGTTGGCGCCCCTAGTACATTTTATTATAGTTCAAAATATTTAAATGCAACTATTACGTGAATAAAATGCAATGCAAATAGTTTAAAATCTGTGACAGGTGGCGCCATCTATAAAATGATCAAGTGCTGTATGAAATCTGTGTTTTACGGCTAGTTTTACACTTCGATACTTTATAAGGTATTTTCATAACAATTAATTGAATTAAAACACTAAGTTCAGTGTATAAATAACAATCCATTCGCGTTTTACAATTATAGGATAGGATATAATAGAATTTAGGATATAATAAATGAAATTATCGTAATTACCAAGTGATAGAATCAAAGAGTTACAAAATACTAAAATATAATAAGAATTTGTTATAATTTTACTATATTCAAGTTAAATTAAAGATCGTTTTGGTACTACGTGTAAAATAAAAACATTTTCACATTCCTATCCAATCCAATCCAATAATGTATCGCAACTTTCATATGACCTCTAAACACAACGTGAACACATATTACGTACATACGTGCCACATACATACATACATATAACAGAACGGTAAACTTAAATCAAACTATAGATTTTCATACATTCCATACAATAAATAACAAATGTTCAAACGTCCAATAGCAAACGTGACTAAGATAATAAGATTACATTACCTTTCATAAACTATAAATAGAATATTAGTATATATATATATATATATATAAATATATAATTAAGCATCCAAACGTTGATGTTAGTAAGGATACGAACAACGATACCAAAGTTAAACATATTGTTTATATAAACAAAATGGCGTATTCGGGTGGCCGAGCCGCCCAATGCACTCAACACATATTATCGCCCGCCATATCGCGACGACTTGGCAACGCAGCGACCGCATTCTTGCAGCTGCGCGGCAACGTCGCAAGCGCTCCGTACCCGTGCCTTTGTGACGTGACGTCACACGATAAAACGTTCGCAATGAGTGAAAATGTCCGGTTTTGCGATAACTACAAAAAACCGTATAGCCATTTATAATGTGGCATAGTTATCTTGGTCCGCTGAATTCAAAGCGGGGGATGGACGCTTTCACGTTTAACGAAAATTAGAAAACTATTATAGCACTAAGTTGCAACAATCGCGGTGGAATGCATTTATTCCGTACATATAATGTAATTCTTTGTTTGTATGCGAGACGAGAGGCGCTATCTGAATAATATTACCATATCGCTCGATGTTGTATCCTTTAAAGTATTTGTTATAGAGGGTAATTATATGACCTTGAGGTCTTAGTTTATACTACATAGTATACATATTTTAAGAGAACTAAAATAGACACTATATAATGTAAAAACACATAAATTCTTAGGATACAAACAAAAAAATGAAAACAAATGAAAAATCTAAACAAAATGGAGTATCAATCACATGTTACAATAACAGATTGAGTTCAAAGTAATTATAATATTTATAAATCGTGATACGCGTAACTAATTAGCGTTATCAAGTGAAGATGCACCCAACGCCATCTAGCGGTGCCTCGGTGCGATCGGTTAGGAATCCTATATTCATCAAACGGATCGCATTCTTCAAGTCGCTAAGCTCGTATGTATAAAAACTTAACTTTATATTTATTAGTCATGTCCACTCGATGTTGAACGTTCTTAATAGTTTTATTTTATTTTAATGTGAAAATTATACTTTATTATAGTATGTTGGACAAAGGACTGAGAGAATACGAACGAATTAAAGACTATAACTAAGGGCGCCAACGGACCCCCAATTTCGACTCGCTGCGCTCGCGAAATCTCGGGTGCCATTTGCATATTAAGCGAAGCGAGCCCAATATCATGACTCATCGTTTCCCATTGACTTCAATAGAATATCAGTTTTTTGACGATTATTCCTCAACGACTTGACATTTTTCAAAAATTATTTTTTAAAAACCATCACCTGTGTGTCATTTTGATTGCAAAATTTCATAAGTCAAGTCATATCATAGTATTCGTGACAAAGCATGTGAAAAGTCTCCAGTAGAACGCTTCGCTCAAAAAACAAAGAGTCCATAGAGATATAAGTTATATCTTATAAGAAATTCTTTTCTATATTTTTTGGGGTTAATTTTAACTCTTAGGTATTCCAGTCATATATATTTTAACTAGTGATTTTATGACTTTATTTTATCACAAATTATTTATAGTGCTGATTAAAAATCAGTGCTTAGAAAGTATACATGTTGCCAAATAACAATTGCAGAAGTTGCTGTAGAAGGAGTGGAAGAAATAATGGGGCGGGAGGGGTTGAGCAACCCCTACTCATGTCCTACTCTTGATATGTTGTATACCAAAAGAGAAAACTAGAATTTAACTTAAGGTAAAAAATATCACGAAGGTTAAAAACTTGGAAAATGTGAAATTGTTAGCCAAATTACCTATCCTACTGCAGTTCCATTTTATGTAGCTAATGTAAGTAAATTATATGATACGTTATCTATGTTGGTAACATTTGCTAATAACAATTTTTATATCTATCTATTGACAAAGCGACGTTAGGGGGCAGTAGGTTATATATTATTCTTCTTCTTGCCCTGATCCCATTTTGGGGTCGGCGCAGTATGTTTTTTCCTTCCATACTCTCCCTTCTTCTCCATATCGTCTTACACGCAATCCATCCATCTTTTCTTGGGCCGTCCTCTATCTGTCCATCCCTCCACTTCTATACCTAACACTCTTTTGATTAAATGCCTTTAATTTCTCCTCATAACATGCCCAAACCATGACAGACGGCTACCTTTAATTTTCTTTTTAATTTAATTTTCTGTCACTGCCGCTACTCGTAAACTTTCCCTAATATAATCATATCTTATTCTATCTCTTCTTATCATCCCACACATCCATCTGAACATTCGCATCTCCGTTACATTTAAACGCTTTTCATCCATCACCTTCATCGTCCAGCACTCAGATCTATACATGTTGACAGGTTTAATGATGTTTTTATTGAGCGAAGCGAACGAAGTGAGAGGAGCGTTTTACTGGAGACTTTTTTACATTCTTTGTCACGAATTGGCTCGAAAACTACTTAACGGAAAATTATGAAACTTTGCAATCAAAAAGACACACATTAGGCAATGGTTTAAAAAAAAAAATTTTGAAAAATGTACTCAAAAAATATATTTTTTTTAATATTATGTCAAAAAACAGGAATCCGATTTAAGTCAATAGGAAACGATGAGTCAATACATTGGGCTCGCTTCGCTCAATATGCAAACGGCACCCGAGATTTCGCGAGCGCTGCGAGTCGAAATTGAGGGTTTGTTGACGCCCCTAGTTTATATCTTTTCCACTTAGAGACAATACCATTATCATTACCATTACAATACCATACCATACCATCAAATGGGAGTGTCAGGACTATTGATACCGTACTTATCGAAATAAACCCTGTAAAGACACTAACTTAAAATAAGTCTACGAGTGTTCCAAACGCGCCCTACTCTGAGAACCACACAACAAACTCAGACGTGCCTTTTTTTATTGTGATAACTATTTTCACTATATAGGGAAGAACCTAACAAATAATCAGCTAAAAAACTAATATAATTAGCTAAAAGTGGGACGTCTAACGCAAAAATACTATAAGATGTTCCTGTAATAACATGATCCAGTGGTTACTTATTTCTTCTTCTACTTCTACTGCACTGTCTTTTTTCTTTCTTTTAGCATACTCTCGATTTTGAATGTTAATAAAGTAGAAATTATTGCGTATTCCATTCCTTCATCATTGTTTCATCTTAATTTTCCTATACTAGGAAAAACATGTTTTCTTTTCAAAACTAACTATTAGCGTTTGAGTTATTTGTGTGTAATATTCATTAATTGCGATTCTTAGATCATTTATTTGTATTTCCTGTACGTTTGTTATTTCTCGGAAAATGTATTCCAGTTGCGTCAGCGCTGCTTTCTAAGAAATGAAACTTTACGACTGATTGCTATAATTATTATTCACGTTTAATTACTCTCATCCAACATACTTATTTTCTACGTAACGGAGTCTCAAATGAGTTTTCATGGCTTGTTATTATGATCTCTGTCCTTTTATATAAAGCCTTTAACACTAAACCTACCAAGTACCGGTCAAATTGACCGTTCTTAAACTTTTGTAAAAATTACACATTTTTAAACGTTATAATATCGTTATCAAACTACATGACAATTCTTAGAATATGCATATAATATTTTCTACACTCTTTACTTTTAGTTATTTCCGTTACTACCTGCGTTATATAATAAAATAACTTTTAATGACCGGTCAATTTGACGGCGCGCGGTAGGAACAGGTATACAAGAATTGTCGGTAGGTTTAGTGTTAAATAAAACAAATAATATGACCTAATCAAAGTTACAGTAATCATATAATATCAGATTCAGAGTAAATCGAGAAGGCCTCACACTATTTGCCTATATTATATTATTTAAAAACATCTAATATGAATATATAAAACAAGTAAATATTTTTTTTTATGTTTTGTCGTAATTCTTTATTTATATATTTATATTTTTCCCACTTCAAATTAATACCAGTGATTATTTGTGTATTAAATGGTAGTGTCAGGACTATTCATACCATACTTATGGAAATAAACCCTATAAAGGCACTCTCCAACTTAAATTAAGGTTACGTGCGTTCCAAAGACAGCTTACTCGGAGAAGAACCACACAACAAACTCATATTTTTTTATTGTGACTGTTTCACAAACGTCAATATATTTAGTGAGCGATGCACGAACAACTAGAGCCATCGCAATTCGTCTTTTAAATATTTATCCACATTTGTTTTTAGTTTAGTTTAGAGTTTTTAATACTACCACTACATCTAGTGAACCGAATTACTCAACAGAATTACACCGACCTGCGCCTGCGCAACTTTAAAACGTTCAATTAACATGCATTACGGACAGAGTCATGCTCTTGCGCCACTTGCTGCATTCATTAAAGAAAATAAACTTTCTTAACTTTTAAACTAATTTTTTCACCCCTCTTTACTTTTATCCAAATAATTATTTCTCTCTCTCTCTTTCTCTCTTTCTTTACGCTCTTAAAAGTGACATTCTAAGACTACTTAAAGTAGTATGTATGTATGTATGTATGTATGTATGTATGTATGTATGTATGTAGGTAGTGACTGTTTGTCGATGTGTCACAGAAACATTAAATCATGGTGCAATCCAATCTAATCTATAAATGTTTTAGAAATAGAAGAAATATTTATTGAGCGAAGCGTTTTACTGGAGACTTTTTACATTCTTTGTCACGAATTGGCTCGAAAACTACTTGACGGAAAATTATGAAACTTTGCAACCAAAAAGACACACATTAGCTGATGGTTTAAAAAAAAATTGGAAAAATGTCCTCGAAAAAAAATTTTTTTTTTTCATATCATGTTAAAAAAACTGATATCCCATTGAAGTCAATGGGAAACGATGAGTCAATACACTGGGCTCGCACGCTCAATATGCCACCAGCACCCGAGATTTCGCGAGCGCAGCGAGTCGAAATTGAGGGTTTGTTGGCGCCCCTAGTTATATATTATTTATCTTTACTTTATCTTTTTACATATTCATAAAATAAATATATGTGAAAAATAAAGTTTGACAAAATATTAATTTTTAATGTTATTTACAAATTGTATACTATTTTATAGCAATGACTATTCTTAAAACATTTTAATTAGACTATAGAAAATTTAACACTAGCGAGACTCGAATCTGCATCCGTCTATCCCCGCTCGTAATTATTAATTTTCATTATATGTATTTTTATATAAATATTTACAAACAAAAAAATTCACATGAGTATAATAAATTTTAATTATATTTTATAAATGTACATCAAATTAGATCATAACATGATGAAAATGGAAATAATCATTCCCACCATACCCCCTATTCGCAGTCGGATAAAAGTAATTAACTCAACCCCAATAGTATTAGCGCTCAGATAACTCTCAAACATCCAGCCTCCGGGCATTGTGTATAAATTAATTGAATAGAGGCCGCCATCTTGGTATGTGTATAAACAAACAAATATTGATAGTTATATATATATATTTGTAATACTGTGTACATAATTTTAATGTAAATATGTGATCAAAAAATATTGTTAGAAAATGTCTACACTTCTCTTCTTCTAAAAATATTTAGTGCAAAAACAAAAAAAAAAAGCAAATTTATTTAGTGCTCAAGTTAAAAAAAATTATAAAAATTAAGTGCAAATTCCAAGAAATTTACTTAGTAATGTTAAAAAATAAGAAAAATCAAAATGAAAAATTCGTATAACCATTTACACAGTCAATACACGAACACATAACTCAATACGTATAATATAAAATCAATAAATTAAATTTTAAAAAAATTACATGATCCACTTCTTATCCCAATTATTTAGTTAAAGCAGAAGTCCTGAACTGATGAATGATGGTTATAAGAGAGCGAGCGAGATAGAAAAGTATCCTTTCTCTCTCGCTTAAACTAAGCCTTCACATGCTTTTTATGTTTCACCATTATATGAGAATATTAATGATACCTATTCTAAAGTATTTTAATTTTTGTATTATATGAAAGTAAGAAACGAGTCCCCGTACATGCATACATACATGCATACATACATACATACATGCGCGGCGGGTGTTGAGCTGAGCCCCTCTCCTTTCTTATTTTCTTGACAACTTTTGAATGGCTAAACATTTTTTCAATCTGTTTCGCTATAACATCCGTGTTCGGCTCAAACATACATGAGAAAATTTTTAGTTAATTATCTCGTCGCATTCTGAAGACAACTAAACACAAAAAAGGTCTCCCAAACGGTTAAGAGCTTTGCTTACGCTCAGCTCAACAATATAAGTATATAATCGATATTGTTAAAAATTGCATCATCACTTATCCTCAATTATAATTATATTTTTTCTACGCAAAAACTTTTCTTTTGAAGTTTTGCTAAAGACAAATCATTTATCAATGATTCATCCATCTCTTTTGGATCATCCACTTCTCATCCACATTTATATCTGTTAATTATACTAATTATTATATGTTTATAATTATATATAATTATATATATTAGAATAGTTCAAGATAGTTTAGATAAATTTTCGTCGATTAAATATATAGTTCACCAAAATTCCTTAAGATGTTAAATATCGAACATTTTTAAGAACTTCATATTATATAGAACTATGAAAAATATGACGGAAAATCCTACTGTTTTAGCTTGAAATTGATCTATCAATCCAATCCAATTTTCAAATGACAATCTGAATAATATTGAAGTACAATAATATTTAGAAACAATGTCACTAAGTAAAAATCTTATTTATATATCAAAATTATGAAAAATGTGACTACACCAAAGCCTATTCCGTGATTAAAATTCACTGTAGCGTATTAATTACTATGACAAAGAGCATAACGGAGCACAATACCTGATAATCAAAATTCAAAATGGCCTCCGCGTTTATTGAACAGCTGATTTTTTGACATTCCATCTAAAATTACGTCGCAAAACTAATACGATATATTATTATTAAAATTAGGTATTTCTACTTTGATACATATTATATTATTCAAACAAATAAATTATTTGTTGACAAAATGAAGCACGAACTAATTCGACATTTTTGTAATGTTATTTTTCAAGTCTAAGTACGGTACAAATTATATGAAATCCGCCATTTTATTTTTAAACTCGACATCACGCTATAAAATTTTATAAAGTACCAGTTTTGTTTTTAATTAAATTGCATATATACTCATAAAAACATAATATTTATAAATAACGTTTATTTAAATTAATACATTTTTAAATATTTATTTATTATTTTTTAATATAATTTAAATAAATACAAATGAAATAACTCTTAAAAACTTATTACTTATCAAATTTTAACAATCATGTTATATATTTTATCTTATCAGACAATTAATAATTAATTTAATTATATTGATTAAGTATATATAAAAGTAATAACACTATTATAAAACGTATTATGTGTATGCTTCAATGGGACGTATGAATTTGTGTGTGTGTGCGCGCGCGTGTACGCGTGTGTGCGTGCGTGCATGCGTGCGTGCGCGAGCGCATCTGTGTGTGTGTGTGTGTGTGTGAGTGTGGGTGTTTGTGTGCGTGCGTGCGTGTATGCATACGTACGTGCGTGTGGGTATAAAATTACATAACATTTAGTTAAAAAATGTCACAGAATAATTTACCAGTACATTACATTACATTTTGAACTATGATGGTTAATAAGACAGTTAAATTAGATGGTTTTCTTTATCGTCAAAATTATTTTAGAGTTTACAACCAGTTTTCCTTAAACTTTCTTAATAGCTAGAATAATTTTGAAATTAAGGACCCATTTTTGTCAAACTTTATTAACATTATTTGACAATTGAATACAAGAGACTGCCTAACTATATGCATCATCTGTTATTTAAAAGTTTAGGACCAGTTTTCCTTAAACTTTGTTTGTATTAAAAAAATATTTACTTAACTTAAATTTAAGACTTCTTACGTCAAAATTCGTTCAAATTATTTTAGAATTTAGGACCTGTTTTCCTTAAACTTTGTTTCTAGTAAAAAAATATTTTTAAATGTAAGACTTTATTCGTCAAAATTCGTTCAAATTATTTTAGAATTTAGGACCTGTTTTCCTTAAACTTTGTTTAAAGTAAAAAAATATTTATAAATTTAAGACTTCTTTCGTCAAAATTCGTTCAAATTATTTTAGAATTTAGGACCTGTTTTCCTTAAACTTTGTTTATAATACAAATTATTTTTAGATTTAAGACTTCTTTCGTCAAAATTCGTTCAAATTATTTTAGAATTTAGGACAATTTTTCCTTAAACTTTGTTCGTAGTACAAATTATTTTTAAATTTTGAGACTTCTTTCGTCAAAATTCGTTCAAATTATTTTAGAATTTAGGACCTGTTTTCCTTAAACTTTGTTTATAATACAAATTATTTTTAGATTTAATACTTCTTTCGTCAAAATTCGTTCAAATTATTTTAGAATTTAGGACAATTTTTCCTTAAACTTTGTTCGTAGTACAAATTATTTTTAAATTTTGAGACTTCTTTCGTCAAAATTCGTTCAAATTATTTTAGAATTTAGGACCTGTTTTCCTTAAACTTTGTTTATAATACAAATTATTTTTAGATTTAAGACTTCTTTCGTCAAAATTCGTTCAAATTATTTTAGAATTTAGGACAATTTTTCCTTAAACTTTGTTTGTAGTACAAATTATTTTTAAATTTGAGACTTCTTTCGTCAAAATTCGTTCAAATTATTTTAGAATTTAGGACAATTTTTCCTTAAACTTTGTTTGTAGTACAAATTATTTTTAAATTTGAGACTTCTTTCGTCAAAATTCGTTCAAATTATTTTAGAATTTAGGACATTTTTTCCTAAAACTTTGTTTGTAGTAAAAAATAATTTTTAAATTTAACACTTATTTCGTCAAATTTTGTTAAAATATTTTAGTATTAAACTTACATTAACATAAAACAAAATTACGGTTAATTACTCGAAATATAAGATTAAAATATAACATATAACATCTAACCGATGTTATATAGTTAACACTAAACCTACCAAGTACCGGTCAAATTGACTGTTCTTAAACTTTTGTAAAACTTACACATTTTTAAACGGTTTAATATCGTTATCAAACTACATGACAATTCTAAGAATATGCATATAATATTTTCTACACTCTTTACTTTTAATTATTTCCATTATTACCTGCGTTATATAATAAAATAACTTTTAATTACCGGTCAATTTGACGGCGTGCGGTAGGAACAGGTACACAAGAATTGTCGGTAGGTTTAGTGTTAAATATCTGTTGTAAGTAATAATTGAGGCAGTAAATGATTGCTGTGCTGAAATTATACTAGACACAACTTATGCTAACTTCTGCTAACGTGAGTTGGTGTTTTGAGAAATCAATTCTTATAGATCTTCGGTTCAGTAATTTCCATATAAAATATTTAGTTCACTTTTAAATTCAAACATGCATTTTTATGCTATCCTTGAATAGTTCTGTCGTCGCTATATGATTTTTATATTTAACATATACATATTAATATATATATATATATATTTATATATATATATTTAATAAATATCATAACAATACAAATTACTGACAAGTCTTCTATTCTTATCATGTTTCTTATATACTTGTTTATCAAACTACAGTTTTATGGAACATATATATATATATATATATATATCAACATTAAAAACGAACTCCTTAAGGTTCTTATTAAAATTAACTTCATTATAAAATGTATTAAATTATGCAGAACAATATATATATATAGTGATATATTTCGTCAGAATTATGTTTACTGACTCTGATTAAAAACTATATATATATATTTATTAATTTAACTTTAAATTTAAACATACACCCACAAACAATACCAAGTTATTACCGTTATTTTTAACAAAAGATAGGAGAGATGCGTAAGAAAGATAAGATATTTAATGTTTGTTGGTAATTTTTTGTGAGTCATCTCTAAAATATAACTTAACTTAACTTATAAATGAGATAGATATATTATGAAGTATTATGCTTCTGTTCCAAGCTTTGCAATTAAAAAAATACCATTTAGATTTCTTTTATTATATACTAGCAGGTTACCGATGCTTCGCAACGGAAGGCGAAAGTGATCAAACATTTTGTTCGAATTTCCACACCACCTATTAGGTATCAAACAGGCGCGTTATATTTTTTGCAGTTTTTTAGTTGTAACTTTGGAACGGTTTGAACCTTTGCAGAATCCTTTCTTATTGCACCTATTCAATATGTCAGGCGTCCTGTGTCCAAATTTCATCTTTCTAGGTATTACGGTTTGGGCTGTAGAGCGATGAATGAGTCAGTGAGTCAGTGAGTGTCTTTGTGTTTGATATATTAAGATTATAATATATATTTAGTTATTAAAAACAGATTTTTTTAATAATTCTTATAAAAGCACTATTTTAATACAAATTGTATGTATGTGTATTTAATATTTTGAATGTTATATGCAAACGGAGTCGCGGGTAATAATATACACATTTCGGTTATCTATACTAATATCATAGTATATTTGTTAGTTCGTACGTAGAACTTAAACTGTCGGTATGATTCGAAAAAAAAAATGTTTATCAAATCTCAGAATTTTTTTTTTTAAATATTTATATATCAAATAAAAATAACTTAATCATTTGTTAATCTGTGTAAATTTTAAATCATTATTTAAAATACTAAAAATATATAAAAGATAAAAAAGATAAAATAAAAAGCCTGTCGCTCTAACTAATCTTTAATAAAAATATTTATGAAGATTTAAGAAAGGAATCCCTATTTATCTTTATTGTAAAGGTAAATATATCAAAGATAAAAGATATTCAAAGGGAGATCAAACAATTATATTTGTACTAAAATATTTCGATCGTCAGTCGATTCATCTATTATTAACTAAAACATGTAAATCTGTTTGTATTCAATAATCTCTTAAACTTTTTCATATTTTAAAAGTTCTTTTATTCTACTATCTTATGTTAATTGTAAATCGTAACTCTAGAAACAGTGTCTCACTGACTATATCGTACACTAGCTGGCCTACTTCGTGTCTTTTCAAACATTTTCCTTTGGTATTAATATTTCATAGTATCAAGGGTTTAAAATTTTATTAAGGGATTTCCTACTTCGATTTATCCCGACAGCGTTGTAATATCGGGAATAAAATGTAGCCTATGTCACTAGAAAAAGAAATTTCAATATCGTTCCAGTAGTTTTTGAGATTAGCCTACACATACAAACACAATGAAACCTTTTCTTCATATGAAACTAAAAAGTAGCCTAACCCTGGGAGCGCGTAGTTGGTAGATTATTGTAGTTATAGCTTTGATTAACGAAATCAAGATGGCCTCCGGTGTCAGTGACGTTTCGCTAGCGTCCAAAATGGCGACTGCGATTCGTCTGTCATCGTCATTAGTATTTAACAAAATACTCGACAATCCGTATTTTGAGGATACATGATGGCGATTCGAAATTTATATTTTTTTATGTTTTATTATTTTAATCAAAATTATTAATATAGATTTACCTCTATGAGTGAATGCTTCAGACAACGCAGTATTTTGACTCTTTCTATTATACGTTGAGTTGAAATTACAATAGATTAGTGATGTTATTGTCATTTAGTATTATTTAAACTCGCACCTCGTTCGAACGAGACAAAAAAAGTAATTGAATTTTTATAAAACAAACGAATATTGCTCATTGCTTATTGCTCCAAAAATTACATTTGGTATATTGCAGATATATACAAGTTGGTTATTTATATATTTTCCACTTCGAATCCATACCAGTGATCACTTGTGTATCAAATGTGAGTGTCAAGACTATTGATATCATACTTATAGAAAGCCCTTTTGTTAAGACACTCTCCAACTTAAAACTAGGGGTGCGACAAACCCTCAATTTCGACTCGCTGCGCTCGCGAAATCTCGACTGCCGTTTGTATATTGAGCGAAGCGAGCCCAGTGTATTGACTCATCGTTTCCCATTGACTTCAATGGGATATCAGTTTTTTTACATGACAAAAAAAAATCAGGACATTTTTCATTTTTTTTTAAATTCATCATCAAAAGTGTGTCTTTTTGATTGCAAAGTTTCATAATTTTCCGTCAAGTAGTTTTCGAGCCAATTCGTGACACAGAATGTAAAAAGTCTCCAGTAAAACGCTCCGCTCACTTCGTTCAATAAGTCTACGAGGGTTCCAAACGCGCCCTGCTCTGAGAACCACACAACAAACTCATCCGGGTTTTCTTTATTGTGAGTGATCACTGTTTCACAAACTTCAATATATTTATCAATGTAAGAACAACTAGAACCATCGCAATCAATTCGATAAGACGTCCTAATGATTAGTTAATAATAAGTTAGGTTAGTTGTATCTATTTGGCTGAAAGTCAGGCTTTGACTAAGTTGTCCATAGACAGACGAAGACGCGAGATAATGCTAGTATTACATAGTTCACACGCCCAGCTATGATGCGGTTTGCGGTCACTGATAGTATTCAAATTCAATCTAAAATAATGTTATCATTTATTTGTTTTGTGCTGTGAGATAAAATCTATGAATTATTTTATATTATATATATTGTTATATGTTCCGGTGTTTGAAGTTTGTTGTTTAAAACTATGATAATGTCGGTTGATATGATAATTTTTATCATTTTTTGTTAAGATTTATTTCTTATTGAAGTGTCTTGTAATTAATCTTGTTACATAATAATATATATATATATATATATATATATATATATATATATATACCTACCTTACCTACAATTACCAGAGTACCAAGGAATAAGTATTACATTAAATTTATATTAATAATATTATTAAGAATGTTAAATTATATAGGTCTCATAACAAAACTAATTCTAGTCTAGTCTAGTCTAGTCTAGGACAAAAAAATCAAGTTTAATCTAGTCTTCCTGTTAGTTTTATAGAAGATATTACATTAAATCATAATTCGAAGTCACTTTAAACCGGAACTACCGTTGTTTAAAGTTTCATAACTTTTTAATATTAACTGTTCGATATTTCTTTTATATAGGAAAGTTTCACACAGACGGATGGTCAACAATTTATTTAATTTAATTCCAGTTAATGTGAAACGTTCACTTTACATATATAAAATGTTTTTCGTCGAACACTCCTTAAATGTTTAATGTAATGAAAAACGACATGTTCCTAATGATAATTTAAATTTCGAAAGTTATAATAACGGTCGGTTTCTAATATTTAAAGTAAAGATCATTTGTGTGGTGGTGAGTTGTGATTGGTTGGTGGTCAACCAATGAGAAAATAGTTTTTTTTTTAAATTAATTTTATTAAGACTTACACTCTAACAGTATTAAGAAGATAAGCAAACAAACACAGGATGTGTTGACATTTAACTTTATTGAGCGAAGCGAGCGGAGCGTTCTATTTGAGACTTTTTCACATTCTTTGTCACGAATAGGCTCAAAAACTACTTGACGGAATTATGAAATTTTGCAATCAAAAAGACACAAATAAGGTGATGGTTTAAAAAAAATAATTAAATGCCATGTCGTTGAGGAATAATCGTCAAAAAACTGATATCCCATTGAAGTCAATGGGAAACGATGAGACATTTCACTGGGCTCGCTTCGCTCAATGTGCAAACGGCACCCGAGAATTCGCGAGCGCAGCGAGTCGAAATTGAGGGTCTGTTGGCGACCCTGGTTATTTAATTATTTAGCTTTAGCTTTAGCTTCTTGGTTTTCCCGCGAGATAAACCAAGGAGCTTAATAACTTAAGGACACTTTGATTTATTTGTAATTAATAATTTTTAATGTTTTTTTTAAATTAAACACTTACACGTACACAATCAAATATGATGAATTTTCAACCATACATATTATTACATATATATATATAAGTACTCTGTAAAACAGTTGTTCTATATGTATGTCTGTTTTAAAGGGATCAGAATCTATTTTGAGTAGAATTATTATTTTTTATATTATTTATATATTTATTATATATATTTCCTTATCTGGATATTCAATTCATTCACTTGCAGCGTTCTGAAGGAGGACAGTAATATACACAATATAAATACACATATATATATTTTCCATAAGCACCTTAGTAAATTATTTAAAGGTCTATACAGGCAAAGCTAGGATAAATTATATAACTAACTATATATATTTCCGAAAATCCCCTTCACTCTTCAATTTACAAGGACATGATTAATGAGGTTTCAAATTATTTGTATGTACTTACTTATATATATATATATATATATATATATATATATAGACTACTTAAATCCATTATTTCATACTACAAATACATACTACGAGATGGTTTAAAATACATAAATAATGCATTTAGAGATAGTCTGAGAAGAGGAATGGCGATAGAAAATATTTATGTTCGTCACGTATCGTGAAGACGAAAAGGAGTAACGCGGAATGAAAGATTGGAATGAACAAAAGATGACCGAAGAAGTCGCCTTGCTTTGACCTTAAGGTCGATGAGTCAAATGAATCATGAATAAGTGACCTTCAGCTTACACCAACGCTTTCGTGAAACGAAGATACGCACTAAACAATATTTGTTACGGGGTTAGACATTGAGCTGAGTTTTTACCATCTAGTAAGATGGCTTATTCAAATTGTACTGAGGATTCTAAAGGATTCAGCAGACCCTCCATCCTTACTATTCTATTATCCTTAAAGCCTTATCTATATTCGGGTGTTAAGGCATCTGCTTTCTTACTTTACATGACTATAAGTGCCTTTAACACTAAACCTACCGACAATTCTTGTATACCTGTTCCTACCGCGCGCCGTCAAATTGACCGGTAATTAAAAGTTATTTTATTATATAACGCAGGTAATAATGGAAATAACTAAAAGTAAAGAGTGAAGAAAATATTATATGCATATTCTAAGAATTGTCATGTAGTTTGATAACGATATTATAACGTTCAAAAATGTGTAAGTTTTACAAAAGTTTAAGAACGGTCAATTTGACCGGTACTTGGTAGGTTTAGTGTTAAAAAGAAATGTATGCGTATAGTCTGAGTTTGGAGGCTGGAAGACCCTTACCACTGTTTTAAACCTAGCACCAAGTTGCTACTTTTTATTAGTCTATAATTTTAGACATAGTGACTTTCCTTATATAGTTAAACACACATTATATACATACATATATATAACGAGATCGTTAAATAGTTATTTTGACCCTAATTATTTGATTAAGAACCGTACATAATCTGTTTAAATATTTTTCTTATAACACACCTTAATGCCAATCAATAGATTTCCGGTTAATTTACAACTATCTATTGTAAAAAAATAGTTTAGCAATAAGTCTAAATGTAAATATCACTAATTTATTAATTTCATTATCAAATTAAAACAACAGCCATTTTAAAAATCAATAATTATAAGCGATTTACGATAATAATTTTAACTTTAGTATCTAACTTATACAATTAAAAATATAAATCGTATAGATCATTAATTTAAATTTATTCACTATACGTTTAACAAGACACACTATATTATTTCGTACATTTTTTTTGTGTTTCAAACCGTTCTAAAACATCGTTAAAACAGCAGCGCATCATAAAACAAATTCGCAAATTAGGACAAACTCGTTGCGCGAGCGCGGAATCGGTTATGTGTGCGTGGCGAGGGTACGTCACCTTGACACGAGGCCCGACAGGGTACTACACCCGTCCCGCCCGCACGCGCGCGTAGCCGCACAGCTAGAGCGAGACGCGAACATCCCGTAGACGGACGCTTTCAGAAACGCTACGCGCCTCATTCGCGGCAGCCATTTTGTTGTTCCTTTTGTTGATAGATGATTTTAGGCTCTTCAATTATTTTTGTTTTTTCAATGTTGAGGATGCATGAATACAACTTCCTTTAGGTTTTTTATTATGATATGTTATGCGGACGTTTTAATTGAAAGAGAATTTACGACTTACAATTTAATTTATTGATTATACTCTGACTTAAATCAATATTATTTATTTCACAGATCAATTAGTTGATATTATCATCGTATATATGCATGTGTGTGTTTTTATTACATACATATATTGTTACACACATGTACAGGGTAAAAATACGTTCGAGCATAAATAAAAATTTCAAAACACATCCGTTTTAAAACGAAACAATAATACAATTGTTGTCATAATTTCGTACACGGTACTTACGTAATCGACATTATATCGAACGTCAGATTGTACGATCACGATAAGATTACATTAACATCATTTATTATGTCTCAATTGAACGTTTAAGACTTGTCTTGTCTTGTGTGTCAAGCTTAGTTTATATATATATTGAGATATCTATTTGTGTCAGAGACATAACCTGAAAGAATGGTGCGATGTCTTGTCGCGGTACGGTACACGTAGCGACATCTAGCGGCTAACTTGGTAGACGGTTAGGGCGACTCAAGGTTATGGAACGTTGACTGGCTGTGGTTATTTTTATAGCACTAATGTTATTCGTATCTTCATATTTTACGATGACGATTCTTCGCTCATACTACAATATAATACATTATACACATCTATTATAGCTCATTATATATATATATATATATATATATATATATATATATAAATAATATTATAATGTTATTTAAGGCGTACCAAATAAGAATGCCTTAGTTATTATAATATCGATTTTAAAGTAAAACTTAATGGGCTCGCACCATTTGTACCGGGTTTATCACAAATATAATCACGCAGTCGCCTTGTGACTCCGATAAGAATATTACTTTATGATGTCATATTTTACATAACTATTGAGATTTGAAAATTTAGTTTTCTATACAATATAATATTGAGAATTTAACAGTTTAAAAAATCAGTTTACCTAACAAATATAATATAAATTAACTTTTATTATATATATATTTATATAACATGATAATAGTTTGTTCCGGGATCATATTCAAGGGAGGTTTTCGTTCTTAATTTATTTAAACCAACCAAGGAAGATTTAGTTAAGGAAAATTATATAAACATTACATTTATTTATCCTAAATTTTGCTATTTGAAACAATCTTAAAATACATTATTTATGAAAACTTTAAAAGACTGCTTGTTGGTTTGACATCGTTGGTTGACATGGTTGACATCGAAAAAGCACTTCAAATTTAGTTACAAATATTATTTTAAAGTAGTTTCATATTATTTATGGAATAATATTAAAATTAAAGTACCTTTCTGAGAAAAGTTTTACTTACTTATAAATTACTCATTATAATTAAATTTATTATAAAATTACTTATTATAATGAATTATTCACATAACGGACTTAATTGGGGGTTACATTTCAAGAATAAATTAAATGTAAATAAATGAAAAGGGATTAAATATATAGAGATGTAAGTATATATATATATATATATCAGAAACGCGTTATATATTGTTGTTAAAGTATCGTTTGGGACGAACATACGACACTATATATCAATCAAAGTGGATTAATTTGTCAGGAATTAACATTTCAAACTGTGTTATTGCGTCGGTTTGTTTATTATATATATATATATATATAAATGTATTTTTGATTATAACAAAAATATATTAAAACCTTTGTTACATCCTATACATATACGTTCGTATTGCTAGATATTGTTGGTAGTAAAACAAAGTTGGTCATTTGATTGTAGCCCATATCCGGGCTGGCTAGAACCTCTCACAGACAATCCCCGCGGAGTACGTTTAGTAAAATGAGCCGGTAACTCGAATCACTTTCCCTTCGCTTTCATCGCTCCCTTCATCCTTCTCAATTTCCAGATTCATTTAATTTCCTTCATAGACGGTGCTATCCATCATTGCTACTCTACTCCGTCTCTACTCGTCTATACAGAGTTATATAAAGAGCCGTGGCTCCAAGCTTCCAAATTTCGTTTCAAAAGTGACTCATAAATCATATTTATAAATATAATTCATTGAAACATTTAAACTTATACTCATTATAAATTCAAATTTATTTATCATTTCAACCTTAAACTTATACTCATTTCAAATTCAAACTTATACTCATTTCAACCTTAAACTTATACTCATTCCAACTTCAAACGTATACTCATTCCAACCTTAAACTTATACTCATTCCAAATTCAAACTTATACTCATTCCAACTTCAAACGTATACTCATTCCAACCTTAAACTTATACTCATTCCAACTTCAAACGTATACTCATTCCAACCTTAAACTTATACTCATTCCAACCTTAAACTTATACTCATTTCAACCTTAAACTTATACTCATTCCAAATTCAAACTTATACTCATTCCAACTTCAAACGTATACTCATTCCAACCTTAAACTTATACTCATTCCAACTTCAAACGTATACTCATTCCAACCTTAAACTTATACTCATTCCAACTTCAAACGTATACTCATTCCAACCTTAAACTTATACTCATTCCAACTTCAAACGTATACTCATTCCAACCTTAAACTTGTACTCATTCCAAAGTCAAACTTATACTCATTCCAACCTTAAACTTATACTCATTTCAACCTTAAACTTATACACATTCCAAATTCAAACTTATACTCATTCCAACTTCAAACGTATACTCATTCCAACCTTAAACTTATACTCATTCCAACTTCAAACGTATACTCATTCCAACCTTAAACTTATACTCATTCCAACTTCAAACGTATACTCATTCCAACCTTAAACTTATACTCATTCCAACTTCAAACGTATACTCATTCCAACCTTAAACTTGTACTCATTCCAAAGTCAAACTTATACTCATTCCAACCTTAAACTTATACTCATTCCAACTTCAAACGTATACTCATTCCAACCTTAAACTTATACTCATTCCAACTTCAAACGTATACTCATTCCAACCTTAAACTTATACTCATTCCGACTTCAAACGTATACTCATTCCAACCTTAAACTTATACTCATTCCAACTTCAAACGTATACTCATTCCAACCTTAAACTTGTACTCATTCCAAAGTCAAACTTATACTCATTCCAACTTCAAACGTATACTCATTCCAACTTTAAACTTATACTCATTCCAACTTCAAACGTATACTCATTCCAACCTTAAACTTATACTCATTCCAAATTCAAACTTATACTCATTCCAACCTTAAACTTATACTCATTCCAAATTCAAACGTATACTCATTCCAACCTTAAACTTATACTCATTCCAACTTCAAACGTATACTCATTCCAACCTTAAACTTGTACTCATTCCAAAGTCAAACTTATACTCATTCCAACCTTAAACTTATACTCATTCCAACCTTAAACTTATACTCATTCCAACTTCAAACGTATACTCATTCCAACCTTAAACTTATACTCATTCCAACTTCAAACGTATACTCATTCCAACCTTAAACTTATACTCATTCCAACTTCAAACGTATACTCATTCCAACCTTAAACTTATACTCATTCCAACTTCAAACGTATACTCATTCCAACCTTAAACTTGTACTCATTCCAAAGTCAAACTTATACTCATTCCAACTTCAAACGTATACTCATTCCAACTTTAAACTTATACTCATTCCAACTTCAAACGTATACTCATTCCAACCTTAAACTTATACTCATTCCAAATTCAAACTTATACTCATTCCAACCTTAAACTTATACTCATTCCAAATTCAAACGTATTCTCATTCCAACCTTAAACTTATACTCATTCCAAATTCAAACTTATACTCATTCCAATCTTAAACTTATACTTATTCCAAGTTCAAACTTATGCTCATTCTAATTTCTAAAGTTGTAATGTATTATACTTTATATATACATCCCATTGATATAATAATATTAAGTAATCAGTAAATCATTTGACTGATATGATAGACACAAAAGAATTATATAAAAATGATATTTTAGCACCATGTATAATAATGTTGCTATTTTCTCAACATTAATTTAATCAACTCAACGTATAATAGAATGAGTCAAAATAAAAATGTAGAATCGCCCATATGTATCCGCAAAATACGGATTGTCGAGTATTTTGTTAAATTCTAATGACGATGACAGACGAATCGCAGTCGCCATTTTGGACGCTAGCGAAACGTCACTGACACCGGAGGCCATCTTGATTTCGTTAATCAAACCTCTAACTACAATAATCTACCAACATTATGCAAAATATTGATGAGAAGAGTCACATTTAACCCGAGCGAAGCCGGGTTACAATCTAGAATTGGAATAGAATTTAATAGATGAAATTTAGTTTCAAACCGTCCTCTGCTCTAAATTCTCTTATTCCAGATGTGCAAAGCCACGGGCATAAGCTAGTGTTTCACTAAACTTGAATAAAACATACAAATAAGGTAATAATGTTAATCACATAGTACGCATATTTTTCTTTTAGTAACTGTAAACAAATTTCTCATTTCCATGAAAAAGCACAAATATTTGATACATAATTACAAAAAAAGTAAAAAATATGTTTTTTTTTATCAAAAGTCATCAAGTGACTCTTCTTTGCTGATATATTTTTCACATCCACGAAAGGAATTTAGGAGTATTGACTGTGTGTTACTTGATTTATACCAAACAAAGAGACACTGGTATTAAAACGGGAATCGAATCTTGGACTTAAGAAAATCAGCATGTCGCAACGGTTAGAGGGCTGTAGATTTCGGAAAGAAAAATATATTTCCTACATTATTAGTTATTGATATAAAAACCAATAATAATAATAATTCTACAAATCTTTATTAGCTATATATATGTCACATTTTCTATGAATTCCCTGAATCCTGGACTAGAATACCTGTACGTTAGGACTCAGTTCCTTCCAAAGTAACGATAAATTGATTACAGTCTAAGCTCTAAGCTAGACTACGATCTTAAGGCATAATAATTAATAACTGATATTTCTTTACACTGTTGTACCTAAATATAATTATTGTTCCATGGTCTGTGAAATATCAACACACGATATTAACACACACACACACACAAACACACACGCCATCATATTTCCTATAAATATAATACGTATTTTAGAATAGTGTGAAATAATTAAATATTTCAAATAGACGTCATAGATAAAAGATGGTTAAAACAAAAATATTTATAATTCAACAGTTAAAAACTACATAAATACAAAGTATCCCGGGACGGCTAAGTTCAATGTTTTCGCAGTCGCAATTTATATATTTATATATTTAGCTTAAGTCAACAGTCACTGTGGTAACATTTAAAATGATTTCTTACTTGTCACAATTTTAATATTACATTATCTTACCATATAAAATCGATAACTTTTTATCTTTCTTGCACTACTCCTCCTAAACCGCTTATCCGATTTTTATAAACAGGGTATCAAATGGAAACTTATAGTCTAACGATGCCAGGGTTCTATTTTGGCGACGCTGTAAGGTCAATAAGGTCACCAAATTAAAAAATAAAAAAAACGGCGAGCGAAGCGAGCCCTACGGCTAGTAAATAAATAACATAAACCTTTTTTAAATCTTCAACAGACACACAGATTGAAACAGATATATATACATATATAAAATAGTTTTAAAAGATAAATATTATAAGGTAAGAAAAGTGTTTTAAAAGTATATAACATTTTATGTATAGTCGCCCTCGCCTCCTTCGCCTACTTCTGCCCTAATGATTATGTTTATAGCATCTCAACCCCACCAACCCTCTGGTTATAAAGGTTGAGCCGCTATACATGTGGTCCAGGTTTACCCCGGTCACATGGATCCTTGTTACGGCAGATCTGTCCCCCGAAGTCATCCGACAACGGCACTATTAAGCCTAGTAAGCTCGCAAGGCTATCGGTCATAGACAAGTCCAATCGCGACCACCCTGCTACCTTTTCTCCATGAAAGGTTCCGGAGCTGTACGGCACGCTCACTTCCCGTGTGATTTCTCACACTAGCAATAACTTGCTGAGATCGTCAGAGAGGCCAACTACCAGTTTCCTAGCTGGTGCCGGAGCTGTACGGCACGCTCACTTCCCGTGTGATTTCTCACACTAGCAATAACTTGCTGAGATCGTCAGAGAGGCTAACTACCAGTTCCCAGCTGGTGCCGGAGCTGTAGGGCACGCTCACTTCCCGACAGGCGATCGGGCCGCAAGTCTTCCCTATACTACAGTCGGGTGACCGGATAGAAGCTAGCTCATCCATCTAACCTCTAAGCAGGAGGCTACCCGAACTGCAGGGATCCCCGAAGGGATCTCTGTTTATGGACCGTTCCAAGCCCCGAAGTAAAAGACCGCAGCAGCCCTTCGCCTTAGGC
Source organism: Melinaea marsaeus rileyi (assembly GCA_918358865.1). Lineage (NCBI taxonomy): Eukaryota > Metazoa > Arthropoda > Insecta > Lepidoptera > Nymphalidae > Melinaea > Melinaea marsaeus. Next base: position 6,625,846 of record OU911093.1, on the reverse strand, counting down.
TGGTCAATTACCTCTCGCTGCGCACGAGATCCGACGAGCCCCCGACAACTGTGGGAACCCAGACGAACAGCGCCGAATCTCTACAGCTAACCACATTACCAGTACGAATCCAACACCAAAACCGGTAACCCGGCAGTTTACACGCGCAAGCGCATGCATCGCTGCCGGAGGGCTTAGGTACCGGGGTCCCGTAGTACCCTGATCTTAGCAGCTGACCCGTAGTTCAGCTGCAGACTATCTACCGCCGGGTGTCTCAGTAGATAGGGTTTATGTATAACCAAATACTTGTCATATATATATATATATATATATATATATATATATATATATATATATATATATATATATATATATATATATATATTGTAAGAGGAGGGCAAACGAGCTGGCGGGTCACAGTTGATTTGTGATCACCGCCGCCCATGAATTCTATCAAAATCCGAGGATTTACAAGATCGTTGCCGGCCCAGGAGTTGGGAGTAAACGCCTTTTTTGAAGGTACCCATGTCGTACCAATCTGGAAATACCACCGAAGGGAGTTCGTTCCACAAGCGAGTGGAACGTGGAAGAAAGAAGATATATATTTCATTATAACATTAAGGACATAACTCAAGCTAAGTTATTTACACACTTATATGTAATATTACATTTTGAAGTATTAATAGTATTTTTTAATTTGGATGATTTTCTGTATATTTTTATTTAGATGTTATGTTTTCGTCGATTATATTTGCTCATTACAAGAAATAAAATAACTTTCTTTTGGTGTTATAACAGTTTTCGTAAATATGCTAAGTTATGAAGGGATTGATTTAAAGTCAATTTAGATATATATTAATATTACTGGAAAATAATTTGGTTATATATATATATATACATATATATATATATATATATATAAATATAGTTCAAATTACAGATATGTTACATAGTATAGAAAGTTTGGTGAAACAAATTTAATATTTACAAATGAATTTTGCAAAACTAAATAACCTTTTGTCGGAATCTAACCTCGGACTTCTAAACTAAGCAGAATAGAAATATTCCTATTTGAAATTATAATGTGTAATAAATTGTAATAATATTTTAAATTATAGGAGTAGGATGCTCACCAAGGATGCTGTAAGAGTTGATAATGGACCAAACAGTGGACCATTTTACACCATTTATCCAAAAAAGTGGTAAAAGTTCTCCTTAATCCCATTACCGAGGAATGGTTCTAAAATTTTTTGACAGATGTTATGTAATATATCAAAGAGAAGAGTTTTATGAGATTAACATATTGCTCCGATCCCAAATAATTAGGATAAGGCCAGGTATATAATGATGATATTAGAATAATAATTAGTATGTATTATCCCTAATAATATTACTAGGGGCGCCAACAAACCCTAAATTTCGACTGGCTGCGCTCGCGCAATCTCGGATGCCGTTTGCATATTTCCCATTGACTTCAATGGGATATCAGTTTTTGACATGATATAAAAAAAATAAAAAAAAGTGTTTTTGAGGACTTTTTTCAATTTTTTTTAAACTATCACCTAATGTGTGTCTTTTTGATTGCAAAGTCTCATAATTTTCCGTCAAGTAGTTTTCGAGCCAATTCGTGACAAAGAATGTAAAAGTAAAAGAGTGTAAAAGTCTCCAGTAAAACGCTCCGCTCACTTCGTTCGCTTCGCTCAATAAATGCGAATGTAAGTTTGTTTGTTACGCTTTCACGCGAAAACTACTCAAGCGATCATTATGAAACTTTGTACACGTACCTACTTTTGGACGTATTAGAAGCGAAGGTAAAAGTTTAGTCTTCCACAAATAAGACATTATTTGAAACGTAATTTTGGGCAATATAGTTATAATTTTTTTTAGTTTATTCCAAATATATTAATTGTTTATTAGTTTGCAGCAACGAGGCTCAATAACTACTAAACTCATTTTAAAATATCAGAAGTATAGATTCAGTTTTATGTTTCGGATGAACTATTGCTGGAAGTAGTGCAGACGAAGTCACTGGCAAAAACTAATATCAAGTGAAAGAAAACTTTAGAAAATATGAAATATAAATCCGAATAACTTATTTAGAGATATATATACATAAATATATATATATATATACATATATATATATATATATATATATATATGTGTGTGTGTGTGTGTATATATAATATATATATCTCTCTAAATAAGTTATTCGGGTATTATTACCTACACTTTAATCAAAACATAAGACAACAGTACAGATGGCAGCGCAGACAAACTAACATAGTTAGTGTAGTTAGTTTTCCATGAAATATGACAAAAAATCTATGTAAACTAAAAGCTAAACTATTTCCTCTAAACACATTTCCAGTAATCGCTTACCGTCTCTTGGTACAAGTCCTGCCTTTTTAACACTAAACCTACCAAGTACAGATCAAATTGATCGTTCTTAAACTTTTGTAAAACTTACACATTTTTAAACGTTATAACATCGTTATCAAACTACATGACAATTCTTAGAATATGCATATAATATTTTCTACACTCTTTACTTTTAGTTTATTTCCATTATTACCTTATTATGAAATAACTTTTAATTACCGATCAATTTGACGACTTGCGGTAGGAACAGGTATACAAGAATTGTCGGTAGGTTTAGTGTTAAATACCGACACAACCCTTGAATTACGGGTGGAAGGCTAATGTGTTTTTTTTTCAAATCAAAAAATAATATTACCTGATATAGAAATAGGTCCTAAATCCAACGGAAGCTTAATATTTTGAAAATAGCTTTTGCACTAAATATAGCTGAGAATCGTCTCTACAGACGATTTAAGATAACAAAAAGCACACGAATCGCCTCATCCGTTTGTGAGCTATGGTGTGACTGACTAACATACAAATACGCACACATACATAAATGTTAAACTTATAACAAATATACATGTTAAGTTATAACATCACTCGTTTTTGGGTCGTAATCAGTAAAGTATTTTAAGTTAATATATATATATATATATATATATGAATATGTGATTATATCTAGACATATATTTTGTCGACTCTGCGCGTCTACCAACTCCCTCTATCGTAGTTCCTAAAGTTGGTAGGTGATGTCATTGTGTTGGTTTGTGCTTTTTTTTATATTATGCATTATATAACTCCTGAACCATATTTATGTTAAGCTCTTATGTTTCTCTTTTTAAACGCTATTATTTATTAAATTTGTATGATTAAGTCAATATATATAAGTTAAGCTGCTTTTTACTGCTGGAAATTTATCACAAAGAGAGATCAAATTATAATTACAATAATAACTTGTATGTAATAAGAGATGTCTCGTTTTTAAAGTAACGTAACTGATTCTTATGATCATAACTCGGAGATGAAAAGCAAGCAATCAGAAGATTCTTTAAGAACCGACCAAAGAAAATATGGATGGAGTCATATGACAAGAATCCAAGTCTCCAGATAACGTAGGATAGAAGATCGGGAAAGAAATTGGTATTACCACACCAAATAATTGGTATTCGGACTGGTGGGGTATGAATTATCTTGATAGCAATACAATGTATGTATATTTAACACTAAACCGACTATGTACCGGTCAAATTGACCGTTCTTAAACTTTTGTAAAACTTACACATTTTTAAACCTTATAATATCGTTATCAAACTACATGACAATTCTTAGAATATGCATATAATATTTTCTACACTCTTTACTTTTAGTTATTACCATTATTACCTGCGTTATATAATAAAATATCTTTTAATTACCGGTCAATTTGACGGCGTGCGGTAGGAACAGGTATACAAGAATTGTCGGTAGGTTTAGTGTTAAATATATAACATCATATCATAGTATTCACTTATGTATCCTTGTCTTTTAATATGAAATATAATTTCATATAAAATGAAAATGTAAGTCTTGTATGAAATTAATATATAAGTATACCAGTATATTCCAAATATATTATGTTGTAAGCTATAATTTGAACACACACATACATACATGCATATATACATACATACATGCATATATACATACATACATACATACATACAATACTAATTACACTGGTCACATCACGTACTGCATCATACGTACTGTATTCATTTACACGCACTTTTGAATCAATTATTATATTAATGTCAGTGTAGTCAGTCTGAGTAAGCTACCACCGGAATGTTGCTGAGAAGACGTCAGAAACTCAAGTTGCTCTTTTTAAATGTAATTTAACTGTTAGATGTATACATTATAATATCCACCCTACACATGAGTCAATCAAGTTCCACACATTTCGATCAACTATAAACTCTTGAATGCTATAATAAGATTTATTTAATAGTACACTTTTGATTTTAGATTTAGTTTTAAATCTAAAATCAAAAGTGAAGAGGAAGGTCTAAGATATCTTGTGGAACTTTATTATATATGCGTACACTCAAGCCCATGAACGATTTATCAACTTTTTGAAGACAAAATTTAGGCGTTACGAGTTTGTCTACTTATTATAGACAGTTTTTTCCACTATTCATACATAGAATTTCCATTTATACAAATGTAATTAGAATGAAAAAAACAAAAAAGTATTTACTTATTACTTTTTTTTCTATCCAATTTAATCATACTATAAAATATTCGTTTATTAATATGAAATAAATATTTTTTGTTTGTAGTGAAATAGAAAACTATTTAAGAATGAAATGTTATATATATATATATATATATATATATATATATAAAACAAAATAAACGTGTAGGTGAGTATGTTTGTATGTAAAATATACCCTGAATATTTTTTTTTTACACATTGCTACTCTTCATATGAACGTAATTACATAATCTTAAAGTTTCTAAAGTAACTATGCATATACGATACTGTAGTTCTAGTTACATTTAAATTAAACAACCCCCCCATCCCTTCTCTTCCTAAATAAAAGTCTAAGCGATCTATCATACCTTAAAGTTAATAAGTAATCTTTCTTTGTAGGCTGTAAATTGTAAGTATGAACTAAAAGAAATGGGTTTCTTCTCATAGGTTTACTGGAAAAACTATCAAGTTTCACAAAACTGCTTTGCCGCATTAATTTTTGAGTAATACGCAAACAAACAGACAAACATACTACGTATATAAATTAAGTATCTGTTTGTAATTCCAAATTAACAGCTTTGCACTAAATGCAAAAAAATCAATGTTCAAAATTGTTTTCTGTGTGTCTGTCTGTCTATCTTGTTTGTTCCGTCTAATCTCAGAAACGGATAGAGCGAGAGGACTTTCACTGGCAGATAACGCGTTACTTATATAAAAAAAAATCAATGTTCAAAACTGTTCTCTGTCTGTTTGTTCCGGCTAATCTCAGAAACGAACTGATTTTAACAGGACTTTTACTGGCATATAACTTATATTGTATATAAGTTAGGCTTATTTAAAAAAAAACATTACGAAAGAAGTCGGGGGCATAGCTAGTATTTAATAAAAACGTAATCTATCTAGAACTAAGTACTGATCTATTCAGCATATTGCTACAAATCTTCTCAACAAATACATTTAGGTATCCCAAATATGATTGAGCTGATCCTAAGCGAAACTCGTAACCGTTTGGGACACCTTTTTTTGTGATTAGTTGTCTCCAGAATGCGACAGGATAATTTTCTAAAAGTGTATGTTTGAGTCGAAGGCGGATGTTATAGCGGAAACAGATTTAAAAAATGTTTAGCCATTCAAAAGTTATCAAAAAAAGAAGAAAGGAGAGGGGCTCAGCTCAACACCCGCCGCGCACGGCTGGCGGATCCTAGTATAAAGTCAGAGAGCGTAATAGGAAAACGTTCTGCCTTTAAGGCGCAACTAACACTCCTGAATTTGGAGCGACTAGAACTCATTGAACCCCACCGACCGTTATTACGACGCTGTACTGAGAAATCTATATATATCTATTTATATATATATATATATATATATAAGCGATTTACCACTCACTGACTCATCACGAAATCTCCGAAACTATATGTCCGATTAACTTAACATTTTACATAGTTACTTCTTCTGTAACGTAGGCGTCCACTAAGAACGGATTTTACGAAATTCCTATCCCAACCGATTTCAACTTTTTGCATTTCGCCAAGTTTTAAACCTGTAGGAGCTATACACTTAACGAGGGGGTAAAAGTTACTATAGCAACGGTTACGATGACAACGGATAATATGACAAAGGTTACCATAGCAACCTGAGTTCACATACAAATTAATAGTGTGCCCAGCGAAGGGGGAGGGAATAAGCTAGTAGTATACATGATCGCAGTTTCTTTGTTAGAACATATTAATTATTTAACGTTGTACTTTCTTACTTAGAAATTTGAAGCAAAAACAAAATGCTTAAAGATTTCTAACCTAAAGAAAACAAAATAAGAATTCATGTTTCTAATTTATTTATATTTTTTCGCTATGTTGGTACTATTGTTTTTCATAACATGACATTCATAATCATAATCTCATGATCTATGATAACATTGATTGCTTCCAATATCTAATTAATTTAGAAAAAATCGAAAACAAATCTACACATAGACAACCTTACAACGATATATTAACATTTGTTATATATATATTTATTTCACAAACTCTTCTAGTGATAAAAAATGGAATAACGCTATGAGGGTTAAGTTTTCTTTGAAGACTGAACACGGGTTTATATTTGTAATAATCCTAAAAATATATATATGTATATAGTATATCATATTTCTTTATTATATAATTATTAATAAATTGTTATAATTTAAACGCCTTACATGTTGACCTCTGTCTCTGCATGCCCACATCGAACAAAGAATATAATGAAAATAAAACATTTCTGATATGAAGTCCATACTTTATCAGTGGGTTAGAAGTAATATCTTTAGGAGACAAACGGACAAGTTAATATTTTATTATTAACGAGTATAAATAATTTAGAAGTATATTAAAGTAGGGGCGCCAACAGACCCTCAATTTCGACTCGCTGCGCTCGCGAAATCTAGTGCCGTTTGCATATTGAGCGAAGCGAGCCCAGTGTAATGACTCATCGTTGTGGACAATGTCGAATATGTTTTTTGACGATTATTCCTCAACGACATGACATTATTCAAAAAACCATCACCTAATGTGTGTCTTTTTGATTGCAAAATTTCATAATTTTCCGTCAAGTAGTTTTCGAACCTATTCGTGACAAAGAATGTGAAAAAGTCTCCAGTAGAGCGCACCGCTCGCTTCGCTCAAAAAAAACTTAAATTTAACCGACGTTACAAATGTTTAGTGTTATGTGAGTGAGTCAGTAATTAGTCATCTATTTACGATTTCTCAGTTTAACTGATATATATAATGACAATGCAGATTCAGTGACAAACAACACTGATACTACATTAGTATTATTTTTTATTATATATAAATATGTAAAAAGAAAAAAAAGAATTTTTTTTAAAAATCTTTTTATATGTGACGATGATTACAACGACACTGATGGAAATGATATGGCAGTGAAGAATCTGAGATGAGATATGATAGAAGATTGTGGATTTTGGATTTTGCGTCGATCCCAAATATGTTTGGGATGGGACAGATTAAGATTAGGGCAGGATTATTATGATAAATTTGTAACCAGAGCATTCGTGTCTGACACACATACATCATTACTTTCTTTTTATAGTCCTAAAAGATATATATATATATATATATATATATATATATATATATATATATATATATATAATAACGTAGTAAAGTGATCGGTCGTTTTTGGATTAAATAAGTCCCGGGTTCGATATTTTTCAAATTTTTTATGACTACAATTATAGTTATAGTTAAAAATATTATTATTAACTAGGATAAGAATAAACCTATATATATTCTATTCTAAGACGTGACATATAAATATTTTTTTATATATAACATATAATTTACTTTAAAACAAACCAAAATATAAATAATTAAAACAATAACCCAACATTTCGTGCTATCGTGTTTAAACATCACAAAATGGCCGCCGCTCACAACTATAACCTGTCATTTATCATTCATATCAATTTTAAACATAAATTAATCATTTAAATGTATATAAGAATACATTTATAATTATATAAAAGTGTACATTCGTCCACATAAGTTATTTATTATAATGTTACAAAAGCTTGGAGCGTTTCTGAAAACGCTGACAGAGTGTAATGACCCCGGGGCAACGCACCCATTTATAACGCGATCGTTCACCGACCACTGCTATTAGACTGAAACATTCATTTATTTATATATTATTAATTATTATTATATATATATATATATTTAATTGTAATTTGCATATAAGTAACGGATGTGACAGACAATGTTTTGTATCTTATTGAAATATATAACCTTAAATACAATATAACTTTTGTTAACTTAAAACAAATTTTGATAAATATTTCTTAAATATAAAATATAAGCCTATGTTCATTATAAGAACATCTTTTTTTATATTTTATTTAGATTTTATTTCCATCATAGATCTATAAGAAAAGAAAAAGGTGCGTTTTGACAAAAATAATGTAATAAAAAAACCTTCAAAATTACATCGAGGTCATTGGAATAAAATACGATCATATACTGTTATAAAATAATATATTAATTTTTAAATAATATTGTACATATATATATATATATATATATATATATATATATATATATATTATTATTAAACAGTAAATAAATCGCATTTTGACTTAAATATTTTTGATACATAGTAGCGGTGTCACAAGTGCATTGAGACTAGTAATGCCATCTGTTATAAACAAACGTAAACAATGTGAATTAACAAGCGGTGAGTCAGGTTGAGGTAATTTAATATTATTTTGGAGTATTTTTTAAATAAATCGTAATATTTTCAATATATTTAACCTCTAGATAGTATATATGTAGACAAAAATACATAAATAAAAATTTAAGGATTTGACATCAATTTAAGGATTTGTTAACAAATATGGAAACATGGCCGACTGATATTTAATTCAAATTTAATTAATGTACTTATAATATATAAATTTAAAAACGACGCGATTTCTACATAAAATAAAATTAAAAAAAAAAATTAAATGAAATTACATTTACTGTCTGTCGTAAATAAATGAAAATCCAAATTTCGTATACATAGCTGTTATACTGTGTTTTACGACCCGTAATGATTTAAACAATTAAACGAGGGCAATTAAATTAGTTAACGAGATTAGTGTTTTAATTATAAAACAAAAATACATAATTATTATAATAACAGAATAAAAAGAGTACGAAAAGCTAGTTATATGAAAGGAGTACGAGAGTTAAAAACGTGAGAGTAGCTCCGTAACGAGTACGCGGGTGTAAACGGCCTCGGAAGTGGCGGTTGCGTTTCACCATTGTTTTTATTTGGGACACTGGCGTTTAGTTTTGACCTATTCTTTTATAATTATATCTATTTATTGAGCTGAGCGTAAGCGAATCTCTTAACCGTTTGGGAGAACGTTTTTTGTGTTTAGTTGTCTCCAGAATGCGACGAGATAATTGGATAAAAATTTTCTCATGTATGTTTGTGCCGAACGCGGATGTTATAGCGAAAACAGATTGAAAAAAAAATGTTTAGCCATTCAAAAGTTATCGAGAAAAGAAGACAGGAGAGGGGCTCAGCTCAACACCCGCCGCGCACGGTTGGCGGATCCTAGTATTGTTAGTTAATAATTTTTTATTATAAAACAATTTAAATGTATATAGAATAATGCTTTCTCTCTGTACCACTTAATCGATTTGCGATGGATATATACTCTTCTATATATATATATATATATATATATATATATATGTAATATAATATAATAGTCCATCTGTTTGTCATTTTGTCATACAGTGATGCTATATGTATTGCATAAGAATAACATTTTAAAAGAAACACAAAATCAACTTTTCTTTATAAAATAATATCTAAATGATATGTTTAATTGTCCTTTGTTCTGTTAATCGTGTTAATATGAAATTAATATTAAAATAACACCAATAACATATAATTTCCAAATCCATTTGTTACATAATATTGAAACAAATGATGACAAAGGGTTACAGACAACACCAGACGGACGAGAGAAGTCTTTCAAAAGTATATTTCGTACAAAGATTTATTGGAGAATAATTTATATTATTTTTTCAACATCGTAATAAATAAATAAATTAATAATAAGTCATTTATATCCTCTATAATATTTCAATGTCTTAATTTTTCATTTCTTCCTTTATTCATAAGACTGAGTTATGGGACGCCTTTGTCGAAAGCCCCCCACTCCCCTCATCTCAAGATACATACATCTTTATACAACTAAGTAAATATTATATGCTAAATGCTATTTATATTCTTAATATTGTCTGCAACGACCAACTTTTAAAGGTTATTAGAAGCAGAGGGAGAGAGAGAGAGAGAGAGAAAAAGAGAGAGAACTAGAGCTGTGATAAGTGCAATACTTAATTCAATTAAAAACTTAAACTTTCAAAACTTCGAAACTGTCAAGATTTGTGTTAAGACAATTAGTCTACTAAAATAACATATTTAAAAATATATATTACTATGTTTTCACCTCATGGAATTGTGTGTCTGTTTGTAGATAACACTCTTTAAATAATCAAAAACAAAGACAACATTAAACAATAGAGATAGGTTGTTTTGTGAGATCGTAAACTGTGAAACATAAATCATCAACTTTAACCACCAAAAATAAAAAAAAAAAACTAGTAATTTCATTAAAGAAAAACGTCAAAATATATGTGATTTTGACATATCTTTATATAAAGTTACGATAAACCCTAATTATATATAAAACACAATAATATTTTTAATATATTAATTTATGTAGTCACAAAGCAATCATCGCCAGTAAAGGTAGCTAAGTAAGACGGTCGTATAAAGAGCGACGGATGTCAATGACCCCGGCCGTCCGTGACGTCACATCCGGAGACGCGCACGCGCATCCACAGTGCACTATAATACACAGCTTATGAGCATTACATTATACGACTTTAAGAGCTCTAAAAAGCGAGTATAAGTATATATATCCACCATCAGCTAATACAGTAATACCCCGCTTTACGCGAGGGATACGTTCCAAAAAAAGTCGCGTTAACTGAAATTCGCGTATAACGAGATTTATGATTAAACATAGTCAAAAATACAAATCATATTAATCAATCACTTTAATTCTGGGAACACTTTATGCAATACATACTCTTATATTTTACGAAAAAATACATCTATTGTTGATGACTACATTATATTTATACACACTCTTTCGCGTAATTCGAGGCATTTGAGCGCGAAATTTGGATCCGCGGTATAGTGAAACCACGTATAACGGGGTCGCGTAAAGCGGGGTATTACTGTACCGGGGTATTTTCAGTATGCGATATTAGTACGCTATTTGAGCTAGTGCTTCATACTTATTATATATATATGTTTAGAATTGGTTTGAAGTAAATTTTTGATATTAAAAAAATAATTCTCGACGAACGAGCCAAAGCCCTCCCTCTGTCTCTTTAGAAGGATATATATTTTATAACCATCCCTTTTATAATAACCTGATGAGGTCAGCATAATAAAAAACTTCTCATCATCAGATCATAATCTTAGAAGCTTACATTATTTACTGCATGTAAAATATTCCATCTCTAAATAATAAAAGACAACTTGTATCGAAGTATGACAAGTCCTCGAGGTGAATCCGAAATTTTAACACTAAACCTACCAAGTACCGGTCAAATTGACCGTTCTTAAACTTTTGTAAAAATTACACATTTTTAAACCTTATAATATCGTTATCAAACTACATGACAATTCTTAGAATATGCATATAATATTTTCTTCACTCTTTACTTTTAGTTATTTCCATTATTACCTGCGTTATATAATAAAATAACTTCTAATTACCGGTCAATTTGACTTCGCGCGGTAGGAACAGGTATACAAGAATTGTCGGTAGGTTTAGTGTTAAGCTAATATCAGTAATTATGAGACTTATATCAAGGGTTTTATAGATTTAAACGAATCCCTTTATTTTTAATTACATATTTGTTAAAACAATGAAATGGTATAAAAACATTTTTAATTAATTTCATATCGTAATGAGACAGAGTGCAAAAGAATTTATATATATTTTATATATATAGAAAAATATTCAGCTTTACGTCTTTTAATTCTAAATATATTAAAGTTGTTTCAGAGCTTCATATTTTAATATTATATAATATTATGTACATACTTTATACTTTGCTAATGGACGGTCTGTTTAAAATTCTGAATAATAGTGAAGATTTATGCACAAAGATATTTAAATTTATGTTAGTGGATTGCGAGGGGCTGACTGTCTGTTCAACTATATATTATATATAACGTTGTTTACTTACTCAACAAATTTTAAATATAAATTTTTCACATTCTATTTATTTAACCGATTTTATATATACATATATATAAATATATCTTTAGCGTTTATGTATGTATTTACCTCTGTATATATATATTAGGGTACATCGAAAAAACTGAAAAATGGTGGCTACCCCCTAAAATGAAAGTACTTTTGAAATAAAAATTTTCTATGGATATCAAAAAATTTTTTAAAAATATCTAGAGGGCGCGCGGGTCACTCAAAAATGCCATTTTTTCGTGTTTTTTTAGATTTCACCCTGGTAAAACCTATTGAAATGTATCAAAAATTCCCATATTTGGATATGTTGTGCCCAGATAGACACTCTTTCGAAAACTATAATGGTTGACCATATTTTATTGACCATTTTGTCGAGAATAATCGTCGAATGTCGTTTATTTAAATTAAATAATTATATTATTTTTGATTATTAATTGCTAATCATAAAATTTAAGAAAAAAAAACAAGTATGACACATGAAATCTATTGGAAATTTTGCGTAGAACACGAAAATAGTGGGAAAATTGGTCAGGAATAAAAGGCAAACGATAAAAAATGTGTTTTTCTAAATGGTTTTAAACTCTTTTTAACGGATAGTAGATTCAACTTCCTAAGATCTTCTTCACTTTCATTTATTTATTTAAGGGTATAAAAAATAGAGATTTAAAATTTTTATGTAATATTTTTAGGAAATATAACATTTTTTATAATACAAAATAATAACTAATACAAAAATATACTTTTCAGAATTAGTTTATTATTATTATTAGATAATTAGTTAGTTACATTATATACAGTATGTGTTTAACTAAACTAAATGGATATGAATGAAGCTTCAAAGACTGACCGAGGACTGAGATATCAAGTCAACGTATAATAGAAAGAGTCAAAATACTGCGTCGTCTGATGCCTTCACTACAGAGGTAAATATTAATAATTTGGATTAAAACTTCGCCTTAATAATAAAACATAAAAAAATAAAAATTTCGAATCGCCATCATGTATCCGCAAAATACGGATTGTCGAGTATTTCGTTAAATTCTAATGACGATGACAGACGAATCGCAGTCGCCATTTTGGACGCTAGCGAAACGTCACTGACACCGGAGGCCATCTTGATTTCGTTAATCAAACCTATAACTACATAAATGATTTCGTATATATTTTAAATGATGTTTGTTATAATAAGGTTTGGGGAGGTACAGGGAGGCAGACGAAGACGGGCCACCGCTAGTAGTTTTTATAATCATAGTGTTCTAAAGAACCATGAGGTATAGATATTGAGTTTGTAAACATCATATTGACATAGGAAAGAGGTGAATTGTTAAATCCAATCTGAAATTTAATTCGAAAAACATGTTTAAAAACATTTTTTTTCCAACGTATTTTATTATAGATATATAATTTTATTGCAATTTAAGTGTTTTAAAGTTTGGTTGTATGATACGTATATGAATACGTATGATTTTCAATATAAAATGTATTTAAAAAAAAACTTAGTTTTAAATTTTTCATATTCTTTTTATATATGTTATATAGATAAGGTCTCATTTCGTTTTGAAAATTTTGGGATTGAATAATAAAAGATATATGTAAAATATTTATAATTGAACATGAGAAAACAGAGAAAATAATAGGAAGATACTGCTAACGGTTTCTGTATTCATTAGATTAGATTAGATCTACCAGATGTGGTTGTATCTCAAGATAGACTTCAACGCACGATTACAACACCTAATTCTTTTTCTTTTACACATTTTTTAATACTTTCGGGAATATTCAAATAATTTGTATCACAATAAAGATACGTCAATTGTGACATATAATTTAAAAATCTTTTTTAAAAGTTCTAAATTTATTGATCTGAGCTCTTAACCGATTGGGAAACTTCTTTTTGAAGCAACATCACATAAAAACTACTGAACCGATTTGAATAAAAATTGGCAGAGCTGTAGCTGTAGCTTGGGAATGGGCATGTTTAAAAAAAACAGTATTAAAATAGCTCATTCCGTTCAGAAATGAAAGTCAAAAAACTGAGAGGACTCAGCTCAACTCCCACAGCGCACGGCGGCAGATCCTAGTTTTATTATAATGTTTGTTCTGATATATGTAACCCTAATATGAAGATGCATTGTTGTGAGGAAAGGGCGGCAGAAGAAGACTGATAAGGGAAGATAGTAATCGTTTGGTGTCTGCACAGCCAGACCTTGACTTTCGGGAAAAGGGAGGTTCAGTTCTTTGACTAGTTTTGTATGAAGACAGTGTTCCACAGAACTTTGATTGTCATTGTCGTTGTATATAATGTTGGCAGTTTTTAGAGTATATGTGTGTTTAGTTGATTGCAGTGTATCTGAAGCCTCTTTGCAATTATTCCCGTGGCTCCAATGACTTTTATGTGTGTGGTAGTTTTCATATTTATTTATTTATATCTTATCGACTTGGAATCAATACCAGTGATCACTTGTGTATCAAATGTGAGTGTCAGGACTATTGATACCGTATTTATAGAAACCCTTCTGTAAAGACACTCTCCAACTTAAAATAAGGTTACGAATGCTCCAAACGCGCCCTGCTCTGAGAAGAACCACACAACAAAGACAGCCTTCTTTTTTTTTATTCACTGTTTCACAAACGTCAATATATTTAGTGAGCAATGTAAGAACAATACCATCGCAATCAATTGTTAAGCCGACCTAATCATTAGTCAATAATTTAAAAAAAATCCGTGCCTAGCAGACATAATCTCATTATTTCTTTTCTAAGTATATGATACTTAAGTTTATTCTATTTCTTTTGCTCCTTTATTGTCTGTGTTTATAGTGTCATCAATGAAGTAAGTTTTATTTTCTGCTTTATCTACACATATATATATATATATATATCTATTATGAGCCACAGTAACATCCGTTTGAACTGCCATCTCTCACATTATTTTTACTTCATCGTTTTCTATTACTTGTGCTAAAG
Source organism: Melinaea marsaeus rileyi (assembly GCA_918358865.1). Classification (NCBI taxonomy): domain Eukaryota; kingdom Metazoa; phylum Arthropoda; class Insecta; order Lepidoptera; family Nymphalidae; genus Melinaea; species Melinaea marsaeus. The sequence goes on along the minus strand of OU911093.1, from coordinate 6,610,460 downwards.
TTTTCCTCCACCAAAGTTTGTTAACATGATAATTGTGTTTCTAGTATTTGTCCAGTGAATGTACTAAACTATTCTATTATGTCGTTTTATGTAACACTGCAAGTGTTGCCAGTTTCTTCTTTCTGAATTAACCATCTCTCCTTCTTTTCTTTCGAACTGTCTTGTAATAATGTTTCCATCCTGTCTAGCAAATAAGCCTCTAATTCGGGAGATACAAATTGTTTTCTAAGTTAAATGATTGTATTCTATTCATGTTTTGTGTATTTATGATTTTATTGTACAATTGTCCGTGCAAAGGTTTCGTTTTCCATGAATTAATTTTATTGTTTTTTTGATTTTTAATACGGGGTAGTTTTGTTTTCCGTAGTCACGTTTCTATCAAGTTTTCTGCTTATTTCTTGTTTATTGAATATTTAGTTTTATTTTTGTTATATCGGGTTATTTAATTAAAGATATTTAATGTTTAATTAAATAACCTTCTGTATCCAAATACTTTGTATTTAAAATATTGTTTCGATAATACCCCAGCCGCCTTCTTCTTATGGTAAATATAACTGCTTCTACTGCTGTACTGGATTTTGGTGGTATAAAAAGAATACATTTTTAGTAATTTCCTAGTTTTAGTATAGTCTGAAGATTTTTATTTTTATATGTTTTATATTTGTCGAGTGTATGTGAAAGAGTATTGCTAGACAAAATAAGAGATTTGATAGCGAAACGCTTTGGAATATCCTTTTACGTTTGGGAACACTGGCCACCGAATTATTCGTTCCATATGCTGACATGGTTTCCCTCCATTTGGGCACTACGATTTTCAGATACCGCACACCCTTATTTCGAGCACTTTCAAGATGTTTATTTGAAATATTAGAAATTTAGGTGTTATTTTTGATTGTATACAATTCTGTGGCTATTGTTTTTCGTGATACAACTGTTCGAGAATGCTTCGCTAAAACGTTTCGAAAAAAACACTGTGTTTTAAGGTTGTGTGGATTTCTTGATTTAAATAATGTCTCAAGTCTATTGATACATCCGCGACCTCTAGCTATAACTTTATAAAAACAAAACTTTAGCTCTCGTAATTCTTGTAAAGACTACTTTCTTATTGCGACATCATTAATAATAAAATCTTGCTGTGGTTTGTATTAATATGCCGGTAGAATAACTGAGTCTAGCCCCACACCGCTGAGAACCATCGATAATATTTTCAGCTATGGCTTTTTCAGTTTCCTCGACTCTAGGCTGTCTGTTCAACTGGGAGCCACTGACTGTCACACATTAACTCTGGACATGCCCTGAAGATTTTAACCAGAAAGCGGCCCTTTACGTAAATTGTTTGTCAACATTTCTCACAATTTTGAATTGTTATTGACTTATATTTCTAGATTTTTATAAGTGTTCCCCTCCAGCATGAGTGGTCGACCCGGACGAAAGGGAAAGACTTAAGGAGAGTGATATTATATAACACAAATCTTTAGACAATTTTATACTATACCAAGAAATATATGAGTAAAATTTTCTCATTTTATATAAATCGAGAAACACTTAAATTATATGCTTATTATAAAATAATTATTCTTCGTTTAACTAACTTCAAAATATTAATCTCGACTATTGCACCCCATAAAAAACATATTATTTCAATTATATTAAATTTAGGACATACATCAATACATAATACGTAAGTCTTTTTTACATAGTTACTGCAGCGAGAAAATACGAATAAATATTTTGGTTATTATGAATTATCTCCATTTGTCATCTTCCAATCAGAAATTACCCCTCCCTAATAAATAATATAGAAGAAATTATTTTTTAATTATCATATCATATGACAAAAACCTAACATGTGTTGACGATAGATGATTTTTATATTTTTTTAGTGGAATCAGTAAAATATAGCATTGTTTTTTAGCTTCATATTTTTTGTAATTAGTATTTTTTGTAGCTGATTTATTGAGAGGGTCTTTACGATACTTAAGACATTAACACTAAACCTACCAGTACTGGTCAAATTGACCGTTCTTAAACTTTTGTAAAACTTACACATTTTCAAACGTTATAATATCGTTATCAAACTACATGACAATTCTTAGAATATGCATATAATATTTTGTACACTCTTATTTTTAGTTATTTCCATTATTACCTGCGTTATATAATAAAATAACTTCTAATTACCGGCCAATTTGACGGCGTGCGGTAAGAACAGGTATACAAGAATTGTCGGTAGGTTTAGTGTTAAACAGTCTTTATAATAATAGTACTGGAAGTTTTATAACATTATGGAATATGAGTTATAAATATTTTTTTTATATACATGTACATATATACGAAAAATATATCATTATTATTATACACAAAAATGTAAAAGATAAACTGACCTTTCTCAATAATTAATTAGATTTAAATTATTTTGCAATACTTTTAATATTTGCCGCAATAGCACAAATAGAGTACCGACATACGAGTCATAATTGACTTCAAAGTCAAAAATATTTCTTACCTAATATATGTCTAAAAACAAGTGAATGTTTAATGTTTCAAAATATAATACATATAAATAAAATTTATGTGTCTGTTTGTAATGAACAACTTTTTACTAAATGCGTATTGAAGTATATACGGGACATACATATAAAAATCAATTGTTCAAAATCTTCTGTCTAACTGACGGTTTGGTCCGGCTAATCTTTGACGGTTGGACCGATTTTAACAGAACTTTCACTGGTGGATAACTGATGTTATAAGGAGAAATTTCGACTTTTAGTTAAAAACATTTTCCCCGCGGACAAAGTCGTATTCACAGCTGATGTGTAATATATATATATATATATATATGCAGTGACGTCATTACGATCGTAGTTTTTCGTGTCCCAGACATTTTTCGTTAAACAGTCTTAGTTTTAATTGATTAAATATATAACCAAAAACAATCAAAAATCATAAAAAAATGTAAAAAAAATATTCAAGTATCGGTTCAAAGTTTCCGAGACATCGGATTACATGTAAACAAATAGTTTATATGTACTAGTATATGTCAAAATGTATAAAATCTAAATAACCAACTAAGAAACAATGAATATATGAGAGCTTTAAAATAAGATATAGTTACATATTGCAGTAGTAACTAAGATTACTTGATATTGCGATCGTCAAGTTAGTTCCTTAGTTTAAGAGAAAATATACAAATACATACATATATACACAGGTTGAGAGACATTTTCCTAATATTTAGAACCTTGTAAGGTTGTTATCTATAACTTTAAAGAAATTAAGCCTTAGACATGTTATTAAAAAATCCAAAAGATTCAAGGTTCCGAGTCCATGGAGAAAAATTGTCAGGAAAGTTCCTAGGTCATAGAATAGAATTGTCCAGAAGGTTCCAAGTCCACGGAAAAGAATTGTCGAGAAGTTTCCAAGCCTATGAAGAATTATGGAGAAAATTCCAAGTCCGTGGAGAAGAATTGGCAACAAACTTCATGAATATTCTTTTAACTTTATTGTAATGACGTTTGATTCGACGTCAAAAAATAATAAAGAACTATGCTATATAACATACAAAAAGATAAATATAACTTGTAGTTTAAATCTTAAAACTGTCCTAAAGAAAATAACTTTTCTTATTCCATATTACTTTTCCCATTACACAATATAAAATATACATAAATTACTAAACATAAACTTTTATAGTAAATTTTGTTGTTAATATTATTATTATTTTCATATTTCTATATCTGTATTCATCTTATAAGTTTTCTTTTAACCTTTAATATGTTTCATGTCTTCAAAAATACTTTTTTTTTATAACCCAAACTCCGTTCACAATTATTTCTCACTTAATTCAAGTGATGTATATTTACCATTAATAAATAAATATATTAAATATAATGCAAGATCAACTTACCCTGAAGTGCTGGTGTGCCGCTTGGTCTTCAGCATCAAACTTGTGTTTGATGTTTTCTATACGCATCTGTTTGAGGATTCCGGCCACTTCCATCCTGAAACAAGTTACACCGAGATGTGAGTGACCTACATAAAGCACTTATATATGACTGACCTACACATAGCATTTGTATATATGACTGACCTACACATAGCACTTGCATATATGACTGACTTACATATAGTACCTATATATGACTGACCTACACATAGCACTTGCATATATGACTGACTTACATATAGCACCTATATATGACTGACCTACATATAGCACTTGTATATATGACTGACTTACATATAGCACCTATATATGACTGACTTACAAATAGCACCTATATATGACTAATCTACATATAGCACTTGTATATATGACTGACTTACATATAGTACCTATATATGACTGACCTACACATAGCACTTGCATATATGACTGACTTACATATAGCACCTATATATGACTGACCTACATATAGCACTTGTATATATGACTGACTTACATATAGCACCTATATATGACTGACTTACAAATAGCACCTATATATGACTAATCTACATATAGCACTTGTATATATGACTGACTTATATATAGTACCTATATATGACTGACCTACATATAACACTTGTATATATGACTGACTTACATATAGCACCTATGTATGACTGATCTATATATAGCACTTGTATATATGACTGACTTACATATAGCACCTATATTTGACTGACCTACATATAGCACTTGTATATATGACTGACTTACATATAGCACCTATATATGACTGACTTACATATAGCACCTATATTTGACTGACCTACATATAGCACTTGTATATATGACTGACTTACATATAGCACCTATATATGACTAACCTACATATAGCACTTGTATATGACTGACTTACATATAGCACTTGTATATATGACTGACTTATATATAGCACCTATATATGACTGACCTACATATAGCACTTGTATATGACTGACTTAGATATAGCACCTATATATGACTGACCTATACATAGCACTTGTATATGACTGACCTACATATAGCACATATATATGACTGACTTACATATAGCACCTATATTTGACTGACCTACATATAGCACTTGTATATATGACTGACTTACATATAGCACCTATATATGACTGACTTACATATAGCACCTATATTTGACTGACCTACATATAGCACTTGTATATATGACTGACTTACATATAGCACCTATATATGACTAACCTACATATAGCACTTGTATATGACTGACTTACATATAGCACTTGTATATATGACTGACTTATATATAGCACCTATATATGACTGACCTACATATAGCACTTGTATATGACTGACTTACATATAGCACCTATATATGACTGACCTACACATAGCACTTGTATATGACTGACCTACATATAGCACATATATATGACTGACCTACATTTAGCATTTATATATGACTGACCTACATATAGCACTTATATATGACTGACCTTTTATTGATATTTTAATAAGATTGGCTAAGCAGAGGGTATGTTAACAATTTATATTCAGTATGTTTGTCATTACATGCTACCAAGCTACATTAGAAGATGTTGATTCCATATTTTATTAAACATAATACCCACATAAAGTATCAATGCATTGAACAAATCAATTTATTTATGTTATATTATAAAATTTTTACAGAAAACTCAAGAGTATCAGTTGTAATGTGGATCATAAACATCTAAAGAATACTAACCGAACTTTCATATTTTCTTGTAGTTGGCGTAATGGAGCGAGGTACTCCTGTGAGCGTCCAACACGCACCTCTGAGAGCTGGTACTCCACATGCTTCATGCGTTCATTGAAAAGTTGCTCTCGCAGCACTGTGAACTGACGTTCTAAGTTTGCTGGAATTGGGTATTACGGGATTTAGTTTTGAGTTAAAAGTGAGTCAAGTATTAACAGCCAAATTTATGTATTGATAAATTTAGCCACAAACACAAAGAGGCAGCCAAATCATCACAACATATAATAAAAGTCTATTTGAAAATTCAATTTAAGTTTAGTTTTAAGCAAAATAGGTAAGTAGATTTGAAAAAATGGTTTAACTTTAAGTATAATCATCTTAAATGATTTTTAATTATATTATAATTGTTGCAAGTTTTCAACATATTTAGTAATCTGAAATATAATAAAGGAATGTACAGAATCTATTAGAATAATCATTTAGCTAACATTCATATAAGTATTTTAAAATTATAAATATTTATTTTATTTTAAAGAATTAAAACAATATTGTTGATTTTTTTCTATAATCACTGATTTAATTACACTTATATATAAAAATAGTTTTTAACTTAAATCCCAAGGTTCAAATTGGCATATCTAGGAATTGTTTGTAAACATAACCTCAAATACCTACTTAAGTTATCCAAGCACTCGTTCCTCCTGCGTTCACATTCGCTCTCGTCCATTTCCGAGGAGTCGTCTGAGTCTGGCTCATCAGCCTCTTCAGCGCTGGAGTCACGATCAGGTCCTCGGGAGGATGCATTGGATCTCTCTGTATCACCCCCAGACATATCTCCATCGCCATCGCTGTCGCCTTCCACTTTCATTGATGGCATTTTGTCTAATTCGTACGGAAGATCACAAAACCAGGCTGCTGTCAAGATATTTTGCTCTAAATGTATTATTTTTTGTATTCGCACCCTTCTAAATAATATAACATCAAAATATGAAACGTCAAACAATACTGTCACTGTCATCACTATCGAATGTTGCCACTTTTGTTATTGTCCATTTTTGTATATTTTGAATACACAAAAATGCATTATCGATATCTTCATACAAAAATCATAAACAGCTATCTGTCACTCTGAAGCAAACACGGACTAAACAAAAAAATCAACAATATAATATTAATATTTTTTAATTTGAAAGTGAAAAAAAATACAATGAGGTATTAGAACTTTTCTTAGGTATAAGTTTAATTCTTAACTCTTGCAGGTATATTCAGCTCGGCCGTCTTTGCAATTAGAAAAATAAGACAATTAACGAAGATTAAATACATTTTAACGCTTTTATTTTAGTTATTTTCATAGTATTTTGTCTTACGTATATTTAGTATTCCTATGGGGCACTGCTGCCGAAGTTAGAATTAACTTCGGCAGCGTAATTTTTATTTTACAGAAAAGAGCTGTGCGGTCTATTTATAACTTAAAAGCTGAAGATTTTCTTAGAGATGTTTTTAAAGAAATTGTTTATTTAAAGAATACGTTTTTTCCTTCCATACTCTCCTGTTACTCGTCATCTCTGTACACACTCCCTTCTTCTCCATATCGTCTTTCACGCAATCCATCCATCTTTTTTTCGGCCATCCTCTACTTGTCCCTCCCTCCACTACCATACCTAGCACTCTTTTGGTCACGTGCCTTTCATTCCTCCTCATAACATACCCATACCATGACAGACGACTACCTCAATTTTTTTCTGTCACTGGAGCTACTCCTAACCTTACAATACATATTTAACTAGGGGCGCCAACAAACCCTCAATTTCGGCTCGCTGCGCTCGCGTAATCTCGGGCGTTTGCATATTGAGCGAAGCGAGCCCAGTGTATTCACTCATCGTTTCCCATTGACTTCAATGGGTAATCAGTTTTTTGACAGGACATTTAAAAAAAAAAAAATTTTTTGACATTTTTCAAAAAATTTTTTTTTAAAAAACCATCACCTAATGTGTGTCTTTTTGTTTGCAAAGTTTCATAATTTTCCGTCAAGTAGTTTTTGAGCCAATTCGTGACAAAGAATGCAAAAAGTCTCCAGTAAAACGCTCCGCTCACTTCGTTCGCTTCGCTCAATAACATAATATTTCTACACCATTATTTAAATACTTATATAAAAAACAGTGACTGACACAAGAAATATAAATTAACTCCAAATGCCTTAATTTCGTCTTCACAAAGTGATCAAATCCTTCATGGACTTGAGTGTACGCATTTATAGGTTCCACAAGATATCTTAGACCTTCCTTTTCTTAGTTTTAAGTCTAAAATTAAAAGTATCTTATTAAATAAATCTTATTATAGCAGTCAAATGTTTTTAGTTGATCGAGGTGTGTGGAGCTTAGGTTGTTGTTGTTAAATTTCTTTTAAAAAGACCCACTGCTGAATTTCTGGTCGTCTCTTCTTAGCAGAACAGCATTCCGAGCCGGTGGTAACTTATCACGGTCTGACTACATTGACCTTTCTAATGTAATGATTGACGATTCAAAACTGTGTGCAAGTAGGCACTTGAATAAATATATTTAGAATTTTTTAATTTTTTAAACAAATATAAATTTTACTCGGAAAAGACAAATAATCGTATTAATAAAAAGTAATGATAGTAATAAAGAACAAATAAATTATAAAGTTTCCATTGACTGGATTCCTCAAATTATAGGAATGGAATTGTTGAACAGAAAATTAAATAAAGATGTAGACTTAGAATAAACTCTATTATTGTAAAGTTTTATTTAAATACTTTAAGTTCTGCGAGAAAGAATAATAGATAATTAATATATGGAAAAGCTCCAATGACCAGTTGGTGTTTATTATTGTCCTGACTATCGTTACGTTTTTTCGATATCTGATATGAGTATTCTCTTCAACAACATATCATTCTTTTGGATTTTGCTTCTTTGAATCTTTTTGTATGGAATTTGGAAATATATGTATATTTCAATGTCATATGAAATGCTTCTTACTTTATGTACTTTATTTTGATCTTTATTATACTATTATACCCTGTTAACATTTTGTAGGAGGTAATAACAACGAAGACAAAACAATTTTCGTATAATTAATTTGACCAATACTTTAAGTGATAGTGCCTGATAGACCATGTTATTATCACCAAGGAGCCAGCAGTCCTGAGTTATGTTCAATTCACAAGTCCACCTCAGTTGGAGTCCAAATTATACCGATTTAATGGTAAGGGTAGTGACGATTTTCTGTATAACCAAAAGAAGTTGTAAATTGGCTGAATGGTGATAATGTCTTCTTAATTGGAAAGAACGGCATACAACGCTCATATCTGGGGTGTACAATATAAAGGTCAGTTTAAACTTTAAATTTTGCTGTGAGAAAAAATATTCCAGATATAAGAATATGTTTTTTAAATAAAACACAAAGTGAAACAAACATTTTATATGATATTAAATTTAATAGGTATTCTATTATTTACATTAAATTGTTCACTATTAACATGGTATTTATAATATTTATCATTCCGTCAATATATTTTATTTACACGACTATTTATTTATAAATTATATAATAATATCAATACTGTGAAGTTCAATAAATCCACATACAGGTGGCGCTCGGGACGTCTTTGTAACTTCGTAAATTTACAAAGAAATCGCGGACCATCACATAACATAGACACGAAATGAGAGAAAAAAAACTATACACGTTAGCACCTCCACAGGCTATAATTATTTAATTATTATTATTATATAATTATTAAAAAACGATACAATACCTCAAAATCAGCACACATTTATAATTTTAACGTATTTTATAATATAAAGTACATATAAATTTATTCAAAAATTGTGATAATTATAAAGTATATAGACAGTGACGCCACTGCGGTGGTATTTGGCACTAAACATTTGGAACGCACATCTCTATCTACTCACCCTTACCTTAGGTAAATATAAAGATAAATTTTTGAATTCGCTCTAATATATATCCGTTTTGTTCGTATCATTATTAATTTGTCCGTCTGTATCATGGCAACATTCGTTATTAGATTGGATAAACAACTTTTTTTTTTTAATTTCCTTAGTTCTTATAATCTGTCATAACAACGTCACCATGTCACAATTGACATTTGAAAAGCGGTAAATTGGAAATGTCAGACGTAAAACTATCATTAAATGTATATTAAAATGGTATATTCGACAAAAGGGAGATTAAATTTGGCAAAAATGTTTCATATATGAATACTATAAAAAGATATGTTATATAAGGTGATACGGGTTTTTTTTAAATATTGCTTCGTCTACACGCTATTATTATAACTGCGTTAGATGTGTGTTTTATATTATTAAAAACGTCTACCGCCGACCTTACGACCCACGAGGCTAGCTACTTGAGAAATTTTTGAAAAATTCCTATTAATATATCTTCTACGGTACAAATTTGGCAATAGAGAATAATTTTATTGTTTATTATTCGTCTTAAATACTTTCATAGTAAGTACATACTTACATATATAATGAAATATAAATTCCATCGCATTATTGTTGTTGGAGATTTTAAATACATTAATATTAATTCAAACGGTTAATTATTTAAAAAAATTGTCACATTACATTTTTAAAAACAATATCATCGTCATTTACGGTTAAAATTGAATTTCTAATAAAACATTAAAATAGTGACTAAAATATAATCATTTAAAGCTAGACAGCGATAAGGCAGTTCTATAGAAAAAAAAGTAAAACCGTCGACACGCGTGAAATTCCAAATTCGAATTTTAAAAATAAAATTGTCGACACGAAAACGTTACGGTAATAATGAACGACTAAATGGCGACGAGTCATCCGTTCGGAAACACGAACGGAGAGCAAATGTAAAACCATTTGCGTTGCGCCGACGTCGGGGGCGGGAGGGGGAGGGGGGCGCGGCGCCGTGACGTCACAACCCGCTAGGTCTGCTTGAGCCAGTGCGCGGGCACCCACTGCGGCTCGCGCTCCAGGCTGTTGATCTCGTTCAGCAGCTGCTGGTAGGCGCGCTGCGTGTCGTTGTTGATGATGATCATGTCGAACAGGTGACCCCACCTCAGCTCCATGTCTCTGGCCGTCGCTATTATCTCTTTCAGCTCCTCCTCCTGGAATTGATGGGATATAGTTAGGGGGAGGGTAGACCCAGGGTATGAATGAAGGGAAGCGACATACCTTAAAGGCCTCTCCGTTCCTGATCTTCTTCTGTCGTAACTTCTCGAGGCTGGGCGGTGCCACGAACACGGTGTAGGGCTTCAGGTCGGAGCCGCGGAGAATCTTCAAGGACTGCGGGTGCAGGTTGAGGACGCAGATCTTACCGGAGTTCACAACCTCACGGATCGCCTCCAGGGACGTGCCTGGAGTACGAAAAGTCGACAGATGAGTTACCGGAAGAGCTAAGAACTTTGTAAACAGAAAATACTACGAAATAAATATGATAGCATATAAAAGAAAGCGGTACCTATCTTGCACCTATGAAGGGAGGTAGATAGATGGTTGCGGTATTCAGATCACACACACTTGACATATTTTATACTACCGGCTATTTATTAAACGGAAACCAAATAATTATATCTCTCACCGTAATAGGCCTTCTCGTACTCCCCGTGCTCGACGAATTTCCTGTTCAGTATGTCGGCCTCGAACTGCGCCCGCGAGATGAAGTGGTAGTCTTGTCCCGCTGCCTCGTGGTCCTTGCGGGCTCGGGACGTGTCTGAAATTTAATTTAATCAAATACCTATTGCAAACTTTGTCACAACTTATATTATTATTGCAGGGTAGTTTAGAACCTGAAAACTTTTGATCACAAGTGGCAGGCACATTATAGATTTCATCAGTTGGTCCTATAGTTGGTCTATAGGTCTCCGCGAAATGAATACTGTTTAAGGATTAAATGTACTAGAAACCGAGAACCATATTCCATAAGGATTTTAAGGGAACGTTACCAATACAATTGTAATTGTAATAGCGAGTGAGGTAAGTGTTCAACTTTCAGACCTTGCAAGTTAAAACTTAAAACTGCAGGATATTAGTGAAGATTTGTCTTAAGGTCACTCCAGGGTACAAGATTTAGAGTAAAAGATGAATGAAGATAAGATCACAGAAAAATTACAACGGTTACTTCGGTTTCTATTATTTTGGAACGGATGAACTTAATCGAACAAGTTTGAATCTAAATAGATTCAATCGACAAAATTTCTGATCAAGCAATTAGGTAGTAACTGTAGTATTTAAATGTTACACGTAGTTTACAGGTTAAATTATTTAGCACACACCCAACCCATTCAACCCCCTCTCAACCCCCATTCAAGCCCTTCTTCACACGCGATGTATATGTTCGAGACCAACGTCATAATAGAATGTATGTAAGTACATGCACTACATTAACCTGTAAAACTAAGGGTCATTGGGTGATGTGTAGTGAGTACTCACGAGGCACGGCGGCGGCGAAGCGCGCGGCGTCCTCCATGAGGCGCTGACGCAGCTCGTGGCGCCCAATGTTGGGAGGACCGATGAGCACGATGGGGCGCTTGTGGGACGCGCGCGGGTAGTACAGCGCCACCTCCTCGTACGTCAGGATCTCCTCCGCCTCGAATTCTGGAGAAAGGTATATATAAGTTTGTCGTCTTCTTAGTACGTATGAGTATGCTTTAATGTTCGTGTGTTTGTGTGTGTGTATGTGTGTGTGTGTGTGTGCGTGTGTGTGGGTCGTACCGTCCGGTGCGGCGGAGTACAGCGGGTAGCCCGCCTCGCTGGTGGGTTTCCGTGGTTTGCGTCGCCGTGCGCGCGCGCAGAGCAGCGTGGCTCCCTTGCGGGGTCTGCGCGCCGCAGCGCCCGCCTCGCCCGCCAGGGACAGCTTCATGGACTCGCGTCTGCGGATGATGGCGACGTTAAAAATACTTATTTGTTTAACGGGCTCTATTCCCTTTGATTTTTTGGGAACTAACAAGTAAGAACTATCGTTTTTAAACTTCAATATAAAGTTAAATTCCGTTTTTTTATTATTTATCATTGAATTTCCATTCCATTCCATTCTGTTATTTTGACCATTATGATATACTATTAAATTAATTTCATTAATGATAAAATATTATTTGAATATTTATTTAGCTTTAAATTTAGTCACAAACTACTTAGACAGTAGTCTCTTAGTAATAGGTCAGAATGCTATAATAAAATTATTCAATAGTATATTAAATGTTAAATATAACACTAAGAAAAAGGAAGATTTAACCCATGAACGATTTTTAACCTTTTGATGGCGAAATTTAGGCGTTACAGAATTAATTTTATTTCTTGTATTTATAATATGTATAAGTAATATGTATTGAGTAGCGACTGTTAAAATACAAATTTCTGTAGAAACGTCTCCCGGGGAATCCCTAAGCTTTTAAGATAGAAATAGCACATACTTACAGCTATTTTGTAACATAAATATAGAATTAATTACGGAAGTACCTACTACCTATACTATGATAACTAAAATAAACGAGTCGAGACGTATTAGTGTCAGTTAATTGTCTTACTTTTTTAATAGCAAAGATATGGTCCTTATCTAAAGTTATACCTAAGAAAATTGTTGAGTCAGCTAGTTCTAACACTTCACTGTTATGATACAGACTGGATTAAAAAGTAAACTCAATACATTTAGTTCTCTTAGCATTTAAGATGAAATTATTAATTTCAAACCAAACTCGTCGCGTGTTCTTCACACGAGACGAGCACTGCTTACTTTGTCGTAATTAGTCCTGTTACAAAAAAGGACCAATCATTAATATAAAGTTATAATAAGAGGTAGCTTGTACGACAATGTTCTTAAATATTTTAGGGAAATTCCTATTAATTCCAGCCGCCATTCCATTTCCAGCCGCGGTTTGACACGTTCTATTAGTACTAAATATTTCTATATTAGATTACTCACTGATGCTGGAAGGCCTGACTAGGTATTAATCCTGCGAGAGTCTGATCCTCCTCTCCCTCACGGAAGGCCTGCCACCAGTTCGGGTCCTCTCGACTGATTACGTGCAAGACGTCTCCTTTTTGAAAACTGATACCTGTAAAAAAGTAACATATAAAATTTTATTCCTACAAGTACTATACCAGGAATCGATTTTACAAGCCTTTCAAAATGTACATAATTACAAACATACACCCGCCTCTTTGATTGGTATATTCGTACATCATACACCTCAACTCGCACAGTTTCCTGGCACACACACACACACTCTTTCAGCTCCCCCGGGTAACACACACATGTACACACTGACCCAGTTTCCTGCAAGGTCTCATCCATCCATGTAGATGTCATCCTCGGGGTTCGGAGAAGTGCAGTACCCCGCCATTCACCTAAATTTTTAGAGGGTGTAACACTGACCCAGTTCCCTGCAGGGTATGTAGACGTCGTCCTCGGGGTCGTAGTCGAAGTGCGCCCTGACGTGCAGTACCCTGGCGGCGGGCGGCGGGCGCGGTCGGCTGCGCGGCGCCAGCACCACGCTCAGCGTGCCCGCCAGCCCGCCCAGCACCTGGCACACCTCGTGCACCGACTTGCCGCGCATGCTCACGCCGTTCACCTCCAGCAGCTGGTGGGGACGTGACCTTTTAGTCCGCTTTTTACCGGTAGATCTACTACTTGCTACTTTACTGAGATTTACGTATCCAGATGGCAGTAACACTATTAAACTTTTTGTTTTAATTAACAATGATTTAACACTAAACATACCAAGTACCGGTCAAATTGAGCGTTCTTAAACTTTTGTAAAACTTACACATTCTTAAACGTCATAATATCGTTATCAAACTACATGACAATTCTTAGAATATGCATATAATATTTTCTACACTCTTTACTTTTAGTTATTCCCATTATTGCCTGCGTTATATAATAAAATAACTTTTAATTACCGGACAATTTGCAGTGCGGTAGGAACAGATATACAAGAATTGTCGGTAGATTTAGTGCTAAAAATCTTGATCAAGACATTTGTAATAATTAATGCATTTACGAGTACCTATAACGAATTATTTTTTTTCCAGGGCGACGGTTTATGAGCACTACAAGTACTACAGTACAATAGATATCGAGACGTAATATTCTAAAGCCTATTAAAATGAACTTACTTCATCTCCTTCGTGTAAGAGTCCCGACTTCTCGGCGGCCCCCCCTCTCACTATCCTACCGATAATCACCGCTTCACCTTCATTCCTCACCGTAGCACCTTTAAATTAAGTTATAGTTAAGTTACTTTTATTATTATAAGTAACACAATAACAGTTCTTATAAAACTTACCAAGCGGTTCGTTAGTTTTTTCTATTTTAATAATTTTAATATTTTCGCTAGAGTCATCCGGCGAGTTGGGTAGATATTTATCGTCTTTGTTGAGGCCAGTCTGTAACATTAGAGTCATTATTGAGCTGAGCGTAAGCGAAGCTCTTAACCGTTTGGGAGAACTTTTTTTGTGTTTAGTTGTCTCCAGAATGCGACGAGATAATTAGCTAAAAATTTTCTTATGTACGTTTGAGCCGAACGCGGATGTTATAGCGAAAACAGATTGAAAAAACGTTTAGCCATTCAAAAGTTATCAAGAAAAGTAGAAAGGAGAGGGGATTAGCTCAACACCCGCCGCGCACGGTTAGCGGATCCTAGTATACAAAAGTTACATTATAAAAAACAATACATATATTGATTAATGAAATATACCTTATTTCTCTTCCCTCTATTGAAACACGAAGGATCTAGTAGCGCGGCCGCCTGGTCGTGAGCCTGTATGATGCTCTCGAGTTCTAAGCCGCCAAGTATGGACAGCAACTCTGCCGCGATCGCTGACGTCTCACCTCCTGACGCCGTATGGGAGCCTAGTACATCTATACACTGGAATACATGCTTAGTTAGTATAAAATACTAATCTCGAGTTATTGAGATAGCCGCTAAGTATGGATAGCGATTCTACTGCGATTGCTGATGCTTCACCTCCTGATGCCGCATGAGAGCCTAGTACATTTAATTAGTATAAAAATTTCTTAAATTACTTACATCCTTTAATCGATCAGTAGCCCGATGTGTCTGGGGAGGTGATAGTCCAGGTCGCTTGTGTCTGACCGCAGTGAGCACTGCAGTCCTGGTAGCCAGGGCTGTTCTCAATGCTGGGCAGAGCAGCACCCCCGCAGCCCCGGCTACTCTCGCCGCTAGAGCGCTTTCACCGTTAGACCCAAGCGCTTTCTGTACCCTTGATAGCGCTGCACATACTTCTTGGTAGTCTAAAATATATATATACATAATATATATTTTTATTCCAAAACAAAATTAAGTAAATAAACAAACATTTCCTTCTCAACATTAAAAATTTTCAACTTTACGGATACCCAATTAAAAGTTTTCAAAGAACGGTCATATCGACGGATATAATGTTATCGCGATTCGGACTTTACTACAATACCATTGCAGTTAATTAATATTAATTGAGAGTTTATAATTTTAGATCGGTTTGTTATCTATCGGATAGCTTCGACCTATCCGTCATAAGCGATTGAACGATTGCCCGGTGGAGTGTGAGGAGCCTGCGGTGGACGAGCTGTTATAATTGGTTTACACCCAGCTGATAGCTGACTTACTTACAGGAAATTAATATACTTCTATTTTATTGTTGTATTAATAAATTATTTATAGTTAAACGTGGATTTATTTTAAATTTTTAATCTTAGTTTAAATATATATTATCGGAGTAATTTATTTTTTTATTGCAAACACGGTACTGTTTATTAAAATTCTAGAGAATATCAACGTTATTATTAGTTGCGGTTGAGTTTCGTATGTTTAAAGCCATTTTTACACACACGCACACACGAACACACACACACACACACACATTATTATAGTTATTTATATAAAAAAAAATTAAATACACGATGAAGTATTTTCAGTAACTGTATGTAACAATTTTATAATCAAATCAGGTGGGTGGAGTGGGAGGGGGGAGGGGGTTAGATAATGTTTAAAACAATATTATTACAAAACAAGGAGACATACCGACGAGTGCATAGAGCTGCGCGACCTCGTCCGCGGCGTCCTCCTCGTAGGCGTCATTGATGAACGCTGTCCCGGATGGCGGGTTGGACTCTAGGGCTTGCAACTTGTGCGACCCTCGGAGGGAAGTTCTCAGGAACTCATTCTGGGCTGCGATTCGTTCCTCCGCTTCTTTGCGTTGACGAAGCTGCTCCTGTAACAAAGATGAAACAATAAGTACCTAAAACATTTTCACTAACGAATACCTACTAACATAACTTAATTTAATAACATAATAAAGGATCAGGGTTATAATAAAACACTAAGAAAATAATTATTTTACAAATCCCAAATAAAATTTTCAGTTTATCAGCGGCGATAAAACATTTCACTCGGCTCGTCTGCCGTCTGAAGCTATTAGTATTAGTATTAGGGATGCGAATAAATACTTCACTTACTCGATACTTTCCTTCCGATACTGTGTATTTTTAATATCGATACTTTGATAGTAGTATCGAGTAGGTATCGGTCAAAAGGACTTTTGCTTTTGACTCATACCTACCCGATAGTATCGCATTAAGCGCTTCCTAGTCCTAGTTTGTTTCCAAGCTAGTTTGCCTTTCCCTTAGCATAATAAATTAATTGCCACTCAAAGACTATATTTCGTCGTATTTTTTTTAATTATCATATAGTAATTCTAACCTTTAACCTAGCACTGGTCGGAGTATTACAAAATTTTTGAGAGCACCACAAAACCTGTTTTTTTTTCATAAATTATTTTTAAAAAATCCTCATTATTGAGCTGAGCGTAAGCGAAGCTCTTAACCGTTTGGGAGAACATTTTTTGTGTTTAGTTGTCTCCAGAATGCAACGAGATAATTAGCTAAAAATTTTCTCATGTATGTTTGAGCCGAACGCGGATGTTATAGCGAAAACAGATTGAAAAAATGTTTAGCCAATCAAAAGTTATCAAGTAAAGAAGAAAGGAGAGGGGCTCAGCTCAACACCCGCCGCGCACGGTTGGCGGATCCGAGTATATTGGTATAATGTCAATATTCGTATTCGTATCGAATAGATACTCCTGTAGGTATCGATACTTTAATACCGATACAGTATCGATTAAAAGATGCTGTTAATCTAAACGATTTATTAGGTAATAAGTATTGTTTGAATGTTAGAGGGTTTAATTGGATTTTAGGATCTTAATTAATTGTGACCAATTAGTTCTGAGGCAACCGACCGAAGGGTTTACAATTTATATTTATATAGATAATATATTTATCTTAACTGGAATTGAATAAAAATACGAAACAATAAAATTACGAAATTTCCTTATAAATTACTTACGAGTTTTATTGTATTTTAAAGGATTATGAGTTAATTATTAATATAAGAATAACACTCACCAAATAACATTTACATTATGATACATATTTCATAAAAAAAGTATCAAATCAATTTATTCTTAATCACGGAATAAAATTTTTTTTACCAGTCAAAACGTTAAATTTATACATTTTATTTTCTTAGTGTTGAATACTCAATCCTTAGGTATGAAATATAATAATAATAGTAACAACATACAGACAAGTTGGTACTAATTGTTATATATATATATTATGGCAACTAGTAAATAAACTAAAATCAAATAAAACTGAAGACACAAAATCCTTAAGAAAGTTTATAGTTAAAATTAATCTTCAATAGATTTAAAACATACACAGAAACATATATTATAGATATATATATATATATATATATATATATATATATATATATATATATATATATATATATATATATATATATATATATATATATATATATATAAATAATTGTACAAAAGCAAGAACGTAGCATGATTACGTGTATGTATATTTCTCTAATTGTTCCCTTTGATATATTAATATTAAAGGCTGTGAATGAGAACGCTGGTAGTATTGAAGAAAAGCTACTGCTTTGAATAAAAATGTTTTCTGTGAAATTTATATTTCTTACGTAAATATAAGGGCATGTACACATAAACTTTCTAAACGCGTCGACGACTCGCCTCTTGTCTAGCTTTAAAAAAGCTGGTAGTATCCTTGGAAATAGTTAAGGGCGCACTCCAACACAGGTATATAAGTATGCACTTATATACCTACAAAACTGTGTATAGAAGCCCTTACAAATTCTAATCTTAATATTATAAATGTACAAAGAAGTCAGTCAAGTTGATTCTGACGCGAGTCGACTCGTATAACAAAAAAGTGTGTAAATGGCCTAAAGAATAATCTTCGTTAAATTATTGTTACTAAAAACTATTTCAAACATTATTCTAAAATACTTCATCATATATTAAGCATGTAAATGTAAAAGGACATTTAATTATTGAGCGAAACAAGCAGAGCGAACGGAGCGCTCTACTGGAGACTTTTTCACATTCTTTATCACGAATAGGCTCGAAAACTACTTAACGGAATTATGAAATTTTGCAATCAAAAAGACAAATTAGGGAACGGATTTTAAAAAAAAAATGAAAAATTTTGTCGAAAAAAATTTTTTTTTAATATCGTTTCAAAAAAACTGATAACCAATTGAAGTCAATGGGAAACGATGAGTCATTACACTGGTCTCGCTTCGCTCAATATGCAAACGGCACCCGAGATTTCGCGAGCGCAGCGAGTCGAAATTGAGAGTCTGTTGGCGCCCCTAGAATAGTATTTTCATTATTTATATTAACTTTACATCCATTCTCAAAGGACACTTAGCTTTGAACTAAAACAGAATGAAATATCAACACAATCGTTTTAGATGTTTCCACTTTGAGAAGAGTTAAGATCCTATCTACAACAAACTAAAAATTAAAACTATATTTGAGTATGAGTTTTATCAATAAGCATTTAACACAACCGCATTATGTAATTGCCTAAAGAATAAAATGTTTAAAGCCAAAAAACTAATATTTCAGCAGATTTTCTCCATCTTATTTCTAACTCCATTGCTTTTTTTATCTGTATATTATAGTAACAATGTAATTAATGTCGAAATGTGGTTGTGTGTTTGTATGTGTTATATAAAACCGCACGAGAGTCCGCTAATTAGTAACACTTTGAAGTCGAATTCCCCTTCGTTAATACTAAGTTGCATTTAAACTTTTACATACATACATTTAATCATACTTATTTTTAATTAAGGCCGGGTTGAGGCTTTTAATTAAATTTTTAATTGCTCAAATAGGACGTGTGTAGAGATTAATTTGACACATTCATAATGTATCTTTTAAGATATCATTTATATATTTATTTATTTATCTTCACGCCATATCCCTTGCGTGGTAGCCAGAGACGACGGAGCGCCAAACGCTACGGTCCCTGCATACCATACCTCTTTCGCCTCGGCCACAGACATCAACCTCTTCATACATGCCCTCCGGAAGTCCTCGTGCTTTTTACGTGACCTTTTTCCAGTATCATAGATACTGTGTTTTCGAAGGTCACTCGAGGCCTCCCCCTGTCTATCTTACCGCTCACTTTTCCTATATAAATCTTTTTTACCATTCTTTCATCACTCATTCGTTCGACGTGCCCAAAGCACCTGAGCACGTTCTTCTTCATTCTCACCGTAACATCTTCGCTAGTATCTGTCATTCTGTGGATCTGTTCATTGCGGATTCGGTCAATTAGACTGACTTCGCATATTCTGTGAAGGGATCGCATCTCCACAGCATTTATCTTTCTTACATTCTTTTAAGATATCAACTACCTTTTAAGATATAAAAGATACGCAACCTAAACATTTTTACTCACCGAATAAGCCTTTATCCTTTCTGGGTCAACGTCGTGTTGGGATCGCGTCTGCGCGCGCGGCGACGACGATACCATGATCGATGGATCACGATCTATAGATCACGTCCACGTTAACTGTCATCCGCATGCCAATATCAACACATGCCACTATAATTGTATATTTTATGTTGAATGTCTGGTTTTTATATGAGGTCTGTGTTATGCAACAACCAACTGGGGTTTTTAATTTTTTACATTTTGAATGTAAATATATATAATATAAGTATCCGTAATAAAAAATTAGGTAACCTTGCGACACGCGACATATATACGAATGTAAATATATATATATATATATATATAATATTAATTAAATTATATATATATACAATACGAATAGATGTCGTCTGAAATCCGAAATCTTTTTATTTTATTAATTGCATTAATTGTATGAAACATTCAATTATTCCAGTCATTTATATTCATTGGAACAATTGCAGTAACAGTTATATTATTATGAGGATAAAATGACTTAAAAATGTAAAACACACACCTATAGTGAAAAAAATATATATATATTATAATATTTTACGGACACGGACACATGTGTTGTAAATATAATTGAATGTAATGGTTAGAATACATTGATTGATAGAATATAGTATTTGATTAATTATTAGTTTTTTTAAGTAAAGCCACACTCCTCAACTATGTGTGTGTCTGTTTGTAAAGACGATTTTTATAAACATTTTAAATCAAACAACTACAGTTTTAAACTTGTTAATCATGTTTAATCTATGGTTATTATGGTTCTGTCGTCAAGTCCTAGAGGGCGCCACAGTGGTAAAAATATAAAAATGTCTATTTTTATAATTCATGTATAAAAACTGACAAAAAAAATGATTATTTGAATTTTCCATACTAATACTAACCGGCACTGCATGAGGACTATATATTTAATATAATTATTATATTTCCAATTTTACTTATTGAAAATTAATTATTAAAAGCATGAGGACCCCCCGGAGGGCATGTATGAATAGGTTGATGTCTGTGGCCGAGGCGAAAGAGGTATGCAGGGACCGTAGCGTTTGGCGCTTCATCCTCTTTGACTACCCCGCAAGGGATATGATAAATAAATAAAAAAAGTACAATAAATAAATATATATATGTCTCAAAAAGATCAATTTAAAGACATAAATTCCAAACAGTGACGTCACTAATAAAATAATTCGTCACAAGATAACGCAACACAACCTTGCGATTCGTCGCGCGTCAAGGCTGTACTTATCTCAAACAATCAACCAACCATCCAATCAACTCATGGATATTCCATTTCATATGATATCTGTTTTGTAATTTCACTTTCATATAAAGAACACATCCAAATATATATCTTAAAACTCCTTGTTTTAAGAACACAAATTGCAAAATTAGGACAAATTGCAAAATTGCAAAAATTAAGACAAATTGCAAAATTGAGACGAGATCAAAACATACTTGAAGTTAAAAACAATATTTTATGTTGTATGTTCGTTTGTTTGCAAATAATATATATGTATATATGTTAGCCCCAAATTTTTGGTTTAATAAATAATTGGATAAATAATATTATTATAATATATAAAAACAGTTATGTCTTTAAATTGATTTATACACATTTATTTACTATTAATTTTTTATCATATTTATTATGGAAATCACTAACTTTTTTTCATTAATATTTATGATATAACGGGATTAAAACCAGAAATGATAATATATATTAATACACCTCGTATATATATATTTTATGTAAGAGGAGGGCAAACAAGCTGGCGGGTCACAGATGATTTGTGATCACCGCCGCCCATGAACTCTAGCAACATCCGAGGATTTACAAGATCGTTGCCGGCCTAGGCGGTGAGAGTAAACGCCTTTTTTGAAGGTACCCATGTCGTACCAATCTGGAAATACCGCCGAAGGGAGTTCGTTCCACATTTGAGTGGTACGTGGAAAAAATGTACTTGAGAACCGCATAGTGGAGGATCGCCACGTATATGTAAAATAATAAATATAAATATTCAATTAAATAGAATATATTATGAATTTTTAATTAGATGTACTCACGTTTGGATCGACTAGTTTAAGGATCCGTGACCATGAGCTGGGATCATGAAGAAACCATGATATGCACGGAACCCGAATGTATGTATATATAATTGAGGTGAGCGTAAGCGAAGCTCTTAACCGATTTGAATGAAAATTGACAGAGCTGTAGAGCTTTGAAATGGGCATGTTGAAAAAAAAAACAAAATTAAAATATCTCATTCCGTTTAGAAATGATGGTCAAAAAACTGTTTCTCCCATAGACTTAACGTTATCAGAACCTCCGCGCGCTTGTATATCGTCAACCTAGAAATAGTATTATAAACAAATAAATATATATATATATATATATATATATATATTTAATAGAGGATTCAAAAAGAGGAGGGGTCTCAGCTCAACTCCCGCATCGCGAGGCGGCGGGTCCTAGTAGTGATCACGGAGCACTTTATATAGAAAACATATATTAATTAGTATTCAGCTAGTCGGTCTGTACGGTTGTATCTGTTTCGGATTTTCCAATGACGATATCGTATTTTCCCGATTACATTTTCAAGAACTCATTGAATATTCGAATATCAAATCATTTCTAAGTTAAGACGTATTTTTGAAAAACAAATAAACATATATATATATATATATATATATATATATATAATTTAACTATCAACTACTCAGTCGGTTTGTATAAAATTTGTAACTTGGAATATATATATATATATTTCAAAGACGTGTAACCAAAAGAGTGCTGGGTATAGTAGTGGAGGGATGGACAGGTAGACAGGACGGCTGAAAAAAAGAATGGATTGCGACTTTATGGAGAAGAAGGGAGTGAGTGTGTACAGAGATGACGAGTAACAGGAGAGTATGGAGGAAAAAAACACATATACATTTATATAAAATTCCCAAATCTTATCTGCATTGTTACGAACGAGAGCCGATAACGGAGAACGGGGACGATAGTATTTATCAATACAGATTATTATCTAAATATATATATATATATATATATATATATTAAAATATAAGACTCATTAGTCATGCTATGCTTACTTCAATTTGGAATGACTAGAGATCGTAGGTTCGAATCCGAATTGATAAATTAATACTGGATAGATATATATATATACTACTTGTATTTATTTATGAAGATTATGAAATATTTTTATCGAGGTCGTGGGAAAAAAAAAACGGAGAATGTCACCTTGAATTCAATAAACTTATAGACGATAAAGATCTTAAATAAATCTAATAAATATTATAATTAAAATAATATTTATGACTATATATGTAGTCTGAAAACACTAAGTAAGTCAGTAAGTAGCTTAAAATAATTGAGTCATTAATAATAATTAACCTCCTACAATCAAGTATTTTAATACCAACCGATAGTGTTGATAATATTGACATAGTCTATTACCTGTCTCTCCCTGTATCCATTGCACAGACAGAACTGTTTAAGTCTATCCACCGACGTGCAACATTTCGACGTATCCAGTAGATACGCGTTCAGTGTCTGGACAATTTTCGTCATTTTTTTATATATATAACAAATCACATTTTTTCACCGAATTTTTTTCTATAACAAACAATTGTATTTTTCACGTGTGAGTTGTCGGGTAAGTGTGTACACACTGCCTTATCAGCCGGCTATCTCGATTCAATAGTTTGTCACGGAGATATTGTTCTGATGTTGATAAGGACTATATTACAGTGGGCGTATGCTTCTTTGTTTCATGAACGTCAGTTTGCCATTATTTAGTTATGCAAATTTCAATCTATTGTGTTACTTGTATATTTGGGGATATGTTCTACAAGGTCGTATACATATTAAGAAAAAAATAATAATTTAAATTCAACTTACAATATAACATAATCGGTAATTGTTATGAAAAAAATGTAGAACAATTCATACATATATAAATCTATAATTAAATCATAAAAAGAAACACAATTAAAGTTTTAGTATACATAAAATACATTAAACAAAATGGCGGACATTTTAAACGACAGTTTAAAAATGTCAGAAACATTACGCTCACTCGTATTCAATTTAAAAATATTCTAGATATGTTCCATTTCAATGTTCTTTGTGGGTACGGAATGAATAAAGGCTTTGAATTTTTAAAACTCTCGCTCAATAATACGTCACAGCCGGGAGGTTGCGTCAATTGTGACGGATGAGAACTTAGCTACCTTAATTATATCGTTATAATATAAATTAACCATTTTTTAAAGCGTATTTTATATGAATAAACTAAAGCCATTTTTTTTATAAATTATTAACAGATTAGGTGAGCAGTATTATACCTAAATTATCTTTTTTAATCGTATTTAATATGAATAAACCGAAGCTGTTTTTTTTATAAATTAAATAACAGATTAAAATAGCAATATTATACTTAAATTACCTCTTTAAGCGTATTTAATATGAATAAACTGAAGCCATTTTTTTTTAATTATTAACAGATTAGATGGGCAATATTATACTTAAATTACCTCTTTTTTAAGCGTATTTAATATGAATAAACTGAACCTTTTTTTTTTAAATTAATTTAATAAGCTTAGATGAGCAATATTATACTTTAATTACCTCTTTAAGCGTATTTAATATGAATAAAATGAAACTAAATAACAGATTGTATTAGATAATTTATAAATTTAAATTCATACTATTTTTAGAACGGCAACCGTAGGTCAACAGGTAAGGCAGTATCTAGGTTACATAGAACATGTCTTGGAGTACAACTTGGTATTGAGAATATGAAATGCAAACGCACTAGCATTACGCGTGTCTTTGCTTACCTATTTATATAAAAACATCTATAATTAAAAATGAAACAATATTATAATAATCTAGAGCTAATACATTACGCGTGTCTTTGCTTATATTTTATATAAAAAAACAAGATTTATAATTAAAAATGACACAATATTATAATTAAAGATTACATTATAATTATCTAGAGCTATAATAATCACAAAAAATGCTTTTGAGGTAAATTTCGCAGAGTAGAGATAATTTTAAAAAGAAGTCCAAAACTCTCCCGCAGGGGTAGAGTAAATAGAGTCTCAAATAAAAGTTGACTAACCTTTCCAAGGGTTGTATGGGGTCCGGTGTATTTTTATTTATTCGCAAAGGTCTGGACCGAAGTAGATAACGTCCGGGATACGGACTCGCATAATTTATTCCGAACCCCGAAGTTGTTAAGTTATTTATTTATACGTTGAAAGGTATATATTTTTAGATAAATATTTGTTAAAATTTTTTTAGATCAAACTTTTTATATTTAACATTTTTTATATATTTTTTTTTATTTAACATTTTTTAGATCAAATTCTTATCTTTAACATTTTTTAGATCAAAATTTATGAAGAAAAATATTTGTATGTGAGAAATATTTCAACAATTCGGACAAAAATAAATTATTTGCTTAAAATAATAACTCAGTTTAAATAAAACAAAACAGAATATTTCTTAAGTTGTATGAAAATAATTTTCTTAAGTGAGCACAAAGTGATCCGATACATCATATTAAAATATATACATATATAAAATATACAATATGATGAAACAACTAAAACTTTTAAAGAATTCTAATTAAATTTACTTACATACGCTTCCTGAGAGGAATTTTCATTACATTTTCCCGACTTCACGACAGTGACAAACGATTTGGCGAAAAAAATCTTCACAATTTTACGATACATTAAATATTTAATAAAAAAAATGACTTTTAACAAAATAATAATAACAATAAACCCACGATATAATGCTCGTTAAATTCCTAACTAAAGATTGGTTCGCACGTCCGACTCTTTTCTTTCGCCAAATAAAACCAAGCCCGAAGCCAGCACCAGCAGTGCTGGGTTTGAATAAAACATTTCTCAGCTTATTAATATTACAGCTGACTTTTGTAAGAACCTCGTAACGACACCACTAATTAAATGATATTATGATCGAACTATATATATATATATATATATATATATATATATATATATATACTTTTAATATATATCAGTTCATTTAGTTACATATTTTATTTATAATATATCTTCAAACCCGACAACCCTAGTGGAGGCAACAAACCAAGAATAATCGTATTAAACCCAGCACCAAATATATAAACCAATAGCAATTCACGAAATGTTCAAATTGTTGTAATATTATGTTGGAAATTCCTTAGGGATCGTGGTTTCCTAGGTTTATGTACGTCATGTAAACGTCTTATGTACAGACGGTAGCCTTATTTATTTTATACTAGTATTTCATAGAGAAACTTACATTTAATAATATTAGTATGACCACATTATATATATATATATATATATATATATATATATATATATATATATATATATAATATTTTGCTTTTTCACTTATATAAATGGTGTCAGATTATACATTTTGAAATATGTAAATTAAATAAAATATATATTATATATAAATAATTATTAAATATAAAGAGAAACTTAAAGTAAACATCTTAATAAAAATGGAATGGAATTTCGGACTTTTTACTGAAGTAGAGACAAATTTAACAACAATTAAGTATTATTAGGTCTTTAACACTAAACCTACCAAGTACCGGTCAAATTGACCGTTCTTAAACTTTTGTAAAACTTACACATTTTCAAACGTTATAATATCGTTATCAAACTACATGACAATTCTTAGAATATGCATATAATATTTTCTACACTCTTTACTTTTAGTTATTTCCATTATTACCTGCGTTATATAATAAAATAACTTTTAATTACCGGTCAATTTGGCGGTGTGCAGTAAGAACAGGTACACAAGAATTGTCGGTAGGTTTAGTGTTAAGAACGCAATCAATAATTTTGATAAATTTCAAACAATTATACGTCCTTTTCACGCAAACGTATTTCTGACAAGCGTAAAAAGGACAGTAAAAATTTACTATTGTTTGTATCTGTCGCCATGGTGACGGACGGACGGACGGACGGGCACGTACTTCCCGCTTCCTGTCTCAATGTATTCATTCTTGATCAATTGTATGAATTTAAAACTTAACCTTTGACCGTGAATTGAATTAAATATAGATATGTACATATACATATTACTCTCACACACACTCTCATAATAACTAGGATCAGCCGTCCTTCGCTGCGGGAGTCAAGCTGAGCTCCCTCAGTTTTTTGACCATAATCTCTGAACGGAATGAGATATTTTAATTCTGTTTTTAAAAACATGCCCATTCCCAAGCACTACAGCTCTGCCAATTTTCATTCAAATCGGTTCAGTAGTTTTTATGTAATGTTGCTTCAAAATTTGAAGAACACTTAAGATCTTCGCTTACGCTCCGCTCACGACTCAATACGAACAGTTTGATAAAATTTAACATATTAAAGATATACGAAGATAAGGAACAAACGACGTACATTATAAAATGTAATATAACCAAAGAAAATATACATAAGATATTCTAAGAAAGAGAACAAAAGATTAAATCAATAAAAACACAAAACTATGATTCGAACGAACAATGCAAGGGAATGTAACAGATAAGTGTATGAAACTTTTGAATTCAATACTGTCATATATAACTAACTAACTAACTAACTCTGCCTTTAAAATGTATGTAAATGTAAATGATGTGTTTAAGATTATAAAGATGATATATTTGGGTGTAAATTGAAAATTTCTAGAAAAAAATCCCTTTATCTTTATTTTTATAGCTGAAAAGTGTTGCTGTTTTACTATAAAAATGGGTAAAATCCTACATAACATAGTATAGTAGTTGAGTAAAGCAATTTACCACTCACTGACTTATCACGAAATCTCCGAGACTATCTGTCCAAGTAACTTAAAATTTTACATAGTTACTTCTTTTGTGACGTAGACGTTCACTAAGAACGGATTTTCTAAAATTCCTATCACAACAGATTTCAACTTTTTGCATTTCGACAAATTTTAAATATATAGGACCTATACACGGGGGTAAGAGTTACTATAGCAACGGTTACGATGACAACGGATAATATAACAAAGGTTACCATAGCAACCTAAGTTCACATCCAAATTAATAGTGTGCCCAGCGAAGCGGGAGGGAATAAGCTAGTTCTGTCTAACTACTATAGCCTTACGTAATTCAACTTGTCAATCGTCTCACAAATATTTGTTATTTCTCACGGACATGTTAACTAACAAACGGAAAACGTATAAGGGATTGTAGCATTAAAAACATTGTAATAGAGATCTGAATCGCTTGACACTTACATTGTTGTTCTCATCACTATCGATTTGAACAATCGATGACGTCACAGCTATTTCAACACTTACTCATTTAGTACACTAAGTATGAAGCGACCGAATATGGAGAGTTATGAGACAGATAGAGTGAGTGAGTGAGATAGAATGAGTTGTTATTATTTAATCGGTTTATTTTACATATTGTTATAAAGTATATGTACTGACTAGCCCTTCAACTTCGACCTCACCAAACGTGGATTTGCTTCAAATATCTTTGTACTTTATTTTTATATATTTTTACATAAATCGTTATATAAAATTAATTATTACTTCAAAATCTGCTTCAATTTATAAAACCATTAAAGTAATGATGAATTTTGGTAGAAACTATTTAATTAGAGACTCAACGAGATCATTTTACGACATATATATATATATATATATATATATATATATATATATATATATATAGCCGGCACTGTTATTAAGGGTTTATTATACAACGTACACAAGAAACATAAACCTGTGTGCATAACATGAATTATGCAGTATCATAACATTGTTTGATAAGAGTAACGAAAAAATATATATTCGTAGTTAAATATCGGAATAATACACTTATTTTCCTATTAATATTTATACTATTTATGTTTACAAAAAACGACACAGGAATTATTGAGCGAAGCGAGCGTAGCGAACGGAGCGTTCTACTGGAGATTTTTTCACATTCTTTGTCACGAATAGGCTCGAAAACTACTTGATGGAAAATTATTAAATTTTGCAATCAAAAAGACACACATTAGATAATGGATTTTAAAAAATATTTGAAAAAGGCGTTTTGAAGAATAATCGTCAAAAAACTGATATCCCATTGAAGTCAATGGGAAACAATGAGTCATTACATTGGACTCGCTGCGCTCAATATGCGAACGACACCCGAAATTTCGCGAGCGCAGCGAGTCGAAATTGAGGGTCTTTTGGCGACCCTAGTTAAATACAAGACTGTATATATAAAAGAAAATTAGTATAGTATTATGTCATCAACATTCACGATCCTTGAAACCTTTCTACATCCACGTCATATATACTTTTGAGATTAAATGATTAATATATATATATACATATACATAAAATAAGTCGAGATGAACAGTCTATATTTCCTGTTAGATTAACACTCTCAGAATAGATTCAAATCTAATATGTGTATAAAAGTTAGAAATGTCCCACGTAACGTGGGCGTGTTTGAGAGTAGGTCAGCGATACTGAACCGGTCCGGTCCACGCACACTTGTTGCTTACAATACAATACAAGAGTACCATTGCTATCTTGTTTACTTATTTTGAATGCGAAACTTTGTATCTCATCATCATAAGATTTTTATATATTATTTATTATTGAGCTGACCGTAGGCAAAGCTCTTAACCGTTTGGGAGACCTTTTTTGTGTTTAGTTGTCTCCAGAATGCGACGAGATAATTAGCTAAAAATTTTCTCATGTACGTTTGAGACGAACGCGGATGTTATGGCGAAAACAGATTGAAAAAATGTTTAGCCATTCAAAAGTTATCAAGAAAAGAAGAAAGGAGAGGGGCTCAGCTCAACACCCGCTGCGCACGGTTGGCGGATCCTAGTTTTAGTATAGCCTTCCATTCATTAGTTTACACGTCTAACTAGTGTTTATATAAAATATTATATTATATTAAAAGTTCGGTATTTAAAATGCTCTGCATCAATTTCATTGGGGTGAGGGGGGGGAAGGGGGGTTATATCTTTATCAATAACAGTTGATAAAATGTTATAATAGTTCTTTAACACTTAGTAAATTTTCCGTGTTCACTAATCGTTTATCCCAAAGGAATGTTTACCTCCCAAGATGTCTCCCTTCGTGGTCCAGTTAAGGATATCAAATATCATTGGGGCTTCATTACATTTTTTATTGGACCCTTTTGTGGTTTAAGTAACACTCAATATTGTAGGAAAATGATTTTTTAACAAAAACAATATGTCACCAGGAAAAATCGCAATATTATGAGCGTTTGAAAAATATCCTATTTTATTTTTTTTAATATATATATATATATATATATATATATATATATATATATATATATATATATTGAAAGAAACACGATCAGGACTCAAACCTGCCACTTCTGATATCCCTGACCGTGTTAAATAAATTAATATTTAAATCAAACTAACACGGTTAAACATGTTTATGGCAGTTTAAAATATTTAACTATTAAATTTTCTTACTTCACCTAAGTAGAAAGTAATTTATATATTATTTTATATATAATATATAATATGTAAACATATATTTAAAAATCACTTCACTTCATTTGGACTAATATAAACAGATAGAAAAAAATACTGATCATAATGACAGTTATTTTATCTTATTTTAATAATGTATATATATATATGACTAGATATTCCACACAGACGTCCCACATACAAAAAAATATAATCATTAACACCGGTTTTACACGTTTTAATGATAACATAAGAACTGGTTCGCTCGTATTATCGGAACAACTTAAAAAAATAAACCTTCTTAAAAACAGTTTTTATTATATACATATTAAAATATTTAGTTTAAAAGACAATACTTTCTAGTACCATAATAATATTAATTAGGAAACTTCTTCAAATATTTTTCTTTAAAAAAAAATCTGTATTTCTGGAAATATATCGTGACAAAAACGAAATATATAGACAGATCTCCATCAGTTTACGTCATTTTCATTTAAAATAAACACAGCAAAATAACAAGTACCTACATTTATTATTCATACGAAGTAACTATTTTACATTTCGTTACGTAGAAAGTTTTAGGTTATTCTTTATTTACAAACGTATATTCAGATTGCGGATCACGAATGGAAAGTTGAAATATTTAAATGAAGGTACGAATATTATGTCATACTCATTATAAGATGTTGGTTTAATTAGTACGAAGGTAACAGTCAGCAAGATTTTTTGACAAACCTTCGACTGTCATTCGTGGTCCAAGTCAAAAGCTATAGCGTTGAATATATATATATATATATATATATATATATATATATATTAGGAAGTTACCAGTGCACAAGAATTTGACAACCCTTCGACTGTCATTTGTGGTCCAAGTTACAAGCAATAACATTGAAAATATATATATATATTAGACGAACTACAGATGTTAGTTATTGGCATTTACGGCTAAGAAAAAAAAAGGGAAAAATTATTTAAATGATCCATACTTTGCGTTATTTGTAAATCTCTTCGTAATTATTTATCAAATTGTATTAAAAACTACATAATAATGTATTATGAATTTTAATTTATTTATCCAGTATTTGATCTAATGACTAATAGAAGTCAAGTCTTTGACACTAAAAAGTGAGATCCGAGATGGTATCAAGATTTTGTTACAAATTAAACATGATATAAGATAACACTGATGAGTAGTTTCTTAGAAGCCATCAAAATTGACATTTATTTCATAACACAGGCACACAAAAAAAAAAAAACGTCATGAACCAGAGAGGAGACCCCATTATTCCTAGGTTTTTGGGATCGCTGAAACCGAATATGACAATAAAAACTAATTTTAAATGCCAGTTTTCCCGCTAGCACCCCCTTACTACCTCTTAAGGGGTGAAAATTGAAATTGTTGTAAAAAGTCAAGATAGATGTGTCTTTCTACGTTTTTTGGGATGCTGAAACCGAAAATGATAACTAAAAATAAATTCATGACCACTATCACCCCCTACCATCCCTTACAGGGGGTGAAAATTTCATTTTTTTTCTATAAAATCAAGACAGATGTGTAGTTCTACGTTTCTTGGGATGCTGAAACCGAAAATGATAACTAAAAATAAATTTATGACCACTATCACCCCCTAATACCCCTTACAGGGGGTGATAATTTCAATTTTTCTATAAAATCAAGATAGATGTATATTTCTACGTTTTTTGGGATGCTGGAACCGAAAATGATAACTAAAAATAAATTCATGACCTCTATCACCCCCTTACTACCCCTTAAAGGGGGTGAAAATTTCAATTTTTCTATAAAATCAAGATAGATGTGTATTTCTACGTTTTTTAGGATGCTGGAACCGAAAATATGTAAATTTCTATGTTTTTCAAGATGCTGAGAGAAAAAATGATTATAAAGTATATGGTAACCTTATTGTATGCATATATTTGTTATTATGATACTAAGACTGAATCATGATTTTTGTCCTATTCTTAACAAGTTGTTTCATTTTTGTTTTTTTTTGCTTTCTATTTAATTCTGTTTATCCTGTTATCCATCCGGCAGTCTTGTAAAACGCTTAAAAGATGCTGAACCTAATTCTATGCCTCCGAAATAGAAAGGTTACTATTTTTCGGCCAATTTAGGAGACTATAGTGAGGAGCAAGGTGAAAGGTTCCATCAGACAGGATCTTAAGACAATGGAACAGCGCTATCAGGGTAAATGGGATGTCAATATGTTAGCAGACTACTGTTGGAATTTAAAAAGAGATTTGCCAGAACAGAAAAGAACCAATAAAAGGCAACCACTTAGAAGAACTTTTGACAACAAGAGAGTTCGTTATCGTAGAAACAGGTAGACGCTGAATAGTGAGAGGCAAGGGGAGTCACTTTAATTCAGTACCCCGGATAGTGAGAGGCAAGGGGACTCACTTTAATCCAGCACTCCAAAAGGGAACAGAAATCTACTACGTCCACGCCGTTGTTCCTGGGTTACGCTAAGAATAGAATTAAATCATGAATATATATCAGATACTTCTGATCGATAAAGCATTTGAATTTCTAATATAAGAGCTAAGAGTAACTTCAAACTAGTTTGATAAACATGTCATTTACTGTAAATCGTCAAAATTTCTTCATACATCTTGATTTTATACAAAATTGAAACTACCCCCATCCCCTCCCCCCCGTTAGGGGTAGTTAGGGGGTGGTATTGGGTAAAAGAGCTATCAAATTCACTTTTAGTTGTCATTTTCGGTTTCATTATACCAAAAAACGTAGAAATACACATCTGTCTTGATTTTATAGAAAAAAATGAATTTTTCACCCCCTGTAAGGGATGGTAGGGGGTGATAGTGGTCATGAATTTATTTTTAGTTATCATTTTCGGTTTCAGCATCCCAAAAAACGTAGAAAGACACATCTATCTTGATTTTTTACAACAATTTCAATTTTCTCCCCTTAAGAGGTAGTAAGGGGGTGCTAGCGGGAAAACTGGCATTTAAAATTAGTTTTTATTGTCATATTCGGTTTCAGCGATCCCAAAAACCTAGTAATAATGGGGTCTCCCCTCTGGTTCATGACGTTTTTTTTTTTTTGTGTGCCTGTGTAATTAACCGTTTGGGAGACCTATTTTTTGTGTTTAGTTGTCTCCAGCATGCGACGAGATAATTAGCTAAAAATTTTTTCATGTACGTTTGAGTCGAACGCGGATGTTATAGCGAAAACAGATTGAAAAAATGTTTAACCATTCAAAAATTATCAAGAAAAGAAGAAAGGAGAGGGGCTCAGCTCAGCACCCGCCGCGCACGGTTGACGGATCCTAGTTGTTTTAATTAATTAAATGTATTGAGTACTAATGAGGTTTGTATCACAAGTGAAGCGAGGCTATAGATATTTCTGACGAATGAGAAAATCGTTATATAAGTGTAGACTAAAGCCTTAAAATTTCGGAAAAAAACAAACTCACTTATCGTGCACATTACGTGTTTTGTTAGTAGCATTCATTAATTATTCATAAAAAAGTATTATAAGAGTGATATTTGTATAATGAAATTGTATAATCATTTCTTGTTTATGTAATACCACAACTAATTTACAATTTACACACACACACACGCGCATGCACGCACACACACACACACACACGCACGCACACACACACACGCACACACACACACACACACACACGCACACACACGCACACACACACACTTCTATCTTACTAATTACTTCGACGATTAAATATAATACAAAAAATAATTGGATTTAAATAAAAAACTATTTAAATGTTAATATCAAATGGACTGCGCACTGATTACATATATTACATAACTTAGTTTATTTATAACTTATATTAAATTTTAATGGTTAAAGTTAATGATGTCATTATTATGCAATGCTATTACAGACAAAAGTAACTCACAAATATATATATAAATATAAATATAGCGCCCCTAGTATATAAAATATATACTAGGGGCGCTAACAAACCCTCAATTTCGACTCGTCGAGTTTGCGAAATCTCGGGTGCCGTTGGCATATTGAGTGAAGCGAGCTTAGTGTATTGACTCAACGTTTCCCATTGACTTCAATGGGATATCAGTTTTTTGACATAATATTAGTTGTTTTCGAGCCAATTCGAGACAAAGAATGTAAAAAGTCTCCAGTAAAACGCTCCGCTCACTTCGTTCGCTTCGCTCAATATATATATATATATATATATATATATACAACGAACATAATATGTGTATGATATTTCACAATAATATCAGTAACCTTTACCGCATTCTAAGCACGACCTTAGTACGAGAAAGGTTTGTATAAGAATTGTTTAAGTTAGCCTCAGAGTAGTGTAACTTGACATTTATAACTTAACATACTTTTTATCATTCATAAAACACTTATTAATAATGCAATAGTAATACGATAGAAATTCTACTAAACTTATATTAAATAACCATTACGATAACGTTGCTATGGTAACGGTAACAGCCGATCTGAGGCCACCTTAACAAAAACTACATTTTTTTTATTAGTACACCTATAAAGGCACTACCACCTGTGACATACAGACAGACATGTGTTCTACATGTTGCTATTAAATGATACGTCACACTATTTATAATAGGTTATAAACCGGTTTGCAGGTGGAATGGCGGCCATTTTGATATTCACAATAAATACGACATTTTAGGTAAACTCTTAAAGTTATATAAACATGGTTAGGACATGGTATTAAGTCTAGATATAATATTAATTTATTTATATATGTCAAAGTATAATATTATTTATAAATAATTTATAAAAAAACTATATCCATTATTATTTTTTATATGAGTTTATAAATTTTCATTTATATTATATTATCTTAGTCTTTAATATATTTATAATTACAGTTATTTATATAGATTCAGATCGGACGCTGTGTTTAAACACCTTTGAACATACAAGAAATATTCATTAAATAAATATGTAGTCAGGGCCGGATTTGGAATACTGAAGGTTCTGGAGCAATTAGGGATTACCCTAAATATTAATTATTTCATAAATAAATACCCGTTTTCCGTTTTTTTATCTACCTTCAGGTTATGGACCCACAAATTGCAAAAACACATAAAAAATGCAAATTAAAAGAAAATATGCAATCAAGTCTATCAGATACAACGATAACAATATCATTTTTTGTGCAAGTATTTTTAGTAAAAACAAAACGAAAATATTTGAGAGGAAAAGCTAAGATGGCCTCCCCTAAATCCGGCTCTGTATAATCGTAAAAAAAAACAGTTATACGCTGATTTTGAAACAATTATTTGCATAAAAGAGATATATATATATATATATATAATATAACCTGTATTGCCTATAAAATGCTTCGCTCACCAATATCTTGGTAGCATGAGGGAGGGATGAGGGTTCACTCAAATATTATATAAAATATTAGAGCAAGTTCCGAAGGAATTCAACTACCAAGTTTAGATATTGACCATTCAATATGAGCCACATACCTACTAACTTTATGTGTGTGTGTGTATATACATATATGTATGTATGTCATATTTTTATTATCATAACTTTTTTATTAAAGGTAATACGTTTGTATGTGTGCGTGTATAACTTGTTTATGTAATATAATATAAAATTATCTTTATGTAAAAGAAAAAAATATATATGCAGACATACACTTATTAAAAATAATTGTGCAGGTGGGCAATTAAAAAATATATACATATAATTAGTATATTTAACAAGAAATATATATTAAAACAGGTAAGGCTGAATGACGTAGTAGCTGAGAGAAGTGGAATTTAAAAAAACATTAAAATTAATTTATTTACAACCTTAATAATAATTATCGCGCCAAAGCATATAATATATGTCAAAATAAAAAATATAGAGTATAAAATATAATAAATAGTTCATATTCACGTCAATATTTCTTACGAAATAAATAATGAAAACATAAAAAGTATAATTAAATATATTATTTATTAAATTTACGTCCATTTATCACTTCCACATAAAAGTAATAAAGGAATGTGAACTGGATATACATTCAAAATGTCATATAATAATCGTATTCGATGAACAAATGAAATCTATTAATATAACTTGTCAGTTGTTTCCGTTTGTTATAAACGCAATGAAACTTTGCATTGTGAATTATTATTTTATATATTATATAGAATAATATTTTTTACTTCAATGATCCAGAATTAGGAAACTTCACAAAACTTTAACAAACACAAACCAGACATTCAACATTACGTCACGTCACTAAACTGGAGGGACGATAACACGTCCTCTCGCGTCAACGTCACGCGGCACACTGACGGTATATACTATAATATAGACAAACTACATCTGTGTGAGTTGAATTTCTCTCTGTGTGCGTTACCTGCACATCTGTGTGCGTTACCTCCTTCTCGCCCTACAACCTACTTTCAAAGTACGAATCACAAAGCGCTCTCATTCCGGCAAACTTGACGATTATTCTTTTTTAAACCAAAAAAATATATTTTTAATGACAATTTTATAATCAAAGAGTATTTTAAGTTAAATTCCTAATTTAGATTATTATTACATTATTATTATTATTAGAGCTACTAAGTAATAATTTTACGTATTAAGTCATACCTACTACGAGCTATACACGGAAATTATCTCCTTATACTAAATACGTCAAACGAATAAGTGATGAAAGAATGGTAAAAAAGATTTATACGGGAAAAGTGAGCGGTAAGAGAGACAGGGGGAGGCCTCGAGTGACCTTCGAAAACACAGTATCTATGATACTGGAGGAAGGTCGCGTAAAAAGCATGAGGACCCCCCGGAGGGCATGTATGAAGAGGTTGATGTCTGTGGCCGAGGCGAAAGAGGTATGCAGGGACCGTAGCGTTTGGCGCTCCGTCGTCTCTGGCTACCCCGCAAGGGATATGGCGTGAAGATAAATAATCATAACAATAATAATAAATACTATAAAAAAGATGATTTTGTCGCATAGTTATTATTAATAAATTAAAAAAAAATCTAATATTAATGACATTTACAATAACAAACTATTTCAGGAAATAATTTCGAAAAACACATAAATCACTACGAAAATATCAAAAGTCATATAAAAACTTTCAAACTAAGCTCATAACGAAATAGGGTTGAAATACAACTAGTTTTCATTAAACAATAAAATCATATAAAACAATTGAATATGATATAATCAGGGTTGCCAACTATCGATTTGATCAATTATTATTCGAGTTTGATTCATTTCTCCATTTATTAAAAGCAACATTGCTGTTAACTTTAAACATCTTTTTTAATTTTTTGAGTTACAAATTTTTAATTATTTGACAGCCCTAGTACATATATAACGCTAGGTAGAAATCGATTATTTTCCTTCTAACCTCTGATTATATATATATATATATATATAATAAATTAATATATTCACAGTACGTCACAAACGACACTCCATTTAGCGCGCTTAGTGTAAAAACATGCAAAAACAACTCAACTAAATGAATCGTGAACAAAATGGCTACCGTAAGTTAACTTAACTAATACTGTAACTGTGTTTACTCTTACCGATTGGAGTTATATCTGATATATAAGGCTCTACCTATTTTGATGGAATATATATATTACACATTGTCATAATTTAGCAAAACGTCCATATTTATATATATATATATATATATATATATATATATATATATATATATATATATAAATGTGGATTACTACTCACTGAATCATCATTAAATTTTCGAAACTATCAGTCTGATTAACTTAAAATTTTACATAGTTACTTCTTTTGTGACGTAGACGTGCACTAAGAACGGATTTTACGGAATTCCTATCACAACGGAATTCAACTTTTTGCATTTCACCAAATTTTAAATATGTAGGAGCTATACACTCAACGCGTAGGTAAGATATACTATAGCAATAGTTACGATGACA
This sequence comes from Melinaea marsaeus rileyi, assembly GCA_918358865.1. Classification (NCBI taxonomy): domain Eukaryota; kingdom Metazoa; phylum Arthropoda; class Insecta; order Lepidoptera; family Nymphalidae; genus Melinaea; species Melinaea marsaeus. The sequence goes on along the minus strand of OU911093.1, from coordinate 6,571,475 downwards.
ACGGATAATATGACAAAGGTTACCATAGCAACCTAAGTTCACATTCAAATTAATAATGTGCTTAGCGAAGCGGGAGGGAATAAGCTAGTATATTATAAAACTAATATGAAGGCTTGAAATTAATTGTTTTAAACATCCATTGATAGTAATTGGTGTTCTTTAAAACTTTGTAGTTGTGGTATTGTAGAGAAAACAAACAACACTCAACACCCGCCACCACTGTTGGCGGATCCTAGTATAAGGTTGAATAAAACAGTGATAGACCAACATACAGATAAGTGAAGACATCCGATTAGCTGACACGCTGTCAGAGATTGTCTCTTTATTGGGCCTTCGACTCTCATTTCACAAAATGCATCCAAAATACTGGTATTACCAGTCAAGTGAACCCATATACTAACTAAAGTCAGTCAGTCAGTCATTAAAAGTAATACTCTCATCCTCATGTCTACTACCACTTACTAGGATAAAAAAAAAGTATCAGGAATTTTAAAATAGTTATACGGTAAAAGAATAGCTTTCAAAATAGCCTGAAAGCTGCTACTATTATATAAATACAAAGTTTTTTTCGTTCTGTTTTAACCTAGTATTTGGAATTATAATCAAGTTTCCTTTGTAGACTGGATGGCTCAGTTAGCAGTGACGGCATCCCAAAGGTAACAAATTGAATCCCACTCAGGTTCCTAGCTTTCATAGAAATTTTAATTGAAAAAAAAAATCAAATTCAATTTTTTTTCTTATTTTAAAAAAAGTTTTTATATGATGCAGAACTTAAAACAATTATTTTTGTTATTCTTATATTTGTGTTTTCATATACGAAAACTATAGAACAGATTATGATGAAATTTTAAAGATTTATAATATTTGAACAGAGATACGATAATTTCATCCGAGCAAAATGTTTTATCTGTTAAAAATATTTCAAAATTGATTTAACCTATAATTAAATTCAAAATTAAAATGTACGGTATAAATATTTTATACGTTAAATAATTAACATAGTCAGTGGAAACCTGACCGCAATATGAATATGTTTTTGGAACATTTAAAAAACGGCAAAAAATTAAAAAAATACCTTTGAAGTAATAATAACAACAAAGTCAATAATCCTTTATCTTAAATTTTTCGATAGGTCACATATAAGTGATGATTCCATTATTAATTGTTAGTTGGTTATATAATAAAGTAATGCTTCATATAACACAATAATTTGGATATCCGTTATAGCTGGCAACACCTAAAATATAACTAAGATCCGCCAACAGTACGCGGTGGGTGTTGAGCTGAGCCCCTCTCCTTTCTTCTTTTCTTGATAACTTTTGAATGGCTAAACATTTTTTCAATCTGTTTTCGCTATAACATCCGCGTTCGGCTCAAACGTACATGAGAAAAATTTTATCTAATTATCTCGTCGCATTCTGGAGACAACTAAACACAAAAAAAGATCTCCCAAACGGTTAAGAGATTTGCTTACTCTCAGCTCAGCAATAAGTTATATATTCTATTATATATATATATATATATATATATATATATATACATAATATACATAGATATATTTTCGGATAGTATGTCGAAAATCACGGAAGTTGTCCAGAATGGAAGATTCCGCTTAAGGAATGGTAAAAATATTTACTTGTAATATCGAATTAGTATGAACTTTAATCATGTTATGTTATGTGGATGAAATAAATAAATAAATTAATTAATTAATAGAGTAAATTGCAATTTAATGACAAAACATTGCAATTATAAAGTCATAATGATATAAACGGCAATGCGGACTCGGATTATACTAAGTAAGAAATAATATGCTTTCATATTTAATGAAATTACTTATTTTTATATGCAATAAAAACATTTAATTTCAATTTAAATAATAGCAGCTATACTAGCTGCGTGTCCGACTCCGTCTGTCTTTAGTTTAATAAAGTATAATGCTAATATATACACATTAATAAACAGTTTCGTTTTGTAATATAACTGTATCTAAAAAACTTTATACATAAAAGAATAGTTAGAGCATATATTATAATATATATATATATATATATATATATATATATATATAAATTACGTGTCTCGTTGTTTGACCGTTATGGACTCCTAAACTACTTAACCGATTTTAATAAAATTTACATACAACGTGCAGTTTGATCAGACTTAAAAGAAAGGATAGTTTTTTTTTATATTATTCTTTAAAATATCAAACTATCTGCCCTAACTACCTCATTCGTAAGTTTAATTGTTCCATGTTATTTACTAAAAACTTTTTTCCTTTTTTCTTTATATCGACTGCAAGAATATATGGTGGTTCTTATAACAGATGTTACCGTTACCCTTATAATAGTTTCCTACAATGTAATACATCAAAAACCATAGTCACAGATTGCTGTGCCATTGGCGTGGCCGGGTCTGCTAGTATATATATATGTGTTTGGAATTTCAACTAAGATTAATGTATATAAATATCGCGTTCATAATTTTTATGAAGAATTCTTATACTTATACTTACTATTAGTTAAAATAAATTAAGTGATGTTACATTACTAATATGTATCGATAGCAAATTGAGAATAGAAGATGATTAAATGTGATCCACTAGTCAATACTACAAATTTTAGATGAACAATAAGTTAGAATATCATGTTGGTTCTTGTCTGTACTCCATAGACCCTATGGAATCTTGCAACTGACGTCTGGTGAGTAAAATGTACGCTTGCAATAAAAAACTTACTAACATTTTGAGTTCATCATAATGCAAAAGTCAATGACCTTCATCTCATATTACGACAGGTCACATATGATGCTGACATATTCAAATTCATCTATGCAATAGATATACATCAAACAATACACGAACACATAGTCGGTCGCCATATTTGTTTCATACATACTGAGAGCAAACAAAGCGCAGGAAGTTAAACTGGACCATAAAATAACGGTTTTAAACATCAATAATAATAGATTCGTCGGTCTGTTCAAAGTATCAACAGCGTGAGACCAGGAAAGAAACGAATTATGTAACTAATATTTGTTCACTATAAATTCAAATTCAAAATATCTTTAGGGAAGGTATAAACACGCACTTTTGAATCCTCAATCATAACATTAAAATGGTAAGTGTAATTAGTCTGTAAGGTACCACCAGCTCCGAATGGTGTTCAGAGAAGAGCCGACCAGAATCTGAATAGTTGCTCTTTTTAAATAAAATTTAACAATGTTAGATGTATGCATTATAATATCAACCCTGAGGCAACAACCTAACAACCTAACTAAAACACTTGAAAGCTAAGCTGACTTTAGATTTAAAACTAAGTAAAAACAAGATCAAAAATATGTTATGGAACTTTGTTATATATGCGTAAGCTCAAGTCCATGAAGTATTTGTTAACTTTTTGCAGAATAAATTTAGGCGTTACGAGTTTATTTTTATTTCTTGTATTTATCGTGTTAGAGTTAGTATTTTTAATACAAATATTAAAATTTTTGCGTATAAATAATATGTATTTAGAAGCAATTGCAAGAATACTAATTTCTTTAGAAACATCTCTCAGGGAATCTCCAACTTTAAGCTTATAAATAAGCCGCACATCTCTTTTTAAACAATAAATATAGAATTGATTTCACTGGAGCTTTTTATCTAAAGTTATGCCTAAGACAACTGTTGAGTCTGTCACTTCTAACACTCCATTGTTAAGAAGCAAACTACAATTTTGACATTTTAAGTAGAAGAATAGGTCCTTGTGGAACACCATCATATTTTTAGACGAGAACCAGACGATTTAGAACTATTTACGTCAACCATCTGGACTCTTTAATATAGGTAATAGACAATTAGAACAAGCGTAGAATTACGTACACCATAGTTGCTTAAAGGTCCACGCAATCTAAGGCTTTGGATAAATCGCAAAACACCCCGATTGCATTCTGCGACTTCTCCCATACGCCGTAAATGTGCTTAAGATACGTGGCACCCTCATCAGTTATTGATTCACCTTTGGTAAAACCATATTGTTCACTATGCATGACTTTATTGATATAAACAAATCCTGTCACTTGGTTTAGATTTTTTTTTTCATATCTTACTTAAGGTAAAACATAGATAGTCCTATAATTTTCAGATTCTAGTCTATCGCCACTTTTAAACAAAGGAACTACTTTACTGTTTTTCATCAATATACTATTCCTGTTTTAATACGTTTATTGAAAATTAAGGATAATAATGGATTAATCATTTATTACAATGCTAAGTAATTTAACTGATTTTATTATTAATGATCACACATTTAAAGCAAAAATAAAATAATAAATATCCTTAAATTTACAAAAACATATAGCACTTCTGACTCGGACACTAATCTGTGGCAAAAATTAAAAGGATTATATTACCTAATATAGGTAAGAGTTAACTCTGTTTTTAACTCGCTTAAAAGTAACTTTTTTGTTAAGATTTAATTACTATAAATAAATAACAAAAATATTATTATTTTTTGTTTTAATTCGCGAAATCAACTTAACCTTACCCTTTCTCGCCCTAAAAACTTCCAACATAATAATAGAACGACCCTTATAAAACAAATATTTTAAATTGCGAACTATTCAGAATATATTTCGATTGTAATAGTTCAACCAAACAATGTTATTACTGAAGTTATTAAGTTCATTCCGACTCCGACGGACCGTACCAAATAAGTTTCAAACTTACTCCTTCTATAAATAACTTCAGTAGATACAAAAATGAGTTTATAATTGCTTAGAGCTTGCATTCACTATGCAATTTGACCTGTAAATTCTTTCGATAGAGGTCCCCTTTTCAAATACGGAAAGGGGACTAGAGTAAAAAAGTTATGTAATTTTTGGTTTTGTAATTCGCAAGTGGAGTTCGCATTCAATATGCAATTTGACCTGTAAATTCTTTCGATAAAGGCCCCCTTTTCAAATATGAAAAGGGGACTAAAGTTTAAAAAGTTATGTAACTTTTATTTTTGCAATTCCTAAGTGAAATGCAATGCATATGCAATTTGATCACCTGTAAATTTTTGACTATAATGCTATAATGCAAATATATCTGCATAAACTATAACTATGAACTCTAAATCCACATACCTGGTACTTCTTAATGGAGTCCACTTGTTCCCTAGTGAGGTCGTGAGCTGGGGGCCGAGGTGGAGCGTCTCTAGGGGCTTCACGCGGGGGCACCGCCGGCGCTCCCTTTGCGGTTCCATTCACCTGCGGATATTATATGTCAATATGTGGGTAAGGGGCCTAAAAACAACCAAGAAGTGCCCTTTTAGCATAATTAGATCATTCTATATTATTTTCTGTCTTCTTTGATAATTTATTTATGCGTAATACTCTTCTGAGTTCAATTATGTTAAAATCAAGCCAAGCTCCAAATTACAAGGAATTAATGAGACCACAGTAAATAAAATAACATCTAAAACGACAATTAAAAACGCAATTCAACTGCAAATCTTAAACAACACATTTCGACAGTGGGTAGTCCTTATTAACATATATAAGAGAATGAATCCCTGCTAATAAATTAAATATTCCCATATGTTCAACTATATAATACATATGTTATTTAGCGTATCCAGACCCCTAATTTTCATTATCTTTTGTATGAACATGCATACTATTAACATGTAAAGGAAAAATACTAGGACCTAAAAATATACCCAAAGCATGCATCCTCTAAACAAAAATCTGACTTATAATAATTTTTATACAATATTAGTATTTACTTATATATATTATATATCCGATTGTACCTGAAATAAAACTATTAATAACCTGAAATAAATAACAAATTTATAAAAAATATATAAATCTATGATTTAAATATAACTTTCGTCGGACGTTCCGTTCACAGTTTATTTGTATATATCGACACAGAAATCCATATTTCACATATAATTATATACATATAAATATATATATAATAAAAAATCTGTAATGATAGTTGTACGTCCTCCTCATCGCGGACAGTGGATAGTGCTGAAGCGTGAATTATAATGAAATGAAAAATTATTTAATTAACTAGCTTTTGCCCGCGACTTCGTCCGCGTTTCCGTCGTTTTTCGAAAAAAAATTAGCAGATGTCCTCCCTCATAGTTTTGACGTAACAGGCAGATTCACTTTCGTATTTTAGAAGGGCAATAGTAATATAATATGCCAATCCACAAAACTGTTGAAAAATATAAGTAACCGCAGAATATTATAATATACCCACGCTATACCCACGACTCGGTCAGCGTGTAACTCCTTGTTTTTTATTAAGATAATATATTGCTAATATTTTTAGATCAAATTAAAATGTTTCAGCGCAAAGCTTCTGGGTAGACTATGTTAAGAGTCGACCCGTCCGGCACGTGAACGTAAAGATTCCTAGAATTGCTAACCCGGGAAAGAGCGACGTATAATTGACCATGCGAGAAACAGCTAACACCGAGATCTACTCCAGCAACACGAAAAGTCTGCCCTTGAGCTTTATTGATAGTCATGGCATAGCACACCGATACTGGGAATTGCATTCTTTTAAATTGGAATGGAAAATTATTTGGTATTATGGGAATTCTGGGAATAAAGACAGTTTCTCCTGCACCGCAACCTGTTAAAATTTGAGCCTCGATTACATTTTGTTGCAACTGGGTTACTTTTAGCCGAGTTCCATTGCAAAGTTGAGGTGGTCTTAAATTTCGGAGCAGAATTATCGGTATGCCAATTTTTAAACAAATTATATGAGAAGGTAGTCCAGGCATACTTAAAGAATTTAAAAATTCTATCGGGTAATTAGTGGCTTCTTGTTCATCAACCATTCTATTTATTGAACTATAAACTTTGCTTTCTCCCTGTATATTAGACAGTATTTTATTATTAATTTCAGATGCCTGGTCATTGCGAGGAGTCAAAATGGACCTTTCGCAAAGCCAAGAATTGTCCCTATTTAATATAATTGTTATGTCACCGTAAACCGAAGATATAAGATGTTGTTGGGATTGCACTATACAACATAACTCAGGTGTCAGAATAAGTTTTCCTTGGTGTTGTTGTGGATAGGTACCTTCACCAATCTTCAATAATGTATCAGAAAATTCACGATTATCTGCGTTGTCTCCAGTTCTCACTCGCATATTTATAGTCAAATGCACCGATTGTATATCACGCCACAAATAAGAGCTTTTCAGGCAAGCCCTAATCTCATCAGCTCGGGTTCCCCGTGGTATTACCGGTAAGGTTTGTCGGAAATCACCACAAAATAAAACCGTAATAACAGAGGTCCTAACTATAGCTAAGTATATAATAAATAGAATATAAATCTAAGTGCCTATTAAAACTAAAATAATATTCTAATCGAATTATAAATATGTACGTAGGTACCTACAAATTACAAAAGAATAAAAAATGAAAATAAAGCTATACTTAATGCGTGTGCAATACTATCTACACTTACCTACTTCACTTAAAAATGAATAATAAGAAATACCTACAACTACTGTAATTAATCAAAGTACCTATGCTAATACAAAAAAAACCTTAGATGTTCTAAGTACAGCTGCTATATAATAAAAAAATATAAATCTAAGTGCCTATTTAAACTTAAATACCTAATATTCTAATAGAATTAAACTAAGAAATATGTACCTACCTACCTACAACTTAGGTACAAAAAAAAAGAAATGAAAATAAAGCTAAAACACGTGTGCAGTATAGGTAGATAGTAGGCAATATCTACCTATACCTACTTCACTTAAAAATAAATAAAAAATACCTATGAATACTATAATTAATAAAAGTACCTACCTACGCTTTTATCTACTCAATACAAAAAAAACTAAACATAAAATGCCCAAAACTAACCTATCAGTAACTAAAAATCTAACAATAATCTAATCTATCTATCTATTATCTAATCTAAAAATGAATCTAAATCTACTTAAAAAGAAATAAAATAGGAACTATTAATAGTTAAGAATTTAAACAAAACTAAAACTAATTTAGAAAATAACAACAAAAGAAATTAAAATAAACTATTTAAAGACAAAAAGTCGCGCTGATAAGCACGGTTTATAAAATAACAATTATTGTCTGTCAATAAAGTTCAACACTCTGAACGCATCAACAGCCAAATATTGAATGACGCTTGCGCTCGCCTCCCGCCCCTTTTATACTCTGCCGCCGCGAGCCCCGTCGAGCGCGGCAACCGTTACGCAAAAATAATCCTTATAGCTTGATTTACTATTCACGCGCGATGTCTTGTTGGCGTATTTCATGTAAGTAAGTATAAGTTTGGTGTTTCTATACCGATTTCAATGATTCTTTTTTTATTGAATTGGTGCTAATGTTTATTTTTTTTTTAATTAGGAATGATGGTGAGCATTATTGGTTTTATAAACGTAAAAGTAAACAAATATAATAAGAAATCTCCGAACTGCTAAGCTATCGAGAGTTATGCGTGTTATTGTGAGTTAACTATAAAAGGTAGATATATGCTGTCTTGGAATATTTTTCGTGTATTTTTATGTAGAATATTTCCGTTATACATAGTTTCTATGTAGCTCTAACCATTAAGGCTGCACACGCGACGGAAGCTTAAAAAATCAAGCAACTTCTCCCATTTTCTCAACATTTCCTTTCACTGCTCTGCTCCTATTCATTGTAGTGTGATGAAAAGTATACTATTACCTGCCCAGGAGTATAAAGAATAATTGTACTAAGTTTCGTTAAAATCCGTCGAGTAGTTTTTTTTTCTATAAATAACATACAAACAGACAGACAGACAGACAGACAGACAAAAATTTTTTTAACTGCATTTTTGGCATCAGTATCGAACACTAATCACCCCCTGCTACTTATTTTGTAAATATATTTCATGTACAGAATTGACCTCTCTACAGATTTATTATAAGTATAGATATTTGGTGCTTAGTGTCATACGTGAAAATTATTTACGAAAATTGTTATAATAAAATAAAAATTGAAAAATTGTTTTTCAATTAATGTTTCGTCGTTAAATTTTATGTGCACACCGACTTGCATACTCGAATTTTGTTATATATTTTATGTATACATTATTATAATATATATAAACATATATTTTATATTATTATATGTATATATTGGTTAGGTCTCGATTGTGCAGCCATTTTATATCCAAGTTCTCGAACGCTAGGTAGCTAACTAGTACACTAAATAGGCAACTAACTGTTAGCATTCCTTAGCTCGCTATTTTAGAGTCAAATAGAGCACTTAAAGTTGGATAATGAAATGGGCCCATAACAGTATCCCACATGCACGAGACAACTCCTTTCAAATAAATGATTTTAGCAAATAAATACCCATTACATAAATGAATAGAATTGTAATGTTACAAAGATATTTATATTACCAAGATATAAACCGCAAATACCTTATATACTAATGTTAATTTCAACGCTAAATCCAGTATTAAAATGTACTCTAACTCTGAATTGTTCAAATGATTCACCAACACCCATCATAGAAACGGTTTCTGGAAGGCTGATTAAGAAAAGTTATTTATTTTCTATTAAATAACTCGTTAATCTTTCTGATCGGTTTATATCGAAATAGTCAACCGAACTCTCGACAGTGTCAAGTATTTTTTATTAATTATCCTTCCAGAAGCCTGTTAATTCCCCACCTCCAAGCGGATGGAACCATGAGTCATGCGTGTTACCTGCAGGGGTACCCTTCTGTCCGCGATAGTGGGGTACTTTGGGGTAGTTTTTACTATCTGCACGAAACTGTCCGGTACATCCACAGCCACCTCCCGTCCCAACAGTACGGGTGTAGTGTCAAATCCGGGGGGTAACTTATAAGAGGCGTACACCGCCTCCCTGATCAGCACCGAGTCTGTTCTCGTTGAATACGTCACTCCCTCCCTGCAGTCTAATAGAGAATCCTCGCCGTTAGATATTAGCAATTGGATTTTGTGGGTGAGATTTGAGGCCACCGACTCCGATCTCTCGGACGTCAGGTCGCACTTTGCCGTCTCTGCCGAACCCTTGCTCTTCTTGCTGCCGAAGCTGACTGCCGAGCTATCTGAGCTCTGCGGCAGCGAAAGCAGTTCCATGGTGCTATTGTTCTTGAAACTTCCGGAGCCATCCGAGCTGGGGCCGGAGATGTCTATGCTTTGGAGGACGGTGCTCTGTTTGCTACCAAACGACGTTCCGGAACCTCCAGAAGACAGCAGAGGTTCATCGTCCCTGGTCCGGAGACGTACCTGAGGAGGTCGCGGGGGCGGGTAGCGGGGTGGTGTCTTGTTCCGGGCGATGAAGCTGTCCGGAACATCCACCGCCATCTCACGGTGGGGGCCTGGAAGAAGAGAAATATGTTTTATTTTTGCAAATGCAATCAATCACATAAATATTAACACTGACACACATGACAACTCAATTTGTTGTTGTCATGTGATCATTGGTTTGAAAAGTTATTGAATATGTTGATGATGGGTCGTCACAATTCACTGACCCGGATCTAACACACTCGGCTGTGACGAGGGATACAATATTGTTTGATACAATAATTACAACTTTTCCTACTAAATCCTTTGCATGAAACCTATTGATCTGTAACATAAACCGTTTCAAAGAGCTCCTTTAAGAAATCTTATAAATTATCGACTTAAAGCTATCGGCAAAGCTCTTTCTTCAGAGCTACTCACATCAAATTCCTTTGACGTACATTTCATAAATAAATAACATGAACGTAAACAATCAAATATTCATAGAAAAAAATTCAAAAGCCCCATTTACATGCCCTTATGAAAACAATTTGTAATCAAAGTATGCGAAGTCTTGAAGATTTTTTAAAAGACGATGACAACACCGAGATTGTATAATAAATAATATTTTGAGTTGACCTCAAAAATACTGACATCTCATTTATTGAGCTGAGCGTAAGCGAAGCTCTTAACCGTTTGGGAGACCTTTTTTTGTGTTTTGGTTATCTCCAGAATACAACGAGATAATTAGCTAAAAATTTTCTCATGTATGTTTCAGCCGAACGCGGATGTTATAGTGAAAACAGATTGAAAAAATGTTTAGCCATTCAAAAGTTATCAAGAAAAGAAGAAAGGAGAGGGGCTCAGCTCAACACCCGCCGCGCACGGTTGGCGGATCCTAGTATGAATCTATTTATCATAATACCCTATGTCAAAAAGTTGATTGGAATATTTTTATATTATTTATATTGTTAAATAAAATTCATGGACAAAATGAATATAAAGATCTTGATAACAAACTTATTATAATAATATAGTAATAAAATAAAACAATACCTAATATATATTTTAATAAACCAGGTAATTGTTGTATTTTTCATCCATTGTGTCTCGAAGGTCGCCGAGAACACGACCGCCTACAAAGTGGCAGTTTATCAAATCAATGAGTGTCTTCAGTGTCGGTAATTAGGATGACGACCTTAGGATGGCTTCTTTACAAAAATTTTAACATATTTTTTATTTGATTTCAAGATTCAAATTCAAATTCAAAATATCTTTATTTATGTAGACATTTACACGTTTTTGAATCAATTATTACGTAGTAAGTCCGTGAATAAGCTACCAGCTCAAAATGCTGCTCTGAGAAGGGTCGTCAGACCCTCAACAGTAGCTCTTTTTAAATGAAATTCAACAAATGATTCAACTTAACTTCCACACTAAATCAACTAAAAACTCTTGAATGCTATAATAAGATTTATTTAATAACACATTTGATTTTAGATTTAATATTACGAAAATGAATGTCTAATTGTGGTGATAGGAGTCTCCAATCAACCTGTTTGATACATCTGGTGTGAAGTGTGTCACTCTCGAGTGACGATCTCATTCAATACATAACGACTAGACAGCTGGCGATTGAGATGAAAGCAGATCGAAATGTAATTATTAAACATAACTTTCTAAACAAAACAAAGTTTCAATATATATGTCGGTTTTTTTTTTTATATTTCAACAAATAGCTTTTATATTTTTTCCTTTTCAATTATCCAATCTCTCTTTATTTATTCACATCTCACAAAAACCACAATTTTGGTATATCACTTAACAATTAATTTTCTTTTTTTGGGCACTCACTTTTTGTGAGGATGCTTTCAGATAACACATTTTAATCTACCTCATTATAAAGCGATGAAAATACGTACAAACAAAACAAAAAGAAAAATAATAAATCATTCTATAGTTATATTTTCTTTGGTATTTTCCTGATGATAAAAAAAAACATCTTATGCTACAGGGTGTGTTAGTGTAATGTGAATGATCCAGAGTGTATTGTGATAAATACAGGCTGTATACAGACCGGTGTCTGAAGTGAGGGACAGCATAGTGAGCATGTCGGACTCATCCGGGGGCGGACGCTTCTCCTCCTCAGCACCCAGCACGACAATGCTGGATCCCGACCGTCTGCGAGGCCTGGAAGTGTACCATGGTGACATCATATATTTGTTATTAAAAAAAATAAGGGTTATATACACAACCTAGAATCATAGTTAGAATATAAATACAAATCTATTACCGATTTTATCTTATTTGGATCTAATTCTACAAATATAATATATATTTGTAGAATTAGATCCAAATAAGATACTAACACAAAACCTACCGACAATTCTTGTATACCTGTTCCTACCGCACGCGGTCAAATTGACCGGTAATTATAAGTTATTTTATTATACAACGCAGGCAATAATGGAAATAACTAAAAGTAAAGTGAACAAAATGTTATATGCATATTGTAAGAATTGTCATGTAGTTTGATAACGATATTACAACGCTTAAAAATGTATAAGTTTTACAAAAGTTTACGAACGGTCAATTTGACCGATACTTGGTAGGTTTAGTGTTAAACAAATAAAAATACGTTAATTACAGCACAAACAATATAATATTTAAATGCAAACGAGATGAAAAAAAATGGAGGAAACACCCAATCATTGTTATAATGCGTTTTTACACTACCCTAGTTCTAGTATATAAAATTCAGAATCGCCCGATCATCACCGGACCGAAGGTGTTCGTCGAGGCGAGACGTCACGCAGTGTGAACACCGCTTTATGTAACGGTCTTATAAATTTAAATTTTTGTTACACGTAACATGTTATCTTAATTGTTATATGGATAATAGTAACTGTTAAAGAATCTTATATAAGACGTACTAGACTAGGATTTAAGTAATTTAATAAAAAGCCTTTTCAGTTTGTGGCTAAACCTTTAAAGATTGTGGCAAATCCAAATCAAATTTGTGGTATAAAACTTATTACATTCAAAATTTAGATTGATTTGATTTCGACTGTGATTACAATGTTCAAAACCTACATTGTTATTAACACATTCGAGCCGTGCTAATTTTCTACGTTTCTAATTCTGAGTACCGGATAATGTAATGAAATTCTGAAGCTGGTTGCTTAAATTTGAAATGACGTAAATTCACGTCAGCGACAACCGGGAATAGAATTTGAAGTGACGTGAATTCACGTCAGCGGCAACCAGGAACATAAATTCAAATGACGTGAATTCACGTCAGCGGTCGCGAATGAATGACTATTTTAGACGGACAGCAATCCATGCCTTCAGTAGCTGTTATTCAAGAGCTAAACTTTTATATCTTCATTCAAACATTACCAAAGCGAATAATGATACCAACTATATTGTGTTAGCCTTTATAGTCCATGGCGGAGAACACAATGGACTGTGGTTTAAGACAAACGAGACCGCGATTTATTAAATAAAAATATATATTTATATGTTCAAAATCGTTTTGAATGAGAAAGTAACATATTTTCCTACTACTATAATTTAACATATGTCTTGAACTTTTGACCTATATTATGTTATAATATAAAAGAATATTTAGATTATTTTTCTTATATTATAGAAACCACGTCCAATATACAAACAAAATTCAAACGACTGTGCCTTATTATTGAGTTATTACGTAATTCTAGTGTGTGTAATTTTAGTTTAGTTTTTTTACAAGTAACTAAGTTAATAAAAAAAAACTAATCTAATTAATGATTCCTGCTCACATAATATTTACGAAAATATAGTTTTAGCGAATATTTTTGACAGACATAAATACTAATAATTAAATGTTTAAATATTTTGATTCATAGAAATGTAGATTTATAACAATTTTGGCTATCAAATCAATCCAGCTGATGCAAAATGCATCGGAATTGATGATGAATGAAATTGATTTAAATCAAATCTTGTATGAATATGTTTAGGATATAAAAAACCGGGTTATCAAACTTACTATTAAGAAGATAAGAAATTAAATTCTAAATACATATAAATAGTATAGAAACTATCGAAATTGAACATTTTAATTTATCAATAAAACGAAACAATTTAGTTTATTGGCGGTAAAAACAGTTTATCTGCATCAATAGTTTGGATAATACTGAATGAATTGAATGTAATAGTTTAAAAAAGGAATATTTTAAATTTAGAATTGAATGGGTTTCTGCATCCGTTACTTTTTTTTTCTCTTCATTTATTATTTGTTATAAATATGTATACTAATATATTGTAAATTTAGAATTGAATGCATTTCTGCATCCGTGGCTTTTTTTTCATTTATTATAATATGGAATAAAAATGTATACTAGGATTTCAGAATAAGGGTTCTTATTGCAGACACTCTGTTATTTTATACACATAAATATATAAAAAAAACACTTTTCTTTATTATTTTTAACTGTCAGTTTGTTCATTATCATTAGAAAGTGCGTAATTACTACGAGATTCAAGTTAAGGCATAACATACCAACTTTTAAGATAACTTTTTATACTCCTGCGCAATTCGAAAAGTATTCATAGTAAATCATTATTGTAATACCGTTATATCGATAGATGCTGACCGATAAATAAAAAATCTATTCAAAATTTATAGAACAAACTAGCTTATTCCCTCCCGCTTCGCTGGACACACTATTAATTTGGATGTGAACTTAGATTGCTATAGTAATCTGTGTTATATTATCCGTTATATGTCATCGTAACCGTTGCTATGGTAACCGTTGCTATAGTAACTCTTAATCTCGCGTTACGTGTATAGTTCCTACATGTTTTAAACTTGGCGAAATGAAAAAAGTTTAAATCCGTTGTGATAGGAATTCCGTAAAATCCGTTCTTAGTGGACGTCTACATCACAAAAGAAGTAACTATGTAAAATTGTAAGTTAATCGGACAGATAGTTTCGGAGATTTCGTGACGAGTCAGTGAGTGGTAAAACGCTTATATATAGAAGATATAAACATTCATAGTAATATTATAATTGCAACCAAAATAAAGTTCAGTGACCCCACAAAGAGAAAATATCTATATCATATTATCTACCTTCTCAAAGCTCTAGCGATAATCTTCACGTAGCCTTTTGTATGGCACCCTCAATAAATGTTTAAGTGCAGCTTATAATACAAGGCCTTTAGCAAACTTGACGGCACTCTAAGTATCGAATAGGGTTACTTGGGAATTGAGAATTAACACTAAACCTACCAAGTACCGGTCAAATTGACCGTTCTTAAACTTTCGTAAAACTTACACATTTTCAAACGTTATAATATCGTTATCAAACTGCATAACAATTCTTAGAATATGCATATAATAGTATTTCCATTATTACCTGCGTTATATAATAAAATAACTTTTAATTACCGGTCAATTTGACGGCGTGCAGTAGGAACAGGTACACAAGAATTATCGGTAGATTTAGTGTTAAGAGTAAATTACTTACTATACTACGGCATGTCAAAGATTTTTTATCAATGATATTAATAAAGAAAATAAGTTACAAGTGTTAAAGGGATGGTGTGAACAAATGTGGTTGTGACTCTTATACATTTTATTATATATATGTGTATATATAAATATAGGCAATTTAAATCTGTTACAACAGACAAACGTTGACACATTTCATGAGAAACCACCGATAGACGGAATTGTTATTTATATATAACACAAACCCTTCCCTGTATAGAATCCAACAATTCAGATCAGATACATCGTCAGCTCACCGGAAGTCTACCGTCGCCATATTGTCTCCTTTAAACAACTCACTGACAGTGTATTGTTATCATTTATACAACAAGGTGTGGACGGTTTTTATAAAAATTTATATATTTAAATTATCTGTAATATTGCCAAAAACCTAAATAAACTTCGAACCCGTTAAAAAAAAAAGACAATAACAACGGATAAAGGGATGAATTTGAATATATTTTTATTTCAGTTACAAAAATAAACTCAATAAGAATAGATCCATTTAAAAATATGAATTTATAGTTTTATTTTATTGTGAATTTACCCATAACTATAATATGTATAATTTTTTAATGTAAATTTTAACGTAAATTTTAAATAAAAACTGTTTTCATGCAAAATATAAGTCCAAAATATCTAGAGTTCTATTGGAAAAGATATAAAAAGGCAAAAAAAGGCGTACAAAGGATATATATATACATATATATATATTTCCTTTGTACGTGTTTCGTCAGAACAGACAAGACATACATAAATATATACCTACATATGAGAGGGTAGTCGTCATATATAACTAAGGTTCAATAAACTGTTTAAGACCTTGGCGTCTTAATGTTTGTTACTTTTCTTTTAAAAAAAAGTAAAAGTCAGTTTCCTGACTACGCCGAATATACCATACTATTCCTCTTAAGGCTTTCAGGCACATCATATAAAATATACGAGCCTCATTTTCTCTCGGCCACATAAAATATACGAGCCTTATGTCCTTTCTATAAATGATGATGATGATGATGAAAATTTTGATGAAACTAATCGTAAATATTGAACGACATTTCTACACGTGATTTAAATACACTCTTGGAACATAAAATATATATAAAAATAAACCTTAATTAAAATTACCTCGGCCTTTATAAATATTCACATTATCTGACTAAAAATGTACGACCGAATAAGTCATAATTAAAGAAAAATCCCATATTTGTAAACATAACATGACATTTATGAAATGGTATTCAAAATAATAACATCGACATCCACAAGACGATGAATTCATAATGTTATTAAAACATTCCAACAAAGACCATTGTTATAACCATTCGCGGATGTTATAGTTTATAGTGAAAAGATAGGATATGAAAAGATAGATGTATGAATTTATAATGAAAAGATAGGACATTTGTATTTAGAGTTGAAACAGCTATATATATATATATATATATATATATATATATATATATATATATATATATATATATATATATATATATTTTACACATAGGAATTAATTCACTAATACCAGTTCGAGAGATTTAAATAATATTTGAATTATTTGTATGATGGGTGGATATCTTTTGAGCTGATTGTAAGCGAAGCTCTTAACCGATTGGGAAATTTATTTTTGAAACAACATCACATAAAAAGTACTGAACCGATTTGAATGAAAATTGGCAGAGCTGTAGAGCTTGGAAATGGACATGTTTTAAAAAAATAGAATTAAAATATCTCATTCCGTTTAGAAATGGTGGTCAAAAAACTGAGCTCAGCTCAACTGCCGCAGCGCATGGCGGCGGATCCTAGTACAATTATTTCATTACTAATTAAAGTCTGTTTAAAATATAAAATAGTTATCGACCTATAAAAAAACGTGATTCTTTTTTTTTTTTCATTGATTTCATGGTTTTCATTTTGCAATCATGATTATGGCCGGTTACGGCCGCCATCTTTAATAATTCAACATCAGGATGATCATTCAAGACGATCTTAGCGGGACGTCGTGAGTTCGCTTCGACTCGACCGTTATACGATATAGATTTAAGTATATTTTTATATTTGACAAAAAAATGTCTAACACATAAATTCCTAATATTGTTGGTAAAAACAACAGTTAACATCCATACTACCAAAAAAGTTACATGTTTAATTTTTATATCAATGAAATATTTATGTCATTTTCGAGATATCTACCTTTTCATAAACAATACGACGAAAAACTGACGATTCAAGTTCAACCGGAAATTAGTACCAATTACGTCACTTCCGCCAAGTCATTTCTTGGATCACTGATAAGATAAAAAATAACCTTAAAATAACACTAACGATGTTTAATAATATAATATATAAATTAATGTTTTATATAATTAATATAATATTTATATAATATTTTATACATAGTTTTTTGTTATTATACATACTGAAACACTGCCACAAATAGGTTAGAATCTACTAAAATTAGGAATAAATTACAAACAATTAATTTATTTAATAAAAACTACTTAAAATAAATAATATAATTTCAATACCTTATTGTTAAGTCCTGACCCAATTTGCAATATATCCACAGAAACACTGTTAAAAATATAAACAAAAACACTAAAGATATATATATGTAAACGTCAAAAATAAACAAAATGACAATAAAAATGGGCGGTTTTTGTATCTGACACCGCGTTAGTAATTGTTTTTGCGCAGATAAAAAATACGATAAGTCTGCGATATTGAATTATCATTCGTATCGTATTATTTACAAAATCATAAGTACATGTGTTGTAATTATTGATGTAATGTAATAAAAATATGTATGTAGTTTTACAACACATTTTTGCGTATTGCTTTTTTTATTATTTTTAATTTTAATGCGTAGAGATTGGAATGGTTTTACTGGAGACTTTTTCATATTCTTTGTCACGAATAGGCTCGAAAACTACTTGAGGGACAATTATGAAATTTCGAAATTGAGGGTCTGTTGGCGCCCCTAGTATATGAAGGTATTATTAATATTATTTTATTTAAATTACACTGTTTCAGAGTTGTTTACATCCACCCACAAGTGACGTCAGATATTTATCCGCTGTCAAAATCATTTTACCGCCGCCTAAGATATTAAATATATGAAATCATTTGTGTTATCTATACTTGTAAACAAAATTGAAGTGTGTGTCTGTTTCAAAATGGGTATATATTTGTATTAGTTCTTCACATATTATGTAAACAACCAATTTTTATTTGTCTTTCTATGTCCGGGGTAACCTTTGAAATGAAAATGGCTTAACTTATATTAATGGATGGATGTAGAAGAATTTGTAGCTGAACATATATATATATATATATATCCTTTAAAATTGGCTTTAGCACAACAATTACATATTAGATAAAAAAATTATCAATAATTCCATTTATATCATTGATTCTATTAACCAATTTAACAATTATATTCAATTAATATTATAATATTAATAAATGAGTATTTCTTAATAATTAATAGTTAATTAATTATAATTAACAATTAATACTTATTTTATATTAAAATGTATTAAATACGTAGCTAATTAGTATAGTAGAGGTATTTTAATAGTCATCATTTAATAATTAAATTTATTTTTTATATCAATTAAACATTGTACTTATAAAAAGTCAGAATAGTTCACGGTTCCAGAGTCCAAGAAAAGAATTGAAAGAAAATATGCAATTAGAAATTGAATCTGTAATTAATTTTAAATGCAAATAAATAATAAAAGATGCTATAAAAATAATACAATAAATCCTTCTTTCTAAAATCTTTTTTTTTAATATTTTAAACAAGAAAAGTTTTAATATAATTCTGTAAATATTTAATCTGTTTTAATGAATACAAAGAACAGATCATTGTCAATTAGTATACTTCAAGTTTAGTGACAAGTGACAGTTGAATTTGTTAAAAACAGATTTGAATTTCGTTTTGTTTTTATTATTATAATACGAGAGGAAATAAATAATATATATATATATATATATATATATATATATATATCTTAAGGAAGGTAAGCTCAATATTTTGTATGTAGTCGTGTTTAAGTATTTTTGACTTTACAATTAAATGACATGTATTATAGAATAATTAATAAATAATTAAATAGTATTATTATAATAAGACATCCATAAATACATTGTTAGGTATAACATATTCGACCTAGTAAAGACTTGGGATAGGAAAGTAACAATTTTAGGAGAATCACCGTAAATTGAACTCAAATGCATTAAATTATATAAAATTGAATGAATATTTGAGTTTCGACAAAATTTATACTTATAGAAATTTACATACTAGTTGGTACCCGCGATGTTATCTGTCCGAGTTAATTATGACTAAAATTATATATACAACTTTATAACAAATATGGCGTTTTATTATTGTATAGAAAACATCAAACTATAAAATATATGTATAATAAACGCTATTCTCTGTATCTATTTATAAATTATAAAGATCCTACCCACAGGTGATATTGAATTATTCATATGTAAACGTTTTTTTCTCATTTCCGAATAATGATGAAATGAATATTGAATTAAGATATTTTGATTTTAAACTTATTAACGAAATACAATATTATAATCGGCAAAACAAATCAAGGTCAACGAACCTTCAAGAAAAGGTTTAATCTAAAAAAGGTTAAAATATAAGCCTTAACAAAATATACACTCACGTAAGTAAGTGCTTTCGAAAAATCACATCTGAGAATTTCTTGCTATAATACTGTAATGTACCGTTTCACACATCCGCAGTTAAATGAGAAAGTGTATTATTTTATTGCTAGATACATTTACATCCGAACACACAAACAGTTTAACGCAATGCAGCCCGCATCACGGCTATTACAACTGAAATGAGAGAAATTTATGTTTTGTTGTATTGCTAAATAGAAAACATAAACTATATTTTTGAGCTGAGCGTAAGCGAAGCTCTTAACCGTTTGGGAGACCTTTTTTTGTGTTTAGTTGTCTCCAGATTGCGATGGGATAATTAGCTAAAAATTTTCTCATGTATGTTTGAGCTGAACGCGGATGTTATAGCGAAAACAGATTGAAAAAATGTTTAGCCATTTAAAAGTTATCTAGTAAAGAAGAAAGGAGAGGCTCAGCTCAACACCCGCCGCGCACGGTTGGCGGATCCTAGTATATTATAAGTATAAGCAGAGTACGAGTAAATAGGAGAGATAATAATGAAGGATTTATTCTCTTTATAATATTCAAATGATACAAACGTCGTTCAACCAGGTCTATGTCCTATGATAATCTAAAAGCAAATTATTTTTACATTGTAATATTATAATCTAAATTTAAATAGTTAATGTCAGTCAATCCAGCAATCTGTTCTCATAACATTGGAAGGACGACAATTGACAATGGATGCGCGAACTATTGACAGAAATGGGTGCGCCGCGTGGGAAGCGACACTTTAGATGTATTTTAAATTAGAAATATAACGACATATTCATTTGAATCATCATTATCTGTAACATAAACCATAACTACGTTGATATGTGTAAGTTAATATTAAAATTTCAATCAATTTAAACATTTATCTGCTTTAACGATATCAAGAAACATGACTATACGGTTGGAATACATCACGTTTGTATTTTAAAACACGCATATTATAATAATATTATTTTTAAATTATAACAGATAATATATTTTAACTTATATAAAATTAAAACGAGTTTAGAGCTGAACACAATCTTTTAAAAGACAATGGCTTTAACGATGCCTGTGTAATGTAGAAAGTGGTCGAATTTTACCCTTCACGAGCATCATTACGCGTCGAAACCATTTTGATGTCTGCTAATATCTTCTAAACACTACCTACCAAGCAACATTTTACTTCAAATAGTGAAACAAATTTTGGTAATATAAATCCTTTAAGCTATCCCATTTTATGACTACGAGCTGGCTTATAAATATAGCTTAAACTTTAAGCTCCGTATCCATTTATTTAATCCGATTAAAGCTTATGTCGCTCGCCAGGCGACCACTCCTACCATTGTATATACTTAAGATATAATAGATAATAAAAAAAACAGTATAACTAATGTAAACGTATTAAATTTCACGTTAAGAGTTCAGTGGAGTCTGACAGGAATGATTCCAAAATGGCGTCGTTCCACCCGACACCATGTGTAGTGTTACTTAGAACTCGCGATATTCCTTACGAGTCGGGAAAATCAGACTGTGACTTGTGAGATGCGTGACGAAACCTGAGATGAAGGTTCTTGGGGTCCTATTTCACATTAAAGGTTCAGATGCCGAAATTTTTGTGTTATATGTATTTTTGTCAAATAATAAACTTAAAATTTCATAATATATAGATTTCTTAACACTTAATCAATACAAAAATTTGTGGCTATGATTTTTGTGATTTAAAATAAATATTTAAAGATGTAACTCGCGTATTTTGGTTACATTTTCATTGAAATAATTACCGACTTAATATTATTATTTCAACTGACTATAGTTGTCCAGAAAGCTAAGGTTTACTTTACAAGTATTACGTGATGGAGACACGACCCATCCACTAGAACCATGCACTAAAAACAAGTGACTAACAGTACAAGTATTTGAAGACCAAGCGACCGATAAGGCTCTGTTTACTATGGTGTGAGCACGCCCTAATCTTGCTGGAATGTTAAGAAAAATTAACTTTGGTGCTTAAACGAACTGAATGTCCAGTGAGCTTGAAGTTTCTGGATAACGTTGAGTTAATGGGTGCTTTGGGAT
Source organism: Melinaea marsaeus rileyi (assembly GCA_918358865.1). Taxonomy (NCBI): domain Eukaryota; kingdom Metazoa; phylum Arthropoda; class Insecta; order Lepidoptera; family Nymphalidae; genus Melinaea; species Melinaea marsaeus. Next base: position 6,548,929 of record OU911093.1, on the reverse strand, counting down.
TACGATAGACTAGTTCTTATCCTCCGCTTTTCTTGATTATAATTGTCTAATTTCAAAATAAAGTATAAAAATAAAACTGAGTTAAATACTTCTATCAAAACAAATCAAATATTAAAAGATATATTTTTAAAACAATTTTTCATTGAAACCGAAATGATAGCTTCCAGAAAACGATCCGTTATCTGAACAATGGAATTATGCGTCTTAAAGATGACAAGACAATACCAAAAACGTTACCTGGAAGATAAAACCGGAATTTCTCACGAAATAAACACCGTGCTCACAAAAAGACAACCTCGCATTCCTGTTCCGAGGAAATTCCCGAAAAAAGGCAGGTAAATAATCAATAATGACGTAATACTGTTTTGTTTTATCATAACAAAACCAAATTGATAAATTTAACTAAATACTTAACTGATGCTAATGTTATTTTAGTTTTTACGGTTAAATTTTCGAACATAACTTGTTAGCCACTTACAATTTTTTTGCAATTAAACCACCCATAAATGAAGTCCAAAGTGGCCCTTGAAATCTAAAATGTTAGCAATTCCATTAAATTTTACATCTTAAGTGTGGTTTGCTCTTAGGAAATCTAAATTCTTATTTTTTGCTTCAACCACCATCCTTGAATCCTTCATTACTATAGTTATATTATTATTAGTTTAAGTATTTTTAATTAATATCATAGTTTTATTTAATTTATTAATGGATTAAACAGAAATAATGCTCGTATCTCGAAGCCAGATTCTATAATCCGGACAGACTACGAATAATAATACACGGGGACCATACGAACGTCTTCAGAATACACAATACATCACATAACCATTGTCTCACAAATTATAACAATCGAATTGTATTCTTATCACTCGGATATAAATCACATTTTCAGTTAGCAATAATCTGAGGCATCTCCGAGAAAAGTAGACAATAAGTTTTGATACTTTCTGCGTTGAGGCTTGTTATGGAGGTTTTTATATCATGGAAGTAATATTTAAGTAAAGAAAATATATATTTAAGTAAACTATGTTGCTTAATTAAGTGGATTGGACGGTTTGTTAGTGTAACTGTTGTACCAAAAGAGAGAATGAGAAAGTTATAATATAAAATTCGTAGAACTCAAACGGTGTTACAAATTAATTATAATAACTGTTTTAATATTCTTTGATACATTATTTTCCCGTGACTTCGTTTGTGGGATCACAATTAATATCACAAGGATTTGGATAAAAGTTCTGGTAAAACGATTCAGTGCAGGATACGCAAATGGATTTACTCATCACTCTGGCTTCTGCTGTACATCTGACAGTCTGATAGTCTTGGATTATTTCAATAAACAACAAATTATCCCTTACGAGATACATAGTTAATTCGTTAAAAATTTAAGTTAATCATTCTAAACTTATACAAATGCAATACATACTATATGTACTACATGCTATAGTAAAGAATACTTGTTTTTCGTCGTCCGTCCGTTGTCCGTCTTACAATTTTGATTTGTCCATATTCATACAATTATAGTAAGTAACATTTAAGTGAAGCTGCTACATAATTGTCACAATCACTCAATAAAATACAAATGCAAGAATTATAGTCAAAATTACACTAGAACAACTTTTACTTAAGTTTGTAAAAAAATTCAAATTACTCAGCAAATTATATAGTATTGAAAATAAACGAACAGTACACGTAGACTATTATTGAATAGATCCATCGTCGTCATCATATACGAAATAACATATGCCATTAGACATTATAATACTATCATATATATCTTTAATACTGTATTCATTGGGGAATGTTTTATCAAACATAACTATAAAACTAGCAACGAATCTGAAGCTGTAATTACACGCCAGTTGATATACTAAGTACGCCCTGCGGCGACTCCCACATTCAAGCACGCACCGATAACTCGGTTCTCATACATACAATGCAATGAAACCATGGGATATAACCATCTATGGAGTACGATGCCATGTCACTTAACAAATAAAGTTCAAATATAAAATTGTAAATAAATTAAAACTCCTCGCAATTTTCTAAACCGGTTTCGAGATAAGAATCTCACAACGGACTCTGATTCATTGAAACTAAACAATAGTAACATATTGAAACAATAAGTAGGTTTACCTTTTGAATAATTTATAATGCATCCTTTAATTATAACACATATCACAACACAATATAATATAATATCACAAACTACACAACACGACCGCTCACTGGCGAGGTGGAAAAAATTCTGAACGAAAGAGAACCTCCGCGTGGGAAAGAGAGAAAAAAACGGGTCTAGATGCGCAAGCGCAGGTGGGGGACAGGTAATGCAACCCCGCTTATTTTTTCTATTTCAAATAACGACAAGTGTCGTCCGCTGTGAACACTTTACTATATTATAGAATTTGGATGGAGCAACATCACGTACAAGGCTGTATTCACACATCGGAGGCTGTATTTATTTATGAACCAGTGATCACTTTTGTATCAAATATGAGTGTCAGAACTATAGATACAATACTTATCGATAAACCCTGTAAAGACAGTCCAACTTAAAATAAGGCTACGAGGTGCTCTTAGAAGAACCACACAACAAACTCAGACGGGCTTTTTTATTGTGATCACTGTTTCACAAACGTCAATATATAGTGAGCAATGTAAGAACTAGTACTATACTTGGAATAAAAATATTTAATAACATTTTTAGGATTGTTATCTTTGTTAAGGTATCGGTAAAACCCACATATAAAAACGTCAATTAAATATGACTTCATTCATATCTTCAGAGGGTTTTTCCACCAGCGTTACTTAAATTGTTATAATACAAAGTATAGGCAGTTTCTAAGTTACATCAAATTATATTATGATATTAAATCTTTATATTATTAGACAGGAAAACCGGGATTGAAAAGAATATAATGACAGACAATTACTCAAAGACGAATGTAATTCCCGTTTCTCTTCCCTCAGGACGAGAAAAATGTCTCCAAACACATATATTATAATGTATATCTTAACGTTTGATAAATTCTATGCTACTATTATTAATTATTTAAGCACAAACTTATTTTCTTAACTGAGTGACGTGTCGCGTGACCTTCTTATATCCTCAGTTATATTGTATTGACGTCAGATGCTGTTGAATTACAATATAATATACTCATACCATCCTTTGCATTCAAAGTATTTCAATGAAATGTTGAAGCTTAAGGCCGTTTTACACGTTCAATAGTATCATGTCAATATTAATTAATTCTTATTACGATCAAATGTTTTATTTCAATTATATTGTAATGCACATGTAATTGGTCATTTCAAATAATTGTCGAAAACATTTAAACAAAAATGGCGGACAATGCATGCATGTATAAACATAAATCCTTAATAACTTTTGGACTATATGCCTATTGTTAATCAAGAAAACACACCGTATCTTACTTAAATAGTTCTAATTATTAAACAATACAAAAAAACACAATTAATACAAAAGTAAATGAACCGTCGCGTGATTGATTCAATGACAATAGATTACATTAAAATATAAAAAATAAAACACCGCAATCGTCTCTAGTCGCCTTTATATAACAATGTATTGAATTAAACTCACTATGCTATATATATACTAGCAGTTTTATAAAATAAAATCAAGGGTTTTATGTAATATAAGGTATAAGTAATTTACTTATTAATATATTAATATTATTAACTAGGATATACCGCCGTGCGCTGCGGAAGTTAAGCTGAGCCCCCTCCCCTTTTAAATTAAATACAATATTATATATATATATATATATATATATATACATATAATATTATATATATATATATATATATATAGTAGTTTTTATGTGATGTTGCTTATCGTCGTATTTCTAGGTTGACGATCGGAAAGCGCGCGGAGGTTCTGATAACGTTAAGTCTATGGGAGAAACAGTTTTTTGACCATCATTTCTGAACGGAATAAGATATTTTAATTCTGTTTTTTAAAAAACATGCCCATTCTCAAGCTCTACTGCTCTGGCAAATTTCATTCAAATCGATTCAGTAGTTTTTATGTGATGTTGCTTCGAAAAGAAGTTTCCCAAACGGTTAAGAGTCAATAATATATCAATTTAAGTTATTCTTGTGACGCTTCCACAGTCAAAAACCTCTATAAACACTTGTGAAAACAAAATATATTTTAAATTGTCTTCTAAAGAACGCAAACGCGTGCGCACAACCATACATATTAACCAAATTTATATATATATATATATATAAATATATTGTATTGTTTCATGATACACTACTATTTGGGGATGACTGTGCGTAATATTTTACTGCTTATAGTAAATATTGTAAATGTATACAGGTTTTTCTTTGCAAATATTTAATTTGCATTCGTTTGATATAAAAACCTACATTGTGGGAATATATTATATATGTTATATGTTTTTGTTTGTAGCACCGGTATTACCTTACTGCTTTTAGAGGTAGCCGTCTGTCATGGTATGGGCATGTTATGAGGAGAGATGAAATGCATGTGACCAAAGGGTACTGGGTATGGTAGTGGAGGGATGGACAGGTAGAGGACGGCCGAAAAAAAGATGGATGGACTGCGTGAAAGACAATATGGAGAAGAAGGGAGTGTGTACAGACATGACGAGTAACAGGAGAGTATGGAAGGAAAAACAAAATGTGCTGACCCCAAAAATGGGATAAGGGCAGGAAGATGATATGTTTTTGTTTGCCTGAATATTATACAAAAATAAAATGTGTGTTTATGGCTTTAATTATGCTTAAGCAGCTCCTAAGTTCTTACTTGTATATACTCATATATCTAATTTAATTAATCATATTACATTCTAATAATTCAAGTACAAATTCATGTAAATAAAAAAAATACTTTAAATGGCAATATCCTGAAGGTCAATGAAGTGGAAACATCTTTGAGAGCTGGTTTTAATTTCAGGTTCTGATAACTATATTTTATAGCTAAAAAAGTAGACGGAAACGAAGAGAGGCTGACAGCTTTAACTAGGTGTCATTACGAAAGTGGACATTCGGCAAGAAACCCGTTTTGAGCAGAGACAGGTGATTATTTTATAGTAAGTATTTCATATTAATATTTTGGAATAAAGAAAGTCACTAAAGAATGTAAATTTCCTGCCTTGTGAGATGACGTTTGACAGAAGAGTTTGGAAGGAATCAGACATATTCTTCTTATCCCGAAGAAATTGTGATGAGAACGAAAGATAACTATAAAATGCTCTTTCGAAATTTGTGAAGATAGAAATTAGAACTGATTTTTCTTACTCCAGATTTGTATTTTATATTATTGAAGATGTATCATAATGTTACATCACATGCATGAATTTAAAATAATAAATATTGAATTCGATACATGTTGAAAGATATGTAATATAAAATATACAAATTATACTAAATTTAATTAATCATAATTCGTCTCTGTGTTGATTTGATAACTCAAACTAGTCATTTCGTACCAATAAGTTATACTCCAGATTACTTCAGCAATCAATTAGAAGAAAACCACTTGAATAATATAGATAGATTTCCACGAGGTTTTGGCAATTATTTTATTATTTGTATTAAAAAATACATTGTTCTGATGTGTTGCACAAGCAATAATAAACTTAGTTTAAATCAAAATTATAATAGAACAACCTGTAAGTCCCCACAAACGTTTGTCCAATAGTCTGGATAATTGACCAATATATTAAGACTAAGGAGTAACTTTCATTTTAGTGAAAAAAGTTCAACTTACCCTTTTTCTCCTGGTCCGAGTTTATTGTTTTCAATGATGGCCGTCGCTCGAATCCTATGATCAGGCTGTTCGCCCAAAAGTTTTTCGCATCTGCCGTTATTCAGATGCTCCCTAGCCACATTGTAGGCTTCACTTTTATCACTTATCACATCACTTTCTTTCACTTCACTTTCAACTATAACTGTAACACTTTTCTCACTCGAATCGTTTTCGTGCTTCTCGGGTTCCACTTTATCAACTTCTATCGCTTCCTTCTTCTCCTGAATGCCGTTGGCTATCACTGGTGCCGGTTTAGCTTGTGAAGATTTTGGTTGTGATTTCGGTGATGATATTGTTGGTTTGCTCTCGATAGCTCCGTTTTCGTTTATGGATGTCACATAAACTGTAGAGTTAGCTATGTATCCGTTTAAATCTTGTCGGTTTTCCGGTTGAGTTCGTTTTCTTTTGTTTAACTGAAACAGATAATATTTATATCATTTTAAGAATCCATTTAAAAATGTCCATACTTTTTATATACATTATCCAAGTAAGATGAAAATTTTGCTGTATCATGTATGATTAATATATAGAAATACCACAAGCAAATGACTTGAACACAGACGCAGGTACTTACTTATAATACATATTTCCTTATGAGATATGACGTAAACATTTTGTTTACTCAACAAACAACAAAAACTTAAGACACAGATTCGTAAAAAAAAATGAAATGACACTAAAATTAGTTCAGAAAGTTTCGACGTCGGCAATCAAAGGAATGTAGTTGAGAAAAACATTAGTTGGTTATGATTATTTGTATCAAGGTAAAGCTAAGCTACGTCTAACAATGGCTCGTTACTGCAACTATTATTGTCTAATCAGAAACGCTCATCATTATCCTTATATTTCAAACCGTATTTCGTTACGATAAATACTGATTCTAAAGTACAAATAAATTTAAAGTCATGATTTGTCAGTGTTATTATTAAAATAAATAGAATAATGTCCCAAACATCTACAAAGGGGATGTTAGATTGAATTATATTTATATATATATTTTTATTATTTATTTAGCTTCACGCCATATTCCTTGCGGGGTAGCCAGAGACGACGGAGCGCCAAACGCTACGGTCCCTGCATACCTCTTTCGCCTCGGCCACAGACAACCTCTTCATACATGCCCTCCGGGGGGTCCTCAAGCTTTTTACATGACCTTCCTCCAGTATCATAGATACTGTGTTTTCGAAGGTCACTCGAGGCCTCCCCCTGTCTCTCTTACCGCTCACTTTTCCTATATAAATCTTATTTATCATTCTTTCATCACTTATTATATTTATATAAATGTTCCAATAAAAGTTATAAACAAAACGTATCGACATATTCGCCATTTTAAAAGTAATCTGTCATAAAACTTGCAGTATTAAAAAATACAGCAACAAGTGGCCTGTCTCACAAAATAATTTATAATATTCCGTGAAAGTGATTCGAGTGTTACGTCTCGTCGTTGTTATTTTAGGTTGAAATTCAAAAATCGTTTAGTATTTTTTACTGAAATTTTTATTAAATGTTGATTTTAAGAGAGCATTTCTGCATTGTTTAAATGATTCGTTTATTTCACTTTACAAGCAATTTGACATCGTTTTTTGTGAAACTCAATCTGCAAATATGTTTGTTCAATACCATTTTGGAGCTTTTAAAAGCATAAAATATATGTATAAGCACATATCATTAAAAACATACAGCAAAATAAAGTTTGCAATACACCTCGAGTTACAGAAGAGTCAAATTCTTATGGCTTTACCATCGTTTCTTAAATCAATATCATTACAATAGCAAATTATATTCACCTTAGATTACTTTAAAAATGTTTTGATAAATTGTAATAATATTAACATTTATTATTGGTAATAAGTAAGGACCCATTCTTTCTGACTAACAAACAACAATTTTATACAGATCAAATCAGCTATCATTCATTTAATATTGATACAAAATTTCTTTTTCTTTTCATTCTTCTTTTCATTTTCTTTATCTTTATTCCCTGGATGGATGGATTGTGATAATCGTTGAAAATTTTTTAAATATTTGCACTTATTTTTCTTCATACATAGATATGTTATAAATAAACTCTTTAGCTGTCCATTTTGTTAAAATAGCATAGATAAATTTTAAACTCAAACCTTAACATATACAAAGTAGTGAAACGTAATCATTTTCCTCATTCTGTATTTACTGAAACCTGTTTTTAAGTCGCAATATCCTAAATCATAATACTTTAGTTTAATAACATTTCTACTAAAATTTACTGCATACTGTTTAAATTTATTTATTTTATATATAATATAGTTTATATAAAGAAAATGGATTTATTATAGAAAGCCGAAATAAATACTCCAGAGTTCTTTCAAATTATGTAAAGGATACCTGAATTCAAGTCCACTAAGGGTTAGTGTCACATATAATATATATATATATATATATATATATATATATACACATGTATATATATATATATATATATATATATATATATATATATTTCTATGTAGGTTTCTGTATAACATTTTCATACATTCAGCAAATATTATAAGTAATTTCATCAAGACATATATTAACCCAGGAATCAAGTTTATCCAGGAATCATTTATTAAATACACTCAAAGATTACACACCAGATAATAACAACTTACTAAATTAATTTACTACATAGTCAACGTTTATGTATAAGGAAAAACATTTCAAACAACTAACGCTGATAAGTAAAATTATTTTAAGAGTTTTAAGTATAATATCCGATTATATATATATTCAGTCCGATTTTATATAAAATCCCATCTTTGTGAACGCAATGTAGTAATTTTTAGTGGATTTTACCTGCATCTTATTTTTATATAAAGAAGAATAAACAGACTTCTTGATAGATATCTACATCTTCCTGAAGAATATCATACAGCTATTTCTATATATTATACAATAGACAGATCTATCCCTAATTCTTCTTACTTCCATTTAGCCTCTTTAAGGATTAATTAACACCTCATTTCCACTAAATATCCTGGATCAGCTGTGCGATTTTATCTATTTAAATAATATAATGCACAGACTGACATAAATACAATAGTTATTAATAGATCAATCAATACTGTGTTCGGAATCGCGTTGTATGAAATGTGTGATCAAACACCATTAACTTATGGAATCGAGCTGAACAATAGGCTTACCTACTTCCAACGTTACATGATACTTATAGAATCTCAGTTATGCACACCTTTATGCTAGATGCAGACCCGCGACTCCGCTCATAATATATGTGTTTTCATTTATTAAATATAAATAGAATTCTATTCTTTTGTTTATATAAAACAGACCATTCTTTTATCTTTTGTCTCAATTTCTTAGGAAATGTCAGCATCGGTGAATTTTTAATCAATTTGAACGTTATAATAGAAGCGGTGTTCAAAATTCAATTTTAAGTTTCTATACCGTTTGTACATAGATAGTACGACTAAGTGATTTTTTTATATTGATTAAACATTTTTTTATACTTTTTTGGATTTAACGATGGTTTTTATGTATTAATAATAGTTATCCAATATGCATTAATACTTTTAGTACGAAGACTTAATAGGCGTAACTTTGTAAGAAATCATTCTAAATATAACTTACTTCAGCGGAGAGTTTGGACATGTCAACCGGTGTGATCCGTTTGAGAGCTGAGAGACGTTGGAGACGTTGACGAGCCTGCTCCTCCACGGCGATGAGGAAGGCATCCTGGATGACGTTGTGTCCGATATCTGATACTGGAGAGACAAGACCGTTAAATGACATGTTGCGACTCGTAGAAAGTGTACTAACTTTTGGACCGAAGAAAATACTTTAGTAGTAGCTTCTACAATAAAGTTTAAATGGAATGAAATAATAGAATAAATGTAATTATAAACCATTATTTGTACACAAAAATAATTATGAATCCAATTTGTGTTACAGAGTTTTATATTATATAATTCTTTTACAAACATAATTTAGATATATCTGACACATATATATATATATATATATATATGTGTCAGATATGTCAGATATATATATATATATCTGAGTTTTTGTTTTATAACTTGTGTTAAAGATGCGTATTTTATGCTAAATATATATTAAAAATGTAATAATAGTGAAACCTAGGTGTTGTGTTATTATATTATATATATAATTATTTATAAATAAATGCTTATATCCCTCATATATTATGTATGATGTTGAACCATTTGTAAATGTTATAACAATTTATATTAATTTATAACATACTATATAACAAATGATACAGTACGATTATTTTATAATTATATAACCAATATTGTATTCATATTCAATCAACGATCCTACATTCTTGAGCCTGACTCAGGTCTTTGGCAATTATCTATTCATTCATAAAGCAACCAAATAACAATAGATATAAGGTTGAAAATTAAACACACATTAGATAGAGCAGTCGGAAGTTAGGCAATGGATGATTAGAATTCGTGCGAGCTATTATAACCCTTAACTAAACGTGATAATAGCCTAAATTGCGGACTCAATTTAAATGCAGTGAGGCAATCATGTTGACTAATGTCGGCATTGTGACGCCCTCATAGTATTCTGAATTCTAAGTTCTCTTACCACTTCCCTTAAGATTGTTATAATAATTTAAATTGAATTTATAACAGATAAATATTTTCTTTTGATAAATATATATGTATAATTATAAACTCACTTCATATAATCATAATACTTAATTATTAAAGATAGAGTGAGAGAGAAAAAAAGAGAGAGAAAGAAAGAAAGGGGGAAAGAGAGAGGGAGAGAGAGAGAGAGAGGGGGGGAGGAGATCTTCTAAATCTTATCACCAACTAACAATTATAATACTTAACAATTATAGAGTTAGAGAGAGAGGAAAGACAGAGAAGGGGGGAGAGATGAGGGGGGGAGATAGAGAGAAATTAAATAACCAACTAAGATAATCATACTGATTGGATAGAACGACTAAAGGCAACTATGTATTATCTTGAATATAAAAAGCATTAGAAATTTCTCAATTTGACGGCGTGCGATAGGAACAGGTATACAAGAATTGTCGGTAGGTTTAGTATTAATTTTAAAGGTTTACATTTTACTTATAAGAATCGTGTTCAAAATAAGACGAGATATTTGATATCTTAAAGTGTATCCAACGTACTCAAAAAATGTTGTTTATCAGAAATAAAATAATAAATATGTTTTATATATCATATGATACCTACCTAATAAACAAGGCTGTAGGGCTTCATAGAGGAAGCCTTATCAATGTTCTGCCGGGTATTAATGAAGGCATATGATTTTAAATAATGTTATCTGATTATTCTAGGTCAGACAGTTTAATATTGTTAACATATATATATATATATATTATTACTGAATTCTTGAACTTATATTGATATAAAAATAATTTTAATTTAGTTGTTTGTCACACGTTTGTAAAAATGTTAGTTTACTACATTTTATATGTATATATATATTTTTTTAAATTGTTTACTATAGTAGTATATAAGGGATAGTATATATATGTATAAATATATATATATATATCCCTAAAATTATACCAGTCTTATTATCGAATCATACAAAGGCTCGGTAATACAATTCTCTAAAGCAAATAGAATTTCTAAGGCTAATTATAGAACGCTTTCATAAGACCTAATCTCTACATTGTTCTAAATTTCAGTGGATTTTCCTTAACTTGCATTTGTGATGAATAAATCATAACAATGTTTTAATATGGACTTCATACACACACATACATGACTTGTTACATAATACGTATGTGTGTGTGTGTGTGTTTCCGTAAAACACCTTAATCAAATCAAATCCTGTCTTACCACGGACATTCCTTCACGCTCATCGCTAATACTGATAAACTATCACATCAGAATATTATCATATCAAAACAATACAAAAAGTAACTTAATTATATAAAAAATAAAGTCTATATTTGTTTGAGTTAAATGTAATGTTGGTCACTTAGTGCTGCGCTAACTCCGGAACCAGTTTCATACAGTTAGGAACATATTATCAAAAACAATCCATATTTCAATGTATATAAAGGTTAAAATTGAGTGTATTAATATTGTATCTGTCGTTCATCGCTGTACATTCCACCGGTAATAGAACGGTACACGGCAGAAAAAGTAAAAGGCACTTTGAAAATACAGATTAAGATAACATTACTTGCTTTGAGATAACCAATTAAAAAACAAAAGTATCAAAACAAAAAAAATCATTTAATTTAGTAATAACTGCATTTAATACTATGGAATTTTAAATATAATAATTTCCATATTGACAATGGAGTCTTAAAACAATAGATGGATGCGCAGGCGCAGTTATGTGGCGAATGTAACGACAATGGCGTGACTCGTCTAAATTATAAAGCAATTTGATATACATAGTGGTTAAAAATAATTAAATAATTCATGTTGAACCGTATTGATATGTTTTGTGGTAACTTCTGGAAATCTTTACCCCCCACCCTGTAATACTAAGGGGTGGTTGATATAGAGATGGTAAGACTCTCTGTAGAGTGAAAGAGACTTTACAGAGCCCTATTGCCTTAAAATCAAATATAATATTGACACTGATAACCACCAAGAAGTCAAGCCTGATCCAACTCTACCACTTTCAAAAATTCTACTACCGACAGGTCATGTAGGCCATGATGTCTGTGGATCTGACTGCAAGATAATGATAAATAAAACTCTATTAGTAGAGTCGATAATGTAGGAATGTAGAGTAAAAAGATAAAATGTACAGATTAATAAGTGTAATGACAAAAGTGTAGCGAAGAAATAGACCTTCATGTCCATGTGGATGAGAACATTTCATAAAATTTTATATAGAGAGGAAAAAACAAGAAAAAAGATGGATGAAAGATTAATATGTATTTAATAAGCGTAGTGACGAAAATGTCGTTAAGAAATAGCATGACGTGGAACTTCATGTCTGTGATGTAGATGAGAACACGTGATGAAGGAAACTATGAATCAAGAGAGGAAAATGGATGAAAAAAGATGGATGAATTGTATGAAAGATGATTCTTGGGGCAAGTGTGAGTAGTACTAATGTCAGAGCTATCAGAGACTGATAAAGAGAACCTATTTCCACCCAAAATATTATGATTAAGGAAGATGTTTGAGTAGTCTTTACATTTGATAGGCAAAAGAATTGAATTCGTAAAACATAATTTTCTATAAAACAAATATTATTGTTAGATGGGGCATTGTATATCTTTAAACGATAATCAAGTACTAATGAAATATACGCTAGAATTATAAAGAAGAAGAAGCAAAGTCGTAGAATTTGAATATATTTTTTTTCATAATATTTGCTCTCATTGAACGACGAGTACTTATATATAGTGGAATGTCTGTCCGTAATTTTTTTAATCTCGGATTTTTTTATTTCGTCAATATTTTGTGTTAATTTCAATTAATCATTAATAATAAATAATATTTTTTTTATTATTTATTTCGTGTACATTTATATCAACGCTTCTGTCTGACATAATGGTATTTAAGGCATTAATATAAAGAATAACTGAAATTATATTAATATTATTATATAAAAAATAAATAAGGTTTGTCTGTGTTATTATACATATCGTTACTATTAAATAATATCTTTAAAAATATAAAAAAGTTAAAAGATTTATTTAAAAAAACCAAAGAAGAAGCGATTTTAGTAACCTTTTTACTATTAAATTATTAAAAAATTAACAAAAAAATAGTAAAATGTTGTTTCATAGCACTTTAATTACTTAATAGATTGAGATTAGATAAATAAAACTAATAACTAATTAAAAATACTCGACATTTGTAGTTTATTATAGATTAATTACATTAATAAAAAATATATAAGTAAGAAATATCTAGAAGTTAGACGCTTCACTGGTAGATATTTGAAGAATTTTTTGTATAAATGTAACTCGAAATTACGAGTTATTTTACACAGTATTATAGATATATATATCTATTGTATAAAATATACAATTATACACGATAAATACAATGTATAAGATTACCTTCAATGTAAGATTTCTATTTGGTTTCAGAACCAAAAGTATTGAATCACTGACTCGGTCCAAGGCTGACCGGTTTTTGCAATGACTTTTTTTTTATAATCCGGTTATTATATTTATTATTAATATTAGAAAGTTTGTGAATGTTATAATTAATTATTAATTAAATGGTTTTAAATATTGATAATTAGTAAAAGTATTTATAGAATTTTAACTTTACCTATGATTTAGTTCTGAATAACCCTGGTCAGTCCAGGTCAATGACCCTACCCACTTTCACAATTCACTAACACAATTATATATTAAAATAAATATTACACCACAATATACTAGTAATTGTAATGTCTGTACGTGTGACTCGACTTCACTCGACGGGCGACTTTTGTCTCACTTGCTCAGTTTGTTAAGTGTTGCCGCTCACAAAATTATATTTATGCTTTTAAAATTATTTATTAACAAATATGAAAGGCCGTTATATGTATATTAAATTATTTGTTATTGGTTTCTTTATAATTGTGGTGTAAAGCCTACTTAAATTGTATAAGATTCTAATAAGAATATTTTACACATATTCAAAAAAAAAAAAAAAGAGATATATATATATATATATATATATATATATATATACAGAGAGAGAGAGAGAGAGAGAGAGTACAGAATAAATTAAACAAAATCTATCACTACAGTATGTAAATAATTAAAAATATATAAGTAGACCTCTTTTTTAATAATTTTTAATATTATTAAATTTCCCTTATTTATAAATTACCCGATAATATAAATACTTTTTGTTATAGCAATACCAAAAGGCTGTGTATAAACGTAGGCAACTACAGCCGATTTTTAACCGCCCACTTCCTACTTTGACAGGGTTTCAACTGAAGCATTCTTCACAAATTTTAGAACCTTGTCTCAAATATTATTATATAGTTTGTCAGACTGAAATATATTTTCCTGTCAAACAATTTTCAATTCAATATTAAACCTTATCCCATTGGAATACGGTACAGTAATTTGAGAATCGTAGAAAAATTACTTGTTTTATGGAAGCCATTCGCCTTTAATCACATTAGGTTGGTAAGAGCAATTCAATAAACTCCGGGAAACAGAGTTAGGCTTGTTACGTAAATATAGATTCATAACTGATATTACAAAGGGACTGCATTATCTATTTGTTTATTACTATCTAGATATTATATGTGTGTGTTTGTGTGTGTGTGTGTACATAAAATACTCACACAACTTCGTCTCGCTTCGTCTCTTCACTCTTAGTTTGATAACGCATGAGGATATACACTGAAACAAACAAATAAATTAAATATAAATATAATATTATTCAAGAAATTTATTCATTTTCTAATTAATTTTACTATTCTTTTATAATATTAATACAATATATTATAATAATAGGTAGAAAAAACATGTAATTTTTTTAGTGCAGAGTTATTTGTTTTTTATATATATATTATAGTGTTTTTTTTTTTAAATTTTCTATGGACAGCTATTAATTATTATTATTATAGTTAATAAATAATAATAACATTTTCTAAATCAATTTATTTTGGTGTATTAATACAATAAAATATTATTACTTTCATTACAGCACCATCTATCGGATTCTATCTAAGACATAATTGAACGATTTAAAAACAATTGATTTTTGTATCTTTAGAAAAAAATACTTTTTTCCAAGTCATAAAATCGAGGTCCAAAGTTATGGGCTTCGAACTAAGACCCGGGAGACAGCGTCTAGGTCATTACGAGGTCATTACAAGGTCATTACGCTGTCACTTGGCGCAGGAAAGCTCAGATGTGAACTCCACAAGTCATTTTACCCCTCATTATATTTTAATTTACGTATGAGGCTTTCCTGTGTATAAAATTACGTATCACAATAAATAGTTTGGCCAAGTAACTGGAATTTACAACTTGGCCCTCATCCAAGCAGGTAATACGTCTACAAATTGTTAACACTTCTCTCTTGTTATTTTTTATTATTTTACGTTAATTTCATATAAAAACACTATAACTAACAAATGCTTACCAAGATAAACAGGCTAAATATATCCTTTAAGGTCTTTAATAAAGGTAAAAGCCAATAATACTTGGCTAAGCCAAGTTAACGACCAAGTTAACTTATACTGGCCGGTCGCCAAGTCCAGATGTTGCATCTACAAGTCGCAAGCATAAACCAAATATTATATGTGACTACATTTTAAGTAATATACTAATGTTACTTTTTAATTATTGATTTTAATTGTAATTTTAGTTATTTATTTAGTTATTTTTTACATAATGTAATTAAATATTAAGTTATAATTAAAACTTTCTTCTTCTTCTATATAGACTTATCTTCTTTCTTCCATAGAGACCTCCCTGGAGATGGTCTCCGAGTGGGGTGAACTGAACCACGTTCAGTTCAATCCCCTGAAGACACAAGTTTGCGCGTTTACCACTAAGGAAACCCCATTTGTCGTATCACCGCTCTTCGAGAGCACTCCCCTCATTGCATCCCCAAGTATCAGAATACTGGGTCTCGACATTTCAAGCCATTGTCATTTTTGTGGTCATCTGGAGAGCAAGGCCAAGTTGGCCTCGATGAAATTGGGAGTGAAAGAACATAATAAAAAAAAAAATAACTATGAACTTTGCTGATGATTAACACCGATCGAAACGAACGCTAGGGTGCGCCACTTGTTCATAATTCAGTTCTTTGGAGGACTGCTCCTAGTAATAAGTCCTTTTTCTGTTAGAGTCTTGAGACTGATCGGACCTCACAATAAAGTTAAGTAGCTACGAATTCCAAACTCGCCCTGCTCTGAGAATAACTCAGCTGTGTTTTTTCACAAACGTTCATATATTAATATTATGTAGTACCCTAATTAGCAAAATAATAAAAGAATTACATTTCGGCTTTAAAAAAATCAGATGAGTCACAATAACATACATACAACATAACTTTTTGATATATTTAATTATTTTTCCTTGAATGATACTCATATGATAAATATATTTAAATATATTGATGTTAAATTACTTAGTTTATAAAATAAATAATTTATAAAATAATATAAGAATAATTGGCGAAGTGCAGTCATCGTACCTTTGTATAAAGGCAAAGGTTCACAGATAGACTGTGCAAGCTATAGGGCCATCAGTTTGATTAGCTTGGGCGGTAAAGTTTATGCTAAAATTTTAGCGAGAAGAATGCATCTGAAAGGCTGTTGTGGGAGGCACAAGGAGGTTTTAGACCTGGAAGAGGGTGTATAGATCAGATCTTTTCCCTCCGCATGATCACGGAAAAGTTTTTGGCCCTAAACCAAAAGGTTTTCTGTGCTTTTGTGGATTTGGAAAAGGCGTTTGACAGGGTTGTGAGAAAGAAGTTATGGGAGATACTGCCCCGATACAATGTGAACGGACCCTTGCTACAGGCTGTAAGGTCTCTTTACCGAGATCACTCAGCCTGTGTGCGAGTAGGAGCTGGCATGTCGCCCTGGTTTGACATCCAATCGGGTGTTAAGCAAGGTTGCGCTATGTCAGCTTGGTTGTTCAATTTGTATTTGGATAGTTGTCTCCAAGGAGTGAAAGATAGTGACATGGGAGTGAAAGTAGGTGACCTTAAGGTCAATTGCTTACTATATGCAGATGATGCAGTGCTCATTGCATCATCAGAATGCAATTTGCAGGCATTGGTCACCCCTCTGAAAGATGGGTGTGAAATTAATGGTCTTAACCTGCATGTAGATAAGACGAAGGTTCTGATTTTTGAAAGAAATGAAGAAAGAACAGATTTAAGATCAACGTGAATGATAAGATAATAGAACAAGTGAATGAAGTGGTATATTTGGGAAGTATGTTTAGCAGAGACGGAAGATACGAAATGGATGTGGAAAGGCGTATTGCTGCCGGTAACAGAGTCAATGGTGCTTTGACTGCATTGTTGAGACGGCAAAACGTCAGTATAGCTGCACGTTTGGCTGTACACAACGCAGTTTTGCTGCCGACGCTGTTATACGGCAGCCAAACGTGGGTAACACAGAAGAAGAATGTAAGAAAGATGAATGCTGTGGAGATGAGATCTCTTCGCAGAATATGCGGAGTCAGTCTAGCTAATCGAATCCGCAACGAAGAGATCCACAGAATGTCAGGTACTAGCGAAGATGTCACGGTGAGAATGAAGAAGAACGTGCTCAGGTGGTTTGGGCACGTTGAACGAATGAGTGATGAAAGAATGGTAAAAAAGATTTATATGGGAAAAGTGAGCGGTAAGAGAGAAAGGGGGAGGCCTCGAGTGACCTTCGAAAACACAGTAGCTACGATACTGGAGGAAGGTCACGTAAAAAGCATGAGGACCCCCCGGAGGGCATGTATGAAGAGGTTGATGTCGGTGGCCGAGGCGAAAGAGGTATGCAGAGACCGTAGCGTTTGGCGCTCCGTCGTCTCTGGCTACCCCGCAAGGGATATGGCGTGAAGGTAAATAAATATAAGAATATATAAATTTGATAATATTTTGTAAAAGTATTATCATTTATTTATAGTTTGCATCTCTAGAGATAACTATCAAATTAATGAATACTTCCCCCTCCCTTAGATAGGAAAAAAAACTATTGTACGTTGAATTTTCTATTAATATGTTTTTAAATATTTGCTAATCTCTTTGCGAATCATACTTTATGTCCTATTAAATTATATTTTAGGTAAAAGTAATATAACAAAGGTAATTAATCATATGAGATCATTTCTAAAGATCACCAGAGCGCAATTCACGCGTGGTTTAGTCAGTACTTAGTAGTCTTTATATTTATATTCTAGATTTAACTTTTGAAATGTTAACTACATTGTGTTTTACGGCTTTTAAGGTAAACAATGTCTGTTAAAACCGCTTTACACCGCCTACAATCAATTAAACGGACAGTAGCCATTAAAAAATGCTAAAAATAAACACCTAACGATCGTTTAGTCTGCAGTTTTAGACATTTTTACACTTCGGTGACAAGACGAATTTAGAAACGCGTTTAAAATGGACGCCGGTAAAAATATTACTATTTTTTTTTGCTCATATCTGTGGTAAATTATTGTAATCTTTTTTGTATATGTGTAACCTTTTTTATATATTTTTTTAAATAATATCTGACAGCTGACAGCTGTCAATGGCTAATGTTCCTTGGGGCAATTACCTCGTGTATATGAGTGAGAACCTCGGTCCGAGTCATGTCTTCCAGCCTAGTTTCATTCACATCCATTATTTCATCTGCCAGCTCCAAATTCTCCCAATTTCCAGCTGATGGAGAGCCTGGGAACAATAGTGTTGTTAAAGATTGTACAAATGAAACTGAAAAGCGTAATTTTTTTTATATTTAAAATGACTTAATAGTTTTTAATAGTTCATAAAGTAATTCGTTGATAGGGATTGTAATTAATTTATAATATAATATATAAAACTATTTCGATATTAGATAATAAATATTTATATATATATATATATATATATATATATATATATATACATACAAGGAGTATATACAAAAATGATAACTGATTTTATGTGTCACACCAAAACACGTAAAATCCTGACCCTTTATTAATTATTAATAGAATAGACATTGTATTTATATATAAATATACATTATTTAAAATATAATTATAATAATAAAGGTTTATACTAAAAGAGAAATTCTTATTTTTAATATCTTGAAAGAAAAATTCACGGACGAGCCTACACAGTATATAAACAGGCGTGACGGAGAAATATTAAATATCTTACAGACTTGTATGATTCAGGTTAAGAATTTCTCTCTTGAAAACTAATTAAATATATGTATTTTATTCTTGGTATAAAAAATTATAGAATTAAGAAAATTAAAGCTAATGGAGAGATTTTATTTCGTGATATAAATCCTCTAATAAAAAATACTAATAGTCAAATAACCTACATACTTACCATATAATTTAATTTTGTCATCCTTAGTTTGCACCACAATAATCACGTATCCCTCTAAGTCAACTGACTTACACTTGACTGTGGTCATTTTGTCGATCGAGTTTATTTGAGTGGTTGGTACGTTGAAGGTATTCATTTTTTATAATTAATAACTCAAAACGAACACATAAATAACCTTGCGACAGCCCTTATTTTAAACTAATTTTTAATCTTTATTATCGATATTAATTCTTATACCATACCAACGTTTCCGCCAGCACCACTTCAGCCAATTTGTTTTTAAAATAAAACTATTTGAAATAAGCATTTTTTTGTTAAAACACATAATCCAAACATTAACCCGGTGATACCAAATCGGCCATTGTATTTATATTAACACAGAACGTAAAATGATAAACACATAATTGAACTGTCAATTTATTGCTTTATAGATTTTAAATCTGGGAAACGATTTTTAATTTATATCACATATTTTTATTATTCCACATAGTACTAGCGTAGACCGATGTTTTAATACGTTTCTCACTATAACATGTTGGGATGTACTGTATTATTGTTTTGCACTGTTTCTTGTTGTTACATTATGTTGTTAACATTGAATTATCGGCGGATGTCTCTAATGTTGGATTTAAGTGATATTTTGGTTTATTAAAGTAAAATTAAAGGCGTCTAAGCGTGGTTTGTGGTTGAAAGACGGTCCACGTCGCGCGGGCTGGGTGTTCGCCGCGAATGGTTTCAGCCATCCTATTTTCGCACGATCAATAATGCTCCCTACCCAGCATCCCTACGACTCACAGAGGTAGGAACGCACAAGTTGTCAACTGCTTGTCAAATTACATGGATTATATACATAAAACTAGTAAAATTTGTTTAACTCTGATATAAAAAACTAGTTAGTTAAAAAAAAATGGTTTAATAAAAAAAAAACAAAACACAGGTCCCACCGAGATTTGAACTCGGATCGCTGGATTCAAAGTCCAGAGTGCTAACCATTACACCATGGGACCGCTTGAGCGAGATTGTGTAATAATCAGTAAGTCAATAACAGATTTTGTAATAAAGATCATAATTATTAATAGTACAGAATTAACAAATCATGTTAGTAATCAATATTTATAACAATAGAAGCTATAAACAATGTTATAGATTTCAACTAGAAATGATATACCTCACTATTTTCTACTCAGCATACCCAGTCACAAATGCAATGCGTAAGAACTACATAGTTGGAAGTAACGACAGGTTAAGTAATTGATTTATTTTATTAGGTTATAATACAACAATTATTATATTTGAAACTTTATAAAAGTACTATATCAAATAATTTTTTTATATTATCCGTTTAAAATAATATTTAAGAATACGCCTTTTGTCTATTTTTTTTTAATATTATTTAAAGACCAAAGCACTACAATCACTCATGAAAAGAAAAAGTTTCAATTCAAGTACAATAGATGGCAAAACAGGTAGTAATAATTATGTAAGTTTATAATTTAATGTACTACTATCGCCATCTACAAGAATGAAACCAAATTATTTACTAGCTAAATGTTACTAGTAATAAAATGACATATATATTTTATAGTTTTTAACAGGTAAAGCTATATATTTGTTAAAAAAAAATAATTAGAATATATTGAAAATTTTTATCTTTACTATAATATGATAGTCTACATGATGCTTATTGTTATGGTAACATTTTGTGACAGTTTGTCACTGACTTCGTTGTGGTATGGTTGTCATATCGTCCGTCTATCGAATAACGTGATAGATGTATAGAATAATTAACATTACTGCAGCAAGCCATACTCTCTTATTATAATTTCGAAAACGATCTTCATTATCTCGCTAACGAACGAAAGGACCCTCAATTTATACTTCAACACAACGCCATGATCGATGTGGGAAACAAAGATGGCGGAATAATACGGTGATCATAACCAATCGTCGCGAACTGTGGTAGTTATGTTCGGTAGTGGGCGGAGGTCGCAGCGGTGTCGCGGCGCCTGAGCGAGCAGCAGCGCCATGGCCCGGCCGGGGTGATGCCGCCGCGGCCAGCGGCCGGCCGCGCGGCTATGGCGGCAGGTGAAGATCGTCCGCCACTCGCTCTGTTTACCGCCGTCTACGACTACATCGCCCAAGGAGAGGACGAGCTCTCTCTACGTCGAGGCGAGATCGTCGAGGTTCTATCCAAGGACGCCAATATCTCCGGGGATGAGGGCTGGTGGACTGGCAAAATCGGGGATCGCGTCGGCATCTTCCCAGCCTCGTACGTCACCGAGGACGACCCACTGGCTGTCTCCTCGGTGATCGGGGACGTTGACCCGCCCCGCGTTTCGTTCTCGGAGCTGAAGCTCGAGGAGGTAATCGGGGTGGGCGGCTTTGGTAAAGTGTATCGTGGATATTGGAATGACGAGGTTGTAGCAGTTAAGGCGGCACGGCAGGATGCGAACGAAGACATCGAAGTGATAAAAGACAGTGTTTTACAAGAAGCAAAACTATTTTGGATGTTGCAACATGATAATATAGTGTCCTTAAAGGGAGTGTGTTTAGAAGAGCCTAATTTGTGTTTGGTGATGGAGTATGCTCGTGGGGGACCTTTGAACAGGGTGCTTTCGGGGCGGAAGATCCGACCTGGCATCTTGGTGGACTGGGCGATACAGGTAGCGCGAGGCATGGCCTACCTGCATGTCGACGCTCCCATATCACTCATCCATCGAGATCTCAAGAGCTCTAATGGTATGATTTTAATGAAATACAGTATCTTTAATATTTCACAAATAACTCTAACATTTAAAATATTACTTTATTTTACACTGTTACTCTGTTATACAAATTCAAAAATTGCTAACCCAAAAAATTTAACCTTTATATTTTACATACACAAAAGAAAATGAACTTTTGGAGTTATTGACCTGATAATATTCTCATAGTAAAGGTCCTTGAGTGTTTTATCATAAAGGTCGCACTCCACTTAACACTATCAGTTGCAGGAAGTGTGTGCATTCTTTATTGATAATGATATACAAACAGATTTTATGTCACTGTCAACATGAATGTTTATATATATTTTTTTTATTTTTAATATTTACAAAAATAAAGTCCTATTACAAATTTTTAATTATACATCATTAATTTTTTCAGACCACACTTTTAAATATTATAATGTTCTAGACATTCTCGAATCGAAATCGCATAACTCTTAATTTTATATCTTCAACCTTTTAATTTTTTTATCTATATTTTTACCACTTAGAAAAAATACCAGTGATCACTTGTGTACGTCAAATGGGAGTGTCAGGAGGCCTATTACAATACCATACCTATTAATATTAGAGCTTTTCTAGAGACACTCCAATTTCAAATAATGCTATGAGGTTTCCAAGCGTGCCTTGTTCTTAAAATTAAATTAAATAAGCTATCTAAATTAAAATAAAATTGGATTTTCAGTTCTTAAGTCCCACCCCGTAAGGTAGTGTGATAGCTTTCGTTATGCTTAGCTATTTTAATGGATCTGGTGGTGTCTTTGAGGATGTTATTAGTGTTACTTTCAAGGTTTGAAGGCCTACAAAAGTGGGATTCCATTATAACTTTGTAGAGGGTAACTTTTGAGTAGAATTACCAATTCTTTGTAATTTTCTATTTATTTATTTATATCTCTTCCACTCTGAAACAATGCCTATGATAATTTTTTTACGTCAAATTGCAATGTCAGGAGGGCCTAATTTGATACTCTATACTTAACAAAATAAACCCTTCTGTGAAGACACTCTCTAAAATAAGCCGACTAGTGTTTGAAATGCGCCCTGCTCTGAGAAAAATCACACAACAAACTCAGCCATGTTTTTATTGTTATGCTCACTTTTCTATATATAATACATTATTTTGATATATTATATTATATATAATATTATTCCAATATACAATTACGGATTTCTATTTTCCATACATTAAATTTTTTATATACATTCTCAATTTTTGTAGTAACTGAGTCTATCAAAGATTTACTTAAAGAAATTAATTACATTCAGTTCCTGATTAGAACTGCGACATTGTACATTCAATATATCTTATAATATGATATAGATACTTGAAATAATTCACACTGTTTTATGTATGCTGCCGTCAATTGACATGAAGCACGGTTAAACAGCATTCCTGGAAACATTGTTAATTGTTTTTATCAGCTGTGTGTTTTCAATACCATTATTTTTATATAACGGTATTCAATGTGACTATCATGATGTAACTAATGACGTAGCTGACAATACTGACTTATAGCATACGTAGCTTACTTACAGTAGTAAACTTATCATGTATAATTTATTTATTTAAGAGCTTCTGTTTATTAAAACTTATAAAATATCTGTGTCTCCACTGAAGTTGGTGACGACAGGATGCCATGAAACATACCAACATCCAAACAATTACTTAGTACTACTTAGTGTTACATTGCAATTATATTAAAATAATATATGATAAATCTCCTCTACCTTCCCAAACATTTCCCACTTAGGGAACCAGATTTTTTCATGAAATATATATAAAAAAATTAAGTAAGGGCAGGTGTCCAGTGTCTGAGTGCCATTTGATTAATTTTTTTAATTGCTACAATCATCAAGAGAAACATTGGCTTATAACTTATACTTAGCTAAATGATTGTGCAATATTCTGAAATTAATTGTAAGTGTAATTTTTTTTTATTTTTATAACTTGTTAATTTACAAAAATACTTAGTTATATTTGTGTAAAATTTTTATATTCAACATGTTGTATCTGTAATTTAAAATATATAAATTACAAAAAGATTCAGAAACATTTTGCAACAAACAAAAATTTACAATGTAGTGGGGTCCCTTATGCAAGAACATTGTACATCCCACGTGGCCTTAAATAATGCCTCCCACACACGTATTAATCAAAATTAAAATGTTACCAGTCTTGCATTAATATCTGACCTCTTAATACTTACACACTCTACCATATTGTTTATTTTCTTCTTTGTTACTAATGTGATGGGTTATAATTTCTGCTTTAATCCGCCATCTTTAATTTTCATACCAATTCAGTAATGATCGCGTAGTGTCTTGTAGTGCATCTGCGATGTCGAAGAAATAATACTACTCTTCCCATATTTAGTTTTTTATTAATAATAAAAAGAAAAAATATTCATACAATTTGAATTACAGTAACAACACGGTACTCGTATAACGCTATTTCAGTCCCTCATATAACACGTGTTTTCCCTCATATAACGCGGGGAACTCGTACGTTACATTTCTATACTATGAAATTTATAATTATTTTTTACAGTTCATAATCAATCTCGCTTACTTTTGGACATTGTGTTGTTATAAAATTTAATAAAAATGTAATTTAATTAAGTTCTTTCTTTATATTCCAGTTAAACCACCTTTAACGAGAAAAATCAAACGTGAATTATTTGTACATAACGCGGTATACGGTCCTAAAAACGCGTCATACAAGAATATTCCTACAACGCGTTTTCTTATAACGCGAAACGAATCTACCGTGTTATAGGAGGGATTACTGTATATACTTTTAATCTCTATGACACTACAAGTCTTTTCTCGGTAGAAATGAAATATTCATTTAAGTATATATTATTTACATTCTCGTTACGGAAGACACATTAACACCTATAACAACATAATAATATATATACAACGGCAGCTATATTCAGCTCAACGTTAATAAGAAGCCTATCTCTCACACCCCACTAGCGGAAATCACCCCTCTGAAAGCCTCGTCACCCTTTCTGTTTCAATCAGCTAAAAGCTTCCTGTCTCTTGATATATACATCTCGTATAATACAATTTGATTAAACACTTGTATCTACTTTAAAATGTTAAGTTTTCAAGTAGAAATATATCGTAATTATAATGTTACTTACTAGCTTATTCCCTCCCGCTTCGCTGGGCACACTATTAATTTGGATGTGAACTTAGGTTGCTATGGTAACCTTTGTCACATTATCCGTTGCCATCGTAACCGTTGTTATAGTAACTCTTACCTCCGCGTTATTTGTATAGCTCCTAAATGCTTAAAATTTGGCGAAATGCTAAAAGTTTAAATCCGTTGGGATAGGAATTCCGTAAAATGCGTTCTTAGTGTACGTTTTCGTCACAAAAGAAGTAACTACGAGGGGAGGTCCAAAAGTTCGTGGAATGAAAGGGATCTAAATAAAATAAAACAACAAAATTATTTTTCCTTTTCAATATAATCAATCACCCTTAAGCTCAATACATTTATTAGACCTATGAATTAATTTTTCTAAACCACTATAAAAATATGTTTTATCTTTTCCGTCAAAATGAGCCGAAATTGCCTCCCTTACCTCATTGTCGTCGGAAAATTTCCTTCCCCTTAAGTCTTTTTTTAAATTGGGCAATAAAAAAAAGTCACTTCGGGGAAGATCTGGACTGTAGGGTGGGTGAACTAGGGATTCGAACCCATGCGTGTGCAGAGCAGCCATTGCAATTCTGCTCTTGTGAACCGGCGCGTTGTCTTGCAAGAGCAACATACCCTTTGTCAATTTACCTCGCCGCTTTTCCTTGATGGCATCCTTTAATTTTTCTAGTATCGTTGCAAAGTATTCTCCGGTTATAGTCCTTCCCTTGTCTTTGTAATCAATCAAGATTATCCCCTCACAATCCCAAAAAACAGTAGCCATCATCTTTCCAGCCGACTCCGTCACCTTGAATTTCTTTGGCGGTTGTGTCCCCTTTTTATGCCATTGCATGGACTCTTGTTTGGACTCAGGCTCAAAATGATGAACCCATGTTTCATCTCCCGTAACAATGCGGTCCAAAATCTGTGTAGGTTTATTTCCACACAACTCCAAAAAATGCTTTGACGCATCGACGCGCTGCTCTTTCTAAAACGGCGTGAGCATTCTCGTTACCCATCTTGCACTGACTTTTGTCATACCCAGGTGATCATGTAGGATTTGCAAAATGGTGGTATCTGATACTCCAACTAATGTATATAATTGTTTTTGTATGACACCAAGCGAGCGCCCCTACCCCCGCTCCATTCTCTCCATTCCACGAACTTTTGAACCTCCCCTCGTATGTAAAACTTAAAATTTATCGGACAGATAGTTTCGGAAATTTCGTGTTTAGTCGGTGAGCGGTGTATATATATATATATATATATATATATATATATATATATATATAGATTATCAAGTAGGTAGCCTCCATTTTATTATATTTGACATTAATGAAGTATTTATTTGATTTTTATTCGTAATTAAATCAAAATATTTTTAAATATATCTGTACGTATATATTTTGATTACATTAGGTATTATTTTATTAAATTTTCCTTATTTTATAATATTTTAACCTTCAAGATATTTATTAAATACTCGGTATTGGTTGCAATTTTTATATACTTGTATTTAAATGAGAAATTTTTAAAACGAGCAAAAGTCGCGGTAAAGAGCAATATCATAAAACGGTTTAAACCTCTTTCATACGTTTACCTCAATCAAAAACATTGACAGTTTATTAAAAACTCAACAGTTGTCTCATATTTGCAAGAGACTTGATATTTTGTTTAATAAATTTCATAACACCATATTATGTAACATTTCGACAACAAAAGTGTCGAACGAACTTAACACGAAACGTGTAAAGGCAGCTTAACACTAAACCTACCAAGTACTAGTCAAATTGACCGTTCTTAAACTTTTGTAAAACTTACATATTTTTAAACATTATAATATCGTTATCAAACTACATGACAATTCTTAGAATATGCATATAATGTCGGTAGGTTTAGTGTTAAGTTCAAGCACTTTGTATTATTTGTTAAAATTTATATCTATTGCTATAATAATTAACCCTTGATTAAAAGTTACATTAATGATCATCTTGCCCTTATCTCATTTTGGGGTCGGCACAGTATGTTTTTTTTTTCCATACTATCCTGTTACTCGTCATCTCTGTACACACTCCCTTCTTCTTCATATCATCTTTCACGCAATCCATCCATCTTTTCTTCGGCCGTCCTCTACTTGTCCATCCCTCCACTACCATACTCAGCACTCTTTAAGTCACACGCCTTTCATCTCTCCTCATAACATGCCCATAAGACAGAAGGCTCTAATTTTTTCTGTCACTACTCCCAAGCTTCCCCTAATATACTCATTTTTTATTCTATCCCTTCTTGTCACCCCACACATCCGTCTTAACATTCGCATCTCCGTTACATGCAATCGTTATATTAATGATAATAAAAGGAAATTATCTCGAAATTTTTTCAAAATACGCTTCTTAGATTAATTTCAATAGTGATAGGGATTTTTCGTATTTTACAGCTAAGGTACAGCTGTAAAATCTCCAAAGTTAAAGTAAGTCTCCAAAGTTACCTCAACTTAAAAAAACTTAACTCACTCGTAAAGTATTGGGTTATATATGCATATAAATAAAATTTAAGTGTCTATTTGTAATTCCAAATTAACAGCATTTCACTAAATGCATATAAAATAATATACGACACTGACCTAAAAAAAATCTGTTTGTTTGGTTGGACTAATCTCTGAAACGGTTGAACCCATTTTAACAGAACTTTTACTGGCCGATAGCTGATGTTATAAGGACTATCATGGGCTATTTTAATTAAAAAAATATATTATGAACAAAGTCGCGGGCACATCTAATATATATATAAATATATTAAATTATATATTTCTTATTCATAAAGTTTTTATATATAAAAACTTTATTAAATAACAATCAATTTAGTTTAATCACAAAAGGGTTTAGTTTTTGGGGACTCATCAATCTTGGGTGAAATTACATTGTACTGACTTGCCGTAGCTGTATGATCATTAAGAGAATTCCGACCGCTCTGTAGGTTGCGGTTATGTTCCCATTCCGTGTTCCATCTCGTTTGCTATAATTCACCTATAACACGTTTGTCAGGCTCGTTACATGTAAACGTGCATTAGGGATGAATTTTTTGAACTAATTAGTTCATTTTACTAACTAAAATCACCTAAAAATAATCAAATAAATGGTACACATTTTATATCTTCTATTTCCTTCCTAACAAGCCTATCTCAGAGATACCCCATCGCGTAAGCTCGCGGAAATCACCCCTTTGATATATATATGTATAAGCGATTTACCACTCACTGACTCCTCACGAAATCTCCGAATCTATCTGTCCGATTAACTTAACATTTTACATAGTTACTTCTTTTGTGACGTAGACGTCCTCTAAGAACGGTTTTTACGGCATTCCTATCATTTTGCTAAGTACTAAACCTGTAAGAGCTTAACTTAACACGAGGGTAACAGTTATTATAGCAACGGTTACCATAGCAACGTTTATGATGACAACGGATAATATGACAACGGTTACCATAGCAACCTAAGTTCACATACAAATTAATAGTGTGCCCAGCGAAGCGGGAGAGAATAAGTTATCTGTAAGTCCGTATGATATATTTTATATAATGATCATAACGTATTAAAATAAATCAACACGCTATCTATTAGGACACGTGCGATATCTATAATATTATCTCCTAATTATTGTTATTTATGACCGAGGGGTGGGCGGGGGTTAGACCCCACGGATCGCAAACCAAGATACCGTTTTACAACACGCATCAAGTTCAATGCAAAACATACCAATACGTATATGTTATAGAATTGATAATCGCTTGAATCCATTCACAATCCATTATTCCGTAATAGAGCTACTGATCGAACAAACTATTGCATTTATACTGTCCACCATTTTAGTGTAATAGGTGTAAATTTGATGCATGGAGCTAGTGTAACTTAATCTCTTAAAATTTAAGATATTTTTACATTTGCATCGATTACATCTAGATTACCATACACCGCTCGCTTACCTGGAAAATGCCACAAGGGCAAATTCTTTAAAAAAAAAAAAACAATCCTGCCTTAATAGTACCTACTGTTAACATTCGTTTAGGGTTAAAATAACTAAATCATGTAATAACATACAACCTATCAACACTTATAAAAACTTCCTGTTTACAATACGTAATCGACACGCAAACGGAATTAACATTAAATTTATACAATGTACATAATATGAAATTGTATGAAAAGTTTTATATTTTATATGTACAGAAAAGAAAAAAATAATAAAATAGTGATTAATTGTTATACTAGGATCCGCTGATCGTGGGCGGCGGATGTTAAACTGAGCCCCCCTCCTTTCTTCTTTTCTTGATAACTTTTAAATGGCTAAACATTTTTTCAATCTGTTTTCGCTATAACATCCGCGTTCGTCTCAAACATACATGAGAAAATTTTTAGGTAATTATCTCGTCGCATTCTGGAGACAACTAAACACAAAAAAAGGTCTCCCAAACGCTTAAGAGCTTCGCTTACGCTCAGCTCAATAATTTTATCAGCCGATACGTGCAAGCAGACGCGAGTGTTATAAAAGTAACATTGCCACGCGACCGTATAACAGACGTGAATGCGGCTCTTTGTATAGCTGGAATGGGTTCAGAGTTGTACTAAAACTAACTTGTATGCTGCTCCAACGCATTTTATTATATATATTTTAATAATAGGAAGAGATTTATAATGTAATGTAATTTATTTAATAATAATTATCCGTCTGTGTGTTAAGGCCGTGGGAATATTGCTTATATTCTCGGTAAACACAAGTTTTTCCTTAGAAACTACGTCAGTGACAATTAATTCGCAGCCAATGGATATAAAATAATATTTCTTATTTGAACTGTAACATAAAATATAACTGCCATGTTAATATTATGATATCGGAAATACGCTCCATTTGCTGTACCGTTTTTGATGTAGTTTTTATAAATGCATATAGTGTTATTTTTTTTGGTATCCGTATTAAGGTCGCTGCGTCAATGTAAAAATTGGCTACGAATTGGAAAATTGCACATTTAATCTTAATTTTTGAGTAACAGTTTGTAAATCAAATACATCCTTAGTTGAAAATCATTTATATATAAATATATTTGTTTCCCTGTCGGTCGGTTGTTATATCAATAATATGATTATGATCCTCAATTATATAAACAACCTGACAAACAATTATACAAGTAAATGACTACAAGTATGATATATATATATATATACTTTTGTTATACAGAAAACATATTTGTATTATATCTAAAATACAGATTATTATGTATATATATATATATATATATATTAAGTTTAAAAAAAATTATATGTTATAAAGAATTTGTATCGATTCCTCTGAACAAAGACTGATAACTTGGTGAATCAAATATCGGCAAATGATTCTTCATTTATTATTTATTTGTGCCTCTGCACAAGTAATAAAATTAAAATATTAATTAATATATACAGTTATTGTAATTTAAACGCAAAAGAATCGTAAGCTTAATATTATTTTAGCATCAAAAAAAATTTCAAGTTTTAACTCTTATGGATTCCAATATAAACTTTGAAATGGTTAAAATTATGTACATAAAAGAATATCGCGTAAAGCCCGTCGGCTATACCTAGTTTAGTTAATATAGTTAGTGTAAATAAACGAGGGGCGCCAACAGACCCTCAACTTCGACTCGCTGCGCTCGCGATATCTCGGGTGCCGTTTGCATATTGAGCGAAGCGAGCCCGCGCGAAATAGAAATCCAACAGGGGGACAGTACAATTCGATTAAAAAAAAATCTTCACGCGCTTTTCATTGTAAAGCAAAATTTTACGAGTGAATTTTTTTTCCCACTGACTACAATTGGATATCATTTTTTTGACGATTATTCCTGAACGACATGACATTTTTCAATTTTTTTTTAAACCATCACCTTATCTTGTGTCTTTTTGATTGCATAATTTCATAATTTTCCGTCAACTAGTTTTCGAGTCAATTCGTGACAAAGGAATATGAAAAAGTCTCCAGTAGAACGCTCCGCTCGCTTCGCTCAATAAGTAATTTCCATAACTGTAACCATTGATAATAAGCAACAGGCTATAACAGAAACGTTTAGCCTTTATGGGTTGTGTCAGTCAGTTAAACCCGGGGATTTAAACCGGGATAACTTGGCGTACTTCCTGAATGCTCGGTGCTATGGATTTAATTTAAATCGTGGAACGTTTTGATTAAATGATTGTTATTTAAGATAAACAAATATATACAGAGCTTAGTAAAGTTAATGACCGATTTTAATAATCTAAATAATTAATAGTTAACAAGACGTTTAAATTATATTAAATATCGTAACATACTGCCAAAGCATGCATAAGCATACTATGCATGCATGCATGTGTACGTGTGCTAAGCATGCATGCATACGTTTTAAAATTGTGATACCTGACCTATACCTTTTGCCTAACAAATAAAGTATTTTATTTGATAAATTTTTATACCTTTAAAAAGGTTGTTAATAAGCTTGATATAGCCTTAGCGTTCAAGCGAAAAGCGCTAACCGTGTAACACGAAAATTTATTATTAATTTCCGTAAATTATTCATTAAATATTTTAATCATAATATTGAAAATATATAGACGTTCCGGAAGTATTATCTAATATACTAGGATCTCTCCTTTCTTCTTTTCTTGATAACTTTTGAATGGCTAAATATTTTTCAATCTGTTTTCGCTATAACATCCGCGTTCGACTCAAACATACATGAGAAATTTTTTAGCTAATTATCTCGTCGCATTCCGGTGACAACTAAACACTAAAAAAGGTCTCCCAAACGGTTAAGAGCTTCGCTTACGCTCAGCTCAATTACTAATAGGAAAGCGAATATTCCATACAAGTTTTCTTTCGCTTTGTACTGACTTTTACCATTATAACTATAAAATATATATTTTAATTTTTATCTACAATATTTTCAATTTTTTTCTTAAGGGGTTAGGTGGGTTTGAAAATTTCAAAAAATCGATTATTTTTTTTTTGTCTCATTAAATAGTACAGTATGTTTAAAATACTCTCCTAAAATTTTAAGTCGATCCGAGTAAAATTCTAAGAGATAGACCCTTCAGAAGTTCCGCCCATTAGGCCATGTCAATTGAGCGCTTCGCAGGTATACGGAAGCAGGTGCATATCTATTGTTAGATAACTTTCCCCACTTTCTTTTACAATTCAAGGGCAACTCAAACTAGTTTTTAATATTTTAGTTTATGCTTGCTTCTTGAGTTAATAGGTTGATTTGAGGTTATAAGTGTTCGTGAATTTTTACTATAAGTGTTTATAAATTTTTATTTATAAAAAATGAGTAAAGTTACAAGATCTGATCGAGCAACTAGTGGTCAAAGAAAAGATAGACCTAAGAAGAGGAAACAATCATTCAATCCAAAAACTGCTGAGATAGATGAGGAATCTTTCACCAGCACATCGGCGAAATGAAGACGCTTTCATCATACAAACACGACTACGATCCATTACCAACTGATGTAGCATTAGCTATCAAGCCAATTTATTAAGATCTCAGTAAAGAAGAGCTCTTGGAGAGGTGTATTGGCTTCACACAAAACAATTATGAAAGCTTGAACCAGTTAATCTGGAAAATTACTCCAAAAATACTTCCTGCTGGTTCCAAAATAGTAGAGATTGCTGCATATGTCGCTGCTGGCACTTTCAACCAAGGAGATTCAGCTTTGTTGCATTTCATGTATGGCATGGATTTGAAACTTGGCCGAAACAGTCACGAGTATGTCCTAAAAGAAGATGAGAACCGCATACTTATTGCTGAAAAGAAAGCTAGCTCTACGACTCGTGAAGCAAGAATTCGTCTCAGGCAAGAGCAAAAGGATGCCCTCGATATTGCAGCAGCAGCAGGTACTTTGCTTTATGGTGCTGGAATCGATGATTCTATGTGAGTTAAAAAAATATATATTTTTTTGCATGTTATTTTAATTTAAAACTTTAAACGCGTTTATCTTAAAACTCCATTTTTTAAGTCGGTGGACACGATATCTCGAAAAGTTATGAAGCGATTTAGTTCAAATTTTGTACAAATCTTTGAGATAACATTATCTAGTTATTGAACGAAGGATTTCTTTTTTTTTTAATTACAACTATTTTTTTTGAGCCAATGTATGTCGAAAATTTCACTAAAAAATGTGTTTTTGGGTTCAAAGCCTGTAAAAAATTCAAATTTTGATTTATTTTTTTTTCCTTCGTTCAACAACGAGATTTATCCATGTACTAACAAAATCCGTTTGGTTTTTTTATTTTAGATGAACCAATAATGAGTTATGCTGTCCACGGCAAGAGCATTTTTTTTTGAGACGTCAAGGAAGATGAGGTACCAACGGCTGAGTTTTCGAAATTTTTAAACAAAAATTTCACAAAATACTGTTTATATATGTATCTTAGATATAGTGAATTGTTTAAATAAAATATATGATTTTATATACTAAAAAAAAAATAGTGAAAATCTTCTTTTTTTCAACCTCTGAAACCCACCTAACCCCTTAAGTGACGTAAACGGATACTGGTATGCGGATGAAGAGTGATGAAACAGCACCTCTGAATACTAGTGTTGTGAAATAGCCAGCCACCTTGGCACCTCGCATTTCACTTATCGTGTCGTCCGACATTTCACATTTTCGTTCACCGACTAACCAACCATTGATTATCAGCAAAATTATTAAAAAAGACCTTAAATATAAGTTAATGGAGGTCCAGATAATATTTTTGATTTAATTTGTTTGTAACCGTTGTTTGGGATTTAAAATGCATAAGTAAATCAAACCGATATTTATAATTTTTATAAATTAATATTTTAAAAGAAAAACTCTGCAGTATTTCATTTACATACTTATGTTTTATCGAAAGGAAAGCTTGCTTGCTTTTATTTTTATATATAATACATTGAGATATATATATACATATATATAAACAGCCAACAAACAACATATAATACAAAAAAATATATATATTAAATTACATATTTAATTTGATTCAACATGTTTGAAACGGAAAAAACCATAAATACTTTAAAAAATATTAATACATCGAATTTTAAGAAACCCCGATTAAAAAAAACACAATTTGGAAATTATACATCCGATAAGGTTATCTTAATTAAAAATATTTGTTTATAAAATTAACAATTATTCAAATTCAAAGCTACTTTCTTATCATAATTGCACAATATTAAAATTAATTTCATTATAACAAAATCCCAAAGATTGCGATGGCTCACACTATTCTTGTAATCCATTAATATCTTCAGTGAAAACTAAAGTACCCTGCATGATTCAAAACACTTAAAAAATATGATTAATTTGTATGCATTGATCGTCTTCACCGTCAAGTGAAGATTTTAAGTCTTATTTTACTATAAATTTACGATTTTGTTTAACACTAAACCTACCGAGTACCGGTCAAATTGACCGTTCTTAAACTTTTGTAAAACTTACACATTTTTAAACGTTATAATATAGTTATCAAACTACATGACAATTCTTAGAATATGAATATAATATTTTCTACACTCTTTACTTTTAGTTATTTCCATTATTACATGCGTTATATAATAAAATAACTTTTAATTACCGGTCAATTTGACGTCGTGCGGTAGGAACAGATATACAAGAAGTGTCGGTAGGTTTAGTGTTAAATATAATATATACCACATGTCCATTGTCAACTCAGCGTAAATCTAACGCGTATTATTATCTAGGTGACGACTGTTTCGTAACTGTCGCAAAATGCAAAAAAAACACTTTGTCATCGTGACTGCTAGTTTTGCGACACCGTTGTGGGTCATTGACCTCACCGTCTTCCGAAAACTACTTTAAGATGGCAAACGTTAGACTCAGATCTTATTAAATGATTATATAATTTGACATGATATCTGTTACCCGTTTGTAATTTTAGATAGTAGGTACTCGGAATGGAGGATATATATATATATATATATTGTGATTGTCTTGTAGTCGATACGCTTTCTAAACTGTTTGTCTGTCACACCTTTACCTTGAATAGTCACCATGAGACACATACACACATACACGCGATACGACCTCGTATATGATAACTATATACTTTAAGTAGATTAAAACTAAAATTTATAATCTGTATTATAAGTATTAATTTTAATAAATCAATATCCGTACAAGACTACAACATAAAGGCGTAACAGAAGATTGATACACTCGCTAGTTGGTATGACCTTGTCCGTCCGTGCCTAGACCCGCCTGGCACTTTGTTTAAAATTTTAAAATGTTGCAACAACCAGACGTACACCGATTAAATATATATATATATATATATACTTGTGCAGGTGTACAATTTCCTGCGATGTTACCATCACAATGAAAATCATAGCAATTTTTTTTTAATCACAATGAAAGGCATAGATGGACAAATGTCTATGGATATTAATTTATAACATTAAATATATATATATATATATATATATATATATATACATTAAAAATTTATGTAATATACTCCTAATTTTTTTTACTTGTATCTATATACAAGTCACTCGGTTGCTTCCGTTAAAAGTCACCCATTAAGGATAGTTCGAACGCCTTGAAATATTTAATTTTACATGAAAGTAGGTACAAAGGCAACAAACCTTGCCCTACTCGGTAATTATTGAACACCTTTCTAACTGCCGCGTACATGCCTCTTGCTCGGGCGAGGGCTGAACGAGAGTGAACCAAAAAAATATATTTTTTTTGCATTAGAACAAAAAAAAATCGCTTCAATCAAAACTCAACATTGTATTTTATTCAGATTTTATTTTAAAAAAATCCATTTTTTTATTATGCACGCACAATAGCTTAACATATGCTGTATGGTGAAAAAAAAAACTAAATATTTTCCTAGTCAATGCTCTAAGTCTTGTTATTATCTCGATTCTCAAGCGTCTGTTCTATTCTCGGACGTGTTAGTTAGTGTGGTATGAACTTTTATCCTTGTGGATGTTTTGCTGCTTGTATTATTGAGCTGAGCGTAACCGAAGCTCTTAACCGTTTGGGAGCGTTTTTTTTGTGTTTAGTTGTCTCTAGAATGCGACGGGATAATTAGCTAAAAATTTTCTTATGTATGTTTGAGTCGAAGGCGGATGTTATAGCGAAAACATTGAAAAAATGTTTAGCCATTCAAAAGTTATCAAGAAAAGAAGAAAGGAGAGGGGATCAGCTCAACACCCGCCGCGCACGGTTGGCGGATCCTAGTTATTTATGTCAAAAACGTCTTACCCTGTTCTAAATCTATGAAGATTTATTATAAATTATTGCATGCTTTTAAACATTTTTATATAAAATAATAATTTATGTTTATTATTAAATTAAAATTAATATATTATAGCGTTGATACATAGATCACCGATTCCGATACGTTTACGTGACGAAGCTTACAATATCTGTGACGTCGGTCATTGAACCCGGTTCCGTTTACTAATACACTTCGCACCGCCTCCTGATTATAATCAAGATTGGATATTTTTAATTATTTATCATTTGTTAATTAGGGAGGTCATTGACACCGTATTTTTAAATGACACACGTCAATACAAGGACGAAGCACAACGAAGCAACGACTCAACACCTAGGCCTCATATAACGGACATTGATCCATACACGGGACTTCTAAGAATTTATCAACTGGAACTAAATGTCAATAGTGATTTATTTATATATTTATTTATTTATCTTAACGCCATATCCCTTGCGGGTTAGCCGGAGACGACGGAGCGCCAAACGCTACGGTCCCTGCAACCTCTTTCGCCTCGGCCACAGACATCAACCTCTTCATACATGCCCTCCGGGGGGTCCTCGTGCTTTTTACGTGACCTTCCTTCAGTATCATAGATACTGTGTTTTCGAAGGTCAAAAAATAATATACAAAATACCCATAATAATATCCCAATCAAATATTTTTAGTCATTACAAATAAGATATTACTCTCTTTTATTAAAGTTCGTTTATTATTTGAATGTCGGAAGTTTTACTGTTATTACTTGAGAATATTTTTTTAAAATATATACAAACATACATACATGCTTGTTTGATTGTACTTATTTTAAATTTTGAATAAAAATCTAAATGACCAAGATCTGCATCCTCTTATAACGGAGAGTTTCCCATGTGGGTGAATTTTACTAAACTATTACTATGAAAAAATAACTATTTCAATCTGTAAAGCTTCTGTTATAGAAAAAATATATATACCCTAATATATTCATATGAAGATATTAAGTTTATTTTAGACATTAAATTAACTAGGATCCGCCAACCGTGCGCGGCGGGTGTTGAGCTGAGACCCTCTCCTTTCTTATTTTCCTGATAACTTTTGAATGGCTAAACATTTTTTTTTTCTGTTTTCGCTATAACATCCGCGTTCGGCTCAAACATACATGAGAATATTTTTAGCTAATTATCTCGTCGCATTCTGGAGACAACTAAACACAAAAAAAGGTCTCCCAAACGGTTACAATAATATATATTATATATATATATATAAAACAAACTCAAAAACTTAATAAACTATGCTATCGTAAATCACGCAACTTATCGTATAAAACTATTCAACTATTTACAAATCTTTCATAATTATCATTTAACTTATATTATTATACAGTTTTAATGTCGGCGTTGTCGTTTATTCATATATGTATGTCTGTCTATTTTAGGACCATTACTACGTCCTAATACGACGTTATGATATATAATAATACAAACCGTTTAATGTTTCAACGCTTTGTGTGTTTGTTTATATTTAAAAGTGCTCTAAAATTGGACGATAATAAATATTTATAAGAAAAATTTTTTTTTTATCTATTACTACTATAAGTTCAAATAAGTTCAGCTATTACGAAGAGTTTTTTTTAATTTGACTATAGATAAAATGTCTATACATACATGGACAGAACAGCCAGTGTTGTTATAATATAATTGAAAGCGAGCGGAGCTGCCGTATGATATATAGTGTCTTTTGAGTTCCAAGTAGAGTATTAAAATTAAATAATAAATGTATAATCTTTATACAGCGCGTGGGATTGACTTTGATAAGGCTTTACAGGCGCCGGCGAGACCGCAAAGTTTGGAATGTTGAATTAAAATTTATATATACATATATATATGTGTTATTATATGTATATATTATGTATATTATGTCTTGATTGTTTTTGATTAAAATAAATTATTTATTTACGAGAATTTAATGGTCATTTGAATATCTACTTCGGTATCTTTGGTTAAGAAATGTGTGTGTGTGTGTGTGTGTGTGTGTGTGTGTGAGTTATCGGTACAATATGAAACTGATGCCAAAATCTGGCATAGCTTTTTCTGTTATTCTGCACTATTTACTTATTTACTTAAAACATATTAAGTACTCAAATATATGGAACTTACATTCACAACATAATATCTACATTATTTACCTATTTACACCATTTTATTGTAAAAAAAAATCTAATTCCACAACAAATTGTCTCTTAACATATAATTGTTTCCGGAAGCTACCGTATACGTTTTTCGACACTCTTCCGGAATAAATGATAAAATTTAATGTAATTTAATCCTATAAAGATTAGACAGAACGAAGCCTGGAAGCTTCTTAGTTTTAAAGTCTTATTATTCTTAGTGTTTGTTAGAAATATTAAATTTCTGTTAGTTTTCAAGGACACGTACAAGTGCAATACAAAGTGCAGGATATTTTTCCCCGAGTGCTTTTAAAAATGTATGTAATTTTACCTTCTCCATTTTTAATACTTCCTATGTGTGTTAAATGTAGCTGAATATTAATTGATAATTATTTAAAGATATCTGTCTTATCGTAATAAGTGTGCGGAACACTACTTTTAGGCTCTAACTTAACACTAACTTTTTTCTAACGCTACTATTATTACCACATTACGTAATTCGACATTAAAATGTAAGTTAAATTTAAGAAGCTTATATATATATGTCTAATTCATGTTTAATTGGTTGTCCACAAACGACTCCTCACTCGCTCAGCTAAATAGAAGCCACCCTGACAAGCTACCATATTAGGCACAGTTTCTGCTTTCTGTATCGAATTATAATGGTAACTAACAAAGAGATCCTTGTATTTTCCTGTTTGTAACTCGCGTTCATCACCGAGACGTAAATAGATAAAGTTGATGACATTTTATAAAAAAATAATGATACTATGTTACGTAATAATAAAACATAAACACAGACATACATACATTTAAAAAGTATTATAGATTATACCAAAATAATTTGTTACACAAGTAGTTTAGGAGATGAAGTTTAGACGCAGAGCGATATAAACTATAAAGGTTTACTCAGCAGTGAATTCGAATCGAAACATCTTTAAGACTAAAAACTCTTGAAAATTCAACGTTTAAATTTTTAATTTAGTTTATATTTAATGTATTTTTATTATTATTATTATTATATAAAATAGCTTTTCGAATATTATATGATATGTTGACAAATTTAGTTGCGACCGTAACGTTCAAGTCAGTGACGGCTAGATCGTAAACGTCAGAAGCACTAGGTATATGCTCCATAAAATGGAAAGAAATAAGAATTCTTTATACCGAGTAATACTACCAACGTCCGTTGTAGCGGAAAATAAAGTATCGACGAGTGCTGCTATGTACGAAATACAGTACTCTTATAACGCGAGTTTCATACAACGCGATTTTAGTCCATCGTATAACACGCGAGTATTTCTATACTATGAAATTTAATTTGAATTTTTCGCAGTTCATAATTAATTTCCCTTACTTTTACACATTGTGTTATAAAATTAAGTAAAAAATTTATTTAATTAAGTTCTTTCTTAATATTCCATTTAAATCGCCTCTAACGAGAAAAGTTAAACATGAATTATTTAATAATATTCCTACAACGCGGAACGAATCTACCTTATTATGGGGGGATTGCTGTACAAGATATATTATCACATGTTATGTTTATATAACTAGCCCGCTAAATTTATCTAAGCTTTAGTTTAAGTAATGTACTTAAGTTGTCTAACACAACGGATTTTAATGTCTCTTTATTTTCTTTACCCACATTGTCCTGTTAATTTCCATACTTTAATGTTCGTCTATATAGAATATACAGAAGATAGCGTATCTCACCAGATCGAAATTGTCTCGGTTTTTGACTTTGAAAAAAATAAACACTTCTTTAGATCTTTTCATAAACTAAGTAAAAAATGTAAACTTCAAGTATTAGGCAAATAATTTTTAAACATAAACCTAACTTAAATAATATACTTAACTAGCCGTAGGGCTCGCTTCGCTCGCCTACGTCTAGTCCGCAGAGCATGCAATTTTTTAATTTGGTGACCTTATTGACCTTACAACGTCGCCAAAACATAACCCTGGCATCGTTAGACTATAAGCTTTCATTTGATACCCTGTTTATAAAAATCGGATAAGCGGTTTAAGAGGAGTAGTGCAAGAAAGATAAAAAGTAATCGATTTTATATGTTAAGATATTAATTAGTGTGTCGCCCCCACAGTCTGTTATGATAAAATCATTCGAATCAGTTTTTAATTCTTAATCTCTTCAAACTTCTAATGTCAGAGGTATTTAAATCTCGATTGATATCAGTGATACAGCTAATACTATTATTAAGAAACGAGATTACAAACCTACGCTATCTCGCTCAATACAATCAACAATTAATTGAGCTGAGCTTAAGCGAAGCTCTTAACCGTTTGGGAGACCTTTTTTTGTGTTTAGTTGTCTCCAGAATGCGACGAGATAATTAGCTAAAAATTTTCTCATGTATGTTTGAGCGGAACGCGGATGTTATAGCGAAAACAGATTGAAAAAATGTTTAGCCACTCAAAAGTAATCAAGAAAATAAGAAAGGAGAGGGGCTCAGCTCAACACCCGCCGTGCACGGTTGGTGGATCCCAGTAAATATATGCTTAAATTTTGCAAAACACAAGCAAAAATTTTAATATCTCCGTTTGCATAGACACATCCAACCCCTCGGTAAAACACCTTATTTTACATATTATCTACCCTTTCGCATGGAGTTTACTCGACGTTGCCAATAAAAAAAGGTAACAACCCTCCCTCGGGCGCCCTTTATACGTTACATACATACTTGCACTCGCCTACCCTCAAATAAACAGGATACGGTAATATAATCTCTATTTTAAGTTCATAAGGAATAGATCGGCATAAATATGTCGTACTAATGGGAGTCTTGTCATGAATTGCGACTGCACAAACCGCTTACATGTTTGTTAGTAATTGTACTATGGGATTACTCGTACGTATTTAATCTTCATAGTAAAGACCCCCTTATACCGTATTCAATACCTCACAAGGCAATAGTTACATAACTCTCTAATGGCATACAATTTTCGGCACTTATCTATATATAAATAAATATATATATATACATATATTAAAATTTTAGATAGTTACTTTTGCATTTCTAAAAGTGTTAAACCTTAGGAGCTGCACATTTAACACTGGGGTAAGAGTTACCATAGCAACGGTTACGATGACAACGGATAATATGGCAAAGGTTACCATAACAACCTAAGTTCACATCCAAATTAATAGTGTTCTCAGCAAAGCTGGAGGGAATAAGCTAGTTATACTATAATGTATAATTTAGATAATAATAATGTATAGGAATATATTAGTTAGCAAAATAATTTGTAACAAATTCAGCTATGAACAGTACCATCTTGCTGTTTCAAACTCGTTCTTATTGATCTGGTAGTGGATCAACCCTGACTTTGAAATATATGACTTTAGTAGTATACTAAAGTCATATATTTCAAAGTCACTACTACTATCTACTCTACTACTATCTCAAAATCGAGATGTGATCCTCTTACATGAAAGAGTAATTTATTTTATAGGAGACATTCAAATATTACTTTGTCCCAGACAGACAAAAATTTTCCGAATACAAAATGTCAGCCTTACAAATAAATTTTCTTTTATACTATCTATCAATTTGATCTCAAGTTCATTTGAATGAAATTTTTATATTTTTTTTCATACTTTTAAATTTTTTTATTGAGTTTTTTATTATTATGCAGTTCAAAACTTTAGCTATATATAAAACCTTATAAATAAATTTTGGAGTTAGTAAAAAAAACTTAAAAATTATGTACTAATTCCATTTTTTTTTAATCGTAAAACCTTTAAGGTCGTTTATATAGGACTCGCCATCATAAAGACCCTCTAAAACCCTAAGGTTAAGTAAGGGTCACCGGAACGCTGATCACACTTACCGTGTCCCCATAATGTATCCAATCTGAAAATATTTTTAAAAATACCCTTATAAAACAGATTTAGATTCAGCACATGTCCAGAGACCGCTTTAGTGCACGTCGATTCTAACAGATTCTAATAAGAATCTAACAGTCACTAGTTTTATAAGTATAGTGTTTTACAGATAATACTCCAGATAATACTTTTGTTACAGATAATACTACAGATACAGATAATACTTTTGTTTAATACTTGTTAAAAATGACAAATTTACTTACAGTAGTAGTAGTAAGTAGTAAGTAACAAGATTTATTTAAATCATATGTTGTATGTTTTTAAATATTATATAAATATATAGTGTATTTTCCTTTAAAGTATGGTATAAATTATTTGTATATAATTTGATTAAATATACAATAACTGTCAACACACGGACAACTTTCTTGTTTATTTCATTATAAATATTTTCTAACTTTATGTTGGAATAAAATATATATATGTATTTATATATAATTCGATCACTGTTTTTAATACCTCTATTAATATTATTCAAATATTTTTATATTATCAAAATAGTACTAGGTGCGCCAAGATTTCGACTCGCTGCGCTCGCGAAATTTCGGGTGCCGTTTGCATATTGAGCGAAGCGAGCCATTGACTTCAATGGGATATCAGTTTTTGACGATTATTCCTCAACGACATGACATTTTTCAATTTTTTTTTATAAAACCATCACCTAATGTGTGTCTTTATGATTGCAAAATTTCGAGTAATTTTCGAGCCTATTCCTGACAAAGAATGTGAAAAATTCTCCAGTAGAGCGCTCCGCTCGCTTCGCTCAATAACCAATAGGTTTCTTAAACATATAGGCTTTAATAAATAATGTAACATGTCTCCTAGTCGAGTGGAAGTCTATCGAGTGGGTACCGGATCTGTATCCTGTCTGTTCGTCTTCATTTCCCTTACGACATCTGAATTATTCATTATAATCGTCCGACAAACGAACTACCGCAGGTCTATGGACCCTTCGCTGTAACGTATATAGAAATCTTATCCCATATCCAGAACTGGATACATACAACTTATCTAACAATATTTCATTGCGTTGATTCTTATATAATACAAGCTTTTGCCCGCGGCGTTACCTGCCACAAATAATTTATTAATTTTATTTCTAGCACAACTATTCTAAAAGTCTCCAACCAA
This sequence comes from Melinaea marsaeus rileyi, assembly GCA_918358865.1. Taxonomy (NCBI): domain Eukaryota; kingdom Metazoa; phylum Arthropoda; class Insecta; order Lepidoptera; family Nymphalidae; genus Melinaea; species Melinaea marsaeus. The sequence continues at coordinate 6,504,770 of OU911093.1, read as the reverse complement.
CGCGTTTCAATCAATATATATATATTTACCAATAAAATTTCACGTAATTCATCAATATCGCCATTTAGGTACGTATTAAATAAAATATATAAATTATTAAATAGTTTAACTACAGTTCCGTAAAAAGGACTGAGTGCTTAAATTGATTTTATGTATGAATTCACGAACAGCGAACTATCAACGGTCGTCAATGAAATTTAATAACTGGTTTATGTAATATGCAACATTAATTTCAGGCGCTACAGACATACATATATATAAAACATATATACATATATATGTATAAATCGATAGAAGTATGAATGCTTTCGAAGACACGTATTAAAATTTTTTTGTCTTATCGTAAATATCGTCCCTATTTTCAATTTATATATACATATACATACACACACACATATATATATATATATATATATATATATATATATATATATATGTGTGTATGTATATGTATATATAAATTGAAAATTGAAAATATATATATATATATGTTGATCTCTCTTCTCTCGCGTTCAGCTGTCATGTTGAGTTGCTCAGGCGCCTCCCTTTGTTACTTTGATGGACGTATGAATGTATGAATCCAACTCGGATGTGACGTGCGATACATTAATGGATTTTTATGAATTATTATTATTATAATATATATATATTGTCATTGTTACTTTACGGATTGACAGCGTGATGTATGAATGATTTGAAGTGTCACTGTTATTAATTATACGATATGGTTTTGAATTAAAACGGTAGTCTATATAATATTATCTATATATATATGTAAGCGATTTACCACTCACTAACTCATCACGAAATCTCCGAAACTATCAGTCCGATTAACTTAAAATTTTACATAGTTACTTCTTTGTGACGTAGACGTCCAATAAGAACGGATTTTACGGAATTCCTATCCCAACGGATTTTAACTTTTTGCATTTCGCCAAGTTTTAAACCTGTAGGAGCTATACACTTAACGCGGGGGTAAGAGTTACTATAGCAACGGTTACGATGACAACGGATAATATGACAAAGGTTACCATAGCAACCTAAGTTCACATACAAATTAATAGTGTGACCGGCGAAGCGGGAGGGAATAAGCTAGTATAATATATATAATATGATATAGACCACCTACTATGAATTTATCCATAGTATTAGTATCAATCTTAATATTCCATAGCATTAGTAACAAATCATACATATCTTATATTCTCTCGTCACGTAGGTACGGAAAATACGACGTAAAATTTACCGAAGCCACGAGGTCACTATTCTATTGATTTGATTTTTTTTAATCGCTCACGTTTTTATTACAAATTATGTCTATGTAATTTTACTATGAATTATAATGTGTTCATTTTAAACACTTTTATTGAGTTCTACTGGAGACTTTCACATTCTTTGTCACGAATAGGCGCGAAAACTACTTGACGGAAAATTATAAAATTTTGCAATGTCAAAGACACACATTAGGTCATGGTTTTAGAAAAAAAAATGATAAATGTCGTTGAAGAATAATCGTCAAAAAACTGATATCCCATAGAAGTCAATGGGCAACGATGAGACATTGCACTTGCTTCGCTCAATATGCAAACGGCACCCGAGATTTCGCGAGCGTAGTGAGTCGACATTGAGGGTCTGTTGGCGCCACTAGTATATCTATATAAACAGTTTGTTGGTTTGTCCATACGTTTGTACATACGTATAGTATCGGTAAAGTCTATTCAAACATTTGAGAGCTATAATGGCTTAATGGCGGGGGAATCTATGTTTAGGGTTGTAACGATTGACCTAAATAACAAATCGATTCTATACCAATGTGAATTTTAGAAAAGAAATAGTCCACTGAAGGTCCAGAAATACCTCATAAGAAATCTATGTTTTGCTCTTGCCGTGACCGGTATTGCTAGGAACGGATTTCCTTTTTCTTATTACTAAATAGGATCCGCCAACCGTGTTCGGCGGGTTTTAAGCTGTGATCCCCTCTCCTTTCTTCTTTTCTTGATAACTCTTGAATGGCTGAACTTTTTTTTCAATCTGTTTTCGCTATAACATCCACGTTCGGCTCAAACATACATGAGAAAATTGTTAGTTAATTATCTCGTCGCATTCTGGAGACAACTAAACACAAAAAAAAGGTCTCCCAAACGGTTAAGAGCTTCGCTTACGCTCAGCTGAATTATGATTAGGACGTCTTATCGAATTGATTGCGATGGTTCCAGTTGTTCTTACATTGATATAAATATAATGACGTTTGTGAAACAGTAATCGCAACAAAGAAAAAAACAGCTGAGTTTGTTGTGTGTTTCTTCTCAGAGCAGGGCGCGTTTGGAACACTCGTAGTCTTATTTTAAGTTGGAGAGTCTTTACAGAAGGGTTTACTTTTATAAGTATGGTATCAAAATAGCCCATTTGATACACAAGTGATCACTTTTATTGATTCAAAGTGAAAAAGATAAATATATACATACAAAAAACATCTTGAAGATAAAAAAAATATTCACATAACCCCATGATATATTGAGGCGCTGTGTGCAATATGCCCACGTGTGAGCTTTCGTTTCGTCAATGTCGAGACATGTCTTATCAAGTAACTACAAGTATTGCTTGTTATTTGTTATGTAGGTACATTGGATCTAGCTGTTACGTAACATTTTTTTTTACTACAAATGTAATTTTTTGTTTGTTTTTAAACTACGTTTTATCTATACACATAAATTAAGATAATATGTCCGTTTGTAATTCCAAATTGATTGTTTTTCACTAAATAGGTACGTGTGAAAGTATATACGGTACTTACATAAAAATATATATTTTTTAATGTGTGTCTGTCTGTCTGTTTGGTTCGTGTAATCTCTGAAACGGTTGGATCGATTTTAATACTACTTTCACTGGGCGAATAGCGAATGTAATAACGAGTAACTTAGGTTACTTTTTATATTTACGCGAAAGAAGTCGTGGGCGAAGCTAATTCAAAATAAGTTTTGATATCGGGTGAATAATAATATGTTCAACGAAGAAAGTGTGTAACCGCTTTAATAATTTAAAAACGGTGAAACTCTACTGAGTCCGAGTCTTTCAGACCTCGTCTCGGACGGGTCTCGTCAGTCGCCCGGGGGCCGTTGTTAAATTACACAGGCCATTTTGGAGGCTAATTTGACCCTCTCCCCATTATTATAAAATGTCATATTACAGTGATTAATCGCTTTAACTTTAACAGTTTTACCAGAATCACTTTGTATCGTAAGGTATTCAAAATGTTGACGATAAATAGTAAAATTTTCAATTCAAAATTTTACGTAAGATCCGATTTTTTCCCCTGGGTGTATTTATAATATTGACTATACCCCCCCTCCCCTCGTTAAACGTCTAACGTAATTTGTGAATGACCCCCCCACTCCAATCGTTAATATTAAATATTTATTATCAAATATTTTTTTAAAAACTCTTTGAAAATTGTTAGCAAGTGCAGTGCATAACTGGAAGTGTTGTATTATTAAATGAACTATTATTTATTTATGTCTTTGAATCAATAACAGCGATCACTTGCGTGTGAAATGGGAATGTCAGGGCTATTTTTATACTTATCAGAATAAGCCCTTCTGTAAAGACACTCGCCATCTTAAAATAAGTCTACGAGTGTTCCAATCGCGCCCTACTCTGAAGAACCACACAACAAACTCAGCTGGGTTTTTTTTATTGTGATCACTGTTTCACAAACGTCAATATATTTAGTGAGCAATGTACGAACCACTAGAGCCATCGCTACCAATTCCTATTAATTAATATGTAATTTTTATTTAATAATTTTTTTTATATATTTTCCACTTTGGACCAATGCCAGTGATCAAGTGTGTCAAATGGGAATATCAGGACTATTTTGATACCATACTTATCAAAATAAACCCTTTCCTAAAAACACTTTCCAACTTAAAATAAGTCTACTAGGGTTCCAAACGCGCCTTGCTCTGAAGAGCCATAGTGATCACTGTTTCACAAACGCCAACCTAATAAGTATTTGTATTCCTCTAGTGCTGCTCAGCGAGGCAATTCTATCCGATGACACGTTGGAGGAAAAGACCCTCAAAATCACGGACTTCGGATTGGCCCGTGAGGTATACAAGACCACGCGGATGTCAGCGGCCGGGACCTACGCCTGGATGCCGCCCGAGGTAAGGAGGTCACAATATACAATACAATATACCATTGTGTGTGTGTGTGTGTGTGTGTGTGTGTGTGTGTGTGTGTGTGTGTGTGTGTGTGTGTGTGTGTGTGTGTGTGTGTGTGTGTGTGTGTGTGTGTGTGTGTGTGTGTGTGTGTGTGTGTGTGTGTGTGTGTGTGCGTGCGTGCCTGCGTGTGAGCGTGCGTGTGAGCGTGTATGTATATATATATATACATACATTTTTTAAAATATAAGTCCTTAACATAATTATTATTTTACTTTACAAGAACTGTAACTTTTCTAAAAATTATATTAACATATTCTAATAATTATATTATCATAAAACACTTCACTACCTTACTTATATATATATATCTCGTTAAAAGGTCATAAAGAACTCGACGTTCTCCCACGCGTCGGATGTGTGGTCGTACGGGGTCCTACTATGGGAGTTGCTCACTGGAGAGACCCCGTACAAGGGGATAGACGCCCTGGCTGTGGCGTACGGGGTAGCGGTCAACAAACTAACGCTACCCATACCCAGCACCTGCCCGGAGCCGTGGAGGGTACTGATGGAAGGTGATTATATGATATGATATGATATTTTATGATAGGATATAACACAAAAACAGGATACAGAAAAAAAAATACAAAAGGCGGTCCTTTTGCTAAAAGTAATTTCTTTTAAGCAACCTTTGGCTATAGGATATGTATTGTATAGCATTAGTATAGGTGAAAAAATATCACAATTCCAGCCTGCTGGCGCTCAAATCCCCGCGAGAGGCCGCTGTTCCCCGAGATCCTGGAGCAGCTGGAGCGTATCGGGCAGTCGGAGTTCACGCGAGCTCCCCACGAGTCCTTCCACACGATGCAGGACGGCTGGAGGCTGGAGATCGAGGAGGTGCTGCGGGACCTCAGGAGGAAAGAGAAGGTGAGGGGTTTGCGGGGGTTGATGATTCAGAGGTAATTGAGGATTTAGAGGGAGTTTCATATAGGGTCATTAAATGATGCTTGCGATTAGATTAGAATGAGCATGCTCTCATAGGTTATAAAAATGTTATTGTAGTTTTAATGGACGTACTTATTCTGGTTTACATTATTATACATATAACATTCGAATAATTGTAATATTGTGGTTTCCTGTTAATAATACGGGTGTTGTTTTCCATACGCCTCCAGGAATGCAAAACTATAGAGGAGGTCAGTGTTTATGTAAAGTTGGGTTATTTTAGCAATTTATGTATGTGCTTTGTTATATGTATAGCTTTGAGTTTGAGCTTTTTTTCTATATGTAAAGATATTTTTTGAAGGACCTTTCGTTTTATAATAGTTACTGAGACAGTTTTAACTATCACTGGCCTTTATATATTTTTTTATAGTTTAATTTCAAAGTTAAAATTCCTTAATGTCTGATATAATGTCGGTAAAGCAATATTTATATCTTTTTTTAGGAACTCCGATGTCGTGAGGAAGAGTTGACTAGAGCTCAACTCCAACAGCGACTGGTGGAGCAGAACTTGGCGCAGAAGGAGAGAGAGCTGGAGATGAGAGAGATAGACTTAGCGGCCAGAGAGCTGCACATACTGATAGTTGCGAGTAACATGTCACATACGCAGCCGCCTCAGCCCAATAAGAGAAAGGGTACGCTATTTAAATTTATTGTTAATTTATAATATACATTTTTGTAGTAACATTCTAGTTTAGTGAGAAAACTATAAATTAAAACAACCCCACTTTTAAATTACAGGCAAATTTCACAAGATGAAGTTACTCAAGAAGGACACAATCTCATCTCCTCTAGACTTCAGGCACACTCTCACTGTGCGGCAGTCGGACGACGAGTCCAGCGTCAAGCAGCTAGTGGCCGTCGCCAAGGACACCCCGCCGGGCTCACCGGCCATTATGAGACCTATCGTCTGTACGTTGGGTTTAGATTTGTACCTGATGATATTAGATAAAACATGAGAGCCATACACAAAGAAAATGGTCTACAACCGTCTTGGAGGGGCAAAAGATTGACATTTGTATATTTTATCATCCTCAGTACCCGCTGACGGCGTCAAGGGAAAGACGTGGGGGCCATCCACCGGCCACCAGCGAGCACGAGCACACCTCCCTCTACCCGCACTGCGGCCCAGAGCGCACAGACCTTCCACCTCCGCGCCGCACCTGCCGCCACACGCTCCGCGTGCGCCCCACCCAGGTACACACTAGTACATACGCACCGCTCCTTTAACGCGACGCACCTGCCGCCACACGCGTCGCGTGCACCCCACCCAGGTACACACTAACACACACGCACCGCACCTCTACCGCGCCGCACCTGTAGCCACATGCGCCGCGTGCGCCCCACCCAGGTACACACTAACACACACGCACCGCACCTCTACCGCGCCGCACCTGTAGCCACATGCGCCGAGTGCGCCCCACCCAGGTACACACTAACACACACGCACCGCACCTCCATCGCGCCACACCTGTAGCCACACGCGCCGCGTGCACCCCACCCAGGTACACACTAACACACACGCACCGCACCTCTATCGCCCCACACCTGTAGCCACATGCGCCGCGTGCGCCCCACCCAGGTACACACTAGCAAACGCGCACCGCTCTATCGCGCCACACCTGCCGCCACACGCTCCGCGTGCGCCCCACCAAGGGACACACTAACACACACGCACCGCTCCTCTACCGCGTCGCACCTGTAGCCACACGCGCTGCGTGCACCCCACCCAGGTACACACTAACACACACGCACCGCACCTCTGTCGCGCCACACCTGTAGCCACACGCACCGCGTGCACCCCACCCAGGTACACACTAACACACGCGCATCGCACCTCTATCGCGCCACACCTGTAGCCACACGCGCCGCGTGCACCAGACCCAGGTACACACTAACACACGCGCACCGCACCTCTATCGCGCCACACCTGTAGCCACACGCGCCGCGTGCACCAGACCCAGGTACACACTAACACACGCGCATCGCACCTCTATCGCGCCACACCTGTAGCCACACGCACCGCTCCTCTACCGCGCCACACATGTTCTGCACTTTGGTACACACTAGAACATAAACACACACATCGTCCTGTCGCCGTAAGTGCAAACCACACGCGTCGCGTTCTCTGCATCGAGATACACATTAACATATACATACCACCGTCCTTTTACACTCAATTAGACAGATTTCTATTATTAAAATATAGATTTAGTACATTTTGGCAGAATTTAAAGGAACGTGTAACTATGTGTACTACTTACTAAATTACTTCGTCTTTCAAACAAATTTAGTTTTACTAGGAGATAATGTAGACGTTGCTCCCGTTTTATAATATAATTTAAAAAATATTAACACTAGTCTTTAAATAAGACCCGAAGTGTATGTATTATTAGCAAGATACTTTTTAAATGCAAAATTAATTTAAGTATTTACATGTCTTAACATACCAGACACATACGAGTAGGTAACAATAACATTAAAAATAAAATAACAAAATATAATCGCAACCGCGACAGGGTTAATAACGATAAACGCGATCGAGGAACCGAAACGCAAACCTCGCAAGTCGAAATCACAAGTGCGCGCACCGAAGTCCGAAATGGCGAAAAAGAGGTCCGGCAGCCACGACGACCTCCTAGACACCGAGCCGCGGCGGAACAAGTTCCCCCTCTGCCCCATGTTCACGACCGACATGCCCCACCACTACGATACGGTTTTCGATGCCCCGCAGAATAGGAAGGAAAAAAAGAACTTCCTTAAAAGTATACGCTCAAATAGCCTGGCGGGGCTGCTGGCGGTGGCGGGCAACCTCAGCCCGGACACCGCACAGCTGCTTAGGGACGAGTGATTTGTTTGATTTTTTGAATTTGGAACGTTCCGTTATTATTACTGGCATGATACTGTTTAGAAGCTATAGTTTTTGAATTAGGAACGATTTATTACTTTAATTGTTGGTTTGTCGAGGGATATGTGATTTGTCTGATTTTAAATATGGAACGCTACGTTTTTATTACTGGCGTAATATTTTACTCTTTAAATTAGGAACGTTTTATTTTTTTTAATTGTTATTCAGTTAGGGATAATTTTTTTTCCAATTTCAAAACGTTCCATTTTAATATTTATTTTGATTAAACGTACAAATCTGTTGCCATATTAGAGTCGTAGCGATATTAACCATTCCGTGTTATTGCATTTTAAAAACATGTTACAGTGTCTATAATATTTTTAATGTTCTCTTACATAAGACAAATCTTAAAAACCTCGTCTCTAACAAGTTAATGTATGTACATATATAATAAAGTTCCAAGGATTTGAATATAGTTTATAAGGATATAATAGTGGATAAGTAGGACATGAGAAAAAATAAATAAAAAAAAGACTTATATTTCTATAGATAGGTAAACTAGTTACGTATATTTTGTAAGATCGGTTTTTGTCAGTTTTGCGTCGCCGAGGATTTTTTTATATTTTTTTTTATATTACAAATGTCAAATCGGTAATTTTTATTTTTTTTCTCAACTGTTATGAATTTTTTTGACGCATTTATCTCACTAGATGTAATTAAATAATCTTAGTAATATAATTTTGTATTCGAAGGTGTGTTTAGTATTAGAGTATGCTGTGTTTAATTTTTTTTTTTGAAGTACTGGTATTTGTGAAAAAATTCAATTTTTTTTTTTTAATTTGAACTATATGAAATCTTGCCATCTCGTAAAAGGTTAATGACCTCACAGAAAATGCAATAAAAATGTAAAAAAAAAACACGGTCGTTACCCTTTTACGAAGACGCAGCTGGCTAGCTAATGGGAGATTTTTTTCTCTTTCCTTTTGTTTCTTTGCCGCCCCAAAGGAACGTCTCAGGATAATCTTCCATATCCTTGTGAGTATCTTGTCTTATCTTTTATCTTTTTTTTTGTATAAATAGTTTTCTTTTTTTTTTTTTAAATTGTCGTAGGGCTATTTTTTGTAACAATTTTTTTCAAATCGCACGTCACAAACGAAATTAATAAAATTTATAAAAATGTATTTTTTTAGCCTTTAATTATATATATATATATATATATATTTTTTTTTAAGTGTTTTTTTTTTGTGATGAATCCGATGTGTATGTACTTGTGTTTCAAACGTAGTAGTATAGTTAGTTTTGTATGTATGTTTTTTGAATATTTTTTTTTCTCGTATGTAAGTTGTAAGCATTTGTTTGCTTCCCCCCTCCCCCCCAGCCCGTTTTTTCTATTATTAGTTTTATATGGCTATGCATGCACTTCAGTTCATAATAGTACCGCTAAGATTATTATGTATGTATGTATGTATTTTTTTTTTTCGTACTTAGTATTTTTTTTTTTTATCCGTAATCGAGTCGGCGGCACGCTTTCAAATGTTTACAATAATTTTATATTGACACTTGAAAGTCTATACGATATATATATATATATATATATATATATATATATAAAATCTAATATGTCAGTTTGTTTGAATATTTCGTGTAGACTTTCAAAAAATTTAATTATATAGCGTTAGGTGATATAGTACAAAATAAGAAAAAAATTTAAAATTTAAAAATAAAATGCTGTAACAATGTTCATGGTGATGGATAAGAGGCTCCGCGGGAACCGGAAGTACCGAAAAATCGGTTATCCGGTTCTATAGATAATATTATATATATATTTATATATATATATCAAATAAAAACCTTTTCCATAAAATCGAAGCTGGTGTATTTTTTTAACATGGGTCTAACTAATCTTTAGCTACTAATATTACCCTAAAAAAAAATATTTTTTTCTTTTTTAAAAATGTTAAAAACGTGATTATAATGTAAAGTGGTGAAGGGGAACATGAAAACGGATAAAATGCCGGCTTTTTGCTTTAATCCTCTAACCGGAAGGACGTCTCAAGATAATAAATAAATAACAATTAAAAAATATGAAAGGAAAAGTAAGTATATTTAGTTTGTATTATTATTTTTTTTTTCGCTTTTTATGTTGCTTTATATATATAGTATGAACTGTATGCATGCGTAGACATATTGTGTGCATGGTTGTTTGTACACTTATATTGTGTTACTTGTATTGTTATATACCATTGACTGATTGACTGATTGATTGATTGATTATAAAATGTACAATTTTGTCAATTATCCTATGTAATTTGTATTTAAAATGTATTTTTCTATTAAGTACTCGATGTTCCCTAATCTTGTATATATATATAGGTTTTTTTTTCAATTTAAATTATGATGAAAACGTTATCAAAATCGATTTAATTATAGTTATAATGGAGCTTAAATTAAATATTGCTTGGTAGACTAATCAATGTTTTTCATTTACGTAGGTTGTTTTCTTCCTTACACAGACTTCAGTCCCGAGGACTGGGGCCCGGAGTACCCTCTGGGAGGTCCCTCAAGATACACGGTACCCATGCCAACGCTCTACAGCACGGAAGGTAATATATATATATATATATATATATAGAAATTTTATCTTTTTATTTTTAATAGAAAAATTAACACAATCAGTATTCGAATTTTTTCCTTGGATAGGTTTTTTTCGTCATATTTTTTTTTGGTTTGTGTATTTTTTTTTAATTAGTTTTTTTTAATCATCAAATAATATTTCAGGTTACAAATACAAGAAGCCGAGTATAATAGAACTAGTGTTGTACAACATGGCGGCGCTCCTGGGGGGCGTGGCCGCCGGGTATGACGTCAGAGTGTCAAACATCAGCCCCCTGCACCCCACCCTACAGCCTCACAAGTGAGTATCACTACTGAGAGTATAGTACAAGTCAAATGAAATCCAATAAAAGAAATAAAAATAAATTAAAGAAATTCGTCTTAAAGAAATAAACAAATCCTTCATTGGCTTGAGTGTACGCATATATAATAAAGTTCCACAAGATATCTTAGACCTTCCTTTTCATATTTTTAATCTAAAATCAAAAGTGTATTATTAAATAAATCTTATTATAACATTCAAGAGTTTTTAGTTGATCGAAATGTGTGTAACTTGGTTGACTCATTTGCAGGGTTGATATTATAATGTATACATCTATTATTGTTAAATTTTATTTAAAAAGATCAACTCACGGACTGACTACACTGACCTTTTTATTATAATAATTGACATTCAAGAAATTGCCTGTAAATGTCTTGAATAAAGATATTTTTGAATTTGAATTATGTTAAGTGAGATTGTCAAAACAAAATGTAAAGTATTAATAATAACAACTATTTAATTTCCAGACCGGAGCTAGAGACGGAGGTGCCCGGGGCTACACTGTACGAGGGATTCGGCTTCGCGCACAACACCTACCACGGACCGGCGAGACACCCGCGAGCTGCACTCACTGCGGTACATATACACGCACCCACACCCACGCACACGCACGCACGTACGCCCGCACATGCACGCACACGCACGCACACACACACACTTCAGGACTTGCGATATACGTCTCAAGTTTTGCGGTCGTTATGTTTAACCGAAATATAAAAGGACAACTACTCTTACTTATCATTAAAAATATTAATATAAATATATAAAATTAAATATTTTAAATACAAATTTCATGTATCCTATTGTACATAGTATCTTTACTCTTTAACTTGATGTTATTGTATGAATTAAATAATGACAGTGATGTAACGTTACAGATATCGAGTCTGCAGGCGGAGGAGCAGAAGCCGATCCGCTTCACGGACTCACCGACGCACTACGGGCACGCGTCCTCCTCCTCCGGGTACGGGCACTCCGCGCAGCCGCTGTCCGGCACCTCCACCCAGCCCACCCCCTCCCCCCGGAGGACACCCTCAACCTCAGACCACCTCGCCGACCTCTACCACAACTACAGGGAGAACTTCCAGCCCTCCCCCCCTCAGGAGCGGATGCAGGACTACTACTACCGCGCCGAGCCCTATCCCTACGACCGGACGGCCGACTACGTTGTCAAGCACCCCTACTTTGGCTACGACGAGTGCTCGTTCGAGTATCGGGATTCGACGGAGTTTCGACCACCCTACCTTGCGCATAGACGGACCCCCTCCAACTCGTCGGCGACCAACTCCCACCCGGACGAGTTCTCTCCCTCCCGGCAGTACCAGAAGTACAAGGACAGACAGAAAGAGTACCCGAGGAAGTCGGACGAGTACTCCCTCCCTAGAGACTACTACCGCTCCGAGCGGGAGGGGGGCCTCGAGCCGACCAAGCTGCGCTCCAGCCTAAAGAAGCACAAGAAGGGGTCGTGCAGCTCGGGCGGCGGCTCCCCCAACCCGACGCCGCCCGACAGCCTGAGCGAGACGGATAGCTCTTACGCGTCGGCTCGCGACTCCGCCGGCGGCTCCGCCCGCGTCCGCTTCAGTCCGGACGCACGCCGCTCCTAGCGACGCGCCGCCTTCACGCACTACCTCGTGTGACGCACCGACGCTTTATATTACTATTGTACTAGTGTTGTTACCGTCGGTGGGCGTGAGTCGTGAGCGAGGGAGGAGGTCGTGGTCGTGGAGTGGTCGTTCAGGGTGTCACTCGTGGGCGGGTGACGTTGGAGCAAAGTAGTGACTCACCGACGGACTTAACATCTTATATACAAATAGTTACCGTCGGTGGGCGCGAGTCGTGAGCGGAGGTGGTCGCGAGTGGTCGTTCAGGGTGACGTAGGCACAAAGTAAATACCTGTAAAAATGTAAATACGCGAGCCCCTTGCGAGCTTTTTATTTAACTGGCATTTATTTTTGTTACAGAGCGTGTTTTTTTTTAATTTTTTTTTTTGTTAATTTATAAATAGTACAAATATATTTTAAGACAGTCGTATAACCTCGAGTGTATATTTGTCGTGACGTATTATGTGTATAAAGTTGTATGCATTTTGTACAGAGGAGGATCAAATTAGGGATATTTTTTACATATAGAGGTATGTACGTAGGTAGTGTAGGGAGGCAGCTTTTGTATGGTGAGTCGGGGGACGTGACTAGTCGAGATTATATCGCAGCGGCGTTTGCATATCCGATGATGTATTTGATATTACGCTTTTTATTAATGAATGAAATTATTTATACAAAATTCGATTCGATCATTAGAATTGGAGCTTCGGGAATCGTATGATATTATATGTAAGGTGTTTATCAAATTAATATTAAAAAAAATTAATAATAATATTAATAATTAGCTTTGATATTATTAGCAAATGAAACCAGTGCCTAATGTTCGGGGATGGTTTTTAAGAGATTTTGTAATAGATGTGTTGGATTTCGGTGGTCGGATGGTGGGATCTCGACGCAGCGGTGGGCCAGTGAGTTTGTTTACTCGTGCAATAAGTTGTAATTTTTTTTTGCGTCCATTTTTTTTTATTTTATTTTATTATAATTTTAAAGTTTTTAATAATTAGTCGTGATATTTCTGTATTCTGTGAAGCTATATAGATGTGAAAGTTCATTCGCGAATACTTAAAAAGTCTAGTCTTGATTATTTTTATTTAATTTTATCCGTCATGTGACTCAGGGTGTATATATCGGCATTCCATGTTTTAACCGTACATTCCATTGTCTGTGGTGATATTATGCTCAGTTGATATTGTGGAAGCGTGGTCGATGGTTCCGTGCCAATGGAGGTGAGAGGATGCCTTAAGTCTGTACGTTAAACCGACAAATAAAAATAGATTAAGCTTTTTACAATGTCTTATTATTTATCCCAGTCCACTCGCCAGAAATATATAGTCTCATTGAGCTGAGCGTAAACGAATCTCTTAACCGTTTGGGAGACCTTTTTTTGTGTTTAGTTGTCTCCAGAATGCGACGAGATAATTAACTAAAAATTTTCTCATGTACGTTTGAGCCGAACGCGGATGTTATAGCGAAAACAGATTGAAAAAATGTTTAGCCATTCAAAAGTTATCAAGAAAAGAAGAAAGGAGAGGGGTTCAGCTCAACACCCGCCGCGTACGGTTGGCGGATCCTAGTTAAATATATTAAAATAGTAATATCATTTTAAAAGACACAGGAAGCTGGTGATAGTGACTGGCAAAGCCACTCGTGGTGGAAAAGCAGCAAGAGTTTGAATCAATCAATAAATCGAGCTGGAAGCTCTCCCCCAGCCTACAGAAAGCTGACTCTGAATTGTCCTTTGGTGGGTTTAGTGTTGCCACTTTAGCCCTTTTGATGCTGATCTAGCACTTGTTTCTTAATGATTTAACCCAAATCTACACTACCATCGTTAAACTTGCTGAAGTGTTGTTCCTATTAAATTGGTTAAATTTTTCTTATAGTTCAGTTTAGTTTGAAAATTGTTATTGTGATTCAAACTAAATAATTAATACATGAATGAAATCATTTTAGCTTCAACTACTACAATCGATTACTAAAGCTAAGGTGGCAACACTAGCTGGAGGGGTACTGGATGCAGTCGCTGTTAACAGTCTCCGCACTCCGACGCCCTCTCCCCCCCCCACGTCAGCAACAACAGCTGTGCCTGCTGCTCTCATATTGTCACAAACTGTACATACTAAGAAAGCCTTAATACTAAAAACTCTTAGAGTACTAATAATTTTACACCACAATACTGTCTCTGAATATTTTTTTTTTCTTCCTATGCCATCTAAGTTACATTATTAACAGAGAAAATTAAAATAATCAATAATCTTTGAATAAACATCTTTTAGCTGAGAAACCAAATAATACATAACAATTATAAAATACTGTCTTTAACTAATTGATTTTGTCACCCCAACTCTATAAACAGGGCATTTAAAATTTTGACACAAGCAAGCATATAAAATATCTGGTAAATATATAAATAAGAGCATCACCCGCCCTTCCACGCGGCGTCATGTGAACATTGAGCTGTTCACCCACCAATAAACCTGTAGCTCTGAAAAAAAAGAAAAACACTTCACACGATAATTTATTACATACGTTTTAATTAAATTCTAGACAAAATATTCAGCAAATCTCTTTATCATTATTATAGTATTTATTTTGTTTGAATCGCAAAAGTAAACTTAATTTATAAATTAGAAAAAATATAAAATTTAATAGATTAAAAAAAATAAATATTATTTTGTTATTTAACAGACTGCACATCGAACACTCCAGCAAGAAAGTTCTTTCCGGGCTAATCATTAAACGATTACACCTACAGTAAAAGTGTTAGATCTAACCCCAAAAGGACTGAAGTAAAAAGTGCTAGATCTAGCACCAAAAGGACAAAAGTAAAAAGGATATATCTAGCACCAAAAGGACTAAAACTAATAGATTCCCCGCGCTCGCAATCTATATTTATAACGTTTTCAGACCATGTGATACTCGTAGTGATTCAATAAATCGCAAGATCGCCGTTCGCCATTGTCTGCTTTTCTTAAATCTCAATACTAATTTGGATAGCATACATTTTATATATAAATGTTTAAATTTTAAACGAAATTATTCAATAAGAATATTTCTATACACTGGTGACTCATCTCCTAAACATATAACACAACACAACTTATCATGTGCTCGTCTTCATGAATTGAGATATGCTTCTCTATTACCTGTTAAATATAATTGAGTGGAGCGTAAGCGAAGCTCTTAACCATTTGGGAAACTTCTTTTTGAAGCACATAAAAACAACTGAACCGATTTGAATGAAAATTTGCAGAGCTGTAGAGCTTGGGAATGGGCATGTTTTAAAAAAAAACAGAATTAAAATATCTGATTCCGTTCAGAAATTATGGTAAAAAAACTGTTTATCCCATAGACTTAACGTTATCGTCAACCTAGAAATACGCTTATAAGCAACATCAGAAAAACGACTAAATAAAAAAATAATATAATAATATATTTTATTTGAAAGGGGAAGTGGCTCACCTCAACTCCCGCAGCGCACAGCGGCGGATTCTAGTTATAGCTGTTATCTGCAACCTGCATCAGCGATCATAAAATTCTGGTGTCGTAGATTTTACAAACATATAACAGAAGCAAAAAATGGACTGAAAGATAATGTGCGATAATCACGTAAATTATTGTCTCATATGAGAGTCGAACCTACTGACTTTGGTTTAGCATTAAGGTTCCAAGTCACTAACATCTACAAGCTAAAATGATTGTAACTTAGTAGTAAAAATTGAGTAAATTATTAAGTCATACACTTAAAGGTGCTCTTTGCTTTAGCCAATGCGTGCTGTTTTCTTTCTTTCAATGCGTTTTAGGCATACGCATAGCCTTAGGTTCACTTCAATATAATAGCTATATACCTTGATGACAGAGGTTGGTCAGTTTTAGGAATAACAATCCAAAAGTTAAATAAAAATAAAGGAAAAAAACCTTTCAAAGCTGATTTTGCACCTGACGCCAGCTAGAATGCGTTGAAGTTTCGAAACCCGAAAACAAGGTTTTGGTGAAATGGTTTTCACATATTTTGGAGATCTCAACGAGTAGAACAAAAAGAGGCATGGCTGAACTACAGTTGGTTTAATTTTAGAATCGGTTATGAGTACTTATAAGTTCCATTGAAGAAACGATCATAATGTCTAAAAGGGACGGAATCCAATTTGGGAAAAAGTGTGTTGACACTTTTAACCGCTTCTCACGACAATACCGACCGACCGACCCACTACCAATACCGACCAGACATATGTCGTTAGAAAGCTCTTTTCATGACTATCATTTGTTATTATGGGGGCTAGTCTCAATTCGTTGTGGGAAAAATGTTATGGTTACTTAAATGATATTTATTAAAATGAAAGTTGTTAGTTTAAAAAAAAATAAAAATTTTAATATCATGTCCAAAAACTGAGATCACATTGAAGTCAATGGGAAACGATGAGTCAATACACTGGGCTCGCTTCGCTCAATACGCAAACGGCACTCGAGATTTCGCGAGCGTAGCGAGTCGAAATTGAGGGTTTGTTGGCGCCCCTAGTTTAATAAAGATGAAATAAACTATTATGTTTTATTAAAGAGCGAAATCACAATCGAGATCTTTCCTGTAAATATATTTAAATATAGAAAATATCTAAACCATATTAGAAGGGGTCTAAATGTTATGAATAAAATATATTATTTATTATATTATTTAATAATAAATACTTTTATTTTACTTCCAAAAAACTCTTTAAAAAAGCTGTGTGTAAATTAAAATCTAAACTTCAAGGTGTCTTCATTAATTATTATTTCTAACGTAGAATATTTTAATTTTACATGGTTACTTTGCTTTGCTGAGCTTTCCTGAGCCTCTATTTCTATTAAAAAACTAAATTTCAATAAAATATTAAATTGAACAATCACCACTCGTATTAAAATGTTATATTTAAATCTACATTGTATCAGTTAATGTATTAATCTTTAGTGATTACAATTAGTATTAAAAATGTATTATATGATAATATAAACGGTAGATTTCTGATGAGATGATGAATAATTAGTTTGCAGGTGAATAAAATTATATTTTTTGTATAACAAAAATTCTTAAATATTCGTACTTTATAATACTAATATTGATAACAATCTGAGAAGTTATAATAATATTATTTAAAGAAACATTTTATTCAATAATCATTATAATATTGTAATTATTTTAAAGGGTGAATGAAAAGTGAAAACATGTTTCAAGATGTAAAGCATCAAAACAAACACACATTCCCATTTATATTAATAATTTGTTAATAAATGATTTTGTTAACTCAATTACTCTGCCATCTATCAGGTGTTTAGAGGTTACAGCGTAACAGATAGACAGAGTTACCTTCCAATCAAGTATGTCAGTATATAATCATGATTTTTTTCGATTAGCTAGGATTAAAGTAGCATATTATTTATTTAATAATAATATAATAAATATTCCACATACACTTACAACAATACCTTTAATATTTGACATTGTATAATATCAAGTGGTTAAATGTTAACTTGAAGGTCTTATAATATATAATAACCTCTGAGAGTAATAAACTTATAATTCTCAATGAAAATCAATAATTCACTTAGGTACTTGAAAGAAATTGCGACCTTCAAAACTCAGAGAAAATCCATACCTTTTTTAGCGCAAGAAACTTAGCAATTTCTCCTCAATTGTAGTGACAACTCAAACTTCATATATTGTCTTCGTTCAAGTTCTTAGGACATCACATATAATATACAATGTTTATTAAATATATTATGATTTCATATTCCTTTGTGAATAAAACCGTATCACGATTAAGTGTATTTTGTGAAAAATTACAATAATATAAAGTTTGTTCAAGAATAAGTTTTGTAATAATGTTTAAAACAAATCTTTTTTGAATCAATTTTTTTGATTGGAAGTCCACGTCCAGGATGTAATATTTTTCCCCAAGCTAATTAGAACAATTCGAAAATTTTAGGCTCTTATAATCTGAATGAGAAGAAGACTTTTTACAAAACATATTTATAATTGAATTCATATGTATTTGCCTTAAAATTAGTAATGCAATTATTTTATTTCATTTATTGTATCAAAATCAAATTAAATAGAGCGAAGTACTTATTTAAATTATGAAAAGCGCCATCTATGAAAATATTTTATAAGCTTTTGCTCTGCTTACAGATAAATGTTCTAATTTGAGTATTATGAACTTATGTAGTTACAAAGTTTTTATAAAATATAACAGATGGCGCTGTATTTAATTAGGCTTTTTAAATAACTATTGTTAAATGTAAACTGCTCCAGCGATTTAAAAATTCGTTTTCCAATATTTAAATTGGACTTTATAATAAAAGGGCTTTGTTAAACCAATTTTATGATGAAAATACGTTAAGTACGGTTCTAGTTCAATGTTTAATGTACTTAATACTCGCAGACGTAGTCACGGGAAATCGACAGTTTCTAATAGTTAACACAAATACAAATGCCAGTCACTCAGTTCTGTTTAGAATAACTAATATATAACCATCCAATAGTCGCAAAAATATATTTTTTTACACATTTTGTTGTTTCATATTTTTTATTTGTATATCTCGTTTCTCGTCACTGAATCTGAATAACTATCCCGTGGGATGAAGATAACTGGATTTAAGTGGTTATCCTGGTGTTCTCTGAATCTCTCAGGGGGTGACATGATTGACACCCGCTTTTAATAACTACAAAGTTAGAGGTTAAATTACTAACTGAATCTTTAACAAAATATATTTCACTCAACCCAAGTCTTCGCTCATGATTACATAAAAAAAATGTGGATTAAATATTTTGAAATACTGAGAAATATTGTTAGGAATAAAATAAGAGCTAATTTTACTGAAACAGTCACGCAATTTTGTTTAGTTTTCCACAATCTAAGTGTATAGTATTTTGTCAACACAAATTATTATATATTAATTGTTATATACATATAATTAATTAACTAATTATTATATATATATATCTGAATTTTCAATAATGTTTCTTATCAGCTCACAGATTTGAAATATACTATTACTATTACTTTTTTTTAATCTTTTCACCAAATCTTGTTTACGTAAATGTAAAGCGACCTTAAATATAGTAAATAAAAGATACATATATTTTAATATTTTTTATTGTTCATTCATTTCAAACTACCTTCAAAAATTATCGATTATAACTACTAAGCTATAATTTTACCTAAACGCGACAGACTACGTCGTTTATTTTGAAAAAAATTTTTTGACACTTCCAATATCATCTTCACTACACATACAAAGGAGTACATGAACAAGAAAAAAAATTCAGAACAAACTGACAAACAATGTGTGTTTTATATATTTTAATCTTGTTCACATATTATCCACTTATAATTATGTATTAATATTAGTTGCTTGCTTGCTGTTGCTGCTTGCTGAAGCTGTCTGACTACACTAATTATCTCACATATAAAATTCGCTCGTTCCATACACATTAATTACAACGAGATAATATTATCAATAAAAAAAAATATCTGTTAATCAAAAATCAGGTACAAAATTAATTTAAATTAAATCTAAGGTAACGAAGCGGGAAGATATTGAGATCATTACTTAAACACACAAACAAATCTTATATATATATATATAAATATATAATTTTTTTGGCGTTTTCATTTTAACAAACTAAATCACAGAAATAACTTTAAAAAAAAAACACTGTCTGTATCGTGACAAACAGACTAATATTATATATATATAAATTATTACATAATATTTCTGTATATTAAAACTACCCCATCTAATCTATAGATTAGCTACATTTATATGAAAGCGGTAAAAAACATTAAGCTGAAATTCTATTATATAATCTAAGGTGCAATTAATGTTATTATCAAATTCTATCACTGGTCACTGTCAGTCAGTCAGTCAGTCAGTCAGTCAGTGGGGTTGTTCAAATTAAAATCAACCTTATAGCAGTGCAGTGAAGTCTATAATCGCTTGTGATTGAAATCTATAAAAATTACAGTACATTTGACCTTGTTTAATATTTACAAAGCATTACATGTAATACAAGCTGTGCCCGCGACTTCGTTTCATCTATCTGACAGTGAAAGTTCTATTTTAATGGGTCCAGCCGTTATAGAAAAGCCGGAACAAACAAACAAACAAAATTATTTTTTGATGTAAGTACTGTATACCATCAAAGGCGTTTGGTTAATTTGGTACAAACGGACACTTAAATTTTATATGTATATATATATAAATAAATAAATTCAATTTAGGCCTTTTAATATATAACTGCTAAATCAATATTATATTATTTTTATGTTATAGACCCTTTGGCCTTCAATACTTACGTACTGCAAACAAAACTACTTGATACACAAATTATTATATTATATATTTATATTATAGTAAAACTTAATTTAATCACAATAACGGCTTGTGGTTTTGGGACTAGTTTATTTCATCAAGTATCATGAATGTTTTTGAATGCTAACATTTTTTGAGCCTATTACGTACAAGCCAATAAGGGAAAATTGCTAAAATTAGATTAAAAATTCTAAATATCTTTGGTATTATTCACTGGTTACATAAAACTATAAATAATTGCTGCTATTACGATTAAGTATCAAAATAAATAATAAACCACACATAGTTGTTAGTATATACAGTTGGCGGGCGGTTTAAACCACTTGCATAAGCTTGGATCCCCTTAATCCTTCTGAACTTCCTGGATCTCCAATCCTTCAGAGCATAACAGCCGGGAGGGGGGTGGACAGAGCCATGTGCTCGGCCCCCCTCACTGGGAGTCTCTGGGCAGTTACGTAATGTCTCATCAGGGTTGGAACTGTTTGGAAGGCTGTGGCCGCCCCCCCCAAAGTATAGCCATCCCCTCCACGGCATATACGCATATGCATAAACCCACGTGTCGATCTAGAAAGAAATTTACAAATATTATACCTCAATCAAGACAAGTTTTTAATCAATTATAGTATTCCTATAACACAGTACATTAGTTGTACGTTATAGGAAAACGCGTTGTAGGAATATTCTCGTATAACGCGATCATAAGACCGTATAACGAATGATTCACGTTTAACTTTTAAGAAATAACTTCATTTAATTTTATTTTATAACACAATTGACACAATTTTTAAAGCTAAGCGAATATATTTAAGAACTATACAAATCCTAAATTTCGAATACAGAAATATAAATCTCCGCGTTATAGGAGGGAAATCGCGTAATATGAAAACGTCTTATAAGTGTACCGTGTTATGGGATTACTGTAATTACATTTATATTAAGTCTGTAATAATTTTTAAAGAATGTAACTCACTTTAAGCTAAGAGAGTAGTCGTGTTTTGCGGATTCGCTGTTTCTTACTAGGAAAGCTCCTTCTTCTGCATCTCTCAACAGACTCTCTGCTTCCAAACGCGACAACGTTCCATGGTACCACCTGAAATTAATATAATTTAATTAAATATTAGTTAGGGTTGTCAAAAAAATACTTTTTCATTGAAATAGTTAATCTCCTCACCCCTGTCTGTCGAGTGGTAGGGACGCGTCAATCAAATCCCTCGGCGGCGCGATCGGTCCAAGGTTCAAATGTAACCCCTTACCGCTACCGGTACTACCGCTATCGAAGTTCAAAGTCAATTTATCACGATGTTTCTTTCCTATAACAAAATAAAACTATCAAATATAAACATAGCAAATGTAAGTTTACAAATTGAACTAGACAGAGGAAAAACTTATAAATAAAGGCACTCAAATAAATTAAATATCAGGGGGTTTTCAGGAAGGGAGGTTCGTACATCTTAATCTCAATGTGGTAGTCACTTCGAGTTACTCGTATACTTAAGATAGAACGAAATGAAATGCGACAGTCCCTTCTTAGATTTGATTTTGTACAAGTGGTAAACTATTTGGACGTGATTGAATAGAAAATTTATTGGTTTTGATATAAAATAGATTTACTGACCTTGGTTCAAATCTTGAACACTTTGGCTGGACGAGGCGTTGGAGATTGCTTCGCCGAAATCACTATTTAATTGCAAAGATTGCCCTCTCAATTTACGTCTCAATTTCGGCATATCGAAGGGCAGAGTCCTGAGATCCACTTCAGCTTCAGCCCGACGCCTCCTCAGTTTCGGCATATCGAAGGGGAGATCGGATAAATCCACGTCATCTTTGCGTTCCTCTTCCGTGTTGCTATTCTTGAAGTTAATAAACGCGTTTCTCGAATCTACTCCCTCTCTAGAATGTATCGATATACCGCTATCTGATCCTTGGATTTCTGTATCCCCTGGAGTCGAATGTCTGAATGCAATGTTCAACAAATTTCTATTCTGTAACGCCCTTCTTTTTGGTTTTGGTAATATTTCAACAGTGGTCTGCATTATGTTACCGGTTTCACCATCTTCTGGTGAAACTTTCTGTGAATTATTGTTTTTATTGTTATCAGATGTTTCGGATGCCGGTTCCTGAGACGATTTATCTGATATCGGACTCAAAATGTGTAGTTTATTAGGGTGATGCCCAAACCCCGAGAGTTGCATGTGATGTGACTTAACGAATGGTACGTTTCCAGAATCCGAGCTGTGTGAGCTTAGTGACGATGAATGTCTACTCTCTGAGCTACTACTACTCCTGTCTCCTTCACTATTGCTACTCCTCAGTGATTCCATACTTCCACCACTGCTACTTGTCGCCATGCTCTCAGTGCTAGAATATTTTCGTCTCGGGCGTCCAACACCGGGCCTGCCTTTAAACTCCATTATAGGGCCGACCCCTTTAGGGCCCTTGTATCGATTCAGCTCAGGTGTATCAGAATCGGAAGTGGGTCGACCCTTAATCTCTAAAAAAATACCGTCTTTAGATTGTACTCTCTCATCATCACCGTCACGGGATTCGCGGCTCGAATCCCTTAACCTCTGTGCAACGTCGAGTTCAGTTGACACTGAAGCTTTAACATCGGTTAAGCTTGCATCACTACTTGTTGGAGTTTCCCTAGCTCTTAGAGATTTGACTGGTAAGCGCAAATCTTTAAGGCGGGGGTGCGATGGTTGAGTCTGGGGTAAATTTGGAGCACTTTTAATACTATTCATTGCTGATCCATCTTTTTGTTGGAATTTCGTCGGCAAGGGTGCGGTGGATGGGGGCGATGGTGTGTACCCACGCAATGGCAATTGAGATGTGGATGTCCGATTTTCATCTTCAATGTGCACTTTCTCCAACTCTTCGGATAACGCTGAAGCATTGCTTTCAGTTTCTCTCTTCTGTCGTATTGTGGGAATTTTTGAGCGACGGACGCTATCTGTTTTCATAGTCACTTTACGACGACCCTTATAATCGGGTTCACTGCGTTCAACAGCTTCAAAGGCCGATGACGCGGACGATATGACCTTACGTTCCTCCGCTTGCAGTAACGCCGGGTGGTTGCTAACTCTGTCGAAATCATCCAAATCGTCATCAGACCGGGCTATTTTACAGTCAAAAGCTGTCTCGTATATCTGTCTCGTCGTCATCTCTTGTGGCCAGCGTGGCAGGGGCGCCGGCACGTAAAATACACTCCTGGATGATCGATGCTCGTCTACATGATCGGGCGCGGCGCATGCGCAGCCGGCCGCGTCCCGAGCACGGCGCCTCGGAGGCATCCACGCGCTCTCCCCCGACGATGACGATGAGCGTTCTAACTCACGGAAGCCATCTTCTGCGACTGAAAATCTTTTGGGCAGATTCGGTCTTTGAGCTACGTGGGGTGCGTCGAGACTGGCGGACTTTCTGTATCTTGGACCGCGTGATGAGGATGTTGAGACGGGACCTGATGGAGGTGCTGGGGCCGATTTGAATAAGTCTCCGTAATAATACGGACTTGGGTTTCTTCGGGGTGCGTTCGCGTATCGAGGGTCAGAACGACCACTGTCCGGGGAGTGCAAGGACGGTGCTGTTGCAAACGGATCTAGTTCACCAAACTCGTCCTCTTCTCCCTCTGTTGATGATGAACGATCTTCTGAAGATGTTTCTGGAACAAAACGTGAATTTTAATATTCAAATGAAGAAAGCAAAAGTCTTTATACCTAAATACATAGTAGCTCAATACATTTTTATTCTTAAGCTGAATTCTATGTCGCATACAAATTCTAAAATAGAATTTGAGGGGTTTTCTAAAATAAAATGAAACGAGCAAGGAGCGGTTCCTACCGTTTCATAAGTCGAGTCCGTTGTTAGTCTCAAGTGACTTTTAAATGAACATTCAAATTCAACTTTCACATTCTTAGGTACACAGTCGATCTTAAATAATAACAAAATATTTCTTAACATTATTTTTGTATACATACTTAAAGAAAGGTAAAAAAATACACATTTATCTATATGAATAATTTCGTCAAGATGTCTGTAAGACTCAATTGAAACCTTACCTAAATAATTCAACATAAAAAAATAATGCATCGAGTCGACAAAATATATCCGCAAAATTCTGTTTGTCGAGTATTTTGTTAAATTCTAATGTTGCTGACAGATAACAGTCGCCATATTGGACACTCTCGAAACGTCACTGACACTCCGCCATCTTGAGTTCGTTAAAATTCACACGTATCAGTGAAGTCACTGTTCAAATAATAATATATTCCTAGAAAACTAGAAAAATACCTACCTATATTTGATAAAATAAACATGTAAGCGAAGCTGGGTTTTTATCTAGTATATATTATTTCGTACATACGATGCTAATGTTATATGAAAGGCAAGTTAAAATATCCTAATGAGAATTCTTTACTTGCACAACAAAAGCCATCCTTATGAATGCATGTTGAACATAAAAATACTACTCGCAACTCGAATACGAACTACATTTTAAATATCAAATCAAAACCTAACATCTTTATTAAAAGTTTGGAGATGAAGGCTACCAGCTCCAAGTTATTTGACATTGAACTGAGAAGAGCTGGTGACTGAAACTCTTGTCTATGTTCTTTTTTTTTCAGCATAAATTATATATATACATATAAATAAAATTGAAGTGTCTATTTGTAATTTTAAATTAACAGCTTTTCACTAAATGCATATGAAAGTATTTTTAAAATTGTTCTCTGACTGTCTGTCTGTTTGTTACGGCTAATCTTTGAAACGGCTGGACCGATTTTAACAGGACTTTTCACTGGCTTACATATGGAGTAATTTTGTCTTCCTTAATAAAAAAAAAAAAAAAAAAACATTACACGCGAACATGGTTAAAGCTAACTTATATTAATCTCGAACTATGCTTGCAGCGAGCACTTCATACATGATGCTCTAGATATTCTTACCGCACAAACAAACGAAATTATATATACATATATATATATATAAGATAAATCAATCTCTATAACATAAGTGTAAATTGTCCATTCCAGGTGGGGGGGTTGCAAAGTGACGTCATTAGGTGACGTAATTGCTTTTCCACGTGGACGGACATAACCCCTGCGAGTGGGAATTTCAAATGCTGCCATTAACATGTTAAATGTCTTTCCGAAACCTTTGAAACCTTAATCTCAATTTAGATAAACGTTAGTTCTAAAGTATTTAATGACAGAGACAGAGAAGACAAAATTGTATACATACTAGTTGGGTACACGACTCTGTCTGCTTTGAATATGATTTTTAAAATAATTTAGCCTAAGTTACTCTTTACATGAGCTATATATATCAGTGAAAGTCCTGTTAAAATCGGTTCAGCCGTTTCAGAGATTAGCCGAAACAAAAAGACAGACAAAAATAAATATATAAAAATATATATATATATATATTTAGAATTACAAACGTACACTTCAATATTATATATATATAATCGTGATAAATGAAAAAAATCTCATCATAAACAAACGACATCGCAATCAAAGGCGTCTGTGTCCGTCTGTTACGTAGTTACGTAGATATATTTTTTCCAGTCTAGACCGAAGAACTAACAGAGGAAGGACTGATTAAAAGTTGCCATTGTTGATGCCTACTACAAGTAATATTTAGAGACATTTATTATAACTAGCAATGTCCCGCGGTTTCACACGCGAAGATACCGATTTTGTTGTAGTGGACTTCTGAATGGAATGTTCAATTTTAATAATTTTATTTAATTTTCATCTTTATGATTATAGTATGACAATCAGGGTTTGAAAGCAATTAATATTAAGAAATAATATATACATATAAATAAAATTTGTATCTGTCTGTAAATATTAATGATCACAGCTAGTATATCCAATCCAATCCAATCCAATCCAATCCACTGACACGGTTTACTTTTTAAAAATAACCACCTTAATTAAACTAACCATACAATGTAACGAGAAATGGCCTGAGAGATTTTCTTTTTTTGTGGCAAACGGACACACACAATGTCTAGAGACGGGAACAATGGCTTAACGAGGCTCTAGCGCGATTGTTATGAGAGAAGCCTTTGTGAGTTCTGATACGAGTATACTCGTAAACATAGAATATACTGATGAAGAAGCAAAATAAAAAAACTCAAAACTATTTCCAAAAATATAAATTTGGTATAGCGTCTAGATTTCGTCATTTTAACATTTTATAAAATTCAAAAGAAATAATAAAATAATAATAATAATAATAATAATAATTATAATAAATTGAAAAGATATAATCAACTTACCTGATTCGTAATAGGGTTGCGATCTGTGTCTTGGATGTCTCTCTTGATGCAGTGGTGCCGATGGGGCTGGTTCTGGAGGGGAATCAGCTGACCCCTCCGGAGCACTCTCAGGACTTCGCCTGGAGACTTCGGGAGCGGAGAGATCGAAGTCGATCCGCCTCGCCGACTCGTAATCGGCACGACGACGAGCCGACTCCGCGTCGAAGGCGGGTTTTCTGGCCGAATCCGCGTCGTATTCGCGCCCGAAGTACTTCCTCGACTCGTACTGGTACGGTCGTGAATCAAAGTCGTAATTGTGACGACGCGACTCGTATCTCCATTTGGAGGTATCCGGGGATCGTCGGGGTTCCCTCGAGCGTCGGCTGCGCTGTGGGGATCTTCTGGCTGTATCGCGTGGAGTGCAGTATGCTTCTATAAATTCAACCTGAAACAAATACAAGAAATTAATCATTTATTTATTTGTGTATCAAATGTGAGTGTCAGGACTATTGATACCATATATCAAAATAAACCCTGCAAAAGACACTTCAACTTAAAATAAGGTTAAGAGGGTATTACAAGGCTTTATTGTGATGACTGTGACACAATCGTGCAATGTAAGAACAACTAGAACTGTCCTAATGATTAGTTAATAATATTTAATAATATCTAAAGTTCAGCAAAAGCTGAAAGATAGTACAAGTGTTGAAAGAGTGAGGACATTTAGTGGAAAAACCCTTCATCATGAGAACGATTATGTGGGAGAGTAAAGTGGTAATAAAATGCAGCGGTCACATATCCGGGGGACGTAAGGGTCTGTTACCTCCTCACCCCCCACCTCCCCGAGGGGTGTCATTGCCGCTTCTGTTTATGAGGTGGGTCATAAGGTATATTACGAGACACGATTGAGTGATAACATTCAAAGTAACCGCCAAATTTACTTTGAAGAGTCATTTTTCATATATATATATATATACTTTCACATGCACTTAGTGAAAATCAAAGATTTCAATATTATTTAATAGAATTATAACGTCATATTAAATTTGTATAACGATTAACAACGTCATATTAAGTTTGTATAACGAGTAATAACGTCATATTAAATTTGTATAACGATTAATAACGTCATATTAAATTTGTATAACGATTAATAACGTAATATTAATTGTATAACGGTTCTTTCACTACATATGCTGGTGATGTGAGAATAATCAAGAGTTATCGGATTTACTTAATACTGAGGTTCAAGATATTAGACCCGCTGATGAGGTCTGTGAGATCAAATCACGAGGTTCCTAAGCTCTCATTACGAGTGACTTTAGGATCCAGGATCGTGATTAATTATGTCACCAAGTTGAATGACACTGACATGAATGTTCTACATATATATATATATATATATAACAGTCAGTTTGTTTTTGCAAACCGGTTGAAACCGGCCCGAGGCCTTCTTTATGCAAAGTTTCCCTGGATGCTGGGGAGATTCATCTGGCGCATTGTTTAATTACTTGGTACGCATAATTTATTTACATAAATAAATATATCCCGTTCCACCCTCCTTTTGATTTGTGATGTACTCCATTTTGCATATTTTGTTATGCTTCATTAAACTGTGTAAAAGCTCTAAATTGTGATAATTATATGAATAATATTTGTAATTTTTTTTAACTGGTAGAAGTGTACAGAAAGATTGACTTATTCAACTGTTTTGAGGAGAAAATGTATACTAGGATCCGCCAACCGTGCGCGGCGGGTGTTGAGCTGAGCCCCTCTCCTTTCTTCTTTTCTTGATAACTTTTGAATGGCTTAACATTTTTTCAATCTGTTTTCGCTATAACATCCGCGTTCGGCTCAAACATACATGAGAAAATTTTTAGCTACTTATCTCGTCGCATTCTGGAGACAACTAAACACAAAAAATAGGTCTCCCAAACGGTTAAGAGCTTCGCTTACGCTCATCTCAACAACTTACAATTATATATATATATATATATATAAAAGAACATTCCGTAGGTTTATTCATTCAAATCAATGTTCCCATTGAAACGGAAGGGGTTAGGTAAAAGGGATAGGATTTGTTCAAACATGTTCACGGACCATTCATTGATTGTAAGTCATAATAGCGACTAGGGTACAGCTCACTTCCTGTCCAATTACAGCTATACTAATAGCTCACTTCCTCTTCACAACTGGTAAATGTCAGAGTTCCGTGAATACATGCATACGTTTATACTAGCTGTTCCCGTGGCTTCGCGTGGATATTTCTAAAGTAACTTAACTTACTTCTTACAGTATCAAGTATTCGCATATATAAGTTTTGTTACAATCAGTCAAGAGATTTGCCAGAGCAAACAAACGGACAGACAGAGATTTTTTTTATTTTATAAGTATCGTATACCAATATTTGGATACGCATTTAGTTAAATGCTGTTAATTTGTAGTTACAAATAGACACTTCAACTTTATATATATATAAATCGCTTGTCATGATGTACGTTTTGCGCTAATCTTTCAAACCGATAACAATGAAACTGTAGATATCTATTATTAAAAACACTTCATAGTATTTATTTATGTTTCCAAAAGATGGCGCTGTTATTAATAAAAATATTTTGTTATAAAAATAATGAAAAGTTTATGAAGCAGCAAAAGTCGCTAACAACAACTAGTATTTAAAGGTATATAAAATTAAACTATAACTACATATGGAAAAAAAATATAACTCTATCTATAGTTAGATAAATGTTGTAAGATTAAATACTTTATCTATAGATATAAATAAAGTTGAAGTGTCTGTTTGTAATTACAAATTTACATTTATATAATTTTTCTGTATGTCTGTTCGTTCCGGGTAACCTTTGAAACTCCTGAAGATGAATAGGATATTAAGGAATAACTTTTATTTTAATAAACATAATCAAACGAAGTCGCGGACAAAGCTTGTATATAATCCATAGTATTATTTGATATATCATGATAAAGATGATAAGTCCAAGGATAAGACTTTTTATCAATACAAGATATATATATATATATATATATATATATATATATATATATATATATAATAAAATATATATGTAATTTAATTTATAAACAAACATTTTTTATTTTAATTTTATTTTATTTCTTTCTATTTCCTTCTATTTTATCCGAGTAGATTTATCCAATTGAAATATCGGCATAAATGCAATTTATATTTACTATAAGAGTATTATATCGATCTGGTAGTTTATGAGATAGCCCACCCACACACAAACATACATACAAACACATAATAATATAGTAAGAATAATTAGTGTAATATAGAAAGTATAATTCCGGGTTCGTCCGATGACTAATGCAGCGAAGGATGTGGGACAAGACCAGACCGGTGACTCAGACCGGGTTTAAAAATAACCCCAGACCGCCCGGACCAAAATAGTACCACACCGTGTCGTATAACATAAACAGAAATGTTACTTTGATCAGTCATCGGATGGTACGTTCAGACGACCCAGCAGACAATTCGTCTTTAGTTATATACATATATATAAATAAAATTCAAGTGTCTGTTTGTAATACTGAAAAAACTATTTTTTATAATTTTTCTTCTTTCTGTCTATCTATCTATTTCTGAAAGGGCTGGATCGTTTTTAACTAAACTTTCACTGGCGGATAGTTGATGTTATAAGGTGTAACTTAGGCTACTTTTATTTAAAAAAAAAACATAATCCGAGCGAACAAAGTCGTGGAGCACTGCTAGAGATTAATATAAATATTTTTAGTTTGTTTGTTTGTAACGAAAAGACTGGATAACTACTGAACCGATTATAACATTTCTTGTACCATTATTACCTAATAATATAAGCTAGTTTTTTACCCCATATTCTCATGATATTATTTACTCCATATTTTCATATTAGAAGCTGTCAGAGAAACCAGAATAATACCGAAAAATAATACTATGATTATAATATACTGAATAAAAAGGCCTACTCATGGCTTACGTCAATACAGAATCACAGACAACAACTAATTATATATATAATATATATGTATCAACTGCGCCGCAGCAGACTTGGGTATGAATCATCTCAATTTAAGAATCCGTTCTGTTTACAAATAAACTCTTGCATCAATACAACAATGCGTGTACAAATAAAAATATTTATAATGCATCAAAACCATGGAAAATTCCACAATATTAGCTAGAGACAAATACCAACGTTTGGTTCGGTCAATTCCTAGTTAACCATGTCTGGGCACGTTCCACAAACGAGACGGGAAACAGGTTACACATTTCATTTTATTCTTTTCACTTTCGCGATCGTGAAACGTGCTTTTCAATTAATCCTTTTGACAGACTTTACATGTTAAATAATAATAATCTAAATTACGATACATCTTAAACAAAAGTACATCTAAGCAAACAAAACAGCCGGAGACGGGAAATAAGCTTAATTACAAAGTTACGAGTCCACATAGCCTGAGGAGCGGGACTTAAGTGGATCCTGTTAAAATGGAGGACACAATTACTGAAGAAATTGTCTTTAGGACTTTACATTTAAAATAAATGCTGTTCCTTCATTAATATATATTTTTATCTGTAACTCGTATCTTCTATCGACAAACAAAACTTTGCTCTTTGAACAAGTTATAAGTTCTAACCGAGTTATCTCTGCCCCTGAGATCACAGCATCCAATCAAGATACTCAACTTGATACACAATGTTTAACTTTGTTAAAAATGTCCAGTGACCCGTAAAGAAACTCTTTCTTTAGACATTTATTATTAACAATAATAGTGGAATCTAGCAAATAGCAAATTCTGGTATTTTTTTCGTTATTTCCGTCCACCGTGTTAGGTAATATTGGCAACAGCGTTTTATGAATCATTCCTCATGTATAAATAATGTAAAATTTTTAATTAGATTGCTTTAATTAATAATATTATGAGTGGTTACATAACAAACGTATTATAGAATTTGACTACAGATAATATTTTTTATAATAAATCTGCACCAGAAGATTATGTATGCTTCCGGGAAATGTAAATCAAGGAACTCACCACATGTACAACCAAAATCCACTGGGCCATTTGACGCATTTTTGACATCAACTTCTTATTCGAAGGCATAGTTATTATCACTTATATATACTTATATGTACTTATATACACTGCGATCATCAATTCTATCGACCGTTTCACTAGTGACACGCACACAACTAACTACAAATTATTACTACACTTTCACACTGAATTCTTGTTTAAAACTAGTTTAATGTTTATGTAGCTGCTCAACCTGTATAAATCTTGTTAAGGTCTAAGCTATGTATAGTAAAAAGTTATATAAACACCAAAAATAGATTGCCCACTCCACGGGTTCAATGTAGACTGAACAACTCAAACACTATACGCGAATGTGTAAAACGGTGACTCATCGCCCCGCATACTGTTTACCGAGGCTTGAGTCATCGCGTGCGTTACACCAATCAGCGCTGCAGCGCTCGCTCGGCATCCTTTTAAAATACCGCGTGGATATATCTAGAACATTTAAAGCGATGTAGCGCTTTATTGTTTAAATGGACTCCATTAATACCTCGATCCCGCACGTGTCCTTAATTCTGTTACGCTATTATAAACTCTATTACATGGTAATAAAACTTAAAATATATTATTATAAATTTAGCTCGGTAACACTAACTTTTGCATTATGAATTTTGACTTGTTATGTTGATTGTTGGTAGATAGTCGAATGCCGTTTTGAGGTCGTTTACGTTTAGAAATATCTGCACCAATGATAAAGAGAAACGTGATTTCTGGTCAAACAGAAATGCCTGACCAGTCTTTGAATATATAATTAAAGTATTTACAAAGATAAATAAATTAAATAAGATATTACGAAACATATGGACTACTAGAGTAGTAGTATATATATATTCGTTTAGACGTCAAGAGATATTTCAAAAACCCATAGATATAAATAACTATTAGAGGTGACTGAGTTGGTAATTCTATTGTTACAAATAAATTTAAAGCATATCGCTAATTGTTCCTAATGTTTCTTAGTCGTTTTGTGTGTAACTTAGGTTGACTCATTTGCAGGGTTGATATTATAATGTATATCAAACATTGTTAAATTTGATTTAAAAAGAGCTACTGTTGAGTTTCTGGCGACTCTTCTCAGGAGCATTCCGGTGGTAGCTTACTCGGGAACTACACTGATTTTAATGTAATAATTGATTCAAAAGTGTATAAATGAATAGTGAAAAAAAATATTTTTAATTTATTATTTTATTATTAAACTATTTAACCTTAATCTCTAATGCGGGTATTTCAATGGGGATACAACATTTTTTCTTTTCCTTTTTTTTTATATTATATTTTAATAAGTTTCATTTTCAGTTAGTTCATTAAATGTTAACATAAGTATTAATTGAATTAATAATTAATGAATATTGTATAGTATATACTTAACTTAAAATTTATGAAACAAAAATTTACATGGACAATGTTATCCCGTTTTGGGATAGGATGTAAAACATTCTTACAATTTCATGCGCTTATTTATAACTATTAAAAAACTACAAACGTAAATATATATACATATAAATAATATTGATATGTATGTTTATAATTCCAAATTAACAGCGTATCACTAATGCATATGAAAATATATAAGGTATTTATATAAAAAAACTCATTTTTTTCTGTCCATCTGTCTGTTTGGTCTCACTAATCTCTGTATGGTATCAAAATGATCCTGAAACTCCCATTTGATACATAAGTGATCACTACTATTGATATAAAATGGAAAATATCTATATATATAAGCTAGGATCCGCCAACCGTGCGCGGCGGGTGTTGAGCTGAGCCCCTCTCCTTTCTTCTTTTATTGATAACTTTTGAATGGCTAAACATTTTTTCAATCTGTTTTCACTATAACATCCGCGTTCGGCTCAAACATACATGAGATAATTTTTAGCTAATTATTTCGTCGCATTCTAGAGACAACTAAACACAAAAAAGGTCTCCCAAACGGTTAAGAGCTTCGCTTACGGTCAGCTCAATAAATATATATATAAATAAATGTTTGTATGTCATTCGTTACATCAGTAGTATGTATAAACAAGAGATGATCTAAGTGGGGTGAATGCACTTATGACTTATTAAGTTTTGTACCCCGCCGCCATCTTGGTTAGCGAGAATGATATATGTCAATGACGTGGGTTTTATTGTTAGCAGGTTACCGCTTATTCTATTATACATATATATACAAGCTGTGCCCGCGACTTCGTTCAGAATGTTTTTTAAAATAAAAGTAACCTAACTTACTCCTGAGAAGTTATATCCGTCAGTTAAAGTCCTGTTAAAATCGGTCCAGCCGTTTCAGAGATTATCCGAAACGAACAGACAGACAGACATAATGTACGTACTTTAATAAGTTAATGTGAAATTACAGACAGACACTCCCATTTATTAATATATGTAGATTGTCGAAGTGGAGCTTTTTTATGTCTGACTCACAGGTATGACTTCTACTTACAGTATTAGAGCAAGACCTACCATACAAGGTATGGGGCGATCCAAGAACCAAGAGATAATATATGAGTACAATGTGTGTGTGCGTGCGTGTGTGTGTGTGTGTGTGTGTGTGTGTGTGTGTGTGTGTGTGTGTGTGTGTGTGTGTGTGTGTGTGTGTGTGTGTGTGTGTGTGCGTGCGTGTGTGTACGTGTGTGCGTGTGTGTTTGTAATTAAAGTGAAAGTACTTTCGTTGTATTACTCCAGTATAAGTCTAACTGGCATTCAATACCATTCTTTTCTCATTCAATTTTTTAAATTTGGATTCCTTTTATACAAAAGAAAACATAACTAAATTTCTACGCTAAGCTATAGGGGAGACCTGTCCAAAACCGTATACCGGGGTATAACCGTATGGTGCCCTTAAAATTGCTGGTTGTTTGAATTTGCCGCTCAAACTTCAGTCAATAGGTTCTACCAATAAGAGCCATTTGTCGACAAAAACTTATTAATGCTGCCACGCTCGTTACAAAATTAAATAAATTTAATGTTTTTCGGCTACTGTAATCTAATTATTAACTAAATAACTAATACAAGTTTGTATACTGTTAACAGAATTCAATGTAAGTACGTAATTTACGATATCATTGTATGTGTTTCTACTATTATTTTCAGTGCTTGTCTTAACCGATTTTTTTTGTGTTTGTTGTGGTGAACAAAATATTCATTTGAGGTTACCTTGGGGCAGAACCGTACGGGGTAAAATCGGTTAGTATACGGTTATACCCCGATATGCTCACATTTTTTTTTCAGATCAAAAAACCGCCCAATTATTCAAGAACGACTACTAGACAAGACTGGGATGTCGCACAAATGAAAAAGGCCATAATAATACTTTTGGATACCTCAAAGCATCTTAAGTCTACGGTGTGCCAAAGAGTACGTTGCAAGATCGTGTTAGTAAAGCTGCTGAGCCAACCTCTATTGCAAGAGCGATGGGTTTTAATAACGTCAGTGTGGGTAAGTTTTTTACTTCGCTTGAAGGCCTAATGGACCAACATAAATTGCCGCCGACTCATATTTTTAATGTTGATGAGACCGGTCTGACCACCGTGCCTAAAAGACGGAGCAGAATTCTCGCTTTAAAAGGGAAGACGCAAGTTGGTCTAGCAAGTTCTGCTGAGAGAGGTCAGCTGACTAGTGCTGTGCTTTGCATGTCTGCTTCTGGATATTACCTGCCACCGCTGCTTATATTTCCAAGAAAACGTATGAAGGCTAAGTTGCTTGATGGCGCTCCACCGGGCACTATAGCAGTGTGCCATCAAAGTGGTTAGATACAAAGTGAAATCTTTGTACAATGGTTAGATCATTTGATCTCATCTGTAAAGCCAACGAAAGAAAATCCTATTTTGCTCTTGCTGGATGGACATTCCACACATACAAAAAACTTTCAATTGATAGAGAAAGCTCGAGACAATGGAGTTATTATGCTGACCTTTCCCCCACACTGTACCCATAGGCTCCAACCATTGGACGTCAGTTTGATGGGCCCACTGAGTACTTACTACACACAGGAAATAAACACGTTTCTGCGAAACAATTCTGCAAGAATTGTCACGCAATTTCAGCTATCTAGGCTCTTTGGTACAGCTTACACCAGGGTGGCTTCAATGCAAAATGCCCTTTCCGGTTTCTCCAAGCCAGGCATTTACCCTACAGATAGAAATGTCTTTAGTGATGGAGACTTTGCAGCCGCTGAAACAACGGATATGTTTTTCCAAGAAGAAATTGCCACACAATCTGCAGTTATAAACACTATGCCTTCTACATCATCTTTGGAGTCATCTATTTTGCAAGAACCGTCATTTGGACAAATTTTAGCTTTTCCCGTATTGTCGTCATCCGCTACTTCTGCATCCACACCTGTGAAGTTGCAAACAGAGTCTACAAACAAAATACCGTCTTTTATTTCCACGACACCAGGCAGTAGCCGAGCAGTAAATTCAAATTATGTTATATCACCTTCGGATATAATGCCTGTGCCTCGAGTAGAAAACAACAATAAACACTTTACCCGTCGCAGAGTTAAAACGGCAATAATTACATCATCTCCATTTAAAGACGAGCTTCTAAGTAATCTGCAGTCGAAATTTAAAAAACCGAAGTTAAATCTATCAGAAACCAAGATAAAGTAGAAAGTTAAACTGGAGATAGGAAAGATCTTTGCCTGTACTGTCTTGAAAAATATGGTCAAAGTCGCAGTCGCAAAGTCGCAAAGTCGAGGGTTGGGTACAGTGTACTTCCTGTAAAGGTTGGGCCCATGAAGGTTACAATTCCGATGATCTTGATGATTTTTTGTGCACTAAATGTTTGGTGTGAATGTTGGGGGAAAATCGTATATTGTGTACGGTTTTGGACAGTACACGGGGTAAAACCGTAAAAAGAAGTATTTTCGTTTTAATATTTTTATTTCGTAGATAAGTAACATCTTTCAATTTTAGTTCTTGCAATTATGGACCTGATAAGACTGGTCAATAAAAATATTGATTTTACAATTCTATATTGTATTATTATAGAGATATATACATTTCCGCTTAGCTATACGGTTTTAGACAGGTCTCCCCTACTTCAATTTTTTTTCCCTGAAAACTAGAACAAAACATCTAAACTATTAATAAATCAACCCCCAAATATACACACAATGATTCATAAAAAAACTATTTACATGTGATTTAAATCGTGTTTGAATTAAACACAAGGACGAGATGACTCACGCGTTGCCAAAATATTCAGCGATAAAAGTGTTCATTATAAAACAATTTTATAACACAACTAGCTTTCGTATGCGGTTTCGCTCGCTTTCATTGGTTGGCTAGTTATGATTTTATCCGTGACTTTGCTTGTTTCTTTTTCTCACCACGCCTACAATAAGAAATCCTATATACAGAATAACCGATATATATATATTTTTTTATAAAATATATATCCTAATATATGTTCGATCACATAACCTAAGCATATATTTATTTTTAATAAAATCAAACAAATGGTTCTCGAGTTATATAAAGACATACAGACATACAAAAAAATATATAATCAGACAAAAAAAATAGTTTAATTCGAATCATAATATTTTTTGTCATAATATTTAAAAATAACATATGTACAGACAGAAAGATATATATATATAATTATATATATAGTAGTATAGATTGAGAAACGTTTAACATATTTCGGTAATGTTTGATAAACTAAGCGATTATTTTAATGAGTAAAATATTCATTTTAATAGACGAGCCATTTTATTTGACAAATGCGAATAATAAAGAACGAAATAATAAATATACATACATACATACATACATACATACATACATTCATACACACATACATACATACACACACACATACAATCCAATCTACCTTTGATTACTGAGTTCTCATACAAACGCCGATTTAAAAACACACACTAACACAAATCGTTAATATATTTAGTGCACTAAATTAGTGACCTATTTTTTACACTTTTAATAACAATTAGTCATGACCTTATAATGACTCACTAAGTAATCATGTAAGTGTAACATGTCATTTCATTTTAATTGCTATAATGTAATAATTAATTAACTCTTTAACACTAAACCTACCGACGATTCTTGTTTACCTGTTTCTACCGCATGCCGTCAAAATGATCGGTAACTAAAAGTTATTTTATTATATAACGCAGGTAATAATAGAAATAACTAAAAGTAAAGAGTGTAGAAAATATTATATTCTAAGAATTGTCATGTAGTTTGATAACGATATTATAACGATTAAAAAGGTGTAACTTTTACAAAAGTTTAAGAAC
Organism: Melinaea marsaeus rileyi; assembly: GCA_918358865.1. Lineage (NCBI taxonomy): Eukaryota > Metazoa > Arthropoda > Insecta > Lepidoptera > Nymphalidae > Melinaea > Melinaea marsaeus. The sequence goes on along the minus strand of OU911093.1, from coordinate 6,466,263 downwards.
GGTCAATTTGACCGGTACTTAGTAGGTTTAGTGTTAAGTAAACTATGAATACTAGTGCTATTATCTGTATCTACTCGATTGTAATTTCACTATAAATGGACTGGTAATAAAGTAAACTAATTGTCTAAACTAGATCTCAAATTAATATAATATATATATAATATAATATATATTATTAAAGTACGAAGTATTCTCAAAGCAATTATGAAGTCCATAAACATTGTTTCACTAAAAAAAAGTGACTCACGCTCCTGTATTACCCGTGGGGTCATGTCTGACCGCACGTGGAATTGTGACTCATTTTTGACACAGGTGTTCCATTTCGACATTCGTCAGTGTCACTCGCGTTAACATCAGTAAAGCTTAGCTTACACATGTGAATTTAATAATAAAATACACATATTTTTAAGCCGATATTGTTCTTGAATATCTTAAAAGATAAAGAAAGAGCTGTCAAACTTATCTTTCATTGTTATAATCAAGTACTGATAACACGGTATCAGTGTTAAAATTCTATCTACAAACAAAGGTTTAGAACAAAAGTTTCGTTCGTCTCTTAACTTTGTCTTAAAAATTTTGTGCCACGTCATTTTAACGTCATAGCTGGACGCTCTTGTGACGCACGCTTCCTGATAAAATTAAAAAATAATTATTCCATATTAGGGATTACTTATTACATAATTAATTATTAAGTCTTTCTAGAATATACTAGGGGCGCCAATAGACCCTCAATTTCGACTCGCTGCGCTCGTAAAATCTCGGGTGCCTTTTGCATATTGAGCGAAGCGATCCCAGTGTAATGACTCATCGTTTCCCTTTGACTTCAATCAGGTTTTTGACGATTATTCCTCAACGACATCACATTTTTCAAAAACTTTTTGTTAAATTATCACCTAATGTGTGTCTTTTTGATTGCAAAATTTCTTAATTTTCAGTCGAGTAGTTTTCGAGCCTATTAGTAACAAAGAATGCGAAAAAGTCTCCAGTAGAGCGCTGCGCTCGCTTCGCTCAATAATTCTGAAACACTTAATATCTAATAATAATTCTTTTACTGTTGGAACACAAATGAAAGGTAAACTATTACCTAAGAACTTATTAGTAATTTTTACTATAGGTACCATATGTAGTGAGGTTTCCAGTAATGTCAGTGGGATAAACTTATTCATACCTTGACTCAGGGGTTCGTAATAAATGATGATTAATCAATGCGTAATATTTATTGTGTAATATTAATTGATGTGTAATAAAAATTCTGTTAAGGACTTGTAATTTTTATTGTTTACGATTCGTACGAATGTTATGTTAATTGGTTATTTGTTATGAATAATTTATGGGATATAATAAATAAATTAATAATTTAATTAAATTTATCATTTATAAGTAACTAGCAGGTTACCGGTGCTTCGCGACGGACGGCGAAAGTGAAGAGAGGGAGCGGGGGTAAACTTTGCAGTTTTTTAGCTGTAACTTTGGAACGGTTTGGATTTTTGCAAAATCCTTTCTTATTGCACCTATTCAATATGTCAGGAGTCTTGTGTCCAAATTTCATCTTTCTATCTATTACGGTTTGGGCTGTAGAGCGATGAATGAGTCAGTGAGTGAGTGAGTGTCTTTGTGTTTTATATATTAAGATATGAGTTTGTTATTCTTCTCAGAGCCTTTGGAACCCTTGTAGCCTTATTTTAAGTTGGAGAGTGTCTTTACAGGGCTGATTTCTTATTAAAATAGTCCTTTTCCATTTCATTTATTTTATTTTATTGATCCAAAAGATATAAATAAATAAATATATGAAGTAAAAACTATAACTTTGACTTTGGTTTATTATCACTTGTTATATGACTTTGAAGTCAACCTAAAATCTTTTAGTTTCCAATAATCTTATAAAAGCTTTTAAGAATTTAATTATGTAAAAGACTGAAAAGCGCCGGTTGGTTTAATAAAATTAATAGTGCAGTGTCTACAAAATAAATTGAGTTATAATATAATATAAAATATTTCAACCCGTGAGTATATAGCTTTAGAGACTTACTTACTTACTACTTACTTACTTACTGTATTTTATTGTATTATGGATATATTAATAGTAATCTTTACATATAAATAAAATTGAAGTGTCTGTTTGTATCCAAATTAATAGCTATCATTAAATGCATATGAAAGTATACTTACATAAGAATGACAAAAAAAAAAATGCATATCTCTGTTTGTTTGTTCCAGCTAATCTCATAAAGGACTGGACCGATTTTAATGGTGCTTTCATTATTATATAAGTAACTTAAGTTACTTTTACGAACAAATTCGCGGGCACAGCTTGAGAACACAATTAATTGAATTAAACAATAATAAAGATTATTAAACAACAAGTTAGAATGAGTCATGACACTTAAGATCCATATTATGCAGTGACGTGTTAGAGTTCGTTGCACAGATAAGGCATGTGTCACGCTGCACGATAAGCTATAACTATAACTTTTAACTTTATTTTATTTTAAATAAATTTAAAAATCGAACAATTATAATATTTAAATCAATAAGTGTAATAAATTAGTCAAATTAGCGACTGAAAATAAACAAATAACGATTAAATTAAAAATATATATATTTTATGAAAATAACGATTAAACAAAAAAAAATATTTGTTTTTTTTTTATTTTTGAACTTGTATATTCCTTATTATTATCAAGTCATTTAACACTCACTGACTCATCACGAAATCTCCGAAATTATCTTTACTACTAAACTTACTAAACTACGAAACTATTAACTTTAAATTTTACATAGTTACTTCTCTTGTGACGTAGATGTACATTAAGAGCGGATTTTACGGAATTCCTATCACAACGGATATCAACTTTTTAAACCTGTAGGAATGTATAGACACTTAACGCGGGGTGTAAGAGTTACTATAGCAACGGTTACGATGACAACGGATAATATGACAAAGGTTACCATAGCAACCTAAGTTCACATCCAAATTAATAGTGTGCCCAGCGAAGCGGGAGGGAATAAGCTAGTATATATATATATATATATATATTTATATATAATATGTTATAAACCACTTCACTTGTAACTTCATCCAAGTTGAATGACTCTCTGAGTCATGACACTTTTTTAAACTTGTAAAGGTCAGACCCAAAAACAATGACATAATAAGATATACCGAGCTATAAATATTATATATATATATAATAAATTAATATAAAGATTCGTACAAAGCTTATTTGATAACAAAAACTCTCTAAAAAAAGAGATAAGAGAAAAAAATTGTAAATATTTTATCTTAATTTTCAAGACATTAAATCTATTTATCTATTTATGTATTTTGCAATATTAGACTAGTTAGTTTTAAAAATGGCAGCAGATATGTTGCTATGCTCTTGAAATTTACTGAGGAATTATTAGAAAAGTTTATTCATATCAAAACGAACATGATGATTTTTTAAAGTTATTTACTGGATAGCTTGACTCTTTGCCACTGTACACCTCCCCAGGGCCCCGATGTGGGCCCCCTAGTCTATATTTTCCACGGCCTCGATTTGGGGCCCTAGTCTCTCAATTAAAAATGATGATTATAATTCTGAATGATAACATGATTTTGTTGAAAGGATGGCCATTGTGTTTTTTATAGTAATAAGACAACAAAATGTGTTGTGTATATAACTACTGTATAATAGTTATAAGGGCCCTGTTATCTCAATGTACCAGGCCCTCTAATAGGTGAAAGGCCCCTTATATAATATCGAGTTACTAGTGAAATAATAGCCTAGTTTGATACTTTTTATTTTATTAGTATCAATACTGAATTATTATTACGTATTAATTTATACCGTCATTTAAATTTGAATTTAATTTTTAAATGTATTGTCTACACTAATATTATTGAGAGGAAGGATTTGTATGTTTGTAGTTTAATGAGTAGGTAAACTCAAAAATTACTGGCTCGATTTAAATAAATATTTTATCATTAAAAAGCTACATTACCTACTACTGAATGACTTTTCATCCCTGGTTCGAAATATGAAATTGATGTATGTCGGATTAAAAGTATGTCATTCTACCAAATAAAAAGACAAATAAAAAAGAACTATCCTTACAAACTTATGTTAAGGCGGACGGAGTCGCGGGCAACATATAATATAAACTAACTTCAAATCAGTAAAATTAAGTTACAAAAATTTCTTATGCAGCGAACATCTCCCAATATATATTCATAAAGGAAAGTTACGTATGTGTGTGTTGTCTGTGTGTGTGTGTGTGTGCAATCTATATCTCTATCCTTATCAGATAATGAGTTTCAGTTGAGTCAATAAATAAATAAATACACCAAGCAATTACAATACTTGGTACATTTAACTTTACTTTCAAAGTTTCACAGCCACGCCCTTCCCTCGTTCAAATAATAAATGTAACTTAAGTAAATTGTACATCTTGCATTTCATTATACAATGTATTTTATTATACAATTTATTTTATTATACAATTTATTTTATTATACAATTTATTTCAATTTTACCCATTTTGCTCCAAACTCATAAACATATGAATGACACTTTGATTTTATATAAATTTAAAATAGTTTTAAATAAAGAATTAAGGCTTTTTAAATAAAGAAGCCTGTTTAAAAACTGTTGATTTTTATTGATTGTTTGATTGATTGACTGATTGATTTTATTAAAAGTGAAATTACTAACATACAGAGTATATACTTAGGATAAGTATGAATCACAATCCAATAATATCGGAACGAAACTATAACAATTATTATGTAATAAAATAATAATATATATAATTTTATTACTGTTACTGAATCATATTTACTGAATAAATAAACCACATTTTTATTCTCTAATAAAATATTAGAGATATTTTATTGAGCGAAGCGAGCGGAGCGTTCTACTCGAGACATTTTCACATTCTTTGTCACGAATAGGCTAGAAAACTACTTGACGGAAAATTATGACATTTTGCAATTAAAAAGACACACATTAGGTGATGGTTTAAAAAAAAATAAAAATGTCAAAAAAATAATTTTATAAAATGTCATGTCAAAAAACTGATATCCCATTGAAGTCAATGGGAAACGATGACTCATTACACTGGACTCGCTTCGCTCAATATGCAAACGGCACCCGAGATTTCGCGAGCAGTAGCGAGCAGGTAGTCGAAATTGAGTCTGTTGGCGCCCCTAGTATGCTTAAAGTAATATTGTATAAAAAACAGTGTAAGATTTAACTTTAATATTTTAAACGATTATTGAAAAAAAAAGGAATAAAAAAAAATGTGTTAAAACCGTAAATAAATAAAAAATCGATAAAAAATTAATTAAATCTCACGTGACGTCACTACAATCACAATAATTTCGGATTATAACTTATAATCGCTTATAAGTAGTATATTTATCTTTTATTGATATATTTATATCTTAAATAATGGTAATTATATCCGTTGTAGATAATTTATTATAATCAAGTTACCTTTGGAGCTGATATCTCGTGGAAGGAGCTGGGCCTTGGCGCTGGACCGGCCACGCAGTCCACTGGGACGCTGTAGTCAGCGCATAGAGCGGCCTGGAAAAATAAATATATATAAGGAAAATAAATTCAAATACGTTTAATATTTTTATTCTTAACTAGCTCTGCCCACGACTTTGAGTGACATTTTTTTTAATTAAAGTAGCTTTTTTTTTTTTTTTATGTAAGAGCAGGGCAAACGAGCTGGCGGGTCACGGATGGACGTGATCACCGCCGCCCATGAACTCTTGCAACATCCGAGGATTTACAAGAGTGTTGCCGGCCTTGTAGGTAGGAATAAACGCCTTTTTTGAAGGTACCCATGTCGTACCGATCTGGAAATACCGCCGAAGGGAGTTCGTTCCACAAAAGCTAAGTTACTCCTTCAACATCGGCTAGTGAAAGTCCTGTTAAAATCGACCCAACCGATTCAAAGCTGATCAAACAGACAGATAGACAGACCGACAAATACTAAAATATATATATATATATATATATATGTATGTATAGATTACACATTTTTTTATATCTATTTAGTAAATAGATAAATATAATTAGTTTATACGTAGAGGTGATAACTTAGCTATGAATTTAACATCTAAAACATCGTAGAAGGGTTGCCATAGAAAAGTACCGATTGAGAGTAGTATGGTCCAAAAGCCGTAAAGGGTTCAGGACCCCCTATTCAGGAGAAATTAATTGGACTCCATTATCTTTTTGTTAAATCCAAAATGGATGGTCTTTTAACGTTAATTATAATCCATCCAATTAAGTCTTAAGTAAGTGTTCGAATAAATCGAAGAAACAGAAGCGTCTGGACAATTTGTCTCATCGGAGTATTCAAAAAATGCATCAGAAAATTTGTTCAGAATCCTTTGAAGGGGGATAAGGGGGATGCTGGATAGTTTTCAACGATGGCTCAGTCGATCATTTTGATGTTATGGTACCACATTCTTTGGATATTGAGTTATGCAGACAGACGGTTATTAAACGTCTGAGGATTTCTTGTTTCTTTTATATATATATATATATATATATATATATAGTCTAGATGGTTGAGTATTTTTATATTTAGGTATATATTAATACTGATAAGGAGTATTATAAATGATAATATATGAATTTTGAAGCTAGTAATAGAAAAGTTAGAAATAGTTGAGATATGGGTATAATATGGGATGAAAGGCATGTAATCAAGGGTTTTTGAGATATAGAAGTGAAAGGATTCAGAAGTAGAGGACGAACTAAAAAAAGATGGATGAATTGTGTGAAAGAAGATGGAAAAGAAAAGACAAAATATACCAACAACAATTAATATATATAATTCACAGATGAACACAAGGGCTCAATTATTACAACGCTGGCAATTTCTCAAGTTCCCTGGTTCGAATCCTGCCAATAAAATTTTATATTATATTCATTGAAACGTTTATATATCATTATTACGTCATAGCTACGTATATCTGATATCAAGTTGTACATGTATTAGAATATATATATATATATATAGTATTTAGTATGATTATATAAAATTTAAATTAAAGTTTCTTTAGAATAAAATACTTATAATATCTTATTCTTTTACATACATTCAAATACAACCAACGAAAATAAAATCAAAATGGACGAATCAAATCATGGCAGCTGCAGAATAGGACATTAATAATAAAAAAAATCCCTTTATCCATCCATGTTTATCACATTCAAAGAAATCTCAAAAGCAATTCAGTCCATAATAATCAAGTTCGTCCAACAAAAGCCACGTATTCACGACCCATTCACGACCCCTCCCCTCCCCAACCCTCCCCTAAATGATAAGGTTATCAAAGTCACAGATCACTAGAGCGTGATGATAAAATTAACGATGACAAAGGGAATGTTAATTGTTTTATCAACTGTGTACGGTTCAGTGCACGATGTTAACACTAAACCTACCAAGTACCGGTCAAATTGACCGTTCTTAAACTTTTGTAATACTTACACATTTTTAAACGTTATAATATCGTTATCAAACTACATGACAATTCTTAGAATATGCATATAATATTTTCTACACTCTTTACTTTTAGTTATTTCCAATATTACCTGCGTTATATAATAAAATAACTTTTAATTACCGGTCAATTTGACGGCGTGCGGTAAGAACAAGTATACAAGAATTGTCGGTAGGTTTAGTGTTAATAAGTTTTGTACATTTTTTTAACTATAATCCGTACTTGGTACAACTGAATTTGGTACAACCGAACTTGGTACATCCGAACTTGGTACATTTAAACCAAATTATGCTTAACTGCTGTGATATCACTATATATCTGTTATTTTATATATTTATACTAGCTCTGCCCACGACTTCGCGCGGAAATAAGTTACTCCTTACAACACCAGCTATCCGACAGTGAAAGTTTTCTTAAAATCCAAGCGTTTCAAAGATTAAACGGAACAAATAGACGGACGAAAATAAAAAAAATATATTTTTAGACAACTACCGTATTTCATATGCATCAAGAGAAAAGCTGTTGATTACAAACAGACATTTAAATTTTATATATATATATATATATAAATACAAAAGAAGTCTCAGAAGGTGCATTTACGGCCCTTGTCGATCGAATTATAATTGTATATTTATAAAAAAAAATATAGTTTTCTATTAACACTAGACCGACCAAGTACCGGTCAAATTGACCGTTCTTAAACTTTTGTAAAATTTACACATTTTTAAACGTTATAATATCGTTATCAAACTACGTGACAATTCTTAGAATATGCATATAATATTTTCTACACTCTTTACTTTTAGTTATTTCCATTATTACTTACGTTATATAATAAAATAACTTTTAATTACCGGTCAATTTGACGGCGTGCGGTAGGAACAGGTATACAAGAATTGTCGGTAGGTTTAGTGTTAAACCAATATAAAGAGTACGATTTAATGAAATATCTTCTGTTTCATGTTGTACCTAATTCGCATGTATGCAATAAAAGTTATTCAACCGTAAATTCATTTGCTTTTCAATCTGAAAATTGAAAATGATACAAAGAATTAAAATTATATATATAACAAAGCTCGCTTATGAACAAACAATGTTATTCATAAAAATGTCTGTCTATCTGTCTGTTCTGGGTAATCTCTAAAACGGCTAAACCGATTTTATCAGAACTTTCATGAGATAGCTGATGTTATAAGGAGTAACTTAGGATATTTTAATTTTTAAAAAATCCGTGCAAACGAAATATATATATATATATATATATATATATATATATATATATATATATATATATATATATAGTTTTGGATGTCTGTGAGTCAGTGTCCTTTCACTGTCCTTTTATATAAATCTTGTACCTGAATCACCGGTACATACATACATACATACACTTTTATAGTCACCTGTTTATGAAACGCAATTTATATGTCATATATAATGTCATTTGTCATATGTGGCTATTTAGAACATATAATATCTTTAATTACTTAATTGTAAATATCACTATAAAAATGTAATTATTTTATTATTTCCTCGTTACATGGAAATAAATGGTTTCGAGTCGAAATATATTTTTACACCTGTTTTCGAGAAACCATTTACAAGAATGTTTAATTAATAATTTTTATTTGTAATATGAAAAAAATTGGTTATATCATTTTTTTATATTTTTTTTTATAGACAAACATACATACATTATTGAAATTTAATTGACATAATTGATATTTAAAATATATATATATATATATATATATTTATATATTTTTCAATTGAAAGAAATATAAATATGGCACTTAGATAATTTCAGAGCTATTTTAAATATTTTACTTTGATCGTATTTAATAAATATAATAAAAAAATATGAAAAGAATTAATAAATTTCATCAAACCCTTAAACAGAACGGTATAAATGATCCTAAATAATATATTTAAACTGAAAGTTAAAGTAACTGTTAATCTTATGAGTTGAGATAAGGATTGCTAATGGATTCTGAACACACACACACACACACCTTCACGCCATATCCCTTGCGGGGTAGCCAGAGACGACGGAGCGCCAAACGCTACGGTCTCTGCATACCTCTTTCGCCTCGGCCACAGACATCAACTTCTTCATACATGCCCTCCGGGGGGTCCTCATGCTTTTTACGTGACCTTCCTCCAGTATCGTAGCTACTGTATTTTCGAAGGTCACTCGAGGCCTCCCCCTGTCTCTCTTACCGCTCACTTTTCCTATATAAATCTTTTTTACCATTCTTTCATCACTCATTCGTTCGACGTGCCCAAACCACCTGAGCACGTTCTTCTTCATTCTCACCGTGACATCTTCGCTAGTACCTGCCATTCTGTGGATCTCTTCATTGCATGTACACTAATAAATAACTAATATTATTTAGTTAGCAATATGAAGCACTAAATCCAGATACTAAAGCTATCCCGGATACGGGAAGTGTAAACACGCACACACGCACACGCGCACGCATACACACACACACACACACAAACACTCACCCTTACTTAGACCAGGTACTCTATATATACATACCTTATATATATATCATATATTTTTTTATATTCCAGCCAATTTCGTATTCACATCTATTATAACATTAACGAAAATATTATATTTTTTTCTTTTTCCGTTCCTACAATTATAAAACAATCTTATAGAAGAAAAAAAATTAGCAAACTTCAAAACATATTGCTATCAATGTTAACTTACTTATAGACCGAATTAAATTTAACAATACAATAAAATTACAATTAAATGCAATTAGAGGTTTCAATTACACACAGACGTGCATATCTTGTATATATATACGTATACATATATGTATATATGTCGGACGCATAGCTGAAATACTAGACGGTCTGAAATTTAATTAACAACCCCCACAGATACAGTGCCGTAACCCCATTAACGGGGGTCAGGTTTAGATAATAATAATTGAAAATCTATACTGTATCTGTATGCATTTAAGTGCATCTATTTATTATCAATATTTACTTTAATATGTATGTATGTGTGTATGTGTGTGTGTATGTATGTATGTATGTTGAAGTAATCTTCCCTTCAATAGAATTGGTTAATATTTTTTTCATTTTTTTTATTAAATTGACTATTTCATAATAATAATAGTGATTCTATTTGAACAATTTATTTAAGATAGAAATTGCAATATTTTTTTGAGCTTTAAGTGAAAAATCTACAAAATATTTTTTGTAAACGTGTAGGATTCATTTCAATCTCGGACTACAGATCGATTATTAACATACACGACTTACACAAACTAAAAATCAAAATTACAATATTTTTGATTTATAAGTGATGACTGATGAATTATTTAAATCCAAAAAAATATTTAAGTTAGTAACAATTATTTTAATCTCGGATAGATTATTAATATCCACGTCTAATACTTATCTTATTAATCTCTTATCAAATTATATTAATTACAAAATATTTGTTAATATTACGATTCATACAAAAACTACATATGAGGATAAACTTTCATCAATAAATTAATAAATTATAAGAAATTACAACGTTCATATCAAAAATTAATTTGATTACAAACGTAATTAGGTATGATAATCGTTTAATTATCATTGTAATATAATGACAAACATATCTTGAGATTCGAAAAACAAATTAAGCTATCTCGAGATATATCTTTACATTTTATTATCGTAAAAACTTGCACTTGAACTACTAACATAATTATATATTATATGTATATATATATATATATGTATATATATATATATATATATATATATATATATATATATATATATATATATATATATATATATATATATATATATATATATATATATATATATATAAGCGATTTAGCATTCGCTGACTCATCACGAAATCTCCGAACTATCTGTCCGATTAATTTAAAATTTTACATAGTTACTTCTTTTGTGACGTAGACGTTCACTAAGAACGGATTTTACGGAATTCGGTTGATATTGTTATAAAAAAACTCAATACAAAACGTTCACTAAAAATGTTTGACTAAAAATGAATGGTCCGATAGACAACGCATACCTAAAACGGCTGGAGATATGAGAATCATATATAAATCTGTTTATTCCGTCTGTATATTTGTATTTTTTTCTAATTTGTAATAAACAATTTTCTTATCATTCGAACTAAAATTGATTTATTTAATTAATTAATTAATTTATATCTTTTAAACTTTGAATCAATACCATTGATCACTTGTGTTATGATATTCCAATATATTTTTCGTTTTTGTCCGTCTTTATTTGATTCCAAAACTCAAGAACAGTTTGGCAGATTTTGTATGTAATAAGAAAATTAGGACCAAATGTTTGACTATAAGAGATAATTGCCATTAGTCCGGGAGCCAGTGACAATTTTTCGTCACGAATTTCCTCCCGAGTGAAAATTCGTCAAATGCAATAAGAAGTTGTGTTATGAAGCTTAGCGACCGTCAGCTGCGGCTCTGGTAGTGGGGCAGGCAGTGGCAGCCTCCCACGCACGACGAAAAAAAAAGTTTTTTTAGTCACTTCCTCCCGTTCTAAAATTTCTTGATTAATAGTTTATTTAATATCTTGAAGGAAAAATAAAGTCAGCTGACCATAACATGGCGGATTATACGTCAGCTGGCCGCTTGAATATGAAAAAAAAATGTATATTTTCAATGATTTCCTCTCAACTAAAAATTAAACTGGTGATAGTTTATATGTTACTGTCAATAAAAATTAACGTCAGCTTGCTGTATCTCAGTGGAAAGTTTGTCAGCTGGTAACTTGAAATGTGTAATGTAGCAGCATCTATCACCTACTGAATCTTATCAGCTGACGACTTTTCCCTTGACTTACAGCTAGCTGATTTTTTTTATTATTCACCAGAGTATATTAACTATTCTCTTATAAATTTTCATCCGGGAGGAAATCACTTTTCTCTAGTTATCTTCTTTTTTTCACAAATTGAAGTTATATATAAGCCCTTTTTACGTTGTAACTAGATTGTGGATTCAACTTACCCTCTCCAGATGTTATGCTATAGTAGTGCGTAAAATGCTAGAGGTACACTTAGAGGGGGTAAGTTGTACCCATGACTACATACAAAGGCCCTTTGTTATGTATAGTACAGATGGAAGATTCTAGGTAGAAAAGAAATAGGTGGGGAACATAATGCGACTCGAACAGAAAGTGAAAGTTCCATGTTTCACGTGGTCAGTCGAACAGAGTGTTATTATAGTAACGGATAACATAAAATAAAAATGTCTAACGTGATACCTTATTGCGTCTTTTGCAGAAAAACTAACGTTCATTTGAAATTATTTAGTGAAGATAGTTTAAATAAGTGTAGATCTGTATTAACAATACGAAAAGCTAATAATCTAGCCGGTAACAATACTGTGCTTCCTACACAGTCTAACAATTTTCAGCTGTATCACAGTGAGTGTTATCGACGTTATACTGCTTTGCCGCCAAAATATCGGAAAATAAGAACGACATCAGAAGAGACACCTTTAACATTACCGTATGTATATAGATAAAATATTATTTCTTTCAATTATTTCGATTATAAATTTATATTAATTCAATGTAAGAGAACGTATAATTTAGTACTATACACTATTTGCCTCATGTTTTCGAACTAGGAAATTACACTATAGACAACGTCTACAGTAAGCATATACACTATACACACTTTTTACTTAAGCAGTAAGTGTATATGTGCGCTGTAATCAAAAGTAACAATAATATAAATCACACTTAATAATAAATAATTTTTTAGGCAAAACGATGATGACCTTCATGCAAGTGCAGGAACGAGTGGGCTCACAAACCGGTAATACTCTGTCTGCCGAGGAATCTGACGTCAGTGAAGTTACCCCAGAGCTAGAGGTTCCCGAAAATGTTACCTTAGCGGCCGAAACCGACACTGCTCCTGAAGATGTTGAAGGTACTGGATGTAAAAATATTTGTGTATGTTTTTTTTGCGGGAAGAGTCGAAAAAAAGTCAAAGGTCGTGAGGAGAAATTATCAATTTTTACTGGAAATGGACGCGATTCAATCCTAAAATTGGCTATAGACAGCAGCGATTCCGTTATGACAAATGAGATTTTGAACTTACCATCAGATAAAGATTTATATTTTCATAAAAGTTGTAAAAATAGTTACATAACTTCACGAGAATCTATTTTACAAGAACAAAAAGATAAAACGGAATGGCATTTCACAAGAAATATCCGAGTAGAGGCCTATGAAGTTGTTGAAAAGTTTGTGGCGGAAAATATTATTTCACAAGAGCAGTCTTTTTTCTTAAAATTTTTAAATAGTATGTTCATCGAGCACTTGAAAGACAAACAACAAGATGTTTCAAATTACACTTTCAAACCATATCATTTGAAAGAAAGACTGCTAAAGAAATTTCCGAAACAAATTAGCATAATCTCCTTTAAAGGGCAAATTGTTGTGAAACCTTTCAAAGGGATTATGATCCAGAATGAAGCAGAAAAACAAAATATTTTAGATGCTGCTGCACGTATTCTTCACGATGAAATAAATGAAATAAAATGTCAGAAGTTACCGGACCAGATTACAACAACAAATCTAATCGATGGCGAATGCGAAATTCCAGAAAAATTTATAAGCTTTTATACAAAATTAATATCTGGTGAAAATTATCGACGGAGGCAAAATATAAGAACAAAAAGGCTAGCCAAATCTTTTTCCGAAGATATAATTTATGCTGTTTTGAATGGTCGAATTAAATCATCGAAGCATATTTGTTTGGGCATGACTTTGAAAAGTTTAACTAACAGCAAAAAAATTATTAATATTGTTAATCGGTATGGTCATTGCTGTAGCTATAGTACGTTGGAAGGCCTTGAGACTGAGGCAACATTCACTTCTTGTGAGCTTGCCGAAATTTGTCCAGAAGGTATTTTACGAACATCTCATTTGTATACTGGAGTTGCATTTGACAACTACGATCGTTTCGTAGAAACTACCACTGGCAAAGATACGCTCCACGATACTGTAGGTATAATTTTCCAAATTACAAACAATACCGTCAGTGAAGAAGCAGTTAATGAAGCAGTAGTCGAAGACGATAATGTACAGCAAGATCTTCAGATGGAAAATAATATCATCGGTGAAGCAGTAGTTGAGGACGATAATGTGCAGCAAGATCTTCAGATGGAAAATAATGTCATCGGTGAAGTAGACACAGGCACCAATGTGGATAATGTTTCGGCATCTCGATCTCGCAAACACAGGCGGAGTTTTGATATTGTTACTCCAGAGCAACATAGGTTCAACAAAAAAGTGCGACTTATAGAAAGTATGCTGCCATCTGATGCATTATTACAATTAAACACCACAAATGTTCAATCAGTACGACACATTGATTTTGCATGGGTGCTTTCACACTACTTGGAATTGTCAGGTACGCCGATGTGGGTTGGTTATAATAGTTTATTATATGAAGATCAATCTCCCAAGCACATTGTTTGTTATTTAACAACGATCAATTCTTCACCAACCAATAAAGACACAATTTATGAGACTATGATTCAAAGTCAAAAGGTGGCTCTTGAATGCGGACAAAAATACATTGAAGTAACTTACGATCTTGCTATTGCTAAAGTTGCGTTACAGATCAAAAGTACAGAAGCCAACACTTTTGGAAATTTATTCATCCATCTTGGAGCATTTCATATTATGATGGCGTACTTCAAGGCAGTAGGTAAATTTATCGATAATTGTGGTTTGTCAACCATCATGGTTAATGAAGAATTGTTTGCTAACGGATCAGTGAACGGTTTCATTACTGGCAAACATTTTAACAGATGTAAGCGTTTACATCCTTTGATCGCGTTAGCATTGAAAATGTTACATTTTCAACGCTTCATTCATCACGAAAAAATAAATTTACCCGATGGGTTGAAAAGCGAATTGTTACAGTTTCGAAAAACAAGGACGTTTGAACCTTCATTGCAAACAGCTGAATTAACGGAAATATTTCATAAATATGAGCAATTTACAGTTGAAACATTGGAAGGCAAACATGGCAAGACACCGCAGTATTACATGATGTATGTAAGATTGATCGATTACTACTTAATGCTTACTTCGAGTATCCGTACCAGTAACTTCGAAATGTTTCAAATGGCTTTATTAAAAATTGTTAATTTGTATTTTACTTTTAATCAACCAAATTATGCGCGTTATTTAGTAAAGTATCTTGATAATTTAATAAAAGTTGACGAGACTCATCCAGGCTTACGTGAAAACTTTGAGAAGGGATCATTTGGTATAAAGCGGACCAAAAAACCTTTTTCGAAACAACCAATTGATCTCACTCTTGAGCAAACAATTAACGCTGACGCTGCCAATAAGCTGACTGGAATTTCTCACGTTACCAATTCGATCTCAGCTAGGCAACGGTGGTGTCGTAGTCATACCATTCGTTCAACAATTATTAGTCATACAATGCAAGAAACTGGACTAAGCGTTGTGCAAGATGTGACAAAAGATCTTAACCGTAGCCAAATAAAAAAAAGTACTGAGCATCTGCACAGATTTATTGACGGTATTAATCGTAATATCAACCCGTTTGATGAGAGTTTGGATAAAGAATGCTTATACAATATTTCTACTGGTGAAGCAGCACCCGAACATATTGAGAAATTCTTACTCAATATTGAGGAAGAAGGTCGTAAGAAACGTGAGGATTTTATATTCAATTGCGTAAATGATCCGGCAAAGTTTGAGCAGGCTATTAAAAGAGTCAAATGCCATACTTTTGTTGATATGACCAAGAAAAAAAAAATTAAAGTTGGCCGAGGAGACGTGGAAGTTCGAATGCAGCGAGACTTATTTGGGCAACTACTTCAAATCTCTTTGAAGAAAGAACTTGATTTGGATAAAGTTCTTTCTTATCCGTTAACAACAGTGCCACTATCTCTCTGTCACCTTGACGGCACTATTTGCAAAACAACCAATCGGCATTGATGGCTTTATTAGAGAAGCAGGAACAATCTGAGCAACCTCAAAGTACTGATATAATTATATACGATGGATATTTCATGCTTTATCAAATGAAAGACGTGCCTCTTAGCTTTGGGAATATTTCCAAAAAACTTCTACAGATGATTTGTGCAAACAGGGCTACGATTATCGTAATTGCTTTCGATCGGTATATATTTCCATCAATCAAAGATACTGAGCATAAACTTCGAGGTATGGAGCAAGTTAACTTCCGTATCGATGGTCCTGATCAAGTACGAAAAAAAGAGTTTTCAATTGAGCTGAAAAATATTAACTTCAAGGAAGCACTTATTCAGTTTATTATTGAAAATTGGGAGGAAGATTTTATGGCGCCATATATGGGCAATAAAACTATTTACGTGAATACAGATGCTTGTTACAGATATATGGTCATTGATGGAAAAGTTGTAAAAACTGTTCAAAATGAATTTTTGTGTCCAGCTCATGAAGAAGCAGATACTAAAATGATTTTTCACGCTTGCCAAATCGATTTTCAAGCAAATGTAACGATCCGTTGTTCTGACACAGATGTGCTGGTTATAATGCTAGCTAATATGGCTCATGTTTCAAACGATGTTAACATTTCTATGGAAGTTGGCGTTGGAAAACATATTAGATTCATAAATATCACTCAACTTTACGAATCTTTGGGACCGAGTTTGAGCGCAGCACTCCCGGCATTCCATGCATTCACAGGATGTGATTACAACCCTGCTTTTTTTAGAAAAGGCAAAAAGCGCCCATTTACCATTATGTCAAAATCCGAAGCTTTTACCGAGTGTTTTGTTAAAATGTCCCAGCCATCGATGAACAGGGAAGATGTATTCGCCAAAATCCAAGAGTTCACTTGCCAAATGTATAGCTTTAATCGATTAAAAAAGATTAACGACGATAGGGTTGCGATGTTTCAAAAAACTTATAAGTTTTTGGACAATACTGAAGAATTCAAGCTGCCCAAAAAAGGTATTGACGGTTCTTCGCTACCCCCATGTGAATCGGAACTTTATAATCAATATTTAAGGGCGTGTTACATTGCTCAAATTTGGTCTCATGCACATCTTAAAGTTCCATCAACTGATGAACCTTCAGAACATGGTTGGGAAGAAATTGATAACCGATTTGAATTTCATTGGTTTTCTGGGACTCAGTTACCAACGTCGATTGAGGAGATCACTATTCACCCTGAAAAAGGTATCAATTCTTTTTTCATATTGATCATATTTTACTATACACGCGTACTAATAATTTTTTTTCATCTTTTCACAGATGATAATGATGATGATGACATGATTGCAAGTAATTCCTCGGACAGCGACTCTGACAGTGAATTCGAGAATATTGAAAGCGACTCAAGCCAAAGTGAGAGCGAAAATGAATAACTTGTTATTATTTTTATTCATTATATCAAAATAAAATTTAATTAATTGATAAAATTATGCTTCAATCAATCATTGATTAATTACTTTAGTTACAACTATATTTTCTTCATTATTAAACGGTATATTTATTATCAACGTACTCAAATCTAATATACTGCCAAACAACTAGAGAAAAGTGATTTCCTCCCGGATAAAAATTTATAAGAGAATAGTTAATATACTCTGGTGAATAATAAAAAAAATCAGCTAGCTGTAAGTCAAGGGAAAAGTCGTCAGCTGATAAGATTCAGTAGGTGATAGATGCTGCTACATTACACATTTCAAGTTACCAGCTGACAAACTTTCCACTGAGATACAGCAAGCTGACGTTAATTTTTATTGACAGTAACATATAAACTATCACCAGTTTAATTTTTAGTTGAGAGGAAATCATTGAAAATATACATTTTTTTTTCATATTCAAGCGGCCAGCTGACGTATAATCCGCCATGTTATGGTCAGCTGACTTTATTTTTCCTTCAAGATATTAAATAAACTATTAATCAAGAAATTTTAGAACGGGAGGAAGTGACTAAAAAAACTTTTTTTTTCGTCGTGCGTGGGAGGCTGCCACTGCCTGCCCCACTACCGGAGTCGCAGCTGACGATCGCGAAGCTTCATAACACAACTTCTTATTGCATTTTACGAAATTTTACTTGGGAGGAAATTGGTCATGAAAATCTGTCACTGGCTCCCGGACTACATAGAATTTTGTAGCTCACGCAGAGCTATCGGTGTCTTAGAAGACGCAATGAGTAAAATAGAAAAATACGACAATAAAACCACCAACCAATGTCCAACTAAGCACAAGTGAAACCGAAGCCAAAAGCTAGTTATAAATAAATTATTGAATAAATGCGAAACCAGAACGCATCGCAATTAACATCAAAACGGAGAAGTAATTACAAATATAAATAAAATGAAGTCAATGATCTAGTTGCAAATAAATGCAAATGAAGTTGAATGAATGAATGAATGATTTAAATAGATCGCAATACTATTACTCAACTCGCATGATACTTAATACGAATTATACAATTATACTAAGCTTGCAAAGTATGCAATGTTTACATTTTACCTATTGCTAAAATACTGCCCCACATTTGATTTAAAGTGCCCCACATTTCTATAAATAAATGCCCCATATTTTATAATTTAATTGTATATATGTATAATTAAATGTATATTAGGATTATAAAACTGTAGTTTCCGCTGGATAGCTATCGACTCGTGACCACAATGTTCACAATTTCCGCATAATCTGACCGCATGATATGCATCGAATTATCTGATTTATCTTTTGATACTAATATATTTCTTATTGCTATTTATATAGAGGTTATATTGGAGTCAAATATTATGCACCTGTATCAGGAAATGCTTTAAATGTATTACAATGATAGAATGGCAGTCACAATGAGAACATGTTAAACTAATTGTCCGCATCGATCCGTTTAGTCATACGATGACAACAAATAATTCATCAGTATAAATTCTATAAATAAAGATTTTATATATATAGATATATATATATATGTCTGTTCCTATATAGCAAGTGAATACTACAATGGTTACTACAATGTGCACAAGTGGTTACTACAATGACACGAGAAATACAGGTGAAAATCTGAATATACCAAATACTAGGATCAGTCGCCGTGAGCTGCGGTAGCTGAACCCCCTCAGTTTCTTGACCATCATTTCTGAACGGAATGAGATAATTTAATTCTGTTTTTTGTTAAACATGCTCATTCTCAAGCTCTACAGCTCTGCCAATTTTCATTTAAATCGATTCAGTAGTTTTTATGTGATGTTGCTTCAAAAAGAAGTTTCTCAAACGGTTAAGAGCTTCGCTTACGCTCAGCTCAACTAATATTACATTAAATAAAATATGATAACATGTAAAAATATATATAGCACAAGAAAACCCAAATACTAATTTGGTTACGTCAGTATTGTTAAGATTTCCAGCACATTTTTATCAATATTTCCGAGTGAGATTTTTTTTTAAATTACAGTGACCAAATAACAAACCTTGTTTTTAATCCGTGTATAAAATACTAACAATAATTAAACTATCACACATTTCAAAATCTGACCTCAATTTTTAATATATATTAATAACCCTATATTTTAACAAAATAAAACGTTTATGACAATTATTAATAAAAAAACAGGCTTTTATTCCATGCAGGTATAAATCAGTTACGTCCGAAGGGTAACGAGTGTTAACAACTTTAATTTCCGTTATATTAACATTTCGAATGTCAAGACAGGAAACGAAGCGCCCTGCCCTTTGCATTAATACAATCCTTTGCGAATGCCTTTACTAAAGTTGCTTTAATTTATGGTATCCGCGTTCCCATCGAATCATTCTGTTTCTATATAGCTGAATAATTTATAACCAAAAAACAAAACATTCCCGTTGAGTTCATTTTAAATTTACTCCAACTGATGCACGCATTTGCCAACTCATTAGCAACTTTCGAGCTCAGTCCGTCTCATTTAATCACACCGCATCGGGTGTTCTCAACTCCTACCTCCTACCCTCACCGCAGACCACATTCAATCGTGTCCTGTACCCTAACCTCAGACATCGGAGCCCTACAGGGAATCCCGGCTATCCGAATGGTTTTAATTTCGCAACAGTTGAGACCGACGACTATGCCGAGGGGAAGAAGTGAATCTTATATACACAATGCATCCGAGCGAGTGATCGCAATTGGTATTCAATGGAGCATCGATTACGATGAAATACATTATTTATTTAATCTCGCATCGACTGGAATGAAAGAAGGAATAGTTTGAACGAAATGAATTTCTGGAGCGCTTCATAAATGGAGATAAATTTTTGAGACTACACTTCGGAAATATTAGGAAAATTTGAATTTATAGCCCCGTGAAATAACTATTTTTATTGGATTTGTTAATAATTTTGTATATTATTTATAATATTTATTACATAAAAAAATCTTATACCACTCACTGTCTAAGCATGTAGCCAAAATGACTCTTGATGAGAATTTAATTACCAGTAAAAATATATTAACTATAGATACCAAAAATTATTATTAAAATTAACTTTATTATATTAACAATTATACACACTAACTTGATATTAATAATAATACGTGAATTACTATAAATCAAATCAATATTATATGTAGGAAAGACAAAAAATATCATCATCGGTCACTATTACGGTTATTGTCTATATTTTATTGTTACAAAACCCCAAACTTAATAAAAATCGATACATCCGTTTCTAAACCAAACATAGTACAAATACCTACAAAATAAACACTATACAAAAATACATACAACCGATGCAGAAAAATATATAACGCCATACAAATAAAATGCATTAGGAAGACCTGTATGGATCCTTTAACGTTTACACAAACCACTTATCCACTTTTACTGGTTGGATGAAAGTATAAGATAAACTGTGAAAAATTATCCGCATCATCCGACGACTTAAAAGTACTTTTCGGCTGGCTTTATATTTTTCATAGCCTGCAGCCGTGGGGCTGTAAGGGGCTCGCGTTACATGCATTTATCAAGTTGATGGGGCACTACTCGATATCGGAGGTACTGATTTATAACTGCCAGTGAGTGATCATCACGATTGTGTGGTCAAAATTATTTAATGGAAAATATTTTACAAAATATAATTAATATAAAAAAAAAATACCCCATCGTGAATCAATGATTTGAAATATCCAACTCATATATACATGTGCTTTTGACAACTTTGTAGAAACTTTGGCGAATAAACATCTGAAGGGAGATCACAAAACGCATGGAAAACAATCGCCGTCAAATTCACTCACTTGGGCGTACCTATATCGTTTTCTTTTTATTTCTTTTTAATCGGGACCCCACGGGGTGCGGGATCTCTTTGCACGCTGTTACGCAGCAGACTGTTAACCCTTCAGCGTTTGTTGGCGGGGTACGTGTACATGCGTTTGAAAATACACACAAAATATATTATTAGGGTCGTTAAGTCCTCCAGTTTATTAACCTGGAGGGTTAACATTATAAAGCAGAAAACAACAACCACTGCTTTGTAGTAAACTTTTGTAAAGCAAAATGAAAAGTCACGTTTGTAAAGGTATAAATAGAAATCTACGCACGAAAAATATAATGATGGATCATTTTCAATATTTCATTGTACATTGGTTTCAAACTTACATTTTACGTAAAAAAGGAAAAAAAAAACTGTTAACATGTGAACTCAATCAATATAATTGTACGAACGATACACGAACCGAACACGCAAACAGACAACAACGATTATTTTATTATAGATAAAACTGACGTACCATCAGCACTAAGTATCCTCAATCAAACGTCAAACTGATACAACAGTATAGAAAATTTTGAAGCCGCTCAAAACAAACTTGATGTGACAGTTTGAAAGCTCCCGAAGAAAAATAAACAAAAGGAAACAAGACAATACCAGTCAACGTCATCCCAAGACATCACTGTAATGGGTCGAGAGTGAGATCATTGCAACGGCGTCGCAGACAAAGGAGTGATGTCAGGTTCTATGGATTTGTGTGTCGCTTCATTTCGAGATGTGACATCTGCGAAAATTGTAAATTTTACATGAAAATTCTCAACGAATGCAATGCAAAGCCCAAAGTAATTACCTCGATGAGTTGAAGATGTTATTGGCGTTTGTTTTCGTTCATTCACTCTCTCTCTCTCTCTCTCAATTTTGTTATAAAATAATGTAAATGTTGTAACTTTTGATAATTTTTCGTAGCCCAACCATCATTTAATTTTAGTTATTAATCTGAGCTCAGCGCGACGCTGACGGGAGCTCACTTAATCGCATTACCACTTGTAGTTGCCGGGATTGCGGTTGTTTTGGTCGTTATATTAAATTATTACAAACTCACTTTCCTCCAAACTCCAATTATTAATGGAACTGTTATAATATAATTGCTTTCTTAGAGAGGTGAATGTGTTCGTTGCTTTGATATAATTTGAATAAATACAAACAATTAATTACGTATTCATTGTTATTGAAGAACAATACTAATTCATTTGTGCTTCCACAAGTTAAATATTGGGTCCCATTGAATTTAACAATTACAAAATTGAACTAAAACAATTAGATATGAAAATTAACAAAAAAACGTACACAAATTATGTAATAATAGTTGTGAGCACGACTTCGCTTGTACGGAATGTTTCTTAAAGATGAAAGTAGCTTAAATGACTTTTAATAACAGCTATCCGCCAGAGAAAATCCTGTTAAAATCGGTCCAGGCACCTCAGAGATTAGCCGAAACAAACAGGCACACAGACAGATAGAGACAAATTTTAACTTGAAATTATAAACAGACACTTACATTTTATTATATATATATAGATAGTCTTAGATCAATGAGCTAACAGACTTTAATAGAGCGAACGTCCGTCCCATGTAGTCTGGTATTAGAGGAAAATTTTCGTTTTCAATTAACGTTAGCTTGTTACATCCAACATAGGACCGAATTGGCTAGAATGTTACACGGGGACTAAATTGCCGGATACTGGTGTAGTAATATATTTTATTTTCCAGACAACGCTGTTAGCTACCGCCGACGAGGCTTTTTTGAAAACACACGCGGCAACGGGAATTCTTAATTGCTGAATTGTTTTTATCCTCTCGCTAAATGCTGATGACTGAGCAACTGTTGCGCTAGCTTATATGTATGTATGTATGTATGTATATATATATATATAATTTTGTTTGGAGATTTCTGTGGGCTTTATTATTAAATAAATCTTATTACAAAATTCAATGTTTTGGTGGTTTGAAATGTGTGGAACCTAGGTTGTTGACTCATTTGCAGGGTTGATGTTATAATGTATACATCTAATATTGTTAGATTTCATTAAAAAAAAAGCAACTGTTGTGTTCCTGGGGTCTCTTCTCAGAGCAGCATTCAGCGCTGATAGCTTATACGGACTGATTACACTGACATTAATGCAGTAATCGATTCAAAAGTGCGTGTAAATGTCTACTTTAATAAAGATATTTAGAATTTGAATTTAATATAACCGTACGTTTATCTTTTAATTAAATATTTCGTTGTAAATCATAATATTTTTAAGGAATCTGGTATTTTAAAATAAGTTTAAGATTCTAGAATTATACAATAATGGCAGGGGGATTTTATTTTACAATAATTTGTAAAGATCATGTTTATCTTTAAATATCTTTTTTAGAATACATTTTACAATCTAAAATATATCTTAAATCCTACTACATATATCGATACTTGTAAGGATACAGAAACTTTAAAACTGGAACAACAAAAAAGCATTATCCTTAGTTAGGTAAAAGGAATAAAAGCCTTAGCTAGGGAAACGACATGTGTACAATTGGCTTTAAGTGTTTTCCTGCTTCTTGGATAAAATACAAAATTGCCTACTTATTTTAACATAGAAACTATTTTAAATTTCCTTTTGGATTAATTTAATAAACAATCGTATAAGATTATTAACACTATACCTACCGACAATTCTTGTATACCTGTTCCTACCGCACGCCGTCAAATTGACCGGTAATTAAAAGTTATTTTATTATATAACGCAGGTAATAATGGAAATAACTAAAAGTAAAGAGCGAAGAAAATATTATATGCATATTCTAAGAATTGTCATGTAGTTTCATAATGATATTATAACGTTTAAAAATGTGTAAGTTTTACAAAAGTTTAAGAACTGCCAACTTGACCGGTACTTGGTAGGTTTAGTGTTAAATCTTTAGAAACAACACGCAAATTCTTATATATTTTCTTCACGAAGCTATAACTATTCTGAAAGTGTTTACCGATTTCCGATGTAAACAAAATATAGTATATATGAGATGGAATTTTTTAAGCAAATATTTTGGATACGATGTTGACTTCGCAGATTATTCCGGCCAATCTGTTTTTAAACGTATTTCTGCTCGAGGCTATTTAGAGTATTATTAGTATTATAAAAATGGATAACAATTTAGTGATATTTAATTAATTAATAAAAATTTCAATAAAATAATATACATATTCTATAAAAGATATTTTTGTTCTTAGAACATATGTAAGACTAAGTGTTTTCCTGAATCCAGACTCATCCTCCGGAAAATTGATACAAACATACTGTGGGGGCGTGCTCCGTTTGCACAGGTGAAGGTAACTTATTTGTTTTAATAGATGCACCCCAAAACCACGTTTAACACACATACTTTAAGGGCCACATTAGGCTGCATTTACTGAAGCCAGAAAAATGTACCCTACAACAGTCTTAAGTATAAATATTCGCTAGAATACAAGTAGTGTGAAATATTCTAGCGACATTCTTTCCTTACTATTAAATATTTATGTAAACTCCCGCCATGAGACCATTAATCAAATTACATTTCAAAATGGCGCTCCTTGTATACTGAAATAAATTTAATTCAAACAGATCAATGATATAAATAACAATCAATCTGATAACCGCAAAACAATTAATATGTTTAACATAATTGATTATCTTAAAGATGGGAACGGTGTACGCACGGCGAGAAACGTCCGAGTAACGAAGACAAATCAAAGATGGACACCCCGAGACAGGAGACAGGAAGCCATTAAGTCGAGATAGTGGTATTTATCTTCGTGTCCCCCGTCCGAGGTGAGACCGAGATGTTTTCCATTACTGGATAGTGGTAAATAAATTTAGTTTTTTCAGCTTCACAAACAGTACATCTGTAAGTGGTAAATTAATTAGTGTTGCCCAAATTCAGTCTTGGTCTTGCAGTCTTGGTCTTGTTCTTGCGTTTTTGCAAGACCAAGACCAAGAACAAGACCGCGTATTTTTAGCAAGACCGAGACCAAGACTGACCGTGCAAGATTTGAGCAAGAACAAGACATAGCCTGCAAGACTCTTGCGTCTTGCAGCTAGGACTTAGCGCTATTTCACTGAGTAGTTAGGTGTAACAGTTCGGTGTATAGGTAGGTACGCTTAGGAATTCTATGAGACGCAAAAAACTGTATCAAAGAATATGAAAAAATCCGTGCCCGCAGGGGGACACGCGGGGGTAGACCTCGTGTGTAACTCGTTTAAAATATAACTCACTACCTAAGAATAACACATGATGCCGTTGTTTACATCAAAAATTTTCAAGCAAAAAGCGGTTCTTATTTTTTTTCTCGGAAAAGGTGTCTTTTTTGAAAATATTTTTGGTACTTAAATTTAGAGTAAAAAATAACCTTTCTATTAAAAATATTTGCGAGGAGGGAATGTTAACCAGAAAAAAGTTATGATTTTTTTTCCAAAAATTTTCGGTTTTTTTACCCCTACCCCTAAGTTATTGAAGTTAGGTTTTCGGTTTATTTACATTAGTTATAGGTATTTATTAAACTCATCTTATAATATGAACGCGATTGATCTTCTTTGTATAGGGAAAAAGTTATGATCGAAAAACTGAAATCAGAAAAAGTAAGGTCCTAGCGCCCCCTGTGGCCGGGTTTCTCTGGTTAACGAACTTGACCTTCATTTTTGAATGGTAGATTTTTGTGCAAAGTTTGAAAGCGATCCGAGCGAAACTGCGGCCGCTATCGTGCTGACAAAGGTCGAATCTGGACGCACGCACGCATATATATATATATATATATATATATATATATATATATATATAAACTTTTTGACCAATGGCCATATCGGACTCAGGGCGTCATAAGAAGACCTCCTGTGAAGAAATTTTTCCAAAATTCGAAAGTCGGGTACAAATGAATGGGCAGACCGAATTCTTCGAGGTCTACCCAAAACTGGACCTATCTATTAAAATCAAACTGAGTGCATGCATAGTTATGTTTTAACCATCGGCACTTTGATAATGCGGCATCAAAGGTTTTGTACTTACTTCTCAAAGAAATTTGCCGCTTTTCGGAAGTACATGGTTATGATACACGCGCCGGCGGCTTCTTTTGAAATCTAAAACAATCGTTGCCGCCACGCCGAAATCATAACATTTGACACTATTTGATTGCCGCCATAGGGCGTAGGCGTAGGTATACTCATGCAAAATAATTTCGAATTTTAAGAGTACCTACAGGTGTTCCAAAGAATAAATAAGTTTCAGAGTGCTTAGAATGAAAATGAATACATTATACTGATCATCACAAACCTAATCGATCTGAAGTGGATGAAAGGCTCATTCTAGCTTTCCAAGCAGCTCGAGACAAAATGCTTAAACATTACAAGAAGAGCAACTGGATTTATTGTACTTCTTTAATTTTAGACCCAAGGCATAAGGCTCAGACTTTTGACCTGACAATGTGGGGGAAGCAACTTAAAACAGAAAGTCTGCGCAAGTTCAATGAACTTTATGAAGAATATAAAAGTCTACACTCACTGAACAAATCTCTGGAATTACCAGAAAAAGAAAATAAAGTATGTGATGAAGATGAAGACGTAATAGACTTTGATAAACTCTATGAATGTCCCTCGACGTCATCTGGATCTTGTCTTCAAGGCTTAGTGATAAACGAGTTGGAGGAGTACCTGAGAAAACCAAGAACTGCCAGCTCGGAAGACATTTTAGATTGGTGGAGGACGCATGAGACAGAGTATCCGATTTTATCGAAAATGGCCCGTGATTTTCTCTCAATACCTGCAACTTCAGTACCTGCTGAGAGGTTATTTTCTAAAGCATCATTAGTAATTAGAAAACATAGAAATAGGTTAAATGATGAGTCAGCCAGATGGTTACTTTGTATTAATTATTGGTCAAAAAAATTGATATAAAGTATCATAACCTAATGATAAAGCTGTTGATTAGTGTTGTATTTTATTTTTTGTTCAAATAAATGATAAATCGTAAAACTCTTTTATTAAATTTCTTATAAGTTGAGGGTTCAATCTCTTTCTAGACAGATAAGTATTGTTCTTTAAAATACAGTCAAGTTATTGTAATTAATTTGTTTTTTTACATGTTTTAGCAAATGTAAGCTTATAAATCATAAATGTTTACTAAGAAACAGTTACTTCCATGGAAAACGACATATAGGTCAGTTGATTTTTCGAATTTCTTATCAAATCTTCAGTTATTTATTAATCTGCTTGATCTTTACTATGGCTATGTTAATTCAAGCTCACAATGTTCCAATTCTAATACGTTTTTTAAGATTTAAAGTAAACTTTAATAAATAGTAATAGACTAATAGGTAATTGCAAGACTTGCAAGACTCTTGCTGCAAGACCAAGACCAAGACCAAGACTGGGAGCGCAAGACCAAGACCAGGTGTATTGGCGCAAGACCAAGACTGGCTAAGTCTCGTCTTGTTCTTGCATTTGGGCAACACTAAAAATAATAACTGCAAAAAAATGGTCTTTTAATATAGAATTTAGATGTATATATACAGTAATCCCCATATAACACGTTTCTCTTATAACGCGATTTCAGTCCCTCGTATAACATGTGTTATCCTCCATATAACGCGGGGATTTATCACGTTATATTTCTATACTATGAAATTAATAATTATTTTATACAGTTCATAATTAATTTTGTTTAGCTTAGCACATTGTGTTGTTAGAAAATTTATAAAAATAAGCAAAAATTAAATTTACTTAAGTTCTACCCGTGCTTCGCTACGGACGGCGAGTGATCATTGTTTGAATTTCCACACCACCTATTAGGTATCAAATAGGCGCGTTATATTTTTTGCAGTATTTTAGCTGTAACTTTGGAACGGTCTGGACCTTTGCAAAATCCTTTCTTATTGCACCTATTCAATATGTCAGGAGTCTTGCGTCCAAATTTCATCTTTCTAGGTATTACGGTTCGGGCTGTACAGCGATGAATGATTCAGTGAGTCAGTGAGTGTCTTTGTGTTTTATATATTAAGATTCCATTTAAACTATCGTTAAGGAGAAAAGTTAAACATGAATTATTTGTACATAACGCGTTATACAAGAGTTTTCCTAACGCGGAACCATCCAACCGCGTTATAGGGGGGATTACTGTATATATATCTATAGGTACCTCAAATCCATTACCTTAAAACTGCTATTTTAAAATCCAGCATCATAATAGACACTGGAGAGACCTGTTATGTTTCCCTTCTAGACAATTTACCATCTTACTTCACTCAAACGATAATTACATCCCCATTGTCTAAGGGTTGTGATAATTATACAAAAACCCACCACAGCAAAAAGTCCACAGGCAGGCACTTATAAGTATAGTTACTTACGAGTAAGTGCCAACTATAAATAAAGTTTTACGTCATATAAATTATTATGCAAATGAAATACAAACTCATTTTACATAAAATTATTTATATGACAAATTAATTTATCATTATATAATATTATTTCTATAATAATAATAACAAAATACAGCTTTAAACAAATGTTCAATATTTGTTTAAAACTACTTCCAAAGTTATATACGTAAAAATAAATTTAAACTGATTTTAATTTGATTTTTAGATTAAATACAATGTACAAAATCTTTTTTTATTAATTAATAGTGTTAAACCTATTTAATACTAGGATCCGTCAACCGTGCGCGGCGGGTGTTGAGCTGAGCCCCTCTCCTTTCTACTTTTCTTGATAACTTTGAATGGCTAAACATTTTTTCAATCTGTTTTCGCTATAACATCCGCGTTCAGCTCAAACGTACATGAGAAATTTTTTAGCTATCTCGTAGCATTCTGGAGACAACTAAACACAAAAAAGGTCTCCCAAACGCTTAAGAGCTTCGCTTACGCTCAGTTCAATTAAACTTAATTTCAATTATATAATATATATTACATGTAATTTTAAAATATCTTACGGAAATCGCCTGTAATTAAGCCCCATTTAGACTAAATCGATTTCCTTAGTGTAAATGTCTAGATAATTTCCTTATACAGTAAAGGTATTAGAGGTTCGTGTTCTGTTCGCGTGTTTGTGGCATTTATACTAGTATATGCAAATGGCTTGATAATAAAACCTTTGTGTGCTCAAAAGAAATACACTCAACAAAGGTTTTTGAGAAGTAACAAAAAAATACTTTCGTTATTCGAATATAGGCCTTTGTTCTTTTTGAGATACTGAAAATTTTTGAGAGAAGAAAATAGATTAATTGATACTAAAATAAATATATTTAATTTTCTTTTAATTATTTGATACTAAAATAAATATATATATGTATATATATGTATATATATGTAGGGGTGAGTTCGATATATGTTTCTCAGAGTAAGGCGCCTTTGAAGCCTTTAGTCTTAGTTTTAAAGACTTATTTCTAGAAATATTGTAACTGACACTCCCATTTGATACACAAGTCATCACTGGTATGGATTCAAAGTGTAAAAAAAACATAATGCAAACTTCCATTATTAGAAGTTGGTTAAAATTAAAATATAATAATAACAAAACTTAACCCAGAATAACTTGAACATAAAATACACAAACCACAAACACAGTGTTCCAATTCCCAAGCATGAGTCATCCCTCCGACCTTCGGAGGTTGTTAAACGATACCTCTGATATCGATCCTACGAAAGTATTACTCACATATATTAATAGAACCTGTATTTTATTGAAGGACGTATATATATATATATATATATATATATATATATATATATAAAGCTACAAGTATATTGTACTATTATAGATTGAAATCTAATTTTTAGTCTAGTTTTAGACTAAATAATAATACACTTACCGTTCTCAAACTTTTGTAAAACTTACACATTTTTAAACGTTATAATATCGTTGTCAAACTACATGACAATTCTTATAATATGCATATAATATTTTCTACACTCTTTACTCTTAGTTATTTCCATTATTAGATGCGTTATATAATAAAATAACTTTTAATTACCGGTCAATTTGACGGCGTGCGGTAGTAACAGGTATACAAGAATTGTCGGTAGGTTTAGTGTTAAAATCAAAGTAAAGTTAAGTTAGTTTCAAGTATAATATAACTTGGATTTTGTCACATTGACGTAAACGGGTCGTGATTCAACGTTAAGTTAAAAATGTTAATATTATTCCAACCCTTGAGTCACGTTTGAAATTAATGCTTCATTTCCACATAACCCTTTAATATTACTTGAGCTTATTGTGTTGTGAAGTTAGCAAAAGTACACATCCACTTTACCGAGAACTATGACACACTTTGACGGATGGACGGAGATTTTTCTGCAATGACTATGACTACGATATATGTAAATTATTTGATTCATAACTTCTAAAAATCGAATTAGGGATGTTCTGAGAAATATTGACCAAATGTTACTTCAAACTAAATGTGATTTTATTTCATCATAATGAGTTTTTTTTTTTAAAATATCGGTTATTTCTTTATAACTATTATTTATTTATAGATATATAGTTTAGTAGATCATCTATTGCATATTTGTGAACTTTATAGATAAAATTTAGTAGCAAAAATTAAGTTTACCCTAACTTATCAGTTTTATGTTACATTTTACAACGAAGTCCTCAAAAGCTTGTAAAAGTCTGTGTAGTTAAAATTGATTTTCTCAAAAATTAATAAACGGATTTTTCTACGATTTTTGCTTAAAATACAATCCTTTAGAAAGCTATAGGCAATACATTACGTTGTTACCTAAATAGATTGAAATATAACGTTTACATTTTATATAAAACGCGAGGGAAACCGCGTGTAAAAGCTAGTATATACAAAATAATATCTGTTCAAAAAAACTAAACACAACTCAGAACACGTAATCATGAGACAGCTGTTTACAAAATCGAAATACAAATATTATTTAACACTATTGATATTTAATATTTACATATTATATTATAGGTAATATAATATAATTTCTACATGAATAGTCATAAAATGTACAAATATTATTAACGTGATGAAAAAAAATAATTTCATAGTAAATTTCTATAGAACATATATTCAAAGTTCAATAAAAGGAACCGTTATCAAAATGTTACAAACAAACATACAATATATATATCTATATAAAATTTGGTACGGTATTTTGTTGTTAACAATAAAAAAATGAAGCAAGACGTTACCACACACACACATTACCTACATATTTTTGCACAAAAATATAAACGAAAAATACTTCCACAACCCTACGCCATA
Organism: Melinaea marsaeus rileyi; assembly: GCA_918358865.1. NCBI lineage: Eukaryota > Metazoa > Arthropoda > Insecta > Lepidoptera > Nymphalidae > Melinaea > Melinaea marsaeus. The sequence continues at coordinate 6,434,195 of OU911093.1, read as the reverse complement.
TCTTTCAAACTTAAAAAATAAAATTAATATATCCCTATTCCAAAAGGCACCTCATACCGTGATCTCGTGGTATAAATAACAAAAAACACCATTCATCATACGCGAGGTATGATCCTCCTGGATTTGCGAGATTTATACCACACCATGACGGTTTTGATAGCGCATAAAATATATTTAAAGGAATGACTAAAACATACATATAATTATATAAATAAATAATTGAAGTGTCTGTTTGTAATTCCATATTAATTTTTCACTTATGAAAGTATAAACGAAACTTACATAAAATAAATATATCTGTCTGGTTGTTCCAGCTAATCTCTGAAACGGGTAGAAATTTATCAAGACTTTCATATAAGGGTAAGGCTACTTTTAATTTAAAAAACATTCCGCACGCACAAAGTCGCGGGCTAGAGTATTAGTTAGTTCTGTCTTTGTTTTTACAATAAATATATTAAAATGTTGGAGCTTTAGTTTAAACATAAATATGTAATTAACACTAAACCTACTGACAATTCTTGTTTACCTGTTCCTACCGCGCGCCGTCAAATTTACCGGTAATTAAAAGTTATTTTACTATATAACGCAGGTAATAATGGAAATAACTAAAAGTAAAGAGTAAGAAAATATTATATGCATATTGTAAGAATTGTCATATAGTTTGATAACGATATTATAACGTTTAAAAATATGTAAGTTTTACAAAAGTTTAAGAACGGTCAATTTGACCGGTACTTGGTAGGTTTAGTGTTAAATGTTGTAAATAATGTAATATAAAAACCCATTCCCTGCTATAAAATGTAGGCAGTTAAAGTAAAGGGTTCTCTCTTCCATTCAATCGTTTTACGACTGACTCCGTCAGAGACATCAAAATATCTTAGCTTTATTAAAATGTTTCAAACTTAACTACCTATACTAATATTATAAACAAGAATCGTTTGATTATATGTTTGTATGTTTATATGTTTTGGGTAATCTCAAAAACTATTGATATTTCATTGAAAATTCTTTTAATGCTGAAAGATTTTTTATTGCTATCGGCCATTATAGATTTTGATCTATGAAAACTGAATGCTTTGATTGTATGTTTGTATGCATTGGGTAATCTCAAAAACTATTGCATCTTTAAAAAAAAATCTTTTAGTACTGAAAGCAAAGTTATCAGCGATCAATATAAATTAGACCTAGAAAATGAAACCAGTGTATTTCGGACAAAACCACGCTACAGAATGTATATTATTCTGTCTTTTTATGGACACTTAAACTTCTTTAAGGGTACAGACAGAGTCAAAGGCATCAACTAGTTATCATATATAAAATGGCCGATTAAACGATCATTACATCATATTATAATATAATGAAGCTGGAAGTCACTCTATTAGGAGCACTTCAAATCAAATCAAATTGCCCCCACTCGGAAGTAGCACGAGATGTTGCGTGCTCCTCTCTAAGATATTTCTATCCCGAGGGATCCCTTCAACATTCACAGATGGATCACGCTACCTTTATATACAACTACCCACTAAAATAAACAACTCAATAGTGAAACATAATAATTTACTCTCTTTTACACGAACGAATCTAATCTAAACCAATCCATTTTAATCCAGAATAAGTTTAATAATTTAAATTAGTTTATTTCATAGTAGAATGTAATTATCGCTTTATCCTTTACAGTCACTTGATTTATCATTAAATCTTAATCACAATCGTATTCTGAGAATTAAATAAGAGGAAAATCCAATCCAATCCGAATCCAAGAATTATATCCATTACTATATTATATTTAGACAATAAAATGGAAATTAATATAACAATTTACAAGGAAAGATGGGGAATATTCCTAACAAATAATTATTTAACACTTACTAAAAACCAGTGTGTGTGTGTGTGTGTGTGTGTGTGTGTGTGTGTGTGTGTGTGTGTGTATATTTCTTACAATAATAATATTATTAAAGTATATAAAAACAACAAATAATATTTGAGCAAAATAAATTTGACCTCAAAACAAATATATATAATATTAAAGTAATATATATACATATAAATAAAACAGAAGTGTCTGTTTGTAAATCTTAATTAAGAGTTTTTCACTGAATGCATATGAAAATCTGTCTATTTCGTCCTCCTAATCTCCGAAACAACTGGACCGATTTTAACAAAACTATATAGCTGATGTTATAAGTCGTAACTTACAACTTAATTTTAAAACAAACAAAGCCACGGACACGGCTAGTATATAACATAAAAAGACGTGTTACTCAACACTTAATCCACCGTTAACGTACGATCGCGTGACAGATCACAGTTCCCATCCCGGTCATGGGTCATCCGTATTGCAAGTTAATCACAATATATTACGTTAATAAATCATTAGCATCCTAAATAAAAGGATGAACGCCTTGTAATGGTACTTAATCTTTTTAGAATTTATGGAACAGGATAATATACCTCAAATAAGGATAACGCTTAATAAACTGGAAGATAATATTTATATAATACATTATGTAACGAAGTTCCTTTAAAATGTTTTCTTTAATTACATACGTGCAAAAGTATTGTGTGTGTACACACACACAATACTTTTTACACATACGTGTGTGTGTGTGTGTATTCTCGTATATTTGTGTGAATGTGTGTGTGTGTATATATTTGACGTACTTCTATATAAATGTTTATGTAATGACGTTAAGTGTTTAAAGGTTAAGAATCTCATTTATCTATTGACGCATGCGATTAGAATTAATATCTATTTATCTATAGATGTAAATAAAATTGAAGTGTCTGTTTGTAATTCCAATTTAACAGCTTTTCACTACATGAATATGAAAATATATACATAAAATAATATAATTTTTTTTTAATGTTTTTTTGTCTTTTTCTTCAGGTTAATCTCTGAAACGGCCGGAGCGATTTTAACATAATTTTCACTGGCGGACACCTCATTTTATAAGTAACATATACTATTTTTATTTTAAAAAACATATTCAAAAAATCGCGGGTACACCTATAAATAAATATCATTCCAACCGATTCCCGGAGGAATAAAAAATTCGCAGACGGATGGATCCTTGAGATCAAAATAGAACGTATTAAAAAACCACTCAAAGGTCAGCGCAAGAATAACATAATGAGTCACCGCACATCGCAATGGAGTGCCAAGTATAAAATAATTTGTATAATAAAATTCCAGTCAACAGACGCCTGCGAATTTGCGTCAGCACCGAGCGATAACCGAGGAGTTTTCCACTTTGTATATTACGAATGACTCACATACATACATACATATGGTACATATGGTACAGGGTACAAGTGGTACATATATTTTTAATACGTGGTACAGAAGATTATAATACGTGGTACAAAACTTTACAATAAGTACAAATTATCTGGTACAGATTTTTAATACGTGGTACAGAAGATTATTATAAGTACAAATTATATTTATATTCAAAATTCATGTTCTAAAAATAATTCGTTAATTTTTTTGCCGTTTATTTTGCTTTTATTGTCATTTAGAGTTTTTTAAATTGTCTGAATAAAATAAAATACTTTGACTATTAAAATGAAAATTGTATTCGAGCTCAACCATTATTTACTTAGCTGTTCTAAAATTAGCCCCAATTAACTACAAAAACACATTCTTGAACAATAACATGAGAGTAGTTGCCGCTTCAGTTCCAACTTCACTTATTAACTAGCTTTTCCACGCGGCTTCGCCCCTAAATTCTACACGGGAAGTTCAAAATTTTAGACTACATCTAATTATTATATATCAGCTATAGTATTAAAAAGTTTCATCAATATCTGTTTAGTAGTTCTCGCGTGAAAGAGTAACAAACATACATCCTAGCAAACGACGCATTTATATTTGTAGGACTATTGTCGTAAATTCAAAGTCGTGGAAATTTTATTACAATTCAATGTTGTATAATAGATATACTATGATTCATACTCTCGACTTGAGAATTATTTAATACTAGCTGGGCCCGCGACTTCGTTCGCACGGAAAATGTTTTTTAACATAAAACTAGCCAAAGTTACTTCTTGTAATATCGGTTAACCGCCAATGACAGTTCTGTTAACATCGGTTAAGGCGTTTCAGAGATTAGCGGAAACAAACAGAGAGAGGGAAAAATTAATAATTGAAATATTTTTTATGTAAGTACCGTATATACTTTCATAGGCTTTCGTGAATTAATTTGGAATTACAAATGGACAGTTTAATTATATTTTTTATGTATAGATAATTTATTATTTTACTTGGCACGAGTTAGTATATTTATAGTGTGAATTATATTTTATGTTGCTATTGCCAAAAGCATAGTTTATATTAGAAAAACTTTATATATTTTAAAACCAAACAAACAAACTTATGTGAAAAATATTATGATATTTGTTATTAGGAAATACTAACACAAACTTAAATTAAGAATATTATGAAATTTATTTCAGACAATTTAAAAGCTAAAACACACTTAAATGAAGAATATTATGAAATTTGTTATTAGAAAATCAAAAAATAAAACAAACATAAATGAATAATTATCAAATTTAGTTTTCAATATAAATAGTAATAACAAATTTCGTTTTTTCATATATTATTTAATCTTACAACCCCCATTCCTTTGCGTAAGTAACATTATCATCATCTGCACTAAATACATAATTGATGTCAAAAACATCCACACCACAATGGTATACCCCAAAACATTTTAATCTATCCACCATCCTTAATGTCTCTATATACTTAACTAAATTACTTGCATAAATCATATCTGAACGTGACGAACTGACGCCTTTTTCATCTTATATACAATTATTTATCTTATTTACATAAATATAAGATCCAAATTTGTCTGAATTTAGAGTAAAATTGTCTTGTTTTGCGAAATTAAAACCTATTTTTTACAAGTAAGGTTGAAATTCGTTTGTAAATAGTGTTGGAGTGTAAGATTTTTTTTCTAGTTCAAGATCCTAAATCGCGAGCCGTTTAGCGTTCAAATGATTATCATTAATTTGATTCAGTGAACTGTTATAGTCTGGTAAGGAAGAATCAATGGAGCGCTGACCCATATTAAAAAGCGACGCTTATATTTAGGTGTTTTGATTATAAATCCAGCTGGAAATCGGATATGTAAGACTTTATTAAATTTACAAAGAAAACTTTTATATTTTGGTTTTATATTTAAACTAGTTTTGCCCGCGACTTCGCTCGATAAGTACATGTCTTGGTAAGTTATATCTTTACTCGTAACTTATATTGTAGCAAAAATGGTTTAGATAACTTTAACATAAGATATATTTTATGTAGTATCATTTTTTTTACTTATTTTGTATTTATTTTTATATATACCCAAAAATATAAAATTCTTTATAAATTATAGCCTATCTATTAATTTAATATTTAACCTATATTTCTGTGAAGTTTCATCTAAATCGATTCAGCAGTTTTTGCAATAGAGAGTAAGAAACATACATCAGATACTTTCTTTCATAATGAATTTAATATTATTTATTCTTACAAGGACAAAGAAACGATGTAAACACACAAATTGTTGAAATCCGATCAACCCAAAATACCTTATAAAATATTCAAAACAACTCTAAGACCCCCGACTTTCCGTGCGATGTGAGATCCGTTTTATTGGAATTGTAAAGTTGTTAGACCGTCTGCGTCTTCCCAGGGAACTTCATAATACATTACTTCGGATGATTTACTCCTGCTTATCGGTATTGAGATTAGATATTCAGGAACACCTGCCGCTTAAGGAGTCCACCAAGCTATATATATATATTGGATATTTCTCTTCTATATAATTAAAAGAAGTGTCTGTTTGTTTGAACTCCCTAATCTCTGGACTTTCAGATTTATTGGTGGAATTAATAAAAAAAAAAAAAAGAAAAAAAAAAATCAGATAATATATTGAGGAAATTTCGTAGCCTTATTTTAAGTTGGAGAGTGTCTTATTTCTATAAATATAGTATCAAAATATAACACTCCCATTTGATACACAAGTGACCACTGGTGTTCAAAGTGGAGATAAATATATAAACTAAGAAATTTCCTCGGTTCCTAGTATACTGATGTATACAAACAGAGCTGCTGCAAACAGCTAGTATATAACAAATCCCCTGTCATGTCAGTGTGTCTGTCCGAACGTGGTAATCTCCAATGTGCATGTATATCATCAAGTGATTTTAAATGAAGGTTAAGATAAATAAATTTCATTCTCTTACAATATCAAATATATTTTATTTTATATAATATAAAATATATATATATATTTTTAATACTTTAATTAGTATTAATATACATCCCTACTAATATTATAAATGCGAATGTAAGTTTGTCTGTTACGCTTTCACTCGAAACTACTCAACCGATCATTATGAAACTTTGTACACATACTTTTGGAGGTATTAGAAGTAACATAGGATACTTTTTATTAAAAAAATATATATATTTTAAGTAAAAAAAATGTAGAAAGATAAAAACATCCTTTGTCAATAAATCTCAAAATCAAGCTACTTCAACGCTATCTAGCATTCCCCACAAGCGAATCCGCGGGTAAAATCTAGTATGCTTATACAATAATAACAAATATAAGTCACTTGTTGATTCTCCAATACTAAGTAGTAATCAGTATTGTCTCGAGTAGGGGAGATAGTTTGAAAGCAATTTAGTCGAAACTCAAGTGGTAATAAAATTTATTATTAACTAGCTCTTGTCTTCGGATTTGTTTGAGATAGAACAAACAAATAAATATTTTTTTTATATTTAAAATTATTTATAAACATGTTATTTAGGTTGGCACAATAACTTTTATTGGACTATTCCTGTCACAAGTTAGTTCCTGAACTCTGAAAAGAAAGACGTATCGTGTGTGTGTGTGTGTGTGCGCGCGTGTGTGCGTGTTTGTTTTTTTTCATCCAGTCACAGGTTTTTATCTAACCTAATGGCAGGAGTTTCCACGAAAAAGAAAACATACTAAGAGCATATACAGTTTCACCCTTAAGAAAATTTCAGACATTTTGATCTTTTTTAAAATATATATAATATCATTGAATGATAATAGAATCATGATTAATATAGAAGCATGTACTGACATTGAAACATATTTATCTTGTTACAACATATAATATAATAGGATTATATAAACCCATATATTTCCATAATAACATCTATATATAAACCCGAGTCATGACGTAACCATGATATAGTATTTATGTCATAATAGAATCTATTTTTCTAAGTAATTTAATTACTCAGTATACAAACAATTATAAAATATTAATAATATTTTAATACATAAAAAATATAGTATCCAATTATTTATTATACTATATTATCCTCTTGTTTCACTTCTGTTTGTTCCAAATTTATTTATCTTTTGTATCTTTTCTTTGTAATGTTCTATTAACGGTAAGTTATCTTTATTTATCTTGTTGCACAATTCCGTGGAAAATTCCAAACCAATCCATCTTCATTTCTTAATAATAACTTTTCCTAGTATATATTAAAGCTAATTTCCGATCTAGTAACAATATATCCGCCATTTTGGATCACATGTGTTACAACATTAAGCACCCCCGTAACGTGAACAGTTTATTGATCTGAATACTATATTGGTAATGTTATATAAGTCTGGTCTGTTTGAAATTTATGAAATGGAAATTATTTTACACTATTTCCATTTCATAAATTTCATCTCTATAAATTGCAGACTTCAATTTAATTTATAAATTTTACAGATTTATTTATCAATGTTTCCCCTCTCCTTATCTTTATAAAAAAAAAATACTTAATTTAGTCGAATCAAACGAACACCCTCTTATTATTTAAATGAAACCCAAATTGAACGAAATTACAAAATACTGTTCTGTAATCGCCGTAATTTATTTTACAGCCCCATATTACATGGGAGCACTCAAATAATAGTAAAAGGGACCGAATGTTCGCAAAACAACGTGTCCACACCTCCAACGACCTCCGCGTCCCGAACATAAATATATCCCGCCACTTCGGTCGTGATCTCAAAAAAAAAATACACCACTCCGTTGAGCGTTGATCCGTAAAACTTTTGCAATCATACGAACAAACAAGCTGTATGTGAGCTAGACTACAGGATCTCTCCTGTATAGTCAATTGCGTAATATTTTACTGTTATCTGTATGAATATATTTAAAAAGTATACACTATATATATTTAAGGTTGTATTTTGAGAATCTTTGGACTCTAAAAGCATTAAACGTGTACCAGTAATGTGATTTAGGCTCGAGGACGAACGTGCCAAGTTAATCTTACGTTCAGTCCCCCGGGTGTCATTTCCTTTGACCACACCGGGGCACGTGATTTTAGTATGCTTTAAAAATATATAAAATCACCATAACCATAAATATATATACTAGCTTATTCCCTCCCGCTTCGCTGGGCACACTATTAATTTGGATGTGAACTAAGGTTGCTATAGTAACCATTGTCATATTATCCGTTGTCATCGTAACCGTTGCTATGGTAACCGCGTTAATTGTATATCTCCTACATGTTTAAAACTTTGCGAAATGTAAAAAGATGAAATCCGTTGTAATAGGAATTCCGTAAAATCCGTTCTTAGTGGACGTCTACGTCACAAAAGAAGTAACTATGTAAAACTTTAACTTAATCGGACAGATAGTATCGGAGATTTCGTGATGAGCCAGTGAGTGGTGAATCGCTTATATATATATATATAAGCGATTCACCACTCACTATATATATATATATATATATATATATATAAATTTAACGTCAATGTCAGTGACCTGTCTCCAATATCATATGATTGATAAAGTTATAACACGTAACACGTTATGTATGAAGGTTTTTGTAATAATGTCAAAGGTCCTTTGTCGGACACATGTTCTCATCTTACCGACAAAGGCAATGTCACCGGAGCCTGATATTAATCGTATGTTTACCTCTAACAAGGCTTTTAAATTACCGCCATACTTCATCGAGCGTTCTAAAGTTTCAGAGCAATAACGTAAAATGACACCTTTGTTATAAGTGCCGTTATACTTGGAAATATTTTGATATTAATATCCGAAATATTTGTCCTATATATAACATTTTATATAAAGTATATTTCTTTATATATAATATACAGTAATTAATAATTATGTTACTTAAATTTTAACGGCCATGTTGTTGTTATAGTTTTTTATTTATTTTTCAGATCAGCTGTTACAATAATTATTGTATTTGAGGCTAATATTTGGATAAACAAATTTTATAGCGAATACATGATTTTTTTTTTGTGTACCTTATCTTTATATGGACACGAAAGATAAAATATGTGTATACGAGTTATTAGGCAAATATATATTTTCTTATCTCATTGACGCCTCTTATTACTTGGCCTAGAGCGATCGTTCCATCAACATTGAAGGACCGGCCCTTATTAAGTCAATAAGAATCGAACAAATAAATGAAAATGGAAATAAAATAAAACTTAATACTAAATAAGTGCAAAAAAAAGTTTATAAAGTACGACTGAATTAACAATTAACAAGTCCGAGTGCAATAAGATAACTTAAATTTTAAGTAATTCGGAAGGAGGAGTCCCCACCGCAATTCAATACCACCTGAAAGGACGGACGGCTCATGAATATTCTAATAATGCTTTTAGTTAAAGTTTATTGAAAAGAAATTTCAGAGACATTTTAACGGATATGCAGATGTTACATCTTATTTAGATACTTGTCTTCGAAATTTAACTATTTTGATGGCAATGAAGTAAGGGATTTAATGGAATAATTAAAAAAAAGTCAATAATATGACTTAATAGTTATTTTTTTTAACACTAAACCTACCGATAATTCTTGTATACCTGTCCCTACCGCACGCAGTCAAATAGACCGGTAATTAAAAGTTATTTTATTATATAACGCAGGTAATAATGGAAATAACTAAAAGTAAAGAGCGAAGAAAATATTATATGCATATTTTAAGAATTGTCATGTAGTTTGATAACGATATTATAACGTTTAAAAATGTGTAAGTTTTACAAAACTTGTAAAAACGGTCAATTTGACTGGTACTTGGTAGGTTTAGTGTTAATAATCGATTCATTGAGGACTTTCTTTGTTTCTTAAGGTTTAATTTAAAAGAAAAAACAGGAAAATTAGAATGTATAAGAGATTTTTTTCTTTAAGTATGCTAATGTTCCGTTTTCGGAACATCCCTGTACTTAATTAATTAACATATTTTAAGGATATTGTAATTAGTATTAATAAAATGTACAGAAATAAAGAATGAGTAGATAAATATAAAAAATAAATGAGAAAAATAAGTTATTTTATTCCTATAAACTTTTTAAGAAATGAAATTATTATTCGATGATTTATTTTATGGTATAATACATACATACATACAAATATATATACATATATATAAGTTATAATTACGGCGACTGTCCGTAAGATGTTCTAATTGTGTCTGGAGGGTCTTCAAACGTGCTCAATCTCTCGTCAGAAATAATATGAATTGTCTTTAGTATAGTTCTCAAAATACACAAATGACAGTCATTATTTATACTTAATATTATATTTGTATAATAATTCTTTTCCAATGATATTTTTTTAGCTCTTACATTTTCAAATTGTAACCGCCATATTGGATCAGTTTTTTTTTAATGAAAAACCAAGATTGTATTCCTAATCATCATGTGCTAGTCAAATTGTATCCGCCATCTTGAATAGTAAAAATCCAACACCGATGTTTTGGCCGCCATATTGAATTTTAGTATATTTAAAAAAAATACTAAAATTCACAGCCATATTTGACAAGTGAATCTGGCAGCCATATTTGGTCAGCCATGATGTTTAATGAAAAACTCGAATTCTGAAAAAAACTTCAAGATCTTCCCATCAACTACCTATAAACCTTAAACTAAACCAGTGTTGGTAAGTATGAATTCATTAGTTAAAAAATGATATATATATATATATATATATATATTAATATTAATTAAAATTAATATATATATATATATATATTAATATTAATTAAAATTAACGTTATCTTTTCTATTAGTTCTTATCACGATATATTTACATTTTAATAATATTAGATATCTCAGTATCAAAGCCTTTGTGAATTGGGCATCCATGTTGAAAAACTAACGAGCTGATGTATCCTGTTAGTTAGTTTGATGACAAATTAACTAACTAACTAACTGACAATACCTACGTTATGTACGACTTCATTAAAATTTATAACCGTAGACATATATACATGTTGTTATTTCCCGTACCATTATTTATACTTATAAAGAGAAAACGATTGTATGTTTGTATGTTTGTAACCTCATAAACTATAGATCGATTAAAAAAAATACATATTATCAGCAAATAACATAGGCCAGTATTTATACTTATACGATGGAATCGGGACCTATACAGATAAAATCAGAATAGAAGAAGGGTACCCACCCAAAAAGAAATTAACACTAGACCTACCGACAATTCTTGTATACCTGTTCCTACCGCACGCCGTCAAATTAACCGATAATTAAAAGTTATTTTATTATATAACGCAGCTAATAATGGAAATAACTAAAAGTAAAGAGTGAAGAAAATATTATATGCATATTATAAGAATTGTAATGTATTTTGATAACGATATTATAACGTTTAAAAATGTGTAAGTTTTACAAAAGTTTTAGAACGGTCAATTTGACCGGTACTAGTAGGTTTAGTGTTAAAATCCTAATCTGAAGATTATGAATTCTAAAAGATAGCATATTAAGTAAAGATACCGTTCATGTGAGAATAATAAGCAAAATTTTTAACCACAACACAATTCGGACACTTCTACGTATTTCTACGTATGACTTGCGAGATATTTGACCAAATATTAATTATCACGTCAATATTATTATACTCACAATATGTTAGATTTGTTATGTCATGGAGGGGTCCATGCTAAAACTATTTGTCCATTATAAACGGACACCCATTGCTACACAATAGTATGATTAATATTGGAAGTTTATAAACATGTTTAATTGTCTATAAACATTTTTAGACATGTCTTTCGTCTATTCTATATCTATTTAGAGATACGTTTGTGAAACAGTTATCACAATAAAGAAATACTCTGGAGTTTGTTGTGTTATTCTTCTCAGAGTATTGATTCAAAGTTGAAGAGAAATTACAGTTCCAATCATGTAAATCATATATATATATATACATATATATACTAGCTTATTCCCTTCCCCTTCGCTGGGCACACTATTAATTTGGATGTGAACTTAGGTTGCTATGGTAACCTTTGTCATATTATCCGTTGTCATCGTAATCGTTGCTATAGTAACCGTTGCTATAGTAACTCTTACTCCCACGTTAAGTGTATAGCTCCTACAGGTTTAGAACTTGGCAAAATGATAGGAATTCTGTAAAATCCGTTCTTAGTGGACGTCTACGTCACAAAAATAGTACCTATGTAAAATTTTAAGTTATAGTGGAGCGCCTGGGGGTTTTCACCTCGGATTAGAGTTATAGTGAATGAATTAATACGATCGATGTGGGATATTGTTTCTTAAACTATAAATTGCAATGTTTGCCCAAAATTTTTTTGTGCACTCCATTTTTGCATTGTTTAAACAAATTATTATAAAAAATTAATATTTGACCATATATTTTCACTTTAAATAGTAATTTCTTTTATTTATATGTTAAATCTTATCTGAATAGACATATAGAAACATTTTTCAAAGATACCTGTGTATATATATATCGCAGTAGGGATCTCGATCTCAGCTGCTATGTACAATAGAATTTCTCGGCTAGTTTAGTTGCGAGTAACAAGTGTTCTGTGAATATTGTGCTTCTATAACAGTGAAAATTTGGGTTTTTAGTGAAAAAAATTTCTATATTTTTGTACTGGAAGGTAATTAAATAATAAATAAATCGAAAATTAAAGATCAGTTTCAATAAAAAAAAATATATGGTAATAATTAGGGCCAGGAAGTTGGCATTTCTTCATTGTTCAAATTTGAGGTTAAACATATGAATGCTCATTTGAAAGACTGCGAGATTCCTGGCCCTAATAATAATGAATCAAATGCAATTAATTAATTACTAATTGTTTTTTATTAGATTTCGAACAATGGATAAACCAACGGCATAGCTGCATAATATGTATACACCTGGGTTCATCTTCCGAAACAAATTCAAGTTTAGGTGAAATAATAAAAATTAGTAGAGGAATAACCTCTTTACAAGCTGCTTCAACTGAACGACAAGATGGATTGTTACCTCACCTACAAACTGAATTTGTTTATGCTCATTCAAGTTGTCGACAAAAATATATTAATAAAAAGTATATTGGAATGTATAAAAATAAGGTCCGTAAAAATCTCTCATTATCGCCTCCGAAAAAAAAACTTCGAAGTAGCACTAGTGAGTTTCAATAACTTCAATTGGGAAAAAAACTGTTTTCTTTGCGGTCAAGAAGCTGATAAAACAAAAAAGCAAAATTAAATAAAGCTCGGCGTAGGCAAATTTCATACATCAACACTCCAACTTTAAATGAATCCATCATGAATTTTATAGCCGTCCAGAAAACTGATTATTATCGAGATATCCATAAAAGGATTTCTGGTATAACCGACTTACAGACACTTGCAGCAAAATATCATTCGGATTGTTATAATTTGCTGAAAAATTCAATTCACGTTAGTAATGTTGAAAAGAAAATTAATCCGAGAATTTCGATGGTAGATGCAGCAATGGAGCAAATATACAAGTACATAAAAGAGAATGATGATTGTCAATTTACCATGCAAGAGTTGAAAAACGTCATCACTACAGAGCATACCCCGGAGGAAAAAACTATTAAGAAACAACAAATACAACGCTTTCACGGTGATATTATCATTTCAACTAGATTTGGGTCTAATATCATTAAATGTTTTTAAAAAAATTACCATGATGTATTAACAGAGAATTGGTACAATCAAAAAATATAATAGTAAAGAAGAAGAAGAATTTCATATTCTGAAAGCGGTGAGCGAAATTATTCGAAGAGATATAAGAGCCCAAGTGTACGATAATGAAAATTATACGCCAAGTGACAAAATGATTCAAGAAGTTGATGAATCAATTCCAAAATCTTAAATTTTTTTACAATCTGAAATAATATTAAAAGATAAGAAAAATAATGCAGAAACAATTCCGAGATATGAGAAGAAATGTAAATCGATAGCGCATGCAATCATATCAGCTGTACGACCAAGATCTTTTTTATCGCCACTTCATATTACTTTGGCTGTGATGTTTCATAGGAAATTTGGCTCTAAAAAGTAATAAATATATGTCATTCTTTAGGCTTCTGTGCTTCGTACAAAGAGGTTACGTTATACGAAGCTTCATCAACTTTTACAGCTCCTCCAGATCCTCCTACTACCTACTCCGGTATATATACACAGGTATCTTTGAAAAATGTTGCTATATGTCTACTCAGGTAAGATTTAACATATAAATTATTAAAAATTACTGTTTAAAGTTAAAATATATGGTCCAACATTAATTTTTTATAATAATTTGTTTAAACAATAAAAAAATGGAGCGCACAAAAAAATTTTGGGTAAACATTGCAATTTATGGTTTAAAAAACAATATCCCACATCGATCATATTAACTCATTCACTATAACTCTAATCCGAGGTTTTACGCTTTTGAATGCTCTAGGCACTCCACTATAATCGGACAGATAGTTTCGGGGATTTCGTGATGAGTCAGTGAGTGGTAAATCGCATATATATATATATATATATATGTCGTCATATAAAAATGCATATACCGTTCCACGGTATGAATAACTAATCTCACTAACGACCGACGTCATCTGTCCGTAATTACGGGACGTCCGTAAAAACTCTTAATTGTTTTCACTCTCACGTAATATATATTAATGATGAATAAAAGTGGTAATGAGATTTTAAATACATGTAAACGAAATGGGGGGAAGTTATATAAATATTACGCACGTAAAACTAGATGCATGTAAATAAAATTGAACTGTCCGTTTGTAATTCCGAATTAACAGCTTTTCATTAAATGCATATGAAATTATATACGGTAGGTACTTAAATAAAAAAAAATACATAAAAATTTTCTGTGTGTTTGTTTGTTTCGGCTAGTCTCTGAAATGGTTGGATGGATTTTAACAACTCTCTGGCTGATAGATATGGAATAACTTAGGCTACTTTTTATTTAACAAAACATATTCCTCGCGTTCAAAGTTTGTTTTAAATAAAGCTTACCAAAGTTATTCCTTCTAACATCAGCTATCCTCCAGTGAAAATCCTGATAAAATTTGTCCAGCCGTTTCAGACACTTCAATTTAATTTGCATGTATAGATAATTTATATTAACACATGAATAGAATAATCGCTTAGCTTTGTTGTCTATAGTTATAGTTACATAGATGTAACTTCCGAGCTAGTGGTTCTTATTCTTGTTTATATAAACGATACATATTCTGCCTCAAAGCGAAACGCAAAAACCCTGATCCTGCTTTAATAGTGTACTTTACTTGTGATACGTGTTTATAGCTCGTGTTAGTGATGCGACGAATACCGTTTATACGCATACGAATACATTGCAATTTAAAGGATACGAATCTAAATAAGAATACTCCGATATGTAGTTTACTCTTATTAGTTAGACGAATACCGTTTTTACGCATACGTACATATCAATTAAAAAGGATACGAATATAAATAAGAATACTCCGATATGTAGTTTGCTTGTTATACGTGTTTAAAGCCAAATTATTAGACGAATACCGTTTAAACGCATACGAATACATATTCCACAATAAAAAAGAATACGAATACCAAAATAATATTTTTATAATGTATTCATACATTTGGAAAGAAAATAAATATGACATTTAGACATATTTTTTTGTTATTACTGCCCAAATCGTTTCTTCAGAAAATCCGGATTAGGTTCTCATGAAAAAATGTATTTCATACTTATCGCGGCTGACCGGACATTTAACAACAATGCCCGGACCTTTGGGAGATTGTGCAGAACGGATTTAGAATGTACCTTTATAATGAATTCAGGTGAATGAAAAACGGAATTTATTATGCTGACTCATCACACATCACTCAGGAGTGATGAGGTTATGAAATAGATATTTAACTGCTTATATTATGCAGTAAATAAATTTATTAGTTCCGACATGTTGTTAGCGACTTTGTCCATATTTGGAACATGATTACAGTATTTTAGTTTTTATATTATATGTATAGATGTAGTATAATTTTATATAGCCTATAATCTTTCTTAATAAATGAGCTATCTATATATGAAAAGTTTTATCAATCCGGCTTAAACTGCCAGAGGTATGAGCGTGCATACACACTCTTCGGTTTTATTACATTAAGCTTTGAAAAAACGATAACAAATAAATCATTCCTTGTTTTATTATCTATATTACTATATACATATATTTGTTTTGTCTGTATATTGGATTTTTTTTTATTTTATGTAAAACAATAGTCTTAATGTTTTTTTTTTGGTGTTTGAATCTCTGTTTGCATATTTTTCTATACATGTTTTACTAATAATGAAAAAAATATATACATACATACTAAGAAAATATCATTGCAATATAAGACATATAAACTATAATATTTAGTTAAAATAATTTATATATCTAAAGATTAAACCTTATTTACTTTTAGATTAATTCCTTATCAAATATATGAACTATATATATATAAAGTTAAACTAACAAACTGAACGTGGAAGTGTAACGGACGCGTTCCGATATCGACTCGCTAGCCTTTGTCAACCCTTGGAGAGAAATTATTACTGTGATATACATTTTATTAACTAGTTATAAAACCGGCTTCGCTCGGTTGAAATGTGATTGATAATTAATTACAAAATGTAGATTATAATTCAAGGAATATATTATTATTTGAACAGTGACTTCGCTGATACGTGTGAATCTTAACGAACTCAAGATGGCGGAGTGTCAGTGACGTTTCGCGAGTGTCCAATATGGCGACTGTTATCTGACAGCAACATTAGAATTTAACAAAATACTCGATAAACAGAATTTTGCGGATATATGTCGTTTTTCAAAATCTTTTTTTTATATTTTATTAATCAGGTAAGGTTTCAATCGGGTCTAATTAAATAAAATTATAATATAAATATGTTGAGATTTGTGTAAAAAAAAATATGTATTCTATCTTAAACTTTTAGTATGAACATATATTTTTTCAACTATTACTACAATGTCACTACCACAGACAGTCATAAAGACGCTTAATATTAAAATCATAAAATAACAAGTATTTCTCAGCTTTAAAACTAATATACTTCCAAAAGAATAGTTCCTGAAAAATATCGTAGCATTAAAAATAAAACTACGTCAAAGTTACATTTTTATTGAGGCATAAATCAACATTGTTCTCGTTTATACCGCAATCTCTTACCTCTTACCTCATTTTAATAAACTAAACA
Organism: Melinaea marsaeus rileyi; assembly: GCA_918358865.1. Lineage (NCBI taxonomy): Eukaryota > Metazoa > Arthropoda > Insecta > Lepidoptera > Nymphalidae > Melinaea > Melinaea marsaeus. The sequence continues at coordinate 6,416,660 of OU911093.1, read as the reverse complement.
ATAGAAATATCACATTCAGAGATAATATGCGGAAAGTTTATTGTACAACATAATAATTCATAACGAGATAGCTTTAACGTTTACCCGCTTGATACGATGAAGCGATGAGACTTTCATAGTGTAGTAATGCACACACTCACACAAACACAAACACACACACACACACACACACACACTTACAAACATACATACACAATTTGTAATTCTAACTTAAATCATAATATTAAATGTATCAATTAAGTCCATAGTATATTAGTATATGTATACTTAGGCATTTTATACAAGGAGGCGTCGCTGCTACAATACGGGTTTAACAACGGAGGCTTCATTTTTTGTTCCTAATCCATCCTGTATAATTTAATTATAATTTTGGTTGATCAATATTATTTTCTTCCTACATATTGCGATATTCGTTGTATTAATAACAATATCAACCCCAATAACACGAATGTAAATCATGACATCCATCTCACATTACATCAACAGTTTGGAAAGAGCAATCTCTCAGTGCGTAATCTCTTAGGATTTTCTGGAGAACTTACCTCCGCGCACCCTAGATGCAGTGCACTCTTTGTTTTTTAAAAACCCTGCACCTCGGAGATAAGGTGTAACCCTCCGTCAGTGGCGAGAGATTTAAATTTCAATGCGTAAATCCACACGATAAAATTTTTACTCCACCAAAGCGAGAGATGCTTGAAATTTAGAAAAAATACATACTAAATCGTAATTCTCTTTCAACTATCAAAAAAAAAGCGAAACTCTTATACCCATTACGTTTCAAGTTTTGACGGTATACCCACGTCACCCCTCAGTGTTGTTTGTTTGTCACTTCACAATAACCACCGCAAAAACACAACAATCCATTATGAAAAGAACAATCGTTCATCAAAGGTTTGGAGCGACTTTAAAAAAACAAAACAATATCAATCTATATAATAATATAAATAAAATTGATGTGTCCTTTTGTATTTCTAAATTAATAGCGTTTCATTAATTCATATGAAAATATACAAAAATAATATTTTTTTTATTTTTTCTCTATGTTTAATCCGGCTTATCTCTGAAACGGCTGGACCTATTTTAAATAAACTTTCACTGGCTGATAGCTGATGTAATAAGGAGTAACTTTTATTAAAACAAAAAAATATTCAGCGCGAATGAAGTCGTGAGCAGAGCTAGTATCCAAATAAAGACGTGATTGAAATTAAATTTCAAAATCAAAGCCGTCATAGCATGATAATAATTTAAAGTTGGCAATGAATAGGAGATTTATTACCCATTTCCCGGCATCGGGGGTCGCAATTAAAATGGTCAGACGGGATTATCATATTCGTATGGTAATAGCCGATGATTGAATCGCGTATGTGTTATATAAATCGTACGTTTGTTTGACTTTCCGTAACTCGACCGCGTATTGAATAGATAATTGATGTTTTACGGCATCCCTGTGAAATGTTCCGGTTAGTTCCGGACGCATAACCAAACCATAGTAAAATTTCAAACTATTATCACCAATCAGTTATTCCATTTCAAACTCGTGTTTAAAATATCTCAAGACGTAAATATGTCTTAAATTTATCGTATTAATAATTGGGGCACGTTGTTAAGGCTGTAGGGGTACCTTTACAAGATAAATAACCATTAGTTAATCCAAGGGCAGACCCGCAATAATTCAGAGCAGCAATAACGCTCATAGCCCAAACGCTTTAATGAAATAAAATTTGCATATTATTGAGATTTATGATTCCTAAATATTTGGCATCGAATAACAATGATACTGATAAACGCAGATTTAAGATATTTGGATAATTCTATTATATCTTATATATTATAAAAAAATACTGATAAACAAAAAAGTATGCATCGGAGGGCATGTATGAAGAGGTTGATGTCTGTAGCCGAGGCGAAAGAGGTATGCAGAGATCGTAGCGTTTGGCGCTCCGTCGTCTCTGGCTACCCCGCAAGGGATATGGCGTGAAGATAAATAAATAAATAAATAAATAGCAAAAAAGTATATGAAATTATTCCTTAATTAAAATAATAAATACCAAGAAATTTTAGTAGAATATTAAAATGCAAGCCCTCAACCGCTATTTCTTTTTAAAACTTTGTCTCCAAGTAATGAACCAATTTAAGTCTCAAAAACCGAAAAGCCACTCACTTCCAATTTAAATCCTCTGAAGCTAAACAAACAGACAAATAGGGAAACCTTGGATCCCCTCATCAGATGTTATAAGATTTGCATCTTCCAGGGATTGAAATTTGGACTTAATCGTTAGGGAAGAGACTTTGATATCTGAGAACAATGTAGGGATTTAATATCTCAAGATTTTAAGATGTCATATTAATGATATTTATAACTGTCTAATAATAAACTGATATATACATATATATATATATATATATATATATTTGTGTCTGTTTGTAATTCAAAATTAACAAGTTTTCGCTAAATGCATATGAAGGTATACATACATACATAAAACAATTTTAAAAATTTTTTCTCTGTCTGTTTGGTCCGGCAAATCTCTAAAACGGATGGACCGTTTTTAACAGTACTTTCAATGACGGATAGCTGATGATATAAGTAACTTGACTACTTTTATTTTATAAAACGTATAACCGCAACCGAAGGCGCGGGCACAGCTTGTATAATAAAATATTGCAATACATATTGGTCCTTAATGCTAATTTCTCTGAGGGTTTATAAATCTCGTTAACCTAAGTGGTCTAAAGCTGAACGAACCCTAATCACATTAGGGCAAAGCTGCTTGCCTTGATTTGGTAAAACTTTTCAGGCTTAATTAAGTTTATTTTACGACTACTTTTGTTAATAATGCAAAGTATATACAAATATTTATTTATTGCCATTTATTGGTATAGTAACATACGAGCTGTTGTCAGCGACTTCGCTCGCGCTTATTTAGACAATGGTTAGCAATTTCTAACTTTACCGACTATAAAAGATTTATCTTTTATCTTACCTTTACCTTCTTTTTTTTACCTCACCCGATCTCACTACAAAAGTAGCCTAACTTTTTACTTATAACATCAGCTATCTACCAGTGAAAATACTGTCAAAATCGCTCAGGCTGTTTCAGAGATTACCCGAAACAAAAGAACACAGAAAAAAAATAGTTTTTTTACATGTAAGTACCGTACTTTGCACTGTTTTTTCTATATATAAGTATATACTTTCATATGCATTTAATGAAAAGCTGATAATATAGAATTAGAAACTGACACATCAATTTATTTATATGTATATATAAAATATAGTATATTGTTTATATCTGTACATTTTTATTTAAAAAACATTACTAACATATCCTATATAGTGCTGTGGTTTTTAAGAGCGGATTCAATTGTTCGTAAAATCGAAAATTATGACCGACTCCCGTGAAACTGTCCGACGCACACATGGTATTTACCATTTTAACGCCCCGCAGCCTCTATGAATATGAATGGATGGCTTTTAGATCTAATGTTAATATTTTAAATAGTATTTGCATAATACACGTGTAATATATAACGTCAAATAAATTAAAAAAGTGATCTTTGTATGTCACATATAACTAGGGGCGCCAACAGACCCTCAATTTCGTCTCGCTGCGCTCGCGAAATCTTTTTGATTGCAAAATTTCATAATTTTCCGTCAAGTAGTTTTCGAGCCTACTGGAGACAAAGAATGTGAAAAAGTCTCCAATAAAACGCTCCGCTAGCTACGCTCGCTTCGCTCAATAAATCTGTAACTAATTGCTGTCTGTACTACATATGTCTTTAGTAACGAAAACAAAGATTTTTAGATTTTTTATCTGTCTTTGCATATGTAAGCTCTAATCTCTAAAACGGCTTATCCGATTTGGATACAGTTTTCACGGATATGTTGTGGCTAACATTATTTACGATTCAGTATTAGTTTTATTTAAATCGGTCAAGAAATAAAAAAGTTGTGTCAATTTAAATTACAACTATACTATAACAATTTTTTAATACATCTTTACTATTAAATCAAACTTTGTAACCTGTCAAAAAAATACGCACATAGTTGCGGGCACAGCTAGTTTAAATTCCTGTACAAATCTTTTTGTAATACTCTTGGAATTTCAACTATTAATCCTTTGACACAGCAATACAGCTAACGCCTTTCTTTGCCTTAAAATATGTGCTACGGCATTTACAAATTCTTAAATATCAAGCTCAAAGTCATCCAAATGCTTAATTGGGCTATTACACTATTGTTCTATCGGCACCCTTCCAAATCACTAGGGTATAACTCATACAGACCCCTAAGAAAGATCCTCCTTTCATTGAGAATTTAATTTCATTTCCACCCCTCAAAAGAATGACCAAATGACTTAGCGCTCTTAAGATTGAGGCTTTAAAAAGGCTGTGTATTGTGCATTAAAGGTCTTTATTAAATAAACTTTTGGTTTATGAATAAAAATGTATTGTATTTGGATCTTTAAAGAAATCCTAGCAATATATGAATCTTATATAAAAGTTCAAAGTCATATTTTCATACACAGTGTATGAAAGTCTGGGATAGAAGCTATTCAGTTGGAACGTTTATTTAGGATTCATAACTTTCAATAGTTATTTTTTCATGGAAGAACTTTTTATTATATAGTTTTGAATATAATATATAACATAAAGGTTTATTAAACCACAGATTATTAAGACACAGTATCAAAACTTGTTTAAGATCAAGTGCCTATAAGATTTAGTTTGATTCAACTTCAATATATCCAACTTATTCTAATCCAATATCCTATTAATTTAATAGAAACTTTGAACTCGCAATCCTCATGTTACAGGTGAAGTTGTATCTTGGATATACAGTATATTAACTATGTTGGAGTTAAATTAAAACTTTGTAATATTAACAAAGTACTAAACTTTCAGTCGACTAAGTATTAACTGGTACTCAGTACTGATACATCGATACTGAGTAATTTAGAGTTTTTTTATGTAAGAGGAGGTGAAACGAGGGTGCTTGTCACAGATACGTGTTCTTCGCCGTCCATGAACTCCTGCAACATCCGAGGATTCGCAATAACGCTGCCAGCATTGGAGAAGTATACGCTTTTTTTGAAGGTAAGATCCAGAATTACCGCCGAAGGGAGTTCATTTCATATCTGAGTGGTAAGTGGTCCTTGGTCCAGTCATCCGCAGGTCCATGAAAATCTCACAGTGAAAGATCGCCAGACTTCCAGGTGATACGGATTGCATTACAGGCCATTACGTGTTGTGCAGTGATGAAATTGGGCGGTAGGCATCGGATCGAATAACTCTTCGGTATACTACCCACTGTAAATGCGATAAAAGAAGCAAAGAAAAGCCACACCTCTACACAAAGCAAGAGTTCGCAGGGCACCAGCTTCCCGACAATCCGAGCAGCTTTTCGTTGTACGCGGTCAAAGGGTAGAAACTGATATTCGGGCGATTTGGACCAGAGAGGAGAACAGTAGTCTATGTGTGGTGGGTCTTGTGTCTTTTAGATCGCAAGTCTACTGAAATACTCTACTACTGCCTTGTTTTATTGATGATTCCCAATTTCATCGATGCTAATTTGGCATTGCTCTCCAAATGAACACGAAACTGACAATCGAAATGTCGGGGCCTAGTATGCTGATACTTGGTCAGGCATTGAGAGTGCTGTCGAAGAGGTTTAGTTCACCCCTTTCTGTAATCTTCCCCTGGGAGGTCTCTATAGAAGATACTATTTTTTACGACATTCGTTGACGTTTTCAGAAAGGAGCTCTGCGTGGCCGGAATATACTGCATCAACACTGCTGTCATTCGCATAAAAATGTATGTTGGTAATATCCAACATAGCATTGATGTGCAGGAAGAACAGAATTTGGGATAGCACGCCGCCTTGGGGTACACCAGCATTCACGAGCCTGTGATCCGAGCAAAAACCGTCGAGAAAGACCTGTATGCTACTAGAAATGAGAAAGCTCGTGATCCATTCACATAAAGAATAATTTTCAATCACACATCCCGCTCCACTCTAAATTTCGCTCTTTTGCAACATCTGGGAATTTCATTCTAATCTAAACCGTCCACTATTACCACATACCCCGGGTATAAACCCTGTGCTAGCTAAGATTGAGATATCTGCTTCTCCGTCAAAAATAACAAGCCCCGCTGAGGCGTCTGAAGGTAATAGTGGATGGTTTAGGTTAGAATGAAATTCCCAGATGTTGCAAAAGAGCAAAATTTAGAGTGGAGCAGGATGCCGCTTTTTGCCGTGGTTTGTGCTCAGAAAACACAAAACGCGATTATTTGACCCCAGATACGATGACAATAACCTCTATATAAGCTATATATTTTACTAAAATAATCTTAAACAGTCAATCTTTTTAAACATTACAAAAACTTTCGTATTAATATAACATTGAAAACTAATTTGTTAAGAAAGCATACATATCGAAAAGAACCAATGTCAATTGAATTAAACTCCTCAGAATATTCCACAACAAGTTCCAATGTAATCTAAGCACTACGAGTACATACATATACTTAATCCAATCTAATCCAGTCTGTACACTAACACATTCAGATATCTTAGACTCGCATCACAATACCCAATTTCAATCTCCGCGAGACTAATCCAATCGAAGGCACAATAAGATCAAATTGCTTAGAGCTAACAGCACGTTATTGCCACTAAATCTTTCACTTCTGTATACTCAATGAAAACACCCGGAGGCTTTAGGCCTTTTAGTTACAGAATGCTTTTCGGAAACAAATATTTATCTTATTCTATTGCTCTGTTAACACATTCAATGTATATGTTACAAATATACTGATATTTTATTCTGTTCATCTTGATAGTTTTTGTTTCGATTTCTAACTCTTATTATAATTTTGCCTAGCCTAGGCAGCCTAGTTAATCTTCTATATATTTTCCTAGGTTATAAGAAATGCTCAGTCCTGAAGTTCAGTAACTTAGGACCTATTTAGAGCTCACTTCTTTTGCCGTTGATGTCAACAACCAAGTTATACATATAAATAAAATTGAAATATGTTTGTAATTCTAAATTACTAGTTTTTACTAAATGTATATTAAAGAATATACTATTAATACTTATATAAAAAAAAATCTCTGTTTGTTTGTTCAATTTTAACTTTCACATGCGGATAACTAACGTTATAAGGAGTAACATACGCTACCTTTATTTAAAAAAACATAATCCCCACAAAAGAAGTCAGAGGCAAAGCTAGTATATGACAATAATAATCTTGACTCTCGTTTCATTTGTTTTTTTGAACATTACTACACTTTTAGTTACTAAATAATATATATGTATGATATGAAAAAAAATATAAATAACTGTTAAGTATATTATAAATATTTTAGTTACATTTACTTATGATTTTGAATCAACCTGTGAATTGGATTCATTGAAATAAGTAAATATTTTTGATTTTTTAGGACCATTTATATTTTATCTTTACTTGTTAATATCAAATATATTACATTTGTTATCAGTTATGCAACAGTACATATTATATAACAAATATATTACATATGTTATTCAACAGTACATATTATATTTAATTATAAAACTATTAATTAAAATAACCACAAAATCTGATTTATATAATTGCATTCATATTATATTATATATAAAGAGTATTATTAATCAAATTCCAATTTTTTTTTACATCCCTAATACAATATTTAAATAACATTTAAGCCCAGGTGTCTTCACCGACCACATCAACTAATAAATTTTGAACCAACGCTCATTCCAATCACGTAACACTGAATTTGTCATATTGGATTTTGGAACCGGTCGCCAGTCATACGTCCTCCCCCCTACGTCCCCCCTGACACGATGTGAAAATGAAAACATGTATATTTTTTTTGTTAGGTTAAAGGAAATTAAACTCAATACACCATGTGTTAGGGTCCATTTTGCAAGTTAACTTAGATTCTGTTAAAAAAATTTCGATAATAGAAACGAGTTTGTTTTCGTAACTTACATGAACAAAGTTTTGAAATGAAATGAAAAATTATATTACGTTGTCACATTTTGTTTTAACATTTGTTTGAATAATTTGACATTCTTAGTATTTTTCGTCGCAAAGATAAATATATATGTATATCTTTAAAGATAAAAGTATTTCTTTTCTTATTATGATGATATTGAATTATACATTTAGAAGAGTTTGAGATCTTTTTTTAACTTTTATGACAGAAAAAGAAAAAAATCCCACCCTTTTAAGTAACATATCTTTGTTAATCTTAACTAAGATAAGAATTTATTTATTAAAAAAAAAAAACGAAAAATTTCAAATCTCGGTACAAGGTCAACGAACTTTACATTTAACCCAAACAAATCGAAAAAGTACAGAAAACTTATGTTAAAAAAATCGATAGAAACCGGTGTAGCGTTTTTTCAATGGTTATTATAAAACATGTTGTAAATTGTGGATTCTCTCATAAAACGATGACACAGACAATTTTACCCTCCAGAGAATAACTTGCATCTGGTGCTACCGTTTACCGTATCCACAAAAAATATACTAACGATACAGACAAACTAACACACATTGAATATATAAACATCCATCAGCAATATTATATCCAAATAAAAGATAAATATATATATATATATATATATATATATATATATATATATATATATATATATATATATATATATATATATATATATATATATATATATATATATATATATATATATATATATAAAAGATAAATCCAAAGATATTTTAAACTCAATCAAGAAAAATCAAAATGCGGAAAATAGGAGGGTCTCAAACCGAGGGTTAAACTCGTATTATCGATTCGTTTTTATGAGTTCTGCTGACATTTTGATTCCTTAACATACGCACAAACCTGTTTTGCTTCATTTGATATATCGAATGTGGTATTAGTATAAATAAATTTATCTTTCAGACCCCTAAACGGTTTTAAGGAGGATCTATCTTTTTTTATACAAACTAAATATCAATAATAATACATTTTTATATCAAAGAGATATGTGTAGTAGTGTTTAAATAAGCTCTTGTGTTTATCAAAAGCAAACCCTTTGTGTGTTGTAATTAAAATATTCTAGTATATTTTTTTAAAAACCGCTACTCATATGACAATAGAGATGACGTGCTCACTGCGGTTGCAAATGAGCTGGCGTTAAATATTGTAGTCCTTCGATCAGTCGACCGACCAGTCGAGCGATCGATCGACCGACCGATCGAGCGATACATCGCAAGTGCAAGTGCATTCGGTAAACAAGTTACGTGATCCGCCCCAATACTCATTATTAGGGTATTTCTTCACCCTTGATAAATTCTTGTCGTGAAGGAGGAAGATAACAAGCACATTAACGGAATACCGACATCTGATTAAATCAGAAAAACTGAATTTAATATAGATTTATTTCCAAATCAAAGCGTCCAATTATATTTTATTAATCCCATGAGTGTAATATTAAAAAAAAATCGTATCTCTGTTAATAAGATACATATCTTTCAGATGAATAAATTAAATATTCTTACAATAGTTTTCTAATCTAATCTAAACTAACAGTTAAGGGCCACACGAAAATTATGGTGCTATTAAATAAAGATATAGTATACCGAAAATATCTCATAAAAGATACGAGGATGTTCCTTGGGTCGACCGTCACTGGGGTAGTGGGATCGGTGCCGATATTTCTTTCTTTCCTTCTTTATTGAAATTCTGAGAGCGACAAAGTTTCCGATCGCTCGGGAGGAATTCGAATTGCTAAATGAATGGAGCCCTCCTGATTGATAATATTGGCTCTGTATATATATATATATATATATATATATATAAATCTCGTGTCACGATGTTCGTCTTTACCAATCTTTAAACCCAATAAACAAATTTCAATTGAACTAAAAGATAAAAATAGTATAGTTTTTAATTGTATTTATTTTTTGCGAATTTGATGTTTTTTATACATTTAGGAATTCATTCACTTCTAAGTTCTATAGACATCAAATAGATTGCGGTGTTAATAATAAAATTGTTTGTAAAATAGTTTATAAAGTAGCAGGAAAAGTCGCTAGTATCAATTAGTATAACTTCATAAAGTCGAGTTTACAGTAACATTATTAATATGTACTTTTTTTAATTCACATTAAAATGCGGTTTGTTAATAATTTAATGAAACATGAATTTCATGAATTTTAATGATCAAACTACAAATATTCAACACAATGACTACAAAACCCACAATATGTACTACAATCAAACTTTAAGGCAGTCCCTCGGCATGGGCGAGTCGTGTCCCGTGGGGTACCCTTGAAACCCCATATTGAAATTCTAAAGTGTTCACGACTTACAACCAAGGACTTTATAGTAAGTTCAATAGTTTTTACTAACGAGAGAGTTGTAATACATTTGAAAATCGAATTGATAGTAACGAGAGAGTAGTGATACATTTAAAAATAGAACTAATAATAAAGACAGAGTAGTAATACATTTGAAAATTAAACGGTTAAGTAATACATTTGAAAATCGAACGTTTAATAACCAGAGAGTAGTAATATATTTGAAAATCGAACTGATACTAACGAGAGAGTAGTAATACATTTGAAAAACATTCAAAATATTTTGTTCATAATATCTTCGTTATTCTTTTTTCAAACATTTATTTAAATGTAAATAATTGAAGCGTCTGTTTATAATTCCAAGGTAACAGCTTTTCACTGAATGCATATGAGAATATATACGGTAAAAACAATTTTAAACAGTTTTCTATGTGTATCTGTTTATTCCATCTAATCTCAGAAACGGCTGCACCGATTTTAACAGAATTTTCACTGGCGGATAGCTGATATTATAGAGTAACTTAGACTACTTAAAAACAAATATTCCGCACGAACGAAGTCGCGGGTAAAGCTAGTGCGCAATAAAACCGTCTTTTATTCGAATATATAAAAGAATTATTTAAATCAAATATGGAAAAACGGTAAATCGTGAAGGGATTCAATTTGAAATTAGAACGTGCCTCCATTCGTCCCAGTGACATGTGACACTCGTGGACCAATCAAAAGTCCCCAGCTGGTTCTCTCTTTCCCTAATAATTCCTACGCATTCTTCAATTCATTTTAAAAAAGAAAGAACATATTATATATTTTAAAATCCCCTAAAAATACAAATCATGGACCATGGAATGAAGGTGACTTTAATGTGTAATAAATAAATTAATTTCTCACCTTTAGTTATATTGTTAACTAGTTGTGACCAAGACTTCCTTCGCGTGGAATATATATTTTCAAAACAAGTTGCCTAAATTACTTCTTAGAAGAGCAGCTATCCGTCAGTGAAAGTCCTGTTAAAATCGCTCCAGCCGTTTCAGTGATTAGCCGGAACAAATAAACAGACAAAATAAATTAAAAATATTTTAATATGTAACTACCGTATATACCTTCATAGGCATTTACTGTACTGCACTGAAAAACTGTTATTTTGAAATTACAAACTGACACATCAACTTTATTTTATGTATAGATGATATTTCCCAAAAAAGTCTTAAATTTAATATTCAAATATTTTGTACGAATCGTATAATAAAGTGTCTAACAAACAGAAATATAGCTACGTATATATATATATATATATATATATATATATATATATATATATATATATAATTGTGATATAATTAAAATGATTTGTCCCAAAGAATTGCAATTATTCGGTTATCAAGTAATTAAAAAGTTGGTCGAATTTCAAAATCTGATTCTCCCCTCTCTCGTTTGTCATTAAAGAAATTCTCAAGTAAATTTTGAGTTGAATGTTAAGTGAAGTTATTGTGTCGGTATTGAGGGTCAATTAAATTGAAATATTATCATATAAATCTATCGATAAATTTAATTAAATTTCTTATAGATTTACGTTTTGTTTTATTATTTATAATTTAGTTTACTAAGATAAGAGTGAGGGGGGTGAAAATAGAAAGAGAAGGAAAATGATTCTTGTTCATTAAAACACAGCAAGAAATGTTATAATTTTTACTTTTTCTTTTCTAATTTTGACTGAGTGAAAGAGATGACGAAAGAAAAAAGAAAGAAAAGGAAAATGCTGGCTATTCTCTTACACACGGGAAGAAATGTTATAATGTTTACTTTTTCTTTTCTAATTTTGACAGAGTGAAAGAGATGAAGAAAGAAAGAAAAGGAAAATGATAGCTATTCTCTTACACATCGCAAGAAATGTTATAAAGTTTACTTTTTCTTTTCTAACTTTGACAGAGTGAAAGAGATGTAAACAGAAAGAATCGGAAAATGATTCCTACTCTCTTATAGAGAGCAAGAATCTTAGCTATAATAATTATTTCAAGCTAATCTATAAGAGAGAATAATCTATTATAATTGAGACAATCAGTACAAAGAGCAAATTCATCTAGGCTTCATATGTATTAGTAAATGTAATATATATAAGTAATGTATAAGGTTTAGTAAAGTACTAAATCAAATTTGTCTCTCATGTCAGTTGCGTAACAAAATCTCGTGTTTACAAAAACTTTGTTATTGAATAACCAAAAAAAGCTCAACCTTTTTCCTACCCGTCTCCTATTCCTACCTTAACCCCCAACCCCTTCTTCGGGGGTTCTACACAAAACAATAAACGTTCTGTTTGTCAGGTTTAATAAAATATTTGTAACAAAATATTTTTAGCTTTTTTGTAGTTTTCAATTTACATTATTATACAGACAATAGTATTGTATTATATATATATATATATATATATATATATATATATATATATATATATATATATATAATCCGATAGTTATCCGTCTGTAGATAAAAGTGGATTACGTACGCCTTATTAAGTGTTTAGCTAAACTAAATCTATATCTAACATACTACGACAATGGTGAGAACTAATTGTATCAGACTGACCGCTGCAGTCTGGGACGTGTTTTAACTTAGGAATGAAAGTCATACTAACACTCTTGGTAGGGTTGGCACAAATTAATAAATATAAGAAAATCATATCAAAATTTTAATAAAGTATTCAACAATTAAATAATTGTAATAAAATTTAAAAATAAATTATTTTTTAATTTTGATTTATAAATATTTTGGATACAAAATTATATACATAAATTCAACCGTTATTTAGTTTAAATATTGAGTGATGGGACAAAATTATTAATTTAGTAATAGATGTTATTTATTTAATGTATTTCATATAAACTTAATTCCTATAATATTATTGTAATTCGCCAGTAAATAAAAAAAGGTTACAAAATTTTGCTTCACGTATAAATTTAAAAGTGACAACCCTAGAGTAAACACTAAGTTTTAAATCAATTTGTCTAACCACAGATTACATTCAAACAGTGAGTTTGAAAAACTTCTTCAACAAACTACGAGTAAGTAGCTATCGACGTTGACTGTTCTAATCCAAAACCTTTAAAGTATTAAAACTATACTCAATGAAGGTTTAGAATTATGAGGGTAGTTGATTAAGACCTTCTAAATATATTGGAATTATTCCATTTATAAATAAAACATTCATATAGTATTAACATTTTTAGATGGAGAAGAAAAAATATATAAAAATCCGGTCCGTCTGTTTGTAATTTTCAAACAGGATGCACTATATAAGACCACTTAAACGAACCGTTTACCAAATATATATATGTATATATATATATATATTATTTTGGTTTAAATTATTGACTTAATTGCTCACCCAAAACAAGTAGGCGCTTCAGAAGAAATATTCAATTTACCTGTAACAAAATAAAACAATTTGATAAAAATAAGATATAAATAAGTGACATTTTAATACTTAATATATATATATATATATATATATATATATATATAAAATTGAAGTGTCTGTAATTCCAAATTAACAGCTGTTACTACATCTACATGAAGTATATACAGTACTTTCATAAAAAAAACTATTATAAAAAAAAATTGTTACGGTTTGTTTGTTTGTTCTAGCTAATCTCTGAATTGACTGGATCGATTCTAACAGGAATTTATGACGGATAGTTGTTTTAAGGAGTAACTTAGGCTACTTTAAAAAACATATTCCGCGTGAAGTCGTAGGCACGGCTTGTATATAATAATATTATAACATATAAAAAATAGTAAGTAAGCTCTTACAATAACAATACATTTCTCAGACAGTATAGTTACTACACTTATTACGGTGAACAATAGAATTTCTTTCTCATGAAAAAACATAATTACGAGTAGGTAAGACCGGTGGAAAATCTTACAGAAAACTTAGCGAGAGAAAACTTAAAATTTTAAATGCGTCTCAAGTCTCAAATTTCACGGTCAGAAATAAATTTACCCCGGGTATAACGGAGCGGGAGCAAGACAACAATAGAAATTAGAGTTCCCATTCAGGAACCCTTAAAACGCGATCCTGGATTGTTCCCCCGGGAAATTATGGACTTAGCACCTGACAAGGCTCAAATTTTAATGTTACCGACGCCCTAACAAACTTCAGAATAAATTAACATGAAGTGTAAATTTTCACACACATTTCTAAACCAAATGTTTTTAGGCGGATTTTTAATGTTCAATTATCTTCTGAAAGATGTCAGCAATTCGAGTGAGTGAATGACTGAGTGATTCAAGTGAGTTCAGTGAGTTAACCGAGTTCAAAATATCTTTATTCAATATTCATTTACTCGATTTTGGATCAATTATTACATTAATGTCAGTGTAGTCAGTCCGTCTAAGCTACCACCGGAATGCTGCTCTGAGAGGAGCATCCAGAAACTCAACAGTTGCTCTTTTTGAAATAATTTTAACAATGTTTAGTTACAACCTTAAAGGAAGATATATCAAAGTAATTTTAAGAGATTTTTGGATTAAAATATGCATTCATTTTGATTATTAACACAAATTTTATACTTTATTTTTGATTATTAACACAAATTTTATATCTTTTTTATATTTATATTTAAAAGTTTAATGCAAAAAAAAATAAAACCTTTCCTAGTTAGCCAGTATTCATTATATCGTAGTATTCGTCTAGGTCCGGTACAATTAGCAAAATCCGTGTCGCTTCACGTGACAACTACTTGTCAATTTAAACTGTAAAGTTTAAAAGCGACACATTCAGAGACACAATTTAACATTACGAATGACACAACCAAAATCAAAATATAGTAGAACTAAGTTTTACTTGAAAACTATATATGTTTTATAAACAAGCTTTACCCGCAGCTTCACTCGCCCTTAATCAACAATCATTGATAAGTTCCAACTTTAATTTTTGACGTATTTATTTATATTTTCTTCTTAGTATATATCAATTTATATCAAGATTATCAAACAGTTATGGAATTAAAAACAGATAAACAGACAGAAAGATGGACAAGACAAGACAGAACCTAAATTTTAATTTGTAAAATTACAGAGCCTGCAACAATCTATATAGCAATATCGCACGAACAAAACACATACGCAATATTCGGTAGGAGATTTTAATAAAACCCCCAATCCTTTTTACATTCAAGTGAGGTCTAGATAAGAATATTCTTGAACATTTTATAATCTCATATTAGTAACACATGTTTAGACCCTTATCTCGTCTGGACGGTGGTGCTTAGCGTTACAAATTACGCCCTATCCCGAGGGATGGCTCACGTCTTAGAGATCCAAGTTGACGCAACTATCTGAATATTTACAAAGTTCCCAAAATATCTTTAGTTTTAGATATAGTTCGTAACCAACGCTTGTGAGTCCGTTGTCACGATCTAAGCAATTTGTGTCTGTTGTTGCATTGTCATCTTTGAAACTTAGTTCTTCTAAATAACTTGTTTACTACTACTAAACTAATAGTTTCGTTAAGTTATGTTAAGACATTGATTATTAGACAATGAGTAATGGTGAAGAAGGATGACCATCTACTATAGTATTCTTCAGAACACACACATATATATATATATATATATATATATATATATACTAGCTGTGCCCGCGAATTTGTTCGCACGGAATATGTTTTTACAATAAAAATAGCCTAAGTTACTCTTTATAACATCACATATTTGTCAGTGAAAGTTCTGTTAAAATCGGTCCAGCCGTTTTAGAGATTATTCGGAACAAACAGAAGCAGAGAAAAAAAATAAAAAAGTTTTTTATGAGGTACCATACATACTTTCAAATGCATTTAGTGAAAAGCTGTTAATTTTGAAATACAAACAGACAATTCAATTTTATTTATATGTTAACATAAAAATATTTGTAATTGTACGAAAATAGGCTTTTATTATCATTATATTTAGGGTTATCACATTAAGGTTAATGGACCTTCTAAGTAGATCGTCTTCTGACCATTGTAAGGCTTTTGAATGGACCCTTCCGACCCTAACAGCTCCATTCACTACACTATTATATTATTAAACAAATTAAAATAAATAATACGACATCCAGCTCATATATCATTAGAACTAGAATTGCGTTTTAAATAAAAACCAGGTTATTCCCCGAACGAACATAGACGAAATCATAAATATTAATAAAAAAACAATTCATTTTTAAGTAAAATGATTATGAAAATAAATGTTTAAAAGTAAATCTTAAAGATAACATGAACTACACACAAAAATAAATTGTAAAAAAATGTACATTAATTTTTATAGACACAAATTAAAAAAAGAAAATTAAAAAAAAAATTAAAAAAAAAAAAAATATTAAACTCAGTAAGACCCAATAGATGTTTTACGATTATATTAAAAAAAATCCCGACAAATTTTCAGGACTTCCATCCATACATCCATACATCCATCCGAGAAAAGTGAAAACAATACAGAACGAACAAAGTTCGTTCGTGATCAATCAAAAATCAATCACCCAAATTTATTATTTTATTTAACACACAAAATAATAAATAACTTAAAACGAAATAACATTATGTTACTTTAACAAAAACACTCACTATAACGGAATATATTAGGAATAACACTTAAATCAAAAGTTACAAGTAAATTTATACAACGGTGATAAATAAAGTTTTTCTAAGAAATAAATAAATAAAAACCGTTTTTTTTTTAATGCAAAATAAACATAAATTATAATAATAAACTAACAATACTTATATTTATAATATACCAGTTAAGATCAATATAGAAAATCACAAAATCAGACAGACATACATTTGTTAACAGGCGGAACCACTAGCGGGGACTAGTATAATAATATGATAGAAAATAAATCTATACATATAAATAATATTAGTGTCTATTTGTTCAAATTAACAGCTTTTAATTAATACATATGAAAGCATATACGGTACTTACGTAAAAAAGTTAATAAAAAAAAACTGTCTCTCTGTCTGTTTGTTCAGGCTAATCTCTTAAACGTTTGGACCGCTTTTAACAAGGTTCTCAATGGTTAGCTTTATTTAAAAAACATTTCGCGAATAAAGTCGCATGCAGAGCTAGTATATACTTTATATTATATATCGTAAAGCTAAGTAGACACTTTGTGGTCTATTTATTCTATCGCCTGGAGATTTACTTTGAGAGCCACATTTGGAGACCGCCTTCACATATATATTATTTATAACACGAATCTTCTGACAATCTATTTATTATAAGAAAAGTTTTATTTCAAAAATAAATTACATTTCATTGAAGAAGGATTACATTTTCAATACTCCCAAGATTAACAATATCAAACTAATCTCAAATCGAAATCGTATTTTCATCAAGCTCTAACACAACCCCGCAACTAAATACTTATTACCTACACTCGATTGGTTCGCCCTTATTTGTATGTATATAGAGTTCAAATTAAGTGTGTTAAATGTAGCTAGGGGAGGCTGCATCTCTATTAATATTTCATGAAACCAACCTGTTCTGTTCTGTTTACACTTTACTAAATATCTTGTACGTATTTTTTATTACAATATCTCCCCCCCGCTACGGGATGGTTAATAATTCGTGTATAATTAATTAATGTGTTCCATTTTGTCTCAATTTATATAATAATATTGATTATAATGTTGAAAATTTAATAAAATTTCTATTTACATTTTGTCATCTCCAAATAGTCGTGAAATAGTCGTCAACTAGTCGCGAAATAGTCGTGAAATAGTCGCGAAATAGTCACCAATTAGTCGCTAACAAGTCGCCAACTAGCCGAGAAATAGTCACAAGTCGCCAACAAGCCGAGAAATAGTCGTCAACTAGTCGTAAAATAGTCGCGAAATAGTCACCAACTAGTCGCTGACAAATCACCAACCCGACGCGAAATAGTCGTCAACTAGTCGTCAACTAGTCGCCAACTAATACTGACGGCATAACTTCCAAAAGCATATTCACTTCACACTTAAACATTACATCTCTCCGCCACCTCGATACAAGCCCCACCCCCGTCTCGCCTCGAGGCACCCTTGCTTTAAATTACGTAAGCTTTCGGTACAATTTTTCAATCGCACTTCGCTTCAAGCAAAACTCTATCCGTCCGCTAAATTTGGAATGTTTAGTAATAATTTATAAGGTGATAGATCTTACGACTCTCTCTCTCTCTCTCTCTGACTGATAAATAAATTCTATTTTCGTGGAATATAAACGAAAACGAAATAAACAAAAATATTTCCATTAATTTCGATAGAATTAGGATTTATTCTGTAACATAAATTTATATATAATTTAATCTATAAAAAATGTCACCGTTCACCTAATTTGCATCTTTAAAAACAAATAATAATAATGATAATGGCCGCCCTATTTTTCAGTCTTACTTCCCGGTCCCTAATGTCACGGCTTGAAACAAAAGATTGATATATCCTCTCTTTTCATTTTCATTAGGTTAAATGTGATTAATATCTTAGACCCTATCTGTCTCTCTTTAATATTACTTGGATTAAGACGAATTTTTTAAATTGAGTTCTATAAAATTAGCAGTTATATATGAAATAACAATTAATTCTAAATATCTTTATTCAAGAAGACACTTCAAGCACTTTTGAATCAATTATTACATTATTGTCAGTGTAGTCACTCTGAGTTAGCTACCACCGGAATGCTGCTGAGAAGAGACACCAGAAACTCAACAGTTGCTCTTTTTAAACTAAATTTAAAAATCTTAGATGTATACATTATAATATCAACTCTGCAAATGAGTCAACCTAAGTTCCGCACATTACGATCAACTATAAACTCTTGAATGTTATAATAAGATTTATTTAATAGTACACTTTTGATTTTAGATTTAAAACTATGAAAAAGAAGATCTAAGATATCTTGTGGAACTTTATTATATATGCTAAAAGATTCATTAAATATAATTTTAGTTAATAAAATAAATATTATACATGTATATAAAATAATTGAGTTAATAAATAATGTAAAACACAAGTGTAACAAAGAAAATACGCTTTCAATTTCGCTTAAATATAAGCGGATATCTAGAAGATAATCTAAAGTAAGGAACTTGTTGACTAAAATAGCAGTAAACAGCAGTAAATAGCAATTATATTACAAACAAGCTGAGTGGTTTCTTATGTAGCTGTTAAAAGGGAAACAGTAATCAATACTTAATGCACTTTTAGATTTGTTAATTAATTGAAAGCTTAATTTAAGATAACAATAATGTTAGATTAATTATTTGTTAGTCAAAATTAGATAGAGTTAGATAGCAAATTAATTTATCTTTTACATACATACATAAGTCTAGTCCATGTTCCTAATTAGTCTGCTACTACGTAGATACAAGACTAAGTCTGGAAAGCTAAAATTTTTAACTTAATTTTATTCTTAACAAGACAGATTTTTTTAACTTTCTTGTAAGACAAAATCTAATAATTATATATATAAATGTTTTAAGAAACACGAAACTTTATTTATTGACTTCAGTTTACATTTTAAATATATGTGAAGATCAGCAAATAAATAAATTAACTTCTTTTATGGAAAAAACACTAGAGAACAGTTAGTGTAGTATAAATTGTTATAGATAATATAAAATAAAGTAATCTATATAAAATATTGAATCAAAATACAAACCTGAAAATATTAAAATTATATAATCATGAGAAAAAAAGCAAAAAAAAACATTGAACTATTATGAGAAATGCTATGTCTTACTTCTGTTAATATATCTGTAAAAAAATCTGTGTTGTTATGACTGAAACTATCAAATATTTCTTATATACAAATTTCATTTAAATAATTCAATGACTTTGCAAAAATAACAACAAAATTTAAACCACATCTTTGACAATATCTCACTCCATCTTGACGAGATCAAATAAAAACATAACAAAGAAAAGTGCAAAGCAATCCCTTAGAATGTAATCCGGATTGGCTAATCAATCGTCTTATTAATCGGCGGATCGCCAGATCGATCCTAATTTGATTGGCACTACGCAGATGGCAACGACGTGAACCTATCACTTTGTAACTTGGGGTTTAGTCATCGTTTAAAAGGGAATTATTTTATATTAGGGTAAAAATACCCTAGTATATAAAAATATACTAGTTATTTCTGCGACTTCATCTCATTCATCATCACATGAGATTTATATTCTTCTAGTTATATAATATACATAATTTACCATGACATTGGCTCTCACAGAACGTTATCATCATACGAAATTTCATCAAAATCAGTCCAGTAATTATCGCGTGATGCGCGCACAATACAACCGACAGGCTCTTTTTTAATTTATGTTGAATATTAGTTTGTATTAAGTTGACTCAAAGGGAAAACCTATATTTAACTTTATTCACCGTTAACACGAATATAACCTCTAATTAAACCAAGGGAACATTTAAACAGACAGACACGACACACATTTTAGTACTTAACACTAAACCTCCCAAGTACCGGTCAAATTGACCGTTCTTAAACTTTTGTAAGACTTACACATTTTTAAACGTTATAATATCGTTATCAAACTACGTGACAATTCTTATAATATGCATATAATATTTTCTACACTCTTTACTTTTAGTTATTTCCATTATTACCTGCGTTATATAATAAAATAACTTTTAATTACCGGTCAATTTGACGGCGTGCGGTAGGAACAGGTAACACAAGAATTGTCGGTAGGTTTAGTGTTAAATCCGAATTTAACAAATAATTACTAATACATTATTTAACTATTATATTGTCTAAAATCTTCCAGAATTAAAATATTTAGAGAATATTGCTCCAAATAATTCTATTCCAAAGTTTAATTCTATTTAAAGTGTCGATTGAGGTCGAAAGAAATTTAAAATATTTTTAACATTATTATATAAAATATAAAAGTTTCTATAGCAATTATGTTTATTATTCTTTATTTCAGTATACTATAGTATATTATTATTTTAGTATAGTATAGTATAGTTCATTTATAAGTGATTTTCTTTCATTCTTTTTTTTTTTACTTGTTACCCTCATTGTTTTTATTTTTTCTGTTAATATTGTTGGTTGACTGGTAGATAATGCCTAGATAGCATTAAGTCTGCCAATTGTACCATTTTGTTTGTGCAATGAAGTTTTAATAAATAAATAAATAAATATACTAGTTGTGAACACGGCTTCGCTCGCGCGGAATAAATTTCTAAAAGAAAAGTAGCCAAGTTACTCCTTATAACATCAGATGTCCGCCATTAAAAGTCTTTTTAAAACCGGTCTAGTCATTTAAGAGAATAGCGGAACAGACAAAAAGACAAAACAAATTTAAAAATCCATCATTTTATATATGCACATACATTTAGTTAACAACTGTTAATTTGGAACAACAAACACACACATCAATTTTATTTGTACGTATATTATTATTATTATCATAAATGTGTGTCTTTCATGTATACGTATGTGTGTGTGTGTGTGTGTGTGTGTGTGTGTGTGTGTGTGTGTGTGTGTGTGTGTGTGTGTGTGTGTGTGTGTGTGTGTGTGTGTGTGTGTGTGTGTGTGTGTGTGTGTGTGTGTGTGTGTGTGTGTGTGTGTGTGTAATTCAAAATACATCAATAAATAATTAATATACGTATTAAATACATAGACATGCGAATTTATTTCAAATAAACATTATCCTTTTAAGCCTAAGGGCCATTCAAATAATCCCTCACAAATGACAACAATCCACAAAAACATATAAAATTTACATTGCACGTTCTGTTCTTAGGTACATTCAAATAGGTGAAGTCACGCGGCGATGGTTAGTTAAGTTTGAAATGTACTCGGTAGCGGGACGTTAATACTAACGTATCGAGTTACACGGATGCTGTTTCAAAACGTGATCTTAATATTGATTCAAATTGGTAGCGAGTGTACATTAGTTTGGGGACGGGAGACTCGGTAATGTTTAAATTGTATCTAATATAAGTAAATAAAAAATACTATTATCACTAAATGCATATGAAAGTATATGGTACTCATATATATATTTTTTCTGTCTATCTGTTTGGACAGGCTAATCTCTGAAACGGGTGGACTATTTAAAATAACTTTCAGTAGCATATTACTGATATTGTAAAGAGTAACTTTGGCTACATTTGTTTTAAAAATATATTCCACAAGCAAACTCGTGGGCACAGCTAGTTAAAATGGTTAATGGTAACTAATTTTGATATTAAAAATATACAATATAGTAAAAAAACAACAATTATTAATATAATATATCTTACACTTCCAGTGTTTTATATAAAATATACTTTTTTTAACGCTTAGAAACAAAGTGGCACTTAGAATGATGAAAGGGTACGTACGTGTTTACGCATTTCAGTATTTCAAAATGTTTATATTATATATAAAAAACTGAATCTTTTACTGAAATTATATCTTTTCTTTAATTATTATAAGTGTAGAGGAAAAATAAGATATTTTCTTAAGTGTTTATCTTATAAGGAATGACGCAACCCGACAGAGAACAAGTAAACAACTAAAATAATGAGGGTCTTATGTGGTACCGGTTTCATTTAATAAATTACTACTAACCCTTACAAAACTGAGCGCGGATAAACAAACTCAAATAAAATGTATGGAGAACATTTTAATAAGGCTTTCATCTCTTCACAATTTTTCAGTTGCACTAAAAAAAATAACAAAAAAAAAACCTCCACGAATCTCGAGCTTTCGGTAAACAATGTATAAGACATTACCTTTTTGTTATCGGAAGAGCTTTTTTATTTCGTCCTACTTAATATATCACACGTTATCACTGAATTATCAATAATGTTTATCACTGAAACTATAATGTCTATAATAATTCAAACGTTTGTTTGTATACCACGAGAAAAACCACGTAAACACCCTCCAGCCACTGCGGAGTGACTGCTAGTGACACTCAGACCTACGGGTTCACCCCGATGACGTCACCCTAGACCAATGGGGTGGAATTTTCTACGCATGCGTGCGGTAACAGCCGACACGACGCCATTACTAGGTAAAGTCGGCGGAAAATATTAGCTTACGGTAAGCGACTTTCAACACTATACATTACGGCTTTTCTAAACCGCGTTCAGTATCAACACGGCGCGAGCAACTATGTATATATCGCACCGAAATATTACGGATATAGACGCCGACGCTTGTAGTGAAGTGTTCTGGCAGTGACAGCTTTGAGAGCACCCCAATGGCCTTTTCAAAGGACCAGCTGCGCCATTCTTTTTTGGTCTGTGGATATGCCGCGCTTTTCAAATAATTGAGACGGTATATGATTTAATTTGCCCTTTTCGAAGCCAAACATTTTCAATGGGGTGAAATTTCATTGCAATAAAGAGACGGGCGGATTAATTAAGGAGGCTGCTTGGATGTAAATAAAACCAACAAATCAAAGATCAAAGTTACACAATCAATAATTCTAATTTATTATTACAAGTAAAACTACTATATACGGCATATTTTCCTCCAAAGAAATGCATTTAAAGAACCATCCATCACGAATCGGGCCTTCGAGATCTTATTCACGGTAGTTCATTTCACATCAAGAATAACACCATACGTAACATTTCCACGAGGCAGGTTTTAATCACACATAGAGCATATTGATCGATGGGGTCCTATTCTTGTAGGATTGTAGTCTGGAGCAAGAGCTTTTTCACACTCAATCACAATCGCACCAGCAAAGGTTTTAATTTGCCATCCGTCTCACAACAATAGCTTGCGCAATGAAAGGCTACAATCCGAGCTGTCTGAGACTACACGGGTTGCTATTTTTCTGATTGAAATGATATAATCATTACTCTGTTCCACTCAACAATTTAGTGATATATTGGTATGCAATTGAGGTGCATTGCTACCCTAAAGCAAGTCCCCTATACCCTCTCTTGTAAGTGTTTACTGTGACATGTATGGTAGTATATATTGTACTATAATTCGAAACTATCCTAAAATAGCAATTTATACTGTACATACGATAAATTTAACAAAACAATGGCTAAGTATAAGAGCGTAAGAATATTTTTAGAAGAATAATATATATATAAATCTAAGATGTTCTAGGTTAAAGATAAGATTCACGAAATTGTTCAAGGCAGGGTGATTCATCCTCTAGATAGCTGACATCATAATTCATAACGAACAAAACGCGACGAGACGGCGATAACTAGGTTTGATAATATAATTATTTTCAACACGAACTTTATTTTTATTACTCTTAAACATTATAATTCAGTACAAAGGATAAAATTTAACAACGAAATTGATTTATAAAACTTATTTGTTATTGAAGGGTCAGTGTCTGATCTATTAATTAATTCTTCTCGATCATCGTTAAATCATCATCATCCTGCCGTTATCCCATCCCAAATATTGGGGATCGGAGCAATATGTCAATTTCTTCCACGCTCGTCTATCATACATCATTTTAGTGGAAACTTGCCTTATTTTCGTACACTGCATGTCTTCTTCAATGAATCTTTTTACGATTCCTGTTACATACTTATCATCCCTCAGTATTAGACCATACCATTTTCTTCATTAAAATATATTTATAAAGAATCCTTTAACCATATTTATTAAAAAGCTCAAATCAAGACCACAATAAAGAATAAATGTTTATATGATTATATTCTAATAAAAACTTATTGTACCATATCGAATCGAAATAATAAAGTTATATTTATAATGCCACTGGATAAATGCCAAAGAAATAATTAACTGTAGCAAATTAGATTCTTTACAGCTTATAAACCTGGTTTTACCTGTTTATTCACTGATTAAAGCACTGTAGCTGCTGATATGGAATTTTGCCAAATACGCAGTTAAAGTAGACCAAGAGATTCTGGCAAGATCAGCACCAAGTAACGATGTCTAACCTAAGTTTTGCCATTGAATCTCATGTCCAACTATTACTTTTAGGATTTATAGTACTTGTAGTTTGTATCTATTACAAATCTATCAATATATATTGCAGGTTTGAAACTTTATCCAACGTTCCTAAAATTGTATAATATAACTTTATTATTTGATGTAATAAAACATATTTTTTGTATAACCAAACGCAAAGAAATCAATGCTTTCTTGCAGTATCAAAAATATTTGATTCATTTTTATACCGGGGCTTTCAGAAACATATACGAATAGGACAGACACACTTAAACACCAATCAAGAATTGTCCCGTATGGGAATGGAAACGACGACTTCTAACTCAGATTTTAGTTTAGAATCATAGTCTGTAACTGTAAGATCAAAGACCCATCAAATATTAAGGGGGTATACAATATGAAAATCAAGATCTCTGGATGCCAACTTTATGCTAATATTATTTTCGTCGGACATTCAAAGTTATATTTCCACGAAATCTGCGGACACTTGTCCTAAACCCACAAAACACACTAAAATTTTGTTAGAACCCTTTCCACATGATACATATACTCGTAACAAACAGTCCATTGTTCAGTAACAAATTAATCAAATGATCAAATTCAAATAAAAATTGTGAATCGAATGCTTCACAAAGGGTAGTGGATGGGGATGTAATCCTAGCGACAGGTAAGCTTACCTAATTTATCATCCCAAAACAATAGGAGGGGTAGACTTTACATAGGGTGCTATGTGAAACTAGAGGGCTTGATCAACGCCTAAATTATTGCTCCACTCGCGAGCGAAGTGTGTTAAGTATCCATTTAATAAATCTTCAATTATATTATATTTTATAGTAACCTTCCTTAATCAAAACATTATAAATTTTATGATATAATCTAATCTTATATAAGAAAAAAAAAACATTAATTTTTATTGATAGTATTGCAGTTATTTGAATATTTATTAAGACTCGAGAGATAATAAAAAGGTTATATGATAAATGTTTTCACTTATAAAAACCCAACGATACTGATTACTTGATTCATATAAATTGATATGACAATTTATTAAATATAAAATATTATACATCGCTGTTTGATTTGTAGGCTTTACCTACTATTAAGGTAAGGTTATTACTTTATAAGGTAGGCTTTTCATATATTGATGATGGAACCGCTAATGGTATGGATAGGCTTTGCCGCATCAAAGCGATCGAAGTGTAAACCCATTTCATTGTTCCACTATAACCTGCGGCGCGTTTTAAGCTGTACTATTGTTAGTACAAAATTTTATTATCTGTTAAACTATTTTCATTTCTTCAAGCTTTCTATGACGGCTCCATGTGAAAACTTGAACGAACGTCTTTTTAAAATTATGTACGCATTATTTTAGAAAATTAAGACGTTTATACATGAACAAGGTTATACCGTAGTCGAAGAAACTGATAGGGATGGAGCCATATCGATAAACAACGATACAGACCCGATTTTTTTTTACAAAAAGTAAGAAACTAATCTACTATCGGATACTTTTGTACAAATTTAGTAACTAATATTATATTTTCATAACAAAATGTTGATTGATAATGCCAACTTCTTAAAAAATTTCAAAGCTGTTGTGAAATAAGTAGGTATAGGTATTCAACAATGAAATAGCGACAGGTAATCTTTATTTACTTATTTTAATCAAAATCTGATGAATCGTCACTAATTAATATATGTTATCGATATCATTACTTATTTTGTCACAACACTACAACTATCAAATTAGAACTGTCATCGAGAGCTTAAAGAAATGGATATATTATAGTACTTTGATATTTTACTATTAAATCAAATACAAATATAGACATACATCTAATTCTAGTACAGTCACAAAAGTTAACACTAAACCTACCGACAATTCTTGTATACCTGTTCCTACCGCACGCCGTCAAATTGACCAGTAATTAAAAGTTATTTTATTATATAACGCAGGTAATAATGGAAATAATTAAAAGTAAAGAGTGTAGAAAATATTATATGCATATTCTAAGAATTGTCACGTAGTTTGATAACGATATTATAACGTTTAAAAATGTGTAAGTTTTACAAAAGTTTAAGAACGGTCAATTTGTACGTACTTGATAGGTTTAGTGTTAAAAGTTTTAGAAAACTTAAAAAAGTAACGTTATTTTCTCCTGAGCGTTCATAAAATGTTTTCATAATTAATATATATAAATTGAGCACTTACAAACGATTACACGAGGCCTTAAATCAAAAAGGTTTGAAAGGAACAAAAAAAAGACCCTCATCCTCCGTGAAGATATAATTATTTTGAATACGATATTAATATGCATACAAGTTTGTAATATTTTACGATTTTGTAAACATAAAATACATGAATCATAATATATATATATATATATACTATACTATATAATAAAGTTCCAAAATATCTTAGACCTTGCATTTCATAGTTTTAAATCAAAAGTGTATTAAATAAATCTTATTATAGAATTCAAGAGTTTTTAGTTGATCGAAATGTGTGGAACTTAGGTTGACTCATTTGCAGGGTTGATATAATGTATACATCTAACTGTTAAATATCATTCAAAAAGAGCAACTGTTGAGTTTCTGGCGACTCTTCTCAGCAGCATTCCGGTGGTAGCTTACTGACTGACTACACTGACATTAATGTAATAATTGATTCAAAGTTATGTAAATGCCTACATAAATAAAGATATTTTAAAGTTTAAATAACTTTAAAAGATGACAAACAGACAAAATTACTTATAATTTAATATGAAAACATATATATATATATATATTAATTAAAACATGGCTTTCAAGAATTTTGGAGTGCTCTTGGCTTATCAGGTGAGTTCGTTCGGTTCTCATTAGTGAAAGTTAAAAATAGACAGAAATCACATATATCAAAGTATAATTTATTATAATTTATAAAAACCGTAAAGGGCTATGTATGGTATGGTATGTATGTGCATGACGAATGCTCTTAGTACCTACGCCCAGGATTAAATCGAAGGGCAATTAAACTCGGTCCGGTGGCCTTTAGGCGTGTTTTGCAAATCATCATACATACATACACACATACACACATACATTATGATATACCGTTAAATAACCCTACTGAATTTTGTTAAGGGTACCGTTTAAATTTTTTTTGTCCGTAATGACTTGTACTTTTTTGATAACAAATCATTTCTCATTTTGGCGATTACGTATAAGAATTACGTTTACGTTACGATTACGTTTAATATCACACTCGTTTGTAATACGTAATCGAAGAATGTAATCAGTTTAGTAGTTATTGAGTTACAAACAAACATACAAAGATACAAAAGTTTCCTCTTTATAATATTAGTATAGATGTTTAGTTATGTGTATGTTTATTTCGCTGCATAAAGGTTGAAGAATTTCACTTAAGTTAACAATCAATAACAAAATGTTTGTGTGTGTGTGTGTGTGTGTGTGTGTGTGTGTGTGTGTGTGTGTGTGTGTGTGTGTGTGTGTGTGTGTGTGTGTGTGTGTGTGTGTGTGTGTGTGTGTGTGTGTGTGTGTATGTGTGTATGATGTGTGTATGTGTGTGTGCGTGTGTGCGCGTGCGTGTGAGTGTGTGTTAGATGATAAATCCAGTAGTAATTAAGCAATAAAGGACCCACAAGCGTCATAAACACATCGAAAATTCTCAGACACGTCAACCCGACTTCACACATTGCATTAAACAAATTCTAATTTGATTTATAAGAAAAACTGATTTAAATCCAATCGTTAATAATCTATTTAATCCGATGATTGATTCTTAAATAAATATAACGTGATTATACGACCTTATTGAATCGGATTACTAAATATATTAATATATATTTATGTATATATAATTTAACGAGAATATTAAACCGAGGGTATGGGTTTCACAATAATATTAATAAATCAGTAACTTATTATGATAACCGACGTTTATAACTCAGATGTTTAAGTGTTGAGATTAACTTTTATATATTTTAAGGTCCTTTAGACAATATATATATATATATGTAAAATATTTACCGTGTTGTTAAATTTATTATATACTAGCCCCATGACTTCATCCGCGAGGAATGTTTTTTATTAAAAATTAATATTAAAATGTAGCTTAAGTTACTCTATAACATTAGCTATCCGCCAGTTAAAATCTTATTAAAATCTGTCCAACTGTTTCAGAGATTAGCCGGACCAAACAGACAGACAGACAGACAAAAACATAAAAAATATATTTATAAGTAACGTATATACTTTCACATGTATCAAGTAAACAGCTGTTAATTTGAAATTACAAACGGACACCTCAATTCTATTTATTATATATATATATATCGCTTTTCTAAATCAAAAATATAATAAATAATTAAAAATTAAAAACGTGTTTATTATTAATAAAAATATGACTACCATTAAATCATTTCCAACGTCTACATCAGATAAGGATTCCATTTTTCTGAAATATTAAATTTCATTGGATATTTTTAAATTAACTGTTTTGTTTTTAGACTAATAAATTTTAACGTATTTTATTATTATTACCAATAAAACCCTGTTAACAATTAATTTAAGTCATATATTTTTTAATATTACTTATATATCAAAAAACATTTATTCAATACTTTTTTGAATATATAACATTAAAAAAAATCCTTTTAAATTCAAAATATCTTTATTCAATCGTCATTTACATGCTTTTGAATCAATTATTACATTAATGTTAGTGTTAGTGTTACTGACCGTCCGTGAGTAAGCTACCAGAGAAATACTGCTGAGAAGCGACGACAGAAACTCAACAGTTGCTCTATTTAATAGTAAATAATATATAGCCTGAATGTATAACTATATATATAAGCGATTTACCACTCAATGACTCATCACGAAACCTCCGAAAATATATGTCCGATTAACTTATAATTTTACATAGTTACTTCTTTTGTGACGTAGACGTCCACTGAGAACGGAATTTACGGAATTCCTATCACAACTGATTATAAAATTTGCATTTCGCCAAATTTTAAACCTGTAGGAGCTATACAATTAAAGCGGTTACTATAGCAACGGTTACGATGACAACGGATATAATGACAAAAGTTACCATAGCAACCTAAGTTCACATCCAAATTAATAGTGTGCCCAGCGAAGCGGGAGGAAATAAGCTAGTGTTGTAATATCAACCCTGCAATATATGCAGTTCCAGTGGAACCTCGGTCATTGACCACATTTATAAACATCTATAAGGTTCTACCTATATGATATGATATGATCTATATGACTTTTATTTATATGACAACCGCACAATAGAGGCGTGAGTTGTAAATAAGAATTATGCACTTGATCAATCGTTTTATTATGAATTGACAATCGTTTTAAATTATTGACAGTTTAAAAATACATCGTCAATTATCTATATATATATAATTAAACTTGAAGTGTCCGTTTGTAATTCGAAGTTAATAGATTGTCACTAAATGCATATTACAGTATTTATATATATATATATTAAAAAAACCAATGGATGCGGGCCGCTGTGGACCGATCGCGGTGGAAGTCAATGGGGAAGGCTTACGTCCAGCAGTGGACGCACGACAGCTGATAATGATGATGATGATGATGATATTAAAAAATTATGTCTGTCTGTTTGTTTCGACTAATCTCTGAAACGACTGGACCGATTTTAGCTGGACTTTCGCAGGCGGATAGCTGATGTTATAAGACGTAAATTACGCTACTGTTTTTTTAAAAAAACATATTTCCGAACGAAGTCGTGGGCTTAGCTTGTGTATGAATATAAAGACCTTGGATTGTATTTAAATAGAGAATACACACAGTCATCCATATAAACTGTTTCAAAACAATCCTTTTTTTTTTCATTTATAAATGTCTGCGGTAGACTACCTGTATGACTACTCCCCCCCCCTCCCCACCACACTCCAATAACTAAACATACTACTGTATTCATCAGACTATCTGCCACTGCGTATTAGTTAAGAAGTCTTTATATACATGAGAGGTAGTAAACACTTTAAAATATCATCACTAGTTCTCGGGTTATTAGCACATAAAACGACATACATACATACATACATACATACATACGTATTAAATATCACAAACGAACACGTATCCAATCAGTAATATAGAGAAATGATTCGAATATGTATGGAAGGCGTTTTATTTTAGTGAAGTCACCAGGGGTCAGGAGGGATTAATTTAAAAATACCATTTTAAGGTTTAGTTTATTTATGTTTCACACTTTGAATCCATACCAGTGATCACTTGTATATCAGATGGGAGTGTCAGGACTATTGATACCATACTTATCGAAGTAAGAAGTAAGTCACTCTCCAACTTAAAATAAGGCTACGAGTGTTCCAAATACACCCTGCTCTTAGAAGAACCACACAACAAACTCAGTATTTCAAACTAAACTCACTAAACGACCAATTATACCATTGTAAAAAAAAATATTAAATTATTAAAGAAATATTACAGTGTAATTTTCGATATACTTTTATTAGTTTATCATAATATATTAAAAGTTAAAATATAAAAAGATAAATTAAATATAAGACAATAAACGAGAAAAGATATTTTAGATAATTGGTTTTCGCCCACGCCTTTTAATACTTAAGGACAGGTGACCAATACTTGAACACCTACGCCAATTAGAGAAATAAAACGTATGAATTACCCCTTCGTACTCCTTCGCTTCTCAGTAAACAAATGTTACACTAGGATAGTTTAGGATCCTTTCGAAACAAGCCAATAAACAAATAGCACCAGAAAAGAGTCATCGAATTTTCTTGAAAAAATCGACATGTGAGCAAGTAACGCCGAGTGCAAAGGGTTAACTATATTTAAAATGACTACAAAGGAGACAATTATTAGCCGTAAACTTTAGATTTTTATATTCAAATAGTTCCTTTAAATATTTCTGTTTTTCTTTTTACTTGATTGTCAGAGAATAACTTAATTTTTATTAGATTAAGTTATATTTAAGGTTTTTCCTTAAAGTTACACCATATCTTTGTTTTAAGTTATTGTCATAATAAATAACCTGTCAGGGTTATTATTTATCTGATCTTAATCCTAACCGCAGCTGGATAACTCATCACTCACGGAACCTTTGAAAAATGCCGATTTTTATCTCCAAAAAAAATATATTATTCCCGTCGGGTACGTGTTAATTGTTTATTGCTGTATACAATTACAATTTAGTTTAGAATTAAAGTCCTCATCCACGCAAATAATATAAAATAAAATGAAAAAAATATATATATAAGAAATTAATATATTAAAATCGAAACTGAACATTGTTTTGAATATTTTCAATATATAAAAAAGGAAAATAATAAATTTTTACTGCTTAAAATGTTTATAATCTGTTTAGTTAAAACTCAGAGGTCTTAAATGGCACGTGGCCTAGATTTTGGGTCTATTATAATCCCATTTGACCCCAAAATTAGCGTTAGAGGTCCACCAAGCTATAGTAGTGTGCCAGTTAAGCTAGTGCTTTGTAAATTGGATAATAAAAACTGCAACTGAACATGAGGGTAGTTTT
This sequence comes from Melinaea marsaeus rileyi, assembly GCA_918358865.1. Classification (NCBI taxonomy): domain Eukaryota; kingdom Metazoa; phylum Arthropoda; class Insecta; order Lepidoptera; family Nymphalidae; genus Melinaea; species Melinaea marsaeus. The sequence goes on along the minus strand of OU911093.1, from coordinate 6,383,833 downwards.
TAAAATATTATTATAGTATTATATACAAATTCATTTTGTAATTATATGGTATAGTTACATAATTTTTATATAATAATATTAGTTCTTTCCATAGTCAAATTACACCAAGACATACACAATATGTACCATGTTTTCGTCTACTCTTTTGATTTAACACTTCCAAAAAACAAAAGGTCAATGAACCTGAGATGTATTAATCAGATAAAATCAAGAAAACAGTGGGAAAATCTAACATGGTTTTAAATCTGAATGTATGTACTATATTATATACTTTAACTGCTTTATCGTAAAGTTGTAATTTCAGTAAAATGTTTAGTTATAATAAAAACTAATAAATTAAGGAATTTCGGGTTTCATAAACACCAAAAGGGAGAAGGTTCTAAAATCGTTGGATTCTTTTTTGGTCACAAAATGAAGGGTTAGGTAAATTACCTGGTCTCTGGAATCGGTAAAACCCAATCAGTAAGGCTTTCATTAATTAAGCTAAACATGTGGAGTTCAATGAACCCGAGTCGACCTTGACTCACGATTTCCGAGTCAAGGTAATAAATAAATATTCACCATTTTTGTAACAGTACTTTTTCTTTTATGCCCCCCTACCTGGGATATGAGATTTCTTTAATTAACACACACTAACACACACACACACACGCGCACACACATACACACACAAAATAGAGATAATTATAAAATAGTAAAAAAAATATTTATTCACAACTTTTATTTATATGTTGTGATAAGATTTTATTATTTTATCTTAATATTAAATATTATCAATTTTATAATTACACTGATATCAAATTAATTTGATAGTTAAAAAAAAGGCAGATAGAGTAAACAAGACGTGAATCATTCGGGGGTCAATAGCATCATATGAAAAACCGGTTACGAAAAACCGCCATTTTATAAAACTGCCGAAATTTTTTCTGCGGTCGTCACTCAAAATTATAGCATTGTTCCGAGAATTTTTAGCAGAAACGTGAATTCTTGCGGATAATAAAAATGGGTCAAGCACGTAATTGAATACAATAAATCACACATATGGGACATTCAGTTTTAATTTGATTATATTCTATTATATACTAGCTATGCCCGCGACTTGGTTCGCGTGGGATATGCTTTTTAAGCCTTGCCAAGTTACTTCTTAATAAAAACAGCTATCCGCCAGTCCAAGTCCTGTTAGAGTCGGTCCAGCTGCTTCAGAGATAAGCTGGACCAAACAGATAGACCAACATTTTTTTGTACAGTATATGCTTTCACATAGATTAAGTAAAACGCTGTTCAATCAAACAGACACATCAATTTTTTATATGTATATATAAAGAGGTTGTGTGGTAAGAAAGCGTATTTTATAAACCATATACATTTTTATATTTTAAATATAAATAAAGTTACAATATATGTTTGTATGTTAATAAAAGGTAAACAAATATTACTCTAAAAGTTATATAATTTTTTTATTCTAATCCTAAACGAGCAAAGTCACAGACCAATACAAGTCTAATTTTTACATGAAATAATTAAATATATACAACTCTTATCACTGCCTTTGATGAATGGTAATATATTTCATTTGATTAAATATTTTGTAGTGACGTCAAAACATTAATATAAGTTAAAACAAGCACTTATGTAGATTTGATGTTATAAATATTATTTAAATCAATTTGATACACCTCATTTAAGAACATTAATTTATTAAAAATAAGATGTTTTTAGTTAATAAGCTATTAATCAATTGTATTTAATTATGTGTAACAGTATATATGTATATATGTATATATGTATGTGTGTGTTTGTGTTTGTCTGTAGTATTACAGCTTCAAAACGGATAAATAAGTTTGGATGCTGTTTTAAAAAAAAAACCTTGTGTAAGGAGATGGTTCTAAGATATTTTTGGTAAAACTAAAACAGATTCTTCAGAAGTCTTCAAGATATTCAGATCTCAGGTTGTACTCAAACTAAACACAGAAATCTTTAATTGCAGTCACGTTTATCAGAAACGGTTTTTTGTTGAAATGACAATTTTATTTTCAACTAGCTTTTGCCCGCGACTTCGTCCGCGTTTCCGTCGTTTTTCGAAAAAAAATTAGCAGATGTCCTCCCTCATAGTTTTGACGTAACAGGCAGATTCACTTTCGTATTTTAGAAGGGCAATAGTAATATAATATGCCAATCCACAAAACTGTTGAAAAATATAAGTAACCGCAGAATATTATAATATACCCACGCTATACCCACGACTCGGTCAGCGTGTAACTCCTTGTTTTTTATTAAGATAATATATTGCTAATATTTTTAGATCAAATTAAAATGTTTCAGCGCAAAGCTTCTGGGTAGACTATGTTAAGAGTCGACCCGTCCGGCACGTGAACGTAAAGATTCCTAGAATTGCTAACCCGGGAAAGAGCGACGTATAATTGACCATGCGAGAAACAGCTAACACCGAGATCTACTCCAGCAACACGAAAAGTCTGCCCTTGAGCTTTATTGATAGTCATGGCATAGCACACCGATACTGGGAATTGCGTTCTTTTAAATTGGAATGGAAAATTATTTGGTATTATGGGAATTCTGGGAATAAAGACAGTTTCTCCTGCACCGCAACCTGTTAAAATTTGAGCCTCGATTACATTTTGTTGCAACTGGGTTACTTTTAGCCGAGTTCCATTGCAAAGTTGAGGTGGTCTTAAATTTCGGAGCAGAATTATCGGTATGCCAATTTTTAAACAAATTATATGAGAAGGTAGTCCAGGCATACTTAAAGAATTTAAAAATTCTATCGGGTAATTAGTGGCTTCTTGTTCATCAACCATTCTATTTATTGAACTACAAACTTTGCTTTCTCCCTGTATATTAGACAGTATTTTATTATTAATTTCAGATGCCTGGTCATTGCGAGGAGTCAAAATGGACCTTTCGCAAAGCCAAGAATTGTCCCTATTTAATATAATTGTTATGTCACCGTAAACCGAAGATATAAGATGTTGTTGGGATTGCACTATACAACATAACTCAGGTGTCAGAATAAGTTTTCCTTGGTGTAGTTGTGGATAGGTACCTTCACCAATCTTCAATAATGTATCAGAAAATTCACGATTATCTGCGTTGTCTCCAGTTCTCACTCGCATATTTATAGTCAAATGCACCGATTGTATATCACGCCACAAATAAGAGCTTTTCAGGCAAGCCCTAATCTCATCAGCTCGGGTTCCCCGTGGTATTACCGGTAAGGTTTGTCGGAAATCACCACAAAATAAAACCGTAATACCGCCCATTGGTCGATCATTTTGTCTTATGTCCCTTAGAGTTCTGTCTACTGCTTCTACTCCTTTTCGATGGGCCATCGTACATTCATCCCATACGATTAAATTACACTCACGCAATACCTTAGCTTTGTCGCTATTTCTTGAAATACTACAGGTTGGACTTTCCGTGCGATCTAAATTAATTGGTATTTTAAACATAGTGTGAGCAGTCTTACCTCCTGGTAGCAATGTTGCAGCTATACCTGATGAAGCCACGGCAAGAGCGATTTTACGCTGATTTCGAACATAAGCTAATATTAATTTAGTCAAAAAAGTTTTCCCAGTTCCTCCAGGTGCATCTAAAAACCATATTGTTCCTAAATTATTCTGCACACTCTCGCACACGCGATCATAGACTAAGCGTTGTTCTGCAGTCATCATTGGGACACCGTTTTCTAATGTTACCAGCAGTTCCATTGGGTTGTAACCAATCTCTGCGGAATATTCCCTATTGGTAACCTCTCCGACTGAGGTTGGCGTTGGCAAACCATATTCACAAAGTGATTTACCGCCTACTGCTGTTAAGTCTTCCTGAAGAGCTAATAAGCACTGATTTATAGCCAGATCTCGAAAATTATCATTAGTTGCGCCTTCATTATTGTGAAATAAATTCCGAAGAAAGTCTTCTGCAAATTTTTCTTTATATTTTTCCCATAATTGGACAGGATCAGATAAATTACAAAATGTGAGTAATGTTACAAATAAATGGCGTAACCGTCGTGGATTATCACTAACACAGGATTCTGCTAAAGCGTCATCCCAATGTTGATCATTTTCAAGCAAATGACGCGCTTGGCAAGCTGCATGATAAGTTGGATAAACAACATCGTCTACTTTTCTCAAATCTATAAATGATGTTGGTCCTCGCACTGTATGTAATAATAATCTCAAATAAAAACACTCTGCGTTGTTAGGATGAACAGTATACACTCTACCAAGAACATGTTCTTTGAAAATACCTGTCTCGCCATCTACAGGCCTGCCTCGGCGTCTACGGTTAAAGACACCTCGTTGTTTATCGTAGGTATAATACGATGGAACTTCTTCATACAAAAGAGACTTTGCGAAATTATCAGTTTGGCAAAGTCGAAAGAATGCCAATAAAGTTGTTTGTCTAGGGTTCTCTAATCGTTCTGTAACATTTTCGGCGTTAAAATATATACGTTGACCGCCTTCCAGATGAACATCCAGATGGGTCACAGGTGGATATCTTTCGTGAATATTAAAACTTAAGATCCGCCACACAGCTTCTGAAGAGCTGATATATCTGCCTGACTGAAATCTAGTAACTTCATCATGTTCATTTCTTAACGCAAACGTAGCTTGGTCACTGCCCTTGTTAATGTACTTACAAATATATTTAATTGACTCTACACTATTACACATTTCTACATTTATGTGAGCTTGAAATGCTCTGGACAATACAGGCGAATACGGAACGACCCACCTATTATCTAAAGTAACCTGTTGTCCAGACATTCGCTTTTCAACAGTAAAACCACCATTGTCTCTTGAACGGCGACGATATAATGGGTATCCATCATGTCCTGTTACAGTTTCATCCACTAATGCTTTTGGATACCTTTTAGTGCAACGACCGTCTTGCATGCAAGGAGCATTTGCGTTAAATGCACCACATGGACCATGTATCATATGAGTTTTAACAATGTCGTATAATAGGGGATCTGCAGTCGGATCTGGAATTTCAGCACTGATTAATCTGTCTACATCATTAGGTCGAACCTTATCTTTTAACCAAAGCAAGATATGTGCGTGAGGTAAGCCGCGTTTTTGCCACTCAACACTATACATATAACACAATACTTCTCCAAAAATGTTATCTTTGGTAAGAAGATCTATCATTGATTTTAATTTTAAATGAAACACTCTTGCAATAATATCATGGCGGTCATGCGGTGCCTGACCCTCAAGAAGCTCCCGAGTGATTTCATCCCACTTGGGATTGGTAGTTACAGTAACAAATAAGTCGGGACGTCCATATTTTCTTACGTAACAAAAAGCGTCTTGAGTACGTTCATGCATGTAGCGTGGACCACCAGTAAAAGAAGAGGGTAAAATAACTAAACGACCCATATTCACAGTATCGTTATCTTGCTGCATGGCATCGCGAAGGTGCACGTATTCTTCAGCGCGCAGCTGCCTTTGATTAGATCGTATATAAACTAATCTTTCGGTTTCAATTTTTGCGTACATGTCAACAATAAACTGATTAAATAAGCCACGAAAACGTTGAAAGTATACCAATCTATTCCGTCTCACTTGCAGGTGGTAACAATAAAATTGAAGGCATGACACCTTTTTATTATAATTAGGTGCGCCTGTGCGCGGATCGGTTTGGTATACAGCGAAATTATAACCATCTTCCCCTCGACAGTATATCATAGGATATTGCAAACTGTCGTAAGCCCTGTGGGTTTCGAAAATACGTTGCAAACGATTGTCTCTGGAACGTATAACGATATCACGCCTATCACATTCCTGGTCGACCAGTACTACAGCAACTTCATTCGTGGATGGAACGTTATGACGCCCAGGGTGTTCCTGAGTTGGACGCTTATCGGCATTTATAACAATTTTATAATTGTTATTACCATCTTGAGAAAGGGCTTCTAATGCCGATTTAAAACTGCATACGTACGAATTAACCTGATGTAACATGTTCTGAAGTTGTGAAATGAGTTCAGTATTTAAATTCGGAAAATATTGATTTCTTATATTCGACTGTTCGTTGTAATCGGATACAAAATATATTTGAAAAAAATTAGGTTGTTCTTCAGGCAAAAGGGACCCTATCAAATGGTAAACCTGACCTTGTACCTTAAAAGTAGGCATGAAAGGGCCTTCTGAGATTTGTTTAGCACCAAAGGATGTCATTTGGAATGCACTATTATAAGTGCGAATATTATCTAAAAACTGTTTGGATTGCAAATGTTCCCCTAAAAGTAGTGATTTTAAAGGTTCCGGTGGGTCTTCGAACGAAGGCAAATTTATTTTACCTCCAGAACAACAGAAACCAGCAGACTCCTTCCTCCACTTCGAAGCATTACAAAAGGAACATACTACGTTCATATCGCCTATTTCAGAAGATGATCTGTAATCAATTGTGAGGTTATAAGCAAACCCACTTTTATATTTATCGGACCACGCCACCGAATTTGTAGATTGATCTACCACGTGTATATCTAAGTCATTAAGACCATGTCGAAATCTATCTGCAGTAAGACGGGCCTCTCGCTGTTCTTCTGTTTCAAGCGACCGAATATTTTCAATTCTTAATCTTTCATTAGATAAAGTAATCAATTGTTCTTGTCTCAAAGAATTGTAATAATCGCGTCCCGACTCTAGTCGTTGTTCATGCTCATGTTCATCTTCAAGAGATCGAATCATGTTATGGTGCGCCCTATCATTTGTCAAACGGTCTTGATATTGAGTAAAAGTTTCAGATTCTCGAGACAAAATATGACGTTCGCGATCAGCTGTAAGCCGTAATTCCCTCTCAGTGAAGGTTTAGGACTCGCGAGATAAAATATGACGTTCGTGGTCAGCTGTAAGCCGTAATTCCCTCTCAGTGAAGGTTTCGGACTCGCGAGATAAAATATGACGTTCGCGGTCAGCTGTAAGCCGTAATTCCCTCTCAGTGAAGGTTTCAGACTCGCGAGATAATGTATGCCGTTCGCGGTCAGCTGTGAGTCGCAATTCTCGTTGTAAAGCAGTTTCAGCTTCTCGGGATAACGCATGTTGTTCCCGGTCAATGGAACGCCTTAGCTCTCGTTGAGAAGAGCTTTGAGAAGCCCGTGTTGTAGCTCGTCTCGCTCTTTCAGCTGCTAATCGCATCTCTCTTTCTGGAGAGCTTTCATTAGCTCGAGATGTTGAGGCACTAACTCTCATAGAGTTTAACCGATGTGCTCTTTCCTCTTCCGATTCTTGAGAAGCCGTCATTCTCATTCTCCTAGCTTGACTCGAAGTTCGAGATAAAGATGGTCGTTTTTTAGGTGGCATCGTTTATTTTATTTTTAATCGACGGTAACTTAAATTCTATTTAGTTACCCAACAAAAAACTTACGTCAGAGGTCCTAACTATAGCTAAGTATATAATAAATAGAATATAAATCTAAGTGCCTATTAAAACTAAAATAATATTCTAATCGAATTATAAATATGTACGTAGGTACCTACAAATTACAAAAGAATAAAAAATGAAAATAAAGCTATACTTAATGCGTGTGCAATACTATCTACACTTACCTACTTCACTTAAAAATGAATAATAAGAAATACCTACAACTACTGTAATTAATCAAAGTACCTATGCTAATACAAAAAAAACCTTAGATGTTCTAAGTACAGCTGCTATATAATAAAAAAATATAAATCTAAGTGCCTATTTAAACTTAAATACCTAATATTCTAATAGAATTAAACTAAGAAATATGTACCTACCTACCTACAACTTAGGTACAAAAAAAAAAGAAATGAAAATAAAGCTAAAACACGTGTGCAGTATAGGTAGATAGTAGGCAATATCTACCTATACCTACTTCACTTAAAAATAAATAAAAAATACCTATGAATACTATAATTAATAAAAGTACCTACCTACGCTTTTATCTACTCAATACAAAAAAAAACTAAACATAAAATGCCCAAAACTAACCTATCAGTAACTAAAAATCTAACAATAATCTAATCTATCTATCTATTATCTAATCTAACAATCGAATCTAAATCTACTTAAAAAGAAATAAAATAGGAACTATTAATAGTTAAGAATTTAAACAAAACTAAAACTAATTTAGAAAATAACAACAAAAGAAATTAAAATAAACTATTTAAAGACAAAAAGTCGCGCTGATAAGCACGGTTTATAAAATAACAATTATTGTCTGTCAATAAAGTTCAACACTCTGAACGCATCAACAGCCAAATATTGAATGACGCTTGCGCTCGCCTCCCGCCCCTTTTATACTCTGCCGCCGCGAGCCCCGTCGAGCGCGGCAACCGTTACGCAAAAATAATCCTTATAGCTTGATTCACTATTCACGCGCGATGTCTTGTTGGCGTATTTCATGTAAGTAAGTATAAGTTTGGTGTTTCTATACCGATTTCAATGATTCTTTTTTTATTGAATTGGTGCTAATGTTTATTTTTTTTTTAATTAGGAATGATGGTGAGCATTATTGGTTTTATAAACGTAAAAGTAAACAAATATAATAAGAAATCTCCGAACTGCTAAGCTATCGAGAGTTATGCGTGTTATTGTGAGTTAACTATAAAAGGTAGATATATGCTGTCTTGGAATATTTTTCGTGTATTTTTATGTAGAATATTTCCGTTATACATAGTTTCTATGTAGCTCTAACCATTAAGGCTGCACACGCGACGGAAGCTTAAAAAATCAAGCAACTTCTCCCATTTTCTCAACATTTCCTTTCACTGCTCTGCTCCTATTCATTGTAGTGTGATGAAAAGTATACTATTACCTGCCCAGGAGTATAAAGAATAATTGTACTAAGTTTCGTTAAAATCCGTCGAGTAGTTTTTTTTTCTATAAATAACATACAAACAGACAGACAGACAGACAGACAGACAAAAATTTTTTTAACTGCATTTTTGGCATCAGTATCGAACACTAATCACCCCCTGCTACTTATTTTGTAAATATATTTCATGTACAGAATTGACCTCTCTACAGATTTATTATAAGTATAGATAATATAATACAGACATGACATTTTTAATTTAAACATCTATTTCACAGTTTAAATTTTATTAACACTAAACCTACCGACAATTCTTGGGTACCTGATACTACCGCACGCGGTTAAATTGACCGGCAATTAAGTTTTTGACAGATAATAATGGTAAAAACTAAAAGTAAAGAGTGTACAAAATATTATATGCATATTCTAAGAATTGTCATGTAGTTTGATAACGATATTATAACGTTTAAAAATGTGTAAGTTTTACAAAAGTTTAAGAACGGTCATTTTGACCGGTATTTGGTAGGTTTAGTGTTAATATTATATATAAAATTACTTGCCTGAAATGTAATTTATATTGGTATTAAGATAAACGCGTCTTACAAATGATGGAATGTCAAAATGTGGCGCAAAACTCGAGTTCAAATAACACAATGACTGATGATAAAACACAATATATATATATAGTATTATTTATATTTTATTTACCATGTAATTTGTCATCAAGCTACCGATTAATAATGTTATTTCTTATAAATTAACTAGCTGTTCCCACGTCTTCGTTCGAGATTTATACAATAAAATTTTGCTAGTTATTCCTTATATCGGCTATCAGCCAATGAAGTTTCTGTTAAAATTGGTCCAGCCGATTCAGAGACCAGCCAAACAGACAGACAGACAGAGTAGAAATAAAAAAAAAAATTTTATGTAAGTACAATATCACATGCATTTAGTGGACAACTGTTAATTTGGAGTTACACACAGACAGATTAATTTTATTTATATGTATATTACAAATAATATAAGAATAGGCTTTTCCATGGAAATGAAAATCATATTGAGGCATTAGTTGCATTATTTTTGTTTAAGTATTCCCAAAAGTCAAGTTACAAGCGTCGAACAAAATTTGTTTGTGATAACAAAAATAAAAACCACAAAAAACGGGTCAGCAAGTAAAAGTACTTTAAAAAAACCCAAAACATTTTTCGGATACGAGGTAACCTTAATACCATATTTGTTTTAACCGGTAGCCCTTAAGTGCGGGTCAAAGAATTTTTTTGACACTAAAGTAAACAATTCGTCACAACACTAAACTGTCACTTAAATACCGTTTTAGTGAAGGAAACGAATACAACGGGAATATAATCGTTAATATTTTAAAATACAACCGGCCATTTGGAGTAGCTTTTATTGGTCAATAATTTGAATTTATCTTAAAAAAAAAAGATAAAAATCTTATTACTCGTAAAATTTGAGATGAAACAACGAACGGTGCAAATCTGTCTTTATAGATAAAGATATAGGACATGGGAAGGTTGATGTGATACAGGAAAATGACGATAAAGATATTTGTATCTTAAAATATAAAAAAAAACATTTATCAAAAGATATGTTAAATCAATAAAAATCGTATTATTTCACTAATCATCATAGTTTTATATTATCTAGTTCTAGATTAATAAATAATAGTATATAAAGTAGTATATATAGTATATAATATAGTATATAAATCACAAAAAAGACGCTTAATTTAAGCTGCTTATTTTTATAAGCATTTGTTAAGGAAGAAGCTAAATTACTTTCTTATTCTAAACAAAATATTAAGTACTTCATATAAATTTCAAAATAAATAACTATTTTAGTTCATTTATAGAATTATATTGAAGGTACTTAGAAGAGGAAAAATTACCAAAAAATAAAATCTGTTAATGAAATTTGGTGTGATGTTAGCAAATTATTTAAATCAACATTTAGGTGCTTTTCCATTGCCGAAAATTTTATTCTTACAAGAAAACAATCCAACTAAAAATACAAAGATTTGTTTAAATATAAATCTTAAGTGATCACTGATAGGATTGTGATATCAGTTAGAGGGAGATAGCAGACAAAATGGCTGCTAGTAAAACTAAAAAATAAAAAATATTTTTTTTAGGATAAAAATTTAAAATCTATAATATGTAAAACATTTTTTCCTTTACAATCTATACTACATATCATGACTAATATGTTAACACAAAAACAAAAAAAAACATAAATAAATACTAATTTGCATTACTCAAAAACGTAAGATGCATTGTTGTCGTGAGATTTCGATCCTGTTTAAACATTTGTACAAAAAACAACAAAAAAATATAATATCAAATTTTACCTTAAACTAACGAATCTATTTAAAAATGTAAAGTACAGTTATAAAATAAATTAACACTCGCAATTCACAAGATTTTGCGAAAGATTTATGTGTTTGCTAATTAATAATCACATAGTTAGCACGGGACGCCGAAAAATGTACATTTTTAATGTCGCCAACGAAGATATGATGTGAAGTTGTGGAGTCAAGATTTTAATTTATTTAATTTTCTTAATTACTAAATGTCGTCTCTAAAACTGATATCATAAACCTATAAGTTAAGATTTATATTTATACAAATCTATGTATTCTAGCTATAGCAAAATCAATTGTATTTTCTCGTAAATATGAATTTATCCAGAGTGAAATCAGCTAAGTGTTTATATAAATAATATGCTAATATCACAACAAATTTCATTAATAAAACATCTTTTTTATATGAAATATTGTACCTATTTTTGGACTTTAAATTTTTTTGCTATTAACATAATAATTAGTGTTTAGAATATATTTCCTTTTTGATGCGCTTTTTTTTCGACTTATTCTGGTGTCACTGCCCTAAGTCTAATCTGAGAATATCTGGTTAAAAAGTAAACTGTGTCTCTCTAATATTGAAGCTTGAAACACGAAAAATATATATAACTCTTAATTTATTTATAGTATTCGTTACAAAAACCAACAAAACATTATCTTCATTATATTAAAACTGAATCATAATACCAATTTGAAATATAATAAATACATACTGTATAACATTATCTACATGATGTATTGTAAAAATATTTCAGCATTAAATTTACAACCTTCAAATATATTATTATTAATGATACCATACGAGTTACATCCGATATGGGTATAGGGATTAGCAACACCGTTTGGAACTTAATTTATAATAAAACTTAACAAGTTTCAAATATTGTATGATTTATAACCGATGATATAAAAATATTAGCTTATTCCCTCACGCTTCGCTGGGTATACTATTAATTTGGATGTGAACTTAGGTTGCTATGGTAACCTTTGTCATATTATCCGTTGTCATCGTAACCGTTGCTATAGTAACTCTTACCCGGGTTAGGTGTATAGCTCCTACAAGTATGAAACTAAGCGAAATACAAAAAGTTGAAATCCGTTGGGATAGGATATCCGTAAAATCCATTCTTAGTGGACGTCTACGTCACAAAAGAAGTAGCTATGTAAAATTTTAAGTTAATCGGATGTATAGTTTCGGAGGTTTCGTGATGAGTCAGTGAGTGGTAAATCGCTTATATGTATAAATAAATTTTACCTCAGTTGAGTACATTCCTAAATCACAATATATTCTTATCTAATTCTAAAAGCTGCATGTGATTTAATATCCATTAACTGTTAAATTTATTATATTAAACGTCGTTGACAGATATATAAAAGTAAAAACTAAAGTGGTTTTGAGATTATGATAATTTAATAAGTATTTTGGACCACGTATATATATACATAAAGCAAGTAACCACAGACAGACATCCCGAGATAAAGGTACAAAATTATTAGTTTATAGTATGTATGTATTATATTTTTATTATTTTCCAAAAATAAAAACAAATTCTTAAATTTTATTTTACAATATAGAAACAAAACATTCTTATTCAAATAATATCAAAAAAAAAATCTAAAATCTTTCTTAAATAAAATTCAGACAAAATCCAAAAAAAAAAATTTTTTTTTTCTCTAGTCCCGTGACATATTAATTAAAATTAAATACAATAAAGAAAATACATTTAAAAAACCGTAAAAAAAATCTTTAAAAAAACTAACATACATGTATGAACGTTAAAAAAATATATAATATAATACGTGAAATTCAATTCAAATAACAAATCCAAATCCGTTCCCACGGGTAGTTATTGGATTTACGAATTTGGATGTCTCTAATGTAAAAAATAAAGGACGAGCGAGTCCTTGATACGGGACCTTGTTTTATTGTCTCGATACAAATCCACTTAAGGGTAAGATAAATACTAAATCGAATTATATCCTTCATTGCGGGGTACTGTGGTGATTTTTTATTTATACCTCGTTAGTGAGGTGAAAAAAATTGTCAAACGGTGAATATAAAACTATATATATAAATAAAGTTTGTCCGTTTGTAATTCCAAATTATATTTTACACTAAATGTATACGAATATACGTTAATTACATTATTTTTTTTTTATTTTTTTTATTTGTTCTATCTGTCTGTTTGGTCCGGCTAATCTCTGAAACAGCTGGACCGATTTTAACCAGACTTATACTAAATTATACCAGGCGTATAGCTAAATATAATTAAGGCTATATTAATTTTAAAAAACATATTCACGCGAGCAAAGTCGCGTTCACAATTAGTATAATAAATTATACATATTTAACTTTAAAAAATCACCACAATTATAAAAAAAAACTCTCACATTTTTCACCACAAAAGCTAATAATACTGCATTTTTTTGTCCTTTAACATTAATTTTATGTACATTTGACACGATTACTTATTGGGGAAGCATATGTTAGTGTCATGGCGACGATAATCGCGTACCATACATATTATTCACAACACAAATTTGAACACATTATTTACCACATCCGATGAGATATATATAATCTAAATTAATTTTACTTTAATTATATATATACACACACACAAACACATACACACACACACACACACACACGCTTACACTTCAATACGATATAGTATAGTACTAATGTGACTCTATAAGCTATTATAGTTTGCTCTAAGTCTTGACTCTATACTTGCTCTATATACTCCAAGTTTGAGGATTGAACGTGACTTGTCCTTGTCAAAAATCAGTACACGGATTTTCCATTTGCATTTCAGTGTTAACTATGATAGATTGATAGAGACACTTTATATATATATATATATATATATATATATATATATATATATATATATAAGGTAAACGAACTTTTATATAACATAATATATGACAAATCATATAGACTTCAATTTTAATTAGACGTTTATCTGATAAAGCGACATCTGGTCACGACTTAAATATTATGTCATCTAACTAACTATAGTTATTATTTCATTTGTTACTAATACTACAACATCTAAAACTCCACTAAAATCGGTTAAGCAGCTCCAAACCGGATTACAGAGGCAGACATGCAAAAATTTAAAAAAGGTTGTATGTCTCGGTTTAATGTAACTATAAGATTGGAAAACTTTTAAATATACAAACATACATACACGTCAATTCTATTTATATATACTATCATATGATATGGGAATAAAAAAGTTTTTTGGCAAAACGAAACGAAACGAAACAGAACATGTGTAATATATAAGTACCTAAGTTAAGATAACTCTTAAAACTTACTAAGTTTTCGTATTGAAAAAATCTCTTAATATAATATACATATAAATATCTATATATATTTGATTTAAATCACAATTTTATTATAAATCGACCTTTATATTCAATTAGAATGATTCTAACCAAATTATGATATAGTTGTTAACAAATCACAAACATGTGTAGGCAACAACTTTTATGAATGACAATTCATTCATAGAAAAATATACAATCTAATCTAAATATAATTCAATCAATATATGATATTTGTTAATTTTAAAATGCACTCAATGAGTCACTAAATTATATTGCATCCAAATCCTAAAACCGTATCTCTAAAAGCGAGGCATGTAACTCGTATGTGCGAGGACGATGTTTTACTATAAAAAAGTGAAGCGACCCCATAAGACCACAGTTCGGTTCAGATCGCAGACTCGTAAGGACGATAACATGAAGCTGGTGAGTCCTTGGAGATTTGTATTAAAATATAATAATAATATTTATATAATTGTGTAAATAATTTTATATTTATAATTTATTTTAAACTATAAATCGGTGTTAATAATATTAATGTGGTTCACAGCTTTTTATTCTTTCTACCATCCTAGCGTTGACGCTAGCGGAGGAATTTGATAATGACTTTAGTGAAGACCTTGAAGCCGCTGCATCAGTAGAGCTGCAAAAGACGTACGTACCAGTACAACGGAGACAGAGGAACTGGTACACTCAACATACGAATCCGAACCCAGCGAGACCTCTAACTCCACCAACACAAAATTCTTATTTCCCAAACGAAAACGAACAATCACAAAACGGTTACAACCAACCCCAGAACAACTATAATAATGGAAACAGTTGGAACAATGGCAATGATAATCAAAATTCATGGAATCAAAATCAAAATCAAAATCAGAACAATTGGAATAATCAACAAAATACTTGGACAAACCAAAATACCGCCTCACAAAATACCTGGAATAAACCTGTTAACACAGATTCTCAAAACGCTTGGACTAAACCCGAAGCCACCGGTTCTCAAAACACTTGGACTAAACCCGAAGCCACAGGAACTCAAAACACTTGGACTAAGCCCGAAGCCACAGGTACTCAAAACACTTGGACTAAACCCGAAGCCACAGGTACTCAAAATACTTGGACTAAACCCGAGAACACAGGATATCAAAACACTTGGACATCTGAGAGCACAAGTTCTCAAAATACTTGGAACAAACCAGCGAACACAGGTGCCCAAAATACTTGGAATAAACCCGCCAACACTGGCACCGAAAACAACTGGAACAAACCGACTAACACTGGTTCCCAAAATAACTGGAATAACTGGAACCAAAACCCAACCACCGTAGCGCCAACAACCACGACAACACAGGTTGCTATCATCAAAAACGAACAATCATTAGGAGACGATGGGAGCTACAAATACGAGTGAGTATTTAATATATTATTCACACACACACACGCACACACACACGCACACACACACACACACACACGCACAGTTATCACACTACTAACTTATAAAAAATTACCACAATTTAATATTTTACATGTATGCTTTATACAAACTGTATTCAAGTAATTTTTTTACGAGACATGCTTGCTTTATCGACGACCCTCTTCCACGTTAATTTACTGACATTACTTTGTACGCAGCGATCCAACAAAATAATGTTACTATAAATAAACATAACAAACTTCAAATAGAAACTAACAGAATTATATTATTTTATGTTTAAAATTTAACGGTGAATAGATTTTTCCTTTTTTGACGCAAATTTAGAGAAAAAAAACCTGTTATTTAACATCCATTATAACGGTTTTGATAACGCTCCTAAAAGTTTTGCATAATTAGATACATCCTAAAATACAACCTCCAACCAACACATTACAATATCACGTTTTGCTTTTGTTAAACTTTTTGTGGGTTTAAAACCCATAAAGTTGTATATTACGGGTTTAAAACCCATGTATGTGTATTGAGGAAACAACATTTATGTTTCTTTATAATTTA
This sequence comes from Melinaea marsaeus rileyi, assembly GCA_918358865.1. Taxonomy (NCBI): domain Eukaryota; kingdom Metazoa; phylum Arthropoda; class Insecta; order Lepidoptera; family Nymphalidae; genus Melinaea; species Melinaea marsaeus. The sequence continues at coordinate 6,367,312 of OU911093.1, read as the reverse complement.
GCTGAAATAAAAAAACTATAGTTGAAACAATCTAAGAAGCACTTAAACGTTTTTTTTTTAAAAGCCGTCTACAAAGTTTTTTAATAAGATGATAAGTCTTTATACCATCTTCATTAAGTTTTTAACGCTAACAATATTTATGAATAAAATTATTATAAAGTATACACTATATAGATAAAGTTATCTACTTTAAATTATTATTTAATATTATATAATATTGTATATATTGGTATTACTAAAGCCTTAATTCTTCACTCTATTTCACTAACATAGTCTAAAAAAGTATAGAAACAAAATAACCTAATTTTTAACATTAACAGCCGGAACATAATATTACTTCTATGATTTTAAGACATTAACTTCAATTTGAATACAACAGATATCAGATCGCAGACGGCACTCACGTCTCTGAGGAGGGATACTTCACGGATCCGAATAGCGCAGATGAAAGCATCGTGAAGAAGGGTTTCTATTCCTTCACTGGTGCTGACGGCAAGGTATACAGCGTCACCTACTGGGCAGACAAAACAGGTTTCCACGCGGTTGGCGACCACCTCCCAACCCCACCACCAGTCCCAGCCGCGATACAAGCGTAAGTATAATGAAGATTTAGAATAAAAAGTAAAATTAAACACAATATGATATAAATAGTTTTAATATGTCAAGGTTAAGTACATTGAGAGGGTTGTAAGTTGAAACGAGTTTGTAAACAGTATACCAGTATTATTCCTTGCAACAATATAAATTCATAAAAAGCCTACACTTCACTCTTTGCTGTGACCTCACTTCGATACTTGACCCGAACCCGCAACAAAAATATTACAATTTAAATAAAACAAGAAATGATTTTAGTTTTATATCTTATTTTATGTAAATTACAATATCATTGTTGTTAGAGACACACCTCTTTTCCTTTTTATGTATGTGTGTTTGTGTGTGTGTGTGCATGTGTATGTGTATGTGTGTGTGTGTGTGTATGTGTGCGTGAGTGTAATGACATCTCAACAAATACTTAAATTATTTATTAATGTATTAAGTTACTCAATAATATTGATAATACCGCTTCATTCATTAAATTCCATCAAATCTGTTATTTAAATAAAATATAATAAATATATTGACGATAAATTATGCAAATAGAATTCTTTTCAAAATATATTTTTTTCTTTACTTCAGAGCGCTTGATCAGAACGCTAAAGAAGAAGCAGCAAAGGCAGAAGCTGAGAAGAATCAACAGCAGCAAACAGGTTATCCAGGTCAGGAGTCTCCGAAACCAATTGCCCCACAACCAATACAGCCAGCCCCTCAACGCCCCATCCAGACTTACCCTCAACAGCCCGCTCAAAATTACCCCCAACAACCCGCTCAAAATTACCCCCAACAACCCGCTCAAAATTACCCTCAACAACCCGCTCAAAACTACCCTCAACAAGGATACCCCCAACAGGGATACCCTCAACAGGGATATCCTCAACAGCAACAAAATAACTACCAGAATCAACAAACCTCTTACCCTACCCAGAACTCCTACGGAAAGTAAAAGGTTCCTCAAATAATTTATAATCGGAGTTTAATTGAAAGCAAATTTTCTTATTTTTAAGTTTTAAGTTACCTCAAAACAAGCAGTTATCTTGGTCACGATGGTACCATATATTGTGAATTTGATGACTGTTAGAATTTTAAGATATTTGTGATAAAGAACTCTGAGCCAGTGATAGATGTGATGTACTCTTAAATAATTTTAATAAACTTATAAATAATAATTTATATTTTAATAAATACCTAGCCTGATCCCTTAACACTAAACCTACCGACAATTCTTGTGTACCTGTTCCTACCGCACGTCGTCAAATTGACCGGTAATTAAAAGTTATTTTATTATATACCGCAGGTAATAATGAAAATAACTAAAAGTAAAGAGTGAAGAAAATATTATATGCATATTCTAAGAATTGTCATGTAGTTTGATAACGATATTATAACGTTTAAGAATGTGTAAGTTTTACAAAAGTTTAAGAACGTTCAATTTGACCGGTACTTGGTAGGTTTAGTGTTAATATCAAATCTATAAACAAATTCATACATTATCTTCCAAATATAATATTTTCGTTGATATTTGCCCAAATCCAAACCGTTTTTATAGGAATCGATATTTACCAAAAAAAAAGAGTTATCGGATCGTAAACATGCATATCCGTTTCACATAACTATAAAAACCTAAACCAAAAAATATATTTTACATCATGTTATTTTGATAACAATACTTTTTATATGGGTATCTCTTATAGTCATAAATTTTGACTTTCAAGTATTTTAATATCGTTAGCAATAAACGCAAAAAATATAAAGGGAACGAACCTGAAAACTTATTACTTTTTATCAGAACCCAAAGGCAATTTAAATTTCATTCATAATCACATTTTTACATTTAAGTTTACATATAAACTTTGATAAGCGGAATACATTAGAATATATTAATTTATTTATTTATTTATTTATATATTTTTAACTTTAAATCACTTGTGTACGTCAAATGGAAGTGACAGGAGGGTCTATTTTGATATCGTACGTATCAAAATAAGCCCGTCTGTAAAGACACTCTCCAACTTAAAATAAGGCTACGAGGGTTCCAAACGCGTCCTTCTCTGAGAAGAACCACACAACAAAGTCTTAGTATTTTCTATTGTGATCACTGTTTCACAAACAATATATTTAGTGAGTAATATACGAACAAAATTAATTCAATATTATTTAATTGTATGATGTTATAGTAAAAATACACATTATTAAAGTGTTAGATGCATACAATGATAAAAGAAGAGAAAACAAGACGATATTTTCACGAATGCTTGGATAGACTTGCGTGTGTATAAATAAATGCGGAATTCATTTTCATTACCAGTACATTTTATATTTTACGAAGTAGTGACGTATCTTGTTTATATAAATAACTATTACGGCTTCTTAAAATGAAGCGGGTGAGTGATAGTGATTTATGGATTTGAATTTGAATAAAATTCGTAAGTATTACAACAAATTTTGTAATAATCAAAAATCGATTGTTTCAGATATTTTTGATTACATCACTAATCCACATGGCTGTTATGATAAACAGTCAAAAGTTCTCACAAGATCAGATGTTTTCATCTCAATACCAAACACCCAATTCATTATTTTCATCAGATCGTTCCATTTATTTATCACCGGATTCACAAACAGCTTTTCCGTTTTATTCAGTGAACAATATGAATAAGTTCCCATCAAACTTCTTGCCCCAAACTCAAAGCAAAGCACCATCACACTTTTCTACACCATTTTCTGTAATTGTGTCATCCACGCTCAGACCAAATACGGAAGATGATGATGATGACGATGATGAACACGATGAAAGATTTAATTATCGTAACTTGGTTCCCAATTTTACATTAAATAATCATATGAATCATACAGTAAAGAAAGTAGATAGACAAATATTAGAAAAGAGAGATATGCCAGCGAATCCAAGGAATAATATGCCACAACAACATGAGAAAGCACCGAGCCAGTATGTAACAATAGGCACAAAAGATACATCAAAGAAGCAAACTAACAATTTTGTCCAAAATCCAGCTGCACGTCGTATGATTGTTACAAGTGAAATCCAGAGGTCCGATCATGGGCCCGATCAAGTTAAAGCCGCTTCATTTCAAAATACTCAATACGTTCAGGCCCCAGGCATTTTTATATCATCCACTACAGAACCAGCCATTCCAATTTTACGATTATCCAATGAAATGGACTTGGATGGCAGTTTTAGTTACGAGTAAGTATGATATGATAAAATATTTTATATAATAGTGTGTAATTTTTTATTTTAATTTTACTGTGTCATATTATAGAGCTTTAGGTGCTGATCAAACCCATTACGTGCAACATAGTCGAATGGAAAATATGGGCACTGATAAAGAGGAGCAAGTTGTAGAAGGTTCGTATTCTTACGTTGGCGATGATGGACGTACGTACACCGTCCATTATGTCGCTGATGCTAACGGATACCGAGCTACTGGTGAACATTTACCATCACCACCCCCCATTCCAGAAATAATACAGAGGTATTTTCTTAAATTTATCAAAATTAATTTATGATTGATAATTATGTTAATAAAATATTTTATTTCCAGAGCTATCCAGTACAATTTAGCTGAAGAGGCTAGAAAACCTCCACATATGAGAGCATCGTGGGAAAATGAAGAAAATGAATATCAAAATAGAGAGGAAAGCAGACATCATCCTATTAGTGTTCCTTCGCAACGAAATTTATTTACTGGAAAAACTCCCGAGGCGTTTTCATTTGGATTCGCACATAATGGTAACCCACAAGGCAATTTAGTCACTGCTTCCAGTTTTCATATCCCATCGAAATCCAATCACGAAAATTCTAAGGATCAATTGAAATCTAAAATGAATAATGGTCCAATTAGTCCTCAAATTACATTCCTGGCGACACAAGGAGCCCATAGCCCTTTGCATCAACAACAATCCCAACAGACGATGCAAAAAACAGATAATTCAGATAAGTTACCATTACCTCAGTTAATGAATTATGAAGCTGGTATTAAAGAAAATGACGATGGTAACAAAGGATTATGGAGGTGGCAATACGGTTTAAACCCAAATAGTAATCAAGTCCCTATTAAAAATTCTATATCTAGATCTTCATTCACCGAAGGGGATGATGTTATAATAAATTTCAGTGATATGACACCTGATCAATACACACAGATGATACATACTCAAATGTCAGATGTAAAACCTGATGAATCCAATAACATGGAAGGTGATAACGACAAACATTTTTATACATCCCATCCTAATACACTCCAAAGACAAAATTATAATAATAATGACGACAATACACAATCAGTAACAATAATCAACGATAAAAATCAAATCATTGGATCAACACAAACCTATGATATATATAGTCAAGAACCTATCAAATTTACTGATATAGAAACTAAAAATAATATATATCAATATATAAATCTACCAACAGACAACCCAGATAGGCAACTAGACGAAACAGACACACGATCAAAAATAATAAGTGTTAATAACTTTGCTCCACGAAGTCAAATGGTAACTCAGTCGTATAATTTTGAAGAAACACAATTTGAACCAAACAAAATCAATAAGAATAATGAAAATTCAACTATCACTTTTAATTCTATAAAAGTTGAGTTACCCAATAAAGAATACAAATATTCTCAAGAATACCATGAAGAATTTACTACACCTTTATCAATTCCTAATATCGATATAAATGTCACACCATACAACTACTACCACAGTATTGAACAGAGCAGTTTTAAACCAATTTTATACAAAACTGAATATAAACAAGAAATTCCTTCAACAACAACAACCACAGAACCGACTGTAGCAGAACTTATTAAGGACAACATTTTCTTAAAAAACTTATTTAAAACGCCATATTCGAAAGAAAAACTGAAACAAGATTTTGCTTTACCTGATAATAACCAATATGAGTTAAAAAATCCCGAACCCACAACTGTTAAAGCACCAAAATTAATAGGATTTACGACCACACAGAGTCCTCACAATGAAATCAAAAACACCGAATCAAAACATTTTAACATAAACGATGTCCTCAATTACGTGGTAATGAAGAATCACTTCGAATCAATAAAAACAAAACCAAAAAGCAAATCCACTCACACAATACAATATATCAATCATCACGAAAAAGAAATGCCTTCACGATATATACCAGTTAATAAATTAAATGATAAAAATCAGGACGACAGCGTAAGAGAGGACAGCAAAGAGTATGCTGCTCTTAACCGCCAGCAGCAGCAAGAATTGAGGGGATTAATCAAAAACTACAAAGTACTTCAAAGACAAAAAAATATGGGACATAAGAGTCAAATTTTACTTGAACCTCAGCGTCATATCAAGGCATTCCATCCACCAGGTCTACCCCCACTGGGACGAGCTGGACCTTCAATGAAAAGCTACTTACCACCTACATACATATAGATAAAATAACTGTGATTATTTTAAGACAATTGTACATAATTTATATTTTTTAATGCATTTACTAGATTAAGAAATAATATTATTAAATGTATTTGTCAGTTATATGAAGTTATTGCGAAATATCCAATAATATATATATAAAAAATGTTAGGTAAGAATTGAAATACTAATAATACGGGTTCAGTATCATTTAGATTATTATTCGTTGAAGGATAACTCTAGACCGGACGAGGCCGTCTGAGATTCCAGGAAATGGGGGTTTTGTGAAAAGACACCGGAACTCAAATATAATCTTTGTAATCGTCGTCATTAACGAAATACAATTATTTTTTTTTCACTTTCAGATGAAACTGTTATGACGGTGTTTAATTAATGATTTAAATTTAATACTAGCTGAAGACGCGACTTCGTTCGCGCAAAATGTTTTTTATAATAAAAATCGCCTACTACTTTATAACATCAGCTATCCGCTAATGACAGTATTATTAAAATCGGTCCGGCCGTTTCAGAGATTAGCTGACAAACAGACAGAAAGACAAAAATAAAAAGATAAAAATATATATTTTATGTAACATACTTTCATTATCATATGCATTTAATAAAAATCTGAATGGAATAACAAACGGACACTTCAATTTTATATATATATATATATTATTATAGGAATTTAGAAATTTTTTAATAGTAATACCATCATGTGAAAGTCACTACTATAGCTCGCGTGTTCGATCTCACTGTCCATACTGAAAGCGTAACGGAGATTCTGTGAACCGCTTGAGATGTTACATTATACACTTCTTCAAACTAATTTTAGTTTTTTCTAATAAATATTACAACATTATGGATTAATATTCCAATCCAGATTATGATATAACCTTAACTTATTTTCATATCCCTTGAGGGTTAGCCAGAGACGACGGAGCGCCAAACGCTACGGTCCCTGCATACCTCTTTCGCCTCGACCACAGACATCAACCTCTTCATACATGCCCTCCGGGGGGTCCTCATGCTTTTTTATAACTATCAAATTTACTTATGAAATCCTAACTGATAATTTAAAATATATTTTCATACATAAATTTATTGATGTGATAAAAGAGTAGAAACTTTTTGATTTGATTTATTCATGAACTGCAACACGCGAGACATAGATGGAGGAAAGTGTGAATATTAACTCATGCAATAAAATTCAGTTACTTCTTTTTCAATTTATATATATAAATATACATATATATAAAATTGAAGTGTCCGTTTGTTATACCAAATTAAATCTTCATTAAACGCATATACGGTACTTATATAAAAAAAAAAACATTTTTATAATTTTTGGTCTTTTTCTGTCTTTTTGGTCCAGTAAATGTTTGAAACGGCTGGACCGATTTTAATAGAACTTTCACTGGCGATTAGCTGATGTTATAAAAATTAACTTTACAAAAAAAAAACATTTATCACGAACGAAGTCGTGGGCACAGCTTGTATTAAATATGACTAATACATAAAAGATACAGTTTCAACAAAACATCTGATTGCGACGCGACGCCAGACGATCCTAAACAAATCTTGTTTGTATTATCATGCCTCTAATCATGGATTCACTCAGACGACATACATATATATATATATATATATATATATATATATATTATATTATATTAGCTGTGCCCCCGACTTATGTTTGAATGTTTTAAAAATAAAACCCTAAGTTACACCTAACATAACGTTATCGTTTCAGAGTTTAGCCGGAACAAACAGACAGATAGACGGACAAAAAAAATTGACGTACCGTACATACTTATTACTTTCATATGCATTTATTAAAATGCTTTTAATTTGGAATTACAAACAGACACTTCAATTTATAGGTACATTTAAAATATTCATTTATTTATTTGTAAAAAAAATATATAATATATTAAAACTAAATTTTATTTAAAATATAACAGAACAATAACTTCAGAATTAGGATTTATCTACATATATATATATATATATATATATATATATATATATATTCTACTCACTGATTCATCACGAAATCTCCGAAACTATCCATCCGATTAACTTAAAATTCTACATAATTACTTCATTTGTGACGTAGACGTCCACTAAGACCTGATTTTACGGAATACCTATCCCAACTGATTTGCAACTTTTAGCATACAGTGAATAAGCTAGTATAGAATAAAATATTGCAAAACTGTTTAATACTTTTGACAACAAATTGTCAAGAGAAGCCAAACCGCAAAGTGAGTTACTCCCTCCCTGTTTGTGATAAAGAAGTTTCAGAATCGATTCCCACAACACAGGCCACATTCAAAACATCAAAGCACACAAACAAATACAAGTGGTAAATATGTAAATTTCAATGCAGCCGATGGTAAGATCAAAGTGGCTGCTCGGTGGCTGCTTGCTTGATTTTATTTTACATTATCCCCTGTGTTCGTGTCCTTTATTATTGTTAGTCATTCAATTTCAGTCTATATTTGTTATTTAATATTCTTGTAGACAAACAGAGAAGGACAAAGAGACATCTTGATAATAAAAATTGTTTACAACTATGTAATGTCTGTCAAGTCTGTAATGTTAAAAGGTGACCAATGTACACTATTTACATACACACACAGACACACGTCACGCACACACATACACACACCCTAAAGATCAATAGTTTTTTTATCTGAACACTTTATAATCTGTAATTGAATATATCAATACCACTTTCATAATCATAAAGTTCCTTATATTAAATTTATGTCAAATCGTAGAAAGAACTTATGGCGTTTACCTTATTGCTAATACAAGCAAACCTTAGGAATTTTTTTCTCTCTCTCTCTCTCTCTCTTTCTCTGTCTCTCTGTCTCTCTCTCTCTCTCTCTATGTCTCTCTCTCTCTCTCTTTTTCTCTGTCTGTCTCTGTCTCTCTGTCTCTGTCTCTGTCTCTCTCTCTCCCTCTTACACTATCACACACACACTATCTCTCTCATACACTATCTCTTCTCATAACTAGTCCTATCAAAACAGATCCAACGTTAGCATCAAAGATACCATAATGTAATACTATTAAGAATAAACGAGCTATTAACTGTAATGTGAGTAAGACACTTAACGACTCATTAACATCGAGTAGGTAACTATAACGATAAGAGTTATCAAACTTTATCTATTAACTGTTTAATAATAATAATCACATAAATCATGACATACATACATACATACATATATATATATATATATATATATATATATATATATATATATATAAAATCCTACTTTAAGAGATTTCGTGACATTCGCCCCTTAACATTTATTTGTCTTCATGAGATTTACGGAAGCGGTCGGAAACTTTACCAATATCCGGAAAAGCAATTTACGGACATTTAATGTATTGGGTGAAAACTTATTAACTACCTTACAACAAGTGAGCGGTCAGCGTATTTGTTACTTATTACAAACATTAAAAGAAAATAAGAAATATATATATATATATATATATATAATTATTTCTGTAGGTACGAGTCGTAAGGACACTACTGTGAGGTCCATTGAGTGGGCAAAATTTTGGTTTCTGGGAAGTCCAAATGACATTTTAAAATTCTTAACATTTTAGGAAAACCACAATATTAATGTTAAGTTAAATTTAAATCATTAGAGACTCAGATTATTGATTCTTTATTTTTATCTTTATCTTTATTTGTAATGAAATAGAATTTCAAAAAATATTTATTAATTTAACTCCTTAAGAGTAATGATAGATTTTTTTATATTAATTGTATATTTTTTCGTCAAATATATATTTCGTATAATTTAATTGTAGAAATCGTTTTATTAAACTGAAATTATATATATATATATATATATATATAACTTCTAAGTTTACGTTCCTAGACCGAGGTGTGGAGAAACTAGGATTTTATCCTGAACATATCCAATTCATACTTAACTATTAATACTATTTACGTAAATTAAAAAAAAATATATATAAAAATATAACACCTGCTTACAATAAAAACCTGAATTTAATTGCCTCAAAAAGAGTAGCAAGACCTTAATTCAAGATCTTTAAATCATGTTGTAAAGGTGTTATTACATTTATGTCACATTATAAAGCCAATTTCACACGATACTAGTATCCGCCGCCCGTGCGCGTCGGGTGTTGAGCTGAGCCCCTCTCCTTTCTTCTTTTCTTGATAACTTAAATGGCTAAGCATTTTTTCAATCTGTCTTCGCTATAACATCCGCGTTCGGCTCAGACATACATGAGAAAATTTTTAGCTAATATATCGTCGCATTCTGGAGACAACTAAACACATAAAAAGGTCTCCCAAACGGTTAAGAGCTTACGCTCAGCTCAATATATAACGGTAGGGGAGGTATGTCATTATGGCGATTAATTAGTGGAAAATGAATATCACACCGTTCGACATTTTCAATTACAGCTATCAGGATATAACCTGATTATCTTTGGCCGGAGGGTATTCTGTTATTATGGTAAATATATTTCAATGTCATTAAAATACGATAATTTTGGAACGGTTTGGACCTTTGCAAAATCCTTTCTTATTGCACCTATTCAATATGTCAGGAGTCTTGTGTCCAAATTTCATCTTTCTATCTATTACAGTTTGGGATGTAGAGCGATGAATGAGTCAGTGAGTGAGTGAGTGTCTTTGTGCTTTATATATTAAGATATTATTTTTGAAAAAAAAAAATGATATTATATGTAAACATTTTTAGCCAAGCTTTATGTATGAAAAATTTTCATGACTGGGACTCGAACTTGCAATCTCGGATATTGTGTCTGTCAACTGAGCTACCGTGTCGCTACCAGTCTTTATGAATCTAATATTTAATATACAATATTAGTTTTAAAATTAATTATTGTCTAACAAACTTAACAAGAAAACATTATTCAAGTAAAGAAAAACCAAAAAACAACTTTTCACGAGCGTCGTTTGTATACAAGATGGCGGGATATTATTCTAAAAAAACTTTTCATAAAAAATATAAAACCGTACACAAGTTTTCTCATAACGAAAGTGATGAGTTAAGCGGTCTGGGACTTTTTCTTCACTAAAGCCGAGATTTTTCATAGTGAAAGGATGTTATGGACAAGTGATTTTACATTTATATATATAATATATATATATTTTCCAGGTTCTTTTAATATTCTAACTAAAAATATCAATCTTACGTATATATATAATCGATTAATAATCGATCTACAATCCGAGATTAATCATGTTTCTATCACAAATAACGTACTTATTATTTGCAGTGACATTTCAAGAAACTTGTAAATTCAAATATCAAAAATAACAGTTCCCTCAGACTGGACCCTAAAAAGTAAGATCAAGTAACATATATAAGTACCTCCTGGAGAAAAGGAGCTAAAATTTTTGCTCTACCACAATAACATGTAATGTATATATATATATATATATATATATATATATATACATATATATTTAGTATATTATATTATGTGTTATATTATATTATATTATGAGTATTATTAGTTACTATTTTATTACTTTTATTGTATTATATATGTAACATATATTCATTTCATACTTTTAATTTTTATTTTAGTATTTTTTTTATATTCTTTGGCATTAAGTCCATTTATCTATATAGATTTTACAATAAAGTTTTAATAAATAAATAAATGGATCAGGATCGATTATTAATTTCGGATACTGTAGATAGATGTGTATTGACACGAAGCTCCAATAAAATACTTAATAATATATAAAAATGTTGAAATTGTTTCCTTAAAGAAATATATATATATATATATATATATATATATATATATATATATATATTCAAGACAACCAAAAAATATTATTATTTAACTAAATATTTAAAAATTAACGGAATTAAGGTTATAAATTACGTAAAATGAGGTCGGAGGCATTCAAAAATTTTTGTAGATAGTCGGTCGTGACTCAGATCGTTCACTGCTAACTGTACTTTGATGGGCCGGAATATCATTCACAATGATTACGGGTCGGATAAAATTATTGATTACATATATTTTATATACCCTTAATAGTGTACGGAGAATTAATTTAATGATTACGTTCTTATCAAAAAAATTTTTGGAACATTGTATATGGTGAAAGTTTTGGACAATTTTTTTTTACCTTTTTTTTTTTATTTGATTATAAATAATACAATGTAATTGTATGTACATATACAAAAAATATATATATTTTTAAATAATTTTTTGTCCTTTTTTATCCAAATATAAATATAAAATACCTACCTATACACACATTTTTTAAAACTTTTTTTTATAATTTTTTCGATAGTGTTAGAATAAAGCACGTTTATACCTATTCTTTTCCTAAATAACAGAAGAAAGATATAATTTTATATTAAGTTGTTTTTTACACGAGATCGCCTCCGTTTGATTAGGACGCATCTGGTACATTAGTGTGACGATGACGTCATCCGATGTGATATACGAGGGCAAAGGTTATAACATTATAACACTAATATATATGTATATATATATATATATTTAAAAAATCTGTAGCTTTCATTATGCCCTTAGAAGAATTTACATACTAATTTAATAATTTTTAATTTCATAGTAATTTTTAACATATCCTAATTTTATGTTTATAATAGGTATATTTTTTTAAAATTATAAATTAAAATTTTTTTTTTCTAAAATTTGATGAAATCTCAGCTGACGAAAAAAATAAAAAAATAAAAAAAAATATTTGTAAAATTTGGTGAAATCTCAGCTGACGTTTACTTAAAAAGGATTCTCAAAAACTATCAAATCAAATGATTAAACTAAAAATAACTTTTGATATCGAAACATGAACAAATGTTTATCCCTCTACGATCCCTCTAACACCCTGTCAGAGTGACCGCGTGTATAATTGATAGGACAGATAATAATAACGTCGATTCCCCTGACATGTGTGTACGTTATTTATATTACACTACATAGTAATTGAGCGAAGCGAGCGAAGCGCTATACTGGAGACTTTTTCAGTCTTTGTCACGAATAAGCTCGAAAACTACTTGACGGAAAATTATGAAATTTTGTAATCAAAATGACACACATTAGGCGATGGGTTTTAAAAAAAAATTAAAAATGTCATGTCGTTGAGGAATAATCGTCAAAAAACTGATATCCAACATTGTCCACAACGATGAGTCATTACACTGGGCTCGCTTCGTTCAATATGCAAACGTCACCCGAGATTTCGCGAGAGCAGTGAGTCGAAATTGAGGGTCTGTTGGCGCCTCTAGTATATTATACAATCATAACAATAAACAAAATGAACAACAGAATTTGTGTTGTTCTTCTAAGACTTTATTTAAATTGGAGAGTGGGTACAGAAGGGTTTATTTTGATAAGTATGGTGTCAACGGTCCTGACACTCCCATTTAATACACGAAGCACTGGTATTGAGTTAAAGTGAAAAATATATAAATAAATAAAATAAACAATATAATATTAAAAATATTATAAAACTAGCAGACCCGGTCACGCGTTGCTGTGACCATTGCTTTTGATATATTACATTATAGTAAACTATTTAAGGGGTTACGTTTAGAGTACATTTGTCTTGAAAACCATAACGTTTTCTTACAGTCGATACTAAGTAAAAATTTAAATTTTATCCAAGTTTATAACACTATTTGTATATTACAAAGTTTTTAGTAAATAACTTGGAATACTAAACTTACGAATGACGTAGGTAGGGTAGATACCTCATTCGTAATTACTCAATCTAGTCAATAGATACCGCCATCTTTTAGAATTGTTAGGAGCTAACTGCAAAATAATAAACAAATAATTTGCAATAAAATAATATTGCGACTATGAATTGAGTTGAAAATTATTATATATTTTAAGTTAGGTCAAACTGTACGTGGTGTGTAAATTTATTAAAATCGGTTAAGTAGTTTAGGAGTCCATCGCGGACCAACAACGTGACACGTGATTTATATATATTAAGATTTCTGGTGTTTTTTTTAAATCATTTAATATTTTAAATAATATGATAAATAAATCGTAAAATTATCCTTTCTTTAATATGTTACTTTATCATTTTAATAAGATGTTCATAATTAAAAATATTTGGTGGTTTTACTAATGCATATAATAAAAGTTAAACTCAAAACATTTAAATTTTAAAAGATAAATCATGAAAAATGAAAAAAATACATTTACAATACAACAATTTTTATACAACTCGGCAGACTTCGTTCTGTCAAATAGATTTGGAATGTGGCAGTTTATATTTCGACCTTAAGACGTTTTTACTCTGCTGACCCTCACACATCGCCCTATCATCATGGTGACGGTGGTTATTACTATTATTATTAACATAGGGTTAATAACCGATGAAATAAAAAATAATGAAATAAAAGGTATATAAGTATTTTAAGTAATCGCTTTATTGTAAATCAAGTGAATCATAATTATTAACAAAAATCTGTTTTATTTTTATTTTAGTGCTTTATGATACACAATGTTTTTTATTTGATTGCCTGATGAATATACAAACAAATCTGATAGTTTTCCAACACGGGAACAGGCAACATAAAATTGACCATGTGAGAAACATGTGTTTTCTAGATTAATACCACAAACACCTAATGATTGCCCCTGGGACTTATTTATGGTCATAGCAAAAGCAAGCAGCACTGGAAACTGTAGTCGTTTAAATTCAAATGGTACATCAGTTGGAATCATTGGGATGCGTGGTATCAAAACGTCTTTTCCTTTATATTTTCCGTTCAGTATAGTTGCTTCTATCACGTTGTTCAATAATTTATTTATCGCTAACCGTGTGCCGTTACAAAAACGCAGTTGGTTGATATTTCTCAACATTATAACTACCGATCCAACCTTTAATTGAAGATTGTGAGGTGGCAATCCTGGTAAATCCAGCGAGTTTAAAAATTCAGGCGAAAAGTTGACGACATCATCTTTGTTAGTAGCTGAATCAACTGATTTATATATCCTCAATTCGCCTGTAATTTGTTCTTGAATTTTGAAATTTAATTCACCTACATCTATGTTTTTTGCAGCCAATATAGCCCGTTCGCTCAAATCAAATCAATCATGGTTTCTGTAATTTTGAGCAACATCTGAAAACACCTTTTGAATAAGTTCATCTTTAGATCTAGTTAACTGACAAAAACTTTGAGGAAAGTTAATGCAACCAGTCAAGGAGTCTATAGGAAATTTGCCATTACCAATGTCAATGAGTTGTTTAGAGAATATGTCTCCAGATTTGTCATTTTGCAACTTGCCACGCATATTCTTGCTTAAGTGTAATACCTTCACGTGTTTCCACAAATTGGAGGACTTTAAACATGCATTAAGTTCATCAGCTGGCGTTGATCGTGGAATCACTGGCAATGTTTGACGAAAATCTCCTGCTAATAAAATCATGGCACTACCAAATGGGTTATGATTGCTCCGGAGATCTTGTAAAGTTCTATCTAAAGCCTCCAAAGATTTTTTATGTGCCATCGTGCATTCATCCCAAACAATCCATTCACATTCCTGCAAAACCTTTGACATTGCAGAGTTCTTCGAAATGTTGCAAGTTGGGGTTTCGTTACTTTGCATGTTTAATGGTAATTTTAGTGCTGAATGAGCTGTTCTACCACCTTCAAGCAAAGTTGCTGCGATTCCCGACGAAGCGAGTGCAAGTGCAATTTTATTTTGTGAGCGAATTGTTGCTAATATCAATGAAATCAAAAAAGTTTTTCCTGTACCACCAGGTGCATCTAAGAAGTAAATCCCTCCTCTTTTATCATTTATTACTTTCAAAAGTGTATCAAATACATACTTCTGTTGTTCATTCAATAGTGGAAGATTCGTTTGAATTAATTCTTTCAAAGTGTTGAGATCATACAGTTTTTCTCGGTGCAACTCTTGGTTAAAAGCATCATGCATTGGACGATTGGGTGCGGCCAGGCCTAATTGAAATAATAGTTTGTTTGACATCATCAAGCACATGTCCTCAATTGAAATCAATACTTCATTGTAAATTTCTTCGCTTATTTGTATATTTGGATTTCCCCTTCTAATCCGTATTTGATACAAAATATCATCACACATATTATCTTTGTACTTGATCCACAAATCCTTTGGGTTTGATGGGAAGCAGGTAGATATGATTATAGAAAACAATGTTCGTATTTGATGAGCTTGTGATGATATTACAGCATCATTGAGAGTTTGATCCCAATGAGCATCATTGTCTAGCAATCGCAAACGTTGGCAAGCTTCTCTATATGATCCACACAAATCACCATTAACAGTTCGTACATGTTGGAACGATGTTGGGCCACGTACATTGACTAATAGCAGTCGTAAATAAAAACATTCATAATTGCTTGGATGTACTGAATAAATTCGACCAATCGCATCGGTAGAAAATATATCTGGGTATCCTGTAACTGGTTTTCCTTGTTTCCGTCGTATAAATCTTCTTGAGGATTGATTCCAAGTATAATATTTTGGCATTTCAGAATATAACAATGTTTGAGCAAAATCATCGTTTTGACATATCTCAAAAAATCTGGTTAATGTAGTAGATGGTGGCTGTAAAGCTCTTTCTACTGCGTTCTGTGCTGTAAAATATACTCTTTGTCCATTTTCTAAATGCACAGCTAAATGAACAACAGTAGGGTGTCTTTCATGAATAGGAAAAGAAAATATTCGCCAAACTGCTTCATTACTACTAACATAGCGACCCATTTGGTATTGGGTAACTTCATCATTGGAATTCTCTGCATTAATACCAATCACAGCCATATCACTCCCTTTGGTTACATATTTGCAAATGTATTTAATAGATTTTACTGAATGGCAAGATTCAACGTTGATGTGCGCTTTGAAGGTCTTTGATAAAATGGGTGAATATGGAACAATCCAGCGATTATCTATTTCAATATCTTGTTGATTTAATTTGACAATTGTTGATCTTCCATTGTCTGCTGTCGATCGGCGACGATACAAAGGATAACCGTCATTACCAGTGATTGTTTCAGATATTAATGTCCGTGGATATCGCTTTGAACATTTACCATCCACCATACACGGTGAATTTTGATTAAGAGTTCCACAGGGACCATGTATCATGTTTTTAATAACTACCTCATGCAATCCAGGATCTACTTCTACATTAGGAATTTCAGCTGATATTACTGCATCAACTTCATTTGGCCTTATCTTTTCAACTAACCAAATCAAAATGTGTGCATGTGGCAATCCCCGTTTCTGCCACTCCACAGAATACATCCAGCAGCGTGTCTCTCCAAACACATCATGTTTCACAATGAAATCCATCAAAGATTTCAACTTTTGTCTAAAGACTCGGGCTGTAATATCATGACGATCAATAGGTGATTGCCCAGGGAATAACTCCTGCTTGATTTCTATCCAGTGTGGATTGCATGTAAATGTGATGAACAAATCGGCTGTACCATAATGACGAACATATGACATGGCATCTTGAGCATATTCATGCATATGTCGAGGGCTTCCGATGTATGTTGCTGGAAGAATAGTCATCCGACCAACATTCTGTGCATTTCCATCAGTATTAATCGCATCTCGAAGGTGAATATACTCTTCAGATCTGAGTTTGGTCTGATTCAACCTGATGAATGTTAATCTCTCCGTTTCAATTTTAACATACATGTCTACAACATACTTGTGATATAATCGCCGACATTTGAGTATGTGATTGTCTTCATTTTCACGAATCATTAGGCGGTAGGAATAATAGTTCATTGAACTGACTTTTTTGTTGGTTTCGGAACCTGAAAATAGATTTTTGTTTTCATAATATTGAAAATTAAAAAAATAATAATATAGTGACTGATAATATAGCTCCATAGCTAAACTAATATTTTTTATTACCTGTAATGGGATTTATCATCTTGTTTGAAAAATCATAGCCATCTTCACCTTGCCAAAATATAATGGGATATTGCAGAGCGTCATATGAGCGGTGTGTTTCCTTTATACGTTGTAATTGATCATTCCGACGATGTAAAACAATATCACGGGATTCCAAGTTTTCTCCAACTACAACGATGGCAACTTCATCAATAGTTGGTGCATTAAAACGTCTTGCATGTTGGCCAACAGGTGTTTTATCAGCTCTGATTACAATTTTGTGATTATCAGATGGCATCCGATCCAGTGCAGTTTTAAACAACATAACCAATTGATTGTACTCATGAAATAAAGTTTGTAATTGTTCTACAATAGACCTCTTTAGTGAATTGTTATGTGAACAACGCATATCAATTTCTCGTGGTGAATTGCCCATGAAATAAATTTGCAGAATTTTGTAATTGCTATCTGACACTGGTAACAGTGAACCTGCTCTATGATATATTTGGCCTTGTATCTGTAAATTAAAAAAAAATGATTTTTGCCAAATAGAAATAATATTTGTTCCTAAAAAGTATATCTGTCTCTTAATTTGAATCACCAAATAATAATTGATATGCTTAGGTATGTCAATATGTAATAATTAGTTGTAACTAATATCCATCGTCAAATAATTATATTGTGTTTCAAAATAATAAAAGTGTTGCTAATACTGAATCACCAAATAATATAATGACTAAGTAATATATGTTTTGGGGTTTAGGAAACTGAAGGTTAATGACACATATTTACTTAGTTAACAGGAAATTTTGTTCATTAAAATAATAATGATTAACTGCTATAATACATACCTTAAAAGTTGGCATGAAATTTTCCCGAACTACGTTTGTTGCCCCAAATGATGTCATTTGAAAGCAATTGTTATATTGTTGAATATTTGACAAAAAGTGTATGGAATCTGGTTCTATTCCTGAAACCAATGAGTACAATGGCTCTGGTGGTGGATCCAATGGTATCAATTTCACTTTCCCATTTGCGCAACACAATCCATTTGCTTTATTTTTGTATTTCAATGCCTTACAATAAGAGCAAACCAAGTTCATAGATCCAATAGCAACACATTGCTGGTTACTGTAGTCAATTGACAAATCGTAATTGAAAGCAGCTCGATTCAAACTTTCGCGATTATTAGTTGAATCTCTCGCTCTCGCTTCCCGCGTTCGTGATATACGAATTCTTTCGCGTTCATTTCGGTCGTCACGTTAATGTGCAGTATGATAAGATCGGTAATTCATTTGGTTTGTAGCATTTCGGGTTCTTCTACTTAAATTACTTCGTCTTATAGGAGGCATATCGTATATAATTACCTAAATTTATTCACATGAAATAATTATTAATCACAGGTATTTATACAATCAAAATTAATTATTAAATATTATAAACGCTTTTTAACGCAGTTTGTTTGACAGATGCAATGACGTGAAAACTGATGACAATTTATGTCGCATTCCGAAACTAAAACAAAAGAAAGAATATTCCAAGGCCAATCAAATCTTACATTTACTTTTTTTGACTTTTCAATTTGGTCGGGTGTACACATTCATTTGATTAAATTTGAACGTTGTGCAGCGACAATAAAGCGCGAATTGACTCTTTGACGTTAGCAAGACACCTACATTGTTTAGACAACAATGAGTGCTTGTAATTTAATATCAACTTTATTGAATAGCAATACAGTTCAAATTGACTCTACATTTAGTTATTTATTCTACATTTAAAATATTTGTATAGGAAAAAGAAAAGGGCTTTTTTAAGGTTTCCCTGGAAATTATTCAAATTTTTCTCGCCGTTAGAGCCATCCTTGGACTTCAAGGAACATTTAAAAAAAAGAATTGTTAAGATTGGTCCATGCGTTGTTGAGTTATGCGCTTACCAACACATTTTGCGATTCATTTTTATATAATAGATACACTGACAAAAAATATAAAATAAAATATATATAAATATCACATAATAATTAATAAAAAATAGTTTATAGATTTCATATTTAGTATATGACGTAAGACAGGATATAAAAATATTTTTGTTATATTATAGCTTAAGACATCTCGCTTAAAAAGATGACTTTGTTTGAAGTTATTTCTTTTATTTTACAAATAGAATTGTGTATATATAATATATTATATAAAGATTTATTTAAATTAACTATATATTGCACTTATGAAACGTCAGACTATTGTTTTACAATTCCAAAGATAACTCCATAGAGAAAAACCGACAAAGCTCATATGTATAAAGAAGAAATAACCTCTAATGATAATAAATGTAAGAAAACCAACATTTAAATATCATCTCCCAGTTAATAAAATTGTTACAAAATATATAAAATGTCGTTAAAGAAATGTTTGTAATGTTCACGGGATTAAATGTCTTCAGCCCGGGTGCATCCAGGTTGGAGGAAAAAGGTCTAATTCCCCCTTCTTTTCTTACGCAAGAAGTATTGTATTGTATATACTTTTATCGTCGTATAATAATAATCGCGTAATAATTTTATTTAGTATAAGCTCGCCTCTGTATCCATTCCTCAATCTCCTCTTTTGTTAGGATAAGCAATACAAAAAAACACAAAAACTTTTATTTTTCATTCAGTAACTTAAATATTTCAAAGTATACCTAAGAAATACATTAAGAAACCTCGTTCCAAACTAGAATTGAGTTTCCTTTGGGATGATTTGAAACGCCATCTTTAATTTTACAAGTAATAAACGTAAAATCATATACATATTTATTTTATATACAATTGAATCTAAGAAACCGTCGGACCAAAATTACAAGTTCTTTACAGAACTACATTTTTAATACAGAGCCATCTAGGTGAGAACATCAAAACTATTAGGAGACAGTGCCACCTACCGAGATTTAATGTAAATATAAGGAAAGCTTACAAGCTGTCTTTATATTAATTTGAACATTTAAAACTAGATGGCGCTAGTATCGCAAAAATGTTATTATTTTATTTCACAGTTGCAACTAAAACTGATGTATATATATATACTGTTAAGATAACTCATTTAAAACCCTGAGATGTGAAATATTGGAATTAGTCGTGTTTGTAATACAAATGTAAAATGAAAATTAGCTATTTTTGTATAACATTTTATTGCCTTTTCATTTTAAATGAATAACGATGCATTTGAATTTTGTATTTTAATACTGTTACTGAAATATTTTTCACACATCTTATAAAAATTTTATTAAGACAATTTTTTTTTTTTTTATTATGGAAAGATAAAATTTTTTCAACTATTTAATCTGAATAATATTTTTTAGTATAAGACGACAATTGTAAGGACATAATAAGACAAAAAAACCCTAGGAATAAGTGTAGAGAGAGTATATTAAAGTGACTTACGGGAATGTCAAAGCGAGTAGACCGTAAAAGGGGTGCTTTGTGAGCGAGATAGCTCATTTAGATAAATGGGTAACTCTTTCACTGTGAGAGCATCCTCACAAGACGACGACACTTCATAAAATAACAATTTAAGAAACTGTTTTTATAAATGTATTATATTGAATAAAAAATATTAACAACCTCTGGGCACACGGCTTCGGTTGAGTTTTTTTTTTTATATAACATCAGCTATCCGCCAGTGAAAGTCAGTTTAAAAACGGTACAGCTGTTTCGGTATTAATCGTAACAAACAAATAGAGATTTTTATATACGAGTATACATATATACTCTATATACCTTCATGTGCTTATAGAAAAACTTAATTTGGATTTACAAACGGACATCTCAATTTTATTTAAATATATATATTTTCAGTCTCAATTTTACGTAGTTACTATTACGTATAAGAAACATTTTAATAAAAACATTGCTATTTTATATATAAAAAATATTTAAACTATTGCAAAATAAGTCTAAAATTGTTTTGAATTATTAATAATATAGAATATAAAAGTTATAAATTGTCAAAATTCATAAAATTAAGGTAAATAATACTTAACACTGAACCTACCGACAATTCTTGTATACCTGTTCCTACCGCACGCCGTCAAATTGACCGGTAATTAAAAGTTATTTTATTATATAACGCAGGTAATAATGAAAATAACTAAAAGTAAAGAGTGAAGACAATATTATATGCATATTCTAAGAATTGTCATGTAGTTTGATAACGATATTATAACGTTTAAAAATGTGTAAGTTTTACAAAAGTTTAAGAACGGTCAATTTGACCGGTATTTGGTAGGTTTAGTGTTCATTTGGGAATGAATTGATTATTAATATTTGTAGGAATAATTGGAATTTTTTGGTGATTTCGAGAAAATTGTTAGAAATAATATTAAGATTACATTGTTTCGTACATTTTTTGGTTATTGCACTATTTTCTTTAATTTTAAGCCTCACCTGTGATCCGGTAGTGAAGTCGTCAGCGGGCTGTTCCCTTGCGAATCTTTCAAATTTGAAGCTGTTCGAGCGATACAGCTCGTTGTCCTCCCGGGAGCGCCGGCCGCGGCAGAAGCGACGTGTAATTGAAGTGTGTCTGGAAATATATGGATACAGTTGGATATAGTTGGATATGGTTAGATATGGATACAGTTAGGATTAATTAAAATTAGATACTTTTTTCTTTTGTTTCAGGGAATCTTTTTGATATTTTTTTTACTTTTTATATTTTACAAACATATATAGGTATTTTTTTTTATATCTTATCTTTTTCTTTTCCTTTTAGTTGAGTTATACCAATATCAATGAAATATCTACAATTTGTAACATTCTATTTAAAGATCTAAACAGTTTATAAAAATCTTAGCCTATTTATAAATTAGTATTAATTGTATTAAGTCATTTATAACCTACATATGAAGCAGGCGTGGTCTGTGTTAATGGGGGTTCACAACCCCCAACCCCTTACAAATATAGATTGACGAATATCTAACAGATTATTAACATCCCGCTTTAATCGTTCATGTTAGAATAAGTTTTTATGAATTATATTTAAATTTATTATTCATGTTTAAAAATCGATACAAAGATATGAGGTACATTTATGTACCTAATAAATAATTTCTTTTAAAAGTAAAAAAATAAGTCAAATCTTTGAAATGGAAAGGGAAGATAATGTAAATTTTTATAACAGTTTATAAAATTCTTTACTCTTACAATACTAACATAAAAACTTATTTTACTACAGATAGACGTAATATTATGACAACTCTCATGTCTAAGATAATCAAGAATGCTATATATATATATATATACTTATATATATATATACTTATTTTATGTATATATATATATATATATATATATATATATATATATATACATAAAATAAGTAAGGAACACTTAATACATACACATATCGAAGTGAGCGGAGCACTCTATGTGAGACTTTTTGCATTCCATGTCCTGGGTTGGCATGAAATGGCTTCACCGATATTCATGAAATTTTGCACATTTATAGCGACGGTTATTGCGATGGTTTTTTAAAAAAAGTGAAATAAAAAACTCATGTTGAGGAATAATCACCAAAAAATGACAGTCCCATAAACTTCAATTGAAAAAAATTTCGATGTCTATGTAATATTTGATTATTCTATATTTTTTGCCTGTTGGTTTCAGCTCGCTTCGCTCAATTCGCCAAATCCTACCAAGATTTTGCGAGCGCAGCGAGTAAAAATCGAGGTCCGGTTCGCGTTCCCAGTATATAATGGATATTTAGTATTTAGCCTCATTTACGTTTAATTAATGCATAATATTTTTAACTCATATTTTTAAATCATAACTTTATTCGTAAAAATGTCTTTTAAAACAACATAATGTACAAATAATAATAAGATAATATATATATCTGTTATAAATCCTCTTTAGTATAAATATTATTTTATTTTTAAATAGAAATTAATTATAACAAAAAATGTCATTGTCACTCACAAAACAAAAAAATGAAGAAATATACTAACTTTGAAACCAGCTTATTTATTATTATTTATTAATTTTCATCATTTTGGTCCTTCGAGAAAATTTAAATAAATATTTAGTATATTTCTACGTTTA
This sequence comes from Melinaea marsaeus rileyi, assembly GCA_918358865.1. NCBI lineage: Eukaryota > Metazoa > Arthropoda > Insecta > Lepidoptera > Nymphalidae > Melinaea > Melinaea marsaeus. The sequence goes on along the minus strand of OU911093.1, from coordinate 6,343,314 downwards.
ATTTTACAATGGTCAAAACAAGACAGCAAATTGCTGCTATGGAGAAAGTTGGAGATTATATGGCTCAGGAACCCTCTCTAGAATACTCTCAAGCAACAGGTGAGTTGGGTAGCCCTTCTTCAAAACATTTATCCGCAAAAAGATCACATCACTCTTCATCATCATCAACAAAGACAGTTCTTGATCCCAATATAAACCTTTTCGCCAAGCTCTTTGAAATAATATCCTACCTTTAATTGTCAAAGGAGTTAATAAGCCTAGAGGATCGAATATACGCATTAATTGCGATAATACATTTCGCTTTGTAAACATATATGAAATTTTATTTGATTTATTAATATTAAAACCTATACAATCCGTGTTGTGGTGCCAAATTAAACCTAATGTTCTAACACTCTGAGGAAAATTTCCTAAATTTATATCACAACCATTATTGAGCTGAAAATCAGGTGGAACAAATTTTAAAACTTCAGGAAAATTTGTGACCCAACTACGCATTTCGAAACATGCTTGTTTGTGAATGAAAATTATATCTCTAGCAATTTCAGCAGCAGAGTTTATATCATCTAAACTTCCTAAGTAATCATCCATATAATGATTCTTAATGATGGCATCGACTGCGTTAGGGTATTCTGTCTTATATTCTAAGGCGTTTTTATTTTTAACGTATAAGGCAGTAAAAGGGCTCGACGCAGCTCCAAAAATCATAGAAGACATTCGGAATGAAGTGATAGGGGCATCAACAGATTGTCGCCATAAAAATCTTTGAGCATCTCTGTCCTCCGCTCTAATTTTAATTTGTGGAAACATTTCGCGAATATCAGCTGAAAGTGCTATCTTGCCTTCACGAAACCTCAATAAAATATCAAAAAGAGATTGGAGTAAAACTGGACCTGGCAACAATAAAGAATTTAAGCTAATTCCTTCGCAATTTGCCGCAGCGTCATGCACGACTCTGAGTTTACCAGGTTTATTTTGATTCATAACACCAAAATGTGGGAGATACCATGTAAACGAAGATGACGTTGGTTCAGATAGACATGGCTCAACGTAGCCTTTATCAATTGTAGCTTGTATGTTACGTCTATAAAGTTCGGCATAGCTTGTATCTTTCATAAATTTGTTTTCTAAAGACTTAAATCTATTCAAAGCTAGGTTATAACTACTATTGGGAATGTCCATATTATCATTTCGCCAAAGTAATCCTACTTCAAAACGCCCGTTAGGAAGATGACGAATTGTATCATCTAAAATCCGTATGGCACGTTTATCATCTGCTGAATACAAATCTTTTTTAGTTATACCTATAGAGTCCAAATTATAATAATCTTGAATAATAATATCTAAGTCATTGGATCTTTCACTAGTACATTGATTTACGAATTCGACGCTGTCAGTTCTACTATTACGAAAACCGAATAAAACCCAACCCAGAGCAGTAAGACTGGCTACAGGTTCTGACTTGCGGCCTCTACGAGTTTCCTTACAAATTATTAAAATAGTAGGAAAGCTAAGTTACAAATAAAGTAAAAGTAAATTATATAGGTAACCTAATAATCTTTTTTGCCGGTCTTCGTAAGGTTCCAGCTTCAGTGGTCACATCGGCTATCCGCACCGAACCATCCTTTCCAGGAAAAACCGCAGAGATGCGACCTTTAGGCCAAGAACCCCGAGGAAGATTAGCATCGACTATAACGACTATGTCCCCAACCGATAAATTACGATGATCAGTCGATGCTGAGCGTCTTGGTACTAAAGTTGGCAAATACTCTTTAATCCAACGACGCCAAAAATGATCTAAAAAATCAGATAAAAGCTCTAGCTTACTAAAATTCTCGTTATTCATTTTGAAGGCAAAATGCGCCCATTGGACTTGCATGGATACAGGTAATTTGCCAATAATCGCATTACAAAGCTCTGGAGAAAATAAATATTCCCTTTGCTTTAAAAGCTTAATAGTTTCAACACAATTGCGTACCTTGCAAGCAAAGTCTGATACCTGCTTACCAGAATCAGATAAATTTATTTTAGGTAGGGCCTTGATTTTAGCCACTTCTTGTATAACTATTACCTCACTTTGACCAAATCTCCTTTGTAAGGCTTCGATAACTTGGTCAGGATCGTTGGCGGCGATTAAAAGCGTGGTAACGGCTTCTTTTGCCGCTCCGCGTAACGCACCGCTAAGCCTGATCAAGTTTTCAGCAGGAGAAAAGACAGGCTTGGTATCTTCGTATATACGTCTAAAAATCAACCAGTCACTCTTCATCATCATCAACAAAGACAGTTCTTGATCCCAATATAAACCTTTTCGCCAAGCTCTTTGAAATAATATCCTACCTTTAATTGTCAAAGGAGTTAATAAGCCTAGAGGATCGAATATACGCATTAATTGCGATAATACATTTCGCTTTGTAAACATATATGAAATTTTATTTGATTTATTAATATTAAAACCTATACAATCCGTGTTGTGGTGCCAAATTAAAGGTAGGATATTATTTCAAAGAGCTTGGCGAAAAGGTTTATATTGGGATCAAGAACTGTCTTCAGATGATCAAATCAAATGGAAACATTGGTTTTCAGACGTAGAAGCAGTTCAATTTCTTAAAATACCACGTTGGTATATTACTAATGAGGATAGTTCTATTATTAATAATGAAAATGTAGTCGATCGAGAACTACATGTATTTTCTGATGCAAGTCAAAGTGCGTATGCAGCAGTTGCTTATTGGCGATTCGTTTTTCGCGATCAATCTATTCGCACATCTTTGATTTGTAGTAGAGCTCGTGTATCTCCCTTAAAACCAATATCAATTCCTAGATTGGAGTTGCAAGGAGCTTTAATCGCAGCGCGCCTTGCAGCTACAATTTGTTTGGCTGTAGTTCATAAGCCTACGAAACGATTTTTTTGGTGTGATTCTAAAAATGTTTTAGCTTGGCTTCGAAATGACGCCTGTAATTTCAAACCTTTTATAGCGCATAGAGTTGGGGAGATACTGGAAATCACCGCTAGGAAAGAGTGGCGCTGGGTTCCGACTAAATTTAATGTGGCTGATGATGCTACACGCTTTCAATCTACTCGTCTTTCGCTAATTGATCGCTGGTTTTCTGGGCCAAAATTTCTCTTTTTAGAAACAAATGTTTGGCCGGCTGAAACTGATACACATTTAATTCCGATCATTGAGCTTAAAAAGTCTGCAAAGCTCGTTGACGTTAATTTGATTAATGAAACCATCACCAAGAACCCAGTAGTAGCTGATCCTGTAAGATTTAGTTCTTGGTTACGGTTTTTGCGGACAACTGCTTACGTACACAAATATGTAAAAAGACTAAAACTGTTAGTTATTAAAAAGAAAGGGTTAACACTAACTTCACAGCCATGTAATGGTAGTGGTCGTGATACTCCAGCTTTAGTGGATCTTACGGCAGAAGATTTGATGTCCGCGCGTCTACAAGTACTGCGAAGCTGTCAAGCAGACTCTTTTAACAGAGAGCTTAGATGCTTACAGACCGGAACTCCTTTGCCTCAAGACAATAAATTGCGAAATTTAGAAATATCTTTAATATCTTTATATTTCAATCTCGATGAGACGGTATACAATTTTAAAAAGGGAGAGGGATTTTGGAGAGGGACTTTGTTCTTGAGAAGCGATTATTGTTTTTAATAATATAAGTAAATAAATAAATATATATTAAATTACTAGCTGCACTTATAACTTCGTTCGCGCGGAATGTTTTTTAAATAAAAGTAGCCAAATTTCTCCTTATAACATCAGTTATTCGCCAGTGAGTCTTGTTAAAATCGGTGCCGCCTCAGAGATGAGCCGGACCAAACGACAAACACACAAAATACAAAAAATATATTTTTTATATACTTTCATATGCATTTAATGAAAATCTCTTAATTTGGAATTACAAACAGACACTACAATTTTATTTATATGTATAATTTAATGTTTTATATAGATAAATTGTAAATAAATGATTGACTAAATATATAATATAATCACGCAATTTTGTCCTGTTTTTTGCGATTTATTAATTACCAGTTCGAACTAATTTTATCCGTAAAAATAAGTACATTTTCAAATTTTAATAATAAATTATATTGATATAGTGAAAAAAGTATAATAATACGAAATTCTAACAATACTCTATCTTCGTAACATCTTGAGCAATGTGCGAACAAAGAAAGACATCAAAAAATATTACTTAATCTATAAATATAAATAGAATTAGTGTCTGTTTGTAATTTCAAGTTAATAGTCCTTCAGTAAATGTATATGAAAGTATATGCAGTACTTAAATAAAAAACTATTTTAAAATTTTTTCGTTGTGTCTGTCTGTCTGTTTGGTCCGACTAATCTCCTAAACTGGATTGATTTTAACAGGATTTTCACTGACGGATAGCTGATGATATATGGAATAACTTAGGCTACTTTTTAAAAAAAAACATAACTCGCGAACAAAGTCGCGTTCCCAGCTAGTGTTATAAATACATATATGTTAAGTGAATTGAAATGCAAGATAAAAACGACATTAATAATTACAAATTAAATTTTCTCAAAGGATGTATTTATTTATACTCTTATATAGATCATGATATGCCAAGAAATGAATTCCCAGACAATGACATACTTAACTCATCATTCTCATGACTCATTAATCAATATTCGGTATTAACGAAACGAGAAGCATCAATTAAATTGACAATATAATTGATACAAAAAAATGAATTGACAATTTAATTGATACTTTCGTAGCGAAATAAGAGTTTTACTTAGGTTGATTAATCATTTCAAATTCTTACATGTACTATTCAAAGTTGAATGAACGACTTATTTTCAAAGGTGCATTGAGTTAACGATCTCGAGAGATTGAATAACAGCAGTAAATATGTATATACATATATTGTTATCATTTACCTTGTATCACTAGAGTGCAATGGCCACTGAATACCAAATAACTTCAGCTTAGCAGGAGGTCGGCGTTTTGGTTCAGTACGAGTATTCTCCTCCACGGGTGGAGTATGGTGTCTGCTCCCTGATGAAGCCCTGGTACCACTCCTGCGACGTCTCCGACGCCTCCTCTCGACCAATATGAAGTTATCTCCGTTACGAATAATGTAAGATGAACGCAGCGTTGACTTTTCTTCCCCTTGTCTCTGTCTTATCAAATCAGCTGTTCGCAGTGTGTGGATATTTTGATACTCGGCCTCCGGAGGGGCTGCTGACGTCACTTCCCTGCTAGTCCCACTTCCATCCCTTTTCTTTCGGGAGGAATGGAGACCGACTCGACGCCAAACCTTTTCCATGAATCCGTATTTCCTGTCATCCCATTATATTGTACGATGTCCCGATCGACACAAAGCAATCCACTATTACACTAGCAATAACATTTTTATAATTCACACATCAGTTCCACAAAGAATTAGTGAGTAAAATATAATATAAATTTACTATAATCCATGAATCACTAAAACATCAATTCACAGTCATTGTTCACCAGATATACCTATTTTAAGTTGGCTCGCTATGGGTATTTGTGGTCGAAGACGACACATCACAGGCAACACACAGAAATTATTATTACATTTCATTAAAACGTACTAGGTTAGTTGTGTAATGAAAGAATAACTTGTTTTTTGACATCACATTCAATAAGGTCCCGGCCCAATAGACAGGGCGCGGATTTGTTTTGCGCATGCGCGGTCCCCCTGTTTCCCTCGCCCGAGTAAAGTTTCAAAATGGCGGACCTCCGATCCCCCTTCCCGTTATTGAATATCTAATTTTATCCGTGCATTTGATGTAGCTATGTACACAGTTGCGATAACCTAACTACTTACATATAGTGAACTCTTTCACCGGTTTATAGGTTAATAATATTCACTACTCAGTCCCTTCGGAACTGTCGGCGACATTTCTATTGTAAAATACCTTTCTTTCCCGCGTTGTATCTACCTTGTTGAGTACAAGATCACGTTGATATTAAATACGAAAATTATTATTACATTTCATTAAATTTAAATTGCAAATTTATTTTTCTAAAGCATTTAATACGTTTTGTTATTGTCTCAGAGATAATTGGTGTTATTTTAATTGTCAGTTATAATACATATGAATAAAATAATATGTAAGTATGTGTTTCATTACATTTTATTTTATGTTTAACTATAATTCATATAGGTTTCATCCAATAGAGAAGTATAAAACCTAGCGAACCCGAATTTTAGGATTAAAAAAGCTATGTAATGAAAGCCTAACTACCACCCCCAGCTGCTGTGAGGTGCACCCTTCACATCCCTGTTCGAAACACCCCTGCTTACTCTTCAGACACCAAACACCGCGCTCTGTACTAGAACTATCCTGCATTTTTTGCATGCAGACTATAACTACGTTATACACTTTGGATGTATTCTTCTCGTTGAATTACGCTATATGAAACAGTGTAGGATTGTCCGAACATTTAATAATAGCATACAAATCTCATCAAAAGAAATTATACTATCAAATCTTATCTATACATATACCTAAATAAAATTGAAGTGTCTGTTAGCAATTTTTCCTCAATTTTTTCCTCACTTTTCCAAATTTTTCCTCACTATTTGTCTATCGGTTTGTGTGATTAATCTCTGAAACGGTTGAAACGATTTTAGCAGGACTTTCACTGATGGACAGCTTGTGTTATAAGGAATAACTTGAATTACTTTTATTATAAATACATTCAGCGTAAACAAATTCATGGACACAGAAAACACTAAGAGTATAAAAAGGAGGTTTACTTAATACTTATGAAATATAAGTAGCTATATCAACTAAACTACTAAGTACCTTTGTATCTCAAAGCTAAGCTCTGATAAGCTTGAGAAAGTGAAGGCTATCTACTTTTCATTAGAACGGGTAGTATGTGTGCTTAGGGTAATCTCTGCAACTATTGAATCCAGGGCCGGATTTAGGAGAGGGCAGGAGAGGTCACTGCCCCGGGGCCCCCACAAAAAAGATAAAAATATTTGATGGGTCATCAACATTTACTTCCATTTTTTTTAAACAGTAAAAACTTGCAAAAAAAATATATTGTTATCGATATATAAGAAAGCACTGATTGCAAGTTTCCATTTACTATCATTTTTTATTTGATTGAGGATTTCAAAATAATTATTAAGGGCCATCGTTGCCCCGGGACCCCCACAAAAAAGATAAAAATATTTGATGGGTCATCAACATTTACTTCCATTTTTTTTAAACAGTAAAAACTTGCAAAAAAATATATTGTTATCGATATATAAGAAAGCACTGATTGCAAGTTTCCATTTACTATCATTTTTTATTTGATTGAGGATTTCAAAATAATTATTAAGGGCCATCGTTGCCCCTGGGCCCCCAGGAGCTCCAAATTCGGCCCTGACTAAATCTAATAGTTTTTAAAATAATGACGTTTGTTATCATTTTAGATATAGGTACCAAAATCTGCCAAAAAAATTTAATCACACATCAAAATATAGTCACGTTTAGATGGTTATGTATCCAAGTATCTACTTATAAAAAATGTGAATTATTCAATATATGACAATTCAGTTATAACTCAGTTATTACTCCAGGGTATTTAGATATAGTATTGTTTGGTGTTAAGAATTATTATTGATCCCGATGTTACAAAAATCTTTATTTTTTATGTTGAAAATTATACATTTCAAAACATTAAGATTTTAAATCTATTAGCGTAGCAATTCTTATAATTTGTAACTAAAATAGGTCACTGAATTAACTCACTCACTAACATATCTCCTCTTTCTATAAACAATTGCTTCTATCATTCGAAACTATTAAAATATATATAATTCAAAAACACATATGTTTACTTGCTCGAATAATTAAATCTAGTCGAGAGAGAAGCTTTCAAAATGCAATATGAGATTAATTAATTTAATATAGGTCGGAGGTAATTGACGTAAAGTTGCACCAATCTGCACCTACAAATCAATATTTTAACTGCATTGCTCTCAGCATAACTGGCAGATGATTAAATACTATTAAATTCTATTTTCAGATATGAAACATACCTTAATTCAGTTTTATAATTAGATAAGAGTTATCAGTTTATAATACTTGAACAAATAAAAATACTGTTTGTTTTACGTTTCATGGAGTTTATTCTGCAATTAAACTCCTTTGAAGCGATTATCATTTTCTTGAATTAGTATAGAAAAAATATCTTTATATACTTTATTTCAATAAAACATTTCTTTCTAAGAATTAAAGTTCCAAGGCTGTTTCTTTCGTGTTTGATTATAAAGTTATTGAGCTGAGCGTAAGCGAAGCTCTTAACCGTTTGGGAGACCTTTTTTTGTGTTTAGTTGTCTCCAGAATGCGAAGAGATAATTAGCTAAAAATTCTCTCATGTATGTTTGAGCCGAACGCGGATGTTATAGCGAAAACAGATTGAAAAAATGTTTAGCCATTCAAAAGTTATCAACAAAAGATGAAAGGTGAGGGGTTCAGTTCAACACCCGCCGCACACGGTTGGCGGATCCTAGTTTATTTATTTAAACAAATAAAAATGTACAAAAAACTGGCTTTATATTAACAGACACTCTCTACAAAACAATCTTAGTACGTACAGAAGATGACGTTTGAGGACGTGCAAAAAGGTAATAACGAAATAAAAAAAAAACAAAAATTACTTTCTTTAAGATACTTAATACTAAAATAATATTAATCCTATTAATCTCTAAGCACAACACCAAAGCAGGTCATTCTTCATAATAATTTTCGAAACACAAATACCGATACTTGATTTTAAAATACCCGGGAGATATGATTATAACAAGTGAGGAACAGAGTCGAGGAGTTGCGGTTTTAATGAAATAGAAAGAATTATAGCAATGTTTTTCTTTCAGCATCTTTCTAGTTATTATTTTTTTAAAGGACATTATAATATCAGCAGGTTCCGAAAAGATAACTGCTACAATCACATAATATTTTTCTACAATGCATCACATTCGCTCCCCAATAAGTAAAGAAACAAAATAATTATTCTGTATTTTAGGTTAATTAAATAAATTTGATATTGAAATACTTTCTTATAATTGACAGAAAAAAAATTAGTTGAATATATTGAACAACTGATATCTATACATATATATAAAATTAAAGTGTCTATTTGTAATTTAATAATAACAGCTTTTCACTAAATGCATATAAAAGTAGATACATTATATGCATCATCATCATCTTCCTGCCCTTATCCCACTTGGAGTCGGCACAGTAGGTTTTTCCTTCCATACTTTTCTGTTACTCGTCATCTCTGTACACATACCTTTCTTCTCCATATAGTCTTTCACGCAGTGCCTCCATATTTTCTTCGGCCGTCCTCTACCTGTCCATCCCTCCACTACCATACCCAGCACTCTTTTAGTCACATGCCTTTCATCTCTCCTCATAACATGCCCATACCATGACAGACGGCTACCTCTATTTTTTTCTAGAATTGGCGCTATTCAAAAGCTTCCCCTAATATACTCATTTCTTATTCTATCTCTTCTTGTCATGCCACACATTCATCTTAACATTCGCATCTCCGTTTCATGCAAACGCTCTTCATCCATTATCTTCATCGCCCAGCACTCAGATCCATACATGATGACAGGTCTAATGATATTTTTATAGATTCTCCCCTTTAGATTAAGGGGAATTCGGACATCGCATGTTGTTCTAGCGACTTGTCGCCATTTCATCAATCCCGTGTTGATTCTGTGTTTTACATGCATAAAAAACTATTTAAATAATTCTTCTCCATCTCTTGTTTGGTCCGGCTAATCTATGAGATGTCTAGACCGATAGCTGATGTTATAAGGAGTGACTTAGGGTAGTTTTGTTTTGAAAAACATATTCCATGCAAACTAATCACAGCACATTAGTTATTATTACATTACAAATTAAATTAGTTAATTATATTAATATATATATAGAGAAAGAAAACTAAAATGAAGCAGTAAATTACATTTAATAAATTCTTTATACAAATGCATCGTTAACAATAGACAATGTTAATCATTTATTATAATATAATTATTTGATTGGTGCATTCTTCATGGATTTCGTTGTTACTGGATTACTATTCACTTTACTAATAAGTTTATTACCCTGCCATACGGCTGACAAATCATCGTTAGTTTTCAAATCTATTTGGAGTTTCTCCCAAATTTTCTTTTTAGGATTTAAAACTTCATCCGGTTCCCCGGTTTCATAACCTTCAATAACAATTCTATCTCCCGGCTTGCTGTCCTTAGGAGGTAGTAAGGGTTCCACTTGTTTTGGTTCATCAATTGACGCACAAAGAACCATCCCTTTGGACTCGACACCCCTCATTTTCGCAGGTTTCAAATTACATAAAACAACTACATCTCTATTCTGCATTTCTTCGATCGGTACAAAATTTACAAGGCCGGAGACGATCTGTCTAGGTTCTTCTTCACCTAGATCAATTTTTTCTACATAAAGCGCATCGGCATCTGGGTGTCTTGATACTTCAACAATACGACCAACTCTGATATCTAATTTGACTGGAGTAATTTCATCGGTATTAGCATTTGCATTAACCTTAACTTTAGCGGGGGGAGGATAAGCTTTCTTAGCTAGTTCTTGAAGCTTGGGATCTTTAAATATTTCTTGTATTGGAGCTAATAGCTTATTAATCTCCTGTTCAACAGAAGCTTTCAAATCCCCTGGATGAATGTCTTCCTTTGCGAATGCTGCTTCCAGGTCCTCAAAATTAGTATAAGCAACATTGCCCCCATGTTCTTCGGCTCTACAGATGTTAAATGTCTCATCTGCTTTCATTAATGGAAATACCACATGTTTGGTAAATGATAAGACCCCATTTTCAGTAATGTTGCCGGGTTCACAAAAGGCTTTCTTGAGCTTCTTCTTTACATTGGCCGGGTTATCTAATAGATCTATCTTGCTGTCCTCCTCTGAAGCAGACATCTTACCCCCGGTGAGACCTGGTACCATTGGATTCATAAGATGCACTCTCTTAGCAAAGCCTAGCTGCGGTAGATACTTCTCTGCGAGAGTAAAGATTTTTCTCTGATCAACACCACCAAATTGAGCATCAACTTTTAAATATTCCTCATCCAGAGCCTGCAAGCCCGGGTACAAGAGGCCACTTAGTAAAGGATGATCAACTTGTTTCACAACCTCAGCCCCTGCTTTTCTTGCATCATGGTCCGTTATAACAGATGACATGCGATAAACATCTAAAGTATATTCTTTACTAAGTTGATACTCAGTCCCCCTCACAAACTTTAATTTTTCTAAAGGAACTCCTATAGAAGTTAGTATGGCTTTTATGGACGCTTCGTAGTATTGTGTTCGCAAAGAAAGTAACTCCCATGGTGCTTTCATATTATCCAAGTAGCCATGTAAATCAGCAAATAATATGGTTACCTCGCATCCAGCTCTTAAAAAGTCAGCAATCTTAGACATAGGCACGAAATAAGCCACATGAGGTCGGCCGGTAGTGGCAGTGCCCCAGTAGATTTTCAGGTCACGTTGTTTTATAATTTCCGTAAGTCTGTCATCACCTAATACCTCTTGTAAGTTACGGGTTATAAACCTTTTCTTTTCCTGCCAATCTTCCATATTTCTTATTACCTGAAACTGAGAAATGTCTGATTAATTATTATCAATATTGTGCAATATGCACACCTGTTAATGTAATATTAGCTATCATATAATTATAAAAGACACTATTATTAACTATTACAATGAGAAAACACATAACTTTTATTTAATTTTGCTTACCTTTTATCAGAAATCCATACAAGTAGAAAGTAAGAAGGTTACTCGTACAGTAGAGCAGGGATTTAGTTAATTAGTATTTCGTATACGCTCACATAAAATGACAACTGACAGCCGACAGCGACGTCTACTGACGGCACAGATTACAAAAAACCTATACATATATAAACTAAATTGTAAAACTTAAAATTTATGGTATATATTATATAATTAAAATTTTCAAAAACCAGGTTCAAAATATTAAATATCCATTTGTTTTTAGCATTCCGCCATTCAAGATCGTTTAATAAAATGTTTATCTAAATAAATTTCTCATGTTCTAAGAATTTTTTAGGAGTTCATGTTCTTCAAACCAGGCTACCAGGATTCAATAACTAAAAAAATCTATAATATACTAGTTGATGGTGTTTGACTCTTTTAGAACTTCATATTAATTATTACAATTTGATAATTATTTTAGTATCCATGGATAAAAATTATTACAATAAGATAGATAATTACGATATATTTCGCTGCCGAAGGTGCCTTTATATTTATTTTATAAATGCCATTAAAATAACACCACATGGTCTAAATAAATACTGTATTTTATTTAATTCTTCTCAAACATTGAGATTTTGTCGCTATTGGCAAATATTTTGGTGTCGTCTTAGGAAAATCAAAAGTCATCTACGAAGAAAGAAAAAGTAAAAATAAAATAACATAAAGTAAACAGACTGGAATTCTTTTTTATATCAAATTTAAATAACAATTTTATACTAATTAAGTGACATCCGATATTTTTCGTTTTACTTTTAAAACAATATTTTTAAATCTAAACAGAATTAGCAAAAATAAATCTAATCAAATACTATCGTTTTTGATATCTCATAAGTAAAAAAGACATTATTAAACCAAATATCTATTTATTATTTTAAGGGCAATATCCTGAATTTATACTAAAATTTGAAAACTGTAATTAAAAAATAATGAAACATAATTAGTCTCATGTTTATTTTACCCTTTTTTATAATATATATTTTCAATTACGATATGTCTTTAAAATACCCAGGATAATAATATGAAAAATTTTAAATAAACTAGTCTGTTTTATATTTATACTATTAAATAACATTTTTTTTTATATCTAAAAGTAAGATTCAGACGAATTTAAGGTATTTATCTATAATAACGTGTGAAACTTTATATCCTTTGAAACCATAAAATGCCTGATTAATTATTGATATCAGATTTCAAGTGTAATTATTTTGTAGTTTATATATATTACACTTTATTCATTGAGATATATTAAATATTATATTACGAACCATACAAGATAAGTTTATCTCTAAAACGGTAGAGAGAGTGTTAAATAAGTTATATAAATTTTGTAACAAAGTAATGCAAGTGACTTCAGCTGAAATGTGACAAGTATATAATATAATGCTGATTTTCTTTCGGATCCGCACAATACTTTTGAACTAAGGAACTAATAAAAATAAGTTTTAAAAGTCACCGCAGACAGAGTCCCGGGCAACAGCTAGTTATAATAAACATTTTTATTCTATGTTTTATCGAGATGTGTACAATCTATTAACTATTAAAATATCTAAAGTTTACTGCCATCAATTATCAATAATTCTACATTTACTAGTTATAATTTAGTTTTTTAAATCGGAGTAAAACTTTTTCGTTTTAAATATTTTATATTTTAAATAATTTGTTTGAATTTGGCGCTACTGTGCAGTGAATGCTCGCGTTTCCTGTCAAAAGCGCCATTGCGCATGACAGTCAGTGCGGCCTTGCAGACTGAAGAGCGCTGCCAACAAAGGCCGAGTCGATGGGGTTACAAAAAATTGTTAATTTGGACATATAAAACCCTTTTGTTATTGTAATTATAATTTTAAATAGGTTGTGAATCTGTGATTACGTTAAGAAATGTGTGAATGATATGAATCGTGACGACTAGCAAAGGAGTCAGCTGGTCCACAGTGCGAATAGTGAATAAGAAATGGCGGCCTTGCCAGCAGGTGTTCAGTATGCGTTATCATCGGAGGCTAGTTATAAAGAAAACAAGGAACTAGTGTTTGTGAAACTAACGGATTCAGCATTAAAAGCTATAGAAGACTTCATTAGAAATAATAGGGTAAGTACATACGCCATATTGTTAACACCAAAACAGGCCAACAATGTCAGAGGCGCCATACTTATATTACAAGTAATCAAAATGAAACTGCGAATTTGTAATGTTTTCGCAATTTCTATTGTTATTAATAGTAGAAGATTGACTTCTACGTAAGTTGATGTAGTCGGGCTAATAACTGATACGTTCTTTACAATGTCACGCCACGTCAACATGTAGAAATTCTACTCTGTTATTCAGAGATTTACATTTCATATGGCTATAATTAGAGTTTAGTGGTCTTATTGTCACAGGTTTTGATGGTAATTACGGATATTACTTTGTGGAACGTTTAAAGCGTACGTGATGTATGTCTACGTCGCGATAAAAACAAATCGTTTAAATTTAGGGTAGGTACATTGTTATCGAAAGTTTTTAAAAAGTATTGTTAAGTAATCAAAAGTAAATCTTTTACACCTGAAATACATTCTCGTGAGTCTCTTGTAATGATGTAATCATAGATTTTAATTTCGACAAAATGTTGCATTTGGTAAAAGTGTTACTTAAACTATTACCATTCTAAATTTAATAATTGTATTATAGTTAGTTTATTTTCATTATGAAATTTATTTTCGTGATGTGAAATAAACGGTTAATAAATTAGTTTGATTATTGATATTTCAAAATCTGAACTATTATTCAACTGTATTTTAGTTCTATTCAATAAATTTAATATAATAATAAATTATTAAAAAACGTAAGTGAAAAGTGATTTAAAATTTCACAATCTATCGTATTTTATTATTTCTAAAAATAATTATTGAACATGACCAATCACAACTTTAGATAAATACTGTCTTTTGTCATGATAAAAAATTTATACATAGATAAGTTGTAGTTTAAATACAATTATTAAAATATTCAAATTCTATATAATAAATGTATTTAGAGAAGGGAATTTATGTTAACGTGTTATATTTTGAAATATTACTTAGTTATTACCAGACAATATGCCAATAAAGTAGGTTGGTTTAATAAAAAACAATAATAGGTTATTTACTAATTACTTTGTAAATCTTTTATAAATATCTATTATTCCTCTTTTTTATGACGTTTTTTTTTGATTTTATTACTTTGAAATATTTCTACATACAAAAAATACTAATGTCCTACAAATTGTTGTTTTTGATATCTTTATTTCATTTTCTTTCATACTTTATTGTAAACTTCTTGCTTTAAATGTTCCTGATAATTTTATGAATCATAACCACAGATGGCGCTACATGTAATGACTTTAATAATTTCAATTATATGGAACTAGTTTCCAACAAAAGTATTCCCGTTTCAATACTAATTAAGAATGTAATATTAAACTGTTATGAAAGAATATATATATCTTAACGGCAAGTTTTCAAAGAATTTGCCAAATACTTTCTTGTATTATGTAGTGAAAGGAATAAATTGAAGAAAAAACTGAATAAGATTTTGACGAAGCTATATAATACTTAAAAGGTGTTCTCTTTGTCACTTAAATGTTTGGAATAGTTGTTATTTCATAATGACATTGATTGATATAGTAATGACATAGTAATGATGTTGTAAGGTCATGTTTTTTTATTTTCTCAATATTGTATATTATAACAATGTGACACCACATTAAATAACATTAAACCTGCCAATATTGTTGCATACAATACAAAATTTGTGTGGCCGCACACACACACACACATGTAGAGATTGTAAACAATAACTCAAGTGGGACGACCCATTTTCCTGATAATATATTTCAAACTTGAGGGAGGATAATTTGAACCCATACAGTTTAATACAGATAATAATTTATAATTGGTTGGATAAACAGAGTGATGCACACTGTTACCGAGACGTGTTGAATCAGTATGACAATCTCGAGAATTTCAAGTGATCTTATATTTTCATAAAAATTTAATCAAATTGAATGTTTTTTTTATAAAAAAATGTATATTTTTTTAAGTACAGGTTATATTATTGCAACACTGAAATGCCAAAGCTAAAGCTGAATAATTCCTCTGAATTTCAAAACCCGGCTATAAAATTGTATTCTGCAAGGCAGTTTCTGATAAAATAAAGATTATATTTTTTCTAATGGATAAATAATAATCTCGATAGAATTATGACATGCACGTATCTATGGTATAATCTTTTTTGACATTTAAACAATAATGATGACATTTTGGATAATAAATATTTAAACGTGGCAACTTTATACAAATATTTCAAACCAAATAATTACAAAGGAAAATGAATGTTGTAATATTTTAAAAAGAACTTAATCTATTTCTGAAGTGAACATTCGGCGCGTGTCGATCGGCTGGTTTCGTAAACCCCTGGTTGGTTGGTACATTAGGTAAGAGAATCGGGCGCACCGTTGCCGCCAGCCTCATAGCTTGGCGGCAATGTTACGGTGAAAGTGTTGGTTATAAAAAAAAATATATATATAATTATTACCTTCTCCGTCCCAGTCTATCTATGCATACCTATAACCTATACATATTGAATTAAAAATTTTAATTTATTAATATTATTTAATTTATTATTATTATTAATAATTAATTTTTTACTCTTGGACATTATTAAAATGGGCTATTTACTTGTACTTTTGATTGAATTATTATATTAAAGATGTCAGTGTAGTACGCTACCAGCTCGGAATGCTGTTCTAAAAAGAGCCAGCTTGTTGAGTATCTGGTCAACGGTTGCTCTTTTTAAATGAAATTTAACAATTCAATTAATTATTTAATACATTCTCTCTCTTAAGTATGTTAATAATTATCACTTGTAAGTACAGTTGTTTGTTTGAGTGTTTGAATAATTTAACATTAAATACATTTGAGAATCATATGAAAGAAATTATTTTATTATTCTTTCATTACATAGGAATGTATAATCTGTTTTATTTACATTACCGCTAAGATGGCATTTGAGAAAGAAAATTAAATCATTTTTTTTTGAACCAAATTATATTTAAATGAAAAATTTTAACAAAATTTTTATAAAATATCGAACATAATAAAATAATGAAAATAACATTGGAATGTCATTATTAGTTATAGTTATATTATTTGTTATTAGCATACCTGTAATGATTACAAAGTAATGAAATTCTACTTGCAATATATAAATTTAGTTTCACATTAAATCATTGCATGTATATCTTTGTAATATTGAAAAACTTAACTAAATTGAATCCCTTACACTCGAGTGTAATTTTTATATAATTTTCTTCAAATCCATAACAATAATGGTACCTGAATGAGCAGATGGCTCAGTGATAGACGAAAAAAAAAAAAAAAACCCATCAAATCCGCAAAGTTTCAAACGTAAACAGTTTACTTTGCAGTACCTACGACTCCCGGCCACCTGACTTTACTCCCCATACCGTGCACGTGTTTCAACACGATGTATATGCCCACAGTCTGTAGGCACCCTACAGTATACATATAGCGCCACGCGATTATGATCACTTTCACTTGTGCGATTAGATTTGAAATCCCCTATTCGGATTTCGACGGGATGTTTTTTGTTACCGCTGTACGAGCTCGCCACCTGGTATTTTTTTGGTCATGAGGTCCATTGAATAATGAATGTCTTTTGTAACGCTTGCCGACCGACATTTTGTAATGTCCACTAAGATTTAATATTGTACATTAAAATAATAGATAGCCCCATAGTGAAACGGTCTCTCCTATTCAGGTAACGTGCGATGGAATAAAAAGATACGGTTATAAAATGAATATATTTTTTAGCATTTGATCTCTTTTCTAAGTTTATGAGATATATATATGGGAATAAGTATATTTTTTTAAATTTGTAACGACTCAAAAGTATTCGACCGACTAGGAAATGTATTGACATACCTAGCAATAATTTTAAGAAATATATATATATATATATATATGTTTAAGTTTTATGTAACTCAAACTAAGAGGCTTGCTAACAGATCATATAATATATATGTTGTGCCTATTCAAATTCCTAAAAACATTAAAATTTTAGGACTACTTTATTTTTTATACAAAAAATGCAAATTAAATTTGCATATTTTTTTGGTTCATAAACATTTCTTTGACATAAATAAATAATTTATGTATCGGTTTTATCTTATCATAAAAACATAAAAAAGTTAAAAATATATTTATTTATTGATGTTACGAATATGAAACACTGTAGCGATATAGTAATCGATTTGTTACAGAACTGTGTGTGTTATCGATTTTATTATTATTATTATTAGTCGATTCTTTATAACTGGTAGCAAATTTTTTTGTTTATAATTATATGTCAAGATGGTCGCTTTTATCCCTGGGGGGTGTATTTAAAACTGGGGTCCCGAGGTCGTCGCACCCTTCTCTCTCTCTCTCTCCCCAATCCCCAGAACCTTGACACCTGGTCGCTCCCGACCGACATATGTCAGTATCCTTTTTTAAGTTCCCTTAGAGTGATTTAAAAACTATATATATATATTATATGATATGTTAGTAAGCCTCATAGTTTGAGTTACATAAAACTTAAACACCTGTATGTACTGTCTTGCATTTTGTATGTATATGTGTAGGTATGTCTAAATGTAAACGGGTTTTGCAAAATGCCAGACACCAACCAACCTATTCAGGTCCAACTTAGCTCGCGCCGATTTACGTAATATTGATTGAAAGGAGTATTGAATATCATTTACTAGTTTTATTATACACAAGCTGTGCGTACGACTCTGTTCGTTTGGAATGTGTTTATTAAAATGAAAGTGAGCATAAGTTATTCCCTATAATATCAGCTATCCGCCAGTGAAAGTCCCGTTAAAATCGGTCCAGCCCCTTCAGAGGTTAACTGTACCAAAAGGACAAGCAGACAGAAAAATTATAAATTTGTGTTTTTATGTTAGTACCGTATATAGTTTCAATTTTATTTAAATGTATATACTAGACAGCGTCCCCCTAAAACTAATAAAGAAAATAATTTCAATAATCGTCTTTCATATTTCTAGGAGTTATACACCCCCTACGAAAAGTATACGGAATAGTCTTTGTCTCCCAGGAATAGGGTTCTGGAATTATTTGTCCCCTAAAAACGCTATATTTCCGACCCGGATTCCAGGAGCTGCATGTCCCTTAAGAAAAGATAAATTTCTGACCCTAGGTCTAGAAGTAATAATTCTTCTAAGAAAAGACTATATTTCTTACCCTGATTCCAATTGTTATACACCCCCTAAAAAAGACTATTTCTGACTCTAATTCCAAGTGTTATACACCCGCTAAGAAAAGACTATTTCTTACCCCGATTTCAGGAGTTATACACCCTCTAAAAAGACTATATTTCTGACCCTGATTCCAGGAGTCACCCCCCCACCCCCTACAAAATGGACACTTAAATACATTTGTCAATAGAGTGATTAAAATATTATAACGTCGTAATTAAATTAATTGACATTGAATTGGTTTTACAAATATTAAAATAGTCGATGTTAAACTAGATACGAGGACGACGACTTTCAGTTCTTTAAACAGAACAGGTTGTCATTATTTTGTGCGGACGTATTAATAAACGATCCCTATCCAAAAATTTATCGATCGACATTTTGATATGTTTCCATAATCGATGCGAATAAGCGATCTGTGGATCGATTTTAAACATACAACATAGAAGCACTAATGAAATTCGCTTGTAATATTTTTTTAAATATTATTTTAGTTACTTTATCATACTTCTCGCTCTCCTTCTAACATATCTCTTTCTCTTTCTTTTACTACCTCTGAATCTGGTGTATATAACATTAAAACACTTCACTTTTATTGCTGGTCTACAAGTATTTTTGATTGCAGGTATCTTTCTTTTTTTTTTTATCTTAAAACAAAAACGAACGTATTGTTACTATTGTAAAAGAAAATATTTTTGCAATCGAGCCGGAAACGACCGTCCCTATGGTAAAAAAATAAATAAACAACAAGATGAGATGAGGTTGTAAAAAAAAGACATGAGGTGAGATTGTAAAAAAATATATATAAATAAACCTCATTCTTTGCAATATTACATTGTATGTCTTAGTTCATTCTCAACTTTCACAGAGATGAGTACAATAACAGAGTGTATTTTTAAATGTGTGTATGTATGTATGTATATATATATGTATGTGTTTATGTGTGTATGCATGTATGTCGCCCATACCCACCGATGTCCGGTGATCGGACCGAGATTCGTGAAACGGTTCTGGCCCCGCCTCGAGATTATACACTTTCTTATCTCTCAAAAAAAATGCCGTAAGACATATTATGACCTCAGATACATTTGATGATTAATCTTCTTTAAAATGTCACTGTACATACATACATACATACATGTATATATATATATATATATTTGTAAACGGTAATTGACCTAAAATAAGAATATAAAACATTGTATTTGATTATTATTATTTGTTCTTTACAGTTAATCTTATGTTACTTTAAATAAACATATACATACATACATACATATACAAATTGTCACTATATAAATTAATAGTCAAAAAACGAACAAAATCTCATTTAGAAAATTTGTCCTACAAACCTCAATTCTCTGACCAAGTCGATACAAGAACCACTTGTTAGGTAATAGAAAAAAATGCCCTCCAATAGATTTAATTTAATAATATATATATATATATATATATTATATATATATATATATATATATATATATATATATATATATATATATATATATATATATATATATATATGTATATTTAAGTTCCGACTTATTCACTTATTCTGAGGTCAAATGTTTTCTTACACAGCCTTAGTATACAATAAAGTAATTCAACACAAGGTCTCGTTTATACATTTTTGTATTTTTATTTATTTATTATTGAAATTAATTTGAAATTATATTTCATATTAATTTCAATTGCAGTTTTTTTTATCTCTATATACATTTTGTAAGCAAACTTAAATAATGTTTATATATTAAGTTGATGTAGTGTTATATATTAAGTTGATGTACTGTTTGTTCATTCGAATACAAGAAAAAAATATAGGAATTTTGTAATTTGTTAAATTATAAAAAATATATATATATATATTGTAAGGTTTTGTATATGATACTAAGAAGCGCGACTTGGCCTCCGTTATATTATTATAATTAAAGACAAAGTAATCAATTATTAATTAATTGTTAACCGGATGTTATTTTTATACGTTAATTTTCTACCCGCGTTTGGGACCCTTGTAGCCTTAGGTCCGAGTGTCTTTCCGGAAGGCTTTATTTCGTTATGGTATCAAAAGTCCCGAAATTCGATACACAAGTGATTCAAAGTCAGAATTAAGTATTATTAATAAAGTTCCGGGTCCTACCTAGTTAGTGCAGTCTGTTTGTGAACGCCTCGTAACAATTTCAAATCGTGTCCGAATGTTAAGTAAGTGAGTGAGTAAGTAGTAAGTAAGTAAAGCAATTTTTAAGTTTACATCATCATCGCCGCCGCGCTCGCTCGCTCGCAGCCTAGTTATGTTTCTCGCGTTCGACCATCGCCGGGTTGTGCAACAAACTCAACAACAACTCGTTGCCCAACTGGTTTAAAAACTTTTTGTCTTGTAATTTTTAATGTTTTATTATTTATTAGTTATATACTAATACATACTTGGGGGTGACGATTTTGAAGCGATTGATTTTGTTGTAATCTTGACGTTTCCGTATACGCCGACGTGTGTGTGTGTGTGTGTGTGCGTGTGTGTGTTTATTGCATGTTGATACATGTACATATCCCTATATATGATTCATAGTTCGTCGTACTGTATATTGAAATTTTAGCATTGTTATATGACTTTGTTAAGTGATATCGACAAAATGGGTGCCTTATTGAACTCCGCGAACCGTTGCGTCATATATTATTTTCCACAACACACACACACATATATATATATATATATATATCAAATTACTATATGTATGTATGTAGTCTGTTAATACGAATTAAATTATTAAGTTTTATTTTATACTTAAAATATATTGATAAATAATACTAACAAACAATGTTACAGGGAATGTTTTCAGGGTTTGATTCTTTTATCCATATTAAATATTAGCCAAAATCAGAGTTACAATTTGACAGTTATTAGTAATGACTTTTGACGCTACTAAACCCCCCTCCCATTTATATTACAATAGGTACGTATTATACCTACGTGTACACACCGACCTACAGACAAGATTTTTTTGTATTTACAAACAGAAAATACATATTTAAATGCAGTATACCATTATATTCTTTATATCATATTATCTATATATATAAATAAAATTTAAGCGTCCGTTTGTAATTCCAAATCAACAGCTTTTCACTAAACGCATGTGAAAGTATATACGGTAGTGACAAGAAAAATATTTTTAAAATTTTTCTCGCTCCCTTTGATCCGGTTAATCTCCGAAAAGACTGGACCGATTTTAATAGGACTTTCACTGGCTTATAGCTAATGTTATAAAGTGTAACATAGGCTACTTTTATTAAAAAAATACATATTCATATTCCTCGCGAACAAAGTCGCGGTCACAAGCTAGTGATATAATAATTTAATAATAAACATTTTTTTGTTCAATCCAACCAAAATAATGTTTGTATTTTTGTATGTATCTATATTTTTTATTAATTACTTAAAAGGTAATTTGTATATACATATATATATTTTGATGATAATTGTCGGGTTGATCCGTCAATTAAGATTTATTGGACGCCTTTTCCGTCGTAAAATTTTATATACCAATACAAATGGAAAATAACAGGTTTTTGTTTAGCGAAGATTAATTTAATTACACGGGGAATAAAATTGTTAAATACATGGATACATGGGATACGTTTCAGGATACACGGGATATATTCTTTCGTTTCGGTCTGTTCTAAACCGGATATAATTAAATTTTATAGAGCAAGTAGCTAAGCATAAAACTGAAAAACTACTTACACTTTCATTTAATTTATCCCTTATAAATAATCGTCCTGTTCTCATCCCGATTATTCGGGATCGGGTCAATATGTCAGTGTCTTCCCTTCTTTTATCATACCTATATCTATTGCAATATCATTGTAATTCCTTTCTTTCCTCCTTTTATAACCATCAACATTCATACGAAGGACTTGTCTTCGTTATAAGCTCTTCATCCCCACGAGAAACGATCATTCCTCATCTCTATTATCAAACTTCCTTTTCCATACTCATCTCTCACTTTCTCCATTTTCCTTTCGTCAACATACACGCACGCACACACATAAACAAGTGTGAATATACATATACTACAATTACAATTAATTGTAATCGTTCATTGGAAGACTTTGACGGTTTACTTAGTTTTTTTTCAAATGTTATTTTTGTACGAACAAACAAGTAGATTTAAATATAAACTAGAATAACAAAATAACAATTCTGAACTTGTTATTTATCATAAGTACATTAGTTTTTGTAATTAAAATACAATACCTGTCACTCTCCATCCATTGTACGTATGTCCGTCTTTATGTTTCGTAATAGTTTACGTTTGAAATGCTCATTATATATATATGTATATTTGTTTGTTTCAGGACAAATTGGCAAAACCTAAAATAGAGTTCCTACCCGGAAATCAAGGGGTGAGTTTAATTTTTATTATTATTATTTTTGAGGAGAGCGTAAGCGTAAGAAGGTCTTAAACGTTTGGGAAACTTTGTTTTGAAGCAACGTCACATAAAAACTACTGAACCGATTTTAATGAAAATTGGCAGAGATGTAGAGCCTGGGAATTGGCATGTTTTTAAAAATAGAGTTAAAATATCTCATTCCGTTCAGATATGATAATCTACTAAAATAATATCACATTATATCGTACGTTAACTAAAATTGAAAGTAATTTTACCATCACTCGCTATTATATCTAATGATATACAACAATAAGTTGAACCTATATCTTACGGTTTACATAATACGCACTTTGACCTTATATGTATGTAGTATAAATGTCATTGGGTTGGTGCTGCTCTGTGAAATGTTGTCTCACAAAAAGTGTCCGATTCAAACTAATATTACATATAATGTAATGTTAAGACTATTCTCGTTTGGTATTTTGTATGTGGGTGTGAGTGTTTGTGTGTGTGTGTGTGTGTGTGTGTGTGTGTGTGAGTTTGATTCGAGCTAAGATTTTTCGCATACCACCGTTACGTGTTCGCGTTTGTATTGTTACGTAATTGGACTTTTTGTTTTTTAATAAAAAAATTGGTACCTCCATTCCAAAATGGATGATCGATACAGTTTATGTATATAAAAAATCGTTCATTTGTTTGTATGTTTGTTTGATACGAAATATTTATTTATTTTACTTCAGAGTCGTAAGTGGAAGAATACTATTTAATATTATAGAGAGATGTAATTTTTTTAATTTATGTTTTAAAAAATCCCCTTTTTTGTGAATATTGTTTTTTGTTTTCGATTATACACATATTATTGTGATAATAATTAATAATTTGGAGAAGTCCCCTCTTTCGTTTTATCAGTTTATCACGTGTCTTATCACTTTTGTTTATATATATATATATATATATATATATATATATATATATATATATATATTATTGAGGAAGACGGACAGACGGACGGATAGACAAAGCAGGCAGTAGACTCTTGACTCGGGCCTTGACTCGATCGTACCAGTTAACTCTTGCGGCACCTCGCTCGATACTCTTGCGAAATTATACTGCGACCCACTTTAACGATTTCGTTTTGACGTTAAATAGTTTAGTTTTGTTCTATTATTTATTATTTCTTTTTATATCTTTAATTTATTATAACCACTTGTCCTTCCTTTTTATATACTATATATAATGAAATCCTATATATACATTTTGTTATATAATCACCAACTATCGCTGTATCGGTATATATGTATACATGTCGCTGAAATTTGTGTGTGGTTATTTATACTCAGAGCAACCCTCGTTGCTTTATTTTAAGTTGGATAATGTCTTCACGGAAGGGCCTATCTCGACAAGTATGGTATCAATAGTCCTGACAAAAAGAAAATAAAAAAAAAAGTCCTGAAAAATATAAAATTAATCTACATATATTCAATTGTTACAATAAACTAACACAATACCGTTTTAGTGTTAATCTCGTTTCGATCCCTGGCCCGGGAGGTGCGGCGCCGTCAACCGGTTTGACATCTCCTCCTCGGCTCCATCTCACTTGTTCGTATCACGTGTAAACGACCTCCGTTTAGCCTGATAATGTTTAAAAAAAAATTTATTTTTTTTTTCCTTTTTCAAATTTTTTCGTTGAACGACTTTATAACTATAATAACTAGGGGCGCCAACAGACCCTCAATTTGGACTCGCTGCGCTCGCGAAATCTCGGGTGCCGTTTACATATTGAGCGAAGCGAGCCCAGTGTAATGATTCATCGTTTCCCATTGACTTCAATGGGATATCAGTTTTTTGACGATTATTATTTTAAACCATGACCTAATTAATTTGTCTTTTTGATTGCAAAATTTCATAATTTTCCGTCAAGTAATTTTCGAGCCTATTCATAACAAAGAATGTGAAAAAAAAAGTCTCCAGTAGAACGCTCCGCTCGCTAAGCTCAATAATATTATTCTTCGAATATCTTATCTCTCTATCCTCGCGTTTTTAAGAGTCCGATTTGGCGTTTATCCAACTTGCACATAATAACAACCAGCATAATATTCAATGAGCGTTCGGACGAGAATAGTAAATAAGATTGGATGATGTCTAAATATAGATACAGTTCCAGCGGTGGACGGTGTAGTGTAGCCACTAGCTACTAGCTACTAGCTACCTGGCTTAAGTTTTTCACCTCCCAGGTGCTCTGTGCCCTCGCTAGTAAAAACTGGGTTATTTTAATATAATATTATATATATTTTTTTATAATTGCATTTGTCCAATCTCGTAAATTGTTTGCGAATTTAATTATTGTTTCTTTTTTCGTAATAAAATATATAATTGAAGCGCTTTTTACGAACGTGACTTAATCGGTTTTTTATTCCTTTAAATATATGTATATATATATATGTATGTATATATGTAAATATATCTTTAACTATACGTATATATAATATAAATTATAATTAATTATAACGTGTTATAGAATAACTATTGAACAGTCAATTAAACAATAAAAAAGTTGGAATTACAAATAGTAAATTTAACGATAAATTAATTTTCCTTACCATTGTGTCTGTTATAAAGAATATTAATGACACTTAGTTGTATATGTGTGCGATGAACTCGATATTAATTGTATGTATGTGTGTGTGTAATATTAATTAATAGTTACCCGCGACTCTGTCCGCGATAATATAGACAGCGTTCGTAAGAAATGTATAGTAACTGTTTAAGGATTTTACTTTTTTTGTATAGTTTGTTATATTATCCGATACATACAAACAAACATTATAATATTAGTATATGTGTAAGGTGAGTACGGTTCTGATCCACCCCGGCGGGGTCGATGTACTCCCGAGTGGTTTTATTTACACCATCACATCACATGGACCCGTTATAGCGAACCTTGAAAACAGGATTCGTTGTTATTATGCATATATATATATATATATCTTTATCTTTATCTTTACCTTTATCTGGAACGTTTGTTGCACGCTTCGTTCATTAAAATCCAATAGGTGTTTTTAATTTCATGTTATTAGCAAATATTTACATAACTAAAAGTAGTTCTTTTGACTGTACCAGTTTAGTTTTTAGTTTAGTTTAGTTTTTTTTTTGGAGGTGAGGTACTGTTTGGTGATTGGCTCCATCTATTCAGCGGTCGTCTAGATTGTTTAAGTATTAAACGCCTCTGATGTGTAGGTATTGTCAGTCAGTTTTGACAAAGTAATATTTTGACACTTTCCTCGTATTGTGTAACTAGCTGCGCCCCGCTACTTGGTTCGCGCATGTTTTTTTAAATAGAAGTAGCCTTACTCCTTATGACATCGGGTATCCACCAGTGAAAGTTTTAATGAAATCGGTTCAGCCGTTTCAGAGACTGAACAGACAGACAAATAAATAGAATAATAATAATAATAAAAAAAACCGTTTTGTTTATATAAGTAACGTATACAGTTTATGCATTCAGTGTAATTACAAACGGACACTTAAATTTTATTTATATATATATATATATATATATATATATATATATATATATATATATATTATGACTAATAAAAGTACTTAAAAGGTGTCGGTATGAATACATTGTTATATTATTTTAATATATTTCTTGTATTGAATGATTTCTAATTATTTTGTAGTATCGGATTATAATTAGAGCGGACGGAGCCACGTGACAGAACAATGGTGTTTACATTCGCCGTAGGGACGACTTCTCGTCCATTTTATCCATTATAACGAGATCTCTCAAATACACTACGACTCGAAGTATCACATGTCAATGTAGAATTGTCGTTATAAGTCGAATAATAATAAAAAAAAAAGTGCACGGAAGTTGCAATGTAAATATGGAGAGGAGTGTTCGATTTTTGTGTGCGCGATGACGTCATCCTTGTGTGTGTGTGTGTGTATGAATGTAAGGTATGATTAATTGTTGATTATTAATTGTTATATTTAATAATAATATCAATTATTTTGTGAACAATACTTAAATAATGTGTATTATATGTATCTATACATATAAATAAAATTGAAGTGTCCGTTTGTAATACCAAATAACTTTTTCACTAAATGCTTATTTACTTTTTCACTATATACTTTCATATGTATATAAGTTATTTAAAAAACAATTTTTTATAAATTTTTCTCTGTCTATCTGTTTGGTCCGGCTAATCTCTGAAACTGCTAAATTTTGACAGAACCTTATTAGCCGATAGCTGATGCTATTAGAAGTAACTTGAACTACTTTTATTAAAATAAAAAAACTATATTTCGCGCGAACGAATCCACGTGCGCGGCTAGTATGTATATAATACGTTCAAATCGCGTTCGCGATGGTACTGGGAGCGTTGTTATTTCCTAGTTGTAATTGTTGAAGTATGCGGACGGCTGTGTCGTCTTACTGGGACCGCTGCTACCTGCGCGGGCGCCGGTTACTTTCACTTTGCGAGCGCTAACAGCGCCGAGAGGTATATACCCATTGGTCGATTGATAGGACTAGTACATATATATATATATAACTAATGTCTCTGTTTATGTATGTATGTATTGTTGTAGTTTAATTAATTTTAATCCGGCAGCCAGTAGTAGAGAGTTTGTAATAAATACAAGTGACCCACTCGGCTTTCACTTTATCTATTTGTTGTTTACGCGTTTTTTTGTAAAAAATAGGTAAAACTTTTTATTAAAACTGATGAATTATTTCTTATAAGACAAGTTTGTTTATAAAGTTATGTACTAAAGCCTATAATGTAAGACGTTTGAAAAGATAAGAACATTCAACAATGTTTTAAGTAGATGATTGTCCCGATTGAGAGTGAATTGTTAGCCAATTCAGAGGGCAAGGGTTTGCTTAGCTTGGTTTGGAGATATCTAGAGAGAAACTATACATTCAGTAATATTAATAAATTTAATTTAATCATAATTAATCTTCAAGAAGAACCTTGAAGAGTGAGAGGTTTAAAAATTTAGTCTCTGAACGCTCTTAATTTGGAGGCTTTTATTCTGATAGTATTATTCAATCATAATATATACTGTCCAATTTTTTTCTATATATATATATATATTATTAAATAATAACTGTTTTTTCGTCATAAATAAACACTAAGTCTCAACCGTGATACGATTGACATAATGATGTTTGTACATTATTATATTGAGGTGGGGAAAGTTTACGTGTGTGTTGAATTCGTGCACATCACTAGTGCAATGCAATCACACTGTAGGAAGTGATATCTTTATTTACTTATTGTTTGTTTGTAT
This sequence comes from Melinaea marsaeus rileyi, assembly GCA_918358865.1. Taxonomy (NCBI): domain Eukaryota; kingdom Metazoa; phylum Arthropoda; class Insecta; order Lepidoptera; family Nymphalidae; genus Melinaea; species Melinaea marsaeus. The sequence goes on along the minus strand of OU911093.1, from coordinate 6,314,489 downwards.
ATATATATATATATATATATATACACCACTTACTGACTCATCACGTAATCTCCGAAAATATTTATCTGTCCGATTAACTTGAAATATTACATAGTTACTTCTTTTGTGACGTAGATGTGCATTAAGAACGGATTTTACGGAATTCCTATTCCAACTGATTTTAACTTTTTGCATTTCGTCAAGTTTTAAACTTGTAGGAGCTGACAACGGATACTATGGCAACGGTTATATATATATATATATATATATGTATATATATATATATATATATGTATATATATATATATATATATATATATATATATATATATATGTAAATAAAGAGAATATCGATATTCGTAATGATAATTTAAATTTACATTTCGATCTATTATCGATATAATTTTAAATCGATTATATATATACATATATATGTATGTGTGTGTGTGTGTGTATATAATGATCACGTTACGTGCAATGTGACATTGACCAATCGCTTGCGACACTACACTACAGTGTTGCTCGATTGATAATTGTAATCGCTAGGTGACTCGCAATTAATCGACTTTATTATTTATCGACGCTAATGAGAGGAAACGTTCAGTGTTTTGTGTTGTCTAGGTCTTAATCATTATATATGTATAGAAATTTTGATACTTCACATATATAAATGTATATATAAAAAATTGTTACCTTAAAAATTTTTCAATAAAGAAAGTTTTGATACTTGAAACAACATTTTTGATGAAATTTTGGATCAATAAAAATTTTTGATACTTGAAAAATATTTTTATTAAAAAAATATATATACTTGAAAGAAGTATATATTATATGTATTTAAAAAATATATATATATACATTTTGTTACTTTTCAAAATTGTTTAATAAAAAATCATTTTTTTTATTCCTTTATATATAAATGAATGAATCTAAAAAAAAAGCTTACGTTACGAAACATTTTAAATAATCAAACGATCAACATTATTACACAACTATTGAAATGACCGCGACTATTTTGATTCGTATGAAACTTTTTACCTTGGAGAAGTTATTATTAAAAAAAAAAGTAAAAAGCCACCTTTGTGGTAAGTGTTGATTGGATTTCATTATTTCTTCACTTTCACGTGTTTTTTTTTTTTTTTTATTAACACTAAACCTACCAAGTACCGGTCAAATTGACCGTTCTCAAACTTTTGTAAAACTTACACATTTTTAAAAGTTATAATATCGTTATCAAACTACATGACAATTCTTGGAATATGCATGTAATATTTTCTTCACTCTTTACTTTTAGTTATTTCCATTATTACCTGCGTTATATAATAAAATAACTTTTAATTACCGGTCAATTTGACGTCGTGCGGTAGGACCAGGTGTACAAGAATTGTCGGTAGGTTTAGTGTTAATATGTAATATCTTTTAAGACGAGGTCCGGAAATTACTTGACAAAATTCATAGCCTCAAGCCTCGGGTTGTATTACGAAAGCTCCTGCTCCTAATAATAAATTACGAACGGAGGACATTACATAATTTGTGTTAAAGTAATCTACAATTGTATAAGAATTAGTTATTTGATTGTATTGGTAATATCATATGTATGTATGTATGTATGTATGCAAGTCTCGATGCGATGACCTTAGCCCCAAAACACAGTTTTAGATTGACACAACCTTAATGTTTTATTATTAACAAATCGCTTTTGGCATTAGTTGGTAAATTAATTTATATTTAAAAAAATTGTGTGTTGTGTATGGTTCTTAACAAAGCCATTGGAATGCTCGTAGCCTTGTTTTAAGTTGGAGAGTGACTTATTTTGATAAGTATGGTATCAACAGTTCTGACACTACCATTTGATACACAAGTCATCACTGGTATTGATACAAAGTGGAAAATATACAATCGGCGCCAACAGACCCTCAATTTGGACTCGCTGCGCTCGCGAAATCTCGGGTGCCGTTTACATATTGAGCGAAGCGAGCCCAGTGTAATGACTCATCGTTTCCCATTGACTTCAATGGGATATCAGTTTTTGACGATTACTCCTCAACGACATGACATTTTTCAAAAAATGTTTATTGCAAAATAATTTTCCGTCAAGTAGTTTTCGAGCCTATTCGTGACAAAGAATGTGAAAAAGTTTCCAGTAGAACGCTCCGCTCGCTACGCTCGCTTTGCTCAATAAATAAATAAATCGTTAAAAATTAAGTTTCTTAAATGTCAATATGTAATATGAATTGGAATCGCAACTTGCTAGTGTCCTTGCTCTTTCTCAACCCTGCCGTCAGTTGCAAATATGTGTATATATTGAGCTGACCGTAAGCGAAGCTCTTAACCGTTTGGGAGACCTTTTTTGTGTTTAGTTGACTCCAGAATGCGACTAGATGATTAGCTAAAAATTTTTCTCATTTACGTTTGAGCCGAACGCGGATGTTATAGCGAAAACAGATTGAAAAAATGTTCAGCCATTCAAAAGTTATCAAGAAAAGAAGAAAGGTGAGGGGCTCAGCTCAACACCCGCCGCGCACGGTTGGCGGATCCTAGTATATTTATTTATTTATTTGAAGTTTTTTTTTCTTCTGATAATGAAATAATGAGCAAGTAAGCAGTTCGATCGCAATCGTTCTCCTCCCCCTCCCCCCCCAGTCTTCCGTAACGTCAGTTATATAACAGATCTTAGTTAAACCAACTGGTTACGTGGTCACACCACAGGCTATGTTGTACAATTTTATATACATATAAATAAAATTGAAGTGTCCGTTTGTAAATGCAACATAACAGAATTTTCACTGCGTATGAAGGTATACACGTTACATAAAAAAAAATCAATTTTAAAAATTTTTCTCTGTCTGCCCGTCTGCTTGTTTCGGGTAATCTCTGAACCATTTCAGATGTACCGATTTTAACTGAACTCACTGGCGGATAGCTGATGTTATAAGGTGTAACTATTTAAAAAAACATATCATATTCCGCTCGAACAAAGTCGTGGGCGCAGCCTAGTATATATATAAAAATCCCGTGTCCCGATGTTCGTCTGTATTAATCATTGAAATCACTGAACCGATTTCAAATATCTATTGTTTTGTCCAACTTAAAATATGGGATAGTTTTTATCTTGATTGATAATCTAAAATTTTTTTATCGCGATTTTTTTTTGTACATAGGTTTAAATCTTCCAAGTTGTATAATCGACGAATTGTGTTGTTTATTATTATAATTTAATTGATGTTAAATAGTTTACGAAATAACGGACGAAACCCGTAGCAAAAGCTAGTTAGAATATATAGTATTCTTTAATAAATAACCCTAGCCTATAGATGTCATGTTTAATTTCATCTATTACCTTTTATATAAAGATAAATGACGAAAAATCTATCTTTATCATCTTTTACATATATATTATAATATAAAAAATATGATTACCTCAAATATACTAATTCTATTAGTGTTTTTTTTTTAGTATTTGTAGAAAGTGAAATCTTTTTACAGTTGTACGCAAATTAAGTAAACTGTGACACTTCATACCTCACGTAGATATTATTGCATGTTACTAAATAAAAAATAAAATTGAAACTAAATATACTTGCTTAATATATATATATATATATATAATGTTCAAATGTCTGTTCGTTTGCGTTATTGTTAATCATATTGTGATCCAGGACTTGGTTGGTTCGTAGTCTGTTTTTTAACTATGTATCGTCAGCTATCCGTCCTGGTTAAAATCGGTTCAGCCGTTTCAGAGATAACCCGGAACAAACAGACGGTAAGACAAAGAATTTTTTATAATAGATGTAATCATAATAGCAAAGTGCTATACAGTGCAAACATGCTACATAAACAACCGTACAGTTTAATATTATTATTATTATTATATATATAAAACTGTTGGTAGGCGCTGTTTGTCTTTATATCCGCTTTAAACGACACTAAACTTCGCCTCTCCCACAATATTGGTTTCCCAGTCAATTTGTCGTCTCCTTTATTGTGTTTGCTCGCTACCGTCTGTCTATCTGTTTGTTTGTTTGTGTGTTTATACTTGAATATACTGAACAGTACCCAACTGACATTGATACCGCTGTTAGAACGAGGACTGAAAATATTTATTTTATCTCGATAATATCACTTGTAAACAATTTTAATCTTATTTTAATAAGGTTACTTTTTTTTTTACTATTAATTATTTTAGCAGTTGTCTTTAGTTTTTTTATTATTAAAGCATATGTTCTTAAATAAAAAATAGTAATAAAAACATTCAATTCAGATTTAATATTCATACGATAAGAGGCATCTTTACTTAGCATATTTATTTATAGTATATACATCACACAACACACACACACATAAATATATATAAATGTGTGTGTGTGTGTATGTCTTATTAACCTATTCACCGATCCTCTATTACGGGGGCGCGGTCCCCGGATTGTTCTAGATTTATACGCACGGTATCATCTCTTTTAACACTAAACCTACCGACAATTCTTGTATACCTGTTCCTACCGCACGCCGTCAAATTGACCGGTAATTAAAAGTTATTTTATTATATAACGCAGGTAATAATGGAAATAACTAAAAGTAAAGAGTGAAGAAAATATTATATGCATATTTTAAGAATTGTCATGTAGTTTGATAACGATGTTATAACGTTTAAAAATGTGTGAGTTTTACAAAAGTTTAAGAACGATCAATTTGACCGGTACTTGGTAGGTTTAGTGTTAAACTCACAAACATCACGATATACTACCAGTATTATAGTATACATATAATATATGTATAATAAGTGTATATTTTATATAAATGTATAGTGTATATTCGAAGCATTAATGTCTCTTCTTCAGTAATATAATATATAATATAATTCGAATGCGTTCCTCGCACCTTGATCTAAATACTTTTGTGATTGTGTAGTATGTATGTTGAGGAACGTTAATACTAGCTTACGTCCGCGACTTTTTTCGTGCGGAATTACTATTTTAAATGAATATAACCCAAGTTTATTATTAAATCAGATAGTGTGATAGTTTTGTTAAAATCGATTCAGCCGTTTACATACAGACAAATAAATTATTAATTTGTAATTACGAAAATAAACTTAAATTTTATTTATATATATATGTATGTATAGATAATATTTTTTATATATTTATAAAATTTTTTGACATGTCACGAAATATTATTGCAAAATGACTGACTGACTCCGTCCACTAAATATTGCATTAGAAATTGATAACTTTCACCATTACTATTCTAATGTTATCTATATCTTGAACCAATTGCGTACGTGCTTACGTAACGGAATTATAATTTGTTATTTTTTTATAATTACGTTGATATATAAATTATTTTTTAATAATTATTTAGTAAATTACGAATTAGTTTAATATGAAATTGTTACACCGTAAGGAGTTTTATTTTATTAATTAATTAATTTAATGTATTGTATTGATAGTAAAATCTCATGTAATTTTTATATACCAGCTGTGTTTCCGACTTTGTTTGGTCAAATATGGTTTTAAATAGAACTAAAGCCTAAGTTACTCCTTATAACATCAGCGAGTTCTCTTAAAATCGATCCAGTTTTTTTTTTATATAATATACCTTTATATAAATTTGCAATTACAAACGGACGTATAAATTTTATTTATATATATATATATATACATATATATTGGGTAATAGAAAGATTTTAGTGCTAAATCGAGGTTTCAATACAACCTCGCGTCTCGGTCGGCACCTGAGGCCGAAGTTGGTTGCAATCGTCGTCTCGGTGAGAGGAGGGCCTTCGTCGTCAGAAGGTCGTCGTCGGTCGATTATCACGAGGAGAACGGCAATGGAATCCTTTCAGAGACACGCCCGACAAATCATTTATTTTGATGCAATTTTGTTATACACTAGCCGAGCCCGCGACACCGTTCGCCATTTTTTTATAATGAAATTGATTATAACATCGGCTATAAGCGAGCGAAAGTATTGTTAAAGTCGTTTACAGATATAAGTCGGAACAAACGGACAGATATACAGATAGGGATGTTTTTTTTGTGTAATAAATGTACTCTTTTCAATATAAAAATTATTAAATTATTCAAAATTATATCTTATTACGTGTGACGAAAAGTTTGATATGCAATAAAATTATCGAAGTAATCTAATCGGTAACAAAAGTACGTACGTGGAGTAATTAAAAATTTTATAGTTCATTAACCCAAGATATGTATATATATATATACAATTTATGCACTGTTGATTGTGTGTATAGAAGTATTTACAGACAGACGCACAGAACGTATGTAATATTTGCAATTAACATGTTCGTTGAGCGATTCGAATTCCTTGGTTCAATGGTCTGTTTGTTGGAACCGTAATATAACCGAATCGAACTGAACTGTATTAATGTTATTTATATATATGTATTAATTTGATGTGTCCGTTTGTGTTTACAAATTAACGGAATTTCACTAAATGCATATTTTAAAAATAAATATTTTTATGTACTCACATAAAAATATTTATTTTTAAAATTTTTTCTGTCCGTCTGTTTGGACCAGCTAGTCTCTGAAACGGCTGAACAGATATTAAAATTACTTTTACTTTCAGCTGATGTCATAAGGAGTAACTTGGGCTACTTTTATTTAAAAATAAATCACATATTTCTCGCGAAGTCGCGAGTTCATCTAGTATAAATATATATGTCCTATATATATCTCTCTATATGTCTGTATATGTATATATATTATATAGTATGTAGAATTAAATGAATTGATGTTACCTAACCAAAACCGAACGATTGCGACAAGACAGACAGACGGCCATTAGAAAGTCGGTGAATATGCAAATAGTATTGTAGAAATCTCACGAATAACTGGCCACCACTTACTTTGCCTTTAAATATGAAAGTGACTACTACCGTTAGTAATTGTTTGAATAGTAGTTTTTTTTTTTTTTCTTCCTACTACACTAGATTGAATCACCTACATGTTAATAATCTACTTGTACTCTCGCCAAGAGACATTTTATCCAATATTATATATTTATTATCTCTGAAATGATCAAATGAATGCTATTATTTCTACACTTTATTATAAAACGATAATACGAAGTAGTAATCATTGTAAATAAATAAATGGAAGCGAGTTATAAACATAAAATAAATTACTATTGAATTACTGTAGTGTTGGTTTATTGCGATAGGTTATACACACGGACAGAATAGTGTTAAAAATACAAATTAATATATATATATATATATATATATATATATATATACATATATATAAGAGCGATCACAGCCCAGCTGCGTGGATTTCCCGCTACTATGCGTGTTGAGAACTTATTTATTATCGTTCACTGCTTACGTGCGCCGATATCGCTTTAACCTGTTATGTATTCTATATGTATTGTTATAAAGTTGATATTGTATTGAGCGACCCTCGCCACCTCCACAGCGTTACGTCAATAAGATACAAAACGTTAACTGGCTCGGGCTGGGTCCGGGTTGAATTGAATGTATTAACAACAACAAATATATATATATATATCCTATAAAGTGGTGATAAAACAACTTTTGCTTAAGCAAAATGATACATAGATAGATGGATGGATGGATGGATGGATGTTTTGTAATTATATCTCGAAGCCAACGGAACCGGTTCAGCTGGCCTCTCACTTCGCAACCGCCGCGTACCTACCGCTCGGTGTAAAATTAGGTAAGCAACGAAAACCTTGGGGTTATTTCGTTGTTACTCACGACATTTAAATTGCGATAAATTTATAATATAATGCATTTTGCAACTATAAAATTTAATACATTTTTTAGTTTAAATCCGAAAAGGTGATGTAATATTCGACGAATTGACCGACGTCATTGACGCAGGTCCGGCGAATACCGCATTGAATCTATTCGTACAGAGTCATTACAGTAATACCTTGGAAATAAAAAAAACGGATGATGAATTTCCTCCTATTTTCCGGTCCAAGTCCAACCGAGGCGTAGACTCTAACGACCTTCGCTCGAAGACAAAACAATGAAACTAACAAACAACCTTGACATAATCCTATCTGCTGCCGATGCGTTGCACTCGTTACCTACAAATGTATATCTAATCATATTACTCATAACATGCGTGAAATGTATCAAAATATTATTAACTAGAGCGACGACAACAGACTAGAGAAAAGAAAAAAATGCTGAAAATCCTCCGGACGTACGAAATAGATGTTGCGGGTCAGACGGCTGCTCGCCGAATGCCAATGTATTACACTCGGACGCGCCTTTTATACCCCCCGGAGTCGCTGGCGTAGAGAAAGCCGCTCACCCCGCTCCCCCGCGTCGCCTTCGCGTTCGTCTCGTATTGGGTTTTTTCCTCGCGCTCCTCGTCTATAATTATATATACAGTAAACGTTATAATATATCACCTTGGGTTCATCAGTATTATCATACTTCCTATTGTAACTCCGAGGAGGATCTAGTTACGTTAAGAGAGCGTATATGATTAATTATTTAAAATGTACTGTTATATATTATGATAAAGGTGCATAATAATGGTCGGAGATTAAGTTTTTAAATGTGTTAATTGTTTGGCCATTGTAGTTCTAGTAGATGTCGTCAACCGAGCTCAGCTCCGAGACCTCAGAGCGACTCGGGGGCACGCGTATAGGTGACACGCGACCGCTCGTTCGTTTATTCAATATATATACATATACTTGTTTTCAACTAAAAAAAAATAAATATAGCGGTTGTTTTTATTATATATTTTAATTTGTTTCGTGTTGTATTGTTTGTCGAGTTGTTTGTTTGCTTCCACTCCTACGTACGTACATATCGTATTTTCAATTGCATATTACGTTCTCGCTGTTAATAATTCATTAAATATATAGTAGCATAGCGTGTGTGTGTTTTGCGCTGGCTGGCTGGTCGGCGGTCGCTCGTACGTACGAGTATGCCTCGAGGTGCGACGTTGCCATTCCAGGCGATGAAAGTAGTTGCTAACAACTATGTATATTACGCACACACACACAAACAAACAAATATACATACACACATGTACAATTAAGATGCTAGAATAAAAATAATAAATATATTTTCGAAACTATTTATGAATAATTTTTATTTCGATTTAGTTGATATATTACATATGGAGCCACCACTACATACGCACGCACATACCTACACCTACACACATACACACACACACGTATATAACAAAACATTTACAATAATAGATAATATTAAAGATTATATTTATATTATAAAATCGATGCCTCGGTTATTTTTGAATTTGTATGATTCAGATGATATTATTTACACTGGGGTTGCCAAAGTATCGTAAGCGTCCAAGTATGTGTGTATGTGTGTGTGTATGTATGTGCATTCCGAAAATATCAGATGACAATAGGTTTAGTAGTTGTTTTCCGTAATCTTATTCGAGTGATTGTTCACTTTTCTTTAAACCACAGAGCCGAGCGAGATAGATAAGGGGAGGCATTTAAAAAACAAAAAGTGTAAAAGACAAAACTTTATTAACCTTTCGTTTTATTTGTATGTTTTTTTTAATAATAATATGTAATATTGTTATTTAATATATTTTATAAATCTATACAATATAAAATAAAATTTAAGTGTCCGTCTGTAAATCCAAATTAATAGCATTTCACTAAATGCATGTGAAAGTGTAACTACTACTTACAAATAAAAAAAAGGTGTTTGTCTGTCTGTCTGTCTGTTTGGTCCGGCTAATCTCTGAAACGGCTGGACCGATTTTAACAAAACTTTTACTGTCGGATAGGTAATTCTACGAGAAGTAACTTTGGCAAATATAATAAAAAAAACATATGTAACATAACATAACGAATATTTGTTTTTTCTACACCATTTATATTTTTTCGGTAGAATATATATATGTATGTATGTATGTATATATATGTTTTTTTTTATCAGAACGTCGCGTGTTTCCGATACGAATGATACAAACATGTTGATATTTAATTTGAATTCAAGATAAGCGATCGTGATGTATGTATGTATGTACACGACTTAATTACGTGTGTACGAAACCTTACTATCTCTGTTTATATTACATTAATCAAAAATTTATATAATCTATAGATATAGACGGAAAAAAAAGGAACTGGCTACCTTAAAAGACAGTAGTCTCCTTAAACAAATCTATCGCGTGATTGAATAAAATTAAAGATAAAGTCTTTAATATTTTTTTTATCTTTATCTTTCTTTTTCTTTTCAGAAAATTTCTATACCGACTCCGAGCAGCGGCAGCAATGGATCGACGGCGGAGTCGACGTTTCGCTTCAGCATCAACAGCAACGCTGAGATGGAGGGTCCACAGGTAGATTTTATCTTTTATCTTTTTTTATCTTTTTCGTCATTAAAGATAACATTAATCCCATGTTTAGACCATGAACCTTTAATTATTATAATAATAATGATAAAACCAAATCGCCTCGATTAATATTTTAAATCCCACATACGTGATAGTTGTAATCTGTAAAGAAATTTAAATATTGATATCAATAATTTTGTGTGATTGTGTTTTTTTTTAATTATCATTTTTTTTTCATATTTATTAAATTTTGTTACTGTTATGAAAGGGTAAAATTATTACAAGTAATTATGTAAGAAGAAGAACGGATTTACGGAATTTCTATCCGAATGGATTTCAAGTTTTAAACCTTCAGTTACTATAGCAACGGTTACGTATGTATGTATATAATAAACGTTATCAACTAAAAGGTCAATTTCACTTGCGCGATTATAAATTATCATTTTCAATAAATCTATAATATATTATATATAACAAATTATATCTGTCCCTTGTCAAATAATATTTTATATAGGAAGAAATATACGATTTATTTATGTAGTACGTTTTGAACTATAACGTATAGAATAGTAGGCCCGAATAAGGTCCATTACTTTTGATTTGTAGGTCGCCGTGATTCAAATAGTGGGCCCCAATAAGGTCCACTAGTTTTTATTTTGTAGGTCGCCGCGATTCAAACAGTAGGCCCCCAATAAGGTCCGCTAGTTTTGATTTGTAGGTCGCCGTGATTCAACTAGTTTAGATCGTCAAATTCTTTTGAGTGTGTTACGTACGCCTTCGAGACGGTGCGCCCTGAATAATATAATCAAAAATTTTTATATGTATAGAATTTTTATATATATATATATATATATATATATATATATATATATATATATATATAATTGAAGTGTCCGTTTGTAATTATGAATTAAAAAGTTCTTTACACTGAATTCATTTGAAAGTATATACGGTACTTGTAATATTTTGTTTTATTTTAGTCTGTCTGTTTTGATCTAGCAGTTCCGGATTCTAAACTGATATTATAAGGAGTAACTTTTATTTTAAAAAATCAATTTTAAGGAACGAAGTCGTGGGCAGAGCTTGTTGTACAATAACAAATGATTATTTTTTGTAACAACGTTTTAGAGTTATAAATAAATAATAAAATAATTACGTTTGAGGAAGTGTTTGGTCTTGATATAAATGTATATATATATATATATATATAAATATATATTGAAATTTTTATTTTACAAGAACGAACGTTATGAAACGAGATAAGGCACGGAATAATTATCAATAATATCTTTGTTAAGTTAGTCATTAATTTGTCATAATTTACCAATCTATATGACAACTTTAACTTTAAGCAATATATACATTTAGGAATTAATAGCAACTATTAAACACGGTAATCGAATAAGCTTAGAAGCAGTTTAGAGAATTAGAAATTTAGTTAATGTTACTATAGTAATGTTATCGATGTTTATTTCAGGGTTCATTCGAGTGCGTCCGAGGCGGAGGGGCGAAGCGCCTGGAGTCCTGCGGGCCGCTCCCCAGGAGGATGCGAGTCCAGGCCAACGACGACTCGTACGAGGCGACCAAGGATCGAATGTCGAGAACAATAGCCGCCGAGCAGAGTAAATGGTAAGTAATATACAATAATTATCTCTATACATTTGCTTAAGTATTTGATTAAGTATAGAGTAATATTCGTTTTATACTGTAGCACGCGCGTCATAAAACCCAACCAAACGGATATCGGGAGACGTGTTAAGGTTCGCTCGTGCGGGTTCACAAACGGAGCGGCGGCTCAGCTGGCCGCTAGGTTGGAGAGGGCCGAGCGTCCCGAATGGCCGGAGCGACCCGAGCGACCAGAGCGCCAAGAGCGACCCGAGCGGCCGGAGCGACCCGAGCGACCGGAGCGACCCGAGCGACCGGAGCGACCCGAGCGGCCGGAGCGACAAGAGCGACCCGAGCGGCCGGAGAGACCGGAGCGACCGGAACGGCCCGAGAGGCAAGAGAGGGTCGAGAGGCCGGCGCCGGCGCCCCGGCCGCAGCCCCCGGCCCCCGCGCCCGCGCCACCTCACCCCCCACAGCAGCGGCCGCCCGCCAACCCAGACCTTACGAGACGACCCCTTAAGTGAGTTACCTTATTTGATAAAATTCTTGGGAATCCCACCAGAGTACATTGCTCTTGTACGAGAGAAAAGGGGTATTTCCCTTTTTGCTTTATGTGGTTTTTTGGTTTAGTTGGATGTTTTTCTCATATGCAAATGTAAAATTAATATTATATAACTTGTGTATTCTAGTTTTAATCAACTGAATCAATAAAATTACGTATCGCCTTCTATAGGAATGTACGAGGGGATCTAAATTTTGCCATATTTACATTATTTGCAGACTTGTAAAAATTTTAAGTATTTAAAATATTGCGAAATGTTTTGACACATGTATGTATGTATGTGTGTTACGAAAAAAATGATAAAAATTTATTTAGTATCGTTATCGCCAAAACGATAGTGTGCGGTCCGTAACCGCGTACGGGAAATGTGGTTAATATATATACATATAAATGAAATTTAAATGTCTGTTTGTAATTCCAAAGTTTTTCCGTCTGTTTGTTCCGACTAATCTCTGAAACTTCCGAACCGATTTTAACGAAACTTTTACTGACAGATAGATTATGTTATTAGGAGTAATTTAGGCTACTTCTACTTTAAAATACATTTTTTTCGCGAACGAAGTCGCGTTCACAGCTTGTATACTTGATATTCTTGATGATCATCTTAATTTAGATTCCATACAAATAATTGGATAATTAATTTTAAATTATATTAAATAAGTAAAAAGAACCTTGGCAAATGAATCACTCGACTAATGGCCACGTAAAGTCAGAGAATCTTATAACACAGTAAAGGAAAGCGAGAAGCCATGAAAATTATGACGTAAACAAAAATAATTCTATCTAAAAATAATCTATTAATACCCATATTGATATTAATTCGATTATGACGATTTAAAAAAAGAAAAAGATATATATTTGTCTCTTTTCTTTTCCAGAGAAAGACTTTTACAATTACTAGCGCTGAAACCTTTCAAGAAGCCCGAGCTGTACGCGAGATTGATGAGCGGTAACTAACATTATATATTTATATTATAATATGTATATATATATATTTATATTATATTATATATATTTATATGTAATAATTTATATAATATGTTACATTACAGAGGGTCTAAAGGAAAAGGAACGCGGCATGGTTAACAAGATACTACCAGAGATTGGTACGCTGAAGGACAACTGTTACCACCTCCGCAGGCACATATGGAACGACGTCAACGAGGACTGGCCGTTCTTCAGCGAGGAGGAGAAGCGCATGCTCAAGAGGTCAGATTTATATATCTTTATTTATCTTTATTTATCTTTACATATCCTTATATATCCTTAACTTTATCTTTATATAAAAATCCCAAAATCCTACTGGTTAAATGTAATTTTGTAGTTATCTATTGTTTTGGTATTAAAAGATGGGATAGTTTTTTTGTCTGGAATAATCCAATTCACTTGTAAGTTTTATGTTTTCAATTGACGCTGGCGATATATTTTTTTATTGATGTAACATAATTTATGAAAAAACAGACGAAGTCGCTGAAAACAGCTAGTATATATTTATATATATATGTATATAAATAGTTACAATGTATGTCTTACATTGCACATTGTGTGAAATTATTGTTTTCGCTTATAAGACGGATCATATTACTGTAATGAGATATTTCCACAGGAAGTGCACACATATATACATATATATCTATATATGTGTACGTATTCTCATAATTATGTCATATAATTATAATCCTCTTAATTTAACTCGGAATAGTTTTAATATATGTAGTAATGTACTTTTGTTAATAATGTTTATTATAATTGTAGAATTATTCAACTAGGGTTACCAACTTATTTACCCAGTTAGTTTTTAATGTTGCTATAATAATTATATCATATCAATCCGCAGGCGGAAACCTCAAAATCTAACACCGCCACTGAGCAGCGACTCCGCCAACTCCCTCTCCCCCCGCGCGTCCCCCGGGAAGCGCGCCCCCGCCGGCCCCGACGAGCCGCCCGCCAAGAAGCAGCGCATCTCGCACTACAGGCGGCCCTCCCCCCCCTCATCGGGATACGCGACAACCTCCTCGGGCGAGAGGCACGCCTCCGACAACGAGGATGATCGCACCGGTAATACTCCCCCCTTTTTTTTTAGTAAGATCCAAAATGGAACCCAAGTGAGAGCAATGAATGTTAATTCCAGCTAATATATATCCCCCCTATTCACTTAGATCCAAAATGACCGCCAATGAATGTAAATTTTAATTCCAGCGGCCGAGGAGGTACCTGTTAAGAAGCAAAGGGTGTCTCACTCGAGGAGGTCGTCACCCCCATCCTCGGGGTACGCGACAACCTCATCCGGGGAGAGGCAGGCCTCTGACAACGAGGACGAACGGACCGGTGAGACGGATTATATATGTATATATATATATACCATTAAAAATATAAATACATTAAATGATTAATTGTTTACGTCAAAACAAAACAATGACATATATGTATAATTGTGTTATGTGAAGCGGTCGCAAAATCTCGGTCGCAAAATTCGGTACTGATATTATCGGTAGTTTGACGTAAAAGAATAATATATTAATTAAAATCTGTACTCTTAGATGAAACTTGAAATTACAGTCGAACTTCTACCATCACTAGTCATCTTCGCAGTAATGTATACATTATAATTATAATTGGATGTAATAACGTACATCTATCTTAGTTAATAATACCCTATTATATAAATTGAGATGAAAGGAATAGAAAGGCAAATGAAAAAAAAAAGAAAGTTTTTCGTAAGCAAGTCTCTAGTAGGTCATTAATAATACTACACTTAAGAACGAGTTATTCACATCAATTATAAGAGTCGTCTTCTAACGTAAACGTAAAATAGAATACGAAAAATATACAAATACAAGCAAATAAATTCTCGAAAAATACAAATAGATGTAACTAGGTTCTCGATAAAATCTAAATAGATCGAAATAAATTCTCGACAAATACAAATAGATGTAAATGAATTCTCGAAAAATACGAATAATTAAAAATACGTTCTCGAAAGATCTTAATTGACAGATATCTTATCTTCAATCTTAATTTGTAAAAATAATTCCTTGAAAGCAATAGTGTAAATTATTGCAAATGTCGAAAAATAGTTATATAACATTACGTAATTACTAAAATGAAGACATTTTATTAGTTCATTTGATTTATTGAGTAAGTTAAAATTAAAGAGTCAATATATATATATATATATATATATATATATATATATTGTTGTTTGTCCGTACATCACAAAAATTTGCACTAAAAATACACACACTTGTTTACTTGCAAAATGACAAGTCGGTCAGTTAGTTAGTTTGTTATTGACTCAGTTCCATATATTATCCTTGTAGCATTATCTAACTCTAACGGTGTCACTCGCCGCCATTTGCAATTCATTAAGTTGTGACAACTTGATGGGGATTAACCCATTAAAGGTCAAATGAAAACTACAAATATTATTTTCGTTTTTTTTTAATTTTTATATTAAAGTAATTAAAAAAGAAAATATTAATTAAAAAAAATATGAAAAATTTAGTTTTTCACGAAAATATAGGGGTGTACTCAATTGAGTACACTGACCGCCTAAGTATGAAAATTATCAAACCATGCTTTTTTAACACAAAGTGTTTTCAGGCATTTCTTACATTGCCAAAGCACTCTAGAACTACAAACTACACACTGCAGCTGTTTATTAATTTTGTTGGGATAATGTCCAACTCCATCTTGACGTAGGCCTTCGACAATTTATGCAACTTGCCTTGATTTTCTTTGTTCACCCTGTCGTAAATAAAATCGTGAAATGTGCCGTCGGAACATGAGCTGATTATTATTGCACATTACATGTCAGCGCCAGGCATTAGAAACAGCCATATCTATCATATATGTAAATATAACCCACCACCACCTTTTGTTCCGTGAACACCAAATCTATATAATGAGACAGACTGGTCAAGTTCATCAACATCTCCCATATTTTTATTATAAATTTAGAACAAATGTGGTATGTCTTCATCTAACGAACAGTACATTGGTTCTCGAGGTAGCTTAGGTAGCTTAGGTCTCGAGGTAGCCAGAAATTATCAAAATCCCAAAAGAAAATTGTCATGTCAGTGGAATCTAGCTGAAACTCGTATCTATTGTTTTGGTTAGCATATAGTTTGCTATTAGATATTATCATATCCATTACGTTTTCAAGTATTTGTACAGGGTTGATTCCCTTTAGTTGTTCATCAATAAGAAAAGTTATTACAGACTTCAGTTGAACTCTGAAAAGTCAAAGAATATGAAGGGGTACATTTGCACCAGTTTGGATTCGGATTCAAAGAAAATTGGCGGGTAGCATGAGCATCAAGTTGTCTATTTTTTTGACGCAAGTGGTTCATGACACTGTGCGTAGATTCCTCGCTACCATTATCCTCTCGATGCCTAATTATCTCAATAGTACCAGGTACTTCTTGCGATATGGGACACGCCGCCATATCCTCGTCGGCACCCTCCTTTTCATCAGTCAATCTACTTGAATCAGGTGGTATGGTAGCCAGGTCAGGTTCATTATCTTCAATGTCCTGTAACATACCTTCGATAGCTTCCTGAAGCCTATGGTAACTATTTTGAGCTGTGAATCGCTGTTTCTTCATTGCAAAGTATCTGAAAGAAAAAACTGTTATTTTAGTTACGTATGTTGTCAGTGTACTCAACTGAGTACAGTTACATTTACAAGATTCTAGTTTTATTTTAGTAATATCTAATTAATTTTACAGTTTCTAATATATTTCCTTTACATCTAATCTAGCGAAATAAATCGAAATAAAACACTTAGAAGCACTAATTACTTTAAAAAATCTAAAATAATGTACTTACCTCGATGATGTTTCCGTAACACAACTTTAACCCACACTTTTAAAATAAAAATGTCGCACTATTCACTTATTATTTATGAATACACTTAAAGGACCTTATAATTAAGTAAAATAATGAAGTACCCCACGCACACTTAAGAGTTCTGGAATATATGCCTAAAAATATAGCTGTACTCAAATGAGTACGGTGACTTCTAATGGGTTAATGTTTTTTTTTTCGTTTATAATATATTTGAAACGTTCCGATTGGTTTATTTATTAAACAAAAATTAATGAGACGATCTGATTGGTTAATACTTTTATTAATTTTTTTAAAACTTAATCTCGTTAGTTCTTGGTACATGTATTAAATCAATGATATAATTGAAACGTTCTGATTGGTTTATAAATTTAATAAAATTTATATGCAACCATCTGATTGGTTAATATTAGTAATATTATATATATATATATATATATATATATATATATATATATATATATATATATATATATATCTATTTAATGTTTTTTCTCCACAATGATATAATGACTACAATTTTCAGTAGTCATTTTCCTCACAACATGTTTACTAATAGTTTTGCAACAATATTATTATTATATTATTCTTAGATATATATGTTTTCATGTCATCCAATATTAAGCTATGACAGCAACAATAAGTATATATATATGTATATATAGTTAAATTAAAATAGAATTATTATTATTTATTTATATAATTTTTTTAATTTTAATCTATACCATCACTAGGATGGTCTATCAAATGGAAGGATCAGGACTATTTTGATATCATAGTTATCGAACTAATCTCTTCTGAACAATCTCCGACTTAAAACAAGGCAACGGAATAGCCACACAACAAACTTTTTGTATATATATATATATATATATTAATGTTTATAATATTATTTACAGTTAAAAAGGACAACGGGTATACTCTAAACTTCACAACCGTTAAGGATCTCTGCCCGAGTCCGCTCAAAACCAACGGCTTCAGTAGGAGTAGTCCACCCGTCGAACAAACTAGTATCACAGGTAACATATACTTATATACTAATAATAATAATATATTTGTATAGATTAAGTCAATTTACTATACGATTTGTCGTTCACAGTAAAAGACATCACAACTGAAACATTAGAAAATACAGCTTTAACGTCCGCCCCCGAGGAGAATAATACCACTGACCTGGTGGACATTGAAAGGTAAGTGAAATAATATTAAATGTTAAATTATTATAATATTATACTAGGATCCGCCAAACGTGCGCTGGTGTTGGCGGATGTTGAGCTGAGCCCCTCTCCTTTCTTCTCTTCTTGATAACTTTTGAATGGCTGAACATTTTTTCAATCTGTTTTCGCTATAACATCCGCGTTCGGCTCAAACATACATGAGAAAATCTCGTCGCATTCTGGAGACAATTAAACACAAAAAATGGCCTCCCAAACGGTTAAGAGCTTCGCTTACGCTCAGCTCAATTAATTGTTCTGGTGTAAAAAGTCTTTTAATCAAAGACTAGAAGACAGTTAATTATTCTCTCCTTTTATTCCACTATCGCCAGTGAGGTTACATCCTTTTTTTCTCCCATTCCCTCTTGTCCGGTAGAGTTGCAACTCCTTTCATCCCCATGTAGTCATACACGCAATCCCTCTTATCCCTCACAGCTGCAACTCCTCTCATCCCCATATCGTCATACAAGCAATCCCTCTTATCCCTCACAGCTGCAACTCCTCTCATCCCCATATCCTTTTGACCCTTCACCCTCTGTTTAGTAAAATAAAATGAAATAATACTATTAATTTGATGTTTTCTCTGTAATTCCAGGCAATACCCCCCAATAACGAGTTCTAGTACCCGCCGCGCGTACAAGAGCGAGTTCTCGTCGCTGTACACCGAGTACCAGTCACTGTACGGTCGCGTGGCGCAGGTGGCGGCGCTCTTCACGCACCTCGAGCAGCAGCTGCAGCGCGCCGAGCCCAAGAGCCCCCACCATAGGGTACTATATCACACTATTTTGGGTTATGTTTGGGTTATGGATAATGTGTGTAGAGGAAGACGGAGACAGTGTATTTATGACCTTGTTCGTCAAATTATTTTCTGTTAAGTTCAGTTCTTGAGGTTCTTTATAATGATACTATTTTTTTTTTGTCATTGTAAGTATACATACTAGGATCCTGGAGCTATAAGCTGAGCCCCTCTCCTTTCTTCTTTTCTTGATAACTTTTGAATGGCTAAACATCTTTTCAATCTGTTTTTACTATAACATCCGCGTTCGGCTCAAACATACATGAGAAAATTTTTAGCTAATTATCTCGTCGCATTCTGGAGACAACTCAACACAAAAAACGATCTCCCAAACGGTTAAGAGTAATAAGTATCTACTCATATATGACTATATCAAACTCACTTATGAAATGTTTCATTACATTGTTATTATACCTTATCATAAGTCACTGAACCTCAGTTGAAACAATACATTACAAACAAAGAAAGAAAGATACAAAGTTGTGCAATATATTAATACTTATATAAATAATAAATATTTATATGGGATTTTCTAATTTTGATTTTGGAGGTATAAAATACTATTCATTGAAGTCAGTAGAAATAGAGAATAGAAACATAGATAAAAAAAATTATTTAAAATAAACAGAACAAAATGGCGCCTTTATCGTCCGATAAATATTTATACGGGACTTTATATAGTTTTGATTTTGGAGATATAAAATAATGTCCATTGAAGTCAGTAGAAATAGAGAATAGAAACATAGATAAAAAAAAATTACATTGAAAAGAACGGAACAAAATCAAAATCAAAATGGCGTCTTTATCATCAAGTATCGATTTCTTTCAGACGACCTTTCAGAAAGTATTCAAATATGGTATTATAGTACAAAATGATAATAGTAATATACATTTATTAATGTTAATACAAAATTATGAAAGTATAAAATGTATTATTTAAAAGTGCACCAACCAACCAACCAATCTTTAAACCTCGTAAAAAGCAAGGTCGCCCGCTACGTCTAAAGGTTACAATGCCAAGCTCGCGCCTCAAGGTCCCGCCAATACATTAATATAAAAAAAAAACATTATTTTATACTAAAATGTCTTGAGAAATATTTAATTTTTTTTTCCTATTCACTGCACTCGTGTTGCAATCGATATCGGTTCATTGTTTTCGTTACTGTAACTTGCGCAATTATCTTATCTGTCAATGTCTGTGTTTGTCAATACGGGCTTTATTAAAATATATTATACATTTATTTCTTTTTAAAAATAATAACAATAATAGTGTTGTACATAGCTACAAGTATGTGTGATTATGTTTCACAGAGCATAGAACAGCGCATAGTTGAGGAGTATCACAGGATGAGAAACGACGCCGACTACCAGAGGGAGAGGCGGCGCGTCAACTACTTACACCGAAAACTTAACCACATCAAGAGGATGGTGCACCAGTACGACCAACTGGTGAGTACGCGCACGCGCACACACGCACACGCACGCACGCACGCGCCATACGGGCAATCGTATACAATCAGAACCATTGGTTGATACACGCACACAAACACGGGATAGTGTAAACTATCAGGAACATTCGTAACGTATACGCGCACACACACACACACACACACACGGTCACTCTTAAACCATCAGGACCGGCCGATTAGTACGCGCACACGGTCAATAAACCGTTAGGATCAGCTAGTTTGTACATACACATACAAACACACACTGACACTAGTAAACCATCAGGACAAGCAGGTTAGTATACGCACACACACACACGTGCAATCATAAACTATCAGGACAAGTTGGTTAACACACGCACACATCCGGGCAATTGTAAACGGTTAGGATTAGTTGATGACACACACACACGCATACACGTGCACGATTACACGCACTCATTCAACTCCAGGAACAGCTGGTGAGTCACGTACTCATACGCATGCATAGACGGCAGGAATAACCGTTGTCTCACGCGAACACGCACAGGTATACACAGGAGGAGGAACAGCTGGTGAGTCACGCACACACACGAAACACGCATATACATCAGAAACAGCTGATAATTTATCAGTAACTGTTCCTGATCCTGAGCAGTTTGTAGGTACTCACACCACAAACACACACACACACACACACACGCACACACACGACACAGTCAGCTGATAGTGACATCTATACATATAAATAAAATGGTTATATCTGATCTTTGCTTTACACTTAACGCATATAAAAGTATATACAGCACTTACGTAAAAACAAAATATCCGTCTCCCAAAGGAGTAAGTCGAGATATTGTTATTTAAAAATATATAATTCTCGTGAACGAAATCGTGGGCACAGCTAGTATGTAATAGAGAAAATCATATGTACCAGCTGATACAAGCTAAATCTAAAACAGTTAGCTTTTTAGCTTATTCATTTATTAATGTTATTAAAAGAGATGCTACCAATTTTATACATACATACATACATTTATATTATATATTATCTATGAAATTTTATTTACCAAACTGTAATTAATTATATAATAAAGATAAAAATATGTAAAGCACTCTTAATAATTTAATATTTGGAACAAATTAATCACTATTTAAACCTGCAATACATTTATTAAAAATATTTACTAAAGTAATTAATATATTCAATTATTACATTAGTCGTATATATTTTCAAGTCTGTTACACGTTTAAAGGAGTTTCCCGTAAGTATGCAACTATATATAATAAATTTTAAAAATATAATAAAATAAACAAAAAATACACAAAAATTATATTATTTTATCGATAAGATACGTATCACGTGTTTTAATAATCTGATAAAAAAAATTATCATACAAATAAAACACGTGGTTTTAATTTAATAAATAATAAGTAATAAGGATGTTGATAATATTTATATTATTGTGAAATTTATCGATACAGTGGCTATTACGTCACTAGTATTGATTTTAGACTCGAACCACTGATCGATGGTAACTATAGATCGGGATCGATTATTAATTTCGAATTAAATATGACTGATGAGTACTGTAATTCCCCCTTTACCACTGACTACTCTTATAACACGTTTTCATATTACGCTGTTTCAGTCCATCCTATAACACGTGTTTTCCCCTCTGTAAATGTGGGTTTTCCCACGTTATATTTCTGTACTGTGAAACTTATAACGAAATGTACTTTTCCCTTTACATTTTGTGTTGTTATTAAATTAAATTAAATGAAGTTATTTCTTAATTTAAACCCCCCTTAAACAAGAAAAGTTAAACGTAAATCATTTGTTCATAACTCGCGCGTTATAAGAGAATGTCTACCTTATAGGGGGGGATTACTATATTTTTATTTTATATATTATATAAAAATGTATCATTTCAGCGTAACCTGAAGCCGGAGCGCGTGTCGTCCGCCAGCACGACCCAAGCGTACTGACAGTCGAGTGAGCACAAGCCCGCCCGGTGCCTCTAACACTATACGGACTGTACGGACTATACCACACTCCATAGTGCACACACGGACTATATATGGACTAGCGGTGCGAGCCAAATTGCAGTATTGTAAATGTGTGTATTTTATAATAACTACTACAGTTACAGTTAGGTATTATAAGCTTCCGTTATTCGAGATTCCTATTGATGCTGCCTTAAAAACTTAAAAACGGACCGGACCATCGGAGTCACCTTTGGTGGGTTGGTGGTTGTTGATGAAATTTTGTGTAAAGAAAAAAAAAAAAAGAAAAGATTTAAAATTGCGGTTTTTTTTTTGAAAAAAAAAAAGAAAAAACGCGTGTTTTTTGTATATTATAATATCATAAGTATTTGTACACACATAGCCTTCTGACAATTTGGTGTATGTATTGTTGTTCGGTTGAATTGAAGGGGGGGAAAGGGGAGATGAGAAGAATATTATTTAGTTTACAAAAATGAAAAAAAAATAAAATGCGATATATATATATCTGTTTTTAGTTTTTACGTTTTAGAGATTTCTTCCATTACTTTTTTTACGAAAGATATAAATAATATTTGGAAAAGAAAACGACGCGTTATACCGGATATGAGGGCCCATAATGAATTTTTAAGAGACGTTTATGGAAATAATAATAAATTTAATGGAAAAAAAAAGTAATAAAATAAAATAAACCTAGCTAATTATATTTTCGGACATTACATGTATTTAATGTATATCAAACTTTATTTTTTTACCAGATGCCACCTGATAGTGTGTATCCCGCTTTAGTTGAATGAATAGATGTTTGAATTAAAGCGGATACACACGATGGTGGTTTAATATTGTATGATAATGTTATTTGCTATTGTTAGTAGTTGAAGGATCAAGACGATTGCAAAAGCTACATACATACATACATACATAGGTCCTTCCAATTTTTTTTATCGATTGGTTTTTTTTTATAGTGTAAATATCTGAATTATATATATATTAACTAAGTACATAATAGTCCAATTTTAGATGTCTGTTCGTCCACTTTTTATTCAATTTGAAAAAAAAAATAAAAAAAGTTTCCGTCTGATGTTTTATCGTTGTCTTGTCCAAGTGAATTTTTTGCTTATAAATAAATATTGCCATAGTAAAGTTTCCTGGATAATTGTTTTAAAAGTGAGGGTGGGTCGACTGTGAGAAATTTTGCAATTTGCAATTTTGCAATTTGAAATTTTGCAATTTTGCAATTTTAAAATCAATATATTTGTCCTTTAAATTGTAACCGTCTATTATTAAATGACTCGTTTTCGTCTCGTCTCCTTTTTTTAGCTTAAAAATCCATCCATTTATTGAGTGTTGGACGTGTCTCGCCCGCCCGCGCCGCCTTGTCTTGTATGTATAGAATATTATAACGCGTTCTTGTTACATTTTTTTAATATGGGTAGTGTAATAATTGAATTTATTATTATTATTATTTTTTAAATTGCCTTCTAGTTCCGTGTGGACTTGGTTGTGTTATTGTCGTTGGAATGTTTTATGTTTTGGATGCGGCTCTTTATTATCGTACCGCTCGTTTAGGTCTTGGATGCGGCTCCTTGTCATTGTACCGCTCGTTTACGTCTTGGATGCGGCTTTTTATTATCGTACCGCTCGTTTACGTCTTGGATGCGGCTCCTTACCATCTTGTTGCTCGTTTACGTCTTGAATGCGACTCCTTACCATCATGTAGCTCGTTTCCGTCTTTGATGCGGCTCTTTATTATAGTACCGCTCGTTTAGGCCTTGGATGCGGCTCCTTACCATCTTGTTTCTCGTTTACGTCTTGAATGCGGCTCCTTACCATCTTGTAGCTCGTTTACGTCTTTGATGCGGCTCTTTATTATCGTACCGCTCGTTTAGGTCTTGGATGCGGCTCATTATCATCTTGTAGCTCGTTTACGTCTTGAATGCGGCTCTTTATTATCTTGTAGCTCGTTTTGTGTCACAAAGGGAATGCGAATTTTACGTTAATGGTATCTATCGGATGCGGCAATAATACCACCGGGCGCGTTTCGTGAGCGAATATTGTCATAGATTTTTGCCAAAATTATAAAATACATTTTTTTTTTATTATATATAACATTAGTTTTTAGAACGCTAAACAACCGGCCAGTGTTGAACATCCACTAGTAATAAGATTATCTCAGCCCCTACGGTACAACCCCTCCAAACACTAAAAAAAAATTGTTATTTTTTGTTTCTTTTTAACGGAGTACTTTGTCCTTTTCATACTTTATTATCCGTCGTTAAAATGTAGCTCCGTATAAAATTCTTTGGTATATAGAAGTACTCGTTCCGTATAACGTTATGTATGAAGCCGTCTCTTTTATCGTGTCCTGAAACTGACGTCCATATTTCGAATGAAAATGATTTAGCGTTAAGTGATTCTGATTTTTTTTTTAATCTTTCTTTAAAGATAACTAGTTTTTCCATTTTTTTTTTACCGCCAACCAGTGACACGTTTACGGATGTGCAAAATAGATTTCTATATTACAAAAAAAAATGTTGTCCATACTTGTCTGTCCGTGCAGTACGAATTTATTAATTGTTTATTTAATTTTTTTTTAAATATATTACGCAGTTTAGAGATAAATTATTATATTAAATGCATGCATATCCAAAAAACTTGTCACTGAAATGTCCTTTAAAAACAAACAAACGTCACGATAAAATTGTATATACATACATACATTATTTGTTATAAAAAAAATTATATATATATATATATGTGTGTCTTTGAATAGTGTAATTAACGGTTTACGAAACCTCGTTGTTTGGTGATGTTGGATCGGTTGGTTTTGCTTTTTTGAACTGTCAATTAATAGTAACGGTGTGTTTTTTTTTAAATTACAAAATTAAGCAGTCAATTGTTTTAACGTAACGGTGCATCATGCATCGGGGACGGTCAATTGTTTTAACGCAACAATGTATCATGCATCGGGGACGGTCAATTTTTTAACGGAATGCTTCTTGAAACGGGGACGGTCAATTGTTTTAACGTAACGATCTATAATGCACCGGGTACGGTCAATTGTTTTAACGTAACGATGCATCATGCACCGGGGCGGTCAATTGTTTTAACGTAACGATGCATCATGCACCGGGGACGGTCAATTGTTTTAACGTAACGATGCATCATACACCGGGGACGGTCAATTGTTTTAACGTAACGATGCATCATGCACCGGGGACGGTCAATTGTTTTAACGTAACGATGCATCATGCACCGGGGACGGTCAATTGTTTTAACGTAACAATGTATCATGCATCGGGGACGGTCAATTGTTTTAACGTAACGATGCATCATGCAGCGGGGACGGTCAATTGTTTTAACGTAACGATGCATCATGCAGCGGGGACGGTCAATTGTTTTAACGTAACGATGCATCATGCAGCGGGGACGGTCAATTGTTTTAACGTAACGATGCATCATGCAGCGGGGACGGTCAATTGTTTTAACGTAACGATGCATCACGCACGCTCAATTATTTTAACGTAACGATGCATCATGCATCGGGGACGGTCAATTTTAAGTGCCCTTCCGTTTCGCGAACACGTTTGTTGTTATATTATATCATTTTACTCATGGTAATGCTCAATATTATGGTCATGATATTAGTTAATTAAACTTTGGATTTTTAATTTATTATTTTTCTTTTTTTTTTTCTTTTTTTTTTCCTTATTTATTTTTCTTTTTCTCAAATTATTCGATCTTTTTTTTTATTATTATTAATATGTAATGTATTTCAAGATTATCGGTTTTAATGTAATGTAATCGCTAGCCCCGGACTTGTCGTGATTATAAAAAAATCAATTTCGGTTCAACGTGAACGGAACTGGTGTTTTTTTTTTAAAGAAGAGAAAATGTTATTGTTACCAGTAGTTTAAGTGACGATTGTGTTTTTGTAATGATACCGTAAAATAATTATTAATTTTTTTTTCAAATTTTTTTTTAAACTACTCTGCCCTCATCATTGAAAGTGTGAATATTTAATATGCATTCCATATTCTTTGATTGCACTGGATGGAAAAAAATAAAATTATTAAATATCATCTCGTTAGATTTGTATATACTACGTACTTATTTCCGGGTGTTTTATAAGTGCTTATAAGTGTTTATAAGTGCATCGATCATATAAATACATACATAAATACAGTGTGCACGCCACTTTATAGTATATATATATATCATGTGTATACATCTCCTTGTAATCGATTCAATCCGATGTACTGTGTCACAAAATGGAGTTGAAATGAAAAAAAATATGGAAAATTTTCTATCGATTGTTACCGTTTATGTTATTGGTCGGGACGGATGGACAGACGTATATACATATATATATGTTTATATATATATATATATATATATATATATATATATATAAACAAATCGATAATATCTCAATTTAATATCGTTGTCCGTTTGTAAAGAATGTTTACTGTCTAGTGACGTCAGGTTTTGTTTTTTTTTTTTATATAAAATCATCATAGTTAGCGATATATTATTACTAGTAATGTTAATTCCCCCAAATGTATATTGTATCTTTTGTTACGTGATGGATGCGTTGCTTTTTAAGTTTTTTTTTCGTGTATAATTCGCCATTTTTTTTTCTTTATTTTTTTTTGTATAATCTAGTTCAAGGAGTCAGTCTGGTTGTGTTAACGCCGTATGTATAACATTAATATTTGTATATGTGTTTGTATATATATATATTCGTGCTGCGCGTTTGTCACGTATCAATTATAACAAATTATACTTAATATAAACTGATATTATGTACTAAGGCAGGCGTAAAGACGATACATAATTTGTTTAGATGTAAAAATAAAAATAAAAATTGTGTTGAGTTTGATTATTATAGATCGAACGTTATTGTAAATTTGATGTACAGTAAAATTTAAATTAAAAAAAAAATATTAAATTAAAACAAAATGGCCGCCGTCGAGCTTCCGGGCCGGCGGCGATCTCGAGACTGTCGTTATAACGAACAACTTGAATACAATGTGTAAATAGATACGTGCGGTAGCGTTATGGGGTGTATAATGTGATGGTATCCTTTTCTTTTTTCATCTTTCTTTTCTCTATAACGGGAGGGGGGGGGATAGTCGGTCCGAAGGCTCCGGCGGCGGTCCAAACGATGCTGAGATATAACCTGTGCCCAACGAAATATCATTGCGTTATAAATAAATGTACAACGTACTTGACTACTACGGTGTGGTAATGTTTTTTTGTGTATAGAATTGTTTATAAACGGCTCGATTAGAGCGCGGGATGCGGGAGGCCATTTTGTTTTCCTCCCCGCGTACTCGTTCGGGCCGACGACGACACGCTATGAATCCTGACATCGGCTCACGTTAATTAGCTTTTAAATATATTTCATCAAAATATAAAATACACAAAAAAAATAAAAATATATAAATAAAATATGGATATTAAATTTTTTTTTTTTTCGTATCGACCAAGTAAGTGCTGGTTGGTTTTTTTTCTCTTTTATTATTATTATTACTATTATTATTACTACTATTTTTTTTAAATTATTAAAATGTAAAAAAAAATTAGATTATAAACAAATTATAGGTACAATTTATGAATTATAACATTATATTCACCGGCATTACTGCGTCTTGTATGTGACAGTGGAGGGGGGACGGCTTTGATTTTTTTTTTAATGTATCTATCTCCTACTCGTAAAATTAGTTTTGTTTTTGATCGTCGCTCGAAAGAGCTCGAACGATTAAAATATTTTTGTGATTTATTTTTGCTCACGTCCTCTTCCATTGCTTTTATGTTTATTATTATTATTATTATTGTAATTATTTTTTTTTTTTCTATTTCTCCCAACTGTCTACGATTGTATAATATTATTTTGTTAAGGCAGGGTAATGCAGAATAGTGAAGAGGTACTTTTTTATCTTTAAAAAATAAATAAATATATATATAAATATATATTTGTGTAGATTTGTTTGTACGTATCGCGATTGAGTTGATTTTATCCATACAATGGAATCTGTATTGTTATGAACGGAGCGAGAGTTTTGTTTTTTTTTTTTAATAATAATAATTAATTAATTAAGTCTTTGATTAACGAGGCGGCTAATAGTTAACAGTTACCACGCAGACAATAGTCAAATGATGTCTCTTTGGCCTTGTGTGATCTAATCAAGATTATGAAGTCAATGCAAAGTACACTAGACCGGAGGGGGGATGTGGTGGGTGTGTTGATAAAGGTACCTATTCAAAATCTATGTAGACCTGGTGTAACTTTGAGTTTGTAAGTGTTGCTGCAATGTGCATTTACGCAATCATTATTAATTTGAATTGTTGGATCAGTGCCAAAACTTTTTTGTTTAGCTCAAATATATGCAATTGTTAGCATGCTCGAAGGGACGGCTGAGTTATTTGTTTAGTTAGTCTGCCATTTTGTGAATATTTTGTTTTGATAGTAATATGTAAATCTTTTATAATATATTTGTTTACAATAAATAAATGACAACATTATAAAATAAATGAAATTGTATTTTCCATTTAAACTGAGAAAAAAATATAAAAAGAATAATATGCAATGATGTTTGATGTTTCATTTATATCAGATTAAGATTAATTAAGATATATAAGCATCAGTTGGTTACAAAAAACCTAGTAACTATCCTATTAGATCAGCTGTTT
This sequence comes from Melinaea marsaeus rileyi, assembly GCA_918358865.1. NCBI lineage: Eukaryota > Metazoa > Arthropoda > Insecta > Lepidoptera > Nymphalidae > Melinaea > Melinaea marsaeus. Next base: position 6,285,024 of record OU911093.1, on the reverse strand, counting down.
ATGGCTGGCACAAACAAAATACTTTAAAAGATAGTTAAGTTTGTCTTGATACTTGAAATATACAATACCCTATAATAATTGAGCGAAGCGAACGAAGTGAGCGGAGCATTTTACTGGAGACTTTTTACATTCTTTGTCACGAATTGGCTCGAAAACTACTTGACGGAAAATTATGAAACTTTGCAATCAAAAAGACACACACTAAAAATAAATTGAAAAATGTCCTCAATTTTTTTTTTCTAATGTTATGTCAAAAAACTGATATCCCATTGAAGTCAATGGGAAACGATGAGTCAATACACTAGGCTCGCTTCTCTCAATATGCAAACGGCACCCGAGATTTCGCGGACGCAACGAGTCGAAATTGAGGGTTTGTTGGAGGTCCTAGTAATTATTGTACTAAGCTGTTGTTTAAATTATATTTTCTTAAAAAAGATAATTCTGTTATCCTCTTTGTTATTATGAAATCAGTAATTCAGTACTTTTTATTAATATACTAATTAATTTATGTACAAGATTCATTTAATAAGTGAATCAAAATATTGAAAAATAGTATATTTTTTTCATATCTTAATAACGTACATTATGCATGGAGTAAATATATTATTATTATCAAAAGTCATTATCAATGACGTAGTGATTTAGACTGGATAATGTTAATTTATGTAAATAAAATAGAATCATTATTTACTTGTTATATTTTCTTCTTAAATATTCTAAACTTACAAACGAAAAATATGAATCGTAAACAATTTATAAGTTCCTATTTCACCGCAACGTGGCAGCACTGTTGGGCCGGTGCCGTGCCCTTCAAACCAAAATACATCGTATCTTGTAATTGCTCCCGGAATTGTAGTGAATTTATACATTATCTGTGCTCATACTTGCCAAACTTCAAATATTTTATTTGTTTTATCTGTGCGTTATCAGAAATGCGAGATGTATCATGTAAAAGGCTGAAATTGAAAAGTATCTGTGTAGTTCGTTTCTTGAGTTAATAATTAAAAGTATAATAATGATTCATTTTAAAGAGAATAAAAATAAGTCGGCCCTAAGTACAAGATGGGCGCAAATGTCAAAACAAGAGCAAATCATCGAAAAGAAGAAGATGGAGATTCAAGCTAAACTAGAGGCACAGAAACAAGCTGCAGCTCTAGCGGCTCAAGCCAAATTATCCAAGTATAATTTTTTATTATTAGATGCTTTCATCACATAATGAAGGATACATTCTTATGATATGCGTATTTGGATTTTAGTATTCAATTAAGTAGTTGGTTCTCTGAACTGGTCTAGTCTAATCTATTCTAAGTTTACAGTTAATTAAAGGTAGTCGTAAAACAGGTGGAGAAATAAATATAATATAGACATTATTTTTATGGGAAATCAAGATTCCTTTGCTAAACCAATTCACTTAGTACATCATGGGCAATTCTTACTTGTAAACAACTACTAAATCTTAATTTGATTTGTTTTACGGAACAGGATTACGAGCAACCAGTTGTTAAATAAATGGTAATTTATTACAGCCCTGTGACAAATGAAGATGCAGGTCCTAATATATTTTCAAATGATGGTAGTTTTATGAGTCAATACAAAGCTCTGCTGGAAAAGCAAAATAAGGAAAAAGAAGAGAAAGAAGCCAAAGAAAAGCAAGAAAGTGAGGAAAAAGCTAGAATTGAGGAGGAAGAGAGGCCAAAGCCAGAAATAATTATTAAGAAGGATGAAACGGATCATGAGATAAATGATCACTATAATCACACTCCAAATGACAGAAGACAAGACAGAGGATCAGGACAGAGGTATGTTAAAAGTTAAAATTAATCAAATTTTTATTTAAATTAGGCGTTGACATTGGAAACATTTGGGTTCCTTCGTTTGGTTAAGTAACAAGAATTCTTTTAAATCATTAGTCAATTAACAATTTTATTGAAGTTATTACTATTTAACATTTAATTTGTGAGAACTTAACAAATTGTTATTACAATACAAGTCGTTTTGTAAAGACAACAATACATTCACTGTATCATTATTAACCAATTCTATATTGTCATAGTTGAGTGACCGTTATTTTTATTAATACTAGGATTTTAAACATCACTCTACACACTCTACTGTTCTGCATTTATAACTCTACTCACAAGAGAAGAGTTATAAATACAGAATTTGTACATATAAATAGAATTGAATTGTCTGTTTGTCATTTAAAATAAAAGTTTTTCATTAAATACATATGAAAGTATATAATTTTATTGTATATACAGTAATTCTATAGAAAAAAAAATCAAAATTTTTCAGTCTATTTGTCTCGGGTAATCTCTGAAATGGCTTTACCAATTTTATAAGGGCTTTCAAAGGCAGATAGCCAATGGTATAAGTAGTGACTTAGTCTATGTATATTTTAAAAAACATATTGGTACATAGTTGTGAGCACAGCTAGCATTATATATATGGGATGAAAACTAAAATTTTATAAATGTTTTTTTAAATTTTTTATTTGTCTGGTAGTTTCAGAGGTTAATACTTTTAAAGCTATTCTTCGTTATAATAATCCGTAGACTTTAAAAAAATATTTGTTATTTTCTTGTTGAAACTAACATTACAAACACCTGCAGTTGAAACATCCGCAACAGCCAGTCATATATATATTCTTCTGTTTCAGAGAACGACATCGTCGTTGGAGTGATAGAAGCAGAATGAGACCACACAGTCCTATCACACCCGTTATCGAAGATAGAAAAAAGATTATGAATATTCCACCCTTGATGCAAATATCAGTTAGACCTCCCGATGAAAACTCTCCGCCTCCTAACACCCATAACCCTTGGCAGTCCCATGAAGGGAATTCTTCCAATGATGAATACGATCCTGAAAATAACTCTCATGATAATTCTCGTGATGACGATTGTTCAGATGCACCAATACGTCCAGGGTCTAGAGGTATGGGTCCTGGACCCCTAAATTCGGTTCCGATGGGTTCCGTGCGTCCAGGTCCAATGGGTTTTGGGCCAATGGGACCGGGTCCTATGTCCCACGGACCAATGGGTCCAGGACAAATGCCACCAGGTCAAATGCCTCCAGGTCAAATGCCTCCAGGGCAAATGCCACCGGGACAAATGCCACCAGGACAAATGCCACCAGGGCAAATGGGTCCTGGCCAAATGGTACATAATCCGATGGGCCCTGGACCGATGATGCCAGGTCCTATGGGTCCAGGTCCAATAAGGCCGGGACATATGGGATCAAATCCTAATATGCCTCCAGGACCAAACATGGGACCAAACTCGAGTTCAGGTTCAAATATGGGATCGGGTCCTCTAATGGGTCCAAACATGCCTCCGATGCCGTTTATGAATGGACCTCCAAATTTCAATATGCCACCGAATTTTATGGGACCAAACGGTCCATGTGGTCCGGGTCCGATGCCACCGAATATGTGCGGACCAAACATTCGAGGACCAAGACCGAATCCAATGCCATACTTCCCATTCAACAATCCCATGAATAATAACGGTCCACCGAATTCTATGAACAATATGCGTTTTGGCCCCAATTTCGGATCTCGGCCACCATTCGGACCAAATAGCACCAACTTCGGCCCGAATAACGGACCTCACATGCCTTTTATGCCCCCCAACTCGATGACTGACCCGAAACCTCTAGAGAGTATTCCACCTCCAGAACCCATGAAGCTCCAGATACCACAGCCCATGACCTTGAACCACATCCCACCACCAAACGACATGGAACAAGGAAACCTACCACCAAATCAATCTCAAGGTAACTAATCTATACATCTTATATTATATGTCCTCTCCGTGAAGCTTTATACATAGGCAAAAACAAAAATTTTCTATTCTTATGTAAAATAGAATGAAACGCCGTCATAATTTAAATAAATTTTAATTTTACATTAAATACAGAAAATAAATGTTAATTAGCTCTGTTAAGTATTAAAATATGTTTGTATTGTGTTGCGTATTTAATGTGCAAGTGTATATACAGCTGGTGTATGCAAATATTCTTTCATTTCTATACAATATGACTTAATTATTATAAAATTCGCAATATATTTTAAGATATAACGCGGTTTTAAAATTCCCTGTTACATAATTATTCGTCATATATTTTAACATGTAACGCGGCGTTAAAATTCTCAGGTATAATTTGTCATTAAATTTAACATGTAACACGGCGTTAAAATTCTCTGTTACATAATAATTCTTCATATAATTTAAAATGTAACGCGGCGTTAAAATTTTCTGATGTATTTTGTCCTAAAATTTAACATGTAACACGTCGTTAAAACTCTGTTACATAATTATTCGTCATATATTTTAACATCTAACGCGGTGTTAAAACTTTTACATAATTATTTTTCATATAATTTTATATGTAGTGTGGCGTTAAAATACTCTGATATAATTTGTCCTAAAATTTAAAATGTAACACGGCGTTAAAATTCTCTGTTACATAATTATCCTTCATATAATTTATCATGTACCGGCGTTTTAATTCTCTATTACATAATTATGATAGAAAATGGTTGCATGTATAAGGGGGTGATCGTGTGGGCCAGTTAATAACGGTTCAATGTGCACTGGTCGGTTGGAGTATGACAGTATGTTGACTCGTGGTGTGCAGTTCTCTCTGCAGATACCTTCCCGGTCGGAGCCCTACGAGCCGCGAGCGAAGTCGCCACCAACGGCGACCACTGGGAAAATATCCTGAAAGCTATACACTCACAAGACCAAAATATGTGGTAATGCCACTTAAATCGAATATCAATGGAGGATACGTGCCGTATTCATTTTTATTATACTCTATATTTTTGGCAGTGTTGTCGCGTTAATTTTTTTTTTTCACAAGACAATGAATGCCCTATTAGTGTTTCAGGCAAATTTTTACCTTTCACTCGTCTGTTGGCGTTCGATTTATTATATTATATTGCAGGTTTCTACATAATACGAACTCGTTAGAATATAAGGCGTACCGTGATCTGGTGATTAAGATGAGAGCTGAAGGTCAAGGTGCCAATAGGAAACCGGAAGTCAAACCGGAAGATAAATACGAACCCGAATTCTCGTTGGAGGATGACGACAGCAACGACAATAGACCCATCAAACAAGAATATAGGGACAGGTAAAAACTTTGAATCTTAAGTTTTCCTGTGAAGGAAAAACCCACCTCAAAAAACAAATATTAACCTTAAATTTGCCTGTGAACAACAAACCTACCTCAAAAAACAAATATTAACCTTAAGTTTCCGTGTGAACAACAAACCTACCTGAAAAAACAAATATTAACCTTAAGTTTCCCTGTGAACAACAAACCTACCTCAAAAAACAAATATTAACCCTAAGTTTTGTTGTGAAGGACAAACCCACCTCAAAAAAAATAATTAACCTTAAGTTTTGTTGTGATGGACAAACCACCCACCTCAGAAAACACGATATCCTTAAAAAATGACAGTTCTATTTATTAAAAATTAATTAAATTTTCAACCAGTAATCAAGACTACTACAACACAATGAAACGAGAACAGACAAGCTCACAGAGCGACGAGGACTCCGACAATAGGAAGGAGCGTCGTAAGAGGAAGAAGTCCCGGTGGGGGGACGATCCCCCCCTCGACATTAAACCCCCCGGGGTAGTGACTATGCCCCCCCTTATACAAGGTATAATTTATTATTATTATTAGGCAAACTTTAATAAATATTATACAATATATATATACAAGAAGAATAACAATAAAATATATTAAATTCAATGTCTAGGTTTAAATGAATCATATTTACACAGTTGTTATTATTTAATTTTATTATTTATATATACTAGCAGTTCCCGTGACTTCGTTCGCTAGCAATATGTTTTTTAAAACTAGCCTAAACTTACTCCTTATAACATCAGCTATCCGCCAGTGAAAGTCCTGTTAAAAAGTTCAATCCATTTCAAAGATTAGCCGGAACAATCAGACAGACAGACAGAAATGTTTTTTAAATATGTTTTTTTATGTAACTATACATACTTTAATATGCGTTTAGTGAAAAAAAAATATAAACCAAACGGACAAAACAATTTTATTTATATGTATATATAATTTAAAGGTGCAACATTATCCAAAATAGAGGAAGACGGTATGAAACTGACAAATTTGAACCGAAATAACCAAGCCCTAATGCAGTACGCCATTATTAACTACGGAACCACAAACTTGAGTGTGGAGGACTGGAAGAAGTGCGAGGACAACTTCAAACTCAACTTGCTGTACCAGGTTTGATGAAACTCTTGTAAATATATCCAACCAATAAATATATTATTAGTTTGATCTATATTCCTTTTAAAGTATCAGGACTATTTTGATAAATTTGTTAATAAGCCCATCTGTAAAAACACTCTCCAACTTAAAATAAGTCTATGAGTGTTCCAAACGTGTTGCTCTGAGAGGAACCACACAACAAACTCAGATTATTTCATTATTTTGATCACTGTTTCACAAATATCAATATTTAGTGAGTGATTGAATTAAAAATTCACCAATACATTTATTTACAAAATGAATAATTTGATCATATTTTGTTTGCCAGATTTTGTGATACTTTTTTTAAATTACTTTTGATAAACAATTGCTGGTGAAAAGCAATATGACTTTTAAACATTATAATGTTATATAAAACTAAAGATTAAATATATTTTTATTATTTTTATTTTTTATATATTTCTAATGAAACTTATTTCAATTTAAAATAAGATGGTTGTAACAATACGAGAAGTCGCAGTGTCGGGACCTGCTTGTGTTAATTAATTGTTTATTTATAAAAGTTTAAATATAAATAAAATATAAAAATTAACTATTTACTTATTTAATTTTTGATTAGAACTTGAAATGTCATGTATGGTTTAACATTTTAACTATAATTTTAAGTTTAATATTCTTACTATTATTAAAAGTTTTTACATTCTAACTATCATTTACAGTTTGACATTTTATTCTTTACATTTTTAACGTATTTAATAATTTTATTAACAACCTCAATGTATTATTTGCAGGACATGTTAAAGAAGCGGCAGGAGGTGGAGCGCCTGGCGGCGGCCGGGATGCACAAGTACGAGTACGACAGCGACGAGGACGTCGCAGACGGCACCTGGGAACACAAGTACACACACACATACATACACACACACAGAGAATATTTGTATAAACCTATTTTTCAACATGTGTATACATGGTTGAAAAAGATTATATTAAATTATATTGTATTTATATCATCTGTGGCATTTGTTTTAACACTAAACCTATCAAGTACCGGTCAAATTGACCGTTCTTAAACTTTTGTAAAACTTGCACATTTTTAAACGTTATAATATCATTATCAAACTACATGACAATTCTTAGAATATGCATATAATATTTTTTATACTCTTTACTTTTAGTTATTTCCATTATTACCTGCGTTATATAATAAAATAACTTAATTACCGGTCAATTTGACGGCGTGCGGTAGGAACAGGTGTACAAGAATTGTTGGTAGGTTTAGTGTTAAGTAATTAATTTACTTTCCCATCATATAATGAAAGTATATCAAGTATTTGTTACTATTTATCAGATATTGCTTTTGGATTTTTATATTAATATTATCTAAGAGAAAAAAAAAAATATATTTAAAAGTTTAAAACCATACATATAACAGATTACGTGCGAAAGAAATGAACGCAACAGAGAAATGGGCCACCGAGTTAACAAAGCAGGCAGCGGGGAAACATCACATAGGAGATTTCCTACCACCGGAGGAGCTTAAGAAGTATGCAATGTTACAATCATTATATCCCAACTATAATTATAATAAGAATTATTAAATTGGTTATTTTTACAGATTTATGGAAAAGTATTCATCGTTTAAAAGTGGTAAAGAACCTGACTTCAGCGACTACAAGGAGTATAAGTTAAAAGAAGATAATGTCGGTAATTATGAATTTGAATGTTATATTAAGGAATTTACATCATCTCCCTGCCCTTATCCCAATTTTGGGGTCGGTTCAGTTCATGTTTTTCCTTCCATACTCTCCTGTTATTCGTCATCTCTGTACACATTCTCTTCTCCATATTGTCTTTCAAACAATTCATATTTTCTTCGCCGTCTGTCTGTCCATCCCTCCACTACCATACCCAGAACTTTTTTGGTTACATGCCTTTCATCTCTCCCCATGACAGATGGCTACCTCTAATTTTATCTGTCTTGTACAATGGAGGTTTTTAAATATAATTTTATCAAACTCTGTTTTGAATCCTAAATTCTAAATCCAAGTTTTGTAATAATTTTATAATGTTTGAAAAGTTGTGAATGAAAAATTTTTTTTTTACTATATATTTAATTTTTATACATAAATCTTTTTATATAATTTTGCTCAAGAAAATAAAGAATTTCAAGAATTCAGACCAAGATTGTATAATATTAAATATTTTCCAGGTTTTAAAATGCTGCAGAAGCTCGGCTGGAATGAGGGTCAAGGACTCGGAGTTGAAGGCACCGGAATTGTTGAACCCATCAATAAGTACATATTAACTTATATAAATAACTTCATAACAACTCAAATTAGTTAGCTTTGATAAATAACTTCATAACAGGTCAAGTCAGTTAGCTTTAATAAATAACTTCATAACAAATCAAATTAGTTAGCTTTAATAAATAACTTCATAACCAGTCCAATTAGTTAGCTTTAATAAATAATTTCATAACAAATCAAATCAGTTAGCTTTGATAAATAACTCCATAACCAGTCAAATTATTATTTTTTATTTATATTTAAATGTCCTAAAAGATTATTGAATCATTGTTTTCGTCGTACTTTCCTACAAGCAATAAACTATCATTTACATACATACATTTAGATTTTTTTATATTGATTGATTGATTGATTTGATGTTATTTTTTTGTGAAATGCGTTGTCTTAACAAGTAATAATAGTAACCTAGTAGCTTTTGATGTACAAATAACAATAATAACACAAAAACCCCCAAACAAATCATTTATTTATCAATCCCTAAATTGTTTTGTTTGATGATATCCAGAGCTCCCCAGCCGGTGTCCAACCTGGGCCTGGGCGCGGCGTCTGCGGACGGCGCGCGCCCCGACGACGACGAGTTCGACGCCTACAGGAAGAGAATGATGCTCGCGTACCGGTTCAGACCCAACCCACTGGTAATGTTGATACTTCTTTGTTTTTTGTGTATTTATTTATTACTTTACAATAAATGAAATAAATATAGAATAAAAAAAAGTACAAAGGTTTAACTTGTCTCTACCACCATTAACCTTCGGAAAAGAGTATTAAAATACATAAATACAACATGCAAAAAAATCATAGAAATAGATATATATATAAACGATTTATCACTCACTGATTCATCACGAAATCTCCGAAACTATCTGTCCGATTAACTTAATATTTTACATAGTCACTTCTTTTGTGACGTAGACGTCTACTAAGAACGGATTTTAACTTTTTGCACTTCGTCAAGTTAACGGGAGATATACACTTAACGCGGGGTAAGAGTAACTATAGCAACGGTTACGATGACAACGGTTACCATAGCAACCTAAGTTCATATTCAAATTAATAGTGTGCCCAGCGAAGCGGGAGGGAAGATTCTATGCCTCCAAAATAGAAGGGACTATTTTCCTGACAATTTAGGAGACTACAGTGAGGAGCAAGATGCAAGGTTCCATCAGGATTAGAGTAGAATTAAATCATGAATATATATCAGATACTTCTGATCGATAAAGCATTTGAATTTCTAATATAAGAGCGAGAGAGAGAGTAACCTCAAACTAGTTTGATAAACATGTCACTTACTGTAAATCGTTAAAATTTCTTCATACATCTTGATTTTATACAAAATTGAAACCCCCCATTAGGGATGGTTAGGGGGTGGTATTGGGTAAAAGAGGTATCAAATTCACTTTTGGTTGTCATTTTCGGTTCCACCATCCCAAAAAAACGTAGAAATACACATCTATCTTGATTTTATAGAAAAATTTAAATTTTCACCCCCTGTAAGGGGTGGTAAGTGGGTAATAGTGGTCATGAATTTATTTTTAGTTATCATTTTCGGTTTCAGCATCCCAAAAAACGTAGAAATACACATCTATCTTGACTTTATAGAAAAATTTAAATTTTCACCCCCCCTAAGGGGTGGTAGGGGGTGATAGTGGTCATAAATTTATTTCTAATTATCATTTTCGGTTTCAGCATCCCAAAAAACGTAGAAATACACATTTATCTTGATTTTATACAAAAATTTCAATTTTCACCCCTTAAGAGGTAGTAAGGGGGTGCTAGCGGGAAAACTGGCATTTAAAATTAGTTTTTATTGTCATATTCGGTTTCAGCGATCCCAAAAACCTAAGAATAATGGGGTCTCCCCTCTGGTTCATGACGTTTTTTTTTTTTTGTGTGCCTGTGTAATCAGAAAAGTACGTTTCATTAAATAACATTTTGAACATTTGGCTATATTAAAATTCATATTTTTTTATTTATTACAATATTTTTACAGTATGAGAGATTTTTTTTAAAGATTAATTTTCATATGCATTATTTCGATCAATTAAATCTATATATATAAATAAAATTGAAGCGTCCGTTTGTAATTACAAATTAACAGTTTTTCACTAAATGCATATGAAAGTATATATAACGTTACTTAATTAAAAAATATATATTTTTACATTTTTTATTTTTGTCTCTCTGCTGTTTGTTTGTGCCGGCTAATCTCTTAAACAGCTGAACCGATTTTAACAAGACTTTCAGTGGCGAATAGGTGATGTTATAAGGAGTAATTTAGGCTACTCATTTTATATATTCCGCGCGAACGAAGTCGCGGGCACTGCTTGTTAAGTATATATATTTTTTTTGTTTCAGAATAATCCTCGAAGACCATACTATTAAGGATATTATAATATTAAGGAATTATAAAGTATTTTATACACTATAAGTACACGTTCAAAATATTAACTGTATATTGTAAGGAGTTTGAAGATACCTTTAATTATTTTTGTGAATGTTTTGAAATGTAAAAATGTTTGTATAAGTTATCTTTGATATATATGTATATAATAAATTGTCATTTGTTGATTGTACGTATTTCTTATAACAAATATCTCCAAATTAATTTTTAGTTTAAGATAAATTAAGTACACTCCCTTGTATGAAATATAAGATTTTATTAGCAAATTCAGCTATTGTTAATTTTTGAATAAAAAATGATATTCATTTGTGTGTTTTATTTTATTACCCTTGTTACCATAAGGATAATATTACCAAAAGTCTCAAATATTTCTGAGAAACACACTAAGATTTAAATTCGTAGAAGATTTTTCAATTTGATCTAATTGTGAGTCAAAGCGGACTCGGACGCGCTCGCGGCACGACGGACTAAATATAGACTGCAGTGACATTTTGTTTAAAACTTGTTACGTCTTATGTCCAGAGAAAATTCACTTCACAAATAATATTTAAAATATTACACTATAGTGAAAATTAATTTAAATAAATTACATAAAAAGTGTATTAAGTGTTATTGTAATGTCTGGAATAAATCTCAGAAAAAGTGTCAGCACCAACTTTCAAGTGTACGTCAACTCGAGCAGCAGTAATGGTTCAACGTCTTCCAGTTCAGATAACTCGGATCCACCTTTGAAAAGGTTTGTAAAATAGTCATTACAATTCAATATTGAAAAGAGTAAATATATTTTTACACTTATAGTGTATACTAGCTTTTGATCGCGACTTTGTTTTATCATATACACTTGTATTTTAAAAATTCATTTTATTTAAATATCTGAATAGGTACATATCTTTAGGACTGAATAAATTATATCTGAATTTCTGCCTATCTTTGCCTAAATATGTTTTAATATAACATATTAACAAACTTCAACTATGATAAATCTTATCTAAATTATATATAGGCAATAGTTTTAATATGAGTAGATAAATAAATACTATTTAACAACATTTTGTAAGTCCTTGTAAAATAATATATAATGTATACAATTTAAACAGCTGTTTTAGTAAGTTGAATAGAAATTATTGAATTGCCGTGAATTTATAGTAAATATCTATTGAAGGTACAAATTAAATATGTATTTTAGATTCAACCGGTTGCTTCGATCTTCAGTGGCTCGTCACTGGGCCTTTTTCAGAAAGGATCAACCGAATCTGAGGAGTCGGGGACGATCAGTATCTGATGCTTGTCTCTGCTCAATCGTAGATAATGGTAAGTCTAGATATTTCTATTACGTATTCTAAAAGCTATATAATTTATGGTAAAAGTGTATAATGAAATATCATTGTACACTTTTACAATAAGTAATAAACTTTTTTCCTTTAAATTTGAATCATATTTCCTTATGTGCTGAAAAATTAGATCAAAATGTTTGGTATTCGCAATTTTTTTCAGAATTGGGATATTTGGGTATCCCAGTGATATCATCCCGTCGATCGCTCCAAGCTGTTAACACAAATGTCGCGTGTGTGGTACCAAGGCTATCAGTTACGTGAGTATGGATCTAAATTAAGTAATGACTTTACTTCAATTGACTTAATATGTATTTAGATATATTTTCATGAAATTGAAGTCATATATATAAATGCATTTCTCGCAAGTACTAAAACAAACATAAGTGGATTTAATTTTTTTAACGTTTTTTTGCATGTTTTCGTATAACCTGTTTTTAAGAAAGGTCATAAATAAATTATACTTTATATCGACATAGCTTTATCTCGCGACTTTGTGCACATGTTTTATAAAAATATAATATATTATCGAGATAAACATTTCACTACCGTACCCAGAAACTATAACTGTCGCTCCAATTTTATGTGAACAATATATAAATCTTATTTTCATTCAGAGGTTACTTGGAAGGGGGTTATATTTATAATCCATAGTATTATAGCTGAACACGCAAGAATGCTATTTTGAATTCATTTTTTCTTGTTTGAATGGAAATTAGCTCTGAACAAATCTGTTCCAACTGTGCAGTTTTCAAAGACCTTTCTTCTACTTACCAGCAATACTCTTATGATACCGATTCTAGCAAGAGTTCGTGGGCGGCTTTGATCACTTATCACCAGTGACCAACACGCACGTTTGCCGTCTTTTTTCATAAAAATAAGTGTATTAGTACATATTGTAGCCTTTATTTATTTATTGACCACAAACCACAAAAAAAATGTAAAAAGCATATGCGTAGGACGAGCTTATCTCTATAGAGAGATGTCTTTCAGCTACCCTAAATATTAAATAAATATTTATATAATATTTTTATGATATATAATAACACTATATAAAATATGATATAAAAAATATATATATTTTTATCTACAAAAATTATCGTCATCTATGTTTAGCTCTGAGAGATATCGTCAGAGAAGCTTCAGAACTTACTTCTAACTTCATTACTTGATAATATTATTACGATAAACATATAGATAATTTTCTTAATCCGGCTTTGACACTTTCACGGTCAAGCAATTGAGACAGACAGAGTCATTGGCAACAACTATATAATATGATATGAAACATGAACGTGTCATAATCTTGTTATAGACATACTTTAACATGTTCTTGCATAATTTAATAACTCATATTGTTTTTCGAAATATAAATCAATAGTCCTTTTAAAAATATGTCAAATCGAAATCAACATTTTTTTTTTACTAATTTTGAGATCATAAATTTTACGTAAGTAAAAAAAATGTTATGTAACAAAATGTAAGTATAACCTTGACCCCAAAATCTGTTTCAAAATAGCATCATTCATTGCGGTATTAGTATAACAGTAAATTTAAAATGTATGAATAGCATTCAATGTATGTTGTAAAAGATTTTCATTTAGAAGATGCTGTACTCATTGAATGAATTATGAATGAAATCCTTTCAAGGTGGGTAATACTTACATTTGTATTATATATTGAACGTGAACTTAAGTTAACTGTATTTGTAAATTACATTAGTATACGATATAGAAAGAAAAATAGAGTTAAATAAAATGCCATTGACATAAAACAAAATTGCTATAATAATTAGTAAAAAATAAATTGGTCAAACCCAAGGAATTCTCACACTGATCCTAATTTTTTATAAAAATTAAGCCAACATTCCAAATTGAAATAAATATATAAAACAAAAACAACTTACAGTTTTCGTAATTTTATACTTATTTTTTATAAAAATGAAGAATAGATGTAATCTGAGTGTATTGTTTTGATTTTAATTCAGATGACATTTTATAAAAATTGCCGCCATTTTTCCTATCATACATATGATTGCAATCAATATTATGCGCAATGCACCACTGCGCATGTTTCTATTAAACCAAAACACTTCAAACCAAATTAACCTTTATATTTTAGGCTTTAAACATCATTTTCCAGTATCATAATTCTCCAGCCTAGATGACAGGTCGTGCTTGTTAGGATCGGTACAGTATGGAAGTGATGGGTTTTGTGAACAGAAAAGAAACGAATTAATATTAAAATAAACATATATTAAATAATAATAATATTTGCTCAATATTAAATATATATTTGTGTATTGTAACCGGCATGTTTGATAGTGAAGTGGTGTTTTTTAATACGATTAAAATGTTAATATTTCTATAATAATATATTTGGTATAGAAGATATTAGTTTTGTTAGAGGAGGTAATGGTTTCAATCTGATAAGACAATATTTGTTATATTAATAGCTATAGTTAAATGTTTTAAAATAATTACCTGTATTTATTATAAGACTAATTAGACGTTATTTCTTGTTTACAATATTTCTGTGAAAAATTAAATCCAAAATTTAAATTTAAATCTTTTTTGGAACGCGTTAAATTTTTGTTTTTATTTTTACTGTTATAGTTTTTTAACTTGAAACAAATTATTCTTTGTTTTTTTTGTATATACTAAAGTAGTATTCATTTATTGTCTGTTACTACGTCACTAAGTCGTTTTCTGAATGAATTTAATAACAAAAACACTCTTAATATCATTATATCTCGTTTAATCCGCTCAGACTGTATGTATGTAACAATATTTTCAATGCAGTTCTATCCGTGAAATGGTGTTCAGATATCCGCGTTATCTTTTAAGATAAAAATAATACTAACAATATATATATTGTGGTAACGGTGTACATAAAATATAAAGTCATTAGTCGCTTGAAGAGAATATTCCGGTAAGTGTAATTTTTATTTGTCACTGTAGTTAATACCCAGTGTAACCTCCATCAAAGTTATAATAAAAATGTATCAAAAGATTTAGTTTCATTTGGTAATACGAGAACTTAAGATAAATATACTTTACCAATACTTTTTATGAGTATGGTAATTGTAATTTAGAGCCGAATTTAGGGGAAGGGGGGGGGGGATTTTTGTGTTTACTAAAATACTTGCACAAATAACATTATTTTGATATATCAAAATAATGTTATTTCAGATATATCTGAAAGCGATGATTGCAAGATTACTTTTATTATTTTTTGATTTATGTATTTTAATTAAAGATAGAAAAACAAGTAATAAAAATCGGACTTCTTTTGTACAATAAGTAGTAATTAGGGGCCTCGTTACCCTACTCCACATATCTAAATCCGGCCCTGAGTTTATTTTAAGTTTTCGTTTATCCAGTACTAATCGAACCCATTATAGGGCATAAGAAAAGCCTTATTTCTAGGTGAAGGGCATGGCGTGGGTTTAGCTCCCGCTTGCAGCTTTTTGACAGCTTATAATGCCAAGGTATTGAAGCACGTGCATGATGTATGGAATTGTTGTTTTATTGCTTTATATGGGATTAGCGTTTTGATACGCCATTTTGAATTCAAAAGTGACGTGGATTGGAATTCTAAATTCAAATTTATTTTGAATTTGGCGATTCATTTGTTTTCTAATAGATTAAAATTTTTTGTTAGTTTGGACAACTTGAAAGGAAAAAAAACGAAGTTGTCCAAATCGCTTTCAAAGACTTGATTGACTGATTGATTGAGCAATGGTTTATGTATAAAATGACGAAATTGTTTAGGTAGCGTATATACTTCATTGAATAAATACATAGTTATAAATATATTTTTAATTACCATTTTCCATATAAAAAAACGCTTTCATATTTAAGGACTTAATATACAAACTATTAGTTTAATACATAAATATATACTAATTTTAATTAATAAAATTAAAACGGAAATTATATTCAGATATAATTGAAAATATATGAAACAGAAGTCAAATCAATTTGTATAATTTTAATTTGTTTACGTAAACATTTAATTTTAAAACATCCATTTTATTATCCAATCTATCAAGTGCTAACTCAACTAGCGCACTAAATCGTAAATGAAACCTTAACTGAGATTGGTTGATTTTTAGCGCCATTTTTGGAGTGAATTAGTGCGCTAACAATTGGATAATAAAGTGCCCATAATTATAGTATACTGCTTTTCTGTCCGTATGTTTATAAAATATTATATTTATTACTTGTATGCTTGTATGCCTTCCTTTATGTATTGTCTTGTAGTTAATGTATATTGATTGTTGCCATCAATAAAATTGTTTTGAAATTTATCTGTCAAATTTTTTTCTGATTTATTATGAATTAATATTGTTTTTAATTATAATTAAAGTGATATTAAATTATAAATAATTAATTAAGTAATTAAGAAGTTATTTTTGCAATATTAAAATATTTTTGATTAAATTAATTCCATCATCTATAAAACATATAAAATGTTGGAATATAAACAAATGTAAATAAAAATAAATAAAGAAAATATAAATATAAAATGTAATAATATTCACTACGATATTTATTTAGTGGAAGGAATATATAAAGTTATATTATTATAATATGAAGATGTCTTCCAGGTCGGCGGGCGGGTCGGGCGCCGGCGGAGAGGAGGCCAGCGACGGGAGCGACGCGGAGCGGACGAGGCACCTGCGTGTACCCACACACGCGCACTTGGGACAGTGAGTAGTAACTTAAGCGCGCTTTACACTGTCCAATTTATCGCACGCAAGTCAGTTAGTGTACTAACTGCATAGTGTTAGAGAACTTATAATACACTCTATGTAGCCCTGTCATCAATCTATCAAACGTTAAGTCAATTAGCATGTCAATGAGCTAGTGTTTCTATCAAGGGAGATAGTAGGTAGTACTCTATCTAGGGTGACAGATCGCATGTGTTTGTGTTTTAGTTTTAAGGAAATAGGTTAAGGTTGTAAGAAAGACCGTGACGCTAAGTACTGTGATGCTAGTTAGTCTTATTGGCACTTTTTATGCTATTTTTGATGAAATAGTGTGCTTACATTTGGGTAGTGAAATGGTTCCACTTTGCAACGATTTCATTATACAATTTACCGTGCGCTAAGTCAAATAGCGGACTAAGATCGTATAGTGAAGTCTTTTTAGAGCTGTTAGCGCACTTTTACTCGGTGATCTATTAACTCGCTATTTTTGGGGTAAAATAGTGCGTTTTGTAACAACGTTGTATTAACATAATATATATAAATAAAAACAACGAAAATAATGTTACGTAATATATATTTTGGACACCATTTTGATTATCTATTTATTTCTTTATTTAATTTTTATTGATCATATGTACAATGGCGGACTTCATTTTAAAAACATTCTCTGACAGTTAATCTTCGAAAAAAAAAAACATTTAACTGTTTAAACATTCCATTTATTCATATTTTTCACAAGGAACACACAATTTTTACTGTTTTATATGAGTATAGATCAGACGTTTTAAAACAAATAAGGGTTTAAAAAAAAAATAATTACCTAATATTCTATTAATTATTTTTAACATGTAGAGATAAGGAACACATAATTTGTAGTTATTTATGTAAGTATAGATCAGGAGTTTTATTAAAATAAGGTTATAGAAAAATATTATTACCTAACATTACCCGTATTATTATAGTACATTTAGGTCAAAGTCGGATTATTATGCGTATAACTAGATCTGCATCGAAGCCTTGTAAGTACGGTAAGTATTAGATTCATGGTGTGACCTAACAACTACATAACTCTTGAGATGTGTTAACCAAATTTAAAAATGTAAGGTTTTTTATGAAGTTGACTGACTTACTGACATATATATATTAGAGTAGCCCATATCACCCCAATCCCTCCTACTGCTCCCTTTTTAAGAGAAAAAAAATACCAACGCACAAAATAATTATTCCATTTTTTTGTCTGTCAGGAATTAAAAAATAATTTTCTCTCCTTTTCGCTTTCTCTCTCTCTCTCTCTCTAATTATTTTTTCGTGAATTTTGAAGGCCTCTTACAGTACATGTGAGTACTAAGAATATATTCGTCTATAAACATGTTTAGCCATGTTAAAACGACGACTATTGCATATCCAAGTACCGACATGGTAGCTCAGTTGACAAAAGGAGGAACGATGTCCTAGATGTGGCAGATTCGAGCCCTGTCTGTTGATAAATTATTTATTATATTACAATTTAAAAGCACTGAATTTGTTATGATATATTCAAATAATTTTTTTCATCGCCAATCGTAACAGAGTATCCAAACGATTGAAAGAGTTTTTTTTTTCTCATTGCATACATTACAGTTAAACAATCGTACAAATATATACATATATAAAAATATGTCTAATCCAAAATCCAGAACTGAAATATATATTAGAAATACATAAAATATAATGGCGACATAAATAGTAAAAAGTTATCCAAAAATACTGCATTGTTTCATGAAAAAACATGACTAACAACTGCAGTGTAGTAACGAGAACCTATTTCTCTCCATCCATCATATAACCTAAGTTATCTGTATTAATAATATCATCAAGACTCGTTTAACTTTATCTGAAGAATAAAAAATAATGACATCGCGTCGACAACATATATCAACAAATTTCTGTTTGTCGAATATTTTGTTATATTCAAATGTTGCTGACAGATAACAGTCGCCATATTGGACACTCGCGAAACGTCACTGACACTCCGCCATCTTGAGTTCGGTAAGATTCACACGTATCAGTGAAGTCAGTTCAAATAATAATAACTAGGGGCACCAACAGACCCTCAATTTCGACTCGCTGCGCTCGCGAAATCTCGGCTACCGTTTGCATATTGAGCGAAGCGAGCCCAGTGTAATGACTCATCATATCCCATTGACTTCAATGGGATATCAGTTTTTTGACGATTATTCCTCAACGACATGACATTTTTCAATTTTTTTTAAACCATCCCCTAATGTATGTCATTTTGATTGCAAAGTTTCATAATTTTCCGTCAAGCAGTTTTCGTGCCTATTCGTGACAAAGAATGTGAAAAAGTCTCCAGTAGAACGCTACGCTTGCTTCACTCAATTAATAATAATAATATTCCTTGAAAACTATTATGAGACACATTTCACCCGAGCGAAGCCGCGTTTTCATCTAGTATTATATATTTTATTACCCACCTAACGTACTTGATTATTTTGTATAATAAATTTACTTTTAAATATAATATGAATTATATATTACATTGGTAATTTTAAATACAGATAATTTTATATAAAACCTTATAAATTTTTATAATTTATCCACATTTGATAAAATAAAATTTTTATTCTGTTACATTTATATTACCTATCTTACTGTTAAATTAATATAAAATTGACATAAGAAATTCATAAATAAACCTAACTTGTTACTGACTTACTTCAAAAAGATATTTATACAAAATTACACGAATTTTTAAGAGTTAGGTACACATAATACATAAATATAACCATGCCATTTCGATTTTCCTTATAGATATTGTGTTTATTTTTGTTTTTAGTACTCATATAAAGTTTTATTACATTATTATTCAACTTGCGAAAGTTATTAACAATAATCAACATACACCGACTAATATATATATATATATATATATATAAATTATATATATATATATATATATATATATATATATATAAAAGAAAGTGGTGTTAGTTACACTATTTATAACTCAAGAACGGATGAACCAATTTGGCTGAAAATTAGTGGAGAGGTTGCTTAGAACCAGGAGACGGACATAGGATACTTTTTATCCTGTTCGATCATGTTTCCGTCAAGTCACTATAAAACGTGGTATAACAAAAACGCATCTGACAGGGAATAACAAAACGCAAATGACAGCTAAACGTAATTTTGTCTTTGGATAAGTATGGTAAAAAATTGGACTGGAAAGGCGGAACAGAGTTCGCCGGGTCAGCTAGTATATATATATATATATATATATATATATATATATATATATATATATATATATATATATATATATATATATATGAAATTCATTTCATTTTATATAATTAAAAGCTTCAAGCATCCCAGTTTTGGCACTCTCTTCACACTAATGAAGTAGACAGTAGACCAATAGTTTTTATTTAATAAATCCCTTAAGAACTACTTGGTAGCCTTCATTAAAAATAATTATTTAGTAGATTGATTTGTTATTAAAAAATTAAGGATTGTTTGAACTTTGACTCTATGGTTAAATAATAAGTGGTCGGATAAATAATAAGTATATTTTCAAATAATGAGACGGATAAATAAGAAGAAGACGGTTAAATAATAAGTAGACGGTTAAATAAGTAAATGGATAAAAAAGTAGTCGGTTAAATAATAAGTAGACGGTTAAAAAGTAGTCGGTTAATAATAAGTAGACGGTTAAAAAGTAGTCGGTTAAATAATAAGTAGACTGTTAAAAAAGTAGACAGTTAAATAATAAGTAACAAACACCAAGATTCTTAAACACAAAGTAACAATTCTTGTTTTTTTATCAAGAAAACTTACGTAAAGACAAACCTTTATTATTATGTGTGTTAAATCTTATCTCTAACTGTCGTGGTTTGAAAAACCTTTATCAATGAATAAATGAATAATTATTACCTTGATAATAAATAACATGATAAAAATAAATCTTAGCAAACATCCCGTGTATTCCATGTTTGGTTTGAACATTCTAATATATGAATATTCTGTGACTTTACTTGCATTAGAACAAGTATTTTACCATTTGGTTCAACACGCTACCCTAATATCAGAATAACGTCACACAATGTCAAGATTATGACATTCATATTACATAATTATTATATTTATGTACGAATATGTTAAATAATATTATGTTATGTACGAAATAAATTTAAGATATTTTCAATTCGTTCTGGAAAGTCATTTTAATGACTTATCTAGTGCGAATTATGACTCTAAAATGACAAACGACGGGATATTTATCTTGTTTAAATTATTTTCACGATACGTGTATTTACATAGTATTAGAGTATCATACAATTGGAGATAAAATCAGTTGTGTTGAGACCTCGTTGCAAATGAAATGAAATAAATGTAAAATAAATGAAATTAAGTGAGATGGTGATAAGTGGAGAATAATGGAGAGATTGGAAGAATTGAATTCGTTATCAAGGTTTAAATATCGTTTGGCGTTAAGACGTGATAGTTTGCCATTGGCCACTATAAGGAAGGCATGGCTGAAGAGTTGTAGAAGTCTTTCACCGGATTACTCGCAACGGAGAGGGTAAGATTATTAAATTTTCTTAAAATAGCATGTTATTGAGCGAAGCGAGCGCTCTATGTGAGATTTTTTGTATTATATGTCCGGGGTTGGCATGAAAACGGCTTTACAGATCTTCATGAAATTTTTGCACATTTATAGCGATGGTTATTGCAATGGTTTATAACAAAAAGTGAAAAAAAAACTCATGTCGTTGAGGAATAATCGCCAAAAAATTACACTCCCATAGATTTCAACGTAAGAAAATTTCGCTGATTATTCTATATTTTTTGTCTGTCGGTTTCAGCTTTGAACGCTTAATTAAAGATGGGTTACTCGCTTCGCTCAATATGCCGAACTCTACCGAGATTATGCGAGCGCAGCGAGTCAAAATCGAGGTCCGGTTCGTGCCTCTAGTATTAAGTAATGATAGTGAAAGAAAATAGTTTTGATATATTATTCAAAGTGAAACTACGATGGACATTCTCCAAAGTAATATTTCTTTTAAATTATGGACTAAAATTATATAAATACGCTTCTAAATTAATATTTTTATATTCTATTTAATTTATAATTATAATATATATATTTAAAATTAATTTTGCTATCAAAATTAATCGTTCGCCAGATGTGAAACCTTAGAGATAAGGGTATGCCATATGGCACAATATGTATCAAGATAACGATACACATATATATTTGTATGTTTGTATTCAGTAAATCCAAAAGTGATGGCTTATTTTTTCTTAACATTATTATTTATAGGTTTTTTATCCCGATATTTTCACGGGTATAATTATCTTGTTCAAATAAAAAGGCGTTTTATAGAGAAAAATAAGCGGTTTTTACGAACTTTCATGTCAACGCAGACGGAGTCGCGAGCAACACCTAGTATATATAATTAGAACCAAATATATGGTTACGTGTTATTTAACAAGAAATTTAAAAAAAAAATTGTTAAAAAAAACTTTTGTTCCAATTCCTTATAATCATATATTAATATTACATCGTTCAATTGTGGCATTTGTTTCAACAAAAGACAATAAAAGTAAACAAAGGAATAAAATAGTATACTTTGTTTTGTAAAATGAAACAATATGAAAAATATACACAATTACAAGTGTCTGTATGTGTGTAGTGCGTCTAGGATGTGTGTGTGTGTGTGTATTGTGAATTTTACAATGCCGGTAATAGGCAATTAACTTTAAGTATTTATAACTATATTTCTCCTTAGTGTTTGTGTATTTGTGTGTCCGTCTGTCTATTAATATACTTATTTTTTATTACATTTTGAATTTTAAACATATTAATTGGAGGTTAAATCGATTAAAAAATATATTTTAATAAAATAAGCACCCGTAATTTTTTGCTTTTCTTCTTTAGTATAAGAAAGTAATTTTTTTTATTATGATCATGGAATATTAATGAAATTTCTTGGAATTTTTCTCCATAGACCCTATAGGATAAAGTATATTTTTCATAAGATATTTGTTTTTATATGTACTACTCCCTTAAATTTAGCCAAAATCAAGCATTTAACAGGCAAAATCTAAGAAAATCACTTCAAAGCTTAATCGAATCTCCTTATCAAAAAATGGTTTTAGCAAACCCATCAGATTTTAAAGACCTATCAATGATACCCCACGTCATGGGGTAAAAGAAATAAATACAACCTCATCATAAATTTAGAGGAGGTACCCTAAAAAAATATTTAATGTCATCACTTTGACAGTCTCCAATTAGTATGTTCATCGCGTACTAAGAAACGGATAGACATAATGAAACTATAAGGGTTAGTGGATCAGGAACCCTAAAAATGTTGACTTATTTTGTTTATGAGTAATAGACATTAGGAATTCCGCGTTTTATAAATAATTGATTAGATTTGATTGATTTGATAAATATATTATAATCAAAAAAGTTATCTCCTTAATCTTTAACTGTTATTAGTAGCAATTATAAAAAAATATTCGTAATTTGATTCCAACCACAAAATACCAGAAAGAAATGAGAATGCTTTAGAAAAGGTTTGGCCCTTACACTTACAGTAGGATATTTTGCTATAATATCTACTTTATACCGCTCTTCTATGAAAAGGAGGTAGCCGGTCGAGCTGGCCCGTATACGAGTAGTAACTAACTAGGAAACTATTCTAAGTAATACACTTCAATCGAAGATTTGAACATCTATACTATATAAAAATCTATTGGTTATTATATACTAATTTTGATAAAATAATCTTATGATGTACGAATTGGATTTTTTTAGTCTGTCCATAAATAAACCAAAAAATGCGGGTAAAGTTGGAATCGTACCAACCAATTTCTAAGAGCGGGCAAAGTCGTTGGCAAAGACTAGTATATAAAAAATGAATTAATAACAACACAACAGTATGTCTTGTTAATGTATAACGAATTTGCTGATCCGTGAATGGAGACCGCATTCACTGGAGCGTTTTTTCATTGGAGCTATTGCAAATGGCGATGTTAAACAAATTAAAATCGACCCACTTGATGCTCCTTTTCTTAAGTTTAGGACAGATACTTGGACTGTTTGTCCAAAAATACGTCCAGTTATTTGTGTAAAAAATGTTCTTAACTATAACTTTCGATTTTACACTGTCCTTGGTTAGTATTTATTAACATTAATTCTTACTAAATATAATATATATATCAATTTTTATTATTTATACCTTCTAATGATAATGCAACACTTTTAGTACTGTTTCGCTTTAAAATAATAGTGAAAGAATCAAAGAAAGTCACACAAAAATATGATTTGAAATAAAAAAAAATAATAACGGATAGCATAAAAAAATTACAGTATTTACGAATATCTAGAACTCATGTTCTGTATGAAGAGATTGATGCCAAGCTATTTAAAGATTTATTATACATTAAAAAATGGGTTTAAAAAAGTAACAAGGCAAGTTCCATTTCTGACAGTTTTTGTCGTCAACTCTTCTCAGGTGTGGCAAATTTCCGAGCTGGTTGTAATATTGAAAATAAGGATTTTTGTTTTTGATTAAAGTCCATATAATAAATATTGTATACTAGTTGTAAACACGACTTCGTTCGCGTGAAATTTTTCTTTTTAAATAAAAGTAGCCTAAATTACTCTTTATAACATCAGCTATGCGCCAGTGAAACTCCTGTTAAAATTAGTTCAGCCGTTTCAGATATTAGCCAGACAGAATTTTTTTTTTTCTTATATAACATAACGCATACAATTTTATATGCACTTATGAAAAACTGTTAATATGGAATTACAAACAGACACTCCAATTTTATTTATATGTATATATAATAACATGATACGTACATTCACCTGTCCACTGGCAGCAATCAACTATAGGCCCTGCATTAATGATAATTGATTATCATAGTTAATTTTTGTGATGGTTTTAACTCAAACAGCTGGCACATTCCCAAATAACACCATGCCAAAGACCGCCACGCCCTCACAAAATTGCGTCGCTGTATATACGTCACTTGCTATTATTTTTACGTATCTCAATAGTAAACATCCGCTTCAACTTTTAAGAAATGAATGGAATTATATATTGTATACGTCAATGCGTCATATGCGTCGTGATAAAGTGAAAGTAGATAAAGTAGATAAAAAAACCCTTTGGATTAAACTTTTTTATATATATTATAGACAAAAATATCCATTTTATTATCTTTATTTACTACTTGCGTCTGCTACAGCTTCGGGTATCCCAGAAAGAGGTATCTTCACAATTCACAATAATAAGAGTCAGTACCAGTATTGTCCAAGATTAACAATAAACCTACCGACAATTCTTGTATACCTGTTCCTACCGCACGCGGTCAAGTTCACCGGTAATTAAAAGTTATTTTATTATATAACGCAGGTAATAATGGAAATAACTAAAAGTAAAGAGTGTAGAAAATATTATATGCACATTCTAAGAATTGTCATGTAGTTTGATAACGATATTATAACGTTTAAAAATGTGTAAGTTTTACAAAAGTTTAAGAACGGTCAATTTGACCGGTACTTGGTAGGTTTAGTGTTAAGCCGATAGAATAATTCTTCAACTATTTATTGCAGTATTAATATTGCCTGTTTCAAACGATAAGATATATCATAAAAGTTAAACTGATCAATACTTTATTTCCAATAATCTCTAATCTATTAGTCATTTGAACAGGTGTTTAGTTTAGGACATTAATAATAACGTCATGTTATAATAATCTTTCAAAACAACACCACCGCCATTTTGAATTTGACATTGACATTGTATAAATAAGATTTTACACTTCGTCATAACACTTTGATGTATATTTCTAACAAGTTCGTGCTGCTTCATTATTATAAACAAACGTTTTCCTCTTAATAACATGTTTATAAAATAAAGAATCAATCATAACGATACAGATATAGTTACCTTGTAACGATAGTGAGAAAATTACTATGTAAAAACAAATATGTACCGAGAAGTGGTCAGCTGTTGAATGTATGAGTTGTGGGCACTTCTGCAGTTCTAAAGTTATTTATAATTATGAACAGCTATTAATATCAACTGTTACCTACGAGTCAGTCCACGTGGACTATAAAAACGCGTCATTGTTTTAGCATCACTTCAATACTTCTAACCCAAATCGAGAGATGTGCAGGTGTACAATTTCCTGAGAAGTTACCATCGCAATTAAAATCGTAATAAAATTGTTTAAAATCACAATGAAAGGCATGGACAAATGTTTATGGTAATAATAAAAAAAAAAAAAAAAAAAAACCCAAATCGAGAAAGAAGCAACAATATACACGTGTACCCTTTATATTACTGGTTGGAAATTATATATAGCCTTTAGGTTATAAATATTAATATTCCCCGAGAATGGAGCTATAAAGTTAAAATAATATTTGCCTTCAAACAAAAAGCAAACGAGCGTTATTATATTATTATGGCTTTAGATATGTATAGACTGTTGCAGTACTATGCACATTGGTAGCACCCTTGCTTTGGTTCCCGGTAACCCTGGAGATCCCATTACTGTTAGGTACTTCCCATATCTATCGATTTTAGTAGTCACGCGATATATGAAGTATACATTTGTTAATTCCTAGATGATGCATTTTAGTGCGTTATTCCTATTACAATGTTGAAATTTGAAAATAATTCAATAATTTGATTAGAATTTAGGATTCGATTCAATTAGGAGCTTGAGATTGTTTTTTTTACTACTCAGAATCGATTTGCCGTTCGCTTTTTAGGCTATTGCAATTCTATTAAAATTTATAAATTTTACTAGCTTAAATTATATAATACTGGAGCTTCCAGTAAATTATGGAAGTTAATATGTGATGTGTGTGTTAATTAAAATATATGAAACATACATTAATTCCATTTTCCTTTAACGTATTTTGTCTGCCATGAGTAGTCTACGTTGAATCCAATAAGAGTAGGGCGGGGGCAGCGGCGCGCAAGCCGGCTCCGTCGACGTTTTGTACGTTAGTTTAGTGTTCGCCGACAGCTGTGTGAAGTTGAACGAGCGTTTTCGAACATTATAACAGTCATACGTGTTTATGATTACTGAACGAAAAAAATATGTCACATTCTTGTTATATTAATTTTTGGCGGCCCGAATAATATATTATTGTGATACAAAATTCTTTTATGGTTTGCTTTTATTTCCAATGCTAAATGAAATCCCTAAAACATACTAGCATAAAATGTATGTTGCTTATTGAGTAGAAAGTGTCCGTAAGTTTAATATTTAAAAAACAATAGTGGAGTGTTATAAAGTTTATATTAAATAGACATTAATACTTAATTATCGAAATACTTATTCTGTTTGTACGAATTACGAAGTGGCTTCATAATATTTTTTATATCGAACTGGGCATGACCTACTAAATGAAGGAATCATATCCTGACGATATAATGCTCTGTTTCGTACAAAGTTTTGGTAATCGTGAAAACGGATGCAAAAAAAATGAGAAGGTCGAACGCGAAGTTACCGATATTTCAAATAGTAAGAATTTAAAGAAAAAACTACGAAATAAGAGCGTGTCTATGGTAAAAGATTCTAATAATGAACTAAGTGCACAAAGTGATATTGAATTGAGAGCTTCGGACTTAAATGTGCCAGGCAAGTCAAAAGACTTTTGCAGAGTTTTCCCAGAAGTGAAACGAAGCTTCAGTGATAGATTTTCTGTTATAAGTGATGTCAGCGGGAGAAAGAATCCAAAAGCTATTTTGACTATAAGAAAAACCTGGTAAGGTTATGATAACAATTAATAGTAATATTTAATGTTAAACATATATACAATTATGTCATGACACAGAACACTTCATAAAAATATAACTAAGACATATAAGTAACACTCATTTAGAAAAAAAATAACATTACACTTAT
The DNA here is from genome assembly GCA_918358865.1 of Melinaea marsaeus rileyi. Lineage (NCBI taxonomy): Eukaryota > Metazoa > Arthropoda > Insecta > Lepidoptera > Nymphalidae > Melinaea > Melinaea marsaeus. The sequence goes on along the minus strand of OU911093.1, from coordinate 6,257,072 downwards.
ATATTATACTTTCTTACAAAAATCTAAACTTTTATTTTATACACATAAGAAAATATATTAATTGTTATTAATATACATTAAGTTTTTATTTTAATTGCACACATAATGTGTTATAAACATAATACGTATGTCAATAAATTAAATTACATTATTTGTAATAAGTTAATAACTAACTATTTATGATCTATGATATGATTGTTAATAGCTTTAAAGAAATGTGTCATACATTGCCTCGTCACTCAGTTAAAGGCATATATATATATATATATATATATATATATATATAACAGTTGTAATTAAATATACATATATAACATATAATTCCAAAAATGCCTATTTTTACTCTTATTTATTTATTTATCTCCATATCCCTTGTGGGGTATCCAGAGACAACGGAGTGCCATACACCAAACTTATTTTAATTTTTATTCTTTCATTAAACAATAGTCCTTGATATAAATATAAATATTATTATTTTATGCTTGTTTACGGCCATATTTATTTTGTAATTACAGATGTTTAGTTATAAAATAATAATAAAAAACTTTTCAATTATTGATTACTTTTTAGTGTTCCCAATAACAAAGGAGACATACTATTCTTTACCATATTAAATATATTTTGAGCCTAAGTATTTATATATTATATTTATATATTTATCTTTACTCCATATCCCTTGCGGGGTAGCCAGAGACGACGGAGCGCCAAACGCTACGGTCCCTGCATACCTCTTTCGTCTTAGCCACAGACTTAAACCTTTTCATACATGCCCTCCGGGGGGTCCTCATGCTTTTTAAGCCTAAGTACATCTATAATATAATATCTCTTACCTCATATTCCAGTTTAAGTCGCTTATTTAAATAGAGTTACATTACAATCTTGGCTTAGATCTTGCATAACGCTATTCCATGGTCAAGTTTAATTATCACTAAGTATAAAATAATGCTATTATATAACATTGAACCATTAAATAGAAAATACTTTAAGTTTCTATAATTGTAATATTTTAAATGAAATATCTTCAACGGAAACACTTAATTTATCTTTTTTTATCACATTAGGACCAGATGTTTTGTGATTGGAATTATTTCTATAGCCATGATAAGATAAAGATGTTATATTTGTTTGATATTATCAAGAAACTTATATCTGGTTTTATTTATAATAATAAAATTGGTATAAATAATATAAAATATCTTGCAGTAACACAAAGGAATTAAAATGTTAGGAAAGCCCTTACTAATTAAACCTGATCAATTCAAATCTTCTCATAATATAGTAGTTTATTAAACTCAACCGGCTATTGAGTGATTGTCAGGTTTCAACGGACTATTGAGTAACTTCTACCGATTATTGAGTGACTGTCAGATTTCAACTGACTATTGAGTGACTGTCAGATTTCAACTGACTATTGAGTGACTGTCAGATTTCAACTGACTATTGAGTGACTGTCAGATTTCAACTGACTATTGAGTGACTGTCAGATTTCAACTGACTATTGAGTGACTGTCAGATTTCAACTGACTATTGAGTGACTGTCAGATTTCAACTGACTATTGAGTGAATTTCAGATTTCAACTGTCTATTGAGCGACTGTTAAATTTCAAGTAAAGTGTGGTACTAAAACAAAACTATAATATTTAATTAAAATACTGATTCTATGATGTTGTAATATATACAAGGGAGTTAAGGGTTGTAACTTTATACATTCAAAATAATAATAATTATGTAAGGTGTTATTTTTTAATGTTAATAGACATTGACCGTGAGGTTTATTTGTTTAACCCTGTATTGAAATGTCTAATTTAACCTCTAGAACTTTTTTCTTCTTTACCATCAGAAGAAAAATAAGTAATTATGTCATGACTGACTTGTTTCCAGGTATCTTCAAATAATATACCTATAATTTACTTCATGTTACTCATGATCCATCCATCAAACCTACATTTTGCAGTAGTTTAGTATATGATATATTAAATAAAATATCAAATACTAATCTATAATCTATATAATAAAAATAACTAATCCTACCATGCCTGTTGTGACTGGTTGTCTCGTTAGCCACGGATTTCTTTTGTTATTAACTAATGATTAGGTTGGCTTATCGAATTGATTGTGATGGTTCTAGTTGTTCTTTCATTGCACATTTGTGAAACAGTCATAACAATAAAGAAATACCAGGCTGAGTTTGTTGTGTGGTTCTTTTCAGAGCTGGATAAGTTTGGAACACTTGCAGACTTATTTTAAGTTGGAGTGTCTTTACAGTAGGGCTTATTTTGATAAGTATGGTATCATAGTCCTGACACTCCCATTTTATACACGATTGATCAGTATTGATTTAAAGTGGAAAATATATAAATAAACTAAACATGCATCCCAGTAAATTAATTAATTTATGGTATATTAAATAAAAATAAAAAACTTATATATATATATATATATATGTAAGTTTTTTATATCAAATATATATATATATATCTATTTGATATAAAAAATGTATATGGTGAAATAGAAATGTAATTAAAAACTACTTGCAATTGGAAATATAATATCTAATAATCATATTTCACAAAACGCGTAGGTGTTGGATATGTCGTCAGCGCAGTGAGATTCCTACCATATGCTACTGACCTAGTTTACGTTGAACTACGGTACCGAAATAACTGTTACGTTGTTAAGGCCAAGATAGTATTGTTACTTTACTGAATGTATGGTGTTTGAATTAGTGAAATTTGGTGTTATATTGTTAGTATCAAAAGTTTTGAGGTTAATAGCTTTTGTTAGTAACAATTTTTATACTTTTATATCATACTTATTAAAACTAGTATCCGCCAACCGTGCGCGGCGGGTGTTGAGCTGACCCCTCTCCTTTCTTCTTTTCTTGATAACTTTTGAATGGCTAAACATTTTTTCAATCTGTTTTCGCTATAACTTCCGCGTTCGGCTCAAACATACATGAGAAAATTTTTAGCTAATTATCTCGTCGCATTCTGGAGACAACTAAACACAAAAAAAGGTCTCCCAAACGGTTAAGAGCTTCGCTTACGCTCAGCTCAGCAATAATTCTCTGTAGACTCTCCAACTTAAAATTAAGACTGCAACGATTTGTAGCAAACTTCACATTATTCAATCTTAATTATTAGTAGAATCTATGAAAATTGCAAATAAAACTGAACGAGGTTTCATTACAGTTAAAACAATAATTTTCAATAACAACTGCTGAGAAAAATACACCAAGATGGTTAATTAATTATTAAATAAGTAAAAGTCGGTCATTGTCATTTTGCTTGTGTTACTTTTCTTTCCATTAATAATTGTAACTGAAGCTATATTCATGATATTTAACACTAAACCTACCGACAATTCTTGTATACCTGTTCCTACGGCATTCGGTGAAATTGACCGGTAATTAAAAGTTATTTTATTATATAACGCAGGTAATAATGGAAATAACTAAAAGTAAAGAATGAAGAAAATATTATATGCATATTCTAAGAATTGTCATGTATTTTGATAACGATATTATAACGTTTAAAAATGTGTAAGTTTTACAAAAGTTTAAGAACGGTCAATTTGACAGGTACTTGGTCGGTTTAGTGTTAATTTTGCAAAACGCAATTTCTCACTGTGAACTCGCCCCATTCCTGTAGGAATATTACAGAGGCTTAAACTGTAATTACAATGAGTACAACTCGTAATACTTATAGTAATCAAAATAATACTTACGTAATTACGGGTACGTTCCGTAGTTTATATATAGTGATGATATCGTAAAAGAAGTTGTTACCGGAAGTCCTATTAGGTACATCCATTGATAAGAAGCAAATAAAGTATTGAATAAACACTCGCATAAGAATTATATATTAAAATATATATATGTATATATATTGTTTGTATGTCTTTATTGTCTGTATATAAAAATACCTTACTTTTTTTTTAAATATTATAAATACATTGTAATACGAAGCTTATTTAATTTAATAGATACATTTAATCCAAATTAAACTAATTAAATAAGTATTAATAATATATAAAAATCCGGGAAACGAGAAGGCCATGTTTTAACAGTTAAGTTTATCAATGATATTTAATCAAGGTTATTTCAGTTATGAGTTAAGCAAGAGGTCAATCGCCCAGTTTAAAAAAATATTTATACAGGTCTTATTTTTAATATAATCTGTATATTATATATATAAGCGATTTACCACTCACTGATTCATCACGAAATCTTCGAAACTATCTGTACCGATTAACTTAAAATTTTACATAGTTACTTCTTTTGTGACGTAGACGTCTAAGAACGGATTTTACGGAATTCCTATCACAACGGATTTCAACTTTTTACATTTCACCAAGTTTTAAACCTGTAGGACCTATTTAAGGGAGGGTAAGAGTTACTATAGCAACGGCTACCATTGCAACGGTTACGATGACAACGGATACTATGACAAAGGTTACCATAGCAACCTAAGTTCACATCTAAATTAATAGTGTGCCCAGCGAAGAGGGAGGCAATAAGTTAGTATACAATGAATATAAAATTAAAAATGAAATAAAAAAAACAATGAAATGTCAATATGATCACGATGGCCACTCTAGCTACTGCCAGACACTAGTTTTCTTATATAAAATACATCTTAAGTTCAGATCGTTTGCATACTTTTTCCTCCACCTGCCTTTACATTTGCAAGAGAAAGAGAGGGTAGTTGAATATATTATTTGAAACAAGAATATAAAAAAAGTAACTGTAAAGTATACTATTTCTTAATGATCTTTAGGCCAATACCATTTGACATTCCTTTATTATTCTTTATTTTACATTTACAAAATACTTTATATATGATTTTTTAAACTTAAATTTTAAACATTTAAAATGCTTAATTTTTCAATTTTAAAACAAAGAATACACAATATCAGCAACTTGATTGATTGACGTCAAAGTGTTTATGGATTTTTAAAATCGTTGTTTTTTTTTAACTTTGAGCATATTTAGCAAAAAATACTGTTTTGAACAGTGTTAATTAATTATTGTAGTATTCCGTAAAAAATATCTTTTAAGTTTTTTTTTGGCTTGCAGTTTTTTTGTTCAATTTTTTTTTCTGCCATGCGTTAAAGATCATCTTTGTTAACCATGTTTTGAACAAAAAATATTTTTTCTTATATTGCGTATCGCCAAAATTATGATTTCTGATACAAGTTTTATATAACTAAATATAAACCTCTACCTTCGTTTGATTTCTATCTCGGGTTTTTGGATTGATTATTAATTCATGCCGATAGTTGATAGTCCGACTATTGAGTCACTGCTGACTCAGTTATTGTAAATATAACTATATACCTGGTATAATGGTGACATTGTACGGAAGTATGAATAGGTATAGATATAGGTATAAGTATAGGTAATACTAGTTAATAAACTAAAATATACCGTAAATAATTCGTTCGTAAAAAAAGATGGCGTACAAAATTTACAAGGCGTAAAGTTTTAATACTATTACGCGAGTTTTTGAAGTGACTCTCGTTCCTAAATCGGTATGTTTGTACGTTTCCCGTTATATAGTTTCCGAGCATGGAAGTTGGCATGGATCCAAAACGATGAGAATTGTCTATATATATAGTTAAAGAATCTGCATAGTTTTATTTCATTCCGTGTTCATAAGTCATTCTGTAAGCAGTTGTACTAAAATAATTAAAATAACAGTTCTAAAAAAATAACTAAAATAATAGTCACCGAACCGGACCTCGATTTTGACTCGCTGCGCTCGTAAAATCTCGGTAGAGTTCAGTGAATTCAGCGAAACGAGTAACCCATCTTCATTTCAGCGTTCAAAGCTAAAACCGACAGGCAAGAAATATGGAATAATAAAATATCACACAGCGAATTTTTTTTACTTCGAAGTCTATGGGACTGTCATTTTTTTGTGATTTTTCCTCAGCGACTTGAGATTTTTTCACTATTTTTTTATAAACCATCGCAACTATAACTATCGCTATAAATGTTAAAAATTTCATGAAAATCGGGTACAGCTGTTTCGATGCCAACCCTGGACATGGGATGCTAAAAGTCTCACTTAGAACGCTCCGCTCGCTTCGCTTAACTAGCAATGCCCGGCCGTTTCACACGCGTATATACCGATCTTTTGGTAGTGGACTTTTGAATGGAATGTCCAATTATAATAATTTAAAAAGTATTTTATAGATCTTTTATAAAATATAACTTAATGGGATAAGGATTTGTGCAGATGAAATAGTATGGTTTGATTATAGTCGACACTTTTACCAACTTTGACATGTAGAAAAGTTGTTATAGTGTCTTAATTACAGTAGTTAGATATATGGTATCGCGGACTTTCTTGTAGAGATTAATAAGTTCTATAATACTGTAAAACATTTTTTTGTTCTATCATCAATACTTTCCGCAGCGCACGCCATGACAGATTTTTTTATAACAAAATTTTGCACACCTTGTTTCACATTATTGCATTTTTATAAGGGATCCCTATTTTTTTTGAAAATGTACTATAGCCTGTGTCACTTAATGAAGATGCAGTTTTCTAATGGTTAAATAATTTTTGAAATCGGTTCAGTAGTTTTTGTGTGAAAACATACATACAAAAACACAAATGTTTCCTCTTTATAATATTAGTAGGATATCTGTGTCTCGTCTAAATCGATACGGACATTAATTAGCTTACATTTATACGATTTCAGCGGAAAATCATGTTAAATTGTTATAAATATTAATAGTTTATTTTCTTATATTATATATATGAAGTGGTCTGTGAACAATTTTATTCTTTTATTTGTTATATAAATATGAATGAGTTATTATATTCTACGCTGTGTAGAGTTTCGTAATAGCGGTCCGCCTTGAACTTTGTGTAGGTGGAAAATTTTATGTCTCTCGTCGTAGGATAACAAATTAAATAAATATACAAAAACATGTAAAAAATACCGAGTTATTTTACGTTCTGTATATGTATATTAATAATTGATTTTTGAATATTATATTATATATAGTAGGTATGTATATACCTAACAAGTTAACAAACGTAGGATAACAAATTAAATAAATATACAAAAATATGTAAAAAAAAATACAAAAATACCGAGTTATTTTACGTTCTATATGTATATATAGGTGAATTAAGACTTGAATATTATATTATCTATATTATATATATAATATATAATATATATATATATATATATATACCTAACAAGTCAACAAATTCAACGAAATAGAAAATATTTTTGTTTCTTGTTTTTTATCTCTAGCAATTGCCACGTGTGCCTTATCTCCGATAAAAAATAGTTTTACATTAATAAAAAAAAAAAAAAAAAAACTATAACATAAATAGAAAAAAAATACATTTTAATTTTTCATAACTCATTATAAATTCCCTTGCAATATATCCACAAGAACATGTATGTCACTGGGAAAACGCCATGTGGCTTATATTTGATTAGTGCCTGACCTCTCAAGGCTGTATAAGGTTCTTTATAATTATTTATGAATTCGATACACGTGGAAATTTAATTTACAATACATAATGTTGACCTTGTGTTTGTTTTAACACTAAACCTACCAAGCACCGGTCAAATTGACCGTTCTTAAACTTTTATAAAACTTACACATTTTCAAACGTTATAATATCGTTATCAAACTACATGACAATTCTTAGAATATGCATATAATATTTTCTACACTCTTTACTTTTAGTTATTTCCATTATTACCTGCGTTATATAATAAAATAACTTTTAATTACCGGTCAATTTGACGGCGTGCGGTAGGAACAGGTATACAAGAATTATCGGTAGGTTTAGTGTTAAAAAAAAACTAGTTTTTTTAGTCCAATTTTATGAATACGGAAAAATGGACAGAGTTTCCAAAAGTTAATAAGATTTTTGATATTAGAATTATTATAATATATATATGTACTATATAAATATAAAATTGTAGACGAGGTCAAATGTTTGGTGACATGGGCTATCAGGTGCAGTATTGTTTGGCTTCCTTCATGTTTTCTCAGGATTCTTGGCAACCGTCCAGATTGGCTTTGGTTTTGATCGGATCGGATTTCGTAGACAAATCAGGTTTCGTGGACCAATCAGGTTTCGTTGAGCAATCAGATTTCGTGGACGAATCAGGTTTCATGGACCAACCAGATTTCATGGACCAATCAAGTTTCGTTGATCAATCAGATTTCAAGGACCAATCAGATTTCGTGGACCAATCAAAATTCGTGGACCGATTAAATTAAACGCAGAGGTGTAATGGTAATCAATGTTAATCCATATTAATAAAAACTGCAAATAAATTAATTGTTTATTGAAATTCTTTACATAGTATGGATGACAAAAAAATCACTATAGTATTAAATTATAGGAAGAATAAATATTTTTAATGTCTACCAAGCGTGGGGAATCGGCGGTACTTCTTTGTAGTATCTGAGGAACAAAATATTATTAGGTTATCAGTAGTAGTGATGGATCATCTGTCATATATATACATATAAATAAAAGTGTCTGTCTGTAATTCCAAATTAACAGCTTTTCACTAATTACATATGGAAGTAAATACGGTACCTACATTAAAAAATAATTTTATAATTTTTTCTCTGTTTATCTGTCTGTTTGGTCCGGAAAATCTCTGAAACGGCTGGACCGATTTTAACTTAATTTTTAATGGTGGATAGCTGATGTTATAAAGAGTAAGATAGGCTACTTTTTCAAAATATATACCCCACGAGCGAAGTCGTAGTCACAGCTAGTATAAAATACAATAATAAAAATATAAACAAAGAAATAAACGAACCTTACGAAACCACCCAGTGGTGAGAACGCCTTATCGTTCAGCGGCACCAAAATGGAAGGGGATTTCAATCCTTGGGGTAACTTGATAAAGTATTTCACACTATTCGGTATAAGAATACCTGTAATATTAAATTTAATTTAAATACAAGATTTTAAAATAACTATTGATTAACAGATAGTCCTTACCATTTGCGTCGTATCTATACTTTCTAAGCAGCGACTGCATTGTCGGGTTTTGAATATTAGATAGAACTACGATGGCGCAAGGCTGTAAGGAATCGATAATTTAATACACACATATTAAACGACAATATTAAATATTGATTTACCTTTTTGATTTTATCTTTAATAGCTTCCCTTTCATATTTAATCGCGTACTCTTCATTGTCGCCATCGTCGAACGCTTTAACGGATTTCTCGTTTGAATTCTCCACGTCAGCTATATCAGCTGTCACTGAATCCTTATCTGTCACCGGAGCTTCAGTTTCGTAGTATATCGGAAGCATTCTCTATAAATAAAATTATATAAAGTCTCAAACTAGGATCCGTAGCCTCAGTTTTTTTACCATAATTTCTGAATGGAATGAGATATTTTAATTCTGTTTTTCTTTAAACATGCCCATTCCCAAGCTTTCCAGCTCTGCTAATTTTAATTCAAATCGGTTCAGTAGTTTTTATGTGATGTTGCTTCAATTTTCCCAAGCAGTTAAGAGCTTCGCTTACCAGCTCGATTTCTTGTTAAAATAAGCGAATTATGTATACCAACATTTTCAATTTCCAGAACGTTGAAAATTATCACCAGTATAAATCCCATCACCCTCATTGTGAACTGCTTCCAATAACTTCCTTGATAAAAGTGATTTCTTTTATTTCACATTACTTATAGTTTTATAAACACTATCGTGTTACTATAATTCGAGATTTTCAGTAAACATGGGAATGTTTTAAAACAATCACCTGTGTTTAGTTTGTCATGTCATTTTCGGGTCATTTGACAAGAAAGAGTCCATAGAGCTGTCTCTCGGTCTAATACTGTTAGTACCTTAAGAGTGAGTAGTCTTATAGTTAAGTAGTATTCTGTTTATCATGATTCCTTATCAGTGTTTTATCATTAATTTCTATGTATATATATAAGCGATTTACCCATCACGAAATCTCCTTAACTATTTGTCCTATTAACTTAAAATTTGACATAGTTACTTCTTTTGTGACGTAAACGTCCACTAAGACGAATTTTACGGAATTCCTATCTCAGCGGATTATAACTTTTTGCATTTCGTTAAGTTTTAAAATTGTAGGAGCTATACACTTAACGCGGGGGTAAGAGTTACCATAGCAACGGTTACGATGACAACGGATAATATGTCAAAGGTCACCATAGCAACCTAAGTTCACGTCCAAATTAATAGTGTGCCCAGCGAAAAGGAAGGGAATAAGCTAGTATTTTATAAACAGAAAAACGTTCTTCAAAATCAAATTTACTTATTTTTTCTATATATATTTATTTCTCTTATATAAAAAGTTTTTATACTTGCTTTTATTATGTTATTTCTACTTATCATAGATTATTTGAACCTTGTATGTTACGAAGGTCGCCCTTGTTTACGAACTTCGTCCAATGACTGTAAGACCTTCAGCTAAGTTAAACAAATGCTTTACCGGAAATTATATTTACTGAATGTAGGTAATATCGTTAACGAGCTTATTAGTTTAATGTATTATATTTAATAAAATAATTGTATATTTTTTTCTGGACATTCTTACTTAGCTTCACGCCATATCCACCACAGACATCAACCTCTTCATGCATGCCCTCCGGGGGGGTCCTCATGCTTTTCACGTGACCTTCCTCCAGTATCATAGATACTGTGTTTTCGAAGATCACTCGAGGCCTCCCCCTGTCTCTCTTACCGCTCACTTCTCCTTTATAAATCTTTTTTACCATTCTTTCATCACTCATTTGACATTCTTGGCTTTTTGTAATACTTACTGACGTGTTAAAAGAAATTAAAGTGAGGTTTAGTTTCATAACATATATTCCTCGTTAGAACGATATTAAAATATTTAAAATATTTCCATATAACATTCTAGATATCAATATTACTATCAATTTAAATTAATATTATTTGAGGAAAATTACAAAGCAAACAATATTTTTTGGCGTACACTGTTCTTTACTTGCTTTTTCCTTCCCGCTTCGCTGGGCACACTATTAATTTGGATGTGAACTTTGTTGGCCATGGTAACCGTTGTCATATTATCCGTTGTCATCGTAACCGTTGCTATGGTAACCGGCGCTATAGTAACTCTTACCACCGCGTTAAGTGTATAGCTCCTACATGTTTAAATCTTGGCGAAATAGGAATTCCGTAATATCCGTTCTTAGTGGACGTCTACGTCACAAAAGAAGTAACTAAGTAAACTCTTAAGTTAATCGGACAGATAGTTTCGGAGATTTCATGATGAGTCAGTGAGTGGTAGGTAAATCGCTTATATAAATATAGATTAAGATATTTATTAAATTTAATATATATATTTTATTTAATTGATGTGTTTGTAAATAGTCGGTTTATGTAGGGAGGTTTGTTTAGAGATTTCGTTCATAATTTACGAATAATTATTGATTGGAGCGCTTATCCACCGTATTCGATCCGAATCTAAGAAAAACTACTGATTCGAAACTCACTTCTGTAGTACATAGTGTTCAAGAAAATAAAGATGAAATAATGATTTCCCTGAATTTGGCGTAATGGTTATTTTATTATATAATATTTTAATTAGAATTTCGATTTTAGATCAAGATTTAGGTATCCGAAATTTTATATGAATTGCCAGAAGTTTTATCTATCTATATACAAGTACATATAACATAATAAAGTTTTGAATAAAGTAATTAAATACAAGAAAAGGTAATTAAATAAAGATAATTGATATAAATATAAAAAAATATCTTTTAAGTTATTAATTTTTATATCGTATTTTGTAAAATTTTGTTCCATACAAATATAATAACTCATTATTTTCATTAACTGGGCTTAGGTACTTGAAAAAAACAACGACTGAATTGTTATATAATATATAATGATAATAACTTTCTTATCTCTACAGTATACAAAAAGACAGAGAAGTGAAGAAGGCTTCTTTGAAATTATATCCTAATACAGTACATTTACTATTAGTAATATGATATGAGTTTTTAAATAACTAGGATCCGCCGCCATGTTTGCGGGAGTTGAACTGAGACCCCTCAGTTTTTTGACCATAATTTCTGAACTTAATGAGATATTTTTTTTTTTTTTAAATATGCTCATTCCCAAGCTCTAAATCTCTGTTAATTTTCATTCAAATCGGTTCAGTAGTTTTTATATCATTTTACTACAAAAATTTTCCCAAACGTATAAGAACTTCGCTTTCGTTCAGCTCAATTATTGTCTAAGCATATTTTTTTACTTTAATTTATACGTAATACATTTTATAAAAAAAAAACATTTTGTAATGTATACTATAGTATATATATATGAGTCGGATCTCAGATTCGGATCGGACACGGTGCTTAACCACTCAAATGTGTAGAAAAAATCATATTACGTAAAAACCTACCAATAATCAATATTTTAATATATTTTATTTATAACATACTTAATATAACACTTGCACTATTGATAAGATAGAAATTAAAATGTGATTCATTACCTTATCATAATTCACCTAGTGTATTTTGCGCATTGTGTAATAATGACATCCTTATTACGTACGACCTTGTGAATGTTTATTGCTATGAAGTGGATTTTAATTATTAATATCTATATATTTTTTCGATTCTAATATATTATGAGTGTTTTTTGTTTGTGATTAATATGGAAGCCATATTTAAAATTTAATAAATAAATATTAAATATAATAACATTTCAAAGGCACTCGTTGTTGGAGTGTTTGTTGTTTTATATAAAACTACCTGTTCCAAGCGACTTTGTCTGCTATTAAATAAATAATTTTTCAATCAATTAAAATCTTATTATTATTATTCTTATTATTATTATTATTTAAAAGTTAGAAAGGAATGAAATCTTTTATCTATAAAAAAATTAAGATTATAATCGAAATAAAAACCATCATATCTTGTAAGTTTGACCCAAACTATACATATCTATAAAATTTCATTTAAATCGATCCAGTCAAGTGGTTTCGGATATTAACCCAAACGAACATCGTGATACGGGTTTTATATATAAATATAATATAATATTATTCGTATAAATTTTATGTATTATATATTTTCTTATATATATATATATATATATTCATTTTAATTGGGTAAGAAATAAATCATTTTTTATTGTTATACGTTTATTTTATATAAGTATTTATGAATATATTTTCATTTTTATATTTTATATTATAATATTATATATAAATAATTGAATAGTTAGACAAAAAATAGCTACACCCACCTCACTCCCTCTGTAAAACCTTCCCCCCTTTTGAGGTTCCAGTGGTGAACGATTTCTTATAGAGAACTCATTCTAAGTTTTATATATATATATTTTCTGAATATATTATCTTAATCTTCTTAACTAAACGTAATCTCCATTGCCATGCTATCGTGTTACGTAATAAGTGTCTTATTTTTAGTTTATGTTATGAGAATACTTCGTCTACCGTTATCTTTTCACGCTCCAATTAGTAAGATATTGATTTTGTGATGTTTCTAAGAATTACGTCTAGTATAAGAATAATTTCTTGTAATTTTTCTCCATTTAGTGGATAGTGTAATAAAATATAAATAATATGTGTATATATTTATATAAACTAGGGGCGCCAACAGATCCTCAATTTCGACTCCGCTCGCGAAATCTTGGGTGCCGTTTGCATATTGAGCGAAGCGAGCCCAGTTTAATGGCTAATTGTTTCCCATATCAGTTTTTGACGATTATTTCTCAACGATATGACATTTTTTTTAAATGTTTTTTTAAGAACCATTACTATTGTGTGTCTTTTTAATTGCAAAATTTCATAATTTTCCGTCGAGTAGTTTTCGAGTCTATTCGTGACAAAGAATGTAATGTACTTTTTTTGTTGGTTTGTTCGTAATTTGGTATAAAATTTTGATTGTTTTGTATGACAATATCATGAATGTCACTTTCATATTGACAGCTCTGCTTGTCATAATTGACAGTGTCATTAGACAGCTTCTGTCACTTTGACGTGACGGCAGCGTGTAGGTAATTAATAATTAAAAAAAAACTACAAATCGAGTGTTGTTGGTTTTTTTTTTTTAAATAAATATGAAAACATTGACTCTGATTCTATTTTTGTTGTTGTCTTGACGGATACAAATTGTTTTTTTTTAATTGTCCGTCCGAAGAGTATTTTAGTTTTTATCTCGCTTGTATATTTTTGCTTGTTAAGAATTATAAGATTTTTATAACTCGTATAAAGGTGTATTGTTAGAATAATTATTTGATTTATATGCACCGACTGCATACATTTATTTTATTTATTTATATTTTTTCACATTGAATCATTATCAGTCATCACTTTTGTATCTAATGGAAGAAATAAGCCCTATAAAGACACTCTAACTTAAATTAAGTTTACGAGTGTTACAAACTCGTTCCTCTGAGAAGAACCACACAACAAACACAGTATTTCTTTATTGTGATCACTGTTTCACAAACGTCAATATATTTAGCGAGCAACAATTGTTTTAAATAAACTATTATTCTGTAACTCTGTCTGATTGCGAATCATTTACAATTAGCTTGTACATTTAAAATTGAATAACCTAATAAAAGTATTAAGAACATCAATTAATCAGATTAATGTGTCTATTCCAGGTCAACCGGGAATTTCTCGTCGGGCGCGTCGGGCGGCGGGGGCGGAGTCCCGCGCTCCGCCCCCGCCACCCCGCTCCAGCTCGAACCGCATCCCCGGTCCAAACACGATAAGTAAGTTGACCACCCCAATATATAACCTTTAGCAGATCATCTTATATGGTAAAGATACAGACAAAGCCGCGGATGACAACTAGTTCGGTTTTAATATTTTTTTTTCTGATTTTTATAACAAAAAAAAAACAAAAATGTTCACGTTTTTTCCTTTTAAACATTTTCAATTTTTTATTTGTATATGCATTTAGTTCATAAAAAATTCTGTGTTGAAACTTCGTTGTATTTTTGATTATTTTAATGTCATATTTACGTCCAGCTTAAACTATGACAGTGTAAATAGGTACAACACTACGGTATAGTGTTGTTTACCTACACCGGTATCATAAAACAGTTGATCTAAACTAATAATTTGGTGGTTATGAAATGCTATGGTGTATGGTGTGATGGGGTTATAAATTTGGTACATTAATGTGATGTTTAAAACCCCTCTCTCCCCTAATCATACTTGGTCTAAACTACCCCAAACCCCCCTGCTCAATGTCACGTTTTAACCCATCTCCCCGCTGGTGATGCTTGGTGAAATTTTAAACTACCCCAACCTTCCCTGCTTAAATTTATATGTTTCTATATACAAAATATTTTTATATTTTTTATTATATTATTATTAAATGTTGGTATAAATTAAAATAATTTTTAATCATTCTGTTTGGCAAAAAAAATATATAACAACCAAAAATAAATACACGTGGTACACTAACCCCCCCTTCCCCTCTTGTAGTATTAGTATAAACTAGTAAGAAATATTCGGAAATTGATATTTTATCCAAGAAATAAGGGTTCGTACATACAGTCATATATATATATATATATATATATATATATATATATATATATATATATATATATATATATATACGGTCTATTTTGAATTAATAATTATATTTTATTTTAGTGTTGTTATAAAATCTTATCGCAGCTTCAACAGCGATAAGGCTCAGTGTACATGATGGATTAGCGAAAAATATTCTTCTATATACAAAGTAAACAATATAATCCTAATACGTAAATAGAATCCTATAGCAAAAAACAGGAAAACTATTTTTATATATATCTATATATATAAATAAAATTGATTTGTCTGTCTGTAATTCCGAATTAACAGCACATGAAAGTGTTTACGGTACTTCATAATTTTTTTTTGTCTGCATGTTTGTTTGTTCCGACTAATCTCTGAAACGGCTAGACCGATTTTAATAGAACTTTTCATAGCTCATTATATAAGAAGTAATGTCGGCTAGTTTTACTTAAATATACCAGGATCCGCCAACCGTGCGCGGCGGGTGTTGAGCTGAGCCCACCTTTCTTCTCTTCTTGATAACTTTTGAATGGCTAAACATTTTTTCAATCTATTTTCGCTATAACATCCGCGTTCGGCTCAAACATACATGAGAAAATTTTTAGCTAATTATCTCGTCGCATTCCGGAGACAACTAAACACAAAAAAAAATCTCCCAAACGGTTAAGAGCTTAGCTTACGCTCAGCTCAATAATACAGACGGAGTCGTGGGCAGAGCTAGTATTAAATATAGTAATTTGTACTAAAGTTCAGATCCGTATATCTGTTTGTTTACGTCAATTAAATGTTATGATTTTGAACCAATTGATAAAACTTGTGGATTATTCCATTATTATTATATATCACTAGCTGTTGCACTCGGCTCCGTCTGCTGTTTCATAGCAATTAAAAAAATTTATTAACACCGCCATCTTTTGGACATTTGAAGAACTTACACGTGAATTAACTCTTTATAGGTAAGGATAGGTAATAACCTATCAAATTTTCAATAAAAAAATTATAAAAGATAAAAACTATCCTATGTTTTAAGTTGGACAAAATCTACATAATTATATCGAAATCGGTTCAGTGGTTTCGGTGATTAGTGTAAACGAACATCGGGACACACACACACACACACACACACATATATATATATATATATATATATATATATATATATATATATACGGCACAGTGTCCTAATTAATATTTATTTATAGATATTTTATAATTTTCTTAATGTAAAATTTATGACCGGGTCACTATTTATTACACCGGATATTAGTTTAGGTTTAATGATCCCATTATTGAGCGAAGCGAACGTAGCGAGCGGACCGTTCTACTGGAGACTTTTTCATATTCTTTGTCACGAATAGGCTTGAAAACTACTTGGCAGAAAATTATGAAATTTTGCAATCAAAAAGACATATATTGGTGATGGTGATGGTGAGGTGGTGGTGAGGTGATGGTTAAAAAAAAAACAAAAATGTCGTCAAAGAAAAATTTTTTTTCTAAAAAATGTCATATCACAAAACTGATATCCCATTGAAGTCAATGGGAAACGATGAGTCATTACACTGGGCTCGTTTCGCTCAATATGCAAACGGCACCAGAGATTTCGCGAGCGCAGCGAGTCGAAATCGATGGTCTGTTGGCCCTCCTAGTGCCATAGACTAGACATGATATAACTATTTTTTAGATTTAATTAAGCCTCAAACTTAATTCACATAAAATAAAATTACATACTCGAATATTATTAGAAACGCCTAATTAGTACTAATTATAAATTAATGTTTTTTGTCAAACACATTGAACTACAGCTCTGTTACGAGTTTTTTATGTAATAAAAATTTACACATTCAGATATGTCGTATCGGATACGTAATCGTACACTAAATATCCGATCGTTGCTTTATTACTATGCTGAAGTATAACGTTACAAAAACATTGTTATTTCTTTATATTTCGTTGCGGGGATAGTCGGGTGTGGAAGGTATAGTTCATACTATTTTTTATTTTGCTATATTTTCGTTAATATTCGTTAATAGACGGTTGATTTCGCGTTAATTTGTTATTTTGCAATTCAATCTATCATAGAAAGTTGAGTGTTGACTCACTTCAAGGTTTAATTTTAGTAACGCTTCTCGATAGGCGTACAGATAATATTAATAAACACTCCATTATTTATTACTTATTACTCATAACAGAAATAACAAGTCTATGTTATAGGTCTGTTATGGGTCTGTTATAGGTCTGGTATAGGTCTGTTATGGGTCTCTTATAGGTCTATTATAGGTCTATTATAAGTCTGTTATAATTTTGTTAAAGGTCTGTTACAGTCTGTTATAGTTCCCTTATAGGTCTGTTATTGGTCTGTTATAGGTCTGTTACAGGTATGTTATAGGTCTGTTATTGTTCTGTTATAGGTCTTTTACAGGTCTGTTATAGGTCTGTTATTGTTCTGTTATAGGTCTGTAATAGGTCAGTTATAGGTCTGTTATACTTCTGTTATAGTTCTATTATAGGTCTTTTATAGGTCTGTTATAAGTCCGATCTAGTTACAAATATATCATTTATATCCTTATTAATTATATATCAACATGTGATCGATGTATTGTAGTTAATACATTTCCATGTTCATTGTTTCATCCGCTTCTTTGTTTATAAACGTACGCTCTTTACTCCGTTCTAAACATTAGTAGTTATATATATATATATTATGAAGTGTGATCGATACGTATAACCAGATTTATTATATAACAATTATATTGTTATATGATTTTATTTCATTTCATCTCGTGTTATTGAAGCTAGAGTTCAATGAACTCGGTATAGGAAAGGTCAGTATTGTTAAAATTATAATAATACCTATAATATTTATATATTATATGTTATATTGTAAATTTGTGACGACCCGTTTAGGTGCGATATCTTATCGTAAACGGCGATAAATTACATACATACATACATAGTGTTCAATAATCAAAAACTCGACGATACCAACCAACCAACCAACCAACAGTTGTTCTACCAAGCGTGTATCGTACGCTACATCTTTGGTTTTTTTTTATTATTATATAAATTATATTAATATTCTCATTATTATTGTGTGTGTGTGTGTGTGTTGTTTGTGTTTTAGCAGGTGTTAATAGTATCGAATACTTTATAAACGGTGTGTTTGATGTGTTTTTTTTATATTATTATTATAACTACTGGTGATGTTCTATTAATCTTATCACTGATGACTGAGTAATTGGGGGGGTCAAATAGTTTATTCACGTTCGTCATATTGATATTAGGTTGTAATTCGCATTCATTCGTACAGTATCAAACCGTACGTACGGACGTCGGTTCGGTGTACAAATTAAAAATGATTGAGTTATCATCGTCCGGTACTAGAGTTTTATATGGGAGATGTTGTATACGATAAATAGTGTTCCGTAAATAGTGTACGATTTAGTTATATATATACGGAAATGTGATAAGTAATAAATAATAATGGTGGATAATGCATCTTTTGAATATTCCGACGAGTCGAGTGTGGAGGGGAGCGTGACCAATCAGAGGTGAGATAACTTTATATGTCAGAATATTCCTTAATTAAAGTAAAGATATGTTTGAAGAAATATATATTTATATATATATATATGTGTAAATAAGATGTAATTTATGAAGTTTCAACGCCATGATTGTATGTGGAACTTGGCATTGAGGTCGTGTATCTGTAAATATTTATATTACGTTCGTACCCGGTGTGAGGTTTTTTTTTTCTTTTAATATAATACATTTAATTTTCATAGGACAATAAGAAATGAAAGTTGTTAGCTATTAATATACAGTTGGATTGGATTAGATTCTATCCTTTTTTTCTACACGTTGGATTGGATTGGATTCTATCGTTTTTTTCTACACGTTGGATTGAATTGGATTTTATCCTTTTTTTGTACACGTAGGATTCAATTGGATGCTATCCTTTTTTTCTACACTTTGGATTGGATTGGATTATATCCTTTTTTTCTACACGTTGGATTGGATTACATTCTATTCTTTTTTTCTATACGTTGGATTGGATTGGATTCTATTCTTTCTTTCAACACGTTGGATTGGATTGGATACTTTACTTTTCCTATATTATCCTACACGCTGTGTCTATCTAAATCTAAATTAAATATAGTAGAAAAATAAAATATATTTGTAAAAATTCATATAATATTAGACTTTATAAAGTAATTTGTAGATATTTTTATATATTTTTTGGTTACCGACCTTGAATTAAGCTAACAGAACACTAGCTACAAATTTAACATAACACGTTCAAATATCACAAAAAAGTAGTTTTTTTTTGTAATATGAGTTATTTTAATATTTATAATTTTTAATATTTAATAAAAGAAAACTTCTCTAAAAGACGAGTTTAGTTTAAGTTTTTAATTAGTTTACGAAAAAAATGTTAATTAAGTTTGAAATTTAATTATTTTGAATAAATATGTGTTTAAGATGAAATTTATCCAGAAGAGTGGTATATGTCAGTTAAAATCAGTAAAGTAAAAAAAGTAAAAAAAATATAATAATAATAATAACTAGGGGCGCCAACAGACCCTAAATTTTGACTCGCTGCGCTCGCGATATTTCTGGTGCCGTTTGCATATTGAGCGAAGCGAGCTCAGTGTAATGACTCATCGTTTCCCATTGACTTCAATGGTATATCAGTTTTTTGACGATTATTCCACAACATGACATTTTTAAAATTTTTGCAAAATTTCATAATTTTTCGTCAACTGGTTTTCGAGCCTATTCGTGACAAAGAATGTGAAAAAAGTCTCCAGTAGAATTCTCCGCTCGCAACGCTCGCTTCGCTCAATAAATTTATTCAAGAAGAAATTAATTTGAGGTTATATGAATGCAACTGATGAGGAGATGAACTTGAGCTGCTTTTCAATGTAATGATGCAAGACAAAAAACCACAAAAATATGTTGGTATTGCTATAATAAAAACTTCACTAATTGAAATGCGATAGAATAACATTGACATATTGAACTTTTATATGGATAAGATATATGATGTAAGAAATATCATATTCATATTGCACTATTGAACTTATTACGTGTTTTTGATATCTGAAATTTTGTATACGTATCCATAGTTATACTTGTAGTAGACTGTATTGCAAGTAACCCTAATTGGCCCTTTGGTCTAACGGTTAGAGTCCCAGACTGTCCAGTGTATAGTGCACTTTCATAGTGTATGGTGTACTTGTATAGTGTATGATGCATTTGTATAGTGTATGATGTACTTGTATAGTGTATTGTGCACTTGTATAGTGTACGGTGCACTTGTATAGTGTACGGTGCACTGCTTTAATGTGGGGTGCACTTGTTTAGTGTACACTGCACTGGTATAGTGTAGGATGTACTTGTATAGTGTATAGTTCACTTCTATAGTGTACAGTGCACTTGTATAGTGTACACTGCGCTGGTGTAGTGTAGGGTGCACTTGTATAGTTTATAGTGCAGTTGTATAGTGTACACTGCGCTGGTGTAGTGTAGGGTGCACTTGTATAGAGTACAGTGTATTTATATAGTGTACGCTGCACTGGTATAGTGTACAGTGTACTTGTATAGTTCACTTGTATAGTGTATAGTGCACTTGTATAGTGTACCTACTTTGCGTGTTCCACAGATTGTTTTTCTAGTCTGGATCTAGTTTCTGTCCGAAATATACTTTGATTATTATCTTAAGAGTCTTTAAAATATGATCTAAATAGGAAATTTTCATCCTACATACAGTTACATAACAGTTCTCCTTTATCATATTAAAATGTATAAGCGACTGAGCAAGTATCTAATGTATTATTTATTTGGACCATGTTATCTGTATTTTCTTTAACAATAAGGTCCATTTTGACCATTCTGATCCATTTCGTATACGCTTTACATGGGGATATTGAATTTTGGGTTCATATAAGATGGATCAAATGATCCGTATTCCCAGTTGCCCCGATATTCTGGTGAGAGGTGTATCTTGTTATAGTGAAAAATGGGTGTTATTCTTAATCAGTATGTATTGTATATATATATATATATAAAAAAATTAAGTGTCCGTTTGTAATTCTAAATTAATTTTTTACTAAATGTTTATGTAGATACGTTACTTACCTAAAAAAATCTATTTCTCTGTTTGTTTGGTTCGGATAATTTCTGAAACGGCTGGACCGTTTTTAACAGAACTTTCACCGACGCATAGCTGATGTTGTAGGGAGTAAATTTATATAAAAAAAAAAAACAATCTGCGCAGACGAATTCGCGGACACAGCTAGTATACCTAAGTACTCAAATTAGTTACATATTATGTGCCTAGATTCCTTATCAATGGATATCTCCAGTCCGTTTTTGTTATATGCAATTCAGAATAACAAGTGTTTTAACATAATGTTTTGATAACATATTAAATAGAGAATGATTTTATTTTATGGTCTTTATAAATAAATACATTTTTTGGAAAATACGTTTTGAAAAATAACTCTGAAATTATTGCATTCGTTCCAGATCGATGTTTAATTTTATGGAAAATATATAATTTTCAAAGTATTCAGTAGTTTAGACTAACTTGATGGAAATGTTTTCTTTTCTAAGTATTTTTTTCTATTACCAGTAAAGTATTTTCTTTTACGAGTATAGTGAAATTAGAAGAATTTCAAAGTCCATTGTGAAATAAAATTTTTGTATTCTTTATTCTTTTATTTATTAATGTTTATTTTATATTAGTAAAAGGAAAGTATCATATAAAAAGATATCTGTTATAAAATACAGTTATCTTTTAAGAAACGTACACGAGAAGATTGTTTATTAACATTTTATTTAAGTGTGTTTGTTCATACTTATATATATATATATATATATATATATATATATATATATATATATTTTAATAATAGACAAGGTTAATGCCAAAATACTAAATAGTTTTTGCGTTTTTTTTTCTTTTCATCTCAGTTTTTTTTTTGTTAATTTTAGTTATTATATCTATTTGAAAATATTTTTCACAGTAGGTACTTGTTTAGAAAATCTTTTGATCTTTGGCTTTTATGAATTTTTTATAAGAAAAATCGAGCTATTGAAATCGAAGTTATAACTTTTTAAGGCGTCTTTACCCGCCACTCTATATAAGTTATATAAAATTCAGAATTACGAGTTCATAAAATTTTATCTCTACAGTGAAAGTAAAATTTGCATTTTTAATAAATTTTAGAACCACTTACTCGTGTGGTTTAAAATTCAATCATACGATATATTATTTCGGAATAATCTTTTATTCGACTGTAATAATTATAACTTGAATTATTTTTCTCAATAAATTTAGTGTAAATTTTGTTTTACTGTGTTATATGTTTGTATGTATATATCTAGTACAGTACCTATATCCACTTATACCTCATGTCCTCAACCCAAAGGTTGCCTGGAAGAGATAACTTTTTAGCAATATGGCCGACTTGTACTTTTTACACTTTTATTTATTCTGTACAATAAAAAAATTATATTATTCCAGAAATGCCAAACCCCTATCGGGCTCGGCGCCGTCGGTGCGCGGTCTGTCAGGCGATGAGGCGACTGACGGCAAGCAGCCAAGCAAATCCAGACAGAAGAAGTTCCAGAGGCACTTCCCACAAGTGGGACCGGAGGAGCGAGTCCTTAACTGTGAGTGGAATTAGATATTGTAGAGTTATGTAATGGTGGGACGTGTTGTCTTAATTGTAAGTTGTTTTTTTTGGGTCCCGTAACTTAAAATACGGAATCCTTACATTTCTGTATGTGTTAGACGTTTGTCTTTATGTCTGTCTCTCCGTCTTTCTGTCTGTCTGTGTCTGTGTATCTGTGGGTCTGTCTGTCTGTCTGCCTCTTAATCTGTTTGTCTCTCCGTCTTTCTGTCTGTCTGTTTGTTCGTCGGTCCATGTGTCTATTCAGTTCTCTGTCTATATGTGTGTTTGTTAAGATCCTTAATTTCGGGAACGTGTGAAGATAATTAGTTTTTAAATTTTCTGGTACAGGAAACTACTGACATCCTTCCCAAACGTATAAGAAATTAGATTATTAACCTTCTAAGATTCTAGATTTATAGATAGATAGATGTATTTTTTGACTACATAACAGAATTATTTTGAAAAGTGGTTAATATTAATGTCACCCAAGTGACCTAAAGGCCGATGTTTATTGACTTTGAAATTTTTTTACGTCAGGAATCGAATATTTAAAAACTTTATTCGAGAAAGCTTTTTTTTTTACTGTTTTTTACGTATGGAAATTGATCTTTAAGATAATAAATCTACCGACAATTCTTGTATACCTGTTCCTACCGCACGCCGTCAAATTGACCGGTAATTAAGAGATATTTTATTACATAACGCAGGTAATAATGGAAATAACTAAAAGTATAGAGTGAAGAAAATATTATATGTATACAAGGGAACTTCCCGGCCCTAAGGGCCGGAAAGGGTCAAAGGTCACGTATGAGGTTGGCACCCACCCTATTTTGTAGCCTGATTCAATAGCTTTTTTTTGATGTATTACACATTATTGTGTGATTTGTGGGTGATAAGTGATGCGCGTGCATACAGAGTCAATTAGCTCATTATTATATAGTAAGGATTCTAAGAATTGTCATCTAGTTTGATAACGTTTAAAAATGTGTAACTTATACAAAAGTTTAAGAACGGTCAATTTAACTGGTACTTGGTAGGTTTAGTGATAAAATAAGTCCTAAAAAGACAATCTCCGACTTAAAACTTTTTTTAGTGGATATGTGGAACTTAAGTTGTTGAGTCATTTGAAGGATTTATACAATAATGTACATCACCTAAGATGTTATATTTCTTTTGAAAAGAGCAACTGTTGAGTTTCTGGCCGGCTCTTCTCAACAGAGAAGCATTCCGAGTTGGTAGCTTACTTACGGACTGACGAGACTAACCTTTTTTTGTATTGTAATAATTAACGATTCAAAAGTGGGTGTAAATGCCAACTTGAGTAAAGATATTTTGAATTTGAAAAATTAAGGCTCCGATTGTCCAAAAACACCCTGCTTTTAAAACAAAACACAAAAATTCATTAATTCATACATTCATTTAATAATACATGTATTCATACAAATGTTGCTCTAATAATTCATATAGCAAAAAATACATTTTTTCCGAGAAGTTCAACGTATGTTATAGTAATATATAACATATAACAGTCTCGTATAACGGTGTTTCTTCCAGTGTTTGGACTCGTTTCTTATAACTTATGGAATAAACTTTCCATATATCTTTAACATATATATATATATAAATAAGGAATGTTTATTTATCTTTTATACGTTTTTAAGATTACTCCTGCGCGCTGGTCGGGGATCTGCTCCTCCAAGGACACCTCTATATAACCAAGAACTACTTCGCCTTCTACTCTAACGTGTTTGGATATGTCACCAAGGTAAGACATATCTTTATCTTTATATACATATATGTGTGTCACTATGTTCGTTTGCGCTAATCTCCTAAACTATATATTTCTTTTTTCGAAACTTTTTTTTATACATAAAATTTTGAACTCACTTATTCACTTCTAAGTTCTTAAGTGTTATAAAGAGACTAATAAATTTTTATTGATGTAAATTAACAGACGAAGCCACTGAAAACAGATAGTATATATATAACCCGTTAGCACAATATTGCGTGTATATTTAATACATCGTAAAACAGCAATAAAACACCTCAGGTTGATGGCGTTTTAATCAAATGCTGGAGATTTAGTGCTTGATGGTTAACAGACAGACAAATATTTCAATAGAATTTATATTATATATATTATTAGGGCGCCTGTACACTATACTGAAAGTAGTGTGTAAGTTCCCTAAAGCTGTGGTTACGTAGGTAAAATATTTGTAAATTATATTTTATACTAAAAATACCGTTACATAGAAATTATCGCAATAATAATATTTACGTAAATATTATTACAATACTGTCAATAAAATACTGTCAATAATACTGTCAATACTGTCAATAATAATGTCAGACAAACAACTGCTTTTTCCCACGACTTTATCATGTTATTTATTCTGTAAGTTTAAAAATAAATAAAACATTTTCACAATACAATTATATAAAAGTAAATTATCCTTGATATTAATACGAACAGAGATTACATCAATTATTTTACAAATGACAGACATCAAATAAAATATTATTATTACTTAGTATTGAATGATATAAAATTAACACACACACACACACACACACACACACACACACACACACACACACACACACACACACACACACACACACACACACACACGCACACACGCACACACGCACACACGCACACACGCACACACGCACACACGCGCACACGCACACCCACGCACACCCACGCACCCACGCACCCACGCACCCACGCACGCACGCTCGCACGCTCGCACGCTCGCACACGCGCACACACACACGCACACACACGCGCACACCCAAACATACACACACACACTCCCCCACCCACACGCAGAAATAACAGGATATTTGTTAAATTAATTTTATAATTAACACCATGCGTTATTTTAATTAATATCAAATGTATTAAGGATAAATAAAATTAATAAATTCCAGCTGTTAATACCAACGACGTCCGTCCTCCGGATAACGAAGGAGAAGGTCGCTCGTATAATACCAAACGCCGTGGGCGTCTGCACCAGGGACGAGAGGCACGTGTTCGGATCCCTGCTGTCACGGGACTCCACGTACAAGCTGATGATGCACGTGTGGAAGTCTGCGAGGACGCCGGAGTTGGTTGTCCCCAAACCGCCGGTAAGTTTTTTTGTGATTAATTTATGTGTATGTATATTTATTTGTATCTTTTCCACTTTGAATTAACACCAGTGATTGTGTATCAAATGGAAGTGTCAGGATTTTGATACCACATCACAGGCCTCACTGTGAAGAAAACTTAAAATAAGGCTACGAGGGTTCTAAACGCGCCCTTCTCTGAGAACGTTTGTGTTAAGTTAAGATTTTAGATTCTGTTACTTGTGTATTTAACACTAAACCTACCGACAATTCTTGTACACCTGTTCCTACCGCACGCGGTCAAATTGACCGGTAATTAAAAGTTATTTTTTTATATAACGCAGCTAATAATGGAAATAACTAAAAGTAAAGAGTGTAGAAAATATTATATGCATATTCTAAGAATTGTCATGTAGTTTGATAACGATATAACGTTATACGTATATATAACGTTCAAAAAATGTGTAAGTTTTGCAAAAGTTTAAGAACGGTCAATTTGACCGGTACTTGGTAGGTTTAGTGTTAATGTTCATCTCATGGCTTATATATTTGAAGCTATAAATAATGTAAATATAGTTGTCTAATCTAGTGA
This sequence comes from Melinaea marsaeus rileyi, assembly GCA_918358865.1. Taxonomy (NCBI): domain Eukaryota; kingdom Metazoa; phylum Arthropoda; class Insecta; order Lepidoptera; family Nymphalidae; genus Melinaea; species Melinaea marsaeus. Next base: position 6,230,121 of record OU911093.1, on the reverse strand, counting down.
TATATGTATAATGTCAGTAGTGTATATAGGATTAAGAAAAGGAACAAGTTGGGTACCTTGAGAGACACCTCCAATGTTTTTGTGTAATGCTAAAATAACATTCCTTAAAATGTCTTAATTAAAATAAACATATATTTTTTACTGTTAAATACAATTCGGACAATACATTCGCTTATTTCAAATACCAAGGTCGGTCTGTTTTTTTCTCATAAGAATGATAAATGAAAATCAGGTTTTTAAGTTATTCTTTATGAAGATATATTTTTGATATTTATTTAATCATAATATTTGTATTATATTTTATATCAGAAAAGGTATTTTATTAAAAATTATAATAAACGAACAAGTTTTTCTTATATTTCCTCTTCCATAGTGGTCAAAACATTTTGTATTTATGAAAAAAAAAGTCAAAAACTAGAAAATCTTCTTATAAGCAAATGGCTTCTAGGATAAAAAAATATATTCAATTACTACACACATAAAAACAAATAGATATCTATGCTTCAGGAGCTCCGTAGTTCGGAAGTGGAAGCGTCAGAGTACTCTCCAGACGACAGCAGCTCTGGAGGAGCAGACACCATTGACGCACCAGACATCATCAGACCTGAACCAGAGGACATCATAGCCGCCGGTTAATATCACACTATCTTTTATTAACAAATTCCATCATATTCCATCTCAAATTCCATCTCGAACTAAATTACTTGAAGTTAGTTTAATAATAACAATGGCAAGGACCAAATATTCAAGTCAAGTTACAAACAAACAAAGCAGAATAAAGTTACTAATCCCCCTTCTCTCCTCTCTCCTTCTTCCATTGAGTAATCTCGAACGAATCATAATAAAGCTACTAATCCCCCCTCTCCCTTCTCTTCCTTCTCCAATGACTACTCTCAAACAAATTGTAATAAAGTTACTAACCCCTTCTCTTCCTGCTACACTGGCTTCTCTCAAACGAATCATGATAAAGTTACTAACCCCCCTCTCCCCCTCCAGCGAGTGCAACAGTGATCCAGCCGGCGCTGCTGACGGGAGCGGCTCCTCCCCGCCGCGGCACTCACTACTGGCACGCCGCGCTACTCTCCCTGGCTGTACTACTCACCTGCTCAGCGGCGTACTTCGCGTACTCGCTGTACTTCACCGTGCCCACGGTTGGTACACTCCATATTTACTAATAGCAGACTTTTATTCCCAATAATAACATATTTAAATATAATGTAAGTAGTTACCAAGGTAATTGTAATAGTAATAATGATGTGTAATTACAGGATGACGTGTCCGGTGAGGAGCTGTACGCGGAGCTGGTCCGATGGCGAGCGAGACTGCACGGACGAGCCGCCGGGGAACTGCATACCTTTCTATCCACTAACTTGTTGCTGCTGGCCAAGGTATACACACATACATCACTCACACACGGACAGATATATACACGTACTGTACGCACACAAAGGCCGATACGTACACCTTTAGCACGCACACATGGACAGATAGATACACGTATAGCACGCAGATATGGGCACATACGTACACGTATAGCACGCACACACGGACAGATACGTACATGTATTGCACGCACACACGATCAGATACGTACACGTATAGCACGCACATATGGGCACATACGTAGACGTATAGCACACACACACGGACAGATACGTACATGTATAGCACGCACACATGGACAGATACATATACGTATAGCACGCACACAGTAGTTAAAAATTTTGTAGTTAATATTTTTTTATATAATTTTCAGGTGAGACAGTCATTGGAAGCGTTATCCGGAGTAATACTGACGGACATGGCTCAGGGAGCTAACATAGACATCGACCTCCCCAACGAGACACTCACCAGTTAGCGGGAATAGTGAAAAAAGTGAAATAAAGTGAACCAAGTGTAATAAAGTGAACGAAGTGAAGCGAACCAGTGATGTTACTAGTGCATTTCGAATTCTTGGAATTCTATTATTCAATAAATCCTCAGTTAACATCATTTAGTACCTGCTTTGATAACTTCTGTATGTAGCGTTATGTGATTTGGTTAGAATTATTTATATTTAATTCATAACTCCCCAAAGAACTTCTTGTTTATTGTGATTTTGTATATAAGCTGTATAATTGCCTATAAGGCTATGGTAGGTTATATTGAATGTGTCAAACACGTTAGGTTAAGCGAATAGGCAAATAGTCAGTACCTAGGCAATTGTGGTTGATTTCTGTCTATCGATAACTATTTTTTGTTTTTATAATTATTATCATGTAGGAATGCCTTCTATTTATTCTATTATTGGTTTTAAAATTATTTTTTTCTATAGCTTGACTTTTGTTTATTAAAATATTACCAGAGAAATTACCAGAAGGCATTTAGTAGTTTTGAAGGTATAGACATTCCTTACAGTCAGCTGTCGTTATAAATAAGAAAATCACAAGAAAATATTATTAATTATATCTTAAAATAGTTTAAGATATAATTAATAATATTGTCTTTGATTATAGAATCAAAGACAATATTTCTGATAAATATAGAAATTTGGCAAAATGATACCTGTATCTTTAGACTATGTTATTTATAGTTTGCCAAAAAAAAATATATTCTTGCCAATACGTAAGAGTTAATCCTTTGTATATAATTTGGATTGTATTCTTCTAAGATTTTGCCAAAATTAAGTTTTCTATTACTTCTCGGTGTTTAAAAAATTGCTCAACATATTTTGATCAAACTATTATGTAAAGAGTTCAATCCAATATCCTTATTTATTATTCTAGTCTCTAGTAAAGATAATTGCATGTTTTTGGTAATAATATATTAAATTTCTGTTATATTTATCATGTTTTTTATTGATTTGTTAACTTTTATAGCAAGGAAATACAGAATTTATACTAAATTAATGTATTAAAAATATTATTTATTAATATTTTATTTATTGTGAATTGTTTATATTTTTATTTAATAATCCAAAAATTTTAATTTCATGTCTTTTCTGTTACCGGTGCCAAAGTATCAGGCATGTATGTATATATATATATATATACATATATGTGTATGTATATCGGTCTGTTTGTATAATTGCCAAAGACGGAGTAGTTGGTATATAGTTAGTGGTTGTACAATATTGGTAGATAGGATGTAAATTTCAATAGTATTCGCTTAGGTTATATATATATATATATATAAAATTTGTCCGTCTGTCAATATATAAATTAAATTGTTTTTTTGATCCAAGTTATGAGTTAAAAATGTTTATAAAGTTTTCTTAAAGCTTATTGGCTGTTTTTGGTTTGTTTATTAATACTTAAGTATTTATCTATAGACGGCAGACGGTGAGTGCAATCTTTAAATCAATAATGGGTAATGTTATTTTTGTTATGCGGTCATTATGTATTTGTTATGTAAATAGATAAAGGACTTTATTGAATATGTGTATAAGTGTTTTATTTTTACCACCCCTTATATCTTTAAACGTAAAAAGCATGAGGACCCCCCGGAGGGCATGTATGAAGAGGTTGATGGCTGTGGCCGAGGCGAAAGAGGTGTGCAGGGATCGTAGCGTTTGGCGCTCCGTCGTCTCTGGCTACCCCGTAAGGGATATGGCGTGAAGGTAAATAAATAAATAATAAATATATCTTTATTTCTGATAAAATGTACTGAAATAAGATGGCTGCTTCATGGTTGGTCTACAGCATTGTTAGAATTTTATCTTAACGCATGCTAAATAATTCCCAGGTCAAAGTGACTTAGTAAGATGGGGCAAAGCCACCGAAGAATCTTGTAACATCTGTGGAGAGGCAGTAGGAACCAAAACACTTGGTAGTAGGGTGTAGGGTACTTCGAACTAAGGGTAAATAATCGCGTCGCCACGATAAAGTATTGGAAATCATACGAGAAGTGGTTAGTCTTATAGCAAGAGCGCAAAAGGGTATAACAACCACCAAAACATCGGTAGAGTTCGTATTAGCTGGTTCTTTCAAAAAGTCTCAACTAAAACCTTATTCCATCTTGGACGCCTCTCATAATGGACACATATGAAAAGCAATACAAAATCCCCAGGAATGTTTGTGTTACGTCATCTAGGCTGGACCTATCCCTGTACTCAAAACGACTAAGGCGTTTATACTTTTGGAGCTTACTGTACCCTGGGAAACAAACATATCCACAGATAATATATTTAAACTTAACAAGTAGGTAACTTATTAAGTATTACAAAAGTATCAACGCCATCTATCAGGAATTTTAAGAAATAGCAACTTCAATATATGCCATGACTTTAGTTTAAAGATTGAGCAATAGATGGCGCCAAAACACCCGTAAAAGCAATTTGCATTACTAACACAAGCAAATAGTTAACAAAAAGGTTAATAATAGTTTTGGAAGCTTATTACTTATAACAAATTAGATTTTCTTATAAAAATATGTACCAATATCGTAATGCGTATTGAATTTCTCCAACATATATTTATTTTTTACTTATATGAGAAAACTTATAAATGATTAATTAACATCGCAACTTACTTTATATCCTGTTTAAATTTTTTCTTCTATTTCATTGCCATATCCTATTATTATATAGACAAGTCGGCTGTTTGTCGCCAGCTCTTCTTAGCTCAGTGGCAAATAACGTCGATTAAATAAATAGCTTTGATTATGAAAATATTTTGTATAAAACTAACTTTGAATAAAAAAATATATTTTATTGGTATAAGTGCTTGATAGGATAAGATAAGAAGATTAAAGTGTTTTTTTTTTTCAAAAACCTTTAATGATTTTGAACTTTATATATCTATGTAAAAATATTTAATGTAATAGCTTTTCCAATATTATTGTTACATTCGCCATGATTTTCTTAGGTTTGGTAATATTTATTTATATTTTTTGTGTCATATTTATGTGCATGTTTATGTTTATGTTTCAAAATAAATTTGAAATGACTTTTTAGAGTGGCTAGTGTTAGTAATAACTTTTTAACTTTGTGTTTTGTTTTTATATACTCTTTTTATAGATATAAATATATGAAAATTAAATTAAGTCTACCATTCTATTTTGTTACGCAAAAATCTTTAAAATTGACTTAATTAAAACTTTACGTACTTTTTCTATTTTATTCATTTCCAACGTTTCACTATTTATTAAATTAAATAAAGAATTCGTTATAAATAATAAAAAAACGCAACATTTTGATAGTAATTTATTACATGTATCGAAAACATAAATAAATCTAATACATATACATATACAGTTTATACAAGCAGTAACATTTTATTTATAAAAGAATTGATACAAGTTCTACTTTATGTAAAGAAAGACACAATTTTCTGAAAACAAAATTTTTATCGAATTTACATTTAATAAATAAACACATGTTGAGTATTTCATACATTTTTCATATTTGTGAAAAGAAATAAATAAATTGAAATTGTAATTTTCAAAATTGGTCACAGAGAAGAGAATTTCACAGAAGTTCCTAAAACTATTTCTTCTTGGATAATGTACGTTGTTTCTCCGCGTGCTGGACAAGTTGCTTGTCTGTGGCCAGTCCCTTCCTAGTTCTCACAGAGTCCATGTAGGCCTTCGCCCTGTTCACTCCGTCCCACTTTTCACCCCAATGCAGATACTCCTCTTCGGTTCTAGGCCTCCAGAATGGGTCGATATCGATAACCTAAAAATGAGTATAAACTTACTTAAAAAGTGACATATATCCAAATTCATACAAGATTTTAAAATACCATTCATTACTATGAAAACTCGTAAAACTCTAAATTTCATACAAACCTCCCAATGACTGAACATCATCTGAGGCGCCGCCAGCCCCGAGGTGTGAGTTCTCATCTCTATCGCGAACTTGAAGCTCTCGGCCACCGGCATCAGAGCTCGGACCCTGAACGACGCGGACCCACTCTGCAGATCGCTCCCCACGATACGACCTCCGCGCTTCCCGAGAGACGCGTACAGTTTACCTGTAATTACATAAGTTAGAGGCACCCAATAAGGACCGGGTTTATGGGAAACAATTTTGGAATGTTTGTTAATTTATAAAATATTATCATCAAATACACTTTTATATTTAAAGAGAATAAATTGTACAAAACAAGGCACTAATGGTAGTTATTTAAAAAAAGGGGTTTTTAAAGTGCGTCTCTCGGAGCCTTATTGAGAATTAGGGTTCTTAATAAGATCCACAATTGAACTCTAAGATTTTAGGTGTTGTATATCAGAAAAATCATATCTTTAAAAAACAACGACTATATTATTATTATGATCGCAACTTTCGAATAATAAAACAGAAATTCATAGAAATCAGTGTCGTGGCCCTTATAAGGTGGGTTCGCCTAATAAGGACCTTATTAGGCGAACCCACCTTATTTGTATTTATTGATATATTACTGAAATTTCAATGCGCTTTTCTTTATTCATACCATAATAGCGCTTTCAGATTATTTATTATGCTTTATATTCTTATAAATAATATTATATAAGTACAATTTTATCATCCCCTATTCAACACTCCCGAGGGTCCTGAGGGTTTAAAAATATATTTTGGACATTCCTAACTTGATATGATGATTATTAGTTTTCTCAAAAGCTCATCTCGTGTTTTGACCCCACTTTGTTCAATAGTTTATATCCCTCTCCAAGTTTCAATCTATCTCTGTATAAAATTTCATCGCAATTGATTCAGCGGTTTAGATGTGAAAACGTAACAAACTAACATACTTTCACATGTTATAAAAAATAAACACATTCGAGATTTATTTTGTTCTTGGATATATCTGGAATGAAGTTAGAGTACAAATTTTGTAAAAGTTAATTAATTTCGCACAAAAATTCTGCCAAAATTTTCGCACCACCCGTCCGTGAGGCGACTCCACACGAGTATCGAGTGTCGTGATCATTTTACGAGGATATAGAAAAAAAAACGTGAAAAAATGTTTTGGCTCCGTGATGTGACGCCAACTTGACAAAATACTTAGTGACCAACAGCGTAGAAAAATTTCTTGGGACTTAAACAAATTCGTCGTGCCATTTTAAGAAGAAAGGGGACCTTCCGGTCGATTCGTCACATCCGGCGAGATGGGGATAAGATGACGCTAAGATTATTTGACAAACAAATCAAGAAACACAGCATTGATAAGAATGGTGAGTGAAGTCTGGTGAAGAAAAACATTCAAGTCCTATTTCTGACCCAAACGCGTATGACATTAACACTAAACCTACCGACAATTCTTGTATACCTGTTCCTACAGCACGCGGTCAAATTGACCGGTAATTAAAAGTTATTTTATTATATAACGCATGTGATAATGGAAATAATTAAAAGTAAAGAGTATAGAAAATATTACATGCATATTATAAGAATTGTCATGTAGTTTGATAACGATATTATAACGTTTAAAAATGTGTAAGTTTTACAAAAGTTTAAGAACGGTCAATTTGACCGGTACTTGGTAGGTTTAGTGTTAAGGCCCGGGCCTTAATGATTGTCCGATATAATTTTCATATATATTAATGATGTAACTGAATTATTATTTTCAGAATAACAAACCTACAAAGGTAGTTTAATTTCTGTTTTCACTCACATCCTTATTAATTATTAAAAAACAATTTAAAGTTATTAAATAAAATTTATTGAACTCTTAGAAATATAATCTCTAGAATAGAAAACTTTCTAAATATAATTTATAAAATAAAGTAAAATGTATCTAGCAAGGGATTTATTAATTTATTTTTACTATTTATTATAGATTATATATGTCTGTAAGTATGTATGTATGTATTTATACTTTATATTTCCACAATATTGAAAATACTAGAAAAACATAGTAAGAACTATAAAAAGTTCAAAGCATCTTTACTCAAAGATATGCAATTATAAAATAGATGACTAAGAAAAATATATGTAATTATGTATGTATATATGTATGTATGTATATATGTACCTACGTATATACGTTTGTATGTGTGTGTGTGTATGTGTGTATGTGTGTATGTATTTATGTATGTATGTATGTATATAGGTATAATATTACAATCGCCGCGTGGTCGGACGCGTATTTGAGGTGACTATGAAAAGAAATTATTTCGGCCGTTAGCGATTCGTGAGGAATGTTTATTTTAGACCGCAGATAGGTAAATGTGGTTTCAATTATTATTTTATAGCTTCGAGACATGTTTAATATAATATTTTTTGGTTTTGAAATATGGTAATATGTATAAAATAAAATACAAACGAAAAAAAAACAATAGGAAAATCATGTTGTGCCCTCGACTTTGTTTGCGTGAAATATATTAATAAAAATAAAGTTATTTTTTATATCATCTATCCGCCAGTGAGAGTCTTGTTACAATCGGTCTAGCAACTTCAGAGATTGATGACCAAACAGACAGACAGAGACAAATATAAAAATTGATTTTTAAATAAAGTAATATATTTTATTAAGTTATTAGTTTTAGTAGATGTATATATAGATTGTATTAAAAATATATATTTTTCGTGCAAAGTGTAGGCTAGATGCAATATTTATTTGATTCAAATCCGGGATCCCATTTCCTGTGGTTTATTTCGGTAAATAATATAATTGTTTTATTTAAACCGCGGACCACAAGGTTGGATTGTTAAAATTTTACGGGCGATAAAGTTTTTTTTACAGTTGAATAACTTCTATCGTTATTGTAGAAAGTTTTTTAAGGTTTATTACTATCTTATCCAATCCTATCCTAACCTATCCTGTATGAAGCTATCTATTCACTATACACCTAAGTCTGTTTTTACACGGTTTTGAAATAACACGGTTTGAAAATAAAATATTTTTAATTTTTTTACACGATTTTATTCCATTTAGCACGATTAAAAATTTTTTGGGCTTAATTTTTTTTGTCAAATTTAATTTCTGCAAAATATGTTCATATTACAAATTTAGGGGAATTCCCTTTTTGTGCATACAAGCAAATTTACTGGTCAGAGCAATTGAAATGTGTCAATATTTTGTGAATAATCTTCAATAACCATGCTTGTAAAAATAAACATTGTATATGTGATTTAATTAAATAAACATGAATACTTGTTCTTAAAAAATCCTTGTTTTTCACTAATTTTAATAGGTTTTAGAGATTAGGAACCAATCACCTATTTTGCATACAATCAATGTCTTTTTTTACACGGTTTTTTCTGGAACCAATTACCGTGTAAAAAACAGACTTAGGTGTATATAATGTAGGTAATCGAGTTATTAATATAAATATTGCGTTAGCGGACGCGTAATATTTTCCGCTGTCACTAAATTTTACGTAATATTGTATTACAGAAATCCTGGATATTACGTAACAATCTATAAATATTACGTAAACAAATCATACGGTAACGGAAAGATGGGCTTCAATTTCGCTGATTTGTTTTAAAAATACAATATTATTTATTTTCTTTCTACAACTTTACTTACTATTGTGATGTACTCATATATATATGTATATATATATATATATATATATATATATATATATATATATATATATATATATATATGTGTGTGTGTGTGTGTGTATACCGTTGTAATGTGTTCCATATAACATGTCCCGTGTCAGACTTGTGAAGACATGTTCAAACAAACACATTAATAATACATAACATATAAAAAATATATATAATATATAAATATAAATAAAAATCAAATGTCTAAATGCGTATGAAATATGTTACATAAGAAATCATTTTTTTTCTATCATTCTTTGTGTATGTTTAATCTGTCCAATCTTTGTAACTGCTGGACCGATTTTAACATAACTTTCACTGGCTGATAGCTCATATTATAAATGATTTAGACTACTTTTATTTAAAAAAAATAAACGCAAACGAGGTCGCGGACGCAGCTAGTATACAATCATATTAGATCGACATTTCATGTTAGAATTATTTCTGATTATGAAGTAATTTTATTAATTTAAAGTATTAATATTGATATAGTATCAAATACCTACCTAGCTACCTACCTACCTACCTAGCTAACTACCTACCTACCTACCTACCTACCTACCTACCGTATCACAAACGTCCGTAGGTTTTATAAAAAACCTTATAATAAACCTTACGAGTCTCGCTCGGTTCGTAACGGAACCGCTGTGAACAACCTCGCTAGGAAATATAACACATTTTAATGAAAATAACTTTATATTGGCATTTCCAGGGTACTGTGTATGTTACTGAGGTTTTTTTGTGTGTTTTTATCATGACGAGATTTACCTTAGAATCTAATAGGGTCCCTCTGATCTCCGGGGATCTTTCAAACTAAACTAAATTGTGAAATTAATCATTTATTTTGATATAGAATTGGGAAGATTCTTGTCTTCGGGGACATATCAAACTAAACCAACTAAATATAAATATATTGAACACAAAACCAACAATCTGTGGTTTACACAGAATTTCCCGTATTGGAATCGAACCTACAACCCTTAGCTCAGCAGGTTAATCTTAACCATTAGACCAATACGGCCGAAGTCATAGTAAAGTATTATATTATTAATCATATATGTATTATTAAGAGAGCTTAAATTGCATTTCGATAAAAGTTTGGTGAAATAAAGTCGATTATAAATTTAAGTTATATACTAGCTTTGCTCGCGTCTACGTTCGCGCTGAATATGTTTTTTTTAAATATATGTAGCCTAAGTTACTCCTTATAACATCAGCTATCTGATAGTGAAAGTTCTGTTAAGATCGGTCAAGCCGTTTCAAATATTGGTCAGAACAAACTAACAGAAAGACAACATTAAAAAAATATATGTAACTACCATAAAGTTGTTAATATATAATTACATACGGACACATCACACATATATATATATGCTCCAAAAGTATCAAAATCATTCAACAATTAAAGTTATATATAGTTATATAAATATATCAAATAAAAAAACAAAGTTAGCAAAAATGACAACTAAAACCTTAAAGTTGGATTTTTACAAAGATGTCTTAGGGATATATTAAAATGATTCCTCTTACACTCAGTCCTGGAGTGAGTAAGTGTTATTATAAAGTATCCTGTAGGTACGAGTATGTCCGATCGGATTTTGTTTTTGTGTTATTCGTTACAGCGACGGGAAGCCGCCGACGGGAAGGGAGAAAAACGTTATGACCGACATCTTTGCGACCGACAAATTGCGAGCCTCCTAGGAACCTACTGGCATGTGACGTCATCACCGCCCGGTTATTTAACACTAAATCCACCAAGTACTGGTCAAATTGACCGTTCTTAAACTTTTCTAAAACTTACAGTTTTAAACGTTATAATATCGTTATCAAACTGCATGACAATTCTTAGAATATGCATATAATATTTTCTTCACTTTTTACTTTTAGTTATTTCCATTATTACCTGCGTTATATAATAAAATAAATTTTAATTACCGGTCAATTTGACTGCGTGCGGTACGAACAAGAATTGTCGGTAGGTTTAGTGTTAATTTATTTAATTTCAGAAAAATATATTTGAAATTAAATGAGTGCATAATATGATTATTTATCAAAATATTAAAATAATATGAAATGTACAGACGGACACAATACATTTATTTATATAAATATTTCATTACATGTAGATAGATATAGTATCCAAATAAAATATTTTCTAAAACCCTAATCTGACACATGTGACATAAATGTGAAATTCAAAATGGTTTTTTGTGTGTGTGTGTGTGTGTGTGTTAATTTAATATATAATATAATTTGAGTTTGTTTAATTTAATACGTTATATTTTTAATTTATATATATATAACTAAACTAAACAAACCTCTCTGTGCTAGCAATCCCAGAACACATTTTCTGCCAAATCATATAGTGCCGTGATAGGTGCTGCTAACACACACACACACACACACACACGCGCACACACGCACACACGCACACACACACACACACACACACACACACACACACACGCATCAGCTGTAAGCTGCTAGTGTCTTATATATAATAATAATAATAATAATAATAATATTTAAGTCGTGCATTGATATAATTTTATTTACTCTATTTTAGGGTCACGAAGGTCGCACGTGGGTGTCACCCTGCACGTGGGTGTCACCCTGCACGTGGATGTTGGATCTGTTTGAATATCGGTAATCGTGGATCTATTTGGAGTATCTTTATATTTTGGAGCAAACTTGAGTTTTAAATGTAAAAAAATTTTTTTTCTTTTGTCAAAAATTATATTCAAAATATACACATATTATTACGGGTGACATTAAATTTGACAGAAAAAACTTTTAACGTCGATAACAGTACATATAAACAAAAAAATTTTTCTTCCTCTATGTATTCGAGAAGAAATATTATTTTAAAAAAAAAAAACATTTTTTTTTATTATTACTGTATTCTATATATTTTTTAAATCTACTTACATGTATATATATATATATATATATATATATATATAATCGGTCTTAAGACTGTCTTGTCTGATGTTTGTGCTTTTTTCCACGTGGAACTTACACGGATTCCTATTTGACATATAATTTTCTTTCATATTCACAGTTTCCGCATACAATTTACACTAATACAATATAACAAAGCAATATACAAAAAAAACTAAAATAATTAAAAAAAAAATCCAATAAAAAATAACTATCGTAAAAAATAATAACTCGCCGATAAAAAAAAATAACTCGACATCCCTAATTATTTATTATATTTTAATGTTAATCTTTTAAAGGACTCTTCGGCAATAAAATGTTATGTTATTGTTATTGATGTTCTAAATATTACTTTTTATCGGCACCGTGTTTTAGAAATTGTAACATTATTTTTTTAAATGTTATTTACGAGTTATTTTTGTAACATTTGTGTAACTAACCTATATTTTGTCATGTCGTGCTGTTTGAACGTTTTGTTGTAATATCGCGTGTCGGAGTACCGTAGCCTAATAAGGACCATTATACTAACAGATTACAAATTCACTCTCGTCATTACGGTCTCGTATCGTCGCGTGATAAACAAAAAATAAAAAAACAATAAAATACAAACAAAACAATAATCCTAATCCACAAAACAAAACAAGATGATAACAATATATAATATAATATGAACCTGTCAAACAACACCGGATATAGCACTTCTCGGTATAAAACAAAACAATAGCGTAGACGCGTGCCTTTGGACTCCGGAGGGGGGGAGGGGGGTGGGGAGGAAAGAAAAAAAAATGCTGACCACTTCATTTTCGAGTGCCCTTTGTTAGTTGAGGGTCTAGGAATTTTGAGGGTCTCTATTTTGAGAATGCTTCAGTTGTCTGTCCTGTTGTGAGATATATTTTTTTTATATTGAAATTATGTTATTAATTTAATTTATTTATTAATTTTTTTTATGGACAATAATTTATATATATATATATATACGAAAATTTCTATTAAACAAGATTTTTTTTTAAACTTTTCTTTTGTGATATATATATATATATATATATATTAATTTCCAGTTTTTCTTGTTTATATAATATGTATAGTATATGTTAATTGTAATAACATTATTAGAAATCGCAGGAAACTCAATGGACACACACTATCGAGTTATACGACGAGGTGGAAGATTAAAAAACACGATTTCTGACATACGATACCTTTAAAGAACATACATACATACAAAAAAATATGTAAGTGTAAAAAAAGTAACAAAATATATATATAATAAAAAAAATGTAAGCATTTACTTTCGTGTTTATATATATATGAAAAAATATGTAAAAACTAAATAGAACAAAGAAAAAAAAATATCAAAGTATCCAAAATATATATAAAACGAAAAATCCAAAAAAAAGGTAAATTTCAAAAAATATATATATTTGGGGAGATAAAAAATGTAAGCACTTATATTCATATATATATATATATATATATATATATATATATATGAATGTAAGTATATATATACATAGTACTATTGCGAATGTCCGTTCATTCATAAGAAGCGGTTCATTGATGTGAGCGAACGGTGAATGGGAGGGAGCGAGACGGAAGATCTTAAGGTACCATTACATTCACAATGACCGATTCCAGTTAACAGTTCTGGATGTAATTCAAAACAATAACTCCAAGTGTATGAGAAACAATTCCTATTAAGGCCATTGTTACATGAGTGGGGGTGTTACATGGGGGGGGGGGGGTAAAATTGGCTTTACAAGCGGATTTTACTTCCTTTAGTGAGGAAATAGTTTTAAATTTATGAAAAATATATTAATATACATATATAATATTTAATTTAGTTTAATATAATGTAAATGTAAAAGCATCTTTATAGCGGAGCAACAAGATTGTGTAAAAAAAACACAGTCGGTAGGAAGTCAACCCGAGCGCGACTCCACAGTCTTGATACTTTGAAGATTTCGTAAACCAAATGACCAAATAGTACAATAAAGAAAAAAAAATATAGTTACATTTTAAATTATTAATTAAAATAAATTTGTAAAAATACATTAAAAAAAAATATTGACAGTAACAAAAAATATTATAAATTATTTTCATATAACATTAATATTGAATTAAAAAAAAATCTTTTTAAAATTATTAACTAAAAAAATGCATACAAAATGAATTACAATAAATAAATAATCATATCATATCATAAATATATATAATAATTTTTATATATATACGTAAATTTCTATAAGACAAGATTTTTTTTTAAGTTTGTTTCCCTTGTAACACTGTCCAAAATAGAATTTTAAAAGACAAAAATACTATATATATATATAAATATAAAAGTGAAGTATCAAACCGCGCTGTTCCATATAGGAGGTTGTTTCAAACGGCCAACTTGTATCTGACTCGTAACGCCGGCTCAGTAGTCTCAGTACGAGTCCGACCGCCGCGGAACACGCACGACCGTTAAGATGCGAGTGCTATATCCCATCATCGTTACGTGTCTTTTAACCGGAATAAGAGGCTCTATAAGGACACCGCTGGAGGCCTTCCGACCCTCCGGCGAGATTCACATACGACGTCCGGACAAAATTCCCCTCCTACCCCACAGACGGACCGTCCAACAGAAGAGCGACCTGAAGATTCTATATCAAACTGGAGTGAGTATTTTATATATATATAAAACATCAATACAATTGTGTTGTTTTCAATTGCATCAATATAAATAACACACACGGTGTGTTATCATTTTATATGACGGATGTTGTTAAAGCTATCTGACATCAAATTACACGCGAGGTGTGTTGGTTATAATTTTATAGTATTGTGCAAAAAAAATCAAAACGCGACCAAATCTTTCGAGCTTACCCGACAAAAGTTTAATTAACTTATTAACTATAAATAGTTTTGATATTTGTATTATTGGTGAACGGTACGAGAAAATGGCGCGAAAGCCTCATTCATACGTGTATCAAGTATCAAGACTCATTAAATAAATTATAGTAAATTGTAATTATATGATCCGTTCAATTAACCTTCAAGGTGACGAGTGTCAACTAAATGATATTATTTTGATATAAGTACAGTCGAGCACAAAATACAAATTTAAAATTAATATATATAAACATAGTAAAGTACAATCGAGGAGAAAATACATTTAATTTAATATAAAATAAATTTTAAGGGTCAAACAAATGTATATGATAAAAAAAAAACCACCCACTCTAGAACCAAATTACTGGGAAATCATTCTCTCAACTCTAGGAACTCACTCGATTGTCTTTTAAATATTTTAAATACTATACTTTTTCCTGGATTATAATTATACAAAATATACAAAAAAAATTATACATTAGTCACATGTATAAATGGTTCTATGAAACTAAACCAACAATTAGTCCAATTAAGACAAACTAGTGACTAACGAAATAGAGAAGGAAAAACTTACAACATTAAAATAACTAGGGGCGCCAACAAAACCCTCAACTTCGGCTCGCTGCGCTCACGAAATCTCGGGTGCCGTTTGCATATTGAGCGAAGCGAGCCCAGTTTATTGACTCATCGTTTACGATTGACTTCAATGGGTATCAGTTTTTTGACAAGACACAAAAAAAAAAAAATTTTTCGAGAACATTTTTTTTTTAAAACCATCACCTAATGTGTGTCTTTTTGATTGCAAAGTTTCATAATTTTCCGTCAAGTAGTTTTCGAGCCAATTCGTGACAAAGAATGTAAAAAGTCTCCAGTAAAACGCTCCGCTCACTTCGCTTGCTTCGCTCAAAAAAAAAAAACTGAACTTAATAATATTATTATACCTAATTTTAATCATGAATATAAGAGATATACAACTATCGCACCTATTGCTTTGCTTGGATTGACCAAAATGGTCCTTAATACTATTATAATAGATGCGTATCTGTCCGTATGTGTGAATCATTTATTATTCCATAGCCGAAAGCGTAACACCGGTAGCTGCAGGTATCCGTTCCGATCTTGACAGCTCTGATATATCGACTTAAAAACATATATATATATATATATATATATATGATTGCCTTTAAGCTCGTTCGTAACGGTCATTTAAATTTATAACTTTGTTGAGACTAAAAATTATATAAAATCAATAATATTTATAGGACATTTTGAATCTTAACAGTGGTTACAAAAAAAAAGTTGTTTCAAGTGTCGGTGAGTTTGTTATAGAAAAAAAAAGAAAAGAAAAGAAAAGAAAAGGAAAAAGAACAACCGAGAAACCGACAAATAAACAAAAGGTATTCTGTGAATGACAACCGCAGGGGGGGTTGGTGGGTGGGGGGGTTGCCTGTAAATGATCACCTGCTCCCCAATAAAGAAATCCTTTGATACGGGAACAATTGATTAAATTGTCAAGACAGATTGTTAAAGTCGACACGAACGCGGTAGATCGAAAAAAAATATTCGTGTAACTTTTGAGATTTATTTTACACACACACACACACACACATACAAACTCACACACACACACACACACACACACTGACACATATATATATATATTGTGATATATGTGTGATATATGTGTGTGATATATGTATATATGTGATTATATATATATATACACTACATTTTTTTACATTAATTTACTTTGGGAAGCTATTGAGGTTTGTCTTATTAATTTACGATACAACTAGCTTTACCCACGACTCCGTTCGCTCGGATAAGTTTCTAAAAATAAAAGCAACCAAGTTACTCCTTACAACTTAACCGGCAGTGAAAGTCCTGTTAAAATCGGTCCAGCTTTTTAAGAGATTAGCCGGTACAGACAGACAGAAAAATTAACATATATATATATATAATGTGAATAGCTGTTAATTTGTAACTACAGACGGACACATAAATTTCATTTATATATATATATATATATATATATATATATATATATTACATATATTATTTGATCAAATCGGGCGGATGAAGACATAAATACAACAAAATCAAATCTCAATGTCACCACACGGCTCAATAGAATAATGGTTAGGCAATTTGACTATCATAATATATTAGATGAATCGGTGCGATTCAAACACTAGAATAACCAGTCTATATAGACCTCTGCGAAATCGGGTCAAATATATATATATATATATATATATATATATATATATATGTTAAGAAAATTTAAAGTTAAATTAACATTACCATAACATCATTTCTTAAAAGATAAGTCAATAATAATTAAAGATAAGATCGCACTGCGGATATTAGGGGGGGGTGGATTTATCATCAATCACTATTAGGGTTAATAGATGACTGGGGGTTAACAAAATAAACAAAAATATTGACTTGTTACATTACATTACATTACATTACATTACATTACAATGATGTAATATTAAATTATAGGAAACCTTACGGTCACTTAGAATTATAATAATTCCGAGTATCTGTTGTAATCTGATGATCAGGTGATTTTAATGTAAACAGACAGGTAATTTCTCTGATCGACAGTACAAAAAAAATTATATACCGTATATAATTATATATAAATTCATATATACATATATATATAGTTTTCTTTACGCAGTTTTCTATACGCAGAATAGTAGAACAAATATATGAATTTCATATAAGACTACTTACGTATTTAAGAAAGATAATTTTGTCAACACAATAAAGATAATAAAGATAAGATAAGATAAAAGATTAGTTTGAAGCAATAAAATTTTAATAAACTCAAGTGAATCTAAAAAGTGACCTTACAGTGCTTGGTATGCAGAGTCCATAAATAACAATGGCTTGAAAAGTTCGAGACATTGGAATTTTATGACATATATTTAACACTAAACCTACCGACAATTCTTGTATACATTTTCCTACTGCACGCGGTCAAATTGACCGGTAATTAAAAGTTATTTTATTATATAACGCAGGTAATAATGGAAATAACTAAAAGTAAAGAGTGTAGAAAATATTATATGCATATTCTAAGAATTGTCATGTAGTTTGATAACGATATTATAACGTTTGAAAATGTGTAAGTTTTACAAAAGTTTAAGAACGGTCAATTTGACCGGTACTTGGTAGGTTTAGTGTTAATATTAAAATTTAAATATATAGCAAATAAATAATAAAGACATTACGTATATAGCTTTAGAGTAAAAAAAACTCCAATAAGACATCGCTAAATCTTTAAGTATTATTATTATTAAGTATAAGACAAGACAAGACAGTCTTGTCTTGTCTTGTCTTGTCTTAAATTCTATAGCTGTAGTATATCAACCCTATTGAAGATCCCCTTCATATCATAAGCTGGGGGCATCCTCAAAAGAACACGTGCGCTGTCAATAACTCCGGATGAAACACAATAAAACATAAAATACCTACTGTTATGCTAAAGGCTTTCATATTAAAATTTATATAAATATATATAAAACTATATCTAAATATATAAATAAATATATTGACGTTAGTGAAACAGTGTTTATAGTAAGGAAATACTATGAGTTTGTTGTGTTCTTCTCAGAGCAACGCGTTTGGAACACTCATAGTCTTATTTTAAGTTGGAGAGGGACCTTTTTCTATAAGTAGGGTCATTTCTATCAATAGTTCTGACTCTCCCATCTGATACACAAGTGATCACTGGTTCAAAGTGGAAAAAATATAAATAAACAAAAAAAAAACAAAAATAATCAGAGACACTAAAAGTTTATATCTTAAAGCAACACTTAGTACGGATATACATATATCCTTACTATATAATAATGAGCTAATTGACTCTGTATGCACGCGCATCACTTATCACCCACAAATCACACAATAATGTGTAATACATCAAAAAAAAGCTATTGAATCAGGCTACAAAATAGGCTAGGTGCCAACCTCATACGTGACCTTTGACCCTTCCTGGCCCGAAGGGCCGGGAAGTTCCCTTGTATACATATATGTATATAAAGAAAATAAACTAAAAACGTGTTCATATAAAAATCAAAATATAAATTTCATTTCTATTTACTCTCTTCGTTTAAACGAGAATAGCATTTGATCTTGACATTTCATTATAGTAACGTATAAATAATATAATTCAAAAACTCATTAAACTCGTTCACATCAAGACGTGTTATTTTAATATAATTATTTAAAGTATTAACTATTAAAATAAATAAATAATAACATATTATAATCTTAAGATAAGTCTTAAGTTAAATCTCTCATTTCTCCTACCTTATTAAGAGTCATAAGATGTAATAAAATCCAATTATAATTGTAATAAACAATAAATCGCTCCCGGCGATACGCGGATGGTAATCTGTTTTTGGCTACTTGTATACGCGTACGGTGAGCGAAATTGTTGTGCAAAAATATCCTTTATTTATATGATATTATTAAATATATTTTAAGACCCAGTGTACATCGCCCAAAGCATTCGTATCAGTATAATTAGGAGATATCATTGCGATTTGTAAGGATGTTATTTATAATAATGCAAATTAAGTTCACAGAAACTAGGGACGTGTTAGAGGACGCCGTATGAATATTATTAGGGTTTTAGCTGGAAATACTATTAATGTACACAGTGTAATATGTTATTATACATTTTATAATATTACAAGTTTCTATATGTTAGATAAAACTGATAGAAAAAATTTTATTACTATTACCGCACCATTCATTAATCTATACCCACATAAAAAAAACAACAACTAAAAATAAAACAGCAGAGGCGTGTGCCCACGTAGGGCTAGGCGTACTTGAAAGGTTGTGGAAGGTCGCTCGGGCACAGATTAGATTGGGCGCGGCCCGCCACCTGTTCACACCGGATGCCTCCCCCCCCGACCCTCACCCCCCCAAGTACCTTAAGGGAAAAACACGAACATCTCCGGACCCGTAACACGTAAAATACATTCTACAACACAACGAGAAAGTATATTTTCAACTGCTCACTGATAAACTTACGAGATCGTTGAATAAGTCCTTCTGCGAGGGTCTTTTAGTGTTTTGGACTCCATTATTTTGTGGCGAAGGTTGAAAATACTTAGAGACAAGTTTTCGGCTCTAGAAAAGAGGTCCCCTTGTAACGTCGCCCGGCCGTCGGTCAAATCTTGGACGTTGGTAAAATTACATCCGATGTATCCAGTGTAATTGATCCATTATTATCACTAATCTCCATATATGCAAAGGGTCAAATTAAACACGCGATAGCTGGTTTATTCAGTGCCGTTAAGGTAATTTCATTCATTTATATTAAATAAAAGAAATCTGTTTTCATTTACATTCGTTAGTATTTTTTATTGCATTGAGCGTCTTCTCAACACGTGTCCAAATTGCAACAATGGTTGTTGGATCATTATACATTCTGTTGCTAGAACAAAATGTTATTTTCTTGGTGCATTAAAATTCAAAACGAATTCGGGAGTCCCAGAAAAAAAAATACAAAGTCAACAACCCATACATTGTGTACATTGTAATTTTTTTTTTCTTGTTTCTTTCTTTCACAAAAGGGCTATCTATATCCGGCTTTTGAAAGATCCGTCCGAGTCTATTTCCGCGAAATTCATCTCGACACATAAGAAACGGGATGTCTGTCCGGAACAACGTTTTTTTCACATCCATTATCTCATTACGGATATCTCCGTAACTTATTTACTTATAAATCAGTAAAATGTTACATTTAATACTCATAATGTAAAAGTCATATGTGTTGAATGTCCGTCAAAACGAGCAATGGGTATTTAAGTATAAAAAAATCTTCCCACAGAGAACAGGTTGTCGAATTCCATGTCTTCCGGTCGGAAGTGAGCCTAAGATGGACCTTCGCAGCAAAAAGTGAATGGATTTAGACGCACATGTCCGTCCGTACATTGTTAGAACCGATGAATTGTTATGATTTAAATCTTTCTTTAGTTGTAATGATCACTCCTGTTTTCTTCATTCAGAGGACGGCAGGTGCGAATATAATCAACACACATTTCGTATTTCCCACGCCTTGGAGCCTGATATTTTTTTTATATAAAACATATATATATATGTATTTAAATTTTGCGATGCTAAATTTTCGTGAACATACAATGTGGTGATAGCTATGTGTGAGTCGAATTTTTTAAACTATCATTATAATATGTGCATTGTTTTTTAAAGCGATGTGGTCATATGTAAAGAAGTTAAATGTCAACAAAAAAAAAAGCTGAACTTATTCTAGATTCAGTATAAAAAAATTGTGTACTTTATGTTATACATTCGGAAAATTTATAATTTTCAAACAAAATTATTTTACTGATTTAAGATAACTCGCGTAAATCTTGGAAAAAAATCGTTCTACAAAATGCAATCGCATTGAACAGGCATTATAAATATGAACTAACAATTTTGATCAGAATTTATTATTTAAACATTTTTGAAGTGCACAATTTGACAAAGGTTGTTTTTTTTTACAGGTATCCGAGGAAGACCTGCCAGATTGCAGAGCGAGGCAGGTGTGCAGCAAAGTGGATTTATACGATCCATCGCAACCATGGATAGAGAGGAAATGTCGCTGCCTGGGCCACAGACCCTGTTCTAGGTTAGATTATATTTATATTAACCTCATTCCTATCTATATACATTTAGTTAAAAACATTTTATTCATGCCTAAACGTGTTAAAATAAATGAAAACCTACGCTCGTTACTATACAGATCAAAAGTTACGAAATAAATCATTGTTAAGGTCTCCCCACGAAGATTATTACTTACACATGTTCTTTGGTATAAAACTTTTAACGTGGGCGGATCATCCTTAGGAACTTTTGAAGGCTAATATGATCACGTGGGCAGATAACGGTGTCACTTTTAAACACGACGTTTAGAACTTTAATTTGCATTAACCGGTCCATTATTATTACTACAAGTATTAATACGTTTTATAATATCTTTCCAACGTATTTATCTGGATTGTTCTGGTTTGTAAACTAGACATATCAGCGGTTTGCATAGAAACTATTGATTGTATTACATTCTATTAATAGAAACATATGAATTGAGTGTTGGAACTTTTATACCGTTTTATTTCATATCAATTTAATGATTACAGTTTTTTTATATAAATTAATGATAATTTCATTAATTTCAGTGATCTCTCAGACGACGACAACCACACCCTCGCAGATAAGACAACACTTTATAAAACTTGCGAACCAGTGAAGCGGTTGCCGAAATGCCGTTACTTCAAGGACGCCGCTTGGATCATTTACTCCTTACCTGATAGCAACGCAACACAGCAAATAGTTAACTGCCACTGCCCAAAGCAATCCATGACGTATTTGTTAAGAAAAATGCCGTACACGACACCTAGTGGGGAACAGGGAAACCAGTATCAGTTCGCGTGTTCGCCGCAGAGCGTAAGTTGCTTTCAATTTAGTTACAATAGCTGCGGATCGGTGTCGCTAGTGTCGTTTGAAACCAGTTAGTTACGTTTTGAGAGCACATTCTTTGCTTTCTGTTTAATGCTTTATATATTTATTAAAAATATAATTCAATTCACAATATATAACAGTTCGTTTTTAATATTCCAGAGATTGCGATGCTCCAGAAAGGAACCGTGCAAGCTGTTCAGCGCGAGGCGGCGCCACGAGCAAATAGACGAGGTCAACGCAAGCACCATTTGTCAATGTCCCAGAGATCACACCTGCCCCAAACACCACACGGAACCCGGCGTACTACCCGGTGTTACGTACATAGCTGAGGATATTCGCACATACCACGGCTACTGCCTGCCCGACCCCCCTTCGGATACCTACCGTTTCGTGGGAGACAAAGACTGAGAGCAAATTAAATTCTACATCTCATTGTGATTTGTACTCTAAAAGATTATACGGCTTTTATGATTTGCTCATTACCTGTTTAGTACAAAAAAAAATTATACAAGGGCTTCAAAAAAAAAAACAAAATGTCGGAGAAAAACGTTCGCGTGTCTCGATTCGTTAAAGTGATCACCGAGTGATCGCTTCATGTATATTACTGGTTTTATAATATTTAATCAATTTTAAGTTTGAACAAGTCTTATTGTAATTCTAGTTGATACTATTACGCCAATATTGTATGTATTTAAGTAATTTATTGCCAGATCGCGGATAGTCCTGTAAATAAAGAATAGTTCTGATGTTATATTTGTAAATAAATTTAGTGTAAGTCGATACGGTCGTTTAGTTTAAATTATTATTATTATTTTCATATTTTTATATATCACTCACTTGCCATATTTTAGTTGTTGCGTTTTTAAAGTCATAGAAATCGACTTTAAAGTCATCGAGAGAGTTCCGAGTCATCTGCTGAGTTACGATGTTAATAATTCGTTTTGTTTGTTAGCGATTGTCTATTTTATCAATTCGGACGCCATATTTTGAGAATATTTAGGTAAATGTGAATGTAAAGTAATGTTGTCTAGATCTAGATTATTTTCAAAATGTGGTAGAACAGTTATTTAATGTTAGACAATATTAAAAAGTCACTTGTATGTTTGTATGTAAATATGAAAAATGTTGATGTTTGTGACGATTCGTCTTCCTTATTTGTTTCATGTATAGTTGAATAAGTTAAATTATTGACACAGAATAAATAAATGTTTAATTTTTTTTTTATATATATTTATATCTTATTTTTTTTAAAATATTAACTGGACCTGAATTCTAATTCGATATTCCAATAGCTCGAATATTTGGAATCATTTTACCGATTTTCTGGAGACTGGAGATTTTGTTTAAAGAAAAAAAAATTCTGGAAAGCCTCTCCGATCTGTAAAACATTGTTTTTCCTTCGTTGATGGAAAAAAAAAATATGAATTTGGAGTTACAAAAACTTCTGGAATAATAAAAAACTGTTTAAAACGTAAGAAATAAATATAAAATGATGAACTCAAACGGGCGCTCGGTACGTGCTTCAAGATTACGAACGTGGATGACCCTCTGCTCAAACTCAATTGTTTTTATATGAATTCTTACAAAATTATAAAATATAGGTAATATATTTATTATATACTAGCTGACCCGGCGATCTCTGTTTCGCCTTTCCAGACAATTTTTTTACCATACTTAACCAAAGACAAAACTACGTTTAGTTGTCATTTATGTTTTGTTATTCCCTGTCAGGTGCGTTTTGTTATACCACGTTTCATAGTGATTTGACGGAAACGCGGTCGAACGGGATAAAAAGTATCCTATGTCCGTCTCCTGGTTCTAAGAAACCTCTCCACCAATTTTCAGCCAAATTGGTTCATCCGTTCTTGAGTTATAATTAGTGTAACTAACACCACTTTCTTTAGATTATATACCTATATATATATATAAATATATATAAGCGATTTATCACTCACTGACCCACCACGAAATCTCCGAAACTATCTGTCCGATTAACTTAAAATTTTACATAGTTATTTCTTTTGTGACGTAGAGGTCCACTAAAAACGAATTTTACGGAATTCCTATCCCAAAGGATTTCAACTTTTTGCATTTCGCCAAGTTTCAAACCTGTAGGAGCTATACATCTAACCCGGGAGTAAGAGTTACTATAACAACGGTTACAATGACAATGGATACTATGACAACGGTTACCATAGCAACCTAAGTTCACATCCAAATTAACAATGCCCAGCGAAGCGGGAGGAAACCAGCTAGTATTAAAATATGAACGCTCATATGTCGCCCTTTAAAACGATAAAGTTTCACAAGATATCTTAGACCTTCCCGAGTTTAAAATCTAAAATCAAAAGTGTTTTATTAAATAAATCTTATTATAGCATTCAAGAGTTGTTAGTTGATCGCAATGTGTGGAACTTAGTTGAATCATTTGCAGGGTTGATATTATAATGTATATATCCAATATTGTTAAATTTAATTAAAAATAGCGACTATTGACTTTCTGACCGACTCTTCTCAGTAGAGCAGCATTCTGGTGGTAGGTTACTCACGGACTGACTACACTGACATTAATGTAATGAATGATTCAAAAATGCCTTCTTGAATAAAGATATTTTGAATTTTGATTTGATTCGATTAATTAAAATTTCAATTGAATAAAATGAAATAAATCACCTATTTATAAAAGTATTCTAATAAAATATATAAAAGTTTTTCGATTATTAAATTAAATTTATTTAAATCATAATAATGCAAAATACGTTATGATATTATTTATATTACATGTAAAGTCAGGGGAAAAGCTCACTTTCAAAAGACAAGCTCTGTAAATACATAAAAATATTGTTTGATTTGAAAAATTCCCACGAACAATATGGTCTGAATAAATCCTTATAAACAGATAGTTTAGGGCCATAAAGTGGGTAGTATCTAGTTCCATATAGTTCCATATAGTTCCATATAGTTCAATATAGTTCAATATAGTTCCCATAGGAAATGTAATGCACAATTGACCGCAGACCTGAGGTTGCGATCTAAATTTACTTCAATGGGATTTCAGTTCAGTGGAATATTGATTTTGCATTATTGAGTTTTATTTTAATGCATATCTCTTGGTCTGTTGGTTTGTCATGACCTTATTATGTATGGAATTTATTATGGATAATGTGGTTGAATTGTATGTGTTTATTATTTAACACTAAACCTACCAAGTACCGGTCAAATTGACCGTTCTTAAACATTTGTAAAACTTACACATTTTTAAACGTTATAATATCGTTATCAAACTACGTGACAATTCTTAGAATATGCATATAATATTTTCTTCACTCTTTACTTTTAGTTATTTCCATTATTACATGCGATATATAATAAAATAACTTTTAATTACCGGTCAATTTGACGGCGTGCGGTAGGAACAGGTATACAAGAATTGTCGGTAGATTTAAGGTTAATATACAAATAAAAGACGTCTTTTATAAACGTACAATCAAAATTTTGGGGTTACTATGTGGAATTTTCTTCTTTAATATCGTCGCTAGTGTTACGATTACAAAGAAAATACTTTAAAACGTTATACGACAAACAAACCGACGGACAGGAAGACGATTTAATATAGTTAATAATAGTTCATAAAAATTTAAAACAAAATTCGTAACAAACAAGTAAACAAATAAAAATGAAAAACTTTACAATATTTCCGTTCAATCTGAACAAAATGTTCTAGATATAACTTCCATATATTTCAGATACCCGTATTATTATAAAAAAGACATCATAATCACAATCAATTACTGAGTGTTAAAGAGGAACGGAGCTGCGGTATGAAGCATAGCGAATCACTAATAACGAAATGGTCTCCATAAAAACAATGTCCCGTTAATACCGACCAATAATGATTAATTTAACCTTAAAAATATTTATTTTTAACCTCACCAGGTGATATTATAATGTCTTTGAGATTTTAAGGCTTTTAAGGAATAGCCTTCACATATATATATATAGAATACTTGAATCTGAATGTGACATCAGAAAGTAGTGACACGTTTAGTTTTTCTAGTCTTAATTTTTTATCACTTTTAATTTAATTGTAATCCGTTGTCAAATATCAATGACTGTGTCTTTGAGTCGATATAAGAAAATACATACAGTAATACCCCGCTTTACGCGAGGGATACTTTCCAAAAAAAATCGCGTTAACTGAAATTCGCGTATAACGAGGTTTATGATTAAACATAGTCAAAAATTATTACAAAAAAATACAAATCATTTTAATCAAACACTTTATGCAATACATACTCTTATTTTTTACGGAAAAATACATCTATTGTTGATGACTACATTATATTTATACACACTCTTTCGCGTAATTCGAGGCATTTGAGCGCGAAATTTGCATCCGCGTTATAGTGAAACCGCGTATAACGGGGTCGCGTAAAGCGGGGTATTACTGTTTTAATATTAAGTCAAGAGAGTATCAAGGGAGTTTTTGTAATTGAGGTAATACTATAGGAAAATTTAAATTAATAAGGTAGTTAGATAGTTCTCCTCCAACCATTGAATAAGTATGTAACAAACTTCACTATACTTCAATATAACATTAACATAATAATATAATTTCACAGATAAATCTCAATACATATTGACCATACTTTCACAATATCCAATCCAATGTAATCTTAATATAAAAGTGTATACCACTCATTTGCGAGTCACGATTTCATATTGACTTGTTGGTGTTACTTTGTGAACGACTCGGTTATAGTTTGATCTGAATCATTTGTATTGACGACTTTCAGTGTAATAGTAAATGGTGTAAGTGGGAACGCGTTATGTTTTAGTTTCTAATGGAGTTTCAAAATGGCCGTCGTTTATTTTCAGGGACAAATACGATACATTATTTTTTTCTAACAGAGTTAGGTTTAGTTTAGTAGTTACATGTTTCGTGTATTGAATACAAATTAGATTTATAATGTTAATCTAATTTAAAGATATATGTGAAATTAACCGTCCTGTATGTGTGTGTGTGTGTTTGCGAGTGTGTTTGTGTGTGTATGTGTATGTATGTACGTATATATGTATGTATGTATTATTGTATGAACTTGAAATTTCTTCTATTATATATAACCCCGAAAAGTTATACAACAAAAATTTTAGACATTAGTCATTGAAATTTAAAATACTTTTTTAATCCATTTTTTTAAATTCTTAACAGCTGTTACAACCAGTAACTCTTCTTCACATTTCACTTCATACTTGTGTATACAAAAATACACGCCTACAATTTTGACGAACGACAAACAATACCAAATAATAAGGAGAATAAAAAACTAAATACAATTTCAATACTAAATTTGTGTTTTATAGTAATTTCATCACTTTCTCTTTGCTTTTGTTTCAAGTGGCCATCTTGTGCCGGGTCCGATCGGCGTTCATAACAGTAGTTCGAACAACACTGTATTTCGATAATTCTTTGATTTTCTTACTAAACGGACAGCTAGCTGCTATGTTATATTTTATTTAAATTGAATCTTATTTTCAATGATTTAGGGTTTAAAATACGATGACTTCGTCTCGTTACTTGAGCAGTGAAGAGTGGATTCGCGACACAGATATTTATAAGAAATATCTTTTTAAGAAAATTGTAATCAATTATTATGATAAGCTTATTAAATGAAATAATTTAATAATAATAATAATATTTTTTAAACAAAGTTTGGAAATGTTTGTGCAGATATAACTAAAATACTCGATGGGTTTGGAAGAAAATTTCTGTGACTGTAATGTAGAAAAGCAGACGAAGCCGCCTGCAATGGTTAGTTTAAAACAATTGTCATTAGTACTATACAAATCCTATAGTACTTAAGAAAATATGTAATCTTATCTTTATTTACAAAAGAATTAAAAAAAATACTTAAATTATACTAGCTGTGCTCGCGACTTCGTTCTCGCGAAATGTTTATTATAATAAAAGCAGCCAAGTTTACTCCTTATACCATCAGCTATCTGCCATTTAAGGTTATTTAAAAATCGGTCTAGCCGTTTTAGAGATTATCCAGAACAAACAGACATATAGACACACAGAAAAAACTTATATAAAATAAGTACCGTATATACTTTCATATACATTTAGTGAATACTTCAATTTTATTTATATAACTTATATTTTTATTGAGAAAGTAATTGTAAGAAAACCTGTATCTTGATTAAATTCCACTCACGGGATTGTATATAGAATATCCTTACCATATTCATAATTGATAGGGACCTCAGTCTCGCTGTGGGACAATCTTAGTTTAGTTAACTATGAAATTATTTGATTTTATATATACAAATACTATAAATATATGATTATTTTATTACTAACTAGATGAAAAGGCATCGTTCTAGTGAAAACTGATAATACTTTTACAAAATGTCGGTAGATCTTTGTAGTTATGAGTATTATTATTATTTGAACAGTGACTTCACTGATACGTGTGAATTTTAACGAACTCAAGATGGCGGAGTGTCAGTGACGTTTCGCGAGTGTCCAATATGGCGACTGTTATCTGTCAGCAACATTAGAATTTAATAAAATACTCGACAAACAGAATTTTGCGGATATATGTTGTCGACTCGATGTCATTATTTTTTTATGTTTTTTTATTTAGGTAAAGTTTGAATTTAATATACATCTTGACGAAAATATTATATATATATATGTGTGAAAATGAACACACAGATAACTATAAAATGATGGACAATTTACCATAGAATTATAGGTTAATATAAAGGTTTCGAGGTAAATATTACATGGCGTTGCAGAAATGTGAAAGTCTAGAGGAACTTAGTTGCATATCTTTTTAGTTCGAGATGATTGTGGTTTTTGCAGCGTAATCTAATGAATCACTAATGCTAGGACCACCCGAGAAACAATTTAGTTATTGTAAATGCTTTGGAGATTTGTTTTTATTTTAATAACTACTTATTTTTATGGACGGACAAACAAAGTGGATAGCTTTATAGATGTTCTGGTTGGTTCAATATTAGGCTGGGGCCATTCAGGCCCCCCTTTTCAAGGGCTGGTCTCTGCACCCGTCCATTCAGTCGGTGACGCTGTCATGGCCAGTAGTGCTAACAGCAGAGACACAAAAAATATCTATATTAGGGAACCCAAAAACCAACTTCACTTTTAGGACCATAACTTGAACGTTAACCCCTACTTTACTTCCAATGTCTTCTGATTATACAAATAAGTTTCTCTTCACCCGATCGATCCATGTTTTGAATGCATTTAGAATTTATAGAAGCGTACTTACTTACTGGCTTTTACTTGCAAATTAGGATCCGGATTCCATTGTGTACCTGTCTATTGTCGACGATGTCTCTGGATATAAAAGTAAATTAAGCTCAAACAGTTAAATATGTTCACACGATTCTAACTTACCATTATCAATAAAGCCTAGACATTTCTCTCAGGACTTTTATTAGTCAATTTGACTTGGTTGGTGTTGTTCAAACGCGGAACCCTTTCAATACGAATCATTAGTGTATATGTGTAATTACATAATATCTTTGTCTATGATTGCTCCAGGGAGACGTGAAGTAAAAGTGTTGACGTGGGTTCTCACCATTAGATCCTGTTATCTTCTTAACCGTGTTAGGTTGGTATCATGTGCGAAATTATCCGTGAGCTCTGACATTCTGTTATCGGATTAAGTGGAAAATACCTATATATATATTTGTAATACAAAATATTATTTCCCTTCACTAAAAATAATTGAATAACTTCACATAATGATTTGAATACAGTACAATTCGATTGTCTGCGCCTCGTTCTTTTATTATCGAAAATTTTTAACATCAAAGAGCTCTTAGCTTCTGAACGTGAATTATTGAATTTCTCTTTAGAGATTTTTTTTTTTGACAAAAGCGAATCAATTTAGGTTTTCAATATAGGTTAACTCAAATACAGGGTAAATTAGCCTAATCGCGGACAATTTAGAATCTATTTATTTGATAAATGCAACAAATGTCGTGACTGTCTGTCCGTTAGATAGTCAATTGGTATCGTTGGAACTTCTATATTAAATTGAATTAAATTTAAAATCGATACTTACATATTACTGTAACGGTAAATATATATATATAATGTTATAAAAAGGTTATATATATATATATATATATATATATATATATATATATTTTTTTTTTTCAATCTGTTTTTTTTATTTTCTTAAATATTTTTCCAAAATGTATGTTTGGTTTTGACCCGAAAATATTTTATTGGTATAAAGAACATTCAACATATAAAGAACATATAGTAGTTGTATAAACGTTATAGTGACATTCTTTTTACTTCAGTGAAGATTAGAACATTATCGAAATCGATCCAGTACATTTTAGGGATGCAAACATAGTCAAACCATTTCAATTATTTGTCATGTTCAATATTATTGAAACTACAAAAAATATATATATATTTCGATACCAACGCACAGATTTTGCTAAACTTTTTTATGTATATTTATTTATTTATACCTTTTCCACTTTAAACCAATACCAGTTATCGTTTTTGTATCAAATGGGAGTGTCAGGACTATTGATATCATACTTATCAAAATAAGACCTGTAGACACTCCAACATAAATTAAGGCTACGAGTGTTCCGAACGCACCATGCTCTGAGAAGAACAACAGAACAAACTCATAGTATTTATGTATTATAATCACTGTTTCACAAACATCAATATATTTAGTGAGTATTTTACAAACAAAACGTGTACTTAAGTATATATTCAGAATATTTAATTACTAATAAAATTAATATACTTCTTCATTATCCAAAGAAGGTGTTATGGGCGTACTTAATGCTAAAAGCTTTCTCTTCCACTTAATCCTTAACCAAAAGTTAAATACAAAAACATAAATGGCGCTAAAGTAACTAATACAGAGTTCGATATACGATTATCTTATCATTAACGCAATAAAAACATTAGAACATCGATTACTTAAGAACACATAAATTCTAATCAATACTTCATTATCAGTGAAGAATTTTGCAAAACGACGAAGGTGACATGAATTATTGCAACTGGTTTCAAAGACCGTTATTATATAACTAGATACATCTATATATAAACTAGCTATCTATCTAACTATCTAACTATCGATATACACTTCGAACGTGAGGAAAATGCTGATATTATAGACAAAATTAATGAAAATCATTGGTTCTCCTACAACTGACATACAATAGAAATTTTATTGATAAATTTGTACAAAAAAAAGGTTCCATTAACACTAAACCTACCGACAATTCTTGTACACCTGTTCCTACCGCACGCCATCAAATTGACCGGTAATTAAAAATTATTTTATAATATAACGCAGGTAATAATGGAAATAACTAAAAGTAAAGAGTGAAGAAAATATTATATGCATATTCTACGAATTATCATGTAGTTTGATAACGATATTATAACGTTTAAAAAATGTGTAAGTTTTACAAAAGTTTAAGAACGGTCAATTTGACCGGTACTTGGTAGGTTTAGTGTTAAATAAAAATATACCGGACCAGATATTAAAAACATAAAGATGATTATAAATAGACCGTGCAGAAGAGATCACCACGGTCTGTGGTATTTTGTTCTTTAACAATTTCAGGCGACAAACGTGTTTCGTTTCTATATCTAAACAATTTATCGCTTATGATTGAATAGCTGTAAAATCATAGCGTGCTAAAGAGATCGGCTGTCTGTGGTAAAAAAAAAAAAAAAACTATACAAAATTAGTAATACTTAATTAGCATTTAAGGGATAATATTGAATTCTATTATAAATATTATAATTAACTATTTATTTTCATCAAATCATCAAAACAAATAAATTTAATTATTTGTTTTTGATGTACAAATTAAATTTGATATTTGATTTTAATTTGATATTTTCTTTATTTATTACATTAGGCAATCAAGTAATATTCTCGTTTAAAGTCCTACTTTCGACTTATATCCCTGCAAGCTGCATCTGCATCTCGATCCTACATAATCGGGTGGGTGAGCGTCGGTAGGCCTGTTGGTTGGTTTTTAGCTGCGCGCGCGCAGTCCCGCTCCGATCGTGACAGCGGCTGCACGCGCCCGCTGCGCAATGCCTCGCAAACTGTTCGCACTTTTAGCGCTCGCCGCACTCGCAGTCGTACACGCCGACCCCCCGCGACCCCGGCTCATAGACTTTAACCCCTGGTCCTGGATACCCAACAACCGAAATAAGTCTCCATCTATTATGGATTATTTTTTTCCACCGTCCAGAACACCTAAAAATTCCAACCTAGATCCACCGGCAGATAGACAACCCCCCACCGTACTTACGACGCAGGATGACACCCCAACAATGACGACCATCCAGGAACGTCCCACAACGTTAGCTAGAAAGTCCCATAATAAAATCAAGACAACCGCGTCCGCTGTTCGTCCAACCGCGACGACTCCCCCGAAAACAAAAAAATCATCCCATAAAAATGTAGCAACAGATACGACAATGGAGACCAAAACTACACCGATTGTAAAGACTGAAACATTGCCTCAGACAACGAATATCGTTACATCTACAGCGAAGCCACCGAAACGGTATTCCATCAAACCCGTGCGAACTACAGATACCCCGACAGTTCAGGACACGGAATCAACCATCAACATTAACAGCGACAGCACAGAGACAGTCGTAGGTATAGAAACATCCGGTACAACTGTTGAAATCGTCAAAGATGCTGTGGTCACCGCTACCGAGACGAGAACAACGGATGCAAGCGCAGGCACAGAGACAACCATGATGGTTGAAAGCACCGTAACGGAACCGGCGGACAGTCGTGAGGGCTACTTACCATTGCGGGACAAACCGCAGCAGACTCACGTCAAGATCAACGAGCACACAAATAAAGAGGTCAGTAATCGTCGATAATCAGTAAATTCCGTTACGGTTTGGTAAACTTTTGTAATTCTAATAGAAATAAACTTAACTATCACGGATAAAGAATATTCATAGAATAGTTTATAGAATCACTGAACCAAATAATAGTATTACGTACAAACAAAAAGCTTACTATAATTGTAACCTTTCTCACATAAATATAGAAAACTGAAGACGTTTATTGCAAATTGAAGGTAAAAAGATACATAAACAATCATATGAGGCGTATCTTTTTATAAAGATCGCAAATTGCCAGTTATTAATGGTAATAATAATAGAATAGATAGTTATTTTAGTTTAAACTTAATTACTAGAGTATGCTTTGAGTTAAAGTACTTACGCGGTGGAATATAACAGAGAAAATTGCAACAGTTTAGCTAATTATACATTACTATAAACATATAGAATACAATCCGAAACAAAAAATAATACACTTTTTCAAACCATAATTAGGAATAATGCCATAAAAGTATTTTCTTTTTTCATTTGTCGTTTCTACAATATTAAAAAGTCATTAATGAAGTGTCTGAGCTTACACATCTTTATTCTCAAACAGCACAAAAAAGTAAAATAACAATAGAATCCATTAAGTTATAGAAAAAATGAGGTAATTATCGGGGTAAAATTTCTTCAATATTCAGTCATTAAACTCATTTGCAAGCAAATATTTCATAAAAAACTGGCAACACCGAGAAAACATTCACTTCTAAGGTCAGGGGAGAATGATGGATAGTGTGAGTTTTGTTGTTTTTTTTGTATTTTTATTATCATAGTTCAATGCGTGTTTAATTTAAACAAAGGTTAATGTAAAGCTCACAGATCATCAATTCCAATTATATCATAGACTAGCTTGTGATCGCTACTTTGTTCGTGCGGAATGTGTTTTTAAAAGTAAGTCTAACTTACTCGTTATAACTAAGTACTGTTATTGTTGGTCTAGCCGTTTCAGAGATTATCAGGAAACAAAAAGGGGGACAAACAAAATTTTTTAAATATGATATTTTTATATAATTTCATATGCATGTAGTGCAAACCTGTTAATTTGGAATCAAAAACCGACACTCCAATTTTATTTATATACATAGATTTAAACATTCAGCAGACTAAAATCCAAACAAAATATGAAAACCATTTCAAAATCCAATTGAAAATCCTTCAAACGCCAACACATAAATGCATTCTGACATTTTTCTAGACGCACCGTCTAAATAGACGTCAGTAAAATAAGAACCTGATATTAAGTGTATTATTAGAGCGCTATCCGAGTCTTTATAAGTGTTATTATGAAGAAAAAAGATAAAATTTTATATATAATATATATAAATGCTTTAGAATCACAAGTCCATAATTAAGCTTAGTATTTATTTCCATTCGACGATTGCGCTGTGGAAATTTTATAGACATAAATTGCTGATTAAAGTTTACCTTTAACACTAAACCTACCGAGTACCGGTCAAATTGACCGTTCTTAAACTTTTGTAAAACTTACACATTCTTAAACGTTATAATATCGTTATCAAACTACATGACAATTCTTAGAATATGCATGTAATATTGTCTTCACTCTTAACTTTTAGTTATTTCCATTATTACCTGCGTTATATAATAAAATAACTTTTAATTACCGGTCGACGGCGTGCGGTAGGAACAGGTATACAAGAATTGTCGGTAGGTTTAGTGTTAACTACCAAGTTAAATGCAATAATGCAATTCGAGGATAAATCAGTATATTTAACTACTAAAACAGTATATAGTGTAAAAATGTTTGAAGATGTCCAAGTCATAGACAAAGTTTTTGATATATTTTCTCTTCATACTACGGAAAGGATAAAATAAACTAAAAATTAAAATATTCTAATCACGTAGGAGGCGGTACCTACTTTCTTCTCATTAGCCTCTTGCGGTTGCTTTTGAGCTTTTATAAGAAAAATTCTCTTCATGATATTTTTTCTTTAAAACTTTCACTATTTAATATATTACTTTCTTTATAACTTAGACAATCTTAATCTATACATATAAATAAAATTGATGTGTACCTTTGTATATTACAATTCCAAATTAACAGCTTTGTACTAAATGCATATAAAAGTATATTTTTATTAAAAAATATATATATTTTTTCTTCTTCTGTCTGTTTGTTCCAACTAATCTCCGAAACGGCTGGATCGATTTTAACAGGACTTTCACTGTTTTATAGCTGATGTTATAAGAAGTAACTTATGCTACTTTTATAAAAAAAGAGGCCACAGATAATATAAATACGAAAAAGAATAAAGAAATATAACATTTTAGTTTAAAAAACAGTCTGCGACGAATGATCTCATAAACTATTATAGATCACATACCATTATTATTTAATGTATTGCATCTTTTCATATAATAGCTATAGTAAAAAACATTTACATCCGATGCCTTGGGATTATTATGGAATATTTTCTGCAACTCTGATTACCTGTCCGTCCGTCTGTAGTGCAATTTGTGTGATTGTATAAGATGGTAATGACTTTTTTTATTACTCATCCAATGTATACATACATACATACATACATACAAATATTAATGGACATAATTTGATTGTAATAAACGGAACCTTTGCATATGTTGCTTCATTATAACTAAATACTTCTACATATATAGATATTAATTAATTTAATTATTAAATTTTAAAGTTTGAATTATTTTATCCCTTAAACGACAACATTATTGAATTAATAGTGACGTAGTTACTTATTTTTTGTCTTTAAAATGAGATTCAGAGTTTTTGTTTCATATTTGTAATTTTAATAAAACAAAATGGTTTTACGAATTATTAAAATTTGCATTGATTTTTTATCTGAACGCTATATGAAGGACTAACTCATATTTGAACATTTATTTGACAAAATATTATTTGTAAGCTCGTAAAGGTTTTAGGTTATATAAAGGCACTAAATGACTCTCTTAATAAGAAAATAATATTTTAAACAAAGAGACTTGCTGTATCTTTTGAATTAAATCAGTAGGTAAATCTAAATGCATCGGATATGTATATCTTTACTTTATGTGGACGGAGTCACGAACAACAGTCTAGTTATAAAATTCATTGAATTTAAAAGCAAAACACCAAAAAGAAGTCCATCAACATTTCATTAATAAATTAAAATGGGGTATAACTATAAGTATATAAAATAGCAAACTGATCCAAACCCGCTCCGCTGGACACACTATTAATTTGTATGTGAACTAAGGTTGCTATGGTAACCTTTGTCATAGTAACCGTTGCTATGGTAACCGCGTTAAGTGTATAGCTCTTACAGGTTTAAAACTTTGCACAATGCAAAAAGTTAAAATCAGTTCGAATAGGAATTCCGTAAAATTCGTTCTTAGTAGACGTCTTCGTCACAAAAGAAGTAACTATTAAAAATTTCAAGTTAATCAGACAGCTTGCTTCGGAGATTTCGTGATGAGTCAGTGAGTGGTAAATCGCTTATATATATCATATATACGAACACGATCCAAAGGTATCGCAAAATTAGTTGTATTAAAGCAATCTAACAAATCGTTAATCGAATCAAATACTAATCGTATCAAATTAATCGGTACGCATTACTACTAGAAAGTGGATATCAGTATCTATCGATTGTAAGAGAAAGGTATAGTACCTACCTTAGGTACTACCGGAGAACTAGGTTAGTGCAGTCGTAAACAGACACCGCGGAAAGTATACGAGTAAAATAATTGTATCTATTGTTAGATGAGATCTGATACCGCATTGTTAGCGATCATAATAATTACTCTTTATATATTTTTCACTTTAACACTAAACCTACCAAGTACCTGTCAAATTGACCGTTCTTAAACTTTTGTAAAACTTACACATTTTTAAACGTTATAATATTTTTATCAAACTACATGACAATTTTAAGAATATGCATATAATATTTTCTACTTTTTTTTCACTCTTATATAATAAAATAATTTTTAATTACCGGTCAATTTGACCGGTAGGGAACAGGTACACAAGAATTGTCGGTAGCTTTAGTGTTAAATCACTTGTGTATCCAATGGGAGTGTCAGAACTATTATCAATACTGAAATAAGCCCTGTAAAGACAGTCCAACTTAAAATAAGGCTACGAGTGTTTCAAATGCAGTCTGAGAACCACACATGACACAACAAACTTAAAGTATTTCTATATTGTGATCACTGTTTCACAAACGTCAATATATTTAGTAAGCAATGTACGAACAACTAGAAACATCGCAATTAATTCAAAAATTATAATTACAATTGGTGACTTATCTGTCGTTAAGTAAATATATTAGGTACACTGTAATAACAAAATCAATAGCCGCTCTGTGATATAGAATGTGAAGGCAAATTGATTTTTTTTCACCTCTGACCTGTTGAATTTAATCTGATTTTTTTTTGGTACAAAACAGTTGCGTCCTAAAAATAATAAAAAAATTACGTTTTTTGAATTTTTGGCTGTAGTAGTAGTATGTTGTATTTTGTTAAACATCTTAAAACTTATATAAACTGCTTGCGAAATTTCACAAAAATCTGTTGAGAAGTAGGA
This sequence comes from Melinaea marsaeus rileyi, assembly GCA_918358865.1. NCBI lineage: Eukaryota > Metazoa > Arthropoda > Insecta > Lepidoptera > Nymphalidae > Melinaea > Melinaea marsaeus. The sequence continues at coordinate 6,191,856 of OU911093.1, read as the reverse complement.
AGTAATTCTGCCAGACATTTCATAATAGTTGAAATTAAAGCTTCGCTCTCATTCGTTCAATTACTACTAAATTCTATAATAATAGTGAGATTCAAACAGAAAGTCTCCTCAATTTCGAATTTCTTATTAATTGATAAGTTCCGATCAAAACAAAGATGTTATTATTTCGTTGTGATCTTGATTTGATATCAGAAAGTATCTTGTTTTAAGTTTTAAGGTTTAAATTTGTTAATACGTTGTGACAATTCAATTTTATTGATTTTAATTTAACTTTTACTTTATATTATTGTGTTATAAATATAAATTAATTGAAGTGTCTGTGTGTAATTACATTGTAATACGAAACTAAAAAAAAATCTATGACTTTAGTCCGGCTAATGTCTGAGGTGGTTGGACCGATTTTCAATGAACTTTGCGTCGCGGATAGACATAAAAAACTTATAAAACGAACGAAGTCGTAGGAACAACTAGTTAAGTTATAAATTTCAAATACAAAATTTGGCTCATATCATAAATAATATATTCTTCCTGAAAATCTTATAAAAAACATTAAACAAAAATATAATAAAATTCTAATTAAAACTATTTGATTAATGCATAATGTAATTCTTGATTACATATTGCATAAAAACCAATTAGTGACCCAATAAGATACTACATATTATTATCAAGTAATCTCACATTAGTATAACACGTAAGACACGTATGATTCAGACTGGTTATTCGTCGGCGCGTGCGCACCAACATTGACTTTTCAATTCAAGGCCATCTGTTACTTTCTGTTATGTAACAGTATAAATCTTTCATACCGATCGATATTCGATCGATATCAGTGCATATATATATATATATATATACATATATAAATTTACATGCAATTTTGAATCAATTATTACATTAATGTCAGTGTAGTCAGTCAGTAAGCTACCACCAGAATGCTACTGAGAAGAGTCGTCAGAAACTCAACAGTTGGTCTTTTTAAATCAAATTTAACAATATTAGATGTATACATTATAACATCAACCCTGCAAATGAGTCAATCAAGTTCCACACATTACGATCAACTAAAAACTCTTGAATGTTTTAAGATTTATTTAATAATATACTTTTAATTTTAGATTTAAAACGATGAAAAGGAAGGTCTAAAATTAAGATATCTTGTGGAACTTTGTTGTATATGCATGCACTCAAGCCCATGAAGGATTTGTTAACTTTTTGAAGTCGAAATTTAAGCAATACGAGTGTGTTTTTATTTCTTTATAATAAAATAAAAATAAGATATTTACTTCATAAATATTTCTATTTACACATCATACTAACTTTGATATGTGATTTATAGAATTTATATAGTTTTATGTGCAATATTTTCATTTGCAGAACAGAACATTGCCAATACTGATTATTGGCAATGTTCTAAACTATAAAATAACAGTTCAAAAGAAGTTTCTTAGAAGATATATATATATAAAATTTTATCGTTAAATTTCATGATTATTGTTGTATCTTTTACAGCTAGGATGCGGTCCATCGTACAAACTAACTTCATAGTTAAACCGTTATTTTAAAATTCCATATTGTTTGTTATGGCAGTTAAACGCATGTAACATATTCCCTAAGGCAAAAGTGGGCTGGATAACTAGTGTACCGTATTTGTAGAATAATAAACGGTTACGGGACTCTCGGTCTCCGGAAAAGGATCGTCAGGTTCAGATCATGCAGGGCTAACGTTTCTTGAACTTTTTCAACCCGTTGCATAATAGTGCTGCACGACCCGTTACAAACGGACGAGCATAAATCTCAGTCAATTTATACGATGGCTCATCATCTAGTAATAAAGCTGTGCTTTTCTTAATAATTATTGCACTGTTTCTTATAATCATGGAAGACCTCTAACTGCACTTATAAATTGCAACTGAAATGATCTCCGTGTAGGATTTCGAACCTTTCACCTCTGGTGTACCGTTCCGTCGTTCTAACAATTGAGCTACCGCGTCAACCCAAATTTATCTAATATTTCTGTATTATAAAGAAAAGGAAAGCAGATATTATATAACCATAAAAATAAATCAATTGTTTCTGCCGAATAACGATTCTGTCACTCGAATAATATTCAATATAGCTGACTCATCAAAACATAAATATATATAGGAAAGTGAAACTAATAATTTAATTGTAGAAAGTGCGTAGAATCAATTACATCTATAGATGTATACAAACATCGAAACGGTAGTCGAAATTGACTGAATTTGAATCTTCACTGTGTTAGTTTAATGGATATCTTAGATTCAGTACAACCGGGCTGAGAATCGAGAATTACTTTTCATTTGATTGTAATTACTTCGAGATCACTTTAACTTTTACATACTTTTTATTTGTTTTAGAAAAATATCAAGAATCTTACGTCAATTGTCAATTTCTATATATAAAAGTGGACTGCAAACTCAAAAGTTACTGCACCTGTTGATCTCAAATTAACACTTGTTTTAGGGCTGTTCTATCTATAAATTTAAATCTTTTAAAAACTATTATAGATTTAGTTTTGTTGTGTTTTGTTCTGATATTTTTGAAACAGACACAATACAAGCTAAAACGAACTATTTCTCGCCATTCAACCAGAATGTGGCAAGAAAAGTAGCAGGGCAGAGCTAGTGTTATTATTAATAATAATTTTTATTGGCAGCTTTCTTTCTGTACAAAAAAAATCATTATATAAAAACTACTTCCTCCTCACCTCTTAAATCATTTACAAAGCATGGATGCGTTGAACTTTAAACAAAAAAAAATGCATTAAAATCCTCGGACACATTCTCGATTAATAATTCCGATACAATCACTTATACGGGTGTAAAAACAAACACTTCTTTCATCGTTAGATATCAGAATCGCATCAATGAACACGTTCGTATCAGGAAGATGTTATGTGAAATGAAAGAAAAATAACGATAAATAAACTAGTAGGTAGGTATAGGTAGGTATAGGTAGGTATAGGTAGTTATAGGGGGGTATAGGTAGGTATAGGTAGTTATAGGTAGGTATAGGTAGTTATAGGGGGGTATAGGTAGGTATAGGTAGTTATAGGTAGGTATAGGTAGGTAAAGTGTAACTTTTTCTATAAAGATACCAAAAGGTCGAAAAAGATATATAAAGATATATGAAATTACTTTAAATATTTTTAGTTAAAATATATTAGTTTTTTGTATAAACATATCAAAAGGTCGAAAATAATAAGTAATATTAAATTACTTTAAAAAATTCTAGTTAAAATATATTATATTTTCGTACAAATATTTGAATATATTAAGTTTCATTTTAATATTAATACCAGTAATTGGAATCTGTCGTATAAAAAATATATCTTAAAAGATATTTTAAGAAGAAGCTTTTTATGTTGATAATTGTACTGAATATTTTAAGAGTTCAGATGTCGAGAGACATATTAATACTAGATGAAAACCCGGCTTTGCTTGTATGAAGTGTAACGTAAAATACAATCTCTTACAAAATGTAATAAATAAATGTAGTTCGCTAGTGTCCAATATGGCGACTGTTATCTGTCAGCAACATTAGAATTTAACAAAATACTCGACAAACAGATTTTTTTATATATATGTTGTCGACTCGATGTCATCATTTTTAATGTTTTATTATTCAGGTAAGGTTTGAATCCTTGATGATATTATTAATATAGATTTTAAAGACTCGTATTCTGTTGATATATGTACGAATTATATATTAACAGTCGAAATTTATAAATCAGTATGCAAAAATAGAACTAGATGTGCCCACGACTTTCCTTCGTTTTTGTTTAAATTTAAGTATCCCAAGTTACTCCTTATAACATCTATCCATCAGTGAAAGTCCTGTTAAAATGGGTCCAACCTTTTTAGAAATTAGGCGAACCAAATAGACAGACAGGCAAAAAATTTTAAATATATTTTTTACATACCTTATATAGTTCTACATACATTTAGTGAAAATCTCTAAATTTGGAATTACAAACATACATTCCAATTTATATATATATATAGCTGTATCCGGCTCAAATACTATATTATTAGATTTTTTCCGTAACCTCCTTTAGGCAAGTGGCATACCACTTGGTGTATAGAAGCACGTCCTGTGAATAAAACTATCTAACCATGGCATCTTTGATGAGATAATAACGTTGTTTATGGCAATAGAAAGTATATATGTATGTTAATTGAGAGGAGAGTGCTGTTGAATTTCCCTCTCGATAAATCGCAAACATTACCTACCGGATAATGTTAATATAATAAAATTATTAATAATACACATTACATATAGGGTTCAATGACCTCAAACGTAAGTCGTACATAATTTTATAATTTTTTTTATCTTTATATTAACTTCAAATTTTGCAAAATACGTTTAAATCTAATTTAATTTCAGGGTTTATTTACTTAAGGAAAAAGCTAATCTATATATATATATATATATATATATATATAGATTAGCTTTTTCCTATATATATATATATATATATATATATAAGTGATTTACCACTCACTGACTCATCACGAAACCTTAGAAACTATCTGTACCATTAACTTAAAATTTTACATAGTTACTTCTTTTGTGACGTAGACGTCCACTAAGAACGGATTTTACGGAATCCCTATCCCAACGGAATTCAACTTTTTGCATTTCGCCAAGTTTTAAACCTGTAGGGGCTATACACTTAATGCGGTAACCAAACGGTTACGATGACAACGGTGACAATAGCAACCTAAGTTCACATCCAAATTAATAGTGTCGAAGGAGGCGGGAATCAGCTGCTAAGAATATAATAGTAATATTTTCAATGACAAATCATTAAAAATTAACACTCCTTAAAGGTCGTTCTACATAAATCGACTAGTTTTATATATATATATATATATTTATATATAATAGTAACATTTTCTATAATGAATCATTAAAAATTTTAATACACACCTCTGAAAGACATTCCACATGCGATCGTCACATTCACCGCCATTATATTCAATACTAATTTCTTTTTGAGCTATGAAAAGTTTTAAGTGAAAGTGTAAGAGTCAGTGTAGTGTCAGAATGGCTTTTTTTAATGACCCACCGTTGACCTTACAACTAACTGCTTTGTATTCATTGAAATGTTCCAACAATATAATGACGTTGACAACAATATACAGTTTTACACTAGCAGTGACCGCGACTTTGTCTGACTGGATTTTTTTATTAACATTACCTAATTTCCAAGTTCCATTAAAATCGGAACAATCGTTTAGGTGATTAGCCGGAAATTACAGATAGACAGAAAATAAAGTTTTTTATATATCTACTTTCATATTTGGTGAAAAGCTCCTAACTTGGAATCACAGACGGACACTTCAATTTTATATATATATATATATATATATATATATATATATATATATATTTTAAGTATAAGTATTTAATTTATTATAATTATATGATTTTTCTGACTAATATGACATCATTATTATATCATAATGACCTTTCTAAGATCAAGGCGATAAATAATTCGATCGCTTTTGCGTATCAATATGCAATCTTTATTACATTTTGCAATATATCCTTTGAATGGAGACACTCGCGATAGAAATTTTATGCAATAATTCATTTATATTGAATTGCATTATTGCATTGCAGCGCTGCTATCGCTTTTAATATTAAATTGTCAATTTGGTGTCACATTTTCTTGCAATACGATATATTTACGACTAGCTCTTGACAGCAATTTTGCTCTCTTTATTCAATAACTAATGTAACATCATATGAAAATTTTAATATAAATTAAAACAGAAAAAAATATTAAAATATAACTTTTTTGCAGCAAAAAGTATATATATATATATATATATATATAAAACACGTGGCATTTTGTTGCAAAAAAAACATTGTAACTTATTTAGATCTGACCTGGTTACTTACTGTACTTGGTGGAATGTATTGAGTTACTTAAGACGCCTAACACAAGAAAGCTGTCGTTTTTCCGTTAGAAACCAATATAGGGATAACATTTCCCACAAGTCTTATAAGGATTTATTAACCGCCATGAAAGTTAAGCTGTCCGAGAGGAAATATGACTTACGGATAACGTTTTGATAATAGGATATGGTACTATATTATATTACAGCAAGCTGTTCCCGTGATTTCGTTCGCTTTGATATGTGTTTTTTTTTAAAGTACCCTAAATTACTCTTTATCAATCGGTGAAAATCCTGTTAAAATCAGTGCAGCCGTTTCAGAAAGGAACAAACATAAAGACAGACAAATAATGTAAGTAAGTTATATATATGTATTTAGTTAATTTGAAACTACAAACGGACATTTCAATTTTATTTATATACATATATATGAACGCGTAACATTTGTTAATATTAGCCTCAGGCGAAAGTACTGACCCCTCATTCTGACTGATTCATTAAACGACAATCAAAAGCGAAATTAAATAATCTCCGCTATCATTTAAATAGTTTAATGTTTTTATATGAGACGCCATTTTTTAATTAATTGTATTTAATATATTAAAAAACGAATTAGAAACTGATTACCTAACAGGGTTTGCATTGATACACAAATTACATGTGAACTGTCGAAAGCAGTGCATTGTTGAGTGATTGAAATTCCAATTCCATCTATAGATAAATAGATATAGATATAGATAAATTAACAATCTATTATATAACTAGCTTTGACTGTACAAGAACATAAACTACGGTTAGATAAACTGTTTATATATTACATAAAACCTCAAAATGCGTTAACAGTTATCAATTAACTTGTAGCTATAATGTAATATCTCATACAAAATCATCATCATATAAGGTTCTTTAGGAAAATAACGGTATTGTGTATGTATCTTATGCATTGGTGATAAGGTTCAATTTCGAATTGTAATCTATTTGCTATAACTGATTATAATTAACCCGATCTAAGCTAAAGTATTAAATTTTAATGAGACTAGCGGCACTCACAGCTTCCAGGACTTGTGATTGGAATGATAAGAAATATTGAATTCTAATGATAATTTTATGTATCTTATTCGATTATGTATACATACATATATATGTACATATATATGTATATATATGTCGGCTCTCGAAATTTCATACTAACTCAAGCCTTTTAGTTTTTCGTTAATACAATTGGGGTTATCAAAATTTTGTTACACACATATATATGTATGTATGTATGTGTATATAGCAAGAAATTTTGGTAACCCCAAGTGACTTGACAAAAAACTAAGCTGCTTAAGTAAGTGGGAAATCTGGAGAGCAGAAATATATAACAGATTAAAATCTGGACATTCCTTCACGAATACACTTGGCATTATGTTCATTTTAATCTGATAACTATAAAAATATGTTTTTTCTTAATACCTCAATTTCACGTTTGCCAAAAGTAAACATTTCACTCTTCGAAAGTTAACAAATTTTTGATATAACGGTGGGGTTTTAATTTTTTTTTTTTTTTAAATATTTAGGGTAGTGTAGAATTATATAAAAAAAAATATCTAAAAAATATTTGGATGGTCAAGTAACAATTATACATTTTTTAAGTTATTTTAAAAAACATCAGACTCTTATTAATTATAATAAATATAAAAAAAATCTAAATATTAGTGTGAAGAAGTTATTTGTTATTTTTTTTTATTAATAATTTGATAACTAATTAATTATTGGTGTAAAAATAAATTTATTTAAACAATTACTCGCTTTTGAAGCGTAATATTCGTTTAAACGAAAGAGTTATTTCAAAAAGACGATTTAACAGAGTGTATCTTGAATCTTGGCGGGTGTTGAGCTGAGTCCCTCTCCTTTCTTCTTTTCTTGATAACTTTTGATTGGCTAAACATTTTTCAATCTGTTTTCGCTATAACATCCGCCTTCGACTCAGACATACATGAGAAAATTTTTAGCTAATTATCTCGTCGCATTCTGGAGACAACTGAACACAAAAAAAAGTATCCCAAATAATTGAGCTTCGCTTACGCTCGGCTCAATTATAAAATATCTAAAGTATATGAACCAGTCCATTGCGGTATTCGTTTTCAATAAATCACTGTGTCAACTAGCGGTAGTAGTTTTTTTTCCCTTTCCTTGACCAATCCATCGCGTTTTTAAAACGGGGCGATTCGATAAGCCTTAAGTTAATCACGATTATGTAGACCTACCTTTATTTTTGTTCTTTCATATCGATACCAACCATGTTATATTACACTCCGATAATACATTGAAAGGAAGAGTTTAAGGGATCACGTACGAAGAGTAAAAAAAAATGTAAGATCACTTTTCATACTATAATAATAGCATCGGTGATAAATAAGGCAATTTGTAACAACAAAAAAGTGGTTTTAAGTGAACCCTCTCACTAACAACTAAGAGTGTACCTATCTTGTAAATTTATATTACCTACCGGAGATGGTATTATTCGGTATTACGATACTTAATAGGTACGTGTATTATTATAGATAATCTTAAAGGAATATATGCAATTCAACGGATACGCTCATTACGTATACTCAATTGAGATGAATTAAATTTTCAATAAAAGACCAAGATGAAACCATTAAGAAACGCCATTAGGGGTATTTGGAGCGTGCGAACATAGTAAGGTGTCGTTCGAAAGTCATTTATAATTAAACATTTTAAAACGAACTCGGCGTAATGAATTCAAAATTGATATATCATCTGGCGTTAAATTCACATAGCACTGCTATACTGTATCCCATTCGGCGTTATATTAATACGAGTGCTATATGATGGTTGAAATAGTTTGAAAGGAAAGTTTTAGCCTACATTCATCGGGCATGTATGTATCACTTGACAAACGAACGCGACATAATGAATTTACAATTGATATATCATCTGGCGTTAAATTGACATATCACTGCTATAATGTATCCCATTCGGCGTTATATTAATACAAGTGCTATATGATGGTTAAAATAGTTTGAATGGAAAGTTTTAGCCTACATTGATCACGTATGTACTGACTGACACTCGACTGTCAATTTCACTGTAAAAATATATTTATGTCACTATGTTAAAACCCGGAATGAATTTAAAGTGTGTTCGCTAAATCGTTAACATCGTATTCACTTCACGGACAGTTTAAACAAACATTCAGACTATAAATGAATTATATATATAAAGGACTATACATACTATACAAATTAATCGAAAACTTTTGATCTTGAACTACAATACCCAATGCAGAGAATACGCCTCTTTAACAATAATTTAGTATCAGTTATCAAAACAAATTATCACCGTACAAATTTACGATACATAAAAAAAAAATAATGTTACTTTCACGCAAATTTTTATTATACTAACAAAACTTTCACAGTTTAATATAATAAAATTAAACGATTTATTTTATACCAATTAATTGTACGATAAAAAAAAAATATTAAACTGTTGACAATATAAAGAATTTTATGATATTTTTAAACTTAATAATTAATATGGAACATAAAATATATTTTTTTGTGTCAAATGGTTTTAAGTAATGCAACTTAAAATTCGTCGTACACTTAACTTAAGAACAAGTGTTCCCTAAAACAAGGTCAAGTTATAACATGATTTTAGTTATATTTTGAGAGGTGATGTGTCAATATGAATAAAGAAAGGAAAAGATAAATTACAGTTATTTTCTTTCAACAACATTCTACAAATATACAAACGACATCACTATAATTTTGATATCAAAAACAATATATAATACAATAAAATGTAATAAATTAAATTAATTAGCATTCGTTTTGATTTCAAAATATCTCGAAAAAAAGAAAGAAAAAGATAAATTACAGTTATTTTCTTTCAACAACATTCTATAAATAGATAATAATCACTGTATAATTTTGATATCAAAAACAATATATAATAAGGAAGAAAATGTAATAAATTAAGTTACTAATTAAGTATTTTTGATGTCAAAACGATGGCAATTAGCCATACTTAAAAACGGTTAATAATATGAAGTCGGTAAAAAATAAAGTTAACTCATTAAATAAGAACATTTTAATCAATTAATTATTGAATAAATAATAATCTGTAACAGTAATGGTCGAAAAATAAAGTGAAGTCATCATTTGGTCTGATAAACGGAAGCTCCATTGTTACATATAACTAACAAGGGAGGACTTCACATTGGATGATGAAAGCATCTTCATTATCCCAAATGGGATGCTGTGATTATAATGTTATTGGGCAGTAGTTGACTTAACTTTCACGTCTTTGTACTGTCAGTAAACATTTCTTTTTCAATGTTAACACACTAATTTATCATTATTGGTCATTCAGGTGGTGTATCGTTAAATTTAATTACCATATAAGTTTGAAAGGAATAAATATTTTAATAGTATATAATAAGAAATATACATTTAACAGTAAGTTACGAAGCAAAGAAATAACTTAATCGTAATATAAAAGTAAAAAAATATAATTTTTTTTATTAAAATTTTTTTTTGGTAATATATTATTAAATAACCATTTAGCAATAATAAAAATCATTATATTAATAATCAAATTTTATCTTAAAACAATTTTTTAACTCTCACTACATCTCTGACAAAAAAATGCAACAGAAAAACTATCCTAGGTTCAAATCGGATCGTTTTTTTTTTAAAAACATTCTACGGTACTGTAACTCAAGAAGTAGTACATTAACTGTTGTTGTTATTAACAAAGAACAAGATAAATTCCTTATTGTAGGGGGAGAGGGGGGGAGGGGGGGATAAGAAAAACCGCAAATCTGCTGCGACATTTAGATCGAGAGCTGATGACATCGCGAAATACACATACCATAGTGTTGTAAAGTGTAAATAACGTACCGTTAGTTGAATACAAAACTACATTTTGAACATTTACTTACATTTACACCAAGGGCCGAATCTATGGTCGTTTTACGAAACTAACCGACCGTAAAGCCGTTGAAACCCAAATTGAATACCGAAAAAAAAGTTTATAGAATTTTGATCCGTTGCTTTTTTTATTATCGAAAATTTTATCTGAAATAAAATTATTGCATTACAAAACATTGCATCAGTAATTTAAGAGGTATTAATTAAAATACAATACCAAAGTTTCGATTAAATCTCATCCGACATTAAGACGTGATGAAGTAAATCAATTTTGAGTACAAATTTAAACATCTGTGTCAGGAGGTTGCACTGGATGAGGCTTCGATCCGTTAGTCGTTCACGGCATCGTGTTTATACCAATCGAGACTTGTGAATTTTCTTATCTTATATGAGGTTACTGGGGAACCTATTGTAATTAATTTCATTATATTAATTATTTATATATTTCTTAGTATTAAAATACTAGTTACCAAAATAATTAGATTTAGTTTAGTAGTTATGTTATGTAAGATCATCGTAATCTCAGATGCTGGTGTTAATGATTATGACTGTTAACAACTGGAATAATGACTTAATCAGCGCTTTTGGGATGATAACATAAATTTAGGCATTTTTACCCATGCTTGGACCTATAAAACAATCGATTATAACAATTTTATCTAAACTAAAGTTCTAAAAAACATATTTTTTTTAACGGCGAAAAAAAATCTGTATTTCTAGTCATAAATATATCAACATATTGTTTCAGCAATGTGTCTTGTCTCTTTTATAATATCGATCACGCTGCAGTAAAAGTGAAGCAGATTATGCTCTACATAGACAGCATATTAGAAACTATACATACTTAAAATTAGTCCAGTGGAGCACACATTATGTTTGTGGAAAATCACGTAGAAAACTAAAAACGGGAATAGCGAATTTTTAATCAAATCAATCATACACCCAGGACAAGATGGCGTCCGTTAGACGTGACACGAATGTCAATTCCGTAATTGAGACAACTTGGTCACTGTAATGATACCACTTATTCACCTGGGGTCCATTAGCCAAGGCCTAATCCAATACATAAACTATTAACATAATACAGTATATTATATCAAAATTATCTATAATACCAGTAGCAAGTGGGGTTTAGTTGAATATTGAAAACATGAGAAACAAAATACGTATTTATTTATGCACCACATTCATAGAAATCTTAAAATAACACTTTGTACATAGATGACTCATTTCTTTTGAGAGATCTCTTCCAGCTACTGTTGATTATAAGAGAAAACGAAACAAAATACTAATAAAATTAGTGGGTACTTTAGAATGTCAACTATTTCTTAAATTATATTTTAAAACACTTATTGATACATATGTTACATACATTATATAAAAAATATTTATGTACGTAAAATTGACTATATTATTATATTTATTTGTTCATCTTCACGCCATATCCCTTGCAGGGAAGCCAGAGACGACTATAAATACTAGGTAATAGATATTGGAATGAATAATTTATTTATTAAGGCCCATGACCCACAGGAACCTCCAGGAACCCCTGAGCTGTTGCCAGACTAGACTATAATTGCACGAGAAATCTCTCAACCATTTGTGGTTTATGATATGGCAATACAGACGTTAATGGCGTGCTCATTTCAATTCAAATTTTAAATCAAACCGCAGCCACTTCGTAGTCAGGTGAAGATGACGTTTCTTGGCATTTCTTTTCAAATTTTATTATCAATTATAATTTGCGTTATAAAAGACATTGAAACACAAGACAGCGGTTAGTTTTATAAATAAACTAAAACAAAAATGTAAACTACATTACTTTTTACCTTTAAATAATTGCTTTTTTTATTTTATGTTTTTACCGTCATATTTAATATTATAATATTTAACGGACAATAATCATAGCAATCATTATCATAATCTGTTCTTATCCCAATTATTAGGGATCGGAATAATATGTCAATAGCTTCCACATTCTTCTATCATACGTCGTTTCAGTTGAGATCTACTTCTTGTACAAATATCTTTTAACGCATTCCATCCACATCTTCCTTGGTCACTCATTTCTACTCAACCATATCAGGAAACAAGAGATAACATATTCCATAAACAAATACCATATGAGCGCTATAATTGTGCGTAAATTTAGAACAATAAATATTTACAAAACGCGGAATGCCAACAATGCAATAACTGGTGCTTGTATCCATCAAGTATCACGTAGATGATACATAACCGTGGAATATGGCACGGCATCTATCTCAATAAACTGGAGCGATTGTTTCTAACAATAAGTGAAACGCGTGACAAAAAATATCAACCACATAATGGGTAAGCGGTTTCAAACCTTGCTATAGAATTTCGGGGCTATGATCGTGCCCGAAAAATCCCCGATTCGCTAACATTTCTAAGACATCTTTTATACCGTTTTATCGTATCGCACGCACGTTTTAATATTACGAAAAGTAATTTTAGGGTCATTTTAATGATTGAATTATGACACTGAAAATTAGTTATTAATTTTTACGAAAACTTTTGTAAAATATTTATTAGTAGCAGATTTATTTATTGTTTAAGCACATTCAAAAAATAACTTTTTAAAGCTATCATTATATAGTCAAAATCATTCTTTAAATAAATCTACAACTAGAAAATGACGTGTTAATCTAACTATCAATCTACAGAGGTATAATAGATAAGAAGATACATCTAAAAAAATATGTTACATAAATATTTATCTAATTTGAACTTGAATCGAAACCAAGTGGTTAATTTATGCAAAATATTAACTCCAAATTATATCTTATATGAAATTTCGTGAGAAAACAATCGGAAAATAACAGGATTTACAGTTAAGGTTGCGTTTATTTCCAAACAATAGTGTTGTGTTATTAACGTAATTGCATAATATGATTTCCTGATTCTCGATACCCGGTACAAAGATGGACATGATAATATATAATACCTACCTACCTACCTTATTTTATCTTACATTGTTGTTAAATTTAAAATTTCATAGCCGATAAATAATTAGAAAATATAATTTGATATTACCTATAAACATACGCATACACTCAGTCATAAATAAGGAGAGATTCGAATCTGCGACCTTTGGAATACTCTGCCGGTCGCTGTATCAACTGAGCTACTTGTCGTTCACTGCCATTATGTATTTATAGTTCTATTTACATTTATATAAAAAATAATAAAGAATATAAAGAATGAATTTGATAATATCTTTGACCACGTCTTCTTTCGTGTGGAATTTGTTTTTTTTTTAATAAAAGTAGCCTAAGTTTCTTTTTATAACATCAGCTATAAACAAATGAAAGCCTTCTTAAAATCGGTGCACCCGTTGAAGAGATTAAAATGACCAAACAGACACACAGACACAGAAATTTAAAAAAAAATGTTGAAGCATATACTTTCATATGCAATTAGTGAAAAATTTAAAATTACAAACGGACACTCCGATTCTATTTATACGTATAGATTAATGTAAATATTAAAAAGACATGACATGCGCATTAAATAAAATAACGAATACTTTCTCCGCGTAGAAGAAACCAGAGCCGGCAACCAAGGGTTACTGGCGATACCCGACGCATATAGACCGTGTCGACAAGTCGACAAAACGACGAGTCATGCTCAACTAAACCATGCAATATAAAACAGCAACCACGACCGGTAATCGGTTATAATAGACAAATATATATATATATATATTTATATATATATATATATATACATTATCGTCAAAAACAATCAATAATATTAAACTAATTTAAACCAAACAAATACAGAACACGTTATTATATATATAGTAACATATATATATATATATATATATATATATATATATATGTATACAAACAAACTGAGAGTATTTCAATAAAAAAATTTGCTACCTACTTAACAAATTCGCAAGTATTCCGTGAAATCAGGTTAATTGGTCGGACATCTATCGCTACTCTTTTTCATCTCTTCACTTCACTTCACTGTCTCTAACTACAGATGATCTAAAATGGACTATTCTGTTAAGTTTAACTCAAATAATAATGTATTTTCGTACACAATAATGATTTGGATATGAAAGAAAGTATGAACGTACTTAAACCGTAAACCTACTTAAAATTATGTTAATTATACTGTGTATTAGCTATAAATAAGATCTACAAATGCCACGAATCTAGTGTTGCTAGTCATTGCTAGTTGTTGCTAGTCATTGCTAGTCGTTGCTAGTCGTTGCTAGTCGTTGCTAAACTTAACTTCGTAGAAATTTTCATTAATAATAATACGAGTAAAATTTTATATTGTAAGCAGCGTAACTGTTAATTTGCATAAAGAAAATTTATCTAAAGATGAGAATGTTTCAATTATTACTTACTTGGTTTTATCTTCTATCTGTAATTATAATGCTTCCGATGTGGAAAATCTTCATAAATGAATCAAGAGCGCAGATCTTTTCTCACAGCACAATTCCCGGATAATAATTACTAGAGATTTACTCTTTATGGTTAGATACATATATATATATATATATATATATATATATATATATATATATATATATATATATATATATATATATATATATATATATATATATATATATATATATATATATATATATATATATATATATATATATATAATAGAAAACAGGTTATAAGAAATATCTTGAAATTAGATGAAAAATTGTAGGGAGAAATGCTTTAAGTATATACATAAAAATAAAATTGATGTGTACGTTTTTAATTCCAAATTAAATGTTTTTCACTAAATGCATATACGGTTCTTATATAAAAAATCAAGAAAATAAAAATTTTCTCTCTCTGTTTGTTCCGATTAATCTCTTAAACGGCTGGACCGATTTTAACAGGACTTTAACTGGTGGATAGCTGATGTTGTAATGAGAAAATTAGGCTACATTAATTTTAAAAACTAATCCCGTGTAAAGTCGCGGGCACAGCTTGTAAATCATAAATCATATGAATGTATAACAATAATTAGTATTGTAAAATTTATGGTTGAAACGTTGAACGTCATACATGGCATGGAAATTAGCAATTAGTACATATTTCACTTTCTTTAAACATTAAATATATGTAGCGCTCGTAATTACAATAATAACTATATTATAAATATTAATAAGATCGTTTAATAACCAATAAAATTAAATTCACAATAAATAAATACTTCAACAGATTTCACCAATTCACTTTTTTACTCACAGAAATGTATACATCAACAACGGTAAAACTTAAATTAATATGTGATTTTAAATGACTTGTACTATTACCGGATTTAAATAATACGTGATGATGAATCAAATGTGTAAATCAACAGAAACAAATGAATCGATATTTTAAATGGAATTGATAAAAGTTTCCATATAAGCTACATAGCTTACATAATGGAATATCACTCATACACCCACAAACACACACACACACTCATATAATATACATACACACATACACACACACTCTCTCTCACACACACACACACACACACATACACAAAAAAGTCAAAATCAATCTGTCGATAAAACCCGGTAGCTATTGAAATTTTAATTTAAATCACTTTAAAATATAGTATTCATTATTATATTCTGAATAATGTCTGAATCTATTCGCTAATAGCAATTTTAATCCCAGTTAATTTCGCTAGATGAGATAAAAATAAATATTCCACCGGTATAAAGACAACAATTTACGCTCGAGTTGATTTGAATTGTAATCTTTGACATTAAATTAGAACAGGTGGCCTTAAAGAAAATTGTTATACTATAACTGTTAATGCATTTCGAGTTAGTTATGATATAATTATACTAGCTGTCCCCGTGGCTTCGTTTGCGTGAATATTTTTTAATAGTAGCGCAAGTTACGCTCTTTAACATCAGCTATTCGCATGTGAAAGTCTTTTAAAAATCGGTGCAGCCGTTTTTAAGATTAGCCGGAATAAACAAACAGACAAAAAATTTTAAAATTGCTTCTTTATGCAAGTATCGTATATACTTTCATATGCATTTAGTGAAAAGCTGTTAATTCGGAATTACAAACGGACACTTAAATTTTATATATATATATATATATATATATATATATAATGATTAGATTAAATGGCGTTTCACGGATGATTTATAACATATAATATCCAATATTATTTATTGTATAAATGTAAAATATATCTGCAATTGCAAGAAAGCGCAGTCGTTCCATTGACCTACAACGCCAGCCTACATACATACAAAATTACCCCGTGACTTCTGCTCGTTTGTGTGACCTTTTCTTATATGCGACCTCAGTGCATTTTGATATCGATACATACAGAAATGAGTGAAAGAAAATATATGTACTTAATTAAAATATAGGTTTAATAGGAGTAGAATTAAAACTTCAAGACAGTCAAAATAATTAACACTTGTGGGGATGACCCACAAATGTTAAGGTTGTTAATATTGGGGTTACTTACATGGTATTAGGGTTAATCTGTTGGGTTAAGGGTTAGAATATCTATGAGATTAATCTAAATGTCATGGGATTTACTGAAACAATGTACATTGTAATATTATGTACGTTGGATGTGGCTTTGGTTAGCCATATTTAATGTGTGTGAAGTACCAATTAGTATAAGTTCTAACATAATCAATAGTAATTTTAAACTAATTGCCTTTATTAGTTATTTTTACATGCAAATTAACAGCAAACTTTATCACAGTAAATTATCGTGGAAACAGAATATACATATAGTTATCAATGCAAGAGTTTGATTTCTATTATTAGTTTCAGAAACTAAGATATTTCGTTATGAAAAAATGTAGCGATTATATATAACCTTATAGTTAATATAGTAACTAGGTAAATTTGTTGTCTCAGTTAAATAATGTTGAGTGTGGAATTAAGTGAAACTGTTGTTAGGAAATAAAGAAACCGATTAAACTGACGTTAGACTGACATTAGGAGTTAAGAAATTGAAGAAAAAGTTATAATCTTCGAATTTATAGAATAATTTTTGTACAAAACTTGTTCGTGATTTAGGAAACAGCAAAAATAGTTATTTTTTTTTATTTATTAGAAATATAAGTAATAATATCAATGAACTATTTACTTTTTTATTTACTTTACTTTAAAATGAACATGAGTAATATAATTAGATTATGAGAATTACATTCATCTTACAACAGATGAAGATAATAAAAATTGAAGCAGCAGCACTTAACAGCCAAAATTGTTGTTGACTCATATGCAGGGTTGATATTATAATATATATCAAACATTGTTAAATTTTATTTAAAAATAGCAACTGTTGAGTTTCTGACCGACTCTTAGCAGAGCAGCATTCCGATGGTAGCTTACTTGGAATGACTACACTGACCTTAATGTAACAATTGATTCAAAAGTGCGTGTAAATGCCTACTTTAATAAAGGTATTTAGAATTTGAAAAACTAATAGGAAAACATTCTAACATTGCTAAATATATTATAACTCAATTTGCTGTTATTTTCTACAATATATGAAGATGTTAACAAATACGTCGATGCATACGATCTCGATAGACCGTCATTACAGCAATGATTTGCTGTGATTCTAAGTGATCATGACGAGACTGATAGCGTCTGCTCATGAGATTATAAACTACGTTATTACTTGGTTATTATGTGTTACTAATTTATGATAAACAACTAAGTCTATGATTGTATCATCCTTGATCCTTATCATATACTTATCCTATTTTGGTTTCTTTTCACGCTTCTATTCATCTCAGTGGAGATTTGCGTCTTTGTCATGTAATTTTTCACATGCTTCATTTATATCTCTTACAGTCTCTTTTCTTTTTAACTTTAATTGAAATCATATTATCCTTATTCCATCTCCATCTTTATCCCTTCTTTTGCATTCTTTCCACGCTTCTATTCTATCTCAGTGGAGATTTCCGTCTGTTTGTTGTTGCGCTCCATTCAAATCTCTTTTCTTTACAACCTTTACAATAATCATTAATTTAAAAATGCTTTAACATTTTCTATTACTTCATCAACAGTTTGTAATATTCATTTGTCTGTCTGTGGTAATTGTAGACAACGTTCGCTATAAATCAGAGGTTTCAAGTAATACTTTGTGCATACCTTGTCAATTGCACTAACAATTCTAGAATACCTTCAGTATTTTGATTGGTTGGTAATACGAATACAAAATTATGGGTTAAATTGTATAAATGCGTACACGCTAACCACGTTTCGTTACTTATTGTAACAATGTAAAAAGTATAAATTTTATTTCGCCCTTTCTCTGTTGGCTTTCTATTTTATTTTGCAGTGTATTTAAATTTTTATTTCTTGTAGTATTTGTTTACGTGATTGTAATTTGTGTTAAATCTTTTCCTAACAAATCATTGTTATTAATGAATCTTGAACATTTTTTAGTATTCTCAGATATCATTTACTATTTGTCACAAACTAATGTTTGAGTTTCTATTAGTTTTTTAGTCTCAACTTACGCTCCAACAAAGTAATGAGCTCGCAATAGATTCTCGAATTTCGATCTCACACAATTAATATTCCTAAATTGATAAAACTCTGAGCAAGTGGGTCGAATTCAACATAATTGTGGGAAAAACACTTATTGTGGTAAATTTTACTGAACACACGTCCGCGGCACGTGATATTATTTTCGTGTTTGATAGAAAGCTTACTCCCTTCCGAGGCTTCAATTATAAAAACATGAGCTTAGATGTAAAAGTGTTTGGTGTTTTTTTGGACCCTATGATTATAATGGAAATGGTGTCAGCTCAATTTAATAGAATGCATATTATAGTAAATTAACTATTCACGTCAGCCGGTTTTGCTTCGAAAATATTATATTAATTGTATCAAGTGAAGGTAATTGTTGTTCGAATTCAATTCTTTTTTTTTATCTAGAAACTTTCTTATGGTAACAACAATGTACCTTTTCAACCACGGTTGTTATCTTCACCGCTGTCTCTATAAAGTTATATAAGATACCATCACCAGGTAAAGTTAATTAAATCACAGACAGATCAATGCGATAGCACTGTGGGGCATAACTTATTAGAAATGAAGTTACTCGTATAATGTTTGGATGTTTGTTGAATATTGATTTTGTTATGTTAGAGTTTCCAAATTGATCTAAATACTATTGAATAATAATGTATGGGAAGATATAAATATATCTTATTCTCTCCCGCTTCGCTGGGCACACTAATAATTTGGATGTGAACTTAGGTTGCTATGGTAACCTTTGCATATTATCCGTTGTCATCGTAACCATTGCTATAGTTACTCTTACCCCCGCGTTAAGTGTATAGCTCCTACAGGTTTAAAACTTTTCGAAATGCAAAAAATTAAAATCCGTTGGGATAGGAATTCGGTAAAATCCGTTCTTAGTGGACGTCTACTTCACAAAAGAAGTAACTATGTAAAATTTTAAGTTAATCGGACATATATTTTCGGAGATTTCGTGATGAGTCAGTGAGTACCTAATAAATCTCTTATACATATAGAAGATTGTAAGTATGAAAAATAATCTTTATATAAGACTTCACAAACCAGTTTTCTTTCCGTTGTATTAAGCTGTCTAACTAGAAAAATAGCATACTATTTATGGACACGCACTTAGTTGCCATCGATCTTAAATTAATTGAGCTGGCGTAAAAAATAATACATGCTTTAGAAAGAATTTATCTTCTCTTCAACAAAGAGAAAAAAAAACACGACTTACACAAGACGGACAAAAGAACATTGTATATATAAATAAAACTTGTGTTACTGGATGGGATGGGATGAAAAAAATTTGTTTGTTATGCAATGTTGTAGTTCAATTTCATGGGTATTTTGATGGTAAAATTGGTATTAAATCACTTATATACATACAATATTGTAAAATCAAATATCTATTGGCTTCACCTGATCGTATTACGTTATTAAGTTGTTACTGTAATATATGCGTCAGTTTGTAACGAGCTGTCGACATAATATATAGTATTAAAAATATACATATAAATAAAATTGTTGTGTCTGTCTGTAATTCCAAATTAACAGCTTTTCATTGACGACAAATGAAATTATATACTTAGATTTAAAAAAAAATATCTCTCTCTCTCTCTCTGTCTGTTTGATCCGACTAATCTCACTGGAGTTTCACTGGCCGATGTAAAGAGTGACTGAGGCTGCATTTAATAAAAATAAAAATCCGCGCGGATGAAGTCGCCTGCACTGAGCTAGTTAATAATAAGATAGGAAAGTGTTAGTAATTTAGTTTGTAAAAAGGGACAAATAGATAATGTCCATATAAAATTCCTAGAAACATCCGAGTAAATAACAGAGTTATTATAATGAATGGGACAGAGTTTCTCATGGTTACATAATGGCTGCCGTTGATTGCGCGTCTATCAATTTTGTTAAAAATAAACATTTCTTTTGCAATTCCGGAAGAATACGGCGTGTTATTTCAACAGGCATTAACCGGTAATCATTGAAACCGCAATTTCCTAGACTCGGAAAACACATTGCACGATCTCACTTGGCGTTTTGGAAGCTAAAAAATATTCTGAAATATAAATTTCTAACAATTTTACCAAATTTAGGTCCAAATTATCTTCGTTTTTTTTATACTTGCAAAAGTACACAACCTTTACAAATGATTTTTTTATTTGCAGAAATACACAACCTTTACAAATTACCTTTCCTATTTTTTAATTTAATTTACACAAGTGTACAATCATTAAAATGATGTTTCTTAATTTGCAGAAGTACGCAACCTTTACAAACCATTTATTTACCTTTACAAATTATCTTTCTTATTTGCCAAAGTACAAAATACATTTTCATACAGCAATAAACATTTCATACGTCTGTAACACTCCATTGACTTGGTTGTATATAATGGCATAGACCCTATACTTACAAAGAAATAACTTAAAAGTTAAAGGGGGGGTGTAAAAAGCTTCGATCCTTTGCAAGCGATTAGAAGGTTACTTGAGGGTACACTCTTTGTTAAGTTTTATACACACAACTTTTCTTTTGTACCTTCATTGCTAGAGGTCAATGAACTGTCTGAGATAATTTCTGTTTTATTGGAAACTAGTTTCGCCAGCGACTTCGTTCGATTTGTATTTGTTTTTTAAATAGTAGTCTAGTTCCTCCTTATAAGGTATATCTGACAGCGAAAGTCCTTTTAAAATCGGTTCAGCCGTATCACAGATGAGACGTACAAAACAGACAGGCAAATAACAATTTTATACATATATTTATATACTATATGCATTTCAAAAGCTGTCAATATAGAATTACAAACGGACATTTCAATTTTATTTATATGTATGTATCAAGTCTCCTTCCAATTAGTTACTGGAAACAGTACGAAATATATTAAGTTTAATTTAACTTCTGCCTATAATAGTCACATTTCAAATTGTAAATTCATGTTAGATCTTAAAACCAATTACGGTATAAATCAGCATGCAAATGCACAATTACTAAGTGAGTTATAACATCTATGCAGAATTAATATTTAACTTCGTACATAAATAAATTTTATACAACCCTTATATAATAAATCCATATGGGACTCGAACCTCCGACCTCTTTGTAACGAGACGATAAATTCTATATTTATTTTACATGAAAATGAATTGTGTTTTATGTATTTAAAACTATAATGGACTCTCACTCACTTGATAACACCCCAAGAGATATATTAAACTAGCTTATTCTCTCCCGCTTCGCTGGGCACGCTATTAATTTGGATGTGAACTTAGGTTGCTATGGTAACCGTTGTCATATTATCCATTGTCATCGTAACCGTTGCTATGGTAACTCTTACCGTAGCGTTAAGTGTAAAGATCCTACAGGTTTAAAACTTGTCAAAACGCAAAAAGTTAAAATCCGTTGGGATAGGAATTCCGTAAAATCCGTTCTTAATGGACGTCTTCGTCACAAACGAAGTATGTAAAATTTTAAGTTAATCGGACAGATAGTTTCGGAGGTTTCGTGATGAGTCAGTGAGTATATATATATATATAGATAACAGGTCTGTACTGTTACCTCTTATTAATAATTAAAATCTATTATGTAACATATGCAAGGTTATGAGTTAACAATGTGGTATACACGGAAATGAGCTATTTGAATACAAATTGTCGTTACGATAGTTATTTGCATTAACTTCCTATGAGAATGTTATATAACAAGAATAAAGAAAAATGATCGAGTTGCAATTTAAAGTGTGCGTGTGTGTGTGTGTGTGTGTGTGTGTGTTGTGTGTGTGTGTGTGTGTGTGCGTGTGTGTGTGTGTATTTACCTTCATTTCGTGCAGATTAAATGAATTAGAAATGTTTGCAATTTACGCAATCCC
Organism: Melinaea marsaeus rileyi; assembly: GCA_918358865.1. Taxonomy (NCBI): domain Eukaryota; kingdom Metazoa; phylum Arthropoda; class Insecta; order Lepidoptera; family Nymphalidae; genus Melinaea; species Melinaea marsaeus. The sequence continues at coordinate 6,168,605 of OU911093.1, read as the reverse complement.
GATAAGAAATGTAACTGTAACAGATAATAACGAGAATATAAGTTCCGTTGAAATATAATAGAGTTCCTTTATTAATGGTTTATATCGCCAGCAATCGCAATATTCTTTTAGTTGAACACAAATTGCAATAATTGTTTGAGCTAAAATGATCCTTATTCTTTAACACATAACTTCTAATATCGTGTGTTTGGTTATTAAACCTAAACTTTTCTGGATAGGCTGTACGTGACGGGCATCGGCTCAGTGATTTACTGTAGTAACGCTTAACTTGATACGCACGTTATATAGTTTAGATACTTTTCTATCTAGATTCTAGTTTTAGATACAATAATATTTGTATTGTGATTAATGTATATCATTATAATATCATAGACTTCGATATCTGATGGAGAATAAATGTTATTTATTGATATTAAACGTAATGAAACGATCGCTGTACCTTGAACCGTAAGTTAAAGCGATAAATAACTCAAAAATGATAGCGAAAATTACCTTAATCGCATTTCCAAAGTAGAAAACTTTAAGAAAATACTTTCTAACAATCACTTGGTAGAGAAACATTGTGCTTTCTATCTTGAAACATCGGAATGCATAACAATACAGAATATCCAAAGAATAGTTTCATTCAAACAATTTACATGAAGAGCGGGTACGCAAGTAAAGTATGAGAACAAAGTATGTCTTTATGGTTATAAATATATGTATGTAATAGATTGCACCAGAGAATTTAACACTAAACCTACCAGTACCGGTCAAATTGACCGTTCTTAAAATTTTGTAAAACTTACACATTTTCAAACGTTATAATATCGTTATCAAACTACATGACAATTCTTAGAATATGCATATAATATTTTCTACACTCTTTACTTTTAATTATTTCCATTATTATCTGCGTTATATAATAAAATAACTTTTAATTACCGGTCAATTTGACCGCGTGCGGTAGGAACAGGTGTACAAGAATTGTACACGAATTGGCAAAAATTGCATTATATTTGCAACAAACGCGAGTCGAGCTTAGTGCATATGTCACCATCTTCTAGACATTTTACAGTTACAATAAAATAAGTGAACACACAAACAATACAACGAAATAAAAACTTATTGTGTTAGATGGTTTGTGTTAAGCGATGATAGATGTTACCAATTAAAACGGTATTCAGTTAACGGCTCCCTGATTAATAAACTGCAAACGGTTTGAGATGAACTGTATTAACAGAATCAATGGGATAATTTAAACAATAAGAAATATTTAACACTAAACCTACCAGTACCGGTCAAAATGACCGTTCTTAAACTTTTGTAAAACTTACACATTTTTAAACGTCATAATATCGTTATCAAACTACATGACAATTCTTAGAATATGCATATAATATTTTCTACACTCTTTACTTTTAGTTATTTCCATTATTACCTGCGTTATATAATAAAATAACTTTTAATTACCGGTCAACTTGACCGCGTGCGGTAGGAACAGGTATACAAGAATTGTTCGGCTCAAACGTACATGAGAAAATTTTTAGCTAATTATATCGTCGCATTCTGGAGACAACTAAACACAAAAAAAGGTCTCCTAAACGGTTAAGAGCTTTGCTTACGCTCAGCTCAATTAATTAAAACTCAATTAAAATATCCTAAAAAAGGTAAAACAATTTAAATCTATCTATAGATGTATTTACGTATCGCTGCAATCTAATTAGATACTACGGATTCACTATTCATTACGTGAGGTATTCTAACTTTATAATCCTAGTAAAGGTCCTTGCTCCGTGACTCGTTTCTTATCGGAGCATCGTTTTCTGCACAGCACGTGCTCTCGCAAAGATGTTAGCCGATTTAATTGATATGTATGTTGCAGTGCAGTCCAAAGCCAGTTAGACGATGCCAAAATAGAATACCTAATTCTTATAGAAATTTACTAGGGGCGCCAACAGCCCCTCAATTTGAACTCGCTGCGCTCGCCAAATCTCGGGTGCCGTTTGCATATTGAGCGAAGCGAGCCTATTTTTTTTTATAACCATCACCTAATTAATGTGTGTCTTTTTGATTGCAAAATTTCATAATTTTCCGTCAAGTAGTTTTGGAGTCTATTCGTGACAAAGAATATGAAAAAGTCTCCAGTAGAACGCTCCGCTCGCTTCGCTCACTTCGCTCAAAATACACTAACGAGAGCATCAAAGTTTACATTCGTCATAGTATCAGAAAATTGTCAATTCATTACCAGAAGGTATGAAGTTAAATATGTTACAAAAGTTCTAAAGTCATTAAATTAGTATACATATATATATATATATATATATATATATATAAAGAAAGTATAGAAGATAATTATATATATTATATGATGTTTAAATATTTAAATGTTATATTTATCGTATGGAAGTAGCTTGTATACTATTAGTATGATATCAATACTATAGTTTATTCTAATAATACTTGTTAACTAGAGTTGTTTGTAAGCTAAACTGTAGTTTGACGGAGTTTAGTATTATTTTGATTAAAATAGAGTAACTCGATTTTTTTTAAACTGTGATTAAATTTAATCTTTTGTTTAATCTCAATATTTATCACAGTATATTTATATATATATATAAGATTAAATTTACAATTATATACAAAAGATTAAATTTATATACAAAATAATACTAAACTCCAGCAAACTACAGTTTAGCTTACAAACAACTCTAGTTAATAAGTATTATTATGTATTATATGTATCGTCAACAAAGTATTAAAATTACGAGGAGGAGTTGGCTTAGATAAAGGGTTGGTTATCTAAGCCAACTCTTGCAAGCTGAATTTACTATAGCTGTCTTGTGTTTACTACGAGAACCAATACATAAATTTGTCAATAATTTTATGTACACATTATATATAAATGTAATGGATTATTTATTCAAGCAATTATTACATTCAATTATTTGTAGTCATTAAGATTTAAGGTGCAATGTAAATTTTAGAGCCAAAAAACAAATGAAAATTACTTAAAAGTTCCCAACCGGGTCACACTAAATATAGAAAATGTTAACTTAACTTAAATTTTAACTCGTTTTTTTAAAGCAATAGAAGATAACTTAAAACAAGAATACTTAAAAGTACATCACTTATTTTTCAAACCTCATTTGTTTACCCTCAGTCTCACAAATCCAGAGACGACAGAAACACGAGGCGGTAGTTCAGGGCGTTTCGAATTACTTGTTAAAGCTATTGAATTTCTAAATCACGATTCAGTACACTGCCTTAATAAATCTCGAATCATTGACGGTGGTAATTACGTAGCGATATCGAGTGCACAGGGTCAACAAACAAACGGAATTCTATGCTAATTATGTTAAAAATAGTGAAAAGTGAAAATTATTTTTCATGCTCCATTTCAAATGAATCACAAAATTTTGCGATTCATTTCATTAAATTTATTTCAATTGAAAATAATACTTGAAACGTTTTTTTTATTGAGAAAAATGTGCTCAATAATGCTGGATTTAAGCTTAACAAGCACTCCGTGGGATGAGTGTTCATAAATGTCAAGTGTGCTTGCTTTAGACGTCGTCGTTGCGAACGAGTGGGCAGAGATAACGTTCTGAATGCAAAACTTCACGACAACACAACCACAATGGGAGGCTTGGTGAAGAATTTACATGGTGGTATTCGTCTGAGAAATTGGATTTTAATTTATTATTTCTTATTAATAATAAGACTTCAAGTTGTGATAGCTTTATTATTTTACTACCACGAGTTAGTTAGTGCGGAATATATATAAAATATAAGTAGCATAAGTTACTCCTTATAACATCAGCTATCCGCCAGTGAAAGTTCATTTAAAATCGGTCCATCATTTCAGAGATTAGTCCGACAAAACAGACAAATTTTGAAAATTGTTTATTTAAGTAAGTATCTTATTGAGCGAAGCGAACGAAGTGAGCGGAGCGTTTTACTGGAGACTTTTTGCATTCTTTGTCACGAATTGGCTCAAAAACTACTTGACAGAAAATTATGAAACTTTGCAATCAAAAAGACACATATTAGGTGAAGGTTTTTAAAAAAGTTTGTTGAAAATTTTTTTAGTATCATTTCAAAAAACTGATATCCCATTGAAGTCAATGGGAAACGATGAGTCGATACACTGGGCTCGCTTCGCTCAATATGCAAACGGAACCCGAGATTTCGCGAGCGCAGCGAGTTGAAATTGAGGGTTTGTTGGCGCCCCTAGTATATCATATGCATTTAGTGAAATGCTCTTAATATGAAATTACAGAGAGACATTTTAATTTTATTTATTGAGCGAAGCGAACGAAGTGAGAGGAGCGTTTTACTGGAAACTTTTTACATTCTTTGTCACGAATTGGCTCGAAAACTACTTGACGGAAAATTATGAAACTTTGTAATCAAAAAGACACACATTAGACGACGGTTTAAAAAAAAATTTGAAAAATGTCCTCAAATTTTTTTTTTTTTTATATTATGTAAAAACACTGATATCCCATTGAAGTCAATGGGAAACGATGAGTCAATAGACTGGGCTCGCTTCGCTCAATATGCAAACGGCATCTGAGATTTCGTGAGCGCAGCGAGTCGAAATTGAGGGTTTGTTGGCGCCCCTAGTATATATTGTTTATACTCTTTATTACAGAATAATTGTATTTATAAGGGATAAAATTTTATTTAAATAGGCTAAGTGTTATGTGTCATGACATAATTACATGGAATAAAAGGTTCACTTTCAGTGCGAATAAAATAACAAAGAAAGTAAAGATAACCTTACCTTCTAATAAACTATTAATTAACACTTGATTTTTAATACAGTTATAATAATAAGTAAAAGAAAACTATCGTCCGTCTCACGATTGTAAAATTAATTATCGAATTTAATAACAGAGTGAAGAGAGTCGCACGGAAGCACATTGAAACTGATGATCATTTGGGTGGAGTTTGGTGTTAAAATAATCTATATATATATATATATATATATATATATATATATATATATATACGTATAAGTGGTAAACACCACTCACTGACTCCTCACGAAATCTCCGAAACTATCGGTCCGATTAACTTAAAATTTTACATAGTTACTTCTTTTGTGACGTAGACGTCCACTAAGAACGGATTTTACGGAATTTCTATTCCATGGGATTTCAACTTTTTGCATTTCGCCAAATTTTAAACCTGTGGGAGCTATACACTTAACGCGGAGGTAAGTTGCTACAGCGACGGTTACGATGACAACGGATAATATGACAAATGTTACCATAGCAACCTAAGTCCACATCTAAATTAATAGTGTGCCGAGCGAAGCGGGAGGGAATATGCTAGTTTATATATATATATCTAATTATTAAATTGAATTTAACTCCATTGCTTATGGTCACATGACTGTCTTCAACCATAGCGGTATATCCGATATTATGCAAATAGTTTTCAATAAAACGATTTTATAGACATTTTCCAAGACTACATCTCATGTATCGGCTATTAGTGGTCTCCTTACTTCGAAGAACTCGTGACCAGATAAGGGTTTTCGTCTTCGAATGAATACTTTAAACTACAATTTCGTATACTTTATATATGAATAGTATTTTGTGATCAAATCCTTAACTGGCTCCATATATAATTATTTATATACAAAAATACTTCTATATACTTATTCTAGAGTGTCAAATTTCTCTTTGTTTAGCGTTAATACATAATTAATCTTCCCAAAATCCAACCACAGTCTACGTAAATTAAATTCAAACGCGCTGCAGTTATTCCGATGTACAATTAAGATACACAATGCCAGTTAAATTCCGCAGTTTAATTAGTTTTGTGCTGGTATTGAACTAAACTAGATTTCGGAATTGACATTAAACCGGAATTACTTTGTAATATGGTTCAAAATTTACAAAGTTATAATATATGCTAAGTATTTTCGTACCAAAGACTTTAGTTCTTGAATTAGTTCCACAGTATTCCCCTCGGTATTACATATAGATTTCTTGGAACCAGTTCTAGTAACGAGTTTCTGCTGAGGACGGCGAGTGCCTTCATGAATAATAACCGTGTCTTCCGGACTATATTCAGTGTATACTTTTTGCGAGTGATAAGTGGTTAGCTGAATATGAATGGTTGTTGAGATTAAAGTGAAAGTAATGAAGCATACCACTTGTTTTTATTAAGTAATGTACGAAAAAAAAAGACATTTGTGGCTAAAATATTATGCGGTATTTCTGTATACTTCGATTTGACAAAAGAAGGGTTATATAAGTTGTATTTTCTTCATTAAAGAATGAAGAGATAGCAAATCTCTTGATTTTCTTACGTAATGAACGCAGAAAGACAAAGAATTATATCATTACTACAAGTGGGATATTTTTTATATACTTTGAGTTGAGAAAAGTAGTGTTATATAAGTTGTATTATCCGTAATCCTGGTTATATATTATATGGAGCATAAAATATTTATAGACTTGGAAGCAGTCCGGAACGGATATATCATGTTATTGAATTACCGGACCGCTAGTCTTGGAAACCTGTTGCAGTATTTGATAACTGTAAGATAGGAATATATTAATAAATATAAGGACACCCTGTGGTATTATCTTAAAAGATTTATTACAGTACGAGAAAGTTTTGCCATGTAGCAGTAGTTTCCTGTAGACTAAGATCACTAAGAAAATCGACAACTATTTATAATAATAATATGCCAGAAGAACCATATGTTATATATTATTATAATAAATGGTTTATCTCATTAGATCATCTAATGATGTATCTCTCGATTCCTTCTCAGCATCACTAATTGCTGTCATGTTATCTAATTAGTTGAACGTCTGTTCGTCTCTCGGATTTGTAAGTGATGGAATTGATGGACATAGCTTGGTACTGAGGGTTGCATTTGTGTGTGTGTGTGTGTGTGTGTGTGTGAGTGTTGTATCCATGTAATATATTATTATATTTATTCTGTTTGACTGTACATGTAAATATTTTATCAAACATGCAATCTTTGACATTCACGCACAGAGATGGATACTATTTTATATAATATTAATTTATTCGATACCACAAGCCTAAAATTAGTTACAAGTAATATAAAAATAATATTAGTCCGATCGCACACTAAAAGTAGAGTTCTTTAAAATTAGCTTTCGATACTGAATATAAAAGATCACTCTCTAGATAGATACATGTTATCTGACGTCCGCAAACTTGCAAGTAACAGCCAATTAACTCGATCAAAACAATCTCTTATCTCATCTTGATAACGAGCTTAATAGTGCAATAAATAATACTATAATATCCTACTAACAATATTAATGTATGTTTCTTACTCTTTCACTTGAACATTACTGAATAGATTTTGAGAAAACTTTATCAGAATATAGGCTAGAATATTGCGATATCACTCAATGTTTTATATGAGACGAGCGAAGCAGCGGGAGGAGGCTTGTTTGCTGTTGTTGTATATATAAGAGTTAGCATCGGAAGTTATTACGTTTCATTGCCCTGAACCTACGTTGAGGTAGGTCGGGATCGGAACGCAGACATCTTACAATGTATAATCATATTTCATATCGGTTGTCATAATAATGTTATGGTTATAATTTGTTATATGTTATTAAAGATATATATATATATATATATATATATATATATATATATATATATATATATTACACTCTCAAGAAATATTTGATTTAGAAGCTCATATTAATTGAAATAAAAGTATTTTTTTTAACATTCTCAGATAAATATCTCGTTTTACGAATTTGTATATAAAGTATCATAAAAATAAAATTTTTATAAAGGTTCAATGAACTCTAACATCAAGATATACTGCAGGTACCACGATGGTAAGATGGTAAGATCGAGACGATCACGTCTAGATCGCGAACTTAAGATTAACATATCTTTACATCTGACTTCGGCTGTTCCGACCTTGGTTACGGGTAACGGGATAACAAGGTGGGACGGTCGAATCGATTAAGTTTAGATCAGGAACAAAAACATGTAATTGAAGCGATACGGATAAAGAACCAAGTAAAAGGTGAACCAGTAAATTGTAGGAACGAAAATAACCGCCTAAGAACGTTCAACTCGGACGTGACGTCCGGAGGTTTATGTAATACTAAAATACACAGACACTGGGAGTGTATCCTTGGTTATCTTTTACACACACGGTACACGAATAAAAGATATATTAAGATAAGTCTATATTAAAATTTAGATCAATTATTTAGTTTAACACTAAACCTACCAAGTCAAATTGACCGTTCTTAAACTTTTGTAAAACTTACACATTTTAAAAGGTTATAATATCGTTATCAAACTACGTGACAATTCTTACAATATGCATATAATATTTTCTTCACTCTTTACTTTTAGTTGTTTCCATTATTAAATGCGTTATATTATAAAATAACTTTTAATTACCGGTCAATTTGACGGCGTGCGGTAGAAACAGGTATACAAGAATTGTCGGTAGGTTTAGTGTTAAGATAAGATAAGTCTATATTAAAGTTAAGATAAATTATTTAGTTTAAATCCTATAAATCGGCTTTCGAGTTTGCATTAAACCGATTTTAGATGACGAACATTTACATATTATATGTCAAATATGTTATATAGAGGCTTCAAATAACAGAATACATTTATCAATTAAATTAATTGGATATTTGTTATAAAATATCAAACTCCGAAATTAATGACTTGTATCATAATTAAATTAATTGAAACGATCAAAATAAATATATAATGTTTGAAATAAACCACATTATCAATATAACAAATCGTATAAAGTTATTTATCATTTTAATTGACGTTATATTTCGTAAAGCACGAGTTTGTAACAAATAATTGATAACAATAAAACATAATTGTCCAGTGGATTGATATCAATTGTCAATTCACGGGTCAATAGATCGATGTTCCGATTGAATTGATATAGAAATATAAATTGCACAGCAGGTAATTTGTAACAATGAAAGCTAAATATATAACAAGAATAACGGTGTTATGAAATTTTTATCTTTAAAGATATCATTGTATTGAGAAAATAATATATGGAAAAAAGATAAAAGATAAACTTTTACGTCCTTGGTTCAAATATCTTAAATTATTAAGAATTGTATTTTTTTAACTAGCTTTGCCCGCGACTTAGTTCGGAAAATGTTTTTTAAAATAAAAGTTTCCTAAGTTACTCTTTATAACATTACCTATCCGCCAACGAAAGTTCTGTTAAAATCCGTCCAGCCCTTACCTTATTAGCCGAACAAAACAGACAGACAGACTGAATAACGTTTTATATGCATTTAGTAAGCTCTTCATTTGAAATCACAGACGGACATCAATTTATATATAGACAATAAATTTATAAACTTTATGTATGGCAAAAAAGTATATAGTTTAATAGGTATAAAAAACAAAACAGACAAACGAACTTACATCACTGTCTATTGTTTAAATAATTAATGACCGAATGAATTAACTATACATAGTATAATAGTAATACTAAAGTCATTTCAAAGGAGGTATATTAATAATGTCTTTGGTTCCAGACGGTCCCGCTGCCTGCGGGGTCAACAAATGTACTGGCCAAGCCCACAAAGTACCACTACTATCCACACAACCAACACATATATCTACTACCTGAATGTGCTATTCAACAGGTAATACAATTTTATATATATATATATATATATATATATATAATATAAGATATTAACACATACACATATTAACGCTTAAATTCTCCCGAACGTTTTCTGGATGATTGGTGTTGAGATAGCTATCAAGTTGTGATTGGCTGTCCGTCACAATGAGATGAGATGAGATGAGATGAGAAAAGGTGAGACGGATATGACAGGAAATTAGTTTACAACATTAATTAACCATCTAGAAAACGGGCATAAATATATGAATTTGTTATAATGTTGTATTCTTTCTTGTAGTTGTTTTTATGTTATTGAATTACGAATATTCCAACAATCTCAATATTCACACACACAGACACATGTACGCACACACACACACATATATATATATATATATATGTTTATTTTGTAACATTTTCAGGTATGCAACGCTGTATACGTTCGCTTGAATTACACCCAGCCATTATGCGCCTGCCCATCGCGATACAGGGACCCCTGCTCAGCCAGTCTGAACGCCGACGACCTGCATACCACTCGACTCACAACGGATTCCAAAAAGAAGGTAAATTACAAACCGATATGGTATTAAAGCCTTAATAGGTCCAACTAACAACTAATGAGGCTCATTTAAGACTCGATAATTGAACTAACAGTTGCTTAATTGCTTAACACTAAACCTACCGACAATTCTTGTACACCAGTTCCTACTGTACGCCGTCAAATTGACCGGTAATTAAAAGTTATTTTATTATATAACGCAGGTAGTAATGGAAATAACTAAAAGTAAAGAGTGTAGAAAATAATATATGCATATTCTTAGAATTATCATGTAGTTTGATAAAAATATTATAACGTTTAAAAATGTGTAAGTTTTACAAAATTTTAAGAACGGTCAATTTGACCGGTACTTGGTAGGTTTAGTGTTAAATACGTTGATTAGTGATGAATTTAAATTATATCATTTAACAGTACGCAAAGAAAGCTGTTACGTTGGTGAAGACTTGCGAGGCTGTCTCCGAGATGCGTGAGTGCAGAGCACCTAGAGACTGGTCGTTACTGGCTTTACAGAATATACGAACAGGAAAATCACACTACTTAGTTATATGCAGATGTCCAGAAACACACATTCTTGGTAAGTTGATAAGATAGTAAAAAAATACATTTAAAAAGATAAAGCGTTCGAAAGATATATTAGTCCTGTATAAAGATAAGATAAAAGATTGTATTTATCTTTCAGAGGGACCAATGTCTCACGATCAACCGACATACGCGTCTGTACCGGGTATAAGGGTTTACGGGATGATGTGCGAACGACCCTCCACGTCTTATCACTCAAGTGAGTCTTGCTATCTTTTTGATACATACCCCACTTTAATACCGGGTACCTATTTTATGACCGGGCGGTGATTTATAAAGGTATTACGAGAGCTAAAAGATTTAATACCATATTGCAAGGCGAAAGCTATCTATAAGGAATGTCGTAAAGGAGATTTAGTTCACATACAATGATGTTTTATGGTTTCGTTTGTTATTAATTGTTATTACAATATTGAATTTTATCTTGCTATATTGAATTGCTGACTATAGGACATGTAACATTCAGGGTTGTCTATTTTAATTTTATTTATATTTTAAAAGTTAAATTGGAATTTATAATTTTTTATTTAATCTTTTGCGAGATAATGTCTTATTTTTCATATTAAAGATTAGATAATTATACATACATACATACATAAATACATACATACATGCAGGCATACACACACACACACACACACACATACATACAACCTCATACATACATACATATGACTTACCGACATATGAAGACAATTTTAGTTTTCATTTCCTACTTTTTTTGTTATACTTATTCTCCATTTTATGTTATAGTTATTGTTATGACACAAACTATATAAATACTTTGTAAAGTAACTAATTATATAAATTTCGTTTTCCAGGTTTCATCAACAGATACAGTCCGAATATCCAGAGCACGACCAGCTCATACAAAGTGGACTATTCCCAACCGCACTCATACGATAAGCCAATCTACAATAGATACCATACGCACAGCTATTCCGACACAAACTTCTACAACAGGCGATCGAGAGCCGCACGGGTTAGGCGAATGACACAAGAATACCCCCCATTCCCATGGTATAAAGTGAAAGAAATGGCGCGATCGTTGCATTGGATCGCTTAAAACAAGTAATGTCATGATCCAAGATGGCCGCCAACGTTGACATCAACTGAAACTTCAAAACTTTCTTCACAATCACAGCCTGTAGAATACTCGATGCATTTAATAGATATTATAAAAAAAATTCTGTACCTTTTCAGCATTTTATTGTGTAAGTTTTATATTCATAGTAAGTATTATATAATAATTAACACTAAACCTACTGACAATTCTTGTATACCTGTTCCTACCGCATGTGATCAAATTGAACGGTAATTAAAAGTTATTTTATTATATAACGCAGGTAATAATGAAAATAACTAAAAGTAAAGAGTGTAGACAATATTATATGCATATTCTAATAATTGTCACGTAGTTTGATAACGATATTATAACGTTTGAAAATGTGAAGTTTTACAAAAGTTTAAGAACGGTCATTATGACCGGTACTCGGCAGGTTTAGTGTTAAATTATATTAATTATGCCAGAAAAGCCATAGATTTAAGCGAGTATTTTTTTTAAAGCCGTCACATTATTATGCGGTTGTTTCTTTAGTATTATTATTTTGTACACGAAATTATGTGATACGAATAATTAATTATTTTTTTGTGTATTTCCATGCATTTATAGTTGTATAAGTTTTTAGTTATTAATCAATATTTATATCGAACCATATAACATAGACGAATCGCTTTGTAAATATTAGTATTAATTACAATATTTGTAATTAAAAAAACAAATAAAATAATAATAATAATTAATAAATTATTTTATTTTTATTGTCAACCTACATACATATCTTACTATATTCATATGAAAGTACATAAAATATTCACATTAAAAAAATCATTTTTTTCGTCCGTCTGTGTGTCTGTTTGTTCCGGTTAATCTCTGAAACGTCTAAACCGATTTTAATAGAACTTTCACTAGCTGATAGCTGATAATATAAGAAGTAACTATAATAGTAAATACTCACATAAAAAAAACATTTTCGTCCGTCTGTGTGTCTGTTTGTTCCGGCTAATCTCTGAAACGGCTGAACCCATTTTAATATAACTTTCACTGGCTGATAGCTAATATTATAAGCAGTAACCTAGGCTAGTTTATATTAAAAAATATTCCGCGCGAAGTCGCGTGCAGAGCTAGTATATATAAGACAAGATTTATGTAATACAACAAATAAATGTCTGGTAGACATTTTCAATGGCCATTATTAGATTCGTATTGTGTCTAAACGTTCAAATCAATTGTAATTTTATTTTATTACAAGCTATTACGAGAGAGAAATTTAAACATAAAAAATACTATAGAAATGATTGTTTTATGAAATATAACTATTTTTTGTATATGAAATACTTATATTGGATTATGTTCAAATATGTTTTAATAACATAACTTATTAAGAAGTTAACATTCACTTAACATTCATTCATTCACAGAAAACTTAGTACAAAATCTAATCTTTTCTGTGAATGTCAAATGCTTCAATAACATAAATTGTTAAGAAGTTAACATTTTTCTTTGGATATATTATAAAAACGTTCACTTGACATACATTCATTCATTCATTCACAGAAAACTTAGTACAAAATCTAATCTTTTCTGTGAATGTCAAATGCTTCAATAACATAAATTGTTAAGAAGTTAACATTTTTCTTTGGATATATTATAAAAACGTTCACTTGACATACATTCATTCATTCATTCACAGAAAACTTAATACAAAATCTAATATTATCTGTGAATGTCAAATACTTCAATAACATAACTTGTTAAGAATTTAAAATTTTTCTTTGTAGATATTATAAAACTATTCACTTAATATTCATTCATTCATTCATTCATTCACAGAAAGTTAAGTACAAAATTTAACATTTTCTGTAAATTTTAAATCTCTTGCAAGATGTCTCTGAGTATTTAGTTAGTATTTAAATAATAAATAATGTTTGTAATAATTATACTCACCCAATACTTTCTGATCGACAACAATGTCGCAGGAATACATCGCTGCCATCAGCCTTTGGGGTTGTACTTGGAATGCTTTCCTGCAGCCGTCCTTGACTGCTGACATTATTTGTCCTGTTGAATAATATTAATTAATTACAGTTAATTAGTAATTATAATCTAATTTGTATAACTTGACAAAGGTACAAATATATGTGATAGACTAGGTTACAAAGGTCTGAATGTATGTGAGGGATTGCCTGATAAAGGTTTAAATGTATGCAAGGGATTACCTGATAAAGGTCTAAATGTAGGTGATGAATTACCTGACAAAGGTTCAAATGTATGTAAGAGAGTAGCCTATAAAGGTCAGAATTTAGGTGATGGTTTACCTGACAAAGGTCCAAATGTATGCGAGGAATTACTTGATAAAGGTACAAATGTATGTGGGGGGTTACCTGACAAAGGTCAAAATGTATGTGAGGGATTATTTAACAGAGGTTCAAATGTATGATAAAAGATTATCTGCAAAGGACCAAGTGTATGTGTAGGATTACCTGACAAAGATAGAAAGGTTTGCGAGGGATTAGTCGACAGAGATACAAATGTATGTGAGAGATTACCTGACAATGGTCCAAATGTATGTGAGGGATCTTCTTCAGCTTTCTGCAACGTCCATTCCTCAACACAGAACGCAACACCCATCATCGGTTCTTCACACAGCGGTCCAGCTAGCGACGCCAATTGGAAGCCATTTACAAAACTACCCTCATATTCGAATCTCGGATCATCCTTTATAATGTCGTCATGATTTAAAAACTTTGTCCTATAATCCGAGGTTTGGTTCAAAAGTAAATTTGGACCACAGTTCCTTGGACCAACGGACCATATTTGCTTGACAATATCCTTCCAGTCTCCCAATTTGGATGATATATTTTGCAAATCATTTTTAAATGCCTCTATTAGCTTCAACATTCTATCGGACAAATGATTTTTATTATTCACTTCTAAGTCTTCTAACTTTGATTCAATATTATCATTTTTTGAAATTCCCTGTAAATTTTTTATATATTGCGATATGGCTTTAAGTAAATCAGTTGAATTTTCCAATAGTGTTGTTATTTCGTTTGGTAGTGGTTTTGCTCGTATTCTTATTTTACTTTGTTTGTTATTTGTGTATACTGTTACTACTGGTTCTATGTCTGTATCGTTTCCTTTGTCTATGTTCTGTGAATCTATTTCTTCGTTCGTCATATCAACTTTCGGTTGTTCTACTATTGTTTCTCTGAACGGTACTATAGGTTCAGATACGGTTATAGGTATTTTTGCATACAAATTTCTAAAACAATATACTTTGATATATCTTTTCTCAAAAAAGATTTATTAAAACATGTTGAAAAGGATGAATTTAATATTCATTGAAAAAAAATAATCTTAAAATTAAAAAAGTTCTTTTGTTGCGTACTAGTTAGTGGATGCCGTGTGGTAAAAATTTGACAAAATTATTCTTTTAAACATTATTAAATAAATTTTATTAACAAAATTGATAGTTTCCACATAAACTGTAGATTCTATGGAGATTAAAATTTTATAAATTATAAACTATTTGCAATTATTCTATGGGAATTCAATATTTTCCTGCTTAATACATTATTTAAACTATCTTTTTTTAAAAAGATATATGTTAGATTATAAAAAAAGATAAAAGATAACTTACTTGAGATCTTCCAAACACCTCTGAAGGTGTATTTCACCAGCTGTCACCAACACATGTTCACCGGTCTCTTGCAAAAACACTTGAACACACGAATCCGACTGATTGAGTAGTTTTAATCCTTTAAAAAAAACACACAATTACATAAAGTATCAGGATTATTATAGTGCATGTTATCTTACCTTTAACTAATAGTGACATTTGAGATGGATTTTGAGGTTCCATCGCAACCCTTAAAATAGGAACCGTGTGTTGAATCTCACTGAACGATGGACAAGCTATCGTACTGCTCAGAGTTGCTGTCTTTAATATATGATCTTCAAGACCTCCGATACCTACAGAAATATAATAAATAACATATATTTAGATAAAAAAAAATGAATTTGAGAATAGTTTGGGCACGTCGAACGAATGAGTAATGAAGGAATGGTAAAAAAGATTTATAAAGGAAAAGTGAGCGGTAAGAGAGACAGGGGGAGGCCTCGAGTGACCTTCGAAAACATAGTAGCTACGATACTGGAGGAAGGTCACGTAATAAGCACGAGGGCCCTCGGAGGGCATGTATGAAGAGGTTGATGTCTGTGGCCGAGGCGAAAGAGGTATGCAGGGACCGTAGCGTTTGGCGCTCCGTCGTCTCTGGCTACCACGCAAGGGATATGGCGTGAAGATAAATAAATAAATAAGATATTCAGTACATTACAATATTCATTAAATTAATTTTTAATTAATTAATTCATATTAAATTTAATTTTTATTTATTTGTCCTTTGGTGTCATCGGCCACTAGGTCAAATCCTCTGTCTCTGTCTGTTTTTGTAAATGCATTTCCTCATCATCAGTTTTTCTCTCATGAAACCATCTTGTTGGTGTCTTTTTTCTTTCTTCAACATTTTGACGAAATTTTGACGAAATTTTCGAAGGTCACTGAATATCTTAATAAAATAATTATTATTATTTGTATACCTATAACATTGCCGGCAACCGCTTCATCCAAATCTTCTAATTCCCTTCCCATTAATAGGTATAGAGATTTTATTCTGAAATAAAAATATTTCATATGAATTAAATAAGAAAAAATTCATTATATAAAGTAATTATTACTATGAGGTTGTGTAATGGTTATAATTTGACAAATTCTATTAATTTTATAATACTTTTTCACTAATATATATATATATGTAAATTCATTATAAATGTTTTTGATAAATGTATTCGTTACATTAAAGTATATATATTGTGTATTAAAATTTGTTTCCAGTTCTGTGGAATTTTGAAATAATATTAACACTAAACCTACCAAGTACCGGTCAAATTGACCGTTCTTAAACTTTTGTAAAACTTACACATTCTTAAACGTTATAATATCGTTATCAAACTACATGACAATTCTTAGAATATGCATATAATACTTTCTTCACTCTTTACTTTTAGTTATTTCCATTATTACCTGCGTTATATAATAAAATAACTTTTAATTATCGTTCAATTTGACCGCGTGCGGTAGGAATAGGTATACAAGAATTGTTGGTAGGTTTAGTGTTAAATTAAAAAAATATTTGGAAATCCATTAAATTAAATTCAACTCACTCTGCACAAGTGATATGTTCATCGCTCTTTAAGTCTTTTAATCGCTTATTTGGGTCAATATTAAAGTTTTTCTTCATAATAACTTGTGACGGATCGTGCTTTGGACTGAGAACGTACAGCTTGTCTCCTTTCTTAACTCTCCCGCTAAATATTCTTGCAAATGCTATAAATGCTATTGGACTATCTTCCTTTTCTTGTTCCTCTGTTGTATGTTTCTCTTCATTTTGATTAAATTCCTCATTTTTTAAAGATTTTGTTTCTTCAGATTTTTCATTCTGTTTGAGAACGTCACGCATTTGTCTCGCTCTCTCTCTTCTAAGCGCCATCTCTTCTGGTGTTAATGCTTTAGGTTTATTCGCTGGTAGGATACTTTTATCGACGGTAAACATTTTTGATATAAAAATAATTACTGGTCTATCATTACTACTATCACAGGCCAAGAAGTCATCTTTAAGTTTCTTTGTTTCTTCTGTATATGAATCGAAATCTCGTATACGAGAGCACATGAGCTTCTCCACTTTCTCCGGTAATATTTCCTTTGGAGAAGGTAGTTTTTTACACACCATGTCTAATACAGTATTAGATAATGGCAACCATTGCATCATTAACGACTGCAACTGGACCCTACTGTCTGTGTGTCTTAGATCTCGGGTCGTGAGTTTGATACCCAGTTTCTCACACATACCCGGCACCTTTTCCTTATCATTTCTCAATACAATAGTTTCATAGATATTCCATAGATTATCGAAAACAAGTTGGACAAAGAGAGGCTTTTTGGCTTTCTCTTGAGCACCTTTCATGAAACGTTTCGTTTTTGGATTCAAATAAAAATCACCCCACAGCACTTTTCCTAGCAGCTCTTCTTTGACACCTACAACAAAACATTCATTAAATATATATATATATTTTATTGTACATATTATTATAAAACATACCAAGTTTGTCCGAGAACAGTTTAGCAAATGTCTGAACAGTGAAACCCCATCCATCGATAGCACTCGCAAATACCACATTGCCTTGTTCTGGTGAGAAATATAGATTTGAATCATCCGCATCCTCTAGAGCTGAAGTCCAATCATAGAAATTATTATCTTCTTTAGTTTTTGGTTTCTCTTGCTGTCAATATAAAAAAAATCAGAAATATTAAATAAATTTCAATATCGAAGAGTAATGTAAGATAAATACTAATATTATAACATAAATTTCTTGTTTTTTTTCTAATATTAGTAAAATCACAATTAATTATTTGCAAAACCATTAAAAATAATACTTATTCCCAAAATTGTATAGTTAAATAAAGTTTAGCCATTATTTTTATTAATTTCTCTCTCAGAATAGTATATGAATTACATTAAGAGTTAATTTACCTGTTTGTCAATTAGTGTTTCTTCATTTTCTAAGACTTCCGAAGCAAAAAGTTCACCCATAACAGCATTAACTTGCTCCAATAGCTGTATTATATGAACGTAAGCATCAAGGGCAGTCATTTTCATTTCAACTATGAGACGATCAATTTTGTTGAAGACCAAAACAGCCTTCATGTTCTCTGAATATGCCTGTTTTAAAACCAGCCTCGTCTGTGGGCATACACCTTCTACCACATCTACCTATATACAAATAATATTTTATTAATATTACTGATTTCAGTAGTTCAAAAATATTATGAAATATTTTTGTTTACATGGGTAACATACACTATATATTGAAAAATATTCCCATTAGTACATCAACACAATCACAATTTTTATATGTATTTTACTAATATCTTATTAGAACTTTAGCTTTTATAAGCTCATAGAATAATTAATTTAACTTACAACAACAATAGCCCCATCACATAACCGGACTGCTGTAGATACTTCACTTGAAAAATCAATATGCCCTGGCGAGTCTATGAGGTTTAAAAGATATTCGTCACTTTCTAGAGCATGGTATAAGGTAA
Organism: Melinaea marsaeus rileyi; assembly: GCA_918358865.1. Taxonomy (NCBI): domain Eukaryota; kingdom Metazoa; phylum Arthropoda; class Insecta; order Lepidoptera; family Nymphalidae; genus Melinaea; species Melinaea marsaeus. The sequence continues at coordinate 6,149,602 of OU911093.1, read as the reverse complement.
TACTACTACTTTTCATAGTAATACCCCTCTCCTGTTCGTCGGGTCTGCTATCCATGTAACGAAGTTTCCCAGATAATCTTTGTGATATAATACCATTACTAGATATTAATGAGTCTGCCAGGGTCGTTTTCCCGTGGTCCACGTGGGCTACGATGCAAATGTTTCGAATTTTTGAAGGTTTGTTTTGAAGTTCTAAAAGTTTGGTTGAACTTACAAGTCTCATTTTGAATTTAATATGCAAGTTTAATAAGCACACGGGCTTTGTTTGTTATAAATGTTATTATTTTTTAAAATTATCGAATATGACACCGCTTATATTAAGAATGTAATAACAAGAAATTGCACAATGTGAGAAAATCCAAAAACATTGACAATGTTGACATGTCAACGTCATATTGACAATGTCAAATTATTTGGCGTTTTCGTTCAACACTATTGTAAGTGATATAAGAAAATTTTATTTTGAAAAACGTTTTTTATTTATTAACAATGATGGTTACAATAATATATCAATTTACAATTTTTATAAATTATTTAAAAAGTGAAGAATACTGCTGTTATTATTAATATAATTGTCACTACCAATGTATGATACATGTATGATACATACAAAAAAAGAAATTATGATCCCAAAGACCTTTAAAATAGTTGTATTTTAACCACCGAATAACAGCAACAACAGTAAATATCTGACTTATTAGTATCATTGTATTTATTTTATTGTAAAAAAAATAAAAAAGATATTTATAATTAAAAAAATATTTGAGTTTCTATGTATATTAAAGAACTAGTTCTAGAACATAATTCTTTATTAATGAATTTTAAAAATAATAAGTTATTTATCTCAACACAATGTTATTACTATCCGTAGATAAAACTATTAATATTTAAATCTATTAATATTTATAATTATTATTAAACAAACGTTAACTATATATATTTACGGTGGAATTAACAAAGAAAGAGAGAAAGTCAGAAAAAACGCTTATTTGATTCGTTAAAAGAGTTATTAATGTAGACCAGACAAGACGGAATCTTTACTAGTATTTACTTAACGAAAGATAGAAAAAGCTAAAACAAATCTTCAAAAAATTTCGAGAATTCTTTAAAATAGTTTATTATGCTTTAAAGTAAATCACAACTTTTAATAAAAGCAATAAATTGTTTTAGATTATGTAATTGCTGTCCTATGTTGATGAGACTTGGAAAGTAAATAGGCACGTTCTGTTTTTTTATATTACTAAACTAAAATATTTACCTCTGTTTTTCAGTTTCAGATGTGAAATATATATATAATTTTTACTGCTATATATATATATATAGCAATAAAAATTAACCCGATATAACTGATAAATTTTACCCCGGTAATTTTTTTTGTAATAGTTATAACTTAATCTAACATGCGCTTTATATTTTTATTTCACAATATTTAAATGTTTCATACTAAGGAAAACAAGCTTCAATAACATTCAAAAGGCTATTCTGTTTGTACCAAATTTTATGGGACTTTTTTGTGTCGCGACTCGGGAGAATGGATAAGTTACATGGAGGCTAATTTTAAGGCGGAGCAAATTTCAATTAAAACCTCTTTGCTTCTTTCGACACGTACTTTACTCAAATATATATATTTTTAAACCTCTCTTTACCACCATGATGCTCCCAAAGTCAATCCACTAATCCAATGGTCTGAATGTGTGATTAATGACAATTTTGATGTTGACACTTTCCTTTTGAAACCAATATTGTAATCCGAGAACGAAATTTTGTTATTAATTTTGTATTATGTTATTTAAATTTTGATGGACAAAAGATGCTTAAGATTCAATTAAACGGATTACTAGGGCAGTAATGTCAGTTGATAATCGATTCTACTTTGAATTCAAACAAAACTAAACACACACTGGCCTGCGGTATTTATATTGACTTCTTTGTTAGCGCCGTGATTGAGTCTGAGCTAGATAATTGAATTTCCATGTGTTTAATTGTTTTTCACACTAATTGGAATCTCGAATCCTTTACACAACAAAGGGAAAAAATTATGATATTTCCTATGTATGGAAATTTCAAAGAAAATGTTTTCTGTTTATTATTATATTCAATGTTATTTTAATCTTAATAATATATTATTATATAAAAAGTTGTTGTGACCACGACTTTGTTCGAGTCTATTTTTTTAGGGCATTTGTTATTTTTAACCATCACAATTTTACCCACCGTAATCATATACTCGTAGTTAGCTAAAGCTAACTATATGATCAACTATAGTTAGCTAAAGCTAACTATATGGTCAACTAAACGTATTAACTAAAAAAGTTTATAATATTTTTATCAATCGTAAAACAAAGGTAGTAGGGCGCATTTTATATTTGAAACTATATATTTTTAAACAATTAAAAGATAAAACATATCTTAATATTTATAATATATTGTAGTATTATTTTATCATATTAACAATAATATTGTACTCGAAGATTTTGATGGTTCTAGTGGTTCGTACATTGCTCACTAAATATATTGACGTTTGTGAAACAGTGATCACAATAAAAAAAACCCAGCTGAGTTTGTTGTGTGATTCTTCTCAGAGCAGGGCGCGTTTAGAACCCTCGTAGCCTTATTTTAAGTTGGAAAGTGTCTTTACAGCAGGGCTTATTTTGATACATACGGTATCAAAATAGCCCGGCCCTCCTGTCACTTCCATTTGATGTACACAAGTGATCACTGGGATGGATTCAAAGTGGAAAATATATAAATAAATAAATGAAGCTTTTTAAAAAACTTTAATTAAAAAAAAAATATAAAAGTATCGCAAATATAGTACATGAGTTTTCACATAAACCGTTCAAACATCCGTTCTAACATGTATTTCTTAATATAATAATTGCAGTATTTTCACGTTCCTTTCCTTTGATCGTGAATTCTGTTTGACGTTTATTGCTCGCCCTATATTATGATTTAGTAATGCTTTACACATTCGAGGTATATAAGGAAATGTAATTTTATGTATGTTAGTATTAAATTTGATTTTCTCTTATCAGAATTATGTTAAAATATTATCTACATCATACTAATATTATAAAAGTGATAGTTCTTGACCGGCTTTCATATTGAATGGCACATTTTTGTGTCAATATATAAGTTACATATATATCTACAATTCAAGGTTGATTTTAAGATGCACTAAAATTCTATTAAAATCTCTTTACCTGTTTTCGGCCAATTTTGCAAATATATTCATATTTTAAACCTCTTTACATGCATGGCGGGTGCATAATATTTATTATACGATATAATATATTTATTTATCGTAATTTATATTAAAGTATTCTGTGTTTCATTAGTGTTATGTATATCACATTATATCATTGCAGTTACTTATACTGGAGTTTAATATAAACAAAGATTTTAATTAAAACGACCCTGACGGAGTTTTCAGCTGCATGCGACTTCAAGTGACGAGAATAGTTCTAAAACAACGTATAGTTAATGTAATATTTGCATAATTATAAAACTAAAATACAAAATTATTAACATATTATTTTTTATCCATATGAAATGTTATTCACAGGTTATTTATATGTACTATATGTGGAATAAAGCAATCCTAACCCGCTCATTGTTTATTATTATCAAATGAAATGCAAACGGTCCATATAATGTAACATAACATCATTACTCTGTGGATGAGGAAGTACCGACTCATACATTAATGACTATTAACTGCATTTAAAGGTACTGTTCTATTGCGGGATATTTTAGAATATATTGATACAACTACATACATACTACGTGACTACTATTGACGTGTTTTTGTACAAAAAGTTTCATACTTAAATAATGTATTAGAACATTATCATAAAAAACTTATATCGGTTTAAGAATATTTACAAATAATATTGTCAGTATTTTACATTTAAGTATACGGCTCTAGAAAAACTCAAAAAAAAAAACATGGTGGGTCTTGTATTCAAAATGGCCGCTATCAGTGTCATATGATATATTGTTAGGAAATAATAAATATATATCTATAACAAATGCATTAAAGTAACGAATGATTTTACGAGCACTTCGGGTTCTAGCTAAGCTACAATTTCGAAGGTGAAGCTTATAAAACGTCCTTGCGGTAAAAGTTCTTGCTTGGGAATTGAATCGAATTTTCTGAAATGTTTTCAGTGTTTTAGAATAGTGCCATATGCGGATTTTGTGCTAGTGCTGTGTTCAGAATCTAGCAGTTGATGTACAATATTATATACAAATATATCGATCTTCACAAAATATTGTTCACAAAATCTTCACAAAATGTTCTGTTTTAGTGAATCAATTCTATTACAATGTTATTAGTTCGTAATGGTTACATTTATTATCCAACCGTGTGTTATGAGATATACAAAACACATTGTTACCTATTAGTAGCTCTGTGAGCTGCTAATTATGACAGCTTTGTTGATTATAATATTAAATGTTTAGATTTCGTACCTTGGAAATAATATTAAAGGATTATATGAATGCAATCTGTCTTATAAATGTTTGACAAGTAATATGGTAATTTAAGTTATTTATTTGATAGCAATACTATGCCTATTTATATATAAAAAATATAATTAAATATATACATAATGAACAGGACTCAAACCTACGATGCCTTTATTATTGCCTCATTGCCTCTGTATTTACTGAGGTATATTGTCTTGAGTTTTAATTTGAGTTGTATAATGACTGTGAGTTAGGAAAAGTGAAGCGCTCTTTGAGATAATGAGGAGTATGAGTATGGAAAAGGATAGTGTAAAGAAGAGTAAGGCCAAGCATATTTCGGCGTTGTCTAATAGGTACCCAACCTAGTTGCGCACGGTATTGCAACACATGATCAAATTTACGCAACTTGGAGATAAAACGGATGCACATATTTTGCAAACGTTCTAATTTATTCAGCAACTCCTCAGAAATATCTAGGTAACAGGTGCCTGCATAGTCCAAGATAGGTAAAAGAAGAGTGTTAGCTAGGGAGATCTTTGTTTTGATAGGTAACAAATATTTCCATCGTCTGAGACAAGTTATAGTGACAAATATTTTGCGGCTAATATATTCAACCTGCGGTGTTCAAGAAAGACAACTATCAATTTGAAGGCCAAGATTTTTTTATTGTAAAAGAATAAGGCAGAATGGCATTAGGCCACATTACTGAGCATATGTTATTAAGATCAACTTTACCCATTTGATTGTGATGACCAACAACAGCAACCTGGGATTTGCTATCATTTACAGTCAGGCCAAAAGTTTAACTCATTCTAAAACTTTACTAAGCTCTCCGTTTAACTCGCCACAACATCACCAATAGTAGCTATAGAACCTGAAACGTAAACTTGTAAATCATCTGCATAGAGATAGTAAGAGGAGGATCGATAGCTAGTGACAATGTTATTAAAATAGAGAAAAGAAGGGGAGAAAGCACACCGCCCTGAGGGACACCGGCAGTTAGTGATGAGAATTGAGAAAATTTGTTATTTAATTTTAAGCATTGTTGGCGATAACATAAATATGTACGAATTCCACTGCACTCGGACTAACATTAATTGATTTTAATATGGCGAGCATCAAGTCATGACCAACTTTATTAAAAGCACTGCTAAAGTCAAGTAAGGCAATAATTGTAACATTTCTATTATCGATCGTAACCCGAATATCATCCCATACCTTTACTAAGGCCGATGTAGTGCTGTGTCAACAACGATTACGGAGATTTTTTATTTTGTGCAGTTATTTTCCGTTGGCTTTACCTTGTATTTTCTCTTAGCGGCATCACGTTGTGCCATAAGTTTTTTTATTTCATCTGTAAGCCACGGCGCGGATAAATGTTTCAATTTAATAGAACGGAGTGGGGCATAGATGTCAAACAAAGTCAAATACACTTAAATTAAAATTGGCTATCTTCTCATTGACAGAAGGTGCGTTGAAAATGAAGTTCCAGTCGATTTTGTTAAGATCCTTTCAAACTACATATGGTAAAACTAGCTTTATAAAATTTGTAAAGGATCGCCGCAGAACAGTTGATGGCTTTATTTTTGGTGGAGACATTTTATACGAAAGGAAAATTAAGTCATGATAAGAGAAGGCGTCGGCTGAAAATTGACCATAATTGCTAACAAGTTCAGGAGAAGATACTATCATTAAGTCCAATAAAGTCGGAATATAATTTTGGAAAAATGTATGGCAGGTATTTTAAGAATATCAAGATTACAACTGTTGACAATATGTTTTAAGCGTTTAGCACGGAAATAAATTTTTAACAGGCATGTATTCTAAAAATAAATCTCCGATTATGATAGTGTGATCGGAAAAAAGGAAAATATTTTATAAGAAGATCTTTAAACGTATTGAAATAGCTTATGTGTTGAGAGGGACTGTAGAAAAAACCGAGAAGAAGTCTTAGTTTACCAAAAAGTACTTCAATAAAAAAATGTTCTAATGATTAATTGTAAGGTGTAGGGGATTTATTTAGCATCCTATGCAATGTGACTGCGGAGATAGATTGAGACACCGCCCCCACCTTTGCCAATTCTATCATTACCGATAAGATGAAATCCAGGTAAGCAGAAAGAAGTAGAAAGTAAACATGGCTTAAAGAAAATGTTTCGGAAATAAGAATGGCATGGATAATTTTTATTAAAAATATACTCACTACAAAATAGTAAAGGATAACGATAAATGCAAAAATAGGTAGCCCTATTTCTACTTCTAATTTTAAATGATTGTGATAAATATAATAAGAGTAATAATTAATTGATATTTTGATAGCTTTTTCAAGACAAGGTTATTAAAAGAAGAGATTGAATCTAAACTTTCATACTGAATTAATTACAGCTGTATTTAATGGAATAAAGAAAGGAACTTACTTTTTAAATAAATAATATTAACAACATACATTGTTTAGTAAGTCAGTTTCACGCTAGAACGAGTAATTTTTTAGGTGTAACTGATTCGAAAAATGTAATGAGATTTTTTGCTCTAGTTAGCTAATTTTTGTTTCTTACATGACGTGACAATAATTATTATACATATTGTATTAAAAAAATAATTCTCATGTAACACGTACGTAGACGTAATCTTTAATCACGTCATGGCATAATTATACTTTGTGAGAAACAAAAATTTTGTTACTAAAACAATACGATCCTAGAAAGTATTACCTCTATACGTTAATATTGAATTCTTTGTAAATCCATGTATTTTAAGTGCACTTTAAATGTTTTTTGAAATAACCTTTTAAATATATATTGGTATTACTTTCTTGTTATCAATTAACATAACTTTTTATCTAAATAAATAGTTGAATTGTTTTGTTTAAATAAAGTCAGTCTCATTTTGGTAAATGTTATAAATTTGTTATTTGAAACTCTGTATTTGAATTTACTTTCCTTTAAATATTTAGAGAAATTAACTTTTAACAACAGTATAAGGTATTAATATACTTTTGTAATTATTTAGTTATAGATAAAGTTATAAACAAAAAAAAGCCCAAAAAAATTACATTGCTTGTAGAATGCAAATTTATTAACTCAAATCTTGGCGCAATAGGTCAGTATTTTTAGTGTAAAAATAATGTTATCTGTATTTATACAACACACAGTACACAAAAATAGATTTACTTATAAACGATATGCTTGCACTTCTTGGTACGCATACAATTGTTTGAAGCGTATCCCGTAACTTGTGTGTATTTCAGATTGCTTCCGTGTGTTTAATATACTCACTTAGAAGTGGTAATTTCTAGTGTGTTACGACTGTGGTACAATTATAAAACTCACCGCGATTTGAGAATTAACTGACTATGAAATAATTAACATGAGCGTTATAGGAGTTTTATTTTTTATAAAAATTTGATTATGCTTTTCTATACATACTTAAATATTTTTTATTAAAGTTATATTACTGTTATTTTTTCTACTCTCGCTTAGGCCATTGAATAAAAGCCTCCACACTGGTCAGTATTTATATTGACTTTCCTACCAGTGCAGTGATTGAGTCTGAACTAGTTAATTGTATTTCCACGTTTTCAATTGATTTTCAATTGTTTGAAACCAGATTTTTATTTAATAGGACTAGGTAAAACCGTGTGAGTAAGTTCCAGGCGTAATTTTATAATTAACTTTGCAGTTTTTATGACGTAAAGCTTTAGTTCTGTATAATGATAACATCTTAGTTATAAAGACTGAAATTAACTTTGAAATTAATTATTTAACAATAACGTGTTGTGATGCTTTTAATATTTATTGAGTTGTCTATTAAGTATGTTATTTATATAGAAAGTGTTTAATATCAAATACAAAATCTTAAAAAAAAACATATTTTTGTAATTAAATGTGTAATAAATTTAAGATCTAGAACATAATTTAGCAGTAAGGTTTTCCGTTGGAAGCAAGGAGCAATAAGGCTTTGATAGATTCGATTCTAAGTACCACGAGTTTTAGAAGTTATTAGAAAAAGAGATTCTAAAGGTACTCAATATTGATTGTTGTCGTCCGTCTGTCATGGTATGGGCATGTTATGAGGAGGGAGGAAAGACACGTGACCAAAAGAGTGCTAGGTATGGTAGTGGAGGGATGGACAGGTAGAGGACAGCCGAAGAAAAGATGGATGGATTGCGTGAAAGATGATATGAAGAAGAAGGGAGTGTGTATAGAGATGACGAGTAACAGGAGAGTATGGAAGGAAAAAACTTACTGTGCCGACCCCAAAATGGGATAAGGGCAGGAAGATGATGATATTTAAAATATAACACATTTATTATTTTTTGACAATTATCCCTGAGGAAATGAGGACCAAATATGATTATTAGTTTCATGCAAACTCAGTTGTCGTAAAGACAAAGTAACTTATAAAGTTATAAATATGTCAAAAGTTGTCTTCATACTCTGTGTTCCGTTGAAATGTAATTGATACTTACTTTTCTATGTTTCTTGTCTTTGAGATCTTTTAAAGCAATTGATTTTAAAAACAGATTTATGTAAAAGTTAGTTAATAAATAATTTGAGTTGATGCTCAATTGTCCGTCTATGAAAAATAATAGTATTGAAGTTATTTTAAGCTTAAGTAGATTTTGAATGTAGCTGTAATCATTTGACTGCAGCTAATATGGGTTCGTTGTGGTAGTACTAACCCCCCTTTGCGGTAAAGGTATATATAAAATAATATAGCGCATATATAATTTCATAGTGAAAGTGGGTTTCGGCAGTCCGAACATCCTTTTCCCTCCCTATTCTGGCTTCCTTTATTTCCCAAGAGTGCTACTGCAATTTCATCTATATTCGGAAGTGAAATGAAAGCCATTGGCGACGGCAGCTACTCTGTAACATACAACAAAATGTAACTACACTTTGGTACTTATATAGAAGCTTTAAAAAATATAAATATATATATCAAATATTTTTTTTTATACAATAGAGATAATACAATACAAATCAAACAAAATAATTTTAAAGACTACAACAAATAGGTTTGTCGGGAGTAGCGGTGATAGCTTTCAATTAAATAATATCGCTTACGATGTCTGGCTGAAACAAAATGGTCGCTTAGTCCGTAACTTTAATATCAAAATAATGAAGAAATATTCAAGAACTTGGAAGGCAAGCGACTATTTTAATAAATTATACAGTTATAATAAACCTGTAAAAATTAATAATTTCAATGTATCTCATATATGCTTAGAGAATTATTAAAAATTGAATTAAATTATATTTAAGCACTGTGCCACAGTATTTTCCACATTATTTTGTTAAATTGTAAACTTGTCTGAAGTTGTAAAGTTCCATATATTGATTCATGACATGCAAACTTTAATGATGCTCTACTAGAGCATCATTAAAGTTTGCATATAACCGTTATAATAACCGTTACATATAACCGTTTACAATTTCCTCATAAATATTATTGTACACAAATATATATCTCACTCAGTATCATAAATGATAATGATAAAACCATATCAAAGCTTTATAGTACACTTTATTTTATATATACTTTTATTTACTTATATGTATAAATATTTTACACAATTACTTAATTTTAAATATGTCTTTTATTTTCTAGGGCATGTATGAAGAGGTTGATGTCTGTGGTCGAGGCGAAAGAGGTATGCAGGGACCGTAGCGTTTAGCGCTCCTTCATCTCTGGTTCTCTCGTAAGGGATATGGGAAGAAGATAAATAAATATATGTATGTCTATGCCTTAAAAAAATACTGAATCTTTATGCAATCTAGTTTTCTGTCAAGAAGTTTAAAAACTAGCGCATGTCCGGTTATATAGTAATCAGCAATTGGCGAAATAATTTCACGTTACACTTATGTAAGATAATGAAAACCGCATATTGGAAAACCCACTTTGAAATATTCTAAATAAGCCAGTTAGGAAATTCAGATATTGTTATCTGAACTTTTATGAACTTATTAATTACAACATTTATTTTGTTTGAATCTAACTCACCATTCAGTTTGAAAAGCTGTTTAAAATACACTGCGGTAATTGTACAATATATACTTTTTAAATTTATGGTTTATCCTCACCTAACAATAATGTATATTAAGCACAAATACAACATAAAATATTATGAATGTATAAAAATTGCTCATACATTTCTTATCTAAAATAAACGTAAAGATAGACCACTAACACGCAAAATGTTTGTAAATGTAAGTTCTGGCACAACGCCCGCATCAAGGTGCCATTTTATATTTATCACATGACTATTCCCATTTTCGAATTCATTATTTAGTTCCATATTTTATCTACACCATTAGTTTTAAAAATTATACGTTTAAATATAAATCTTATATCAGCACCAACGTTTAATTTTGTTAAATATGTTAAATGAATAAAATATTCAAACTCAACTTATATCAGCAATATAATACTTCTATACAATATATATAGCTTCACGCCATATCCCTTACGGGGTAGCCAGAGACGACGGAGCGCCAAACGCTACGGTCCCTGCATACCTCTTTCGCCTCGGCCACAGACATCAACCTATTCATACATGCCCTCCGAGGGGTCCTCATGCTTTTTACGTGACCTTCCTCCAGTATCATAGATACTGTGTTTTCGAAGGTCACTCGAGGCCTCCCCCTGGCTCTCTTACCGCTCACAATAGTTATTATTCTATACAATAATTATCACTTAATTAGCTTAACAAAATAGATTTAATCGAAACAGACGAAAAATTTACAAAATGATTTCAGTTTCGTAAGCAATTCTGTTCACCGTAATGCAAAACGAAAATCTCCTGTGTAATTACCAAATTTGACTATTGGTTTAAAATTTAATTTAAATCTGGTTTCTTTATTGAAAAAGATACGGTTAAAAAGTTAAATTATGTTCAAGATTAAGGATTTTATTATAGCTTAATGTTTAATTCAGTTTAACTTTATTAATTGGATTTTGCCTTATTACGAATTAATTAAATGTGTATTATATTAAATAGTGTAATGATGACTTTAAGTTATCTTTAAAATATGGTGAACATTGTTTTTAACTTCAAAATATAATTTAACAGGGTTCTAAAACAACAATGCTTAAAACAGAACGTAATCACTTTAATTAACGAATTCTACAGATCCAAGTTTAATATAAAATGTAATAGTTACGTCAGTGACAAATTTATTTCAGAATAAAACTCGAAATAAACGTACAACTTAGTAAAAAGTTAGTATTATTAGAAACAAACAATTAAGAACAAACTTCTGTTAAACGTAATTACAGGATAAAACAAACTTGAGTCTTTTATCTCCTTCGGGATTATTAAGATAAATAATAATTTAACAGTGTTAATCCCACTTTATTTGAGATGAATTAGTAGTTTTCTTGTTTATTTACCAGAACATTTTTTTATTATTTATAAGAATTTTATTGGCTTAATATATTTATATATTTACTTCACTGGGTTATTTTTATTATTTGATTCCGTTAAGTGATACTATAAATAATATTTATAATACAATTTAATTGTCACGGGCTCATTGAGTTGGAGGTTTGATTTTGTTATTGGGACATGGGAATACATATATATTAGATTATATCACTACAGAATCTTAGACATGAGCTTAAAAGAAATAAAGATTCTATTTATAAGGACCCTGACAGAGTGTTCAGCTGCTGACGACTTCAAGTGGCGACAATTGATCTGAAATAACGTGTTATTTATTATGAAATATTATTCACAATTTATTTTATGTATGTGTGGAAAAAAGTAACCCTAAATGTTTGTTATTTAAAATGGCTGCCACCAGTGTCATATCAAATGTTATCAGGAAATAAAAAATACATCTATTTATTTAACAAATACTATAAAGGAACGAATGATTTGACGTAAACTTCGGGTGCTAGTTAAGCTACACTTTCGAAGGTGAAACTTGTAGAAACTCCTTGCGGTAAAAGTTCTAGCTTGGGAATTGAATCGAATTTTCTGGAATGTTTTCGGTATTTTAGAATACGACAAATGCGGATTTCGAGGCAGAGTTGTGTTGAGAATATTGCAGTTCTTATTATCGTTCTTCACAAATTATCTCGGTTTAAAAGTATTTTATACTCTGTTTTAGTAAATCAATTCTATTACGATGTTATTAATTCGTAATATATTAGTAATGTTCGTACGTTTATTGTCCAACCGTGTATCATAGCGTATCATTATCAAATAAACCAAACACATTACCTATTAGTAGCTCTGTGAGCTGCTAATTATGACGGCTTTGTTGATTATAATATTAGATGTTGAGGTTTCGTAGCTTGGAAATAATGATCTGAAAGGCTTATAATAATACAATGTGTTTTATAAATGTATATTCATATTATGACTTTATATAGAAAAAATATAATTAAATATACCAGCGATGTTTGGTATCGCTGCTTCTTACTGAGTTGTCTTGAATTTAATTAATAATTACATTATATAAAATTGTCTTTATCACACAGTACTTAGGTTTAGTTATTGTATGTCAAAATACCCTCAATTCAAATTCTAATAAAAATAAAGATCATGTATACCAAGAGAGAATAATTACCGAAAGTCATATTTCCTGAAGATGACTGAGTTGTTAAGTCATCCCGTGTCATCCCGTGACCACAATGAGATAAACTTGGTAATTAGTTTAAAAAATGATATACTTTAAAAATGAATGCAATTATAAGGAGCCCTATTTCTATTACTATCTTTCAATTGAATAAGAAGAATTAGAAGAATAGAAGTAATAGTTATTAAACATTACATTTTTGTCCATTGAAGTAAAAAGGGATTTTGTTAGCAATAAACATCCATCACTAATGGATGAGTTGTTAATTCCTGTATTGATTACATTGTTTTGTCCGTTTGTGTAACATGGGGGTTGAGTTTAATAGTGTCAAGAGTTGTCTTTATACTTTGCGTCTACAAACTAAGGAAGAAATATGTAAATATTTGGAAGCGAATATTTTAATAAACTATAGAGTTATTATAATCCTGTGAAAATTAATAATTTCAAGGTATAATATTTTTGAAAATGCTACAGTAATTGACACATTCTTTTGTTAAACTGTAAACTCTGTAGTTGTAAAGTTTCAAATATTGATTTATGATAATTAGTATTCGCTAACTTCATACATATGCATACTTCAAAGATTCTCTTTGAACTAAACATTTACATTTTTCTCATGATTATTATTGTGGTGCACAAATATATATCGGCTATCAGAAGAATCATAGTAAAAGCTTTTAAGACTTGTATAAACTGTAGATTACAAATATATTATACAATTACCATATTTTAAAGATGTTTTAAAACTACTAAAATTTTTGTAATCTGATTTCAAGCTTCAAATCTAGCCCATGTTATGTTACACGTTAGCAATATATACCAAATTGGTTAATTAGGAAATCCCGATTACAAAACCTTTATAAATCTTGTTTAAACCTAATTCTTTTATTAATTACCCATTAAGTTTGAAAACCTTTTTGAAATAGCTTGTGGTAATTGAAAAAAATATATATATTTATATGTGGTACACTTTTCTCTAACAATAGTGTACATTAAGTACATACATAACATAAAATATGATGAGTCAATAAAAAAATCATAAATTTCTTAAATAAATCTAAAGACATGTTAAGGTAGACCAGTAACACAGCACAGCACACACACACACACACGCACAAAGCCTTTGTAAATGAGAGTTTTGGCACAACGCCCGCATCAAGACACTATTTTATATTTCCATGACTTCCTGTTTTTGAATTCAATATTTAGTTTTATATTTTATTTGTATCTACACCATTAGATACCGGTATATAAAACCATATGAATTGGATTTTTTTTATTTTACATTTTTATATACTTCAGTCGTATATCATTACTTATCAGTATTCTTAAAAAAAATACCATTTATTTAGCTACAATGTCTTCTTATAAGAAGAAAGATGAAAAGTATGTAGTATCAAGGCACACCTTGACACTATATATTCAAGCTATAACCCACCTAACACGCTGAGCTTTCACCGCAACTGAGAGTCTTTTTATCAATATTTATTACCATTGCAGACCTAAATCTTTGTATTTCACCCCTGAGAAAATATTAGCATCGGTATAATAGTATAAAATTAGTTTCGATTATACTTATAGGAGAGTAAAATCTATACCCGTCCTCAAATATTTGGTAATCTATACAATGATTACTCACAAGATGGGTTGTTTGCTAAGTTAAATTCATAAGATTAATTGACATATAACAAATTACATACATTGATATATATATATATATATATATATATATATATATATATATATATATATATATATATATTATTCAGGTGAAAGTCTTTCTGTTAGTTTATTTGGTTTGTATCCAAAGGCTGTACTGCATTTGTTGCGTTTTTGTTTACCCTGTTCCGAATTAACTCTACATTTACATTCTCTCCGAGCGATCTTTCTGTATTTTCTAAAACTTTCACATTAATATTATTTCATCTTTACTTAATCCTTACTATATAATAACGAGCTAATTGACTCTGTATGCACGCGCATCACTTATCACCCACAAATCACACAATAATGTGTAATACATCAAAAAAAGCTATTGAATCAGGCTACAAAATAGAGTCGGTGCCAACCTTATATATGACCTTTGAGTTCCCACGTATAACTAGAATAATGGAATGAAAAAAAATAAAACGTATTTTACATGTATGCCAAATATTTGTTCAACAATAAATCCAACTTATATTATAACAATCAGATTTATAATAAGAATGTACAATTTTCAATGAACCAATGAACTTTTACCTTTGGGAGTAGAAAAATATGTGACAAGGGCGACTATAGTTTGCTCGTATCACATATGAACGAAAAGTTAAATATTTGGTAACACAATAATTGTAACGTTAACGTTATTGTTCTTACTGTTTATTATTCCTACTTTTTAAAATCTTATGATGTTTAGCTTCACAATTTAATTCAAATATTATTTCAAAGTATCCATTTGCTTTATTGCATAAATGAGAAACTAAACTAAAAGTAAAATGGCTTATCTTTTTATAATTTTTTAATTATTATCGCTTCTATTATTATTATTATTTATTTACCTTCACGCCATATCCCTTGCGGGGTAGCTAGAGACAACGGAGCGCCAAACGCTACGGTCCCTGCATACCTCTTTCGCCTCGGCCACAGACATCAGCCTCTTCATACATGCTCTTCGAGCGGTCCTCATGCTTTTTACGTGACCTTCCTCCAGTATCATAGATACAGTGTTTTCGAAGGTCACTCGATGCCTCCCCCTGTCTCTTGTTACCGCTCACTTTTCCTATATAAATCTCTTTTACCATTCTTTCATCACTCATTTGTTTAGTTAAAATTGTACTCTTACGCAACAGTATTAAAATTTACGTAATTAAAATTTACGTTTTAAAAGAAGACAGAATTTTTACAAGTATTTGAATAGTAATTATTGTTACGTCATGCAAGAAACAAGAATTAGGGAAGTAGAATAAAATTCTCATCACCTTGGAATCTGTTACTCATACTCATTGGAACGTAAAATTTCAATTAAATAAGAGTGACTTGCGAGATGGGGGAAAGGGGTGTTGTTCATAATATAACTTATTTCGAAAATGCTAACAAAATTTTTAATAGTAAACCTTCGAAATCTTAAATTTTATCTGTACCGTATATAATATATTTATAGTTAACTTTGATAAGTTTGAATTATATAATGATGGATATGGATCCTTGACTAATAAGGAGCCATTTTTTGTTCGTAAAAATAATACCAATAGGTTTAGCTGCATACATTCTTAGACTATGCTTCACGTGTATCTTTCGTCTAATCTTTCAGTATTATTTAATTACATTTTCTTTTGATGTAATATTATTTCAAAATTCGTCTTCTAATGCTTGTACTAACATGACGTTTTCTAATGCTACATTTATTTTATAATTTGTACTCTTTATTGGATTTAAAAGAGTCATGTATGTAACACAGACGATATATTAACGATAACAAATTGACCACTAAAAATGAGCATTGACAATATAATTTAGCAGAAATATCACCGATACCAGACGTGTATCGTGTTCGTCCTGCTCATATCGGTATAGATTTAATAATATATCCTTCAAGTATAAGTAAGTATAATATTGCTATCATGGTACAAATATAACCTGTCAAACATTTATAAGACAAATTGTATTACTATAATATTATTATTTACAAGATAATACGAGATGTAAGCATCTAATATTATAATCAACAAATCCGTCATAATTAGCAGCTCACAAAGGTACTAATATAACAATGAGTTCTGTATATTTGACAATGATGTGTTATGATACACGGTTGAATAACAAACGTAACTATTACACACTAATAACATTGTAATAGAATTGATTAACTGTAACAAATTATGATATATTCAAAGTAGTTTCTACAAACAATATATTTGTGTATAAGAACAAATACTTCAAGATTCCTAAAACAAATCTGGCATGAAATCCGCACTTGGCGTCGTAGTAACGACTTCAACAGAGAGAACATTGCAGAAAATTTGATTCAATTCCAAGTAAGAACTTTTACCGAAATTGATGTTCTATTCGTTTCTTTATAGCATTACTTAAATGAATAGGTAGAGGTATGTATTATTCCTTAACAATATTTTATAATCACTTTTACCATAATTTCAAAGAACAGTTGCATTACTTTGCTTTTCTGTCTTAAGTTATCTTTACAGAGAAAAGTATCGTACTATTTTTAATAGTCATGTTATTTAGTGTAGTGTACAGTGTGTTTATTTACACTAATATGAAAAATTTGTTCAAACCCGACTGATGGTGGTACCTAGATTACCATTATTCACCTTTCCTTATTCTAACTATTTGTAGCCGCTGCAATTTATCAATCTCATTTACACTCTTATGATACATCAGACGGTACAAATATTTATGGGATCGCAGTTTATTTTTAATGGTGATATTTCGTTTTTGTAATTGTGGTCCTGGTATGTATATATGAAACCGACAAACATTGCTAATCAATAAAAGCCTTAATGAACTTAGTTGAATGCATATACGCGTTTCCAATTTAAATTGTTGAAATGCCCAGATATTATGTGAATATCAGATTGATCATGTTTGATCAGCGTACGTAATTAGAACACCAATATCTATTGTCTATACTATACTATACTATACTATACTATACTATACTATACTATACTATACTATACTATACTATACTATACTATACTATACTATACTATACTATACTATACTATACTATACTATACTATACTATACTATACTATACTATACTATACTATACTATACTATACTATACTATACTATACTATACTATACTATTATTTTTTTTTTTTATCTTTATTTGAGAAAAAAGAGGGTTTAATCAGACATGATCATGCCACCCTCATTGGCACACACACACAACACTATCTACACAAAATTGCCTTTTTATATAACATGTACAACATTTTCGCTTTTTCTGATAAAGGACAAGCAAGAATACTATTACATGCACCGAGTTCATACAAATCAATACCCTTCTCATTAAATAATTTAACCCTTTCGACCTTATTTCTAGCACATTCTACTAACACGTGGTACACATCTTCTGTAACACCACACTCTGTACACATTGGCGAATTTATTTTACCGACTAGAAACGCGAAACAGTTTAACGGAATGTGACCAGAACGCAGTCGTAAGGCAATCACATTATCCAATCTAGATAATGTAGATCCAATGAACCAAGGAGATCTTGTAAGGGAAGGTTGGATCGTCTTATACCAGATGCCTTTTGTTAAAGCTCTTTCATTAAAATATTCCTTCCACCTGTCTGCACACTTTTTCTTCACCAAAGGCAGGTAGTCAGTGTATAAAGCCAAACAGTTGAAATGGATTCCCTCCGTGACGGCTTCCCTAGCGAGGTTGTCTGCTGCTTCATTTCCCAGTATGCCAATGTGTGAAGGTACCCACTGAATTTTAACCCACTGAATTTACTATACTATACTATACTATACTATACTATACTATACTATACTATACTATACTGTACTATACTATATTATACTAAGACAATGTATTATCAAATTTCTTTTGTCAATAAAGTCGTTATGTTGTAATTTCAAACCATCATAAATATTAAACAAAGGTGAAAAAACTTAACGTCATTTTTAGATGACAATGTATAAGGTTTAACTATGGAGCAAAGTATGATAGTTAAAATTTTTAACTTGACCCAAATAAAGTTGCCAGAAAATATAGTTTGCAGAAAGAAAATATTTATGACTATTCTTTAAAATGTTTAATTAAACGAGAATGCCAAAACTGTGCTACATTGTCAACGATTCAAATTGAATATTGGAAAGCGTCCCAGTGTTGTAGTTGAGTGTTAGTGCAAGCTTTGCAGTTTCATACTACAATATACAATTATTTTATGATTTTGTCTATAATTAGACTTTACTTGGTTTTACTTTGGGTACGTGTTAATATATTATTAAGTTGGTTGATATTGAACAATAAATAACTTATCCAGGTTTTTTTACAGTAATATGGAAATATTATATTATTATCTGAAATAAATGTTTTATTGTAATATTTTTTTTTGTGAATAACAAAAAAGGCTTTTTGTTTGGTAACGGTGTAAACTATTATTTTTGTTTACTTGTCTTTCGATCAATTAACACTTTTTCTATACAGTACATCGGACATCAAAGTGCTAAGAGAGAAACCAGAGCGCTAATTACTTCTCGGATTTGTCATGAAAAGAGAGTATTCCATACATTGAGTAAGATGTTATACCATCTCTATTCTGTATATCTTTGTTGTATAAACTTATAAAATCTTCGCTTATTTAAAAATAATCTTATTATTTAATAACCCTGCCATCCTGAATAGTAGCAATTATATTTCATTATACATATATTATTTCTAAGAAATAATTTTTTCGTTGTAACGTACACGTTGTTACACATTACCAACTGTATTCTTCTGCAGATGAAATTCAAATGTCAAATGTGAACTTCATGTGTCAAATTCAATAAATGTTTTAAGTTCTATATAAGTTATTGTTAACGTAAAGATTATAAATTAAATTTGATATCTGTCAGTTGATTTTACTCTTAGCAGTATAGCATCGCTTAATATTCAAGCTTGGTATAATAACAATTCTTCGTACGCAGTAGAAATCAAATCATATCCAATTTGATAAAAGGATCGCTTAGGTTATTAACAATTTAACAGAAAAAAAGGCAATAAAATACGATAGGTACTAAGACATTTAAGATATAATAAAAATATAATATGGATTATATTATAAAAGGGTACAAAATGTACAAAATATTTAGTAACAATTTTTATTTCGGTCGACAAAAAAGGATATAGATACAAGATTTAACTCTCGTCATATTGGATTATATTGTTTCAGCAGAACTCAATATTTGCTGTCAGTGTCATCTCCATGGAGTATAATTATTGCACATTAATCAAAATGTCGAGTATTATTTAGTATAGTTGCAATAATCATACTCACTGGAGCATGACACTCAGGGATTATTCATCATTGCGATATATTAGCTTCTGATATATGTCTTCAAAGACTGATATCTTTTCTTTATCATCATTGTTAGATATAGGGTTTTTATTTTTCTATGGTGTATCTCATTTCATTTCAATCGCTTTATTGGTCTCAATATTGAGGTCAAATGTACAAGTAAGTAACTTAAAACACTATCATATAACTATTAGTATAAGTTACTGTATTACTGTAAGTATAAATTAATACTAAATGACCAACATGTGCCTTATTATGACCAAAATCATTAATATTTTTATTGATCGTATTTATATATATATTATACATATATACTAACTTTGTAATAATTAAATAACAGTTTTACATTTTATTTTTTACAGATATTTGAAGATAGTTTCAAAACAATTTCTATTTGTCTCTCTAAAATTCTAAATCAGAGATATATCTAGGAAAACAAGTATTCATATCACGTTTTGAATGCAACTAAATGGCACGAAGTTTGCTTTTCTCTGTGTACCCACAACAGCCGCGGTTTCCCTGAAGCCATAATGCAAAAGGCGTGCCTAATACTACAAGCGGTCAGAGCTAATTCTAAAGTTCAAAATGAAATATTACTGCAAAAATAATTTTTATAAACGTTGCTCATAACGCTTTTGAAATGGAATCTGGCTTAAAATGAGTGTGAAATGGAAAATAAAGATTCTAAGATTCTGTCAGTTTGTAGTAACGAGGAACAGTTTTACATCTGGAATTAGTTTAAATCTAATGTTTTACGTACTTTAAGGCTCGTGTCATAAAAATGTATACTAAAACAAGATCAAATTTACCTTTTTACGAAATTAAAGCATTAATTATTCCTTAAGAAAACCCAAAAATAAAGCAAAATTCTTTTCTAGATCCTAGATTTTCATCTAGGTAATTCCTAGTGAGTCAGAACTTCTTCCCTTATTAGTATACAATATTATTCACCTCGTGGTTACGCCTCACTCCAAGCTCATGAATATAGTCCCTGAACGGATTGGAAACTAAAAATTAGAAGTATATAATATAATATACATAATATTATACTTTTAAAGTTTTCGCATTGGATACTTTTTATATAAATAACTTATTTAACTGATAACTTAACATATATTAAACATATCTACAAAACAAGTGTTGTTCAATAACTAAATTAAAGTTCATGACATCTTTACGCCTAAGATTTATTAATTATATAGAAACAGAACTTCACTTCATAAAACTCAAAAGTATAGGTAGATAATCATCATTTAAAATACGCCTGGAACTTACACTCACTCACTCACTCGGTTTTATTACAGTTCTATTTATTTGAAATCTGGTTTCAAACAATTGAAAATCAATTTAAAACGTGGAAATTCAATTAGCTAGTTCAGACTCAATCACTGCACTGGTAGGAAAGTCAATATAAATACTGACCAGTGTGAGGCTTTTATTTTTTGGGCCAAGATGAAAAAGGAAACACATAATGATAATTGCAATAAAATGTCTTATTTATTTTATGAAAATATTTGAAATACGAGTACGTAAAAAAATCATATTAAAACTTAATAGAAACGTTAACAAACGTTATTTTAAAAATAATACTCCGTCGATGCTCAAATCGCTATTAGTTTTATAATTGTACCACGGTTGTAACAATCTATAAATTGCCACTTCTAACTGCGTATGTTGAACACACGGAGTCAATCTGAAACACACACAAGTTACGGGATACGCTTCAAACAATTGTATGCGTTCTACGAAGTGCACGCATTTCATTCGCATCTTAATATATTATTATTATTATTATTTCTGTATACTATGTGTTATATAAATAAAAATAAAAGTATTTTTAAAAAATATTGACCTCCCAGATTTGAGTATTTACATTTGCAATTACAAGCAATTTAAATCTTTGTTTTTTTTGTACTTTATCTGTAATTGATTAATTACATTATTATTTCTAATATTAATCCTTTAAAAGGTAACACCAAAGTTTTCTCTTAATATTTTAAAGATAGTAAGTAGAATCAGAGGTAAGGTTTCAAGTAATAATTTTAAAATATTCACCAAAATAAAACCAACTGTTTGTAAATAAAACTGTTAAACTAATTATTTAATTATTAATTCATGTTAATTTAAAACAATATCCATATTAATCTAAAAGTTTCTTTCAAAAAACATTTCCAAAGCCTTTAAAATATTAACTTATTTAAAAAGTCGTCGTTCGATTTTTATTTTCATTCGTAATATAAACCAGGTCAATATCAGAAGAAATGCCTTATAGTTTGTTTTTTTTATTAGTACATTTTTCTAGTCTTATCTACTGTTTCAGTTTCTAACATAAAGTATAATGTACTTAAAACAATACAAATTTAATAACTATAATTATACATTTCTTTCAATCAATTGAAATAGGGCTCCGTAGTATTGTTATCAATTATAACCTATGTTACCTTTTTAAATAATTACCAACTTCATTTTTTTTATAAAAATTACAGTTTAGATACCTGTTTATTTTCTGATGTTTCGGCTTAATTTCACCAAGCGTTATCACGGGATGACACAGGACGAATGTTGACAGCTCAGCGTCATCTTCCTGAAATATGACTCTCAGTAAGTAACCTCTCTTCATTATATTTATTTTTATTAGAATTTGTATTAAGGGCATTTTGGCATACAGCACTAATTAAATACTGTGTGAAAAAAACAATTTAATATAATGGAATGGAATGGAGTTAATTCATCAGGAAAAGATAGCTCATTAAAACAGCAACGATTTTGAGAACGAGTTTGAGTCCTGCTCATAGAGTTGCATTTAATTATATTTTTTTCAAGATTAACCATATATTTGTATATAATATTGTATAATAACTGCAAGATTCTCAACACAACTCTCTCGGGAAATTCGCATTTAGCACCGTACAAAAATATTTCAATACTGAAAACAATCCAGAAAATTCGATTTAATTCCCAAGGTAGCACTTTTACCTTTGAAACTGTATCTTAGGTAGAACCAGAGGTGTACGGAAAATCATATATATATATACCTATATTTTTTAATATGTTACATATATGTATTAATTATTCCTTGACCATATTTTATATCACACTGGTGGCAGCCATTGTGAATGAAAAGAATTTCAATCTATAGATTATTGTTTATAAAACCATATTCTTGTTTTTAAGACTAATGAATCGTTTACTTAAATGAAAAATATTAACACTAATATTTTAAAATATTAATAACTCGTATGTTCTGTGAGTCTTTTTAGTCTTATTAAAGTATTATTTATTTATTTAAGTATTATTATTATTTAAGTAAGAAATATTTTTATACAAAAAGCAGTCAATACAATAAGATATTAATATAAGCATGTGCCAATATTAATATCTTCTAATATATCACGCTTTAGGACAGATTCCTCTGATTGCAGTAAATAGTCATTAATGTATGAGTCGATAATTCCCCATTCTACAGAGCAATGATGTTTTATTATTTAGATTATATGTATTTCATTTGATGATAATGAAAAATGTGAGGATTGGTTTATTAAACCCGTTATCACATTAAAACCATACTTTCGATATTTGTTGCTTGAGAGTTTTTGTAGTTTTATCTATGAACATTATAGTTTATAGCTCTAATAATTCTCTGTAGATAAAATATATTCTCTGTAGAGTTAGTGATACCAATAATAATAAATAATGTTGGCCACAAGAAATTCTAAAGATATAGTAATATATTATAATTATTATTATTTAGATATAGTGGTAACCTATCCATAGAAGAGTGATGCATGAAGTTAGATGTATTTTTATTATTAAAATGTAATTGACTATTTGAAGGCAACTCAAATATATATATGGAAGATTAACAAAAAAAATATCAGAAATTTACTTGCAATTGGGATAATTAATATTTTTATAGTTACACTTATTATAATAATATAATTAATAATAATATATAAACAAATATCTTGTCTAAATTAAAAATATTGCAGTGCTTACGGCAAACTGCAGTAGTTCAAAATGACAACTACCTTCAATGACTGATCTTATCTTTATCATCATTGTTAAATATCACAGTGTGATTCTTTTGAAGGTTTTATATTTTTAACGGTCAATGCCTCACATTTTATATCAATATCTTCATTAGTCTCAAGATGAAGCTTACTTTAATAAGTAGCTGCAAAAAACTATCACATAACTGTCAATTACTTTAAATATTATTCACACTGAATGAATGACAAACATGAATCTCATAAAAATCATAGTTATAAATATTTTTATTTATTTAATTTAGGTTTTTTATATATAAATGCGAATTTTGTAACAATATTCAGGTATAAAAATATAAATAGTTTTCTAATGACTAAATTGCTCTCCCTCTCTCTAAAACACTAAATCAGAGATATTTATAAACTTTATTATTCGTATCACATTTGGAATGCATTTAAATTGAACAAAATTTGGTTTGTATTGCCACAATAGCCGCTGTTTTCCGGAAGCCATAATGCAGACGGAGTGTTTAATACCATAACAAGTGGTCAGAGCTAATTCTCAAAATGAAAAATTACTTCTAAAATATTTTTATTAAATGTTGCTCATTGTCACGTGTTTAGAATAAATAAATAAAAATAGGAGCCTACAGTAAAAATTATGTATCGGAATCCAGATTAAAAGCAGCAGCAGAAAATAAAGATTCGGAGATTATATCAGTTAAAAGTAACAGTTTTACTTCTGAAATTGGTACGAACCTTACCTTTGCCTTAAGGCGCGTGCTATAAATAAATACAGGTAAAAACAGGTGCAAAGGTCATTGATTACACTACTAGATCCTGCAGCCAGCAAACTATTAAATAAAATGCGTGTATAAAATTTGTTAATATCATGCAAATCTAATAAATTATAATAAAAGTAATTCAAAATTAACTATAGGGCATCACAAAACGAAAACACAATTGTTTTAAAAGCTATTTTTTAACACTAAACCTACCGACAATTCTTGTATACCTGTTCCTACCACACGCCGTCAAATAGACCGAATAATGAAAATAACTAAAAGTAAAGAGTGTAGAAAATATTATATGCATATTTTAAGAGTTGTCATGTAGTTTGATAACGATATTATAAAGTTTAAAAATGTGTAACTTTTACAAAAGTTTAAGAGCGGTCAATTTGACCCGTACTTGGTAGGTTAAGTGTTAATACATATGAAGGACATGAATTAAGCTTTATCGTCTACCCTATTTTAGTGCTATGAATGTATACTATGGTAAGTTATATTACATATCAAACACAAATATCCTGCATATGTTACAAATAATAAATGACGAGATTGAAAACATACCCTTTCTTTCTCTTCTGAAACGAAAACATTTAAAAAACGAAAATGTCCGCAGTAACTACAGGATTCCACGGAAGTCACATCTATGACAAAAGAGTTCTAGTTTATGCGGAATTTCCTTTCACGTTATAGCAAAGCTTTCACTGAAATGGTTTTATGGAATTTAAAACATTACACGTAAATGATTCGAGGCTTTTCTCTCAAACCCACAATTACTTATTGGAACGATTTGAATAATGTGTTAATTAAAATTTTTGTGTATATGAGAAAGGAATAACAAGACCAAAACAAACAAAAAAATATTCAAATATTATTATTATAATATTTTGTAATAATATGTTATTTGCTTTCTAATTGTGAAGGTGTTTTTCATGTCTTGCTGAATATATACTCTTCGTTTTATGTAAAAAAAACGAAGTTTCCGGCCAACGGGTAGGTATAACTTTCATTAGGCATTAAGGTAACTTTAGTAAGTTAATAAAGCTACTACCTTAAATGTACTTTTAATAAACTATTGATAACACTGTAAACTGATTAACAAGGGCAAGTTAGGTGTATTGAAATGATTTATTAAACAATTGTTTCAGCTAATAAATATTAGTATTTTGCTTTTTAGTATATAAATTCTAAAACGAAAATTTCTAACATTTTTCATAACATATGTTCGCGTGTTAGTCAAAAACTACTGTAAGAATTTTAATGAAATCTTGCTATGCTTTTAAAGCGCCAGTCAAGATATAGCATACTTTTACTCCGGCTAATTCTTTAATTGATCAAATCATCTTATAGTAGCTATTTTTTATTTACAATTGAGTAATCTTTGTGTAACAGAGAAAATTAGAAAAGGAGCGAATACTTATCTTTTTTTATTGTTTTAACTAGAATAGTCTATCTTGTTTTCATTTGAGTAAGCAGTTATACCTCTCAAGTGACCCAGCATGTCACTAGTTAAAAAGCCCCAATAAAGCTCCAACCACTCCCTTCACAAAGGATAGTAAACTAAGTATTTGTTTATTGTATATTCCTACATAGTTTTAGACCATGCTTCTATATAATATAAAAAACCGACTCATTCTAACGCAAATATTAAATTTAAGGCTTCTATTGTTCTTGAACTTAAATGTAATGTTTAAAATTATTACAGATTTCGCAAAATAAATTGATACTGATTAAATAAACATATTATTGGTATAATTATTTAAATATTATGTTATTAATAACTCGGTTCTTAATTTGCAAAGATATAAAATAAAAATATTGTATATACGTATAAATTAATGTTGTTGTAATATTTTTCCTTTTTCTGCCACGAGCACAACAACATAATATAGTGTTTGATACAAACAGAATATATTCCCATCACGTGTGTGTTTTCAAATTTTACGTGCCTGTGATGCAAAACTTGATATTATTTTAATTTCCAAAAACACGTACTATTTTATAATTGTGTTATATGTTGTTTTATTAACTGTGTAAAAAAATCAAATTGTTTACAGCGAAGAAAAACTATTAATGCTGTCGGAAAACATAACTGGAGTCTGTTTTTTGTTGTTTCATAGTGTGTGTAAGTATAATGTACGCCTATTTTCATTAAAAAATATAAATTGAATTAAAAAAAATATAAAATGTCTCAAAAATCAAAGCCAATTTTTAAAATAACAAGGATAAACAGGCATAGGAAAATTAAATATATTAATTTTTTGTACACCTAAAATAGGCCTATAACTATAATTATATAATAAAAAAAATTGTTATAAAATTTTTTGTTAATATTATTAACAGTAACTCTATCTTTTCATTAGAGCTGAGAATCTAAGTCGATTAACACTAAACCTACCGACAATTCTTGTATACCTGTTCCTACCGCACGCCGTCAAATTGACCGGTAATTAAAAGTTATTTTATTATATAACGCAGGTAATAATGGAAATAACTAAAAGTAAAGAGTGTAGAAAATATTATATTCATATTCTAAGAATTGTCATGTAGTTTGATAACGATATTATAATGTTTAAAAATGTGTAAGTTTTACAAAAGTTTAAGAACGATCAATTTGACCCGTACTTGGTAGGTTTAGTGTTAAAAAAACCGGTTTATCCAATAACATGATACGACATATACATATATACACGTAATAACCTTATCTCTTCGTTTTTGCGTCGGAGCTTAAAAATATATACCATTTTAACCAACCGTTATTGTTATTTTATCAATATAGAGTTGTAAAAACAACTCCAATATTCGTAGCTTTAAAAGGATTATCGACCCACTAAGTTAACTTATGTTCAGTTGTTGTTTCTTTTAGTGTATTTGTAACAATTTTTATTCATATATATAAATTTTTTATAAGATAAAACGAAAAATTCCTAAGAATCGATAAAGTTATAAATAATCTTTCGACAAATAGAGTAATTATTAAATACAACTTTCCTTCATTTTAAACTTAAATCATTTATAATACTCACTTTTATTATTGTTAATTTAAATTTATAAAAATTACAATTTGTTAATTCTATGTTAAACATGGAGTAAGTTAATAATATTTAGTAAATTGTATTGTTAACACTTGGTTATTACACAATTGTGATGCATGAGAGATGAGAAGAGATGAGATGCAAAGACTTTAAATATATATATATATATATATATATTTGTATGTGTACTCGTATTTCGTTCTTTAATTATGAGGCTATGCTTAATTTGATTTTTATATACAATAAGAGTTTATATCAAAAAAGGTAATTTTGGTATTAATAATTTAATAATGTATAATCTTGTAGATCTTATTTAAATTAAAATGTAAGAGAGAAAATAAATTCAAGTTTTATTTATCTTATAATTACTCCTAATAAAGGCTAGTTCAATATAAATAACGCATTCAAACCTAAAAGTCGTAAAATATTCAAATAAGGAAATAAATGTATTATACTCTATTTGAGACTAATTATTACCTGAAAACATAATTTTCCGCATTTAACACATTGCACAACCACGAAACTACATCTATACTCAAATGTAAAACCGTTATTTATTGAGCCAATAATTTACTTACAGCAATTTACAGATACAGTTTTAGTTCATAATGAAATCGTTCAGTTACACGTTTTGAACATGTACTTTTAATTGTATATATATAAATACTTACAATTTCTGAGGGTAGTATTATAAAGTTATTATTTCTGATTATTGATTGATTGATTGATATTATTATTGATTATTGATTGATTGATATATTTGAAAAATTTGTAAATACTATAAAAAAAATCTAAATTTGTCCTTAGTTATACACTGTAAATTTTTTCGGCCTTCTGGGGATCCAGCCACATTACATAACGGGAAAGCATCTCAATACACACTACCTCATAGGTGACGTAGAAATCTGTATATTTACTGACTGGAGTTATATTTCTCTATTAAAAATTAAAAAAAAATACACTAACTATAAAATAGAAAATAAACATTTTGTCAATACAGTCTACGTTGACATTGAAATTAATAGTGTCCAGCGCAGCGGACGGAAATCGGCTAGAATAATATGAAATTAATTAATTCCTCTTGAGTGATTCAATATTATACCAATAACTTAGGTCTTTTTTGTCTTTCTATCAGGTTTATTATTGCAATAATTATAATAAAATCTCAATAATAACTATTTTTATATTTTGATGATATCCTATACTACTCAAAGTGTAGGTAGAGTCTAGGTAATTAATTCGATCGCAGCTCGAGCAGTACCAGAACATTATAGAGTATCGGATTGAGGCTATTAGTTACATTTCATATGGTATGGTATCCTTGACTAGTATCTTTCACCGTTTCTCTTTTCTCAAAGTGACAAAGCTATTGCATCTATAGTTGAAGGTATCCTTCAATGATTGCACCACTCACTAAAAGGTGAGATATCAGCTCGTAAGGTTTCCTGTTCCAACTATACATATATATATATATATTAGAGGCGCTACCCAGACCTTGATTTTGAATCGCTGCGCTCGCAATCTCAGTAGGGTTCGGCGAATTGAGCGAAGCGAGTAACCCATCTTCAATTTAGAATTCAAATATGGCAAAAAATTTTGAATAATCAAATATAAAAATTTTTTTACATTGAAGTCTTATGGGACTGCAATTTTTTGGGTGATTATTCCTCAACAACATACCTTTTTTTTTCACTTTTTTTTTTAAACCATCGCTATAAATATGCAAAATTTCATGAAGATCGTTAAAGCCGTTTTCATGCCAACCCCGGACAGGGGATGTAAAAAGTCTTACATAGAGCGCTCCACTCGCTCCGCTCGCTTCCTTCAATAATTATTAGTATAAGTTCCATACGGACTTGTTCTTTTTGATAATTATAATCTAAGTATATATATTAATTAATTAAACGTGTGTGGATTATAAGATGCATAATCTAAATTGTCAGTCAAGTGTTATCAGAGGAATTTCACCCGTGTCACGAGAGCTGTAAGAACTAAAGTCATCTACAAAAAACATTTATATATCTAGAGCAAAATAATACATTTTAAATGGATTTTCAATGATTTGCAGGGATCACTAAAATATTCCCATATTATAACATAGATTAATAAAGGCATTTTTAATATAATACCTGTCACAATCTCATCAGATCCAAATCTTGTTATGAATTATCGTATCTTAGTTCAAATAAACGTAATTCGCCGAATTAACTACAACTCATATAAGGTATGCAAAATAATTGTACAACATTGGCCCAATAGATTGAAAATTAGCTTTGCATAGCATTTGATGGAGTCAAAACTTTATCGCTTTCTCTCCACTCTCCGTAATTAATATTCATAGAAGATGACCACAACTTAGTACAAACTTTATCTTCTGTCCGTTTGGTCGCTTCCTTTAGTCTTAACACTAAACCTACCAAGTACCGGTCAAATTGACCGTTCTTAAAATTTTGTAAAACTTTCACATTTTTAAACGTTATAATATCGTTATCAAACTACATGACAATTTTTTGAATAAGCATGTAATATTTTTTTTACTTTTTACTTTTAGTTGTTTCCATTATTACCTGCGTTATATAATAAAATAACTTTTAATTACCGGTCAATTTGACGTCGTGCGGTAGGAACAGGTATACAAGAATTGTCGGTAGGTTTAGTGTTAAGCAAAAGTAATGAGCATTATAGAACGAGTATTAGTAATTTTTATTATTTTATAAATAACGTTCAATAAACTATTCTTAGATTGACTTGGCAATAACTTTTTCTATATATTTCTTTTGATAAGTTGTGCACCATTAAAAAAAACTTTCAGCAGGTAAAAACACATTTTTCTTTTAAATATATTTATATTTATAATTATATCGATTAATATGTGTCTATATGAAATATGAATAATAAACTATGAACGAATAAATATTTTAATTGTTATTGGATATGAAAATAACAGATTGGAATTTTGATCAGTTTAAGATACTCTTATTTTAAATACATATATTCATATTATGTGTTTAAAATCTCAAAGGATCTAAATTGTTAACTTTGATATTTGACATAAGTATTATAAAGTTCCCTCTTAAGGCAGGACGACACTGAATAATAACGAACTGTTTGACTTGTGAAGTTTGTTGGCTCTGTTTATATCTTCATAGATGCTAAACTAAGACTTGCAATGTAGATTATGTTTTACTTCAACGATGTTTTAAATTTCTTTATTTTATAAACATATTATTTTAGAAACCCTTTGTTGCTTTGAACATTTTAATAAAAATATGTACTATTATTTATTAGCATATATTAATATGTGCTTATAAACTTAGTAAGTGGGTCAAAGATTGTAAAAGAAATTAAAAAATTCAAAATATCTTTATTCAAGCAGGCATTTACAAGCACTTTTGAATCGTCAATTATTACAATACAAAAAAGGTCAGTGTAGTCAGTCCGTAAGTAAGCTACCACCGGCTCGCAATGCTGCTCTATTGAGACGAGCCGGCCAGAAACTCAACAGTTGCTATTTTCAAAAAAAATATAACAATACTAGGTGATGTACATTATAATATAAATCCTGCAAATGATTCAACAACTTAAGTTCCACATATTTCGATCCACTAAAAACTCTTGAACGTTAAAAAATAACAAATGATCCACCTGATGATCCACATGATATTAAATAGTGGCGTCGCTAATAAAGATTTTTAATATATAAAGTTGTATATATATGAAGCCACCGTTGAGGGACAGGGAGAAGTTGAAGCAACGACGATTGTCAATTTAAGAATGAGGCCGTATAAAGGTTTTATTAAAAAAATACAGATACATTTTTACCACCTATGAAATAAATTGTAATAATAATTAGAAAATCAAATCCTATTTTTTTTTTCAAATGTGCTTTTTATATATATAAAGGAATTTAATTAAGGTAACAATTTGACGAAACAAGTTGAAATTAGTTAATATTTTTGTATAGCAAAAACATCAGAAAATAAACTACAATTTCTTTTTTGATTATTCTGGAAATGTACAGTAATAAATTATATTTATTTTTATCTGTTTTCTTTTAAATATACAATTATTTATTAAAATAACTTTAAATTTTTTTTTAAATATATATTTTTTTTATTATGCCTACTATATTATTTTGACTACAAATTTTCTATTGTATTGAAAAACAACAAAAATTTTTGGTATTCTATTTGTATTTTAAACAAACAATTTATTTTGCACAAAAAAATATTAATTGCCTGCAAGTTATTGTAACTTTGTATTTTTTTATTTCATTCAATATAACAAATCCAATTAAAAACTAAAATAATGATATAAAAGTTATTTTGAATGCCAAAGGCTATTCAAAATCACAGAGTTATATAATGAAACCAAAGAAGTTACCTTTGTTTAAAATATTTTTATCAATGAATAGAGGTTGATGATTCTTTGCAATTATAATAATATGTATTATGAATTTTAAGATAGTATAATCTGGAGGCACGGAAGAGCCCTCACCAAGTCAAGAATAGTACCAAAGTATATTAGATTTAATATTCATTTGATAGGTAAAAAAATAGGAACATAAACATTAACAATTAAATAAGATAAAAAATTGCGATTAATAATAAAACATAATTAAGAAAATATATTCCTTTTCACGGGTACAATCTGAAATTCGTTTAATTAAAAAAATGCCATTATCTGAATAATAAATAAATAATATTAAGTTTTATTATGCGGCTTTAATATTTTAATTGTCTTACTACAATACTGGCAATAAAAAAAAATGTTTTGCTGTGTATTCGTCATCTCTAGAACTCCATGAATCAGAAAAATTTTTCTTCTGCTTCTAATCTCCTAATCATCTACTTACTTACTTAGAATTTGAGCTTGCTTCTAAAGAATTTTTAATGCTGATAAAACAAAGTTCCGGAAGATGTTAAATTGTGAAGCAATGTTTGATGTGGGACTGGTTGCCGGTTTAGCACACTTCAAGTGTCGTTGGAATTGAGCCATTGTTTTGTAGAAGTGTTTTGATAAATCATCCATAGTTGTGTGGATTGACTCCATTACGTTTTGACTCCATTAGTGACTAGTCAGTTAACATCATTAAGGCACTATTACACTGTTATAATTTAGGAGACACTGTTGACAGGTACGATGTTTTAATTCATATTATTCTAGATTTTTTGTAGTAATTATAAAAAATAATAATATTTAAAAAATAAATAATTGATAGTATTTTTTTATAATAAATGACTTCATGGAATTGGGTTTGAATAGATTTGTTTAGATTTTAGTTGATCCAGTAGCACTGTTGTAGAATTGCATAAATATTGTTTTAACTATTGAATCAAAATGTAAATATATATTTTACTTATTAAACAATAAAAATATAATTTTATTAATTAAGAACCATTTGTGACAGTTTCAAAATGTAAAATAAATTTTAAAATAATTATGCTTATTACGAATAAATAAATAAATATTAATATAATGATTTTTTATCACCCTCTGGGAGACAACTATAATTATATTTGTGTTCTGTATAAAAATATGACAAAATAAGGCATTGAAAAACATTTGCTTTTCAAAACAATCTTATCAATAAACTAAAAGAAATTACAAAATATTCGTAGTTTTTCATTTTTTACTTTTTACCTAATATTACCTTTTTGACATAAAGGTATTTAATTCAAATAATGCGACATATTTAATAGTCTGGATTAAAAATTTTCTTATATTTTTATCAATATCACGATGTCATTTTGAAGTAACATAATGAAACAAAAAAAACATAATATAAACGAATATTTCAGAAACGGATAAGTGTTTGAAGTTTGTATTATTGCTTTCTTTAACTTTGTAGTCAAAATTAAGTATAAGTTATTAATTAAGTAGTATTAAGTCATTTACTCAGACACAAAGCTCAAGTATTGTAATATCAGGAGCTTACGGAGTATTGACCTTGAGGTATTTTAGAATTTCAAGTTTACAATAACTTTTGATACATTTTATTGGATCTAAGAATAACTAATAATAAAAATGAATAACATTATATCCTATAATATTATATATAATAAAACAGATATATATATATAAAAATAGAAATTTTTTTCAATATAAATTATTTTTAATAAACATAAAGACTCTCATAATAGTTCTATTGTTTTAATATTAAAGGCGGCTAAAACACATTATTGTGCAAAAATAGAAGTTCTTTACTTTTCTCTTGCCAATTTCAAAACAATTCACGTTTTTCATTAATAACTATAAGATATCTAACTGTAAAATGAAAGAAATTGTTCAGAGACTTGTCTCAGAACAATTTGTTATAAGAGAGCTTTTCTCTATTGAAGAAAAGACTTAAAAGAAAATAACTTTCAAAATCCAGCAACAACTTAAAAAATCCATCCATTCCGGATAGATTTTTAAAGTTGTTTCGGTGTTTTAGACTGTTTTTGCAATTATTATTTTCTGTTAGTACTAATATGGCAGATCAAAAACACAAAATTGTGTAATTCTAAAGTAGTAGAAATATCTTCTTATCTCATCCTAATCGTTAATTCATATGTAAAATATTTTAATGATATGCTAAAAAGTAAAGTCAAAGTAAAGAATATAAATCAATTTAAATGTAACTGCACTGCAAATTCAACTTTTTATACTAAATTCAATTTAGGTCACCCGTCACTATCAAGAGAAACTCTTTTACGCCACACATTTTGTTTCAGTTACTAAAAATTATATGACTCAAAAGAAGCGCTTTTTTAAAATTCGTTGTGCAGCTAATATACTATTTGTTATAAATTAATATTTTATCTTTCTTTTATCAATATAAAAGTGTAGTTTCATATTATTATCAAGTGAGAGTATCTAACGAGCAGACAGTCCAACAAAGATTTTTACTTTAAAGCTCCTTTATCAGTACCAAATACTAAATTATACTAAATATTCAAATACAATACAAATTATACTCTGACATGATAAGATTAAATTTTACGGCTATCTGAATAATAATTATTGTTACGTCATGCAAGTATTAGGTAACTAGAACAAAAATTCTCATCACATTTAAAAATGTTACTTATAAAAAAATACAGATGTCAGCTTAAAATTTCAATTAAATAAGACTTAACGAAAATGGTTTAAAATAGTTTTATATGTCGATCTTTGGTTCCTAGGCGATGCTATGACTATTAACATGTCGATCGAATTCGATTGTTATTAAAAGCAAGGGAGTTAGTCTGGGTATGGCAAAAGCTTTCGATCGTGTATAGCACAAGGGGCTTCTTTCAAAGCTTCCTTCCCATATATTTATGCAATAATTTATGAAAGTAGACCACCTGCTTTTTCAATGGGCGGAGCATACCGATCGTTTTCGATGGTTTAGCTCGGACCTTAGGTCTGTTTCTCCTGCACATCAATGATTTGTTGGATATTTCCAACATACATTGTTATACGAATAACAGCAGTGGGGATGCGGTATATTGCGGCCGTGCAGGGCTATCTCGGAAAAACGTCGACTGTAAACTGAACCTCGTTCAGTTAAATACCCAAGGCACAAATGTTTACGCGTTTACCACAAAAAAACCATTTACTGTAGCTCCGCTTTTCGAAAGCACTCCTCTCAATGCCTCGCCAAGTATCAGAATACTGGGTCTCGACATTTCGAGCGACTGCCGATTTCATGGTCATCTGGAGAACAAGGTCAAATACTTGCGCTCTAAAAGGCGTCATCACATGTACTAATTACCTGGATGCCTGGTGATCCTCAACTATGCGGTTTTGTGATTCCCGGGATGTTGCAACAGTTCGTGGGCGGCGGTGAACACCTTATTTGCCCTCCTCTTACAAAAAAAATTATAAACTCAAGATGAGTATTTTCAGATAACTTAGCAGTCCTGCTTCTGTAGTTATATTTTTAATTATATTATTTAAATAAGCAAAATATTGCTATCACGTATATAAATTATTTAAGATACAAATATATTCCATCAAACATTTATAAGACAGATTGTATTACTGAAATCCTTTAATATAATTATTTCCAAGGTGATACGACATTTAAACATCTAACATTATAATCAACAAAGCTGTCATAATTAACATCTCACAAAACTACTAATAGGTAACAATGCGTTCTGTTGCTTTTATAATGATAACTCATATTATGATATACAATTAAATAATAGACTTAGCCATTACTTACTAATAACATTGTATTAGAATTGATTCAGTAATATAGCGTTTCTAGAAACAATATGTTTGTATATAATAAAAACAAAAACTTAAAGATTTTCAAGATATCTCTGACACAAAATCCGCACTTCTAGCGATGTTAAAACGCTTCCATAGCGAGAACATTCTAGAAAATTGTATTCAATTCCCAAGGAAGAACTTTTAACGCCAGGATGTTCTATTCGTTCCTTTATAGCTTTACTTAAATGAATAGGTATAGGTACTTATCATTTCCTGACAATGTTTCATATTAACTTTTACCATAATTTAAAGAACACAGTTGCATTACTTTGTTTTTCTCCCTAAAGGTATTTTGAGTAAAAAATCATCGTACTATTATTATTGCAATGTTATTTATTGTAGTGTAATGTTGTTGGGTACAATGTCCAATATGAAAAGTTTGTTCAAATCCGACTGATAATAGGTGATAACTAAGTTACCATCATCCACCTGTTCTTATCACAATTATATGGAGCAACTTATCAACTCTTTTATCAGACGTCATCTAGTACGGGACATATATTTATGGAATCGCAGTTTTCTTTCAATACCGACATTTCGTTTTTGTAATCGTGCTCCTGTTATATGATTTATATGAAACCGACAGACATTGATAATCAATAAAAGCCTTAATGATCTTAGTTGAATGCATATACGCGTTCCCAATTTAAATTGTTGAAATGCCCAGATATTACGTGGATATCAGATTGATCATGTTTGTTCAGCGTACGTAATTAGAACATAAATTCTAGATCTAGTGAATTAAGTCTGGTGTACAAATACTGATCATCATGGAAATTGTGATTTAGCTTTACAATAATTAACTTATGTGACATGTAAATGAAAGTGTTCTAACTTATGAAGTACTAACATAATTAATATATTTTAGTATTTTTGGTTCTTTAGTGTATCAACATTTCAACAAAAGAATGTAATTTAATGAAATATTGTGCGGTAATGTAATATTACCTGCTTAATTTTGTACTTAATAAAACTAAGTCAATCTCGATTATACTAACATAAATACTATTAACATAATTGGATACATACGACCGACAGCTTGTAATAAATGAGAATGTACTCAAAAATAAAGTTTTTTTTTTAATTGACAATTGTCTATCAAGGAAGTTCTGAAAAACGAGATTACTTGAATAAAGAATATGTATTTTTGACAAAAGCGATCCCAACAAAAAATTAAAGACAATAACTTTTAGGATCAAAGCAAATGCACTAAACCTGAAATGAGGTATGTTTCTAATGAGTTTTACTTTTAACTTTTTTACTTTTATTTTTGTAGGATAAAGTTCGTAATCTTTATATGGTTTATGAATGTCCTGAAAACCTTTTATTGTTTTAAATATATTATATATATTTTTGTGTTAATTCATTGTAACTATTAACGATACAGTAACAGAATTTTGAAAAATGTAAAAAGTTCTTTTAGAGGAAAGATGTAAATCAACATACGACAGTTAAATCGGTCTAAAACACATACTCAATATAACGATAGAGCATACATATTTATATATGTTATTAAATTGTAAGTAGTTGTTGTCATTTTTATCTATCTATTCAATATTGTTAGCATCTAACCATATTTCAATCATTAGGTAGGTTGTCCATAAATAAAATATATTTATACTAATTATTTCATAAAAATGATACATGAAAAACCTCAAATCTATCATAAAAAATTAAATAAAATAATTCTTTAGTATCTTCATAAAATATCTACACATCAATATGTAATAAGATTGAATTATCAATTTGTATATGAGTCGAAAGAATAAACTACCCAAAATTACTGCAAATAAAATATAAAAAGGTTTTTAATTTAGTTACGATATAAACATCCATATTCGATTAAATTGCCTTTCAACCTAATAACAGTCGTTTTAATCAGTACATCAACCATCAAAGTACAAAATGTTTCACAATGAAGATCTCATCTATATAGTGTGAATCCAGTGTCCTAATCAATTCAAGGCTTTATCATGACGAGGACGAGAACGAGAAACAGACTTTGATTGAGATGATCTCCTCTTTAAATACTTTATTATACAAAATTATTGACTTCTAATCTTGGTTAAAAACTATTATTTTATAAACGTGCAATCCTTACTATTAAGAATTCAATCACACACGTATGTATGTATAATTTCTAAGAACTTGTTTCGTTGACGTAACAAATCTTTTTCCACTTTTAGATGGAGTTTTTGCCATCCGATAAAAAATCAGAAAGCACATAGGGACAGAAAATGAAAGTAATTCAGTTTAACCGTCCCTAAAGTCCCTAAAGTGAGTGGTATATATATATACCACTCAATGATTCTGGTGAATGATTCCACTAAGAACGAATTTTACGCAATTCCTATACCAACGGTTTTAAACTTTTGCATTTCGCCAATTTTTAAACCTGTAGAAGCTACACACTTAACGCGGTGGTAAAAGTTACTATAGCAATGGTCACGATGACAATGGATAATATGACAAAGGTTACCATAGCAACCTAAGTTCACATCCAAATTGATAGTGTGTGTAATAAATAGTAAGCTAACTGATATTCATTTGTTATGATATATTTTGGTCTACTTAAAATACCAATACTTATTGTAATACTAGATTTTATAAAATTATTTCGTTTTTCTCTAAAAGATAAATGTCTTCAAAATACTCTTATATAAGCTAATTGTTTCCATAAATATACAGACAAATTGAACTTTCCATTGACTTCCATTTTTACAAAAATGTTACTGCATCCAGTAAATGTTACTGCATCTAACCATTTTAGGTAAAAAAATTCTTATAGGAAAACTTAGCTATAAATAAAATTGTATTTCAGATATTTTTAATTTACCACTTGTTTCAACAAACTGTCCAGATTTGTTTATCACATTGTAATGAAGAAACCGTCAACAATCAATAAAAGTTATAAACAATATTTTTAAAAGTATATTAATTATAAAATTTTCAGTGTAAGAATTAATGCGTAAGAAATTTTTAATTATATGGTATACAGAACGCATTCATTATAGTTAAAAAGTCTATAAATATTATTTTTCTTCTTATAAATTAAGAATAAAAAGTAACAAGTAAGTAAGTTCAATTTGTCAGTACTACGTTAAACAATAAGTCAAAAATAGAAAATTCTATTGTTGTTTCTATACCTAGGTACTTGGTAATAATTTATAATTATTTATTAAATACATATTCTACAATATGCCTAAAAAGATTGATAATAGAATAATGCTGGCAAATGATATGAGAATGTTAAGGAAGAATGGATAATATAAGGAATATTAAAAGAAATTTCAAAGCGTTTTACTGAAAAGATCAGAAGCGTACCGTCAGCGTTGTATGGACACGTAATTAGGAGATGAAAGCCAAGTAACTACGCGAGTCCTAAAGATGAATATGAATATGTATACAATTAGATTTATGGAGGAATTTAGAGAATACCACAAGAAATGTATTTATATCTTGGTTAATTTTATTTAAGTGTAACAAATTGTATATAAAAGAATAATTATATTATGAAAAATCTCTACCTTAAAACCTGTGTACAAGACATTAATTAAAATAAAATATAGCGTTTAACTCGCATATTATAAACTCAACAAATAAATTATTTTCCATTTACAACTTATTAATTTTATTAGCAATATGAAACGAGTTATATATATAGAAGTTTCTAAGTGATATGTAGGAACACAGCTTAAACTTCTGAGTCAAGAAACCTGAACATGAACAAGAGTCATTTTAATAAGAAAGGTAAGCAATACAGGCAGATTGTTCTTTATGCACGCTCTAAGGTAACTAACTCAGAATTTATGGGAATTCGCATTTTGAATTCGCTAAAAATAATTTCAAAAGGAATAGCGGAAGTTTGTAAGAAAATTCGTTTGTTTTTAGATAAACGCTTAGTTTTGTGTTTTATAGATTAGATACAGCAGGAAAACATTGAAAAAAGCTACAATTTGTTTTATATTAGGTACCTATAAACTTACCTCTTCGGACGAAACGGAAAAGATTTGTGTGGCATCTTAAAAAACGCAAAGACTTTTAAGCACCCGTATTCTTCTATTTCATACTTGAATACTTTTAAAAACTTAACATCCAGGAACGTGACCTTATATTTAATTTAAATGTTTATAAACACATTAAACAATTGTTTTATATTACGAATAAAAAATCTTCACTAATCAGATTAAAATACATTTTTAATATGATTAAGACTGAATAATGTAAATGTTTAATGTTAGCGATACCTTAATGTTTAACTGTCTATCAGTGTCCGAAAAACTTTTATCCTCATCCTAGCCTTTTAAATCGGTTGCTTTCCAGAAACAGAAATTTATGCTTATTTATTTATATTACATTATATCAAAAATAAATTATTTTCATGGTGCTTTCTTAAAAAGATACTCATTATTGTATAATGTACTGAATACCACTTATATTTTAAGCTACTAAATTATGGTAATGGGCTGATAAATATTACTTCTCTTTACTTTCTATACCGTTCGTAAAAATCCGTATGGATAATTTAATTATGGGAGCAGCTTCACTAGCACTGTATGAATAAAAAACACTGTATGTCTAACATTTTTACATTCCTTGAGATTGATTTTTGTTTTAAGGATGAAAAATATTCTATGTTCGTTTTATGTCCCCCTATATCCCAAGCAGCATGTGTCTTGTTGATGGATCGAGTACAATTAAGACGTGAAAGCAACACGTATAAAAACTCGTATGTATATTGTTTATATGTACATAATAAAAAAAATACAACTAGAGGTAAGTATGAAATATTTGAATCCAAAGCGAAATCATTTTTCTTAATACCATCTAGAGGGAATTTGTAAGTAAGAAAATATGTTTTATAAAATAGTTATTTCTTTACGGTATTTGGGTCGTAAAACAAATCTAGTAAATAATATTTACTACGCTAAGCTCATAAATAAATATACTTTCTATAATAAACTTTCGTACGATAAATCTGACTTATAGTTGTTGAAGTAACAAATATTATAAAAAAATTTGGACAGAGTGTTTTAAAAAAAAAATACGAGAATATTTTTTACGCATTTAAATTTATAAAAACAAAATGCCAAGCATGTATATGCATATACCTCATTCTTTAATTGTGTTTTCCAAGGCTATGCTTTATTTAACCTTAATAGCCTTATATAAAGGAAAAAAAAATGTACTTAAATCTTCAAAAATATTCGTATACTCGTGTAAACCTTACTGGTATCAAACTGAGAGATATAAAGGATTCAAATTTAAGTTATCTAATAATTACTCCTAACAAAGCTGGTTCCATACAAAGACATAATAATAATTGTTAGAAGATAAGGTGGATGGGTTCCTCATTCAAACCTAAAAGCCGTAATATATTCAAAGTAGTAGTTTTATAAAGTTAGTCTAAATTGTATGTGCGCTAATCATTACTTCTATTGATATATCCATTGTTCGGTGAACGTACAAGTAGAGGACGAGCTCTTATCTTCAGATTATGTTATACTAATTAATAAATGATATATGTATATTTTACCAACAAACTTATATAAGTGCTTTAATGAAAATTTTATTTTTGTATTTTTAATATCTAACAATAAGTTTAAAAATTTTTAAGTCGTTAAATCATTAAGTGTATGTGTTAATATTAGATTTATATAATTTTTAACTTATTTAGTTTCTATGATTATCAAAGATATTGCGGTGAAAAATGTTTTGTTATAAAATCCGAACTTTGTTTATTTCTTTTGAATTATACAATATTTTGGCTATAATTTAGGTCTTTTTTTGCCTATTTGCCAGCTTTATAGAGGTAAGGTTATTTAAATAATATTGTATTTTATTTTGATTTTATCTTCTAGTACTCACTAATGTAGGTAGAGTCTAGGTGTATTAATCTGACTACAGCTCGTCCAGTACCAAAACATTATATAATATCGGATTAAAGCTACATTTCCGGTGGTAAGTGACTATCCGAAGCTCACCCTTAATGGTCCTTCAATGGTCTCCTCCATTGCTCCTAATTTCCCAAGAGGGGCAAAGCATTTCCTTCTATAGTAGAATAAAGATCATGAGCTTTTGAGAAATGGACAGGAATGACAGAAGGTCGGAAGGTATTCCCACTCTGTAGCTGTATTATCTTATATATATTTTGAGGTCCAGTCAATTGATTACAAGCAGATCTAAAACCTACTTAAGTTTAAAATAACTGGAATACTGTTCTTCTTCATACAGAGACTTTTTAGCATTAACTCAATCAAGTTTTAACTTAACTTAACTTAACTTGTCTTCACGTCATATCCCTTGCGGGGTAGCCAGAGATGACGGAGCACCAAACGCTACGGTCCCTGCATACCTCTTTCGCCTCGACCACAAACATTAACCTCTTCATACATGCCCTCCGGGAGGTCCTCATGCTTTTTACGTGACCTTCAGTATCGTAGCTACTGTGTTTTCGAAATTATAAATTATTTCGTATTCTATTCTATTAATATCAAATTTTGGCCATAGTTATAAAATATTTATTAATTTACTTTTTTATAAATCTTTTATTAAAATCAATTTCTTCAAAAGATCTCCAAGACAAGAAGTAGAAAAGAAAGTTTCAATTCCATATCAACAGAATACATGGTATGAAAACAACTTTTGACGTTAACGCGTTAACTCTCTGTTGACATTATTAAACGCA
Source organism: Melinaea marsaeus rileyi (assembly GCA_918358865.1). NCBI lineage: Eukaryota > Metazoa > Arthropoda > Insecta > Lepidoptera > Nymphalidae > Melinaea > Melinaea marsaeus. The sequence continues at coordinate 6,106,785 of OU911093.1, read as the reverse complement.
ACCCTCATATTATACAAATGGACAAAACAATGTATGTAACCAATATAGAAATTATAAAGTCGTCCATTAGTGATGAATGTTTGTTGCAATTAGGGAAATCTGTTTGGACTCTTGACGTCACAGAAGATATTGATATAGGAACAATGAGACTTAATACATTGTTACTGGACATGGTTTTAGCTTTATTTGTTACTTTGTCTTTACAACAGCTGAGTTCGCATGAAACTAATAATAATATTTAGTCCTTATTTCCTCAGGGTGAATTGTCAAAAACTAAGACGGATGTTTTATAATAATAATAACTTCTAATACCCTAGGCACTGAGAATAGAATTTACCAAACTACAGCCTTATTGCTTCCAAAAGAAAATATTAATGCTGAATAAAAGTCTAAGTAATCCTTAGGGACTTCTTCCCTTATATTTATTGTATAATATTATTCACGCCGCGATATCGCCATACTCCGACCTTAACGATTCCAAACTTAAGCTATAATATATATTATATGTATTGTTTTATTTTTACGTTTTCTCATTTGTTTTTAAATACTTTCTAAATAAATAATAGACAAAAATATATCTTAAACGTATCTAGAAAGTAATCTAATCTAAAAAGTAAAAAGTAATATCCAAAAATAAATTTAAAGTAAATTTCATTACTTATGACTAAAATTTTTAGTTACACAGAAATATAGATTCAGTTATAATCATCATTTAAATAATTGTAATTAAAATTCTAATAATTTAAGATTCAATTCAATTAATTCAATATCAAACAATTGAAACTCAATTTAAAACATGGAAATTCAATTAACTAGTTCAGCCTCAATCACTGCACTGGTAGGAAAGTCAATATAAATACTGACCAGTGTGAGGCTTTTATTACTTGGTTTAATATGAAAGAAGAAAACACAATACAACTGCAGTAAAAGGTATTGGTAAAATTACATTTGGAATTTGTAACATAAGAATTAGAATTAATTTAATTGAAAAAAAAATACTTCATAAGAATTTGCTATTTAATACTAAACTTACCAAGTACCGGTCAAATTGACCGTTCTTAAACTTTTGTAAAACTTACACATTTTTAAACGTTATAATATCGTTATCAAACTACATGAAAATTCTTAGAATATGCATATAATATTTTCTACACTCTTTACTTTTAGTTATTTCCATTATTACCTGCGTTATATAATAAAATAACTTTTAATTACCGGTCAATTTGACGGCGTGCGGTATTAACAGGTATACAAGAATTGTTGGTAGATTTAGTGTTAAATGATTTTATAATATATAATTATTTTATCATACATACATACATTATCGATTCATTTGATTAAGCTTAATTAATCGAATGAATCGATAATGTAGGCTAGAGTGATACATAGGCTTTTCAACGAAATATATTAAAAAGAATAAAAAAGTAGTTTTACTAAGTATCGTATAAAGTTATATGTATAAGTAAAACCGCTTACACATATTTGACATCGTTAAGAAAACAGTAAATAGTCAAAATAGTTAAGTTATTTAATTATTATATTCATGAAGTTAAATATAACATCACTTCATATTAATAAAAATAATAATATAATTAATACAAACAAGAAAGCATTTGTTGTCATCGTAACCGTTGCTATAGTTAATGTTGCTATAGTAATTCTTACCTCCGCGTTTAGTGTATAGATCCTACAGGTTTAAAACTTGGCGTAATGCAAAAAGTTGAAATCCGTTGGGATAGAAATTCCCTAAAATCCGTTCTTAGTGAACGTCTACGTCACAAAAGAAATAACCATATAAAATTTTTAGTTAATCGGACAGATAGTTTCAGAGATTTCGTAATGAATCAGTGAGTGGTAAAATATATAAGAAATCCTTTGTACTTGATCACAATTATTACTTTATATTTTATAATAATTATACCTGATTTAAAACGTTAAATCAATCATGAAAATTAATTTTTAGCTCAGAAAAAAATTGAGTTTAAATTCACAATATAATAAAAATGTTTTAATTAATAAATAATTACCTCCTCATTATAAAAACGAAGATCACAAATTCAATTTAATTTCTGGCAGTTGATAAAGTTTCTCTGATCATTTCGTGCAGCTGAAGCCCAAATCAATACAGCTCTAATTTGCGGCTAACCGAAGGATTGATTAGGTATTAACACTTTAACTGAATAAAAGGCACTAAAATACGATAAGTAGTTAAATTTTTTTTCAAAATATAATATAGTCCATTAAGTAAAGTAAAAATTGTTACTGAATATTTTCAATCAACTTTCGTTATAGATTTAATTGTTTCACCAAGACTCGAAATCCTCTGTCAGTGTCATTTCCCAGTGAGTATGAATATTGCAAAATAATCAGAGAGTCGAGTAATATCAAACATAATTTCAATAATCATATTCTCTGGGACATCACTGATCTTTGAACGGCATGAGTCTTCGACAACTCATATTTAATGTTTATCATCATCATTAGATCAAAGTATGATATTTAATGTTTTACATTTTTGTCATTAATTTATGTAACATATAAATATTCTAACAAATGAAAAGTAAAAAAATCTGAATATTATACGATGTTTCTATGAAAACTCTATTATTCGTATCACGTTTGGATCGTAATTAAATGGAGCGAAGCCACAACGCAGGGCGCGTGTTTAATATTACAACAAGCGTTCAGAGCTCATTCTGAAGCTCAAAATTTAATATTACTGGTAAAATATTTCCATAAACGTATTGTCAGTTATTTATAATAAACGTAGAAGCCCACAGGAATAATTATCTAACGAAATCCGGCTTAACAAGTATGTGCTGCAGCGAAAAATCTAAATTCGGAGATTCTAATAGTTTGTAGTTACAAGGAATAGTTTTACTTTTGGAATTGGTATGAATCTAACAGTTTTAAGTGCCTAAAATCACGTGTCATAAATAACTACAATTAAGACACAGCTACAAGGGTCATTGACTTCACTACTAGATCTCAAAGCATGCAAACTATTAAATAAAATGTATATATACAATTTTATATATGATGTTACTCTATTTAATAATAATAATAATAAAATAACTCTAGAGCATTCCACAGTAGTTACAACATCAAAGGACGTCTAGTTTACGGGGAATTTCTTTTCACACTATTATAAAGCTTTCACTGAAATGGTATCATGGAATTTAAAATTAGACGTAAATTATTCTAGGCTATTAAATGTCTAATTATACTCTTTGTTTATAGCAAACAGGAGACGAAGCTTCTGGCCAAGTGTTGATATAACTTTCATTTATTAAGGGAACTTAAGTGAAACTGATATTGTAAGTATCTTAAATGTACTTATTTAAATAGTTAATAACATATTAAACTAACTAGGATCCGCCAACCGTGCGCCTCGGGTGTTGAGCTGAGTCCCTCTCCTTTCTTCTTTTCTTGATAAATTATGAATGGCAAAACATTTTTTGAATCAGTTTTCGTTATAACATCCGCGTTCGGCTCAAACATACATGAGAAAAATTTTAGCTAATTATCTCGTCGCATTCTGGAGACAACTAAACATAAAAAAAAGGTCTCCCAAACGGTTAAGATTACCAAGGGAATTAGAATGCACAAGAATATATATATATATATATATATATATATATATATATATAATACGATTTTATGGAAACCAAATCTGTTCTTAATAATTAAAAAAAAATTATTGCTACTTTTAGTACATAAAATGATAATTTCTAAACTAATTTTTTGTCTAACTATTTATATGTTCGCGTATCAAACAAAAGCAACTATAAGGATTTTAATTATAATCTGCTGTGCTTTTAATGCGCCGGTCAACATTTACGATTACGTTAAAAAAATACCTTATTTTGATCAAATCATCTCATAGATGCTATTTTTCATTTACTCTTGCGTTTCAGAGAATACCAGAAAATGAGAGAAAAGACATTCGGGCTTTTTAATATACTAAACGAAGCTACAATAACATGTCTTGTGTCCATTTGAGTCAGCAGAAGTGATGACCTCTCAATCGATCCAGCCCGTCATTAGTTAAATAGCATATTTAAGATTTAACTACCGTTAACTTCACAAAGAATAATAAATTTGATACTTGATTATTATATGACATTATTAATAGTACTTAGACTATGCTTCTAGGTAATATTAAAAAACCCATTCATTCAAACGCAACTGCTACATTGATTGATTGTTTTATTGTTCTTGTTTTTAAATGAAGTGTGTAAAAACACTGAATTTTGTAAACTGTATTGCTCCTGATTATATTTATTTATTTTTATTTATCTTACATTAATAGCTCCGTTCTTATTTTTTCTAAAGTAACCTACATAACTATATAATTGTTAATAAAAAAGTTTAGTTAGTAACAAAAATAAGTAGTTTTTCATTACGATTGTATTTGATACAAACGAAAATTATTTAAAGATATTTTTATCACGTTTTCAAACTTTGCATATTTGTGATGTTGTTTGATATTTTATTAAATGTAAAGTAAATAAAAAATGATTGTATCATAAAAAATCACGTTAACATTATTTTTTATAATTTTTACAAACATTTACGGTCTGACACATTATTAACATAGTTTGTATATTATATGTTAAACATGTAAAGGTGTGCCAAATTTAAAGTAAACATTATAAATGTAGGTAATTGTGGATAAACAACCATAGAAGAATTAAATATATAATTTTTATGTTCAGCTAGAATAACTTTTAATCAATTATAAATATATTGAATTTAAAATATAAATTAGTAATTGTTACATACAATATTTTCTCTAGTTCCAATTTGAGCGAAAGGTTTGTTTGTTAGATTAAAAAACTTGCGCTCAAATCGGTTCGTCCAAAAATTTGAGAACTATTATACGATACATTCATATATACACCTGTTAAACTTATAACACTCATCGCTTTTGGGTCGGCGCTTAAAAAATATATTCCATTTTAACCAACCAAATAATAATTTTATCTATACAAAGTTGTAAAACCGACTCAAATATTCGTAGCTTTAAAAGGATTATCACCCAGTAAGCTGATGTTCAGTTATAGTAAACTCTTTTAGTCTACTTTAAAACAATATATATTCTAATATAGATTTTTATTAAAATTATTACATTAATTCTAAATGTTAAATGTATATCATTTAATATATTTTGTAGCCAAAACACTGTTCTTAGGAGTGTGACAAATTTTACTTTTCATTCACTATAATTTTTACAACGAAATATGTACTTAATAAAAGTGTATTTCAGACATGACAACCAATTTTATATCCATGTATATCAGGTGTTCCAACAAACTGTTAACATTTCTTAATCATAAAATGAAAAAACTGTCAACAATCGATACAGTTATAAATTATATTTTGACATTATAGTTTTAAATTCGTGGTTAGTAATATATATATATATATATAAATGTCGGATAAAAGTTAGAAAACGAATCAATTGAAGTCAAATTGGAATGCCAGCGCCATCTGGTGGCGCTATACAGAGTCTGGGAGGGACAAACACCGAGAGGGTAGAATCAGTAATCGTTGGATCGTCTCGGTGATAGCTAGTCTCCCAGGAACTGTACTGCGTTCCTTTGTAATTAACGCGTTTTTAAAAGTGATCATAACAATTGAATAAAAATTATTATCAACAGTAAATTATCGTTATTAATTAAAGTGACTTTCATTTATCTGCTCGTATCCATTGCCCGCACGCTCAACAACATGTCCGAGAACAATCATAACAACCTTTTGCCGACATATATATATATGAAAACTTCGTAATTAAATACAACCTTCATTATAGTAAAAGCGTTTATAATAATTACTTAAATTGTTGTAAATTAAGATTAATATGTAAGAATTACTATTTGTTATTACTACGTTAAATAAAGAGATAAAATATATAGCATATTATATTATTGATTGTATACTTGGTAATAATTTATAATTGTTTAATAAATACTTATTCTTCAATATTAAGAAAGCTTAACAAACGGATACCAGAATAATGCAGTCCATTAGTATAATAATGTTATTTTGTAATATAAGGAATAAGAATTTTAAAAGATGTTTGAAAGCGTCCATTACTAAATAGATCTGAAGCGTGCCGGCATAATTGTACGGGAACGTTTTTATTTATTTATTTCATTCTTTATTTCATAATACAAAAATAAAGTTCAAAAAGGCGGGCTTAATGCTAAAAGGCATTTTCTAATAATTAACCTAAGGATGCGAAAGAGCAGACGTCCGAAGGCGTTTAAAAAGAAACAAAAAGAAAATACAAATACAAGGGTTAATAATACTAATATAAAAGTATAATATACTATATAATATATATAATATACTATATTAGTTATATACTTCTGTTATAACTTATATAGTTAGGAGAGATGAAAGTCAAGTAACTAAGTGAGTTTTGAATATGAATTTAAATGTACACATTTAGATAAATGGATGACTACCACTAATGAAGGAATATTTTTTTGTAGTTTTTATATTATAAGACTAGAATTTCTTTATATTACTTAAATACTTACATTTTCGGACGATACAGGACAAGAATCAAGAGCTACAAAAACTTTATTTTTTATTACATTAAACACAAATATATTATATATTGTTGGTATTTTTTTTAGAGAATAAATATTCTTGATTACTCACATTGAAATATATTTTAATATGACTAAGGCTGAATAAAAGAAATGTTGAATACAATAGTTAATGATAACCGATAAAAAACAGTCTTTTTATATATTTATATAAAAATATTTTTTCAATTCTTCGAAATTACAACTTTTTTGAGAAAGAATTATACTATTTTCTATATTCCCTTAAATCCCAAATGAAATATGTATCAATGTTCTTATTGATCAATCGAATAGTCAAGTAACAAATCAATAAATTCAAATTTGCATATATAATTTTAGTCCAGATATATATTATATATACATTATTAAATATTTTAAGGGAAATTACATATACAACAAGAAATCTAAATCATTTTTCGTTCTCGGAGCTCTTTATACCTTTATTTGTTGTAGGCCTAAATTAAATAATGGGAATCTTAATGCTATCGAGGCGGAATTTATAAGTAAGAAAAATGTTTTATAAATAACTTGTTTCTTAACGTTATTTGTGTTATAAACAAATTTCATAAATAATTTTCAACTCATAAAACTCAAATAAATAATGTTTAAAAGATAATGTAGAAAATATATTATGTAAATAAAATTTCTAACGTACTTTAAATGTATCCTGCCAAATAAAAAAACACATTTTAACTTTGAATTATTAACTTTATATAATTGAAATTCAACCTCATTTGTTTGTAAAGATATGAAAAAAGTGGATTGAGAAATAGGTGTGTTTAGAAAAATATTATTCGGAAATATGATTTTCCACATATTTAACACATTGCATAATTATGCAACGATATCTATATTCAATTGAAAACCAATTTATTGCGCAAATGGTCCACTTAAAGTTTACAGTAACAGTTTTAGTTTAGAACATAATACAGTTATATGGTTTGAACTGAAACAAATATTGTTAAAATTTACATATTTGTATTTTAAACAAACCAGCAAAAAACATTGACGAAACATAGTTATTATAAAATATATTTTACATTGAATATGTTTCATTTCATTGCTTGAAAGTTGAGTTTTTTATTTCGATCAATGAAACAAATTAATTGTAAATCCAATTTGCCATATTTGCCAATGCCATATGCTATTCAAAATCATTGTAACATAATAAAACCGAAAAGTTAGCTTTGTTTAAAATGTTTTGCAACGCTGATAAGATTTCTCGTATTTATCATCCAAATTGTTAATTATAATTTCGTTTGTGATTATTATAATTAGTTTTAAGATAATCGAATTATACGAAATATGACGTAGATTTACCATTTATCTGGTAGACTAGAAAAATAGGAATAAAAATAGTGTTAATTGTTCATGAAGTCATTTATTTTTTGTTTGGAGGGCAAACGAACTTGTCAGAAACTATACGTGATCACCGGCGCCTATAAACACTTGCAACATCCGAGGATTCACAAGAGCTCAGCCGGCCCCGGATGTTAAGTCCACATTCAGAATGGAGCGGGATGCCGCAGTTTGCCTTCGTTTCCCCTTAGAAAACACAAAACGGGATACTTTGCCCGCCCCAGAAACGACGGGCAACCCGAGCAAAATCCGAGTTGAGTCAAAGTTGAGAATGAAACTCATTCTCTCTCTCTTATCTCTATAACAAACAACAGAGGCAGAAATTTTCAGTTTTGTCTCAAACTCTATATATATTGTAATAATAACAATTTTTTTCTTTAACATTTGCAGATTAATAATTAATTATGTATTTTCATCAATTAGGTTACTACGTATAACTGTTTCATCAACTTTTATATTTCAGTCGTTAAAAGGTTTCCTTATTTTTTTTTTATAACAGTTAACCCGAGTCGACTTCGTTACTAATTAGAAAAAAATATGTGAATTAAAAAATACCGAAAGATGTATTTTTAATACTTTAATATTTTTAAAACATGCAATAAATGTAATACTCATACACAGCAGGGCTTCTAAAGCAATCAGTTGGTAAATATTAACCACGCAATGCTCAATTATATACAAATGCGGTGTACATCCGACTTTCATATAAGTTTTTTAATATCGTGTTAAACACGTCATAGTATGTTACCTATTTGATAAATATTAAAGAATCTTTGGTTATCTATTTTTCAGAAAGAATTCTCAAAAGTTGGTCTATTATATGCACGATTTCAAAGACTGACTGAAAAACAATCAAATTTATTTTAATGCTTATTTGAGCTATTTGTTGTTTAATATAAGAATCTCCATTCTATTAAAAAGTAGATAGTAGATGTCTCATTAGAAAAGTAATCTTATTATTGTATGTTATCAAATAATTATCACAAGATTAATTAAACTTCTTCAAATTACTTTTACAGTCTAAGTGTTATTATACAATTATGCTAAAATCAAGCTTATTTCCAAAATTTATTTACAAGACCGGTTTTTTTAGAGTTTCTTCTTAATTATAACAAAGATACATCAAATTAAGACTTTTATTATTTATTTATTACAAGAATATTACTAGATAATTAACTTGTTATCACACTTTAACTGTGATTATTACTAATTGAAGAAAATATATATTGGAGATTAAAATGTTATGATGTTCCACGTACATTTTTTAAAGTTTCATTATGACTACACTATATCACGTAAAAGAGGACAAAATAAAAGAAATTTTCCTCATAGACAGCACATTTACCTTTGGGAACAAAAGAATACGTGACTCAGTAACATCTCCTCTTCCTTTCTTATTACAATAATAAAAAAAATGTGTACAAAAATCTTTTACTGAGTGAGGATTCAAAAATACTTTAATAAAAAATATTGACGTGGTCCGACCCGTGGACCCGACGGGGGGCAACAAATTTCCATTGTTAACATAGATTAACAATTGAAATTTGTTCATTAATAGTAATAAATTAATAGAAATGATTTTTTCTCAGATGGATAAATATTTGAAATATATGTACATTATTTCTTTCTTGAACTTTGCAGACGAAATCCATTAAGTTATTTACTCAGACATAAAATTCAAATATTATAATGTCAAGAGCTGACGGAATATCCACCTTGAGGTATTGTAGAATTTCAAGTTTATAATAATAACTGTTGTTTGGTATTTAAAAAATAACTTATGAATTCCATACTTAGTAATTTTTGTACTGGACAGAGTAGCTAACGAGCAACCTTTCCAACTAATAAAAAGTGGTGCCGTCGTCAATGGCTACTTACAAATATAGATGCAAATACAGTGCCACCCTCCTTAAAAGGAGAGAGAAGAGAGAAGATAGGGGAGGGCGGAGAAAAGTGGGTGTTTTGATTACTGGCTCTCCCACTCATCATATGAAATGTAGCTGTAATACCCCATATATATTTCAACCTGGATAGTAGGGGGTTAGTACTAACACAGCCAAAACACATGAGCTGCAGTCAAATTATTACAGCTACATCTTAAACCTACTTAAACTTAAAACAACTTATATACTGTTATTTTTCGCGGACACGGACTTTGTACAAAATATTATATCAAGTTTTCATCACAGTTACAAATTATTTATTAAGTTACATGACTCTGTTATTAGAATTTGTCATTTCAACAAATCTCAAAATGCATTAAAAAGTAAAGTTAGTTACAAATATTTTTCATCAGAGCACAGAGTACTAAGACAATTCTTGAAATTATTAAAGGCAACTCTCATGTTTATACAAGAATTATAAACTCATCCAATAGTAATGATATAGTCATAAAAACTACAAAGTATGGTTAGATATCATTTAAATTACTCCTGGAACTTACTCTCATACAGTAGTTCTGTTAGTTCGAAATCTGGTTTCAAACAATTGAGAATCAATTTAAATCCTGGAAACTCAATTAACTAGTTCAGTCTCAATCACTGCACTAGTAGGAAAGTAAATATAAATACTGGCCAGTGTGGAGGCTTTCTTCTATGGTCCAATCTGAAGTAGAAAATATAACATAGTAAAATAACTTAATTAAAAATATTTAAGTATGTATAGAAAAGCATAATCAAATGTTATTATAAAATTAATACTCCTATAACGCTCATGTTAATTATTTCATAGTCAGTTTATTCTCAAATCGCTGTGAGTTTTATAATAGTACCACAGTCGTAACACACTAGAAATGGTCACTTCTAACTGCGTATGTTGAACACACGGAGACCATCTGAAATACACACAAGTCACGGGATACGCTTCAAACAAGTGTATGCGTTCCACGAAGTGCACGCATGTCAAATACATATGAAAGATTTTTTTTGCTAGCAATTGTTTTATTTTAATTAAAAGGGTATGTAATAAAAAAAAAGAGAGCTTCCAATTCAAAACTCAAAAATTTTATTCAATACATATTTCCTCTTAATACTGATGAATTATATATTTTATTTTAAATAAATCAGTAATCGTTCGTTATATTCTGAAACAAATTTTTATGTAATTATATTTTATTGAAAATAAATTTAAAAAGTTGACAATGTTGTTGGTATTTTTGTATGAATGAAAATTCCAATAAAAAATCTGACATTCAATTTGAGAATGACACCAAACAACTAACACCCTACGTTCGTCATTGGAAATAGAAATATTAGAAAATAAACATTCACAATATGTCTTGCTAAGTTTTTAATGTCTCATTTTCTTCGTTACCTTATTAACAGCAAACAGGAATATTAAATAAATTGACCTTTTTTTAGTAATACGAGTAAATAATCGGAAACAACTTAATTTAAACTAGTAAATAGGTAGTAAATAATCCTATTGTTTTGTTGAATAAAAAAATGAATCTTTTGTAAATGAATAGGTCTTAACTTCTAAAAATTGCTATTTTATTCATTTCATAAACTCATTAATCTAATTTATATAAATTAAACGGACCTATTTAGATTTAATCGAAACCCTTTAAAGATGAGGGAAGCTCAATTCAATAACAGTTTTGTAGTATAAAACTTTTGTGGCTTTCTTTTAGCTTTGAATATTTTATTAAAAATTTCATAAGAGATTCAAAACCCGTTTTACTTAATTACATTCAGTTTCAATTTAAACTAAACTTTACTAAACTTGACTTCATGTAAAAGCATTCAAGATGAAATCTCTCTTTTCATTAAGTCTTCTGCAAACAGCTCCACACATTAGTACTACAGTGAAGTTAGATCAAAAATTAAAATGCTGACACATCTCATTGCATGAATTTTGCATCTTTAAAAAATCTATACTTTCTATAGACTGCTGAATAGGTAGGTTATTATCACCAGATTGATATAATAAAAAAAATATTATTTATATTGATAATTGAGCCTGCCCCCTATTCGACCTACAATCAAGTGACTACCGTTATTCTCTACTACCTACATTAAAAATATAGGCTAAATTTGATGTATCTTTTAATTAAGTGAATTATAATATTTTTAACAAATTATGGGTTAATAATAAAGTATACTGACATATGATATCTAATAATTTGGAACGCTATATGTCTATTTTTATACATTTGTAAAAAACAGATGTTCATTTTATTTTACTCGCAGAGTCCCGGTTATTTAAAATTAATGATTAACATAATGTATTTGCGAAGCTATTATAGCAAATAATCTGAAATTAATGCTGAAAAAAAAAATTTCATTTTATGATTTCGAAAGAAATTTTTTTTTTATTAAAAATGTGGTTATTCTATATCTACAATATCGAGCTTTTTTGCTTTGACAACGTCTCAGGGGATAAATAAAAAATATATTTAACCTTAAAGTTATTTTAATAAAATAAATAAACAGCTCAACATGAAAGTTAATTTAATACCCTGTTAAATTTAAAAGTGTTTTAAACTAAAAATGTTAATAAAGAAGACGGAGCTCGGTCAGAGCTAGAAAAGTCAGTAAAGTGTTTCTGTTTTCTTATTTTTATTTTATTTATTTTATGAAATATTTTATTAATAAAATTATAAAATAATAAAGTGAGATCGATTATAGATGATTATTTTAATAGCATGCAAAAGGAGGTTTTAAGGCCTTTGTAATATTATTATGAATTTAGGACCGTACTCCGTTCACCCAATGCGTTGAATAATAATGAACTCTTCATGCATCTCTCGCTCTCTCTCTCTCTCTCTCTCTCTATATATATATATATATATATATATATATATATATATATACATGTGTGTATATGTCTATATATTATTTATGTGCCTATCATCACAATAAATGATATTGTAATAGCAACTTTACGAAGGTTTGAATGAGTAAATAAATATTTTTGATTTTTTTTATGACGAATGTTATGTTAAAAGAAATATAAAAAAACCAATTTTCGGTTTAAATATAACCTCTCGTATACCAACTCCTCTGAACATCTGGCAGGTTTTGTACAAATTGCTTACTGAAATTAAATATTACTTTCATTACTTAAACATTCATATTAATTATATTTTGATAACATTTCTTAAGATAAATCTAAATAATAATAATAATAATATAATATTTGAGAGTGTCATAAATAATGATAATACATTATATTTGTCATATAGCAAGTATTCAAATATGACTTTAAAGAAACAACACTTTGTAAGATAACTACAAATAACTTTCTTTACTTCCAATAACAATGTTTAAAGAACTGCTCATTATGTTAGTTGTTGCAGCGTTTGTTATAATATTAAATAACTAAAGAAAAGGTAGATGTTGGGTTCGCTTTAATCTATTGAAAATTAATATTTTATTACATTTTTCAAAAATAATTTATGAAAAAATATTTAAGATTCTAATGTCGATGCACCGTTGATGTTATTAGATAATACAACATTTTCAAATTAAAATAAACGAACATTAATTTTCCTCCTTAGATCTGTATCCAGTATAATATGTTTTGGTTTATTTAAAAATTTTAATTATTGTTGACAAAATTTAACAGAGATGTAAAACATTATAGCTTTTACATGCATTACAATAATTTCGTTGGTTTGAGTTCCAACCCAACTTATAAGTTCTTTATTCTTTATTACAAGTTACCTTTACTATTTTATAAGATTCACTATTCATCACAAGTGACAAGTCGATATTAAATCATTTTGTTTATAACAACTACGTTTATTTACAAGTTAAAATAAGCTTCAATACGATTTAGTAGCCTTAATTACTTCATTCGTACATCATTTAAGTAAGTAATTTTCGGTCTTTCCACAATTTATTTGTATAAAACTATGCGAAAATAAGAAATTATCGTAAGTACCCGTCTGCGTCATAAATGATGAATCAGATGATGATTGGACATATTAACCTAGATAAGTTAATGAAAAAAATTGTATTTATTACGAAATTCTGTGTGAATATTAATATACTATATTTCTCAAAACGTTTTAAAGTCAGCTATTTATGCTCTTAAAAAATTTTTATTTGATAAAAATGATTTCAATAAATAATAATTTTGCGATAGATACCTGATTTTCAAATATTCGTAATAGATATTTTAGGAAAATAGTGTATTTTAGAGTTTTGTTTATGTGGTAACTTTTGGCGCATTTCCTACCATTTCTAATTCTTTAATAAAATCACATATTCTTATGTGATTTATTGATTTCGTTGATTAAATATATTTTTAAAGTTGATATACTGATTAAATACAATGTTAGATTGTTATATGAGGTTCTATATTTAGAAATGATTTTCCGTAATTTTTGCTGGAAACTTCTGTCCTGTAATGCTATCAGAAATTCACTGCAGTTGCAATTAAATAAATTCAATATATAATGCTAGTTCGAGAAAAGGAAAAAAAACACATCAAATATTGACTACATTGATTCAATACGACGAATTTATATTGAAGAATAATGCTATATTCGATAAGCCCTTCTTCAAAGAGACTTTTCTTTTAAAAGAACTAAAAAGAATAAAAGGAACAAGATATAGATGTACTGACAAAACCCGATTTGATTATGAACTCGAGAAAAATATATGAAAGTTCGAAGGGATTATTCTTTGTTGTTATTTTTAATTTCAAGTTTGCGTAGTTTATTATAATAAAAAATATTTGGAAGTTTTTGTCCATCTTATGTTATAATATAATATCCAGTATCCATTGTTAAGTAAAATTTATTTGACACTTGTTTGCAAACTTTTAGAAAGGAAATGAATGACTGTTTTCTAGTTTGAAAATATGTAAAGGAATTAATTATTCAATCTTTGGAATCAATTTGAAAACAACAAAATATTTGTTTCTGGTAACTCATTTTGAGGCAGTTATCAAAATCATTATGAAAGATTAGATTAGTTGGGAACAACTAAACCATATTATCATTTGGATGGAATTAATTGAATGTGCAGAAACTTCTTTATCTATTGCATAAGTCACTTTCTATTCTTTCAGAAGAATCTTTTCTGTATCGAGAACATAGTTTATTCTAATCTTATATCCTTATCATTCTTAAATCTAATTGATTCCTTTTAATTCTCTAGTTACAAATTGATTAGATTACAAATATTATTAAAAACTGAAAATATGACTCTTTTAATATCATTATTATTATTAATATTTAAGTTGTTTAAAATCAAGCCATAATATTGGCTTAACATAATAAAAATAATTTGCTTAACGCAGAAGGAATACGTAGCGTTTACGGATAAGACAGATATAGATGACTGAAGTATATCTCTTTGATATCAGAAAATAGTTCATGCAAAAAAGCTATTTATAAATGTTCAATAATCAAACTTGGTTAGTTTTTGTATAGTATAATATTATATATATATACATATATATTATATACTCTATTATTATACGTAATATTATACTCTTGTCAATGTATTGTATACAAAAATGTAATGCGAATTATACTTGAGTATGTAAGATTTCATTGTTATTCTCGTATTGATTATTTTTTATTATAATATTAAACAATAAAGTTATAAAACATCACAATTAATGATAAATGATTCAGACTGCTATAATATTTCATTCAAAACGATCTGCGTACTGTTATACCCATGCCATGTAGGCTGAATAGCTGATAGTTACTTTGACATCAGCACTATCTAATATATTAATATAACAGGATGATCATTTTAATATTAAGAAGCTCAGTCTATTACGAATCTCAGTACGAGTTGGTCATAATTCCATTTCTTTTACTATTTCATTTTTCTATATCATTTTACTATTTCTAACAAATGTATTGAGAGTTTTCTTTTATAATAAACTATTATTTCTAGTGTTAATTAAAATTTATTTTTAAAAACCTCCTACGAAACTCTCGTATAACATTTTGGTGGCAGCGGTGGGATACGAAAATCCCTAAATACCCGAATACGTCTTCGAGAACTCAGTGTTGTGAAATAAAGTGTATTCAACATTGTCAGAGAACTTAATCCCGACTCCAGTGAATTATACAAAGAGGCCATTGGCGAAAACAGAAAATAAATCAAGACATCTGCACAGCATCATCGTAAGAGATCATCATGTTCTTCACTACGTTTGTTTGGTTCATCTATCATCTGTGAGTGACTTTTCTTTAAACATAAGCTAAACTCAGAGTCTCGTCAGTAAATTAATTAATTCATTTTCTAAATATTTCTAAGCCTTTTTAAGCATTCAATTTCTTAAGTGTACATGTACAATTCATAGAAGCGATAAGAACATTCATGAGATAAGGTTGTATATCATAGAGGTGGCTTCTGTGGATTATTTTATTATTTCAAATTAATTATATTTTATTATAATGACTTCAAAGGAAGAAAATTCTAGTGTCTCTAGGACTGCCTCGTCGCGTCATGAAATAGATGAAAAGGTAGAGTTGAATGTTTTATTAAAATTTATAAAAATCTTTGATGGGACGAGAGAAAAATTAAATCCTTTTGTTTCCAACTGTCAAAATGCTTATAACTTGGCTACAAAAGCACAAAAACCAATTTTATTCAAATATATACTGAGTCAATTGGAAGGGCGCGCTGAATCTATATGTAATATTAAAGAATTTGAATCATTCGAACAGTTTATTGATTTTATTAAACAACAATTCGGGGAAAGAAAACACTACGCACATCTACTGTCAGAATTGCAGGAATGTAGACAAAGTTCAATAGAGACAGTCAATCAATTTGCTTTACGGATAGAAACATGCTTGTCTAAACTCCTTACTGAAATTAATATTTCAATACCAACGAGACGAAAGACGGAACTTACAGGCCGTATAGCAGCCATGGAGGATCTCGCCCTCCATACCTTCTTGATTGGTTTACATCCTCGATTGTCACAAATTGTGAGATGTCGTGATCCTGACTCACTCAACTCTGCTGTAAGTTTTGCAGTAGCAGAGGAAAAAATTCTTTTAAGCATCAATAAAAGAGCGATTCAATCAACCCAAAGTAATACTGATAGACCTAGATTTTCACCCCGTAGAGACTTCCAATCCAGACAAAATCAAACTTCTAGCTCATATTATAATCGAGCAAATAATAATTTGACGTGCCGCTATTGTAAGAACGTAGGACATACAATAGAAAATTGTCGCAAACGTCAATATAATAACAACAGAAATCAATCTAATGCCTCAAATTCTCAAAACCCTCAAAATAATAGTCCTAATAATGGTACAACTCAAAACTCATCACGCAGAGTTTTCAATATTATTAATGAGGATATCGGAATTGATGAAACCGATAATTTAAACGTCTAAAATTTCCCGTTAAGTATCGCCCGGGAAATTATTCAAGTAAACAAAAAGTCGATACCAAACATTCCACTGTATCCGCTGTATCCACTGTATCTAACACACCCACTGGTTCCGCTGTATCTAATACACCCACTGTATCTGCTGTATCTAACACACCCACTATATCCGCTGTATCCGCTGTATCCAATACACCCGCTGTATCCGCTGTATCCACTGGTTCCGCTGTATCTAATACACCCACTGTATCCACTGTATCTGCTGTATCTAATACATCCACTGTATCTGCTGTATCTAATACACCCACTGTATCCACTGTATCCACTGTATCTAATACACCCACTGTATCCACTGTATCCGCTGTATCCACTGTATCCACTGTTTCCGCTGTATCCACTGCATCCACTGTTTCCTCTTTTTCTCATAAACCTATCGTTTATACCGCTACTACTCCTACTACATCCGCTTTACCTACTACGTCTTCTAATTCAAGCACTTCTACAATATCTGTTCCATCTCATATTTCCTGCGAATTGAAGTTGAAAGAAGAAAATAATCTCAAGGTCTACGAAATTAATACAAATTCCAAAAATAGATATTTACCTCATATTAACATTCTAACATCAGTATCCGAACAGCCTCTCTCATTCTTGGTAGACACAGGGTCTTCAGTTAGCTTAATTAAATTACATTCAATGATACAAATTCCAAAATTTAACAAAGATATAATATCATTAAGAGGTATTGATTCTGGTGATAACAGTACTATCACATTGGGCAGTTTCAAATTAAATTTACAAGTAAACCCGGATACAATCGTCTCCCACGAATTTCATGTTGTAGAAAATATTAATCTTAATCACGATGGAATCATTGGCAATGATTTTTTTAAAATTTTAGGCTGTCAAATAGATTACTCCAAAGGAATTTTGCAAATACAAAAGGACCAAGTTAAACTCAATTTCGCTGAACCCGTGTATACTATCCCTCCTAGATCTGAAGAAGTTATCGAATGTACAGTATGTAATCCAGAAATATTGGAAGGCACTATAATAGATCAGCATATTTCTAAATCTATACTAGTCGCAAATTGTATCGTAAAAGTCAAAGAAAATAAAAGAATAAATATTACCGTTGTAAATATCTCTGAAGAACCGGTTACAGTTCATTCTAATCTTAACCTTATTTTAGAACCATTTGAGACTCCATCTATTCTATCTTCTTCTATGCATTCCACACCATTACCATTATTCCATGTCTCGTCTAGAACTAACGAAGTCATCGAACAGTTGAGAATTTCCCATCTTAATTCAGAGGAGAGACAGGCTCTCTTACGCATATGCTCCAACTACTCGGACATATTTCATTTACCTAATGACCAACTTACCTTTACAACTGCAACTGAACATAAAATCAGAACTACGTCAGATATACCTATCCAAACTAAAACTTATAGATTTCCGGAATGTCATAAGCGAGAGGTTGAATCACAAATGAACAAAATGTTAGAACAAAACATTATCATACCCTCCAATTCACCATGGTTCTCACCCATATGGGTTGTACCTAAAAAACGAGATGCCTCAGGGCAACAAAAATGGCGTGTAGTAATTGATTACCGTAAACTTAACGACATAACCATAGGTGAAACTTATCCAATTCCTCAAATAACTGAAATTTTAGATCAACTAGGGAAAAGTCAATACTTCACCACATTAGACCTCGCTTCCGGATTCCATCAAATACCAATTTCAGAGGAAGATGCTCCAAAAACTGCTTTTTCCATTCCACAAGGTCATTACCAATTCACTAAAATGCCGTTTGGACTAAAGAATGCACCATCAACTTTCCAAAAATTAATGAACACCTGTCTCTCAGGTCTCCAAGGATCTCGTTGTTTCGTCTACTTGGATGACATTGTCGTTTATTCTCCTGATTTACCAAGTCACATTCACAATTTAACTTCAGTTTTTGAGAGATTAAGAGCATATAATTTAAAGTTACAATCCGATAAATGCGAGTTCCTGCGTAAAGAAGTTGCCTACTTGGGCCATATAATAAATGGCGATGGCGTAAAACCAAACCCAGAGAAAATTAAAGTAATTACTGAATTTCCTATACCTAAATGCCCGAAAGATATCAAATCCTTCCTCGGACTCGTCTCCTACTACAGGAGATTTATTCCTGATTTCTCTAAAACCGCAAAACCCTTAACAGCACTATTAAAGAAAGAAGTACCCTTTTGCTGGAAAAATGAACAACAACTTGCTTTCGAAACGCTTCAAAATAAACTCATCACCTCCCCTGTCCTCGTTTACCCTGATTTTTCACAACCTTTCATACTCACATGCGATGCGTCTAATTTCGCAGTCTCAGCAATACTATCTCAAGGTCAAATAGGGAAAGACCGCCCTATCGCTTATGCCTCGCGCACACTCAATAAAGCCGAGTGCAATTATAGCATAACAGAAAAGGAATGTTTAGCTATCGTATTCGGAACTAAAGTCTTCAGACCTTATCTTTATGGAAATAAATTTACGATTGTCACTGACCACAAACCGTTGCAGTGGTTATTCAACTGTAAAGATCCAGGGTCCAGATTAGTACGGTGGCGATTAAAATTAGAAGAATTCGAGTATACTATAATTCATAAAAAGGGTAAGATCAACACAAACGCTGATACTCTTTCTCGTTACCCTGTAAACCCAGTAGAGACATCTCCTATAACCCTACCTCCAGAACTATTAGACGACTTCGAAAATCTCGTAGAGGACCCCCTTTTGGAACCTCCAGCGCAAATACCATCTCCTCCTGATTTCCAGGGTACAAGAAATCAATCAAATCCCTTACCATTACAAAATCCATTGGCAAATCCAGAGCTAAATCCTAATACAACTCCTGAACTCATTGATTTAGGGCCACTTAACCTTAGTCCTAATACTGATAATTCGGATATAAACTTAGATACCCCCTCACCCTTTGAACAAGATGCGCGTTTAGATAATGATATATACAACGGGGACTACTCCACATTTTTAAAATCACTTAATAATAAAAATCATGTCTTTAATACAATTTTAAGAGAGCATAATGAAAGTCTTTTAAAATCTCCACATAAGGTCATTATAGTCCCTACTTCAATTGATTTAGATGAATCGAATCCTTATGTCGATGAAATATTAGCAAATGTCAATAATGTCGAACTCTTATTAAACTCAGAAAAAGAACTTTTCCGATTCCTTAAAGTTAATTATCTAGATAAAACCCTTTATTTTATATTTACTAAGGTTCATCACTTTGATGAAACCTCATACTCCGATATATACAATACATTAAAATCAATAAGAGATGAATTACTTAAAATACAAACAGCAGATATTGCCATTTCCGATTTCAAGAATCCGTTTGATAAACATTCTTATACTAGACTCTACAATATTCTCACATATATATTCCATAATACAAAGATAACTATTCACATACATCTCAATAAAATTATTTACCCATCATTAAGTGAAATACCTAAAATTTTACGTGAAAATCACGATATTCCCATAGCCGGTCATTTAGGAAGTACCAGAATGTTTAGTAGAATCCAAGAACAATTTTATTGGAAAGGAATGAGAAGAGAAATTGAAGACTATGTAAAGAAATGTAAACAATGCCAAGAAAATAAGGCATTAAGAAAAGTAAATAGGGCTCCTATGGAAATAACTACCACTTCTACCGCTCCGTTTCAACGAATCGCGTTGGATATAGTCGGTCCACTTCCCGAATCTGGCTCTGCAAAATTAAAATACATTCTAACGCTCCAGGACGATTTAACAAAATATTCGGTTGCTTACCCAATACGCAGCACAACTGCTGAAGAAACCAGCGAGTGTCTCATTCATTTCATTTCTCTTTTTGGTATTCCGAAAACCATATTAACTGATCAAGGCACAAATTTTACTTCCGACCTTTTCAAAAGTACGTGTAAATTCCTTAAAATCAAACAACTTTGGTCGTCTCCTTATCATCCCCAAACTCAAGGTGCTTTAGAGCGTAATCATTCTACCTTAAAAGAATATCTAAAATCTTTCATCAATGACGATCAAGATAATTGGTCAACTTATGTGTATACATCAATTCTTACATATAACACAACTATCCATACGACTACTAAATTCTCACCTTATGAATTAGTGTTTGGTTATAAACCATTTATTCCGAACACCATATACGAAGATAATTCCGCTACAACTTATACAGATTATATAAAAAAATTACATCATAAATTAACATACTCCAGGCAAAAAGCATTAGAAAATATTGTGAAATCCAAAGTATCCTCTAAATCTTATTATGATTCCCATACTAAAACTCCTCCAAAGTACAAAGCCGGAGATTTTGTGTATTTAAAAAACCATCTTCGACTCAGAAAAGCATTGTCTCCTATATGGAAAGGACCATATAAAATTATAAAGGTCCATAATAATCACACAGCTACACTATTAATCAACAGAAGACATGTTACTCACCATTTCGATCAATTTAAACCCGCTGAAATCTCATAAGTACTTCTTGTAACATAAATTTGTTTCTAGTTTTATTTCTCCTTTATTAGAATAAGTTAAAAGTTTAAATTTAAAATGTAATACCTATATTCATCTAATTAATTCTATTTCAGTGTATCGGTTAATGCACAGCCAGACCTTGTTCAACCGATAACTTCTAGCTCCGGAATTTACTTCGATAGTGTCGGTAAAATTAGACTTATTAAAGGAAAATTAAATGTTTTAAGTCTTGTAGACATATCTTATATTGACCCGCATCTGCTTAATCTTAACAATACTATTGAAAATCTTAGACATATATGTAAGGAAACAGAAAATTATCAGTGTATACTTAATCTATCTCCCTTTTCTGTCAGGTTTAATGATATATTACGAGAATATGAATCAATTTCTCATTTAATTGCTAAGCGTAGTAAACGCTCTGCGTGGTTTGCCGGAGTTGGTACCGTATTCAAAAACATTTTTGGCACTCTCGATGAAAATGACGCATTTAGATACGATTCTGCTTTTAATTCTATTCAAGAAGATGAGAAAAAACTAGCAAGTTTGATAAAAGATAATATATTAATAAGTAACGTCGCACTGGAATCATTTAAGAAAGTAATAGATAATATTAAAAGTAATGAGAACATTCTAAATCAGACCTTAAATAACGTTTTAATTGAAATAAATAATATCACTACATTTTTGAATGGATCATTAATTGATATGAAAGTCGACTCCATACTTATCAACTTAGAGAGCTCTTTGCTTACATTGTCGTTCCAATTAGAAGACCTTGTTAATGCTATTATTCTATGTAGTCAAAACATCATGCACCCAAACATCTTATCGCCAATTCAACTTTACCGAGAACTCGTAGATAACAGCAGGCACCTGCCTCGAGACACTGAGATTCCTTTAACAATAACTCTAAATAATATTAATTTAATTTTAAGTATTTCTAATGTAGTTTGTTATTACTTTAATTATAAAATTGTGTTTGTTTTACAAATACCTCTAGTATCTCGTGACGAATTTCAATTGTATCATAATTTACCATTACCAATTCCACATGATGTTAAAAACCCCAATACTTTTAGTTTTATTGTACCCTCTAGTTCATATACTGCTATTTCTAAAGATAAAATTAGTTTTTGTAATTTAGATAGTTTAAATAAATGTAAGGCGATAAACTCTGAGTTCTTGCTTTGTGAGATATCTACAGTGCTATTAACAAATGGACACCCAACGTGTGAAAGTGAATTATTAACGAAATCAATAAGTGCTCTTCCTAAACAGTGCAACACGAAAACAATAATTGGTGAACTAGACATATGGAAACCTTTAATCAATAATCGTTGGATTTTTGTACAGACAAAACCAAGTAAAGTTTCCATCGATTGTGTCACTTCTGAACTTTCGGAAATAAATGTATCTGGTACAGGTATTCTACAAATGTCAGAGCAGTGCACAGCATATACTAAGAATGTAAAACTCCTGTCATCTGACAGTATGATTAATATCTCGCTACCTACCCCTAAGTTAGATTTTAATATTATTAATGACTCGTGTTGTAATTCAATAAATCCTAATGTACTTAATTTTAACCAATCTTTTATAAAATTACGAAATATCGAATTAACAGATTTACCTAAAATAAATAACAATGTAAAATTGCTCCCTGACCTGGACAAGATAATTGCAAGTAAACCTATATTACAGAAGTATGAAACTCATTATTTAGCTTTAAGTACATTTTTCTTTGTTATTATAACTTGTTTTATTATATACAAATTATATAAGTGTTTTAGTAATAATAATATATCGTCTCTATTTTGTGTAAAACCTACCCGTACCGAAGATCCAATAGAGCTACAAGATTCACATGAAACAGACATTCCTATGCCTAGACTTAGAGGAATGGTTTAAATTTTATAACTTTCTGAAATTCCATTTTCACCATGAATTTCAGTCTTACGCGGGGGGTTGTTATACCCATGCCATGTAGGCTGAATAGCTGATAGTTACTTTGACATCAGCACTATCTAATATATTAATATAACAGGATGATCATTTTAATATTAAGAAGCTCAGTCTATTACGAATCTCAGTACGAGTTGGTCATAATTCCATTTCTTTTACTATTTCATTTTTCTATATCATTTTACTATTTCTAACAAATGTATTGAGAGTTTTCTTTTATAATAAACTATTATTTCTAGTGTTAATTAAAATTTATTTTTAAAAACCTCCTACGAAACTCTCGTATAACAGTACGTTCAATCAGTCATTATTATCTCTTTTTGGCTCTTTGCCTATTCCATATCATATTTTATTATAAAACTGTATATCAAAATATGTTATACAACTATTCGTTATTATATTAGTTTTTATGAATTAAGGCTTGGAAAATTTAAACACATGATATTTATTTATACATAAAATTAAATGAACCTATTAAGAGATTTTAATTATTTACTAATTGACTTATGTGTTTGTCAAGGAACTTCAATTAAAACCTTTCTCTCGCTTTTATTTGTTGTCTTCGTGATGAGGATGACACGTCCGCTTTGAAGTATCTTCTTTAATTAGAACGGAGAGATAGAAATAGGAAAAGTTTCTCGAGAATGCGACGGGTCCAGGATATTTAGTGACCTTTTTTCTAACCGTTCAATAATTGAATATAATGTGTAAAAGATGAATAAAATAAATTTACTTTGTAAAAAATAATATATTCAAAGAATAAAATAAAATGTACATATAATCTTCATATTTATTCATCTTCATAAAAGTTGCGTTAAAATAGTTGGGAAAATTTTAATATCTTTTATAATCTATTTCTATAAGATTCACAGAATTGTATTAAGCGAATAATTTGGGTTACTTGAAAACGCTATAAAGTAACATATTACATTATAGAACTTATTATAAGTATAAAATATACTAAATCTTTAACCTTATCCCAAAACGAACCAAAATCAGCAAGAGGACCGGACCTCATTGTGTTTGTTTAAAAACAACTTCAAACAATTACCAGACGAATACAGTATTCGCTTCTAAAATAAATAATAATTTAGACTTAACATACTTATGTAGTATTTCTTCTAATTGCGCTGTTTTATAAAAAACCGTAAATCAGCGATAAATCATTAATTTGAAGAATTTATATGCATGTTTATAAAACTTTCTTGTGAACCTAAATTAATATTGCATAGTACAATAAAATATATACAAAAGAAACTAAATAAATAAGATAAAATGCTTTACCTGGAAAATCAAACTTTCCAACAATCTTAAATGAAGTTACTATCAGAAAGCGTTTTCGCGCATTCATTTCCCGAGGTTACCGTCGGATGTGTATTGATTTTGACATAAAAAGGGTGAAATTCTGTGATCGGACGTTCCGTACGCCAATAAATGTTATAAGTTTTATCGCAAAATCTATATTATTAATAATTTTAATGAAAAGCTTACATTAAAAAAGATATATTATTCATATTTTTGAGCTAATTTATATGTAATTAATTGAGTAAGTATTTAAAAGTATAATTAATTATAGTGAGTTAATTAATAAATATTAACGTTTTTGGGTTATTTTATTTTTAATTTTTTTATATAAATAAATATGTTATATAGGAAAAGTGAGCGGTAAAAGAGACAGGGGGAGGCCTCGAGTGACCTTCGAAAACACAGTATCTATGATACTGGAGAAAGGTCACGTAAAAAGCATGAGGACCCCTCCGAGGGCATGTATGAAGAGGTTGATGTCTGTGGCCGAGGCGAAACAGGTATGCAGGGACCGTAGCGTTTGGAGCTCCGTCGTCTCTGGCTACCTCGTAAGGGATATGGCGTGAAGCTAAATAAATAAATAAATAAATAAATTCTTTTATAATTTTAGAGTGTTAATTACAAAAATATTTTATAATAATATATAATAAAATAATATTTTATTATATATTTATATTATTCATATAAGTTTTCCTTATAAAAGTCAGTGTTCATTTGAGAAATATATTCTACAATAACCTTTAAGAAATTTAATTACCCTTAAGCTGGCATTCTTGCTAATGATAGTGTCAACAATTTCGGGTTACAATTAAGTGGTACTATAACTGGTGTTTTGAATGAACCAGGGAAAAAAACCAAAGATAGACGAAAAGGCATAGACGCTTGGCTCATCTTTTATCAGCGGCAGATGAAGAAATTTTGGAAAAACATACAAGATAAAAAAATAATACAAATATTTTGCTATTTTATAATTTCGCTCCGAATAAAGATATGTCAATTCAAATATGACAATATTTTATTTTCATTGGTCTGTGAATATTGCTTTATCAAGAAAACATCTGTTATCTGCTTTTCTTCTTGAAATTTTTATTAATATCTAGTAAACCTTAAAATGTCGCCACATAAATATTACAATGTTTACATTAAGATCCGAACTATTTGAATGAACGGCAATTATTCAGGTTATGAGAGAAATTCTTTGAAGTTTTGATAGTACTGTATAATGGAAATAAGCAGCAGCAAGTTAGCAAGTATTGGCAAAAATATTATAATTTTACAATACCTACAGTACCTGTTACCTTTGGCCTTTAAGTTCTTTAACAAACTAACAAATTCGGAAAATATTAAAAATAATTTTACAGGTAAGATATAATTTAACTAAAAAAGTTACTACAGCGTTTAAGACATCTTTGTTGAACTCGATAGTTTATTCATTGGCATAGAAATATAAGTTTAAAAACGACATAAAACTATGTTGTTGCTCTTTACCCTTATTACTCTTTCTTATTTTTTGATTAATGCTTCCCCGATTTTTACGATGAGGAAAGTTACTTCTTATTATTGACTTATTTGTTTACTTACAAAGACAATGTTCTAATTAGGTTACTCTTCTTATTATGCTATACAAATTATTTCTTAGTGGCAATATTGTTTTAAACAAAAATAATTTTATAAAAGTTAGAAGACTTACTTTTAAATTTGTTGCATTATGTATTACAATATTTTTCAATAAGCCAATATAAAAAAATGTTATAAACATCGTATTTTAGTATTTGGTATTTCCAACATATATCAATTAATTATGAATATTTATGAATTGATTATGCATATTCAGAAAAAAGATAATATATTATCGAATTCATAAAAGTCAAATATTCAAATAATTCATATATACCTTTAAATTCTAGTTTGAATCAAGTGAAGTTTTAGTGTAATTAGTTAAATAATTATATAACTTCAGAATTTATGCATTCGTTTTATCTACGGCTTGCGTAAATTTGATCACATTTCGGAATACCGCCGTGAGTTAAAGTGGCTCCCTATCCGCTTTCGCCGGAATGTGCATGTACTAACCCTTCTGTATAAAGTTCTACAAAAATCTTCTCTTTCTTACTTTCTCTTACAATTATGTCCAACTAGACAATTGCCAGAGCGCTCTTGTATTTCTTTAAAGTTTCTCGAGGTGCCGCATTATAACACTGCCCAATACCGCAAATCCTTCTCAGTTCGTGCTGCTCAACTCTGGAACTCATTACCTTCTCACTTGTACAAAGACTGTCCCATTATTATTTCCTTTAAGCTTAGATTGAAGAATTACTTCCTCTCCCTCTAAAATGTCCTTGGTATATATATATATTATATTTATGTAAGTACGTGTTATGTTTCTATTTATGTACCTTTAAGTAATATGTGTGTTTATATACTCAAATATAAATGTGTATGTATGTAATTTGTATGTATTTAATATATATATATATATATATATATATATATATATATATATATATATATATATATATATTTATTGTACCTTAACCGCAACTATAAAAATATTTTCTCCTATAATAAAGGGTTTTTGGTAGAGATCTCTTTTAAGAGATAAGTCATCCTTTTTGTGTACATTTTATTTTATATAGATTGTAAAATATAATATGTGACACAATTATAACCAATTTGATACTATTTTGAAATTTACGTTAATGTTACAACGTTTCTTTGTTGTTAGGTTCAAGAAAATGTATATTTTTAAATAAACAAAGTAAAAATAAGATTATTTAATTAAAACTATATAAAAATATTTTTATACGAAGAATGTCATTTAATTTATAAATAATACTGCAAGATAAAAACTGATCTATAAAATACTTTATTAAACCCTAACAAATAAAAATGCTCATAATTATTACTTTAAAACACTATATTAAGATACCTTAATCAGAAAACAGCTGTGATAAAAAGTACCCTCATAAGCGGTAATTATTGCTATATAGACAAAATAGAAAAAAAGTATGAAATTTAATCCACCATGCTAATCCCGTGGTCGTTGATTGGTTACAAAACAATTTATTTACAAATATTTTTCACACGCGACCCTTCAATTAGAAGCCAGCATTAACAGGGCTTTACCAGATTGTCGAAAAAATATCATGTGAAAAAAAAAGTGATAATGATACGGATTTTCTTCATAGTACAAAGTTTTCAGTTTCACTTCTTCGGATGAGTTTCATAACGATTATATATCATATTTTCATATTTGCTCGGAAATGAAAAATAATACAGATATTAAAATTATTAATGCTACATTAACCATGATTATAGTTTTAAATCACTAACCAGTACCAGCAAAAACTAAGTAAAAAAAATACTTAAATTTTTTTAAAGTACAAATAATATAAGGCGCCAGAAACTTAAGCTAACGGCCGCCAGAGTCATCAGGAAAACTAGGAAACTCGAAGTAAAAGATGCTCTAAGATTTCGTTCGGTTGTGGAGCGGAACTGGTCACAATGGTCAAGAGCGGATCTGGCTAGCGAGACACCCGATGCACTATGGGCCCGTGCTAAGTCATACATTGTTTCAGCAGTCACAGAGACAAGCCCACCAATTAGAGCCTCAGAAAAACAACGTTGGATGACTGATGACACCTTCAAACTCGTCGAAAAACGCCAGAAGATGAAATCATCAGGGGCTGATATCAAAGACCTTAATAACATATCGGCAAAGATACAACTAAAATGCAGACAGGATCATAATAACTACCTGCGTAATATTTGTACAGAGATCGAGGCCCATGCAGATAGGCATGAGTCAAGAGACTTATACCACAAGATCCGTCTCATTACAAAAACGCTGTCGTTTAAAACTTGGGCTATTGAAGATCGTAATGGCCAAGTAATAACTGAACTGGACAAGATTTCAGAAGTTTGGAGGAATTACTGCCAGTCCTTGTTTGAAGATCCTCAGTCACGAAATTTTAGATCTATAGAGCCTACAAGTGATATGCTGGAGCCAGGTATTCTGGAATCAGAAGTAAGAGCTGCTATGGAACATCTCAAGAATGGGAAAGCCACAGGAAGAGATGAAATCCCAATCGAAATTATTCGAGCAATGGGAGAATATGGCATTTAAATTTTCCACACTATCTGCAACAAGATTTGGGTCACAGGCAAATGGCCTTCTGAATGGGCTCATACAGTTTTCACTCCTCTTCATAAAAAGGGTTCTACTAAGAAATGTGGCAATTTTCGACTCATTGCACTAATTACGCACGCTAGTAAAATAATGCTGCGCATTATAAACGAGCGACTAAAAGCTTATTTGTCCAATGAAATTGCAATTGAATTGATAATTTCCAACCACGTGCGGGTGTGCGACAGGGATGTATAATGTCACCTTTGCTCTTTAATATATACACCGAGCTTATAATGCGAATCACTCTCGAAGATTGGACCGATGGTGTTGTGATTGGTGGATGCAGGATCTCGAACTTACGATATGCAGATGACACCACCTTATTTGCGACTAGCGCGGACCTCATGCAGGAGTTACTTCACAAAATGGAGCGCATAAGCCTAACGTTTGAATTGAAGATCAACCGATCTAAGACCAAGATCATGATCGTGGGCCGCGTCAATGACAACTCGCCAGAAGTTACACAGGTTGCGAACTGCGACGTGGTTCAAGTCTTCGTATATCTTGGGGCCCTAATCTCAAATAATGGCGCTTGCGTAGATGAAGTTAAGCGTCGTATGGCCATAACCAGATCTGCGGTAGAAAAACTAAAAAAAGTGTGGAAGAATCGCAATATCACCAAAACCATCAAAGTCAGACTCATGCGAACGCTGGTATTCCCAATCTTCCTTTACGCGGCAGAGACGTGGACAGTACGTGAATTGGAAAAGGGGGAAGATAGATGCCCTAGAGATGTGGTGCTGGAGAAAGATGCTGGACATATCGTGGACAGAGTTCCGCACCAATGTGTCCATACTTCAGGAACTCGGAGTCACAAAGCGTCTATCGGCCATAGTACAGACACGTATACTGCAGTACTTTGGCCATATCTCTAGACGTGATAATAACTCCATAGAACGGTTGGTAGTTCAAGGAAAAGTAGAAGGAACCAGAGCACGTGGCAGACCACCTATGCGCTGGACGGATCAAATTAAAGCAGCAGTGGGAAACCGTGTGTCAGACTGCACCAGACAGTCTGCAAACAGGGAGAGATGGCGGGAGATCGTGAAGAAAGCTGTGTCCACGTCTGACACTGGCAGGGACGCCTCAACGTGACCACGACCGTTCTGTCAAGAGCGAAACGACTAAGAAGAAGAATATAAAACAATAATAACTACTCAACACTTACAGAAAACATATATCAGTGCAACGTAAAGATATATACAACGAAGTGAAGTGTGATTCAAATGAGGAAAACAATTTTTAATTAAAAAACTATTTGTGAGAGAGTACAATAATTAAAGACGCTCTAAGTACTAACGCTGACAAGGAATTTATAGATTTCTGGTGCTTAGAATAGGTATGTAATTTTACAATAACATATTTATATATAATAATTATAAAATAGATCTATTTTTTTTATCTTAGAATAGGGCAAGAGCGAAACCTTAGGATTATGGAAATGATAAAAAGCGCGGCATAAGAGCTAAAACTTAGAGAAGTTATTATAAAACTTGACTTCAGCTTTCGAAAACTGTAATGTAAGGTTATTGTATTAACCACAAAATTTTTAAATTGTAATTGGGTAATATATACTGTTTTATTATAAATACTTATATTTAAATTCCCAATGCTTATTTATAGGAGACTATTTTATATTTTGTTTATTACACAATTGAAATATATAGACAGCAAATTAACAAAAATGTGTCGGATTGATGCAATGTTTTCTGTAAAACTGGCATTTAACGAGACTTTATTTTATGTGACGTATTTGTTACACCACTCCTCACCTCTTTATTGCAGGACCAGTGTTACAAATCCTTTTTAATATAAATATACTAAACATGACCGTGATCTATGACGTTTAAACAGAAAAATATCTATTGATTTTTAATACTGACAAAATATGTATAAAAAGAATATATAATATGAAATATTTAGACGTGATCGTTTTATAAATATATATTTTTTGTAATGTTCTTATATGATAGTTCAGAAAGTCGTTTTAAATAAAAATACCACATACAATAAGCTTTTCATAAAAGATAAATTAAGTATTTGTAGCAAAGTGTAGATTTTTTTATGATTGTCTAATAATTGGCACCTAGGGATAAAAAACAACAATGTATAAATTACATTAAAAAAGAAAAAAACACTCTTTTAAATATAAATTAAAAACTATCGTATAATGTTATTTAGACTACGTATACTATTACCACGACAGCGATTTAAATATAAAATTCGATAAATTGTCCTATTTTATTTTAAAAAATTGAGTTTGTGGCGTTCTTCTAGTACAAGACTACAAGAGTACAAGCTTTGAAATGCAAGTTGTATATTTAACTTGTTTTTCGTGGAGCTTTTTATTTGCCTTACAACCTTACATTTGTCTAATTCATTCATTCATTCAATGATTATTGCGCATTTTAACATAACTCTATTTGTTTACATTAAATCGAAAATATATATTTATAACCTCACAACTAACCACACGACGCGAAAAATTATAATAGTAATCAATTTGTAGCATACGGCTTTAGTTATTTATTACATAATATTTAGAATAATAACCAATTTGTAGATTACTTCAGTTTTGTACATAATATTCGAAAGCTTAATATCACAAATTAAAAGAAAATGAATGTTCGGAAATAAGCGTATTTTATAGACGGAAATGAAAATAAGTATATTATGCCAAATGATGTTACAACATACATTTCTCTCTTTGACTTCGAAAAGGATTTTTTCTCTTTGACCCCTAAAGTAAACATAAGACCAATGTTTATCCTCCTTTAAATGGGTATCTCATTAAAAGCTCTTAATATATATCAAAATACAAATTCGTTTATTTTAAATATAAAACATATTTGTCGTACTCATTCAACATCACATCAGTAGCAACAATGTGATTAAATAAACGTAACAATTAAAATATTAGAAATCTTATTAACAAGTATAACTAAAATGCAATTAGAAAAGTAATTCTTTATATTATAATAAAAATATTCGGTAAATTTATTAAAATTATTTTATAAACAGATGAAATTTAATCAAAGAGTTTTGTAATGTTATTTTGTATTTCGCTTCTTAGTAAATAAGAATCCTTCGCATTAAATCAGTTTTTATTTATTTGTAAACAAATTGAATGCATCTGTAAAGCACTGCACTGCTTCGCTTTGACCTAACTTAATTTATCACTTTATATGCACTGACTTTATTTTTTTGCTACTTTCAAGTAGATTTTACAGTTTGTATTTCTTTGTGGTAAAACCGACTGACTAACATGATAAGCTGAAAACTCCTTCATTTCTTTACATAAACAGATCTTTTAACTAGTTTTACAAGAGAAATAACCACTCTTTAAATGAAAAGAAAACTTGCTTCTATTTCTTTTTTAATTTATTATGAGTAAACTCTTTATAAATTATAGCATTCACATTTATTAGGTAAAATAACTTTTATGGAAATCCAAAAGGTTGTAATTGATTCTTACATACAAACTAACATAAAAAAGGTACATAATATTAAGCATGTTCATATTAAGATTTATATTTATTAAAATAAAGGACAACTTCTCGGCCTGAACTTTTTTAGTAATAAAATAATACAAAAACATTTGCACATGTTTAAAACTGAATAAGAAATAAGTGTTTATGGGGATTCTGGGTATGAAAAGCATTTTTTAAAAAATACAATACATTTAACCCGGACAATCAAATTCGGCAAATATGGTCGAAAACGCGATTAAAAACACGTAGGGGTGGCAAACAGGGGTCAAAAGGGGATGTTTTCTTCGGGTAACCCCATTACTTGTATTGTCACCGGAGCCGAACATGTGCTCTAATTTTCATCGAAATTCATTGAGTCTGAGTATTAAAATTTCGTGTTACAAGATTTGATCCGATACATGTCAAGTTAAATAAAAGCATTTAATAAAGCAAACAAAAAAGTTATTATCACAAATCATTAGCTTTATTACTTTGAAAACTCATAGTTCTTTTTATGATTCAGACATTTTTAAATAAGTTGAAGTATCCAAAAATATTTAAAATTACTAACATAACTAAAAAATACCTATACCCAGAAATAGTGCACGGGTGACTAAAGTTTACTAACTAGTTTTTTCTCTTTTACTCGTACGCTACGGTCCCTGCATACCTCTCCTCTTACATTCCACGTAGCCATTTGTAGCTCCGTCCTCCACCTCCCGCCGCTCGGAACATGGCGTGTTGGTTGGCGGTCCCCAACGCCGCAGCTAGCGATCTTTTGTATTTTTATAGCATACAGATTAAATATTAATAAAATATGATTATCACATTCTAAATACGAGCAAAAAACATCAGTATTCATGATAGTATATAACTAATATTAAGCATTAATATATATAATATTTCGTTGACATTATTAGTATCATAACAGTGAAAAATATTTTTTTTATACTCATAGAAAGTTATCAATCCTTTTAAATACAAGGAAAATTACATAATAATATTTTGGGTAACATTAGGTAATCAGATATCATAAAACGTTTAAATTTAATTATAAATACAACTTACAAACAACTCAATCGGATTAACCGACTATAATTTATGATAGAATACTTTATTTGTGGAGTGTTAATTGTGTACCCGCAAAGCTTATAAGAAACTTATATCATATCAATAAAGGTGTCACTCGAAAAAGGTGTTTAATAAACTAAACAAATATATAAATAACAATGTAAGATCTACTCTACTTCTAACATTTTTAAGTGTTTCCTATGTTGGGTGCATGTTATATTTTTTGATTATAGTCAATTATTATTATTTGTATAATCATATTGTTATGAAAAAAAATTTAAGCACTTTTTCCTGTGAAATGAGGTTTTTAAATTTTGTAAGTAACTTGTTTCTTACTTTAATATTGCATTAGACTGATTTCTTGTCTATCTCCTTCTCTATGACTGTAAAGTAAGACAATATTTACTTTTTTAAATATATTTAAATAAAGTTTATACAGTCTTTGAGATATTCATGAATTTTTTCTTTCTTCTTATTTTTTAAATAATTATATACTTAACATAATAAGTAAAGATTTTTATCTACTATTTTGCATATTTAAAGAGAGAAATTGGAAGACTGAATCTGTAAAGGCCACTCTGCTGGATGTTTTCTGGTCTTATGGTTCCGGGTAGGCCGCTCTTAAGTATAGTTCGAGGCACAATGAAAGAATTGTAGTAGATAGTTTAGTTTTTCCAGTAATTGTAATTTACATTTCAAGTTATCAAAATATTTATACGGCGACAGAGATTCTTAGTCTTTGTTGTATTATATAATTACTATTTAATTTTAATTTGTGTAATAAGCTTATGTAGTTTACGTGTGTGTATATCTGTATTTTAATCAGCATCCCACGTGTGTATGTGTGGGTGTGTGTGTATATTTTAATCAGCATCGGTTTGTGAATATAAAACGGAGAATATCAAAGGAATTAAAATACAAATAAAATAACCAAGACTAAGGTTCTGAGCATTATTTAAATGATGAAAAGCGCGGTGTAAGACCGAAGGACATGAATATTCATTGGTTAATCATTATAAAACTTGACTTTTAACTTTTCAAAAGGGTAATGTAAGGTTAAAGGATTCATTATAATTTTGAAAATGTAATTCGAGAAGATATTACCAGTATTTTCATATTAAAATTTGTGTTGAAGTACGCAGCCGTTGTTTTTAGGAGACCTTTTCCTGTTTTGGTAGTTGAAATATGTAGGACAGCATATAAATCAAAATCCTACTGGATCAAAGAAATGTTTGCTGTGAAACTTCCATTCAAAGGCATTTATTTTGTTGATGGTTTTGTCACGTCATTCGTGAACTTTTTATAACAGAACCTATTTTACAAATCCCCTGCAACATAAAAATAGTAACAATATCAAATAAGTTTTGGACATGATGGATGGATTTAATAAAAGCTTTTACTTTCAAAATCTTACAAGAAATTTGCTTAGTATAATTTTTTTGTATTATTTTAGTAATTGGATTAATATCATATATTATCACTTCATCAGAGAAGGTTACCGTTAAGTACATTTTATATCTTAAATTAATTTTCATCAAAAGGAATGAGTTGTCAAATGTTTAGCAAACACTCTCAATGGCTTTATGACCCATTTTTGTATAGCTCGAAAGAACGCATCCAAATCCCATATTTTTCCCTCATGTAAGCAAAACAAATACAAAGTTAAGTAAAATAAATAAGATAAAACATTTGCCATTTAAATACAAGTTTCAATAACTTGCCCTATTTTCATAATAAGACAAATACCAAGAACTCAATATTATTGTGACCAAGGTTTCTGGCACAAAGCTCTCTTTGAAGTGTAACTTGTATTTTTCACTTGTTCTTGTAGAGTTTTTATTTTTCTCTTTACATAATATTTGCCTAATTCCGTGTGGAAATTTCGAGAAGCTCTGAATTTACACTTATATTGCCTTTGCTGGGTTGAAGAATGTATTTTCAGGAATAATAAAGTATTTCAACATTCAATATTTTACCATTTTACTGATTATAAAACTTAAAATTGTGAAAAATTCACGATTAGTTTGATAAAACTTCTGCAAAAAAACTTATTTTGAGTAAAAAATATTAACTACATCTTAAATTTAAGAATGAAAATTTAAACTTAAATGTAATATTTTTGCGGTTCCCCGGCTGTTGTAAGAGTTTGTGGCGATGATCACTAACTATCAGTGACTCACACGCTTGTTTGCCCCTCCCATAAATTTATATTTGTATGGATAATTTGTTTAAATCTAAAAATATTATAACTTAATTATAAAGATTTAAATCAAATAATAAGAAATGTTTCACCAAAACACTATACAAACAACATCTCAATTTACTGATATAATATTGTTAATTAGTAATAACTTAGAACTGTACTCAATTATCATTAATACTTTCAAAGAGCCCATTTTTAAAGGCAGTGTATTAAATAAAGTGTACAAAGTGTAAGCTTTCAGTTCTGGAAGAAAGAATCGGAAGATAACTTCTTCAGAAATCTTAATAAATAATATTCATAAATAGATAAGGAGAAAAGTTAGTCAGCAATAAAACTTATTTTATGTTATTGAGATTCTAATGGAAATTTATTATTTAAAGAATTTTTTAACATTACCAGTGGAGTCTTTAAGCACAATGTCCGTTACGAAAAATAGAAAATAAAACCTAAAAGTTTAAACTGATATTATATTTTAATATTATAATTTTTATATTTATGTGAATTTTTAAATAATTGAAATAAGTTTGTTTGATAAAAACAAAAATATACAAATAAGTGAGATTGTCAATATGTCATTAATTATAATATTGATAAAACCCAATACATTAATTAATTAACACAACGCATAACACAAGCATGATATGATTAATGTTTTAACGGTATTGGATATAAATTTTTTTATTTGAATTTTATTATTAAAAACAAGAAAATGATTTTTGTATACTACATTTTTATCAACTATTCAGCTACTGCTTTGTTCTGTGGAAAATAAATTTACCAAATGTATGTTAAATTCAATTTTATTTAACTCTCTACCACGCATTTCAAATTGTGTTCTTTTTCTATCAATATGTTACTATTATTGTTATTTATTATATATATTATTCAATGTTAAGTATATATAATGGTATAAATTAAACATATCTGTATAACAATTTGAGCACTATTAATTAAACCGATATCATAAAAGATATTTTGATTTCTAAGTTAGTTACAAATGCCGTTTATCAAATACCAGAGTCAAGTGGTTACAAATAATGTTATAAACTCGATCCTTACCATGGTTCTTATGTATTAATAGGTTAAATAGGGGTCAAGAATTATGTACTCCTACAGAATAATGTTATATGTTGGATATGGTGGTTAAAATTTTAAAATCCTTTATTTACGTGTTTTGCGTGCCGTTTGTTCATTTAGTTGATATTTTCTGCGTAATTCCTGATTACTTGTAAACTCAAATACATTTTGAGGTTGCGATAAATATTTGAAATTCTTGGTAAGGCGACGTAAAAAGGTTATAATATTTCTAAGTCGATTTAAATTAATTCAATAAAGTCAGAATAATAAAGATTTGAATTAAAATTATAATCTTAATAATATAATAATATTAACAGATTGTTATTTAATGTAACATTAAATATTAATTAATAAAACGATAGAAGATATTAGTTTGTGCCTAATTTTGGTGTAGCAATAAAAAATATTGTTTTGTTTAAATAATCTTTTGTTTTGAATATCTAATTTTGGGTTGTTTGTTCTTCAGGTTTTTATTTGTATTTTATATTTACTATGTAGCTATAAAAAACATTATAGTGACAAATTGTTTCAGTGTGACAAAAGTTTCAGGAAAAAGTTCTCTCTCAATATTTTTTTTACTTTTATTTTTTTTTATTTTAGCTTCGCTCTTTGTAGTGTATAAAAACAATACATTAAGATTTTTTTACATTATTTATTTTTACTTCAAGTTAACTACTGTCATATGAAACAACTTAAATACCAACATACAATGTTCATTATAATTTAAAATGACTAATTCGCAACTCTTTAACAACAATGAAACATTATAAGAAGAAAAATAAAATGTTTCATTTTTAATTCTCTACACTTTATAATAAAATAATATATATATTTTTTTATAAACGATAAAATTTTAGTTATATATACTAACTAACATCTTACAAATTTATTCTTATATATTTGAAGCAATAGAACATATCAAAATATTGTTAGTACACTTACCAATATTACTGTTGTGATATAACTTATTAAATAATCCGATTCAATAATTTCTTTTTATATAACTATTAGAATAATTTAGTTAATCATAATCATCACTATAAAATGCCTCAACAAATAATACTTGTATATTAAAAAATATATGTATTATAAATATATAACTTTCCATTTCTCGATCATATGTTTAATAATAATTGTTAGAGGTCAGGAATTATTGTAATGTCTTACTCAATTCTAGCGACATTTTGTAATGAGCCAGCCTTTTAATTCTGACATTA
Source organism: Melinaea marsaeus rileyi (assembly GCA_918358865.1). NCBI lineage: Eukaryota > Metazoa > Arthropoda > Insecta > Lepidoptera > Nymphalidae > Melinaea > Melinaea marsaeus. The sequence goes on along the minus strand of OU911093.1, from coordinate 6,068,455 downwards.
CTGAAATAATTTCATTTGGCTTATTATTATTTTCTTAGGTATTATAACTTTTGGATGCAACTTTAACTGACCTGCATTTTTATAACGCAAAATTTTATATATATATATATATATATATTTATATATATAATATGGTTACTATTGAATATTCGAATTTGCAAAATAAGTAAATACGAAACTACTGAAATCCTGATTTTAAATGTATTTTGCTATTTCTATTTCAAAACATTAACTACCTTTTTAATAAGCACAATGTAATTGTAATAGAGTGTCGTTAATGTGTTTTCTATGAATGGGTGCAATGAAATAGGTTCTGGTTGGTTATACTATATATATATATATATATATATATATATATATATATATATATATATATAAAGACAAAATAGCGTTCACTGAGTTATAATATAAATTTAGAAACTGGAAGACTTACATATACAATGTAGAAATGCCTCTACTAATAGGGAATTCCTCCAAAAGCTTTTTAAATAGACATTAAAGTTTTCTATTTTCTTTTTACTCTTAAGAGCTGACATAACATTCTACAAGAAAATAGATAAACATATTATAACAAGAAAATTTTAGTCCACCTTTGATGGTAAGATACATAAAAAAACACTTATTACGAAGACAATAAGCAATTAAAATATTTATTTTTAACACTACAGTCTTTGTTAAGAGCGGTTAATACAACGTTATACATTTAAATAATAACATAAAACTTAAATTTGATTTACTTCTATATTAAATTATTATATTGAGTTTAAAAAAATAATAACCGAAGAGGCAATAAATATTTATAAAGTCAAAGCCGGTATTTTATATTTTATTCCAGGTTGAAAAATTTAATCCGGTTATATTTTTTTAAAATTCATTTTAACTTCTAAATTCTTCAAAGCTATTTTTTCGTCCCTAAATATATTTTTTTTTTGTTAGAATTTGACACTATCGTTAGTTATCTAAATATATTTTTAACGTTAAATTAGAATAAAATAGAATGAAATAAAAGTAATCGTGTTTTTGATGTTATAATAATATTATAATACATATTATTTTAACCATTGAAATGTTCTTTCTTCAAGTTATAACATAGTGATTAGTAGTAGTGATTTTGTTCGCAACGAGTTTTATAAAGCGGTAAATAATAGAATATTGGATGCAAAATATTTATGAAAAATAAAAATACGAAAGTACGTTCCGAAAATCAGGAACAACACAATATGTTATATGCTAAAGTTTTCACACGAAATTAAGCAAATGTAAAGTTTAAGAAAAATAAAAAGCTCCAAGAAGGAACAAGTAAAATATAACTTGCGCTTCCGAGTGAGTTTTGTGCCAGAAACCTCGTTTTAAATAATGTTGAGCACTTGGTATTTGTTTTATTAGGGAATAACAGTAAAATATTTAAGTCATTTTTGGCAGGCATGATCTAAACAATATTGTTCGTTAATAATTTCTAGAAATTACATTTTTAAAACATATATATATATATTAGTAAACCCTTTTTTTGATATTTTTAATCCAACTAAGAAAAATTAAGAGAAGCGCTCCTAAAGTCGATTCTCCTGTTTATCATAGGAACAAAAAACAGATAATTTAAACTAAAAATGAACTTAAAGATAAACTTATATCCTGATTGGAATCTGCAAGCAATATAAAAACAATAAGTCATATTTTGTTTAAATCTATCCATCACATTCAAATTCATTTGACATTGTTAATATTTATAAATACATATTTTAATAAAAATGTACATTATTATATTTTTATTCCATTATTTTTTTTAACCATCCTTTAAGTTTAATTATATAATAAAAATAAAATTTCAAATTAAAAAACTTAAAAATAGTGCTATATAAATAAATTTAATAAAAAATCTTAGTAGCAATATCAAAAATATATATTTTTTTTTTTAGATTTCAGATTTTTTTATATTCCTCGTATATTTCATATTAAAAATATGTGTAAAAATTCATTTATGAATAACAACGATACATTGGATGGTTGCGATAAGACACAATTAAAATTATTTTAATAAAAAATTGCTATTTGTTTATAATTGAATAGTCTATATCGTCACAATATAAAACTTTCTTAAGGTAAAAGTTGTAATATAAGTTAGTCTTCATTAAATGAATTATTGTGATCTCACGAACACTTATGCTTGAATATGCTACAAAGTTACTCACCAGTTTAGCTTTGCATTAAAATTACAATCTTAATAAGTTAGGCACATTTTAATATAAGAGATTTCTTTAACATAATCATCATCAAATATTAGTTTATAAAAGGATACAAGGTATTACTTTTAAGTCAAATAAATTCTTTGGGAACCGTCTGCAGTGCCAAAAGTCACTTCCAATTGTAAATCCCGGTTATAAAGAGACCCACTCAAACACACAAATATTAGTAATTCTTTAAAGCTAGTAAGACTTGCCAAAAAATGTTTGCGTTGTTCATATTGATCGTTTGATCGATTTATTATGAATGCATGTAGTAGTATGTAGTGCAAATACGTATTATTATCCATTTCTATAGCATTTCATTAAATGGTTCAAATATCTATGTGTACATTTACTTCTATTATAGATCATAATACAATCGCATTGCTAACAAAGTTTATGTTTGTACAAATATGAATTATTTTATTTTATGTAAAGGGTTTTTAAAATCACTAATTCCATATTTATTTGTCCATAATAATCTATAGGTTGCAGAAAATAAAGGTTTTTTCAGAAAAACTTTTAATTTCCTTTGTTTTCTTAGCTGCGGTTTTGTGCTGTAACCAATATATGTTTATTTCAATTTAACATAGCTACTTTAATGGTAAACAACTTGAATACGGGCATACAGTATTGTTTTTTTTCAATTATTTTTTGACAATTTAGATATCAACTTTTAAACACATACATATTGTTCATCAATAATTAATGTTTTTTTTTATTACAAAACTAATAGTGTTTACAACTTGAAAGTTTTATGTATAGATTTTATTTCTGAAATAACTTTTTGAGACAAATATTATTTTATTTAAGGTCGTATTCAAATTTTCGCTTTTCGAAATTATGAAGTATAAAAGATTTGAAACCATACACACTTGTTTTAAATTATAACAATATAATTTTGATTCCAGTTATTGTTTTTCAAATAAGCTCTAATTTAATAAAAAATTTCGAGAGCCTGAACACAATGAATATGTCATCAAACTTATACTTCACTACATAGACATAGAGACAAATATTCGTATAACACTTTTACTCATATTTGATTAATGTTTTGTTATTTGTCATTAAATTTTTTACACATACAAAGAAACTTGTTTTTCTAATTTATGTTTATAAGAAACTAAAATTTAGACTTTAACTATGAATAGAAATAATTAATATTGAATTGGAAACCTAATTTTATACTCCAATATATCAAAAAGAATGTTAAAATAAACTTATTATATATTTTTTCTGATCATTTTAAATTTGTTTAATAATCAACGATAATAATGATACTTTAATGGAATTTCCAATTATATAACATCAATATTTTTTAAAATAACAAATACAATTTTTATTAACAAATTTAAACCATTGTTTTGTAGGAAATGTAGAAAGTAATCTACTGCTGCTACTAAAACAGATTATTAAATCAATAATAATAATGGTTTCAATGCAGTATTAGAATTTATGAGATCAGTGAATTATCTATACATACATATTTTATGGAATAGTGCATAGAATGTGTGTTGTCTGGTCCTTATTTGGTCTTGCATATTAAAGTGACAACATCTGACTGACTGACTGACAAGGAAACAAAAAAAAAGTACTAAGTAATATTTACTTACGTTAAAAATAGTATTCGTTTATGTATAAATTATATAATTTAATAAACTAATGCTTGTTAAATAAAAGATTTGTTTTAATTATTTATCCATATTCATTCAGAAAAATCTATTAATTTTACATTAATAGATTTTTCTTGATTGCTTTAATACTTTATGGTACCATCTAATATTCAGAAAAGTAAGTCAACTCTACTTCCAATACATCTACTATTATATGGTATTGCTTTGTCTATTTTTTGGTGACTGTTTTCAAAGCACTTATCTGCTCGAACCGAGATATGTCTTGGTAATACTGGTCATTTACTCCCACTACCCTGATATGCTCCCAGCACAGGCCATCTGTCTCTCCTGCGTCCACCTCTGAACGTCCGGTCACAAAGCGTCTAAACGATTACCTTAACGACTACCGATTAGTAACACTTATATTGGCTTTTCCGTACTCACAATTACGATTTTTATCCACCATTCATTTACCTATCGCCATTAGTTTTACCATTAGCATTTTGGGCTAAAGCATGATGATAGCAATGAAATATCACTAACTATTTATCATAAAGATATCACTGTAATATGATTGTGATAATAATCTTTATGGAAAGGAAAAATGTCTGTGATAAAAATCCACATTTAGGTTTTATTATTCTTAGCTCTTTATATTTTAAAATGATTAAATGATTAAACTTGGTAGCTTGACTGGTAAGCTTACAACTGCTGTGGGATTGAAATTTAAATTTTAAATATTGAATGTTTTAAAAACCGCTCTGAACAAGCACAGTGTTGTTTTAAGCTTTATATATTTTGTATATTAATATCTTTTATAAAAATAGTATTTATTATAATGAAAATATATTTTTTAAGTTTATTAATAAATACGTATATTATTAATATGTAGGATTAAATGAGCAGAGTTTCAAAGGTTTAGTCCTGAATGAATGAAAATACACTTATGTCAGTCCATTCGAACCTTAAAAAAGGCAACAGCGCTACCCAGATAAATTCAGGCTCATCTAAATACTTTGATCAAAGAGGTTGTCATTGTTTTGAAGATAGCAGTCCTTTAGAAACTCTCTACTACGAACAACGAAGATGTGGAATGAATTTCCTTTTGCGATGTTTCCAGATCGATACGACATTTGTACCTTTAAGAAGAGCAACAGTTGTGTCATATATAAAAAAAAAAATACAATACTAAATTGGAAATTTATTAAATTATATATCAAATTTAAAGAAAATAAGGAATAAAAATGCATAAAAAACGAATAAACAATAAGATAACATATAATACTTAGTCCAATTTAATATATTTATATCATAAATTACACCTAAAAAACTACTTACTATCGGGATTCGAACAATATACCAATAAAAATAATCAATAATAATTCAATAACATAATTTATATATTAATATTTATTAATTTACACAATTCTTAGTTAGTACCTGTGATAATAAGTATTTGAAATATGTTAAGGAGTTTGAGAAAATTTCGAATGTTAGCCATTTGTCTGTTCCAAGCTTTTCACTGACATACATACAAAGGGTTTATCGACCTATTTATAATGTATATTAATTTTATTATATCAACTCGACAAAGATGTATAATTCTTAGGGAAAAAAAATATAATATAATATTTTACTAATAGCTACAATGTTTATTTCATTTATTGAAGAAATTTGTAGTTTTAACCAATTTATGGAATAATTATAATAAAATGAATTAAAAAAAAGCATTTTAGATGAGGTAAAAATCGAATACTATATTTTATTAAATTTAAATGTTCCATATGTTTTATTTATTATTGACTAAATTATTAAAGTAGTTTTCAAATGCACTTACCACAAATATCTTAATATTGCCAAACTTGTAAACTTTTCACAAATGCATTAGTGGTTGCGAGGTTGCTATTAAAACTGACTCCAAACTTTCTCCATCTAGTCTTACGTATAATATTAATAAGTTTGGAGAATCCACATACTTCAATAATAAATATGTTACTGTATAAATATGACATAATGCAGTATTAAATATTATTATTCTAGTTAAAAAGTAAAATAGTGTATGAGTACTTTTATTACAATAAGTTACTCTAGTTTACTTTGCAACTGGACTTATCTTAACAAGTAATTACTTTATTTCTCATTTCAGCAACACAAGTTCTCTGTAAGTATAATAATTATAAAATAACCCCGAATAACCTTTCATTATAAAAGAAAATTGATTATTCTTTAGTTAATGAAATAAACTTATGAATATTTAAAAATTTATAAATTCATTTATTGAAAAAGTAAAATTTGTACATTTAATTAAACTTAATTCTGTTAATAACCCGTAAATTTTGTCAATAACTCCATTTTGTGTTAATAACCAAAACATGAAAAAGCCTCCTCAAAAAGACAGCTACATAGGTTTCAATAACGAAATATCGTGCATATTCTCTTGAAACATATTTTCAAAATTATAATTACATTACCTTTACTTTACATTATCGTTTTTGAAAACCGAAATTCAAGTTTCATGATAGACCAATGAATGGTCATGGCATTCCCTTTTATACTGCGCTTTTCATTATATATTGTCATGTATTTTGTGTACTACGTTTTAGTTTCACAAAGCGATGCTGATAATACAATTTATATTTTAAAATGCATAATATAATTTTATATAAAATAAAAATAATATAATAACATAAAACCTTATATTCTGTTAAGTTATATAAAATTGTAAAAATGTGTATGATAAAAAGTTATAATTATTCCAATCTTTTATATTTAAAATAATTAAGTTAAGAAATAGTTTGTCGCCTAGATAAATTAAACCTTATTAATTCATTTGCAATTGACGTTTCAATTTATAATTCCAACTATATATAGGTTTCATATTTTGTTAGTCGAATACCTGGCTCTAATTCTTTAGACTAAAGATCTTTTTTTTATTCGTTTGTCTGTGCTCGGATTTCATAAAACAACTGGTTGATTTTGCGAGCTATTGTTGAGGTTATAGCTTACTTAACCAATAAAGACATAAAATAATATACCTTTAAAGCCGGCAAATTACAAAACTAAAACTTTCGATAAATAGAAAGTATAAATAATCGTAACTTAAAAATAAAAATCTTTAAGACCGATAACTTTATGACACTCAAAGTTGACTAAAACTATGTTCATATTTTGTTTACGACACATTGATATAGTTTTCACTTAAATTATATGAAATAGGTGTTATTGAAAGTTAGATATTTGTATCCGAATTTATGTGAAGCAATGATTAATTACCAAGAAAATATTCACATAAATTGAAGAAAAAAATCCATTATAGTGGATATTTCGAACTATTTAATAAAAAACTATTTATGAAAATATGTATTATTTAATTATTAATATAAAACACACTTAAGCAATAATTACAAAACATGCAGAATTTAATTTTTAATTTTTATATCCTCTCCTTATAGTTTTTATAAAGTCTTAACTACATATAATTGTATATTATAAATTTAATGTATTATAAATATAAATAATTTTATACTACATATTTTTAATTAATTTTACTAGTAATTACCAATTATTGAGGCAATCGATACGTAACCGCGGTGTTACTGAAAATGTCATTAACATTTAATCCACAACATTACATATAAAGCAGTTATTTGTAATTCCAAGTTGTTCAACAAAACCCTTCCGGGATACAGAAGCTTATCAAGAGACTAAATATAAGCTTATATTTACTGGCTGTGTTCAAAACATTTAATGACTTAATTAATTCTACTAACAATTTGTGACGATCCAGTCCTTTGGAATTATAAAATATGGATTTCATTCTGATAGCACTTAATTAATTTAATTCGGCTTATCGTTGTTATTCTCATAGGTATTATAATCTTTTGACGTTACTTCATCTACAGTTTTTTAAATAAAGCTAGAAATTTAAATTAAAATTGATTTAGCTTACAAGTAATCATAAAAATTTATATTTATTATAATGAAGACAACAACTACAATTATGTACAATCAACACCCTTAAGTGTAAAATTATAGTTAATTTATAATTCTTTATATTATTTAACAATAGTATCAAGGTACCAACAATAATTGAAATCTTACAGTTCAGGGTGCATTATAATCTTATAATGATCTAACCGGAGTGCGTAATTAGTTTAATGTTCCGGGGAAGCTGTTTCCCATAACAAATGCTTTTAGATTTATATAATAGTACAATTTAATACTTTAGGAAAAAAATTGGCCAATAGCTTGCAAGGATACCTTCTCTCCAGATATCTTACATTTTTACTTTGAAGATTTCATTTAGGCTTAATACTGTTAGTTGAATATATTATTTATCTTGTTATTTGATGTGTACATATTTCTTTTTGAATTATCAAAATAAGGCAATGCAATTAACTACTTAAATCCAGATTAAACAATGTAAATGTCTTTGCAATACCTGAACTGTGTTTTAAATAATCATTTTGAAATGGGTGGCAGGAATTACTTTTGATATTGAGCGTCGTTGATGTGTTTTTTTTATGAATTGGTGTATATTCTCAGAAGAAGTAATTGAACTGGATAGAGGCAAAATTTCCAGCATTGAATTATTATAATATATATATATAGTGCATCTGTAAGAATGCACGTCAAAGGACAATAAGGCATTGACTAAATTATTAAAGTTGTTTTCCGATGCACTTACCACAAATATTTTAATATTGCCAAACTTGTAAACTTTGCACAAATGCATTAGTGCTTGTGGGATTGCTATTTTTTAACTGACTCCAAACTTTCCCCATCTAGTCTTAAGTATAATATTAATAAGTATGTAAAATCCACATACTTTAATAATAAATATGTTACTATATAAATATGATATATTGTAATATCATACTCTAGCTTACTTCGCAACTGGACTCATCTTAACTTGTAATTACTTTATTTCTATATTCATATTTAGCGGTATAAGTTTTCTGTAAGTATTTATTATAATTATCAAAGAAAATTGTACTATTTATAAAATATAGTACAATTATTAATTCAATTTGTAAAAAAGTTAAATTTGTACATTTAATTGAAGTAGAAGGCAGCTAATTTGGTAGAATATTGAATGATTGACATCTACCAACATATAAACTCAGAACATTTAAATTCACGTCGGTTTCACCGGAAACCAACGTCATGCGAATTGAATGCTAATTGGATATTACATTTTATTGAAGTTGTAAGAGCAATACATTTGATTTTACACACTACTAGTGTTTAGTTGACCAAGTAATATTTACCATTTTAGTATTAAAGTAAAATTGTGTATTTATCAAACCGCATATATGAGTAATATGTAAGTAATTAAAAAAACATTTGTTATAAGCCTACTTTAATAACCTTTTACGCGTCTTACACTACTTTCAAAAACACTTGTTTTTTAACTAATGTTAAAAAAAATTGGTAAAAATACTAGTGATTGCATCCTTGACTTAATGAAATAAATTAACCTGTGATGAACTTAAAATAATATTTACCCAAATATTTATTTCTGCTCAGACTTTGTAGTTCTATAATAAAAAGGTTTTTTAATATCTATTCTAATAGTAATAGTTTTATATATAACATATTCATGAAAATTAATAAATATATTTTTTTATTAATATTTATTTTAAATGAATACGTTTATATTATAAACGTATTCATTTAAAATAAGTAATAGTAGTTTATAAAATAAATTAACACTCAAATTATGCATGTGCCCTGCATGGCTTTTATATGAAAAGCAAAGGAAATGCTATAATGTATTGAAACCTTTCACTCATCAGTTAATTAAAATGTACGTTATATTTGTATATAATTATTATATTCAGTCTAAAAACCCAAGTCTATTTAATAATTAAAACACTTACTACCGGTCTTTCATTTCAGATTTACAAATTTTAATCCGCTTGTATATTGTTCTTTTGATGATGAAAATTCATTTGAAGTGCTAAATTCTACGAAGCTTTGTCAAAAAGTATTATATTCTTATTTAGTATTTAATAATATTAATTAGTGTAATTAAATTTTATCACTATCATAAAAATGGTATATAATGTTTTCTAATGTTTTCTAATTTTTGATATTAAAATAATATTAACACCAGTATATTATATTATTTGATATTTGTATTGTTATCTTATTAACCTTATTGGGTATACTATTCATTATTATTATTAAAGTTGTTAATTAGTGATTACTTTTTCAATATTAAATAGGTTATTTTGTAAGTAATTTGAACTAACTAACTTTAATTGTGTGAAATTATATCCTCAAAAGACAAAACACCTTAAATATCAATGTTTCTTGAAATTTTCACACGAAATTAGACTAACGTATGACTACACAGAAAGAAAAATCATCACGGAGGAACAAGTGAAATACACACATATATGTAAAAAAAAATATTTGTTGTACTTTGCAAGTTATATATAAAAATCCATTTTGTTTAAACCTCATCTATCCCGTTCAAATTCATTTGACATTGTTAGTCTTTTTATATTGCAAAGGATTTATAACAAAGGTTATAAAAGAGTAAAAAATGACGTGATACATCAATCACGAAATAAATTCACGTTGACTGTCTGTTTTAGAAAATACGTTGCTTCAACTTAATTCTGTCAATAACCCGTCGATTGTCAATACCTCCATTTTGTGTTAATAACCAAAACATGAAAAGACCTCCTCAAAACAACAGCTAGGAACATCTACATACGTTTCAATAACGAAATGTCGCGCATATTCTCTTGAACCACGTTTTCAAAATTATAATTACATTACCTTTACCTTTTTGTGTTTTTGAAAACCGAAAGTCAAGTTTTATGATAGACCAATGAATGGTCATGGTATTCCCTTTATACCGCGCTTTTCATTGTATATTGTCATGTATTTTGTAAACTACGTTTTAGTTTCACAAAGCGATGCTGATAATGCAATTTATATTTTAAAATGCATAATATAATTTTGTATAAAATAAAAATAATATAATAACATAAAACCTTATATTTATAGTTTGTTGCCTAGATAAATTAAACCTTATTAATTCATTTGCAATTGACGTTTCAATTTATATTTCCAACTATATATAGGTTTCATAATTTTGTTAGTCGAATGCCTGGCTCTAATTCTTTATATTAAATATCTTTTTTTTTATTCGTTTGTCTGTGCTCGGATTTCATAAAACAACTGGATTATTTTGCGAGCTACTGGTTGAGGTTATAGCTTATTTAACCAATAAGAACATAAAATAATATACCTTTAAAGCCGGCAAATTACTAATCTAAATCTAAACCTTTCGATAAATACAAATTATAAATAAACGTAACTTAAAAATAAATTTCTTTAAGAACGATAACTTTATGACAGTGAAGGTTGACTAAAACTATGTTCATATTTTGTTTACGACACATTGATATAGTTTTCACTTAAATTATATGAAATAGGTGTTATTGAAAGTTAGAGATTTGTATCTGAATTCGAGTGCATAACAAAAAAATCAGTGTATAAATATATGTGAAGCAATGATCAAATATTATGAAAATGTTCACATAAATTGAAGAAAAAAATCCATTATAATGGATATTTCGAACTATTTAATAAAAGACTGTTTATGAAAATATGTACTATTTATCAATTAATATAAAACACACTTAAGCGATAATTATAAAGCTTACAGAATTAAATTTTTAATTTTTATTTCCTCTCCTTATAGTTTTTATAAAGTCTTAACTACATATAATTGTATATTATAAATTATACGTATTATAAATATGAATAATTTTATACGTCATATAATTAATTACTTTTACTAGTAATTAGCAATCATTGAGGCAAGCGATTGAGCGCTAACCGCGGTGTTACTGAAAATGTCATTAACATTTAATCCACAACATTACATATAAAGCCGTTATTTGTAATCCCAACTTGTTTAACAAAACCCTTCCGGGATATAGAAGCTTATCGAGAGACTAAATATTAGCTTATATGTACTTGCTCTGTTCAAAACATTTAATGACTTAATTAATTCTACTAATAATTTGTGATCAAGCCCTTTGGAATTATAAAATATGAATTTCATTCTGATAGCACTTAATTAATTCAATTTGGACTATTGTTGTTCTTCTCGTAGGTATTATAATCTTTTGACATGAATCTACCTTATTTGTAGTTAGAGTTTTAAATATTTCTTGTACCCTCCAAAATTAATTTAGCTTAAAAATAATCAAGAATTTATATTTATCATAATGAGGACAACAACTACAATTATGTACAATCAATACGCTTTATTGTAAAATTATTATTATTTTATAATTCTATATATTATTTATCAATGGTACCAGCGTACCAACAATAATTGAAATATGACGCATTTTATGGTTCATGGTGCATTATAACCCGGATCTCACCGGAAACTAGCTGAATGTTCCGGGGAAGCTGTTTCCAATAGAAATGCTTTTAGATTTATATAATAGTATAATTTAATACTTTAGGAAAAAAATTGGCCAATAGCTTGCAAGGATACCTTCTCTCCAGATATCTTACATTTTTAATTTGAAGATTTCATTTAAGCTTAATACTGTTAGTTGGGTAAATTATTTGTCTTGTTGTTATGATATGTGTATATATCTTTTTGAATTATCTAAATAAGGTAATGCAATTAACTACTTAAATCCAGATTAAACAATGTAAATGTATTTGCAATACCTGAACTGTGTTTTAAATAATCATTTTTCATGGGTTGCAGGAATTACTTTTGATATTGAGTGTCGTTTATGTGTTTTTTATGAATTAGTGTACATTCCCGTAAGAAGTAATTGAACTGGATAGAGGCAACATTTCCAGCACTGAGTTATTATAATATATATATATACACACACATATATATATATATATATATATATATATATATATATATATATATATATATATATATATATATATATGTGTATATATATATATATATATATATTGCGCCGATATATAATGTATATATCGGCGCAAATCGGAAATTAATTTCTCCGGCTGCATCAAAGGCGGCACCTTTCTGAAGTAAATTTATTTGAGGGGTCGCTTCCGTGTTTGGCGGGGGGGTGGGGTTGGACTTCCGGTTTATCTCACTCACCGACAGAACATAACCACATGTATTTGGTTACTGCACGTTGATCTTCCGTACGTTCGCTACCAAGGCCAGCGAGCCCGCGAGCCAGCTACGAGCTGCAGTCAGATGACTACAGCAACCACTACCTTGATTATTATACAAATTTCAAAATATTATAAAAATATATACCATTACTTTATTTTAATTTTCTCGAAATGGTCCTTTCGTATAAACAATTGAATTTGGAATACAAGTTTTACTTTAAGTGAAAACATGGGAATGACAAAGAATAAAGCATGAATCAAATACTTTTATTTTCTCATACGAATATTTATCCCTATGTAAATGCAGTGAAGAGTTCAGTGTCTTGAAATTTGTTAAAATAATTACGAGTTATTTGGAAATAATAATTGATATCATAATTACATTATTGTAATATAAACGAAAACTGACGATAGTTTCAATTGTTACTACTAATTTAAAATACTAAAATATTAATGTGGTCTCAAAATAGCATCTGTTTCAGAAATAAAATCAATAAAACTTTCAAATTATAAGCACTCCTCATTTTGCAATGAAAATTATTATTATTAAAACTTAATTATTGAAATATCCTGTGCATTTTAATACTTGTTACATTCCTATATAAGTGTGATTATAAATTAAATATTTCTTATATTCTTATTTATTATAAAATTGTTAAATTCGAATTTATTATATTTATATGTTTAATACTGTTTAGCTTTGAAAATAATTGATCAGATATAAAATTTTATATTTTAAATTATTAATATATTCATTTATGATAGGTAACAACCATTTATAGAATAAGGTAATACTCAAATTATTTATGTGACCTACACAAAGAAAGAAGTTAATTTATATGAGAAGCGAAGGACATGAGATAATTTATCAAAACCTCTCGCTATATTCAAAATGGATGTTATATTTTTAGAAAATGGATAATTATGTTTTTTAGACTGAACATAATAATTATGTTCAGTCTAAAAACCTGAGGCCATTTATTAATTAAAAAGTTACTGCCGGCCTTACTACTTACTTATTCATTTCAGATTTACAAATTTTAATCCTCTCATATATCGTTATTTTGATGATGAAAATTCATTTCATGTGCTTAATTCTACGAAGCTTTGTGTCAAAGTATTATATTGTTATTTAGTATTTAATACTATTTTTAGTGTAATTTTAATTTACTACTAGCATCAAAGTGGAATAAAATATTAACACTAGTATAATATATTACTAAATAATTGTATTGAGATCATGTTAGTAACCTTATTGCATACATTTTTCATTCTGATTATTAAAAAGGTTGTAAATTATACTACTTCCATTTCTTTAAGCTCTCCATGACAGTTCTAATTTGATAGTTGTAGTGTTGTGACCAAACCAGTAATGATATCGATAGCATATATTAATTACAGGGACGATTCATCAGATTTTGATTAAAATAAATAAATAAACATTGCCTGTCGTTATAATAATTTTATTTCATTGTCGAGTACCTACCTATACCTACTTATTTTACAACAGCTTCGAAAATTTTAAATAAGTTGGCATCATCAATCAAGAAATAATATTATACGTGTACATAAACATTTTGTTATGAAAATATAATATTAGTTAATCAATTTGTACAAAAGTATCCGACAGTAGATTAGTTTCTTACATTTTATATAAAAAAATCGGCTCTGTTATCGTGTTATGTTTATCGATATCGCTGAAACTGATAGGGATGGCCCTATTAGTTTCTTCGACTTCGGTATAACCCTGTTCCTGTATAACCGTCATATTTTTATAAAATAATGCATACATAATTTAAAAAACATGATCGTTCAAGTTTTCACATGGAGCTGTCATCGAGAGCTTAAAGAAATGGAAATAGTATAGTGGTTATTTTTTTAACTTAAAGTGAATTTTGCACCTCTTTTAAATAATCGAAAAATCTTTACCTGTTTCTATTATAATCAGTAAATAGGTAAAATATCATTAAATCCTAAATATTGCCATACTTTAATTATTTAAAAATATATTTACAAAAGCATAAAGACTAAGGTCAAGGTTTCTTTTTCTTCAACGAATTACATAAAAATAAAATTACAAAAAGAAAAAACTTAACGAAGGAACAATTGAAATATACAAGTTGCGCTTCAGAGGGAGTTTTGTGCCAGTAGCCTCGTTTATAAT
Organism: Melinaea marsaeus rileyi; assembly: GCA_918358865.1. NCBI lineage: Eukaryota > Metazoa > Arthropoda > Insecta > Lepidoptera > Nymphalidae > Melinaea > Melinaea marsaeus. The sequence continues at coordinate 6,053,303 of OU911093.1, read as the reverse complement.
ATTATTGAGTTCTGGGAATTTGTTTTATTATGAGAATTGGAAATGCTTCTATTTAAATGCCGTTCTCGGTAATTGTGGGTGTAATGGATACGACATTGTACAAAGATTTACTTTTTAAAATTATTATCTTATAAATAATTGTTATATTAACTAAACTTTTTTGTGGTTTTTACTATGTCTTATTATTTTTACACAAGAGAAGAGAAAATTTGGATGCATCCATAAGACCGATTCTCCTACTTACTATACTACTTTAGGTAGTATTGCCATAGAATGCTTTTGACATCGTTTGCCAACCCATTGTGAATAAAAATACCTCGTTCGACAGGGTCGACCGTGTTAGGTAGTTTCCCGTCGGTCGGATCGACAAAGAAAAACTAGCCAGCAGTATTCTACTGGTCATTACGAGTCTTATGACGGGTCACTCTGCATATATTGGGTGAGCGGGGAACCACCCCCCACCCCTATTTCCTAAACGGGGGGTCGCATCAAAAAACTTTTCGGACAAAAAAGTTTCCTCTTTTAATTTGTTAATTTTCGAAGATTTTTCCGACGACAAAATTTTGCCTTCGTCTGTGACTTTTTTCGGTTTTTAACTTTCAACCCCCCCAGTCCTCCAACGCCCCGATCGATTTCCCCCGTTCAAGAACTTAACCTTCATTTTGTCCTTAAGAATGTGTATGCCGAGTTTGAAAATCCTCCGTCAATATTTGCGACCTGTAGCGTGTCCCAAAGGTTTGCACTTTCACCCCCCCTCCCAGCCCCCCCCTTTTACTTTTTCCAAAAAAACGAGATGCTACGTTTGTCCTACTAATTTATCCTATCGACCTGTGAAGTCAGATTTCGCCTACGATGAATTTGGACTGATGGATCGTATATACATATATATAGAGGGATATATAAATATTTTTTTTTCGACGGATTCTCAATCTCCAGTTCATAAACGGCGTAGCGCCCCTACTCTGGGGTCTGGGTCCCGTCATCGCATCGATTGCAGTAGGTAGATTCATCTATGGAATCTACCTAAAATATTACGTTATAAACCAGTTACTTAACGTTAACCTTATATGATGGTATGATAACATCTGATATTTATAATTTTAAGCTATTACTACAAATGACTACAAAAAATAATCAACATAAATACATTCTAAGGAATTAGGTTATTTCTTATATAAAAAAGGTTTTGTTATATTTTGCAACTAATATAAAAAAAAAACATTTTGTTCAAACCTTATTTATCATGTTCCAATTTATTTCACATTGTTAGTATATTTTTACAGCAAGTGATTGACACAGGTCCTGTTATAAAAGAGTTGACGAACGACGTGACAAATCCATCACAAAATAAACCCTTTTAAATGTTTATTTTAATAAACCTTGCTCTGATTAAATCTGAAAATGGAGTGGGTCCATTTTGTCAATAACTCCATTTTGTGATAATAACTAAAACATAAAAAGGCCTTCTCAAAACAACCGCTAATTTCCACATATTTCAATCATAAATCACCTAGTATATTTTCTGAAATCAATATTTTAAATGTATAATTAATCCTTTAACCTTACATTAACCTCTCTGAAAGCTGAGAGCCAAGTTGTTTAATGAGTGACCGATGAATATTCACGTCCTTCTCTCTTATTCTGCGGTTTTCATCATTTTCTAACCTTGATACAATAACTAAGTCTTTCATCTATATTGTATTTTCATTTTGCTTTTATATACTCCTTCTTATATTGACAAACCGAAGCTAATTATACAATTTATATACACTTTAGTATCACGGTTAAAAAAATTACCTTTAAGATATCTTGAAATTTTATCTTGAAAATTCTAAAGTTCATAACATAAATTTACATAAAATAAAAATGATATAATAATATAAAGACTAATTTCAGTCTAACCTGAAAAATATGTATGTAAGTTACCATTAAATTTTTATCTACCGCCAAGATAATCTTCTTAAACCACATATATAAATAACTTTTTAGATATGTCATTTTAATCATGATGTTTTTGCCGACCAGTCATGTAAAGATAAATGTTGTAATGAAAACACCCGATGCTTGAAATTTCCAAGGCATTAATATCGCTACAACAGTTGATCGAGAGATTATCATATAAAGACATAAAAATGCTAATTAATTTTGTTTGATAATGGATTTAGCAAAGCCAAATATTTTATTCAGGTAATATTAAATTTATGTATAAGTAATAAGTTAAACAAAGTAATAATAAGTGTTTTAGAGCCAAAATAAAATATACAGATGAATTTGAAATGAACTTGAATCGTTTATAATCTTTATTCATATTATCTTTCATTTAATTTCACATGACATGTATGAAGAGGTTGATGTCTGTGGCCGAGGCGAAAGAGGTATGCAGGGACCGTAGCGTTTGGCGCTACGTTGTCTCTGGCAACCCCGCAAGGGATATGGCGTGAAGTTAAATAAATAAATAAATAATTTCACAATGTACCTACTTGTACATTGTGAGTTCGGTCAGCGCTGTATTTAGTGTTCATGTCCCAATAAGCAATTTACTTTATTTATTTGATAGAAATAATATGTATTTGTTAATTATTGAAGATATTATTAGTAGCGTTATTTAAATTGGTTAAATTCTTTAGTTATTTGACTCTAACTCTTTAAACTAGATTAAAGATGTTTTTTGTTTGTATTTTTGTTAGCTTACATTAACAACTAACAGGTTTTTTTTTCTGGAAATTAGTGGTGATTATATGCTTATGAATTGGAAAATAAAAAGGAAAGAGTGGTGTTCCGTTACGTAAAATTTTAGATTAAAACCAATTACAAATAAATATAAACGTAACGAACACATCATTATTTTAAATATCGATAACTTCACAATACTGATACCAGACCATAATTATGCTATTATTAAATAATAAACAATTAAAATGACTATAAAAAGTGGCTGCATGACCGTTGGACAGGCAGTCTCGGCACTGGCGCTGCTCGGTGTACTCCAGTACTCTTCCGTTGGATATCATTGACTCCATGTATAATTAATTATAATTAATTTTAATATCTACTAAAAGAAATCATGTTTAAGAAACTACGTAAATCCAGATTTGTATATTAATCTTGAGTAACTTTATAATGGACTCAGTTAATGTGTTTTCTATGTAGATCGAATAACAAGGATCGGTAGACCCATGTTATTAATAGTGACCCGCCCGCTTCTGGTAAAGTACAATGCAGGAAGGCAGTTAGTCTGTCTGTACAACTTAGTTTGGGGTTTCCCAGAGTGTGGGATAAATTTTATTCTATGTGCCAAAGGGATATATATAATTAAGGGATATCTAGGTTTATACATAAATTTTCTATAGCATAATATTCAATAAATTGAAGGACAGCTCGTCGCTGCAGCCACCAATTCCAGCAGTCGACACCACAATGAAACTTCTAAAACCAATAACAATCACCTTGCTAATCGTAAGAATAACAGAATCATCGAAAAGTATCCACCCTATATCGACGGCATATGATTTTTTTTATAATAAAAACTATTTTTTATTATAGTAAAAAAATGCATGTATATCAAGTATATGTCAAGTATCTGGCGGTCTGTATATGATAAATCGTATAATATATAAAGACAAAATACCATTCATCGATTTATAATTAAAATCTATTTTGTGAAATCCCACTCCTAAAATATTTGAAAAATATTATTTAGCCTTATTCGAAAGTTATTTTTGAACTTGAAGACCAATAAGAAGAAATTAATAAAAAGATTACTACAATAAATATTTATGTCATATATAAAAATATATTTATATGAGCTATAATAGTATAAAGTGATCATTTTACTTACCTATAAATCATACAGAAAAAAGGTTAAGTAATATTACGTATGAAATCAATTATTAGATGTTTTTTTATATTTTCGTGATATAGGTTTTATTATAAAACCTACACCTGGGTCGCAAGTCCCAGTCATTGTTCGCGCTCCTCTTCTTGCAACGCGATGGGCCCGGCACCCGCACGGTGAGTCCATGGAATGCTAAGACGTTTCGTCTCTATATATATATATATATATTATTATTATATTTATTCTACCAAAACATTAATCTAAAAGGCATTTACATAATAATTAATTACGACACTAAGTACCGCCCTTCCATTCCAGGTTAAGAAATTTTGATCCGATTATATATTGTTCTGATTGGTTTTATTATATTGATGATTAAATTTTTTATTTGCGGAATTAAATATAAGTTTGCCCCAAAATGTTATGACTTAATATTACATGATGGTATATGACTTAATATTAGTTCATTATAGTAACCATATTAAATTTAATTTTCTCTGTACTTCAAACTGCTTATATTGTTACAGTTTTATAAAATAAAATAATAGGTAAAATTTGAATTCAATGCAAAACTCTTAAATACTTTGTTATTCATTAAAACACCACTAAAACCAAGAAGGACAAATAATGTATTCAACATCAGAATATCAAAAAATTTGGCAAATGTAAAGTTACAAGAAAAATAAAAAACTCTACCTAAAAACAAGTGAAATGTATAATATGTTGCGCTTCACAGAATGTTTGTGCCAGAAGCCTGGTTTTCAATAATATTGAGTTCTTGTAATTTGTTATATATTGTTTATTATAATTTATTATAGGGCAAGTTACTGATGCTTGCATTTAAATGGCAAACTAATGACGGGTTTGGTATTATAATTTATTTTTGTGTATAAAAAAGTGTTTTATCTTATTTAGTTCACTAAACTTAGTTCTTGTTTTAATTGTACTTAACAAAAGAGAAGATAACTTTAGATGCGTCCCTAAGATAGATTTTAATACTTTCCATATTTTATATAATAGCGATTGCCAATCATATGATTAAAAAATTAAAAAAGTAGCATTATGTTGTAAAAGTTATTTAACCTTAATATTCTATAACAGACTGATAGTATTTCCTATTTTTTGGTTTTCATAACCAACTAATCACAACAAAAATAAATAATATATTTATTCACAAGCGATAACGTAAATTTATCTTATTAAATAAAGGTTTTTTTCTTACATAAACCAATAAACAAAGAATAAATCCTTTTTTCGTTTAACAGGGCCATAATATTCAAATTCTTACTATTTTTATATTGCAAGGGATTTACAGCACAGGTCCTGTTATAAAATTCACGACTAACGTGCCAAATCCATCAAACAAAATAAAGGCTCTTTTTGAACGACCCTTTTACAGAACACATTCCTTTGATTTCGCTTAATTTGCTGTTGATTCTACTCCACTTCAGTTAATTTGCTGTCTATAAATTTACATTGCTTTCAATAAAAACCGGAAAATCTTCTAAAAACAATGGCTGAACTGAAAAATATATATTAATAGATATCTCCACACAATTCACATTTATATTTAATCCTTTAACCTTAGATTTCCCTTTTTGAAAGCTAAAAGTCAAATTTTATAATGACTAACCAATGACTATTCATATTCTATGAAAAACGCGGTATAAGTGGGAAGGTCCCACTTATAACGCGTTTTTCATAATTTGCGTAATGCTCAGAACATAACTCTTATTATTTGTTACCGTAGCACTCTATAGTTAGATAAGTGTAAAGCAAACTAATATCTTTTTTTTATACACATGAGTTATATCTCTGTTTTGCTTTTGTATACACAGTCTTATATGCACAACCCAATGCTAATTATACAATTTATATGCTCGTTCGTATGACGATGAATATATCGTTGAATACTAAAAATGTTTCTTTCTCTCCATACATTTATTGTACGAATTCACTTAAATAAAGACCAAGGTCGTTTTGTTTTCATATGATGATATATCAAATCTATTAATTTAATTCAATATAAAAGACACTAGCTATTGCCTGAGGCTCATCCGTGTTGACATATAAGAGCGCTCGTAAGGATCTCATCTTATTAAATGGTTCTCAATGAAAAGCCCTCTTTATTTTAACGGGATAATAAACAATCTATTGACCTATATCGGTTCCATTCCAACAGGGCTCAATCCTGTAAAAATTTAAGTATAAAACGTAGCCTTTGTTACTCGCTTATAACTGTAGTTTCTAGTATTACATAATATATACAAACATACTAATCAATCTTTTTTCTTCATAATAATATGAAATAAAATAAGGTCAGAAAGCCAGGCCAGCCCTTATCATTAATGTAATAAATGTAAAGATTATTTTTAAATAAAAAAATATGTAATTATTTTAAGCTTTGTATTCTAATAACAGTAAGAGACGAAGCTCCATAGTACTCCATTGATTCACCATGCGGGTGCCAGGCCCATCGCGTTGTAACAAGAGGAGCGCAGACAATGCCTGGGACTTGCGACCCACTTGTAGGTTTAAGGGGTCCCTTTACTATGCGCTTACACGCTCACCTTCACTGTTCACGCTTCTCTCCCTACCTAACCACATATCGTAAGAATCGATACCTCGATAATATTTCAATACCTTCAATTTCAGCTCTAAATTAATTAAACCAAACGAATGCAAAATGATAATTTATCAAAGTGGCCTTCTTGACGTTTTTGTTGTTTTAATCTGTTAAGCCAATTGATAATTCAATTGATAACTTTCGAAATATTAAAATTACCTTTAATAATTTGAGTTGTTTGGATTGCAATATAATTTAAAATACATGTATAATATCAAATTACCTTAAATCTCCACTAAATCGCCATTATTTTAACATTAAACCTTAAAAAATTTTAATGTTGTTATAAAGAAGACTAATTGCCATTAAAATGTCTTTTCTTCGTAATAATTCAAACTTTCTCACCAATTAGTACCGTGTTACAAAGTATTGACTATCGTCGTAGACCTTTATCTGGATATAAGTAGAAGATGATCTTTAAAATGTTTCATTAAATATTGTAAAAGACTACAAAATTATTAGACCAAATCTGAACAGCTAGAAATTACTACCTTATAAGACAAAAACATTGATAATAGTTGTTAAGTTTTAATTGCTAGATATATTTTTAATGTATGTAACACTTATTTATCTTAAGTTGTTATAAAATCACAGTGTTATTATAAATAGATATTGAAATTGAAACTACCGACATATAACACTTATTGTAACTGTTTTTCTGTAAAATCTGTAAAACTCTGAAACGCTCGTCCCTTAGCAATTAGAAAATGTCCTACTTTATCAGTATTTAAACATCGTTTAAAGCAATACGTTATATATATATGTAAAGTAAAAATGTATATAAAATATAATAAAATATGTAGGTATATAAGTAAGTATATATTGTTTGAAGTATAGGTATGTTTATCCTCTCTGAATATTAACATGTATTATCATTTGCACTATCCCTTCTGATCTCATCTGTTAATCATCTTCAAAGTTTGTTTATAAGAGATCGCTTTAAGCGATAAGACCGCCTTAGTCCTTTATAACAATTATCATTATTATTTTTAAATATATATATAATTCACAAATCAGTAAATAATTGTAACAAAGGGAAATCTCGTCATATGTCACAAATTGATGTACAAAATTTGATTTTCAAATTCATATATCTCTGGAGTAATTCCATTCCACGTACTAGACGATACAACACAGTCACGATTTTAGGTGGAATTGTCCATGTTGAAATGATATAGAATATTGTAATAACAATAACACTACCACATTAATTACATTTTATACATTACAATGTTCCCCAACAAAACTGATGACTTAAGAAAATGCTAAAAGAATGCTGATTATTTATATTATTATAATTAATTGAGCTTAGGCGTGATTAAGTCTTATGAAATATCGTAATAGAAAGGTAATAGAAGAGTGACAATGTCCAGGCGGCAAACTCGCGTTAAATATATAAAAGGGTAAAATTATTAACGGCCTGAGCCTCATTTTAATTAACATACTGAAATATCGTTATTAACTATACCCTTTACGATTTCGTGTAAGATAATAATTAAATATGCGACGTGAACGTAAACAATTTGTTTATTTATGTATCAAATTAATAAAAAAGCAAAACAAGTAGTTATATTTTAATGAAAATAATGGTTTTGGTAATACTATATGGATATGGTAATAAATCAAAGTGCCTGCGCTGGTTCTTTTTGTTAGCAAATTCCTAACTTAATACGCGACGATGTTTATTAAACAGTGATAGCAATAAAGACATACAGGCTTGAGTTTGTTGTGTGGTTTTCTACAGAGCAGAGCGCGATTGAACGTTCCATAGTCTTTATGTTAAGTTAGAAAGTGTCATTGGAGAAGGTCTTATTTTAATAAGAATGGTATCAAAAAATTCCCTTCTGAAACTTAAATTTTACGTACACAAGTGATTACTGGTATTGATTCAAGTGACGAAATTATAAATAAATACCAAATATAAATTAATTCACCGTGGTATTAAAAAGCAGTTGGGGTTTTGCAAGTTACAATTTAGTATATCATCCAGTATATTTTAATTTCTTCACGGTGTTTTCCTTTGCCAATCAGTTCAGGAAAGATAAATATTATGATGATGAGACCAGACATAATGAATGCTAAGGTATTAATAATGTTACACTTATAGAAACAGCATTCAGCTCAAGTTTTTAGTTTTTCTAGTTTGTATTAACTAGGTTTTGAGATTGAAACTCTCCTCATTAAAAGTATACTAAATTAATTTCAGTAGGAGTGTTCATAATGATAATAGTTAGATTTTCCTGTCTCAATATTTCTAGCAACAGAATGATAAGAAAATGCAAATTATTAATACAATATTAATTATGCTTATGCTTAATAACAACCAGTACAAGTGAGAAATAATTCTCGGAATATCCCCAAGATGATACAAATAACCTAAAACAACAATAGTAAATATAATTCCACTACAGTGAGCTAGTTGAAAAATAGTAAACTGTAGTAGAATTTAAAAGGTCAAGATAAGTTATTATCAACATATTTATTCCCCTAACAGGTAATGTTAAGATATTTTCCAGCCGACATAAATATATATACCACGAGACGAATTTATAAACGTGACATAACTATTTATTAAACTATAAGGACATTAATATAAAACAACAAAAAATATGAAAACATATTAATGATACATACTTTTTTCTTGTATTTTACTGGTACTACAAACTACATTAACGGATAAGTAAGTAAAAGAAATCAATTAATTAATATATATATACATTATAGTAGACAAACGTGCATATGTTAAGGTGACGAATATTAACTATATAAATGTTTCAATTATTACTCTTCATGGGGGATGAGGCCAAAAGCAAATAATATAGCATTTGGTTCTTACCTTAAGAGAATTATAAAAGATGTCCTATATCAAAACATAATATTATAATTCTATTATTAAATGTTATTTATTTAAAAAATAATTTATGTATGAAGAGGTTGATGTCTGTGGAAAGACGAAAGAGGTATACCGGGACTCTCTCTCTCGTCTCTGGCTACCCCGCAAGGGATATGGCGTGAAGATAAATAAATAAATAAATATAAATATTATTAAAATTGGACCAAAACGGATGATCGATTTAAAAAGCTGGATATTTTTTAAAGATAATATGAAATCAACAATATCTATAAAATAATAGACAGATAATTATTTAAAAAGTCAAGATAGTAAAAATTCAGAGAAAAGGCAAAGACTGATTTAATTAATGTGTCAGAGCTACAACAAAACTGACGGATATATCTGTTTTTAGTAACGACATTTAATTTAAATAAAAAAAAAACACGAAGTAAAGTAAATGTAATTCCTTAACAAATAATTACTTGTTATAACAATGGGTTGTTATAAATAATTGCCAAAATATTATTAAGCTAAGAGAAGTGAACACTGCCCGAAGAAGTGTGCTGCGGTGGTTGTGAGGCGCATGTCAGTGGGATTCCCCTACTCGGGTGCCTTTGATAATCTTTATCATCACTAGCTTCGCTAATCAACATATATTTATTTTTTTTTCCTATGTATAATCTTGCAATCGGCTGGTTGGCCATAAGCAGATCAGTTGCGTGTGTTTATGGCGTGTGAGACGAACCACCCAGTGGTGATTTCTCTCTCTTATTATTTGAGGCCTTTAGGCCCTAGTTTTTGAGTTGTCCCAAACATGCTGCCGTTTCAGGCGTCTCGTCTCCAGTGGGTTAGTCAGGTTTGTGGCCAATAGGTTGACATGATTCTTAAGCCTTGTGTTGTAAGACTCTGTCCTCTTAAGTATTTCTTCCTTGACAGTGTCTATGTGTAGGTATTCGTGGATATCAGACATTCGGGTGAACCACGGCGCGTTGGTTATTGTTTTGAGAACGTTGTTCTGAAACCGTTGCAATATTTCGATGTTAGAGTTCTTGGCAGAACCCCACAGCTCTATTCCGTACGTCCATACTGGTTTTAATATTGTCTTGTATATGATTAGCTTGTTTGTCAACGACAAATTTGTTCCCCTACCAATCAGCCAGAGTAGGGACCGAAACCTGATGTTGAGTTCATCTCTTTTAGCCTGTATATGCTTTTTCCAAGTTTGTCGTCTATCTAGGTGGATTCCAAGATATTTTGCACTCTCTCTCTTTGGTAGGATATCCTCTCCTAGTTTGACGTCCGCGCAAACGCCTTGACGAAGGGTGTATGTAACATGCACTGATTTGGTAGCGCTCGCTTTAATTCGCCATTTTTGCATCCAGTCTTGTATTTTGTCCAGGTGTTTTTGAAGTCGCTTGGACGCATTTATTGGGCATGCATCGTTACAAAGCGCAGCCGTATCATCCGCGAAAGTAGCTGACAGTATATTGTCGGTTTCCGGTATGTCTGCTGTGTAGATTAGGTACAGAGTTGGGCCCAGAACAGATCCTTGTGGCACACCAGCTTCTATGTCGTAGAATCCTGAGTAGGAGTCGTTAACTCGGACACGGAAGGTGCGATCCTCCAGGTAGGATTTCATAAGTAAGTACATGTTATGTGGTAGTACTTGCTTGAGTTTGAATAAGAGTCCAGTATGCCAAACTTTGTCGAACGCTTGTTGCACATCAAGGAATACAGCAGAGCAGTATAGTTTCCCCTCCAATGCCTTTCTAATTTGATCAGTGACTCTATGAACCTGTTCTGTGGTAGAGTGTTGGCTTCTAAATCCAAATTGGTGTGTTGGAATGCTCTGATTTTCTCTTAGGACGGCATTGAGCCTTACAGAGATGATTTTTTCAAATACCTTAGATAGTATAGGCAGAAGGCTGATTGGTCTGTAAGATGACACTAGATGGGGGGGCTTGCCAGCTTTAGGTACCATTATTATTTCTGATACTTTCCACACTGATGGATAGTGTGATGTTCGTAGTATGCCATTGAACAATTGGGTAAGGAAGACAATTGCTTTTTTGGGGAGTTCTCGTAGCACTTCCGCAGTAATCAAGCAGAAACCTGGTGCTTTTTTTAATTCGAGTCTTTTAATAGTACTTATAACTTCTCGCGGTGTACAGCTCCTGATTGGAAGGCTTAGTTGCAAGTCAGATTCTATTCCTTGAATTATTTCTGCATCGATGTCGCCAGACGGTGGCTTGAACACATCGTTTAAGAACAGACCAAATGCAATGGCGCGTTCGTTATCGTTTCGAGCCCATTTACCATCATTAAGTTTTAGAGGATGTTGCATTTCCTGTGGTGCCGTCTTTCTTGATTTTACTGCTTTCCAAAGCGAATAGCCATCCTTATTTGTTGTGGATAGGTTTTCCAATTCGATTTGAAGCGTGTCGTTTTCCACTTCCTGTAAGTACTTCTTGAGTTCCTCAGATGCTTTGTTGAGCGCCTTCTTATCAAGGAGATGCCTGCTGAGATGCCATACTCGTCTAAGCCTGCGTTTTTCAAGGACCCTTTCTTTGACTGCGATTGGTACGTTTCTACAAGCCTTATACGACTTCAGGTTTGGAGTAGACAGCCAAGCTGCGCTTTGGACACTGTTTGTGAAGGCTAGTGCAGCTCTATCAATATCATCAATACTTTTCAGGTTAATTTTCAGATTTAGGTGATGTTCTAGGTGTTGCCTGAAGCAGTACCAATCGGTACCTTTGTTCACCAAAAATGTTTTGGATGGTCTCTCTATCAGCATGGTACTTAAGCTCGCTATAACAGGAGTGTGATCTGAACCGCTATCATCACAACTGTCCACTTTTAGGTATAGATTACCAAGCCCTTTGTAAACAAAGAAGTCTAACAAGTCTGGATGTTTGTTAGGGTCTGTGGGTCAGTATGTCGGTGCACAGGTTGTCAAGACTGAAGCGTTATTTCTGTCTACACTGTACTTTAGCTCTCTACCACGAGTGACTGTGAGACGAGAACCCAGTGAGTGTTTTTGGCATTCCAGTCTCCCCCGCTAAAAATCTCGATCCCAGTGTTTTGAATAAATCATTGAAGTGTCTTTCTTTGAGATTATGTTTCGGTGGGCAGTATACCGCTGTTAGGCAGAGGCTTCCGTGTTTATCTTTGACCGATATTGATGTTCCTTGGATTTCAGGTGTTCGGTAGTTTTGTAAGGGGTAGTGTTCAATACTATTTCACTAAAACAGCACTTCCAGCGTGTGCTGTATCGTCAGGGTGGAAGGTAGCATAGGTGAAATATCCTTTAATGTTGAAGTTGTGTCCTTCAGTAAGATGTGCTTCTGATATTAGTAACACATCAATGCTATTAACTTTTAAGGTTGTTTCTATGTCCTGTCTATGTGTATATTGTACCGTTAACATTCCAAGTAGCTACCCTTAAATTAGTCATTCTGTGTAATTAGATTATTGACAATCGTGGTGAGCATTCCCATCATTGCTCCCATCTGATCAATTAGACGATTTAGCTTTTCTGCTTGTTGTATGAGTAGTTTTTCCAGTTTTGTTCCGCTATTTGATGTGTCTTCTTTAGTTACTTCTGCATATGTCCTTCTACTATCATCTCCATCCGTTTTCGGAGCTTCTGTTTCTTTATGTCTAATGCGTTTTGTCTGGACGTTTTGCCGGGAAATCGCAGGGTTCTTTTGATTCTCGGCAATCTTGTGTTTTGGCAGCTTGTTCTTACGATTAAGGATTTCGATATAGACATGGCATCCTTTATAGTTGGCAGGGTGATTTTCTAAACAAAGAGCACTTTTTGCTGGTGTAGTTCTGTCTTTCTTCGGGCAGTCGGTAGTATTGTGACTTTCTGCACACTTGACACATCTAAACGGTCGTAGACAATTATTTTTGGTGTGTCCATACTGTTGACATCGTTTGCATTGTGGTATGATTTTCTTTCTAATAGGATCTTCAATTCTAACTACAGTATTGAATATGGTTTTAATATTCTTAACAGTAGAGTTGTTTTGGTGAGGCTCAAGATTAACAAAGAATGTCGAGAGGGGGATTTTGTGTGGCCCATATTTTGCATTTATAATCTCTCCTCGCACCTTGTTCCCCGTTTGTTCTATTGCATGTACAATTGCAGCTACAGGGGTTGTGTGATGAAGGTGTTTAATCACAATTCTATAAGGCCTGGTATCCTTTCTAGTGAAGGTGTGCCCGATTAGCTTGTTGTCTCGTACTATTTTCATAGCCTTTTTATAGGACTCTACTGTGAGGCAATTTACACGCAATTGTTTCCGGGTTACTATCTTGATAGAGAATTCATTATCCTGTAACTCGGTCTGAATGAGCTTTCTAAGTTCTGCCATATCTTCTATTCCATATAGCAGTATGGGTGGTGGTTTATTGACTCGAGTAGTCCGGTCTTTTCTAATTTCTTTATCATCAACATCAATGTTTAGTACACTGAAGTGATTTTTTGTTGGGATGTTTGACTCTGGTGGTGGTGTCGTAGAAGTCCGTCTACGTTTGTGTTGTCTAGGTTTAGGTACACTTTGCCAAGATACAGTTCCGTGGGATTTCTTTTCTTTGCTGTCCATTCTGCTATTCGTATCTTCAAATCTTAAGTCGGTTGTTCCTTTCTCTGTTAGATCTCCTAAGGAGGCATGCCGCGTTTTTGTGAAGAACATACTTTTATGAAAGGTTTGTTGCACAAATTTTGCGCTTGATGGGACTCCATCTCTATTAAAGTAAGTTTGACCAGTAGCATTCGCCAGCGAAGGGGCCTGGGGGTCCACCCTTCCGTGGTCTTCGGTAGTCAATTTCTCACATTCAGACCCGGGTATCTGAATGCGCCGGGGGATAGCCGGGGTGCATGGCATATCATTAATCTCAATAGTTTCACTCATTATTTTTACTACGGGTAGTAGCTACAAGGATTCCCCATATTCTTGCACCCAAATTTTTGGAGGCATTTACTCCTCTTCAGGCCTTTGGTGGCCTCTTCTATTTTATAGGTGAGTGGTTATCCCACCACTGACTCGGTCGCCAGAGCCTTGTTCGTTGTCTAGCAGGGGGCACCGCAACGTCCCGTTAGGACGTTGCCGCTGGCTATTCGTACGAACCACCAGCGCGAGCAGGTAAGGTTGACAGTTGGGACGGATAAGATGTTGTTACCGTTCTCCCTAAACCCCCCGAATTCGAATCAACATATTGAAATAAATTATTAACAACTATAAATCGAACAAAATACACATTCATTGAAATAAATTAAACTGAACTTACAGCAATAATTATAAAAATACAGTAATAATCTAGTAAACACCTAAACAAAATGAGGCGATTTGTATATAACGTAGAGGTTAACATGTGGGAACGTCTACTGAGTTTTATTCAATAATAGTATTTTATTACTTCTATTACATCTTTGCAGGATTGCAATAAAGTGGCGACAGTCAACGAGAATGCGTTGGAATACAAAACAAATTTACAATTAATAGTAATAGTACGTTCTAAATCAGGATGTATGATAAGAATTTAATAGATATATAAAATTTTCATTTACATTTGTTATTTCAAATTATAATCAATTTAAAGCAAAATATACATTTTTATATTTATGTTTTCTATAATAACCATACATATATTGGTGATAAATTAATACAAAAAAATAAGCTGAATAATTTTTATTGACAAAGTCATATCGAAACTCTGATATGATTAACATGTAAATGTATGCCTTATAAATGTTGATTTTGACAACGTAAATTCCCTTTTTTTGCCTTTTCATATACTAGCAATGGGGTTCTATGACATGACATGAATTGATTGATTGGTGGTTATAACTGCTTACTACCTGTACCATCGAGACCATAATAAAAAAATATTTATTTAATTTACAAGGTAGGAAATATAAGCATTTGTAATAATTGTTATTCAAGATAAAAAAAAACACGTTAACTTATATACAATATTTGTATATAATTTAACATATGTTTTTGTGTTTTGTTTATACCAATCATTGATATATATATATATATATATATATATTGATTTTTTGTACACTGCTATTAATTCATGAGGTAATGAACTTCATTTTGTCGTTATTTAAAGGAAATGCCTCATATTACCTCATAAATTAATAGCAGTATACAAATCCACATCAATCCTTAGTGGGTTTTTATAAAATACTATTTCTTTTGTGTTAAGTAAAGCAAGTAAAGTGTATTGTGGTGTACGAGGGCCAAACTGAAAGTTTTTAGAACTGGCCACTTAAAAGCATTATATTAAAAAAATATAGTTTAAATTTTAAAAATAGAACTCTTTACCAATATTACTGAGTGTACATTTCATTCATTTGTCATTTGTTTTACGATTTGGCGGCAAATTGAAAATTGTCTGTGCACGTCAGAATGAATTTAAGCCGAGAAAATTTTCGTGCAATGATTTTTTATGACTTTCGATGTCATTTAAGTCAACAAGAAAGTTATGATAGATTCGATTGGCTTTTCACGATGAAGCCCGTGCCACAGTTTACAACTGGTTTAATGAATTCAAACGTGGTCGAACTAATCTCACCGATGATTTGCGTGAGGGACGGCCTTCTACAGCGACGACTGAAGATAACATCAGTGTTGTGCGGCGTATGATAGAGACTGACAAAAGAGTGACCTATCAGCAGATTCGGACAAGTCTAGGCATAGGTATGAGTCAAGTGCACAAAATTCTCCATGAACATTTAGCGGTCAGGAAGCTTTGTGCCCGCTGGATACCGCATAATTTGACCGAGGCTCAAAAACTCCGCCGTGTTGATTGGTGCCGAGAAATGATCCAAAAATTTAACGGAGGTGACTCAAATGCTGTGTTCGACATACTAACGGTTGACGAAAGCTGGATTTACTGTTATGATCCGGAAACCAAAAGACAGTCTGCTTAGTGGGTGTTTCCTTCCGAAGAGTTGCCAACTAAAGTGAAGAGAGGTCGAAGTGTTGGAAAAAAGATGGTGGCCTCGTTCTTCGGAAAGACAGGTCATTACGCGACAGTAGTCTTAGAGGATCAGAAAACGGTTAATGCAGAGTGGTATACTAACAATTGTTTGCCACTTGTCTTGGAAAAAGTTCGAGAGAAACGACCTCGCAGCAGGATCCTCCTTCATCACGACAATGCCTCGTCGCACACCGCCAGGCAAACGATCGACTATTTGGTGACCTCAGACGTGGAATTACTGGGTCACCCGCCGTATAGCCCCGACCTCGCACCCTGCGATTTTTATTTATTTCCGAAAATAAAAGAAAAACTTCGAGGAAAACGTTTTATAAACGCCGAAGAAGCAGTGGCTGCGTTTCAAAACGCCGTCGAAGAGACCCCTAAGGCCGAGTGGGCAAGGTGTTTTTCTCAATGGTTCCATCGAATGCAGCGATGTATTGATGTAAATGGACGCTATTTTGAAAAGCTACAATAAAACTAATAACTTGCTAGAATGCTTAGTTTTTGATTTTCTAAGAACTTTCAGTTTGACCCTCGTATTATCTTCTTTCATGCAGCGTTAATCTCCGCACGGTTGAGTAAACCAAATAAAATAAAAATACTTTTTTAGGACCTGTTTATTTAGAGATATGTTTTAGAGTATTCATAGCTTAGGAAATTCTCATTATATCTACACAATAATTTTTTGGGTGTAGGTTCTATTTATTTATTGTGT
Organism: Melinaea marsaeus rileyi; assembly: GCA_918358865.1. NCBI lineage: Eukaryota > Metazoa > Arthropoda > Insecta > Lepidoptera > Nymphalidae > Melinaea > Melinaea marsaeus. The sequence continues at coordinate 6,036,295 of OU911093.1, read as the reverse complement.
CATCTTCATATCTTAATTGTCTATAAACATTTTATTTGAGATAACTTTGAAATATAAAAATACAATATCATCTATCTACTATATCTACAATATATATTCTAGTAAAAAACAAACTATTTAAAAAAAAAAACATGTTCTTATGTTTATGGTATTATAATTATATATTTAAGAAGTCTTTTCATATTTTTCTAACATGTGCACTCATATTATAAGCTACTTTTTAAGGATCTCTTGAAAACCATAAATTATAACAACTTTTTATATGCACCAGTAAATCTTCTACATGTACATCATAGTAAGCATCAGTCTACGAATTCAACTGTTCGAGTCAATACGAAATAGCTGCTTTATAAAATCTCTAAATTCATCTTTTAATGGATTTTTATATAATATATAAGTTATATATTTTGTATTATATATTTCATACCAGAGTATTTATATATATATATTCGGTGACGCTGTCATGGCCAGTAGGGCTAACAGCAGAGACAAACAAAAAAAAAAAAAAAAAAAAAAAAAAAGAGTACTTATATAAATTTATAATTTTCAAAGTTGTTTTCTTAGCTGGTTTGCATACTATGCCTAATCCCTAATATTTAAACCCTCGCTATTTATACATATTATTAATTGCGTCTAAATTTAATAAAGAAGTCGTTTATTTTTTTTTATATATTATATTTTGAAGTATCATTTCTTTCGAATAGCAGTTGATACTTACTTGTTATTTAACGTTTTGAGTCTTAATCAATACTCTACTATCTACTTGATATCTTAGCCTTAATTTCATTTCTAAAGTAATCTTTCAAAAGCAAACAATTATTATTGCATGAAGTTAATGCTATTAAAACACTATCTAACAGTCTGATCTATAAATTATATAATAATTATTACAGCTGCTTCCGAAAAACCAATAAAGAAATTGATATATCTATAGATTATGATAGAGGACTGGCCCTGTCTCTTTAACGCTGAGTTTCAATCGAAAAAAAAATAGTTTCTCTTTCAAAATAATGGAATTATTTCCACATTTCATTTAAAAAAGTAATTAGTTTAAGAATTGATTATTAAAAACTGTTATGTCTTTTATTTTAATTAAGTATTAGATGATTACAATTAAAAGTCTATAAACATATTTATACTCCTTTCAAACATTTTAAAGTAAATTAATTAAATAACATTCTTCTTAGAATTCCAATTTTTTTTTACTTCAAACAAAGTAGTTACGATACGAAAAACAAAAATTTATTTCATTTTAGTTGTAGGACTTTTTCTTTTTATATTGGTTAATTAATTTATGTACTTTCAATATTATTTGAGTAATATAGTATCGAATAAAGGATTCGAAACGAGTGCAAACATTTGGCTTAATTTTAATTGAAATTAATAATTATATTGAAATTAATTATTAAAACTAATTGGCTTGGAATCATTATTTTATATTTTATGCTTACATTTTATTATTTATCATTGTAACTGAAATTTCAATAAGTTAATGTTTAATTTCTAAGAAACTTTGAGATGTCGATTTAATTATCTTTGCTAGTTTCCAGTTAGTACTTTTATTAATAATAGAAGACTTCTTAAACACTACAAAACAATTTCTAAGAAAATTTTCCTTGTTAACTGTAAACTGACAAGTTTAAGTAACTTTCTTATTTGATTCCAGCTAAGAAGGATTAAAGCTTTTAGTACTATGATTTCTGAGAACAGGTCATGTCAAAAACTCAGGACATGATAATATTATATTGAATACTTTTGAATGTGTGCAAGAAATAAAAGTTCAAATTACATGTGGTTGGTAATTTTTTGTAAAGAACTAATATGCAAAAATGGATATTTTGAAAATCCTAATTATTTAAATATTATTCTATTTTATTCTTCAAATGCTAGACAAATAGACATTTAAAAGTTTATGTACCATAAAATGCTTAAAATAAGTTAAACGTTTACGACCTGAAAGTCTTTTGTGATAGACTGTTTAACAGCCTTCAGTTATAAATACTAGTGTGAATAAATCCGTTCAATACTTTCCTTAATCAGACTTAATATTAAAATTTTCTGTATATTGACCACGAACTTATGCTTATAGATGCTTCACGATATTAAAATTACCAGGAACTTATATGATATAGAATAATATTTAAATATCACTGTAACCTTTCCAAATTAATGTTAGTGGGTCACTTTTAAATCCAACAACCAATTAAAGATTTTAGACTCAATTTATTAACACTTAAATTTAAATGATTACTTAAATTTATTTGAATACAATAGATAATTTGCCAGCTAGACTTGGCGGTGAGTCACTTGAGGTAAACAAAACTCAAATACGTATAATGAATAATATCCTTAATAATTTAAATTAAATTCCTAGTCGCCACAAATAACAAGTGAAGATATATACACAGCCCCCTTGTTAGTCAGTACAAGAAGACTGCAGTCAAAAACTTGTTCTTCAAATATTTATATATAGTGTAGATTAATTATATATAAATAGTACATCACCAGATAGCTTCTTATTATTTAACGAGGAGCAGGCATTTAAAGGCAGAGCTCACATGCAGCTACAGTTACAGCAACAGTTTAGAAGCAGTTCATGTAGGTCGACAACCCGAAGTTACACGTAAGCATAATAAAACTTCTGTAATGTACAAAATAAAGGTTAAACTATGAAATAACATTATTCACGTCGTAATCAATTCAAATTATATTAAATTATAATACATTATGAAGAAAAGAGGCCTCACAAGTAATACTATGGCCTATGTGGATTCCAATTGTCGAAACACGACAATAACTGAAATTATGCAAAGTCAAGCATTAAGGATAGTTATGAAAACTAAAAAACACCTCCTAATTTATATTGAAAATTCAAATTGCTTACGATATGTCTCAAATGAACTTTTAAACTGACCGAGAAATGCCGGGAATACGAATTATGGTTATTTAATTCATCCTGCAATAATACACATGTATGATTAAAGGATCAATGCCTTACCATATAAGCATTATTAAGAACACTAATTTCTATCTCACTCACCGAAGGCTAATTAAAAACACAATAAATACGATTAGTGATGCCCCACGTAGAAATTAAAAAAATATATTGGTTGGTATATAAAGGATGGCGTCAGGCAGGCGGCCGGCCGTAAAACAAAGCCAAATCTTTTAGCAGTATGGTAATACGGGTCCACGCAAAAAGCTAGCCCGGAAACAAAGGGATGTAAGACTGAGGTTTGGATGTTGGAATGTTAGTACGATGACTGGAAGAGGATTAGAAATTGCGGAGGTGGTGAAGCGAAGACGAATAAATGTAGCATGGTTACAGGAGACGAAATGGAAGGAATCAAAAGCGAGAAAAATTGGTGAAGGGTACAAGTTCTTTTATTGCGGGAATGATGGAAAAAGAATGGTGTTGGAATTATGCTTGATGAGACATTAAAAAAGGGCGTGAATGAGTTGAATAGGATGAGTGATAGAATTATTGCTGTTAAAAATATTTTCGGAGGTTTAATTCTTAATGTATTAAGTGTATGTTTATGCTCCTCTAATAGGGTGTGATGATAGGATGAAAGCAAAGTTTTGGGAAGATGTTGATTTTGTGTCTTGATGGATATTACGGGCAATGAGCAGTTATATATCGGCGGTGATTTTAATGGGTTGTGGGATGTATTAATGATGGTTATGAAAGAGTACATAGTAGTGGGGGTTCTGGTTGAAAAAAGAGATGAACACATAGTTATATATAGAAAAAAATAAGGTAGCCGTTTGTCATGGTATGGGCATGTTACGAGGACATATGAAAGACATGTAACCAAAAAAGTGCTGGGTATCGTAGTGGAGGGATGGACAGGTTGAAGACGGCTGAAAAAAAGTTAGACGGACTGAGTGAAAGACGATATGGAGAAGAAGGTAGTTTGTACAGATATGACGAGTGACAGGACAGAATGGAAGAAAAAAACATACTGTGCCGACCCCGAAATTGGGATAAGAGCAGGAATGTCCTGGTCATTGATGGTTAATAGTTTTATAAAATAAAAAAGCAACAAATAATAAAAATTAAATTCATTTATTTTTGTGAACATACATACCAACACAGACAATAATGTTTTCAAAGTCAGAATTTCTCGAAATTTCCACATGGAATTGGGCAAATATAAAGTACAAGAAAAACAAAAAGGTCCACGGAGAAACAAGTGAAATATACAACTTACGCTTCAGAGAGAACTTTGTGCCAGAGGCCTCGTTTACAATAATATTGAATTCTTTGAATTTGTTTTATTATGGAAATAGGGCAAGTTATCGATGCCTTTATTTATACGTACTTAGTATTCGTGCTACGGTAGGTAGGGTTTATAAATTTAATTGTGTGTATCAAAAAACTTATTTACCTAAAAAAAATTACAGTAATCGTCTATCATATGTCGATAGTTTTTTATATTTTTATATTTTCTTTGTGTTCAAGAATTAAGTAATCAAAACAAAAATAAATAATGTATGTGATGATTTTTCTTATATTTAAAAAAATAAATTATATAATTAAATTCTTTTTTTTAAACCCGGTCTAAATGTTCAAAATCATTTGATATGTTATACTATTTTTATATTGTAAGGGATTTGTGTCACAGGTTCTGTTATAATAAAATCACTTGTAATACAATAAATCAATCGAACGAAATAAATGCTCGATGAATGGCAATTTAACAGAACACATCACTTTGATCCTACTCCTTTTTGGTTAATATGCGGTCTATAAATTTACATCGCCTTTAATAAACCGAAAAAGGGTCTTCTAAAAACAACGGTTGTGAAATTAAACATAGGTATTAGTTAATATATCCAAAAAATAAATTTAAAAAATTACAATGTATTGTATTGTAAAATGTGTTATAAGAATTCACACAAATAAAGACTAAAGTGGTTTTGTTTTCATATTAATATAAAATGTCAAATGTATTAATCTAATTCAATAAAAAGACACCTAGCTATTGCCTAAGGCTTTGGCCGTGTTGACATGTAAAAGCGTTCGGAAGGACCGCATTTTTAAATTGTTCTTCCTGAAAATTTCTGTTTATTTTAATGTGATAATGTCTATATATATATTGGTTTCATTCCCATACGACTTGATCCCATAAAAGTATAGCAATGAAACGTGATTTTACTTAGTAGTATTTTTTTTTTACTTTTCTATTCTTAATTTTATATAATACAAACAATCATATTATCCAACCTTTTCTCTTTATAAGATTGTGTATCGATAAAATAGGGCCAGAAGCTATATGATTTATTAATAATAAAATAATTGCAAAGATTATTTTTAAATAAAAAAGTATTTAATTATTTCAAACTTTGTATTCAAATAACACTCGAAATAAATCAAAAATATAATTAATATGATATCACAACTATATTTCAATATCTTCAATTTCAGCTTTACATTAATTAAACCTTGTTCATTCGCAAACGAATGCAAAATAGTAATTTATCAAAGTGGTTTTCTTGACGTTTTTGTTGTTTTTTAATCTGTTAAGCCAATTGATATTTCAATTTATAACTTTGGAAATATTAAAATCGCTTTAATAATTTGAGTTGTAAAGATTGAATAATGATAAGTATAATATCAAATTAAATTACCTTAAAATCTCCATTATTATAACATTAAACCTTAAACATTTTAAATGTTCCTATAAGGAACACTTAATGCATAAATATATATATATATATATTGTAATATTTTAAATTATCTCGCCAATTAGTATCGTGTTACAAAGTATTCAGTGTCGTTGTGGCTCTTTATAAAGGAAAAAGTTGAAAATTATTATTTTTATCATTGTTTATAAGAATCACAGAGCAGTAAATAGTTTTAAAAAAGAGAAATCTCATGACGTATCTGAAATTGATTGATTGACTGATTGATTGATTTATATATTTAAATATAAGATTCATAGCAAGAGACTTGACTTGTTTGCTGCTTAATTTATCATTTTTGTTATTTGTTATTAGCACATACAGACATCATTTTTGGATAATATTTAGAAACAGTGATGTTTTTTCGTGGTAATATATCTTGTTTTTCTAATAGATATACAAAAATACTTTTTTCATTTGCACACAAAGGAGGCAAATAAACAGTACGATTTGTTGTACGTGCTTGTGTAATTTTAATGTATATAAAATCATGTCAAGCAAACTAAATGTGTTAATTATTTCGCTTGACCCATAATAGAAACTGCGAAATTACAACTTTAATATAAGAGACAGCTAAGGGAAATATCATGTCAAGCAAACTAAATGTGTTGATTATTTCGCTTGACCCATAAAAGAAACTGCGAAATTACAACTTTAATATAAGAGACAGCTAAGGGAAATGAAAATCGGTTTATAAGTTTATGGTGACCGCAGGCAGTTATATACAGTAAAATATAACCTATTCGAGAATTCTCGTGTAATATAAGGATCAATGTTAATTTTTGAGTTTACTTCTCAATACATTTTAAAATATTATAATATAATCTATTATATAAAAATGAATCGCAAAATGTGTTGGTAAGCGCACAACTCAACAACGCATGGACCAATCTTAACAATTCTTTTTTTAAAATATTCCTTGAAGCCCAAGGATGGTTCTTACGGCGAGAAAAAATCGAATAATTTCCAGGAAAACCCTAAAAGAGCCCTTTTCTTTTTCCTATACAAATATTTTCTACCTAAATTTAGAGTCAATTTGAATTGTATTGCTATACAATAAAGTTCATATTAAATTACAAGCACTCATTTTTGCCTAAACAATGTAGGTATGTTGCTAACGTCGAAGAGTCAATTCGCACTTTATTGTCTCTGCACAACGTTCAAATTCAATCAAATATATGTGTGTAGGTTTACGCAAAAGTGATAATATCGTGAATCCGACCAAATTGAAAAGTCAAAAAATTTAAGAGCTATAGATTTGATTGGCCTTGGAATATTCTTTCTTTTGTTTTAGTTTTGGAATGCGACATAAATTGTCATCAGTTTTCACGTCATTGCATCTGTCAAACAAATCGCGTTAAAAAGCGTTTATAATATTTAATAATTAATTTTGATTGTTTTATATCGTGTTTTGTGCAAAGTGTTTTAATACCTGTGATTAATAATTATTGCATGTGACAAAATTTAGGTGAGTATATACGATATGCCTCTTATAAGACGAAGTAATTTAGGTAGAAGAACACGAAATGCTACAAATCAAACTAATTACCGATCTTATCATACTGCACAAGAACGTGACGACCGAAAAGAACGTGAAAGAATTCGTATATCACGAACGCGGGAAGCGAGAGCGAGAGATTCAACCAATAATCCCGAAAGTTTGAATCGAGCTGGTTTCAATTATGATTTGTCAATTGACTACAGTAACCACCAATGTGTTACTATTGGATCTATGAACTTGGTTTGCTTTCATTGTAAGGCAAATGAAGCCAATGGATTGTGTTGCGCAAATGGGAAAGTGAAATTGATACCATTGGATCTACAACCAGATCCATTGTACTCATTGGTTTCAGGAAAAGAACCAGATTCCATACACTTTTTGTTAAATATCCAAAAATATAACAATTGCTTTCAAATGACGTCATTTGGGGCAACAAACGTAGTTCGGGAAAATTTCATGCCAAATTTTAAGGTATGTATTATAGCAGTTAATCATTATTATTTTAGTGAACAAAATTTCCTGTTAATTAAGTAAAGGTGTGTCATTAACCTTCAGTTCCTTAATCCCCAAGAAATATATTACTTAGTCATAATATTATTTGGTGATTCAGTATTAGCAATACTTTTATTATTTTGAAACACAATATAATTATTTGATGATGGATATTAGTTACAACTAATTATTACATATTGAAATACCTAAGCATATCAATTATAAATTGGGGATTCAAATTAGGAGACAGATATACTTTTTACGAACAAATATTATTTATATTTGACAAAAATCATTTTTTTTAATTTACAGATACAAGGCCAACTATATCATAGCGCAGGTTCACTGTTACCAGTGTCAGATAGCAATTACAAATTCCTGCAAATTTATTTCATTGGCAATTCACCACAAGAAATTGATATGCGTTGTTCAAATAACAATTTAGTAAAGAGGTCTATTGTAGAACAATTACAAACTTTATTTCATGAGTACAATCAATTGATTATGTTGTTTAAAACTGCACTGGATCTGATGCCATCTGATAATCACAAAACACCTGTTGGCCAACATGCAAGACGTTTTAATGCACCAACTATTGATGAAGTTGCCATCGTTGTAGTTGGAGAAAACTTGGAATCCCTTGATATTGTTTTACGTCGTCGGAATGATCAATTACAACGTATAAAGGAAACACACCGCTCATATGACGCATAGCAATATCCCATTATATTTTGGCAAGGTGAAGATGGCTATGATTTCTCAAACAAGATGATAAATCCCATTACAGGTAATAAAAAATATTAGTTTAGCAAGGAGATATATTGTCAGTCACTATATTTTTTATTTTTTATTTTCAATGTTATGAAAACAAAAATCTATTTTCAGGTTCCAAAACCAACAAAAAAGTCAGTTCAATGAACTATTATTCCTACCGCCTAATGATGACAATCACTTACTCAAACGTCGTCGATTATATCACAAGTATGTTGTAGACATGTATGTTAAAATTGAAACGGAGAGATTAACATTCATCAGGTTGAATCAGACAAAACTCAGATCTGAAGAGTATATTCACCTTCGAGATGCGATTAATACTGATGGAAATGCACAGAATGTTGGTCGGATGACTATTCTCCCAGCAACATACATCGGAAGCCCTCGACATATGCATGAATATGCTCAAGATGCCATGTCATATGTTCGTCATTATGGTACAGCAGATTTGTTCATCACATTTACATGCAATCCACACTGGATAGAAATAGACACAGCCAGAGTCTTTATACAAAAGTTGAAATCTTTTCATTGTGAAACATTATGTGTTTCGAGAGACACGCCGCTGGATGCATTCTGTGGAGTGGCAGAAACGAGGATTGCCACATGCACATATTTTGATTTGGTTAGTTGACAAGATAAAGTCAAATAAAGTTGATGCAGTAATATCAGCTGAAATCCCTAATGTAGAAGTATATCCTGGATTGCATGAGGTAGTTATCAAAAACATGGTACATGGTCCCTGTGGAACTCTTAATCAAAATTTACCATGTATGGTGGATGGTAAATGTTCAAAACGATATCCACGGACATTAATATCTGAAACAATCACTGGTATTGACGGTTATCCTTTGTATCGTCGCCGATCGACAGCAGAAAATGGAAGATCAACAATTGTCAAATTAAATCAACAAGATATTGAAATAGATAATCGCTGGATTGTTCCATATTCAGACATTTTATCAAAGACCTTCAAAGCGCACATCAACATTGAATCTTGGCATTCAGTAAAATCTATTAAATACATTTGCAAATATGTAACCAACGGGAGTGATATGGCTGTGATCGGCATTAATGCAGAGAATTCCAATGATGAAGTTACCCAATACCAAATGGGTCGCTATGTTAGTAGTAATGAAGCAGTTTGGCGAATATTTTTTTTCCTATTCATGAGAGACACCCTACTGTTGTTCATTTAGCTGTGCAGAAAATGGACAAAGAGTATATTTTACAGCACAGAACGCAGTACAAAGAGCTGTACAGCCACCATCTATTACATTAACCAGTTTTTTTTTGACATGCCAAAACGATGCTTTTGCTCAAACATTGTTATATTCTGAAATGCCAAAATATTATACTTGGAATCAATCCTTAAGGAGATTTATACCACGGAATCAAGGAAAACCAGTTTCAGGATACCCAGATGTATATTCTACCGATGCCATTGGTCGAATTTATTCAGTACATCAAAGCAATGATGAAAGTTTTTATTCACGACTGTTATTAGACAATGTACGTGGCGCTACATCATTCCAACATGTACGAACTGTTGATGGTGATTTGTGTGGATCATACAAAAAAGCTTGCCAACGTTTGCGATTGCTAGAAAAATGCTCATTGGGATCAAACTCTCAATGATGCTCTAATATCATCACAAGCTCATCAAATACGAACATTGTTTTCTATAATCATATCTACATGCTTCCCATCAAACCCAAAGGATTTGTGGATCAAGTACAAAGATAATATGTGTGATGATATTTTGTATCAAATACGGATTAGAAGGGGAAATACAAATATACAAATAAGCGAAGAAATTTACAATGAAGTATTGATTTCAATTGAGGACATGTGCTTGACGATGTCAAACAAACTATTATTTCAATTAGGCCTGGCCGCGCCCAATCGTCCAATGCATGATGCTTTTAACCAAGAGTTGCACCGAGAAAAACTGTATGATCTCAATACTTTGAAAGAATTAATTCAAACAAATCTTCCACTATTGAATGAATAACAGAAGTATGTATTTGATACACTTATGAAAGTAATAAATAATAAAAGAGGAGGGATTTACTTCTTAGATGCACCTGGTGGTACAGGAAATTTTTTTCTGATTTCATTGATATTAGCAACAATTCGCTCACAAAATAAAATTGCACTTGCACTCGCTTCGTGGGGAATCGCATCAACTTTGCTTGAAAGTGGTAGAACAGCTCATTCAGCACTAAAATTGCCATTACACATGCAAAGCAACAAAACCACAACCTGCAACATTTCGAAGAACTCTGCAATGGCAAAGGTTTTGCAGCAATGTGAATTGATTATTTGGGATGATTGCACGATGGCACATAAAAAACAATCTTCAATTAAATCTTTAATTATCGTTAGTTATAATGTTGAGAAATATCAACCAATCACGTCTTTGCAACGGCACACGGTTAGCGATAAAAAAATTATTGAACAACGTGATAGAAGCAACTGTACTGAAAGGAAAGTATAAAGGAGAAGACGTGTTGATACCACGCATCGCAATGATTCCGACTGACAGTTTCCAGTGCGGCTTGCTTTTGCTATGACCATAAATAAGTACCAGGGGTCAATTGTATGTTGCCTGTTCCTATGTTGGAAAACCATCAAATTTGTTTGTATTCACCGGGTAATCAAACAAAAAACATTGTGTATCATAAAGCACTACAATAAAAATAAAACAGATTTTTGTTATTAATACGATTACTGAAAATACTTATATACGTTTTATTTCATTATTCTTTATTTCATCTTATTAAAATGATAAAGTAACATATAAAAAAAAGGATAATTTTACGATTTATTTATCATATTATTTAAAATATTAAATGATAAAAAAGATCCACCAGAAATCTTAATATGTATAAATCACGTGTCACGTTGTTTGTCCGTGATGGACTCCTAAACTACTTAACCGATTTTAATAAATTTACACACCACGTACAGTTTGACCTAACTTAAAAGATATATAATAATTTTCAACTCAATTCATAGTCGCAATATTATTTTATTTGTTTATTATTTTGCAGTTAGCTCCTAACAATTCTAAAAGATGGCGGTATCTGTTGACTGGATTGAATAATTACGAATGATGTATCTACCCTACCTACCTCATTCGTAAGTTTAGTGTTCCAAGTTATTAACTTTGTAATTTACAAATAGTGTTATAAATTTGGATTAAATTTAAAAAATAATTTTGTTTCTATTTTTGCTTAATATCGACTGTAAGAAAACATTATGATTTTCATGACAGAAGTACTCTGAACGTTACCCCTTAAATACCTATTTAAGTAACCTTAAGTATTTAGTAACCTTACTACAATGTAATATATCAAAAACAATAGTCACAGCAACGCGTGACCGGGTCTGCTAGTTAATAATATAATTGTTCAAAAAAATAATTTTATATATTCTTTTTAAAAGGTTTATTTTGTAAAGGTTTTATTTGCCAGATAACATCAATAAACTACCATAATAACCAGGAATTTGTAATTATTATTACTCAAGATAAAAAAAACATATATTAATTTTAATACAAAATTTAGTAAAATGGTTTAATTAATACATATATGCGTATTAAGAACTTATTGAACTCATTGAACGGATGTAATGAGGTATATCATAAATGATTTTTCAGATAAAAGGTTATTTCAATAATTGAGAACTGCTAATATTATATTGCATACTTTGCAAGAACGTGTGTGTAATAAATAAAGGTTTAAATTAAACAATTTTACAGTGGTGGGTTCATGGGTGGGATTAAATTCTAAAATAGTCTAGATAATAATAATACATATTTTTTATATAATGTCATATTTTATCCTTCAAAAAAGAAGTAACTAAGATTTTTCAATAGCAGCAGCTTTTAGAAGATAGCAAGTTAGGAAAGAAGCTACCGATAAAATACTGAACGATGACCAGTGCAATAATATTATATATATATCAACTCTATGGGGAATAATTGAAGTTAATAATTATATTTTTATAGTATCATAGTGTATTGATACTATTCTAAATATGTGTAATACAAACACTAGAGAAGTGATTTTGCACATATTACGTAGCTTTTGATTGAATAAATAACGATACAATTAATGTCACAAACAATTATCTACTATATTAATTACTATTATATTAATATTTATTGCAGGGTGTTTTTAAATAAACCATTATAAGAAGGGGAAAAGGGTAAAAACTATTATTGAAAACCTAACTATTTACATTATACACGTAAAACACATTTTAATAATTTCACAAAATCAATTATGTATACACATTTAGCGTCGTGCTGCAATCAAAACAAATTTCAATTATATATTTATAAATAGCAACGGTCATCCCTTGCCCAGAGTTATCTGCAAATATTGGTTTATGTGTATGTGCACCAATCCCCGAGGAATATCAATCCTATCATTGTAGCAAAGTAAAAGAGATGGCTTCCGGCTGTCGACTTACCGCACGGAACGTAGCTATAGTAACTTTAGAATAAATTTTGTGTAAGAGACTGGTATTACCTGAAACTACTGATATTACGCTAAATTTCAGAAAATATCGACAATAAAAGATCTACATTTTATGTATTTGAAGAAAAACATTGCATAAAACATCATTTAGCTGCTTGGTGAGCCTGTCAAATAATACTGACGAATTTCAAATGGGGGTCACCTATATTAAGGAATCTAACTTGAACATTATATTAAATTGAAATTAAACTGGACTCGCGCTCAATATTGAAGTGTAACTTTAATTAGGGAATAGGTTAAACAGTTATGTGTTTCGGATTCAATTTAGTTGGATTTTATATTCCTTTTAACCAAATTTTATTGATTTAAGATAGTATGTTTGAGATAATCTTTATCTTTCACACCGAAGTCTTCTAAAAATGAGCGATTTTTTTTATTAAATTTTAGAATGAATTCACTAGAACTATATTCGAGTTGTACATAAAGATATCAAAATCCAAAATGTTATTTTAGTAAACATTTATTTCTTTATCTTTATTATATATCGATACTTATTTATCAAATGTGATCAATTTAAATCATCCTATTATCTACTGACATAAGGACATAAATTATTTCATATAGATAGACAATATAACCTTGTAGTCTACCATTAAGAATTGTGAAAGCTAACTTCCATTATGATGTATAGTGCGGCAAAAATACTCATAACACCTACCGCGTTTGTTGATATAAAGCTCAAAGTTTTTTGTAATATTTAAAATACGACTGAAACTTCTTAGTCTAGTTTTACTCTTTTGAAGTATCTCTATTCTAAAAAATAGAAATCGCAGATTTATTATTTATTTTTAAAGTTGGATAATTCGAGTTACAAATATATCGAGCTCCTTTATTCTTTGCAATCAATTGATGGACGGCGGTTCATACATATACGTTTTTAAAAGCTGGTTGTGATCTTAACTTCTGCTTAGTTTTATAACTCACTTAAAGTCTACCCGCTCCATTGAGCTATATGTACGGACCGTATAGATTTATTAGTTGGTAAATTGAAATATTATATCAAATTAGCTAGGAATCAATCATGTCTGTACAACATTTATTTTAACATTTATTTGAAATCTTGTATAAATCTAGTCTAAGCTCTAAACCTGTTGTCTGAAGATTTAATATTTATTACTATCATTTCCTTAATTAGGTGCATAATGTAAGTATGGTAGTGACGACATTAAAAAAGTCAGTTATATTAATATTAGTATAAGTAAAAAATAAACACATTTTTGGGAAAATCATACAAGAAAGTAACATTTTATTTATATTGTTTTAAAAAATAATCAATCGATAACGGTTATGAATATAGTTAAGTTATAAATAAATTATTTAAAACCGTTTTCACATGGTTAAATATCTAACAAAATATATAGGTAGTTAGTTATTTTTATTTTAACACGTTGTAGTCATCAAATATTTTACTCTATACGCAAAAACTATTCTAAAAGTATTCATACACTTCGAATAGAGGGTGGCGTGCCAATGCAATAAGATTTAGAACTGGAAGGCGCTGAAATGTAAACACTTTTTAAAGAAAATACGGTTCGAAGATTTATATATATATCACATATTCCTTTTCAATATAACCAAGGCTCTGATAGCTTATAAATTTAAGTCCATGTTTATTTTACAACAATTCGAATAAAATTATCTCCTTTTGAATAATGTTGTACTAAAAAGTAAGAATAACTTTTATACATTTTTGTTTTAGCCTAAAAATATTGATTGATATGCACCAACTCAAATTTCTATATTTTATCCGAGAGGCTGTAGCCCCATACAGGAAGTGAATATTACAAGCAAATAATTTAGAGATTTTAGAGTACCTTTTAGTGTAAGATTAGTTAAGGAAATAGACATACGATAGTATCATAAAAATGTGTATTAAATTATCCTAAAAGATTTTGGCTTTATTCTTCCTCAAAGTGATACGAATAACTTACTTTAATATTTGTTATATAATGAATTATTAAGTACCGGCTCTTCTCATCAAATTCAGAAGTAATTGATATATTTGGAAGCATATTTTTTTTTATTTTCGTAGTTTTTTTGTAATAAAAATATGTATTTATAATATTAAAATACTTTGAATAACATGTTTTTAACATAACATAGTTTTTTTTTGAATATTTATTTTATTCAAATCTTGTAATTTTCATTATATTTTGTTATTTTAACGATATATTTTTAATAAGTAACATTAATGAATTAATATCACTATTATTTAACAATTTAACCATTTCTTTAAAGTTATATAATTGGAGCAAACCCAAGTAAAATATATTATAATTAATTTTTTATGAAAATATCTTTCTTATAGCAGAAACAAGCAAACTTACTTACTCATAATACTTACTCATTGGAAAATTAAACTATGAAAAAATCCAAGATTTTTTTTTTAAATAAGCTTCGATATAAGTACCTTTAAAAGAAGAAAATAAACTTTAAATTAATTAAAATACATATGTTTGTCCTTGTAAAATACAAACTATTTCATAAACAAAAATAACACATATTTATGGTATTTCTATTATAATTATGAAATATTTTAAAAATATATATTTATGAGACTTTTAAGATATTATTCCTACATGTGATTTTTGAGAACAATTATTTGTAACAAAATTTTATATGCACCAGTTAATCCTACAGATTTAATACAATCAAAGTAAATACCAGTATACAATTAAGAACTCAACTGCTTGAAGCAGTACCAAAGAACTAATTACTTACCCGACAGGATTAAGATGTCACATGTATACGAAATTAGTCTTTAATGAGAATTTGATTTAAGATATAAGTTATATATTTTGTATAATACATATTATATTAAAATTAACATATACATATATATAAATTCATCTTTGATAGATTTTTTGACCTGTTTTATATACTATCTCTCTGTTTTACATATTTCCTCACAATTAATAATACCATTTGTTTTATAATAACAATAAATATAATTGTCTATTAACGTTTTGTTTAGTAATCAATAAGTCCTCTCGATATTTAAGCTTTATTAGACTGCAATGATATCCATTAAAGTGATCTTTCAAAAAGGATAATACATAATAATCTTATGTAGTTACTAGTTACTAATAATACTGACTTGGAACAATAACTTCATATTTTATCCGTAGAACTTTTAATTTTTCTAGTAACTTACATTTGCCTAATTCACTGTTGAAATTCAGAGAAATTCTGAAATGTTGAACTTATTGTATTTGTTGGTTCCTAGAATGTATTCTCATAAATAATAAAAGAGTTCTTAGACAGTATAAAAGAATTTCAGAGAAAATTTTATTTTTATACTATGAATTGCCAGGTTTACGAAACTTTCTCAATTAATACCAGTCAACTAGGATTGAGACTCTTGGATTAATTATTTAAAAGAAAAGGTTTTTCTTATAATTAAAATCTTCATACTTCTTATAAACAAAGGTCTAAATTATACGTTGTTGCAATAATAATTAACAGTCTAAAATAAATAATAATAAATCATTCACATTTAAATAAAATTATATTTTACCTTCAAAGCCTAGCCAAAGGTTTACGTTTAATATATTATTTACGTCAAAATGTTTACAAATGGTTATCCTTATTAAGCTTTTACGACCTAAAAGCCTCCTGTGATAGCCTGATTGACAGCCTTCACTAACAAATACTACGAAAGATAAAATCTATTCAACGTTTGCCTTAATCAGGCTTAACATTTAATTTAATAGAAGTACCAAAGACGTATTAATTCATAAAAAATACTTACTTTAGAAAAAGATATATTATAGATATAATATTTAAATACACTTTGACAAGGTGTCGCATGTCGCTGTGAGGAATAATTTAGATTCATCAACAGGAAGTTAGAAAAGAGGCTTTAAATGCGATGACATTTTGAACTTTAAAAAAAGATACATTTTTGATTACGTTTTATAATTTTTAGCTTCATCTTATAGCATACAGACCTTAGCGAAGAAGACTGGGCAGTTATAACTTTTAAATATAATTTTGTGCACAATAAATATAATATTTATAGGACTATCTATAAGCGCGTTCTCTTCTCATTTCCCAATTAGTATTACAAAAGACGATATAGTGAGTCAGTGATTACTAATTAACATTAAAGAGCATTTGAATATGAATATTTTACATTAATCTCTAAGGCATAACCAAACTACTCTATAAGCAGCTGAAGCAAATATATAATAATTGGTAGACATCCCATTTAAATTTGCAAGTAACTTTTTACGTCGTCATAAAATAAATATTTGTATGTACCGATAAAATACAGAACGATGACCAGTACAATAATATTATATATGAATCAACTCTTTATGAGAAATATAATAAATTTAAATGAGATGATGACATGCCCAAGCCATAAGTAATACATAACATTATTAATAAAATGGAAAGTACAGAAAATAGGTAATTTCATAATTCTTTTAGGGTTAATTGTATACGTTTTTACAATAAACTCCTTACATTTTACACTAAATAAATTCAAAATATACATTAAAAATTAAAAGTAATTTCATAACAAAAAAATAAAATTGTATAAGGGATTGTATTAACGACGGTATGGCCTTTTTACACTCTTTGTTAATCTTGTTAGATGCACTGGCTTGCTTAGAATTTATTACTTGCGGTAGCTATGGGGGCCGGGTTGCCCTCCTTCTTCTAATACGGCGATGACGACCCAAGACTGTCACCTCCCGTATGAGAAAACGTAAACGTATATTGTATGCTGAATGATTTTTATATTTTTAGAGCATTGGTATGTGTTGAAAGGTTAGATATTATATATAATCAATGTAGCGATTCGTTGGTTTCTTTAGCTTCAAGACTAGGTTAAAGGCTATGCACTTATGGTTTGTATTTCTCATAATATTTTAATATTGACTGGAATATTCCCATAATGGATATTATATTCAGTCATGTTTCTAATAAAATCTAAACCGTCATAAAAATGTATTCATATTTTAATGCTAGTTTATACTAAATATTAACATCATTTTATAATCAGCAGTAAATTCTAAACATTGAATACTGTTAAAGTTAATATCAGTATACAATAAAAATTTGAACTGCTTGAAGGAGTACCAAAGAACGAGTTATTTCTCTGATAGAATATATATATATATATATATATATTATATATACATATATGGGACATTTCACGTCAAGCGGATCACCATCACGGCCAGAATTTGTTTCGACCGACTGAGGTGTATGAGGTATGTATCAAAATGTTCGTCTCGGAAAAGACTTTCAAAATCCGTGTAGCACTTTTCAAAAATTCAAAATGGCGGACCAAATATGGCGGTTAAAAGGTGGAGAATACTTGAGTAAACGACAAAAAAATGTTGTACAGATTAATATTCGCCACCAACCGGGACATTTTTTACCTCAAATTATAGCTGAAAGATGCCTCTTAAAAGCTAATGTGGTTAGATGAGAAAATCCAAAATAGCGCATCCAAGATGGCAGCTTAAATCAAATAAAAAATGAACATTTTTAAAATATCAGCCGATTTGGACCAAAGTATATGTGTATGTATTTGGACCAAAGTATATGTGTATGGGGGTTTTTGAGGTCGCTGATTACGAATCTAGATTTGCAAAGTACAATATGGCAAATCCAAGATGGCGGGCCGAATTTGCAAAATTCAACCGATTCATTCTAAATCGCTATAATAGGGTTTTTGATGTAGTGAATTTTACAAATCTGGTCCACCATCTTGAATCCGCCATTTTGAGTTTTGCAAATCTGACTTCAAATTCGTAATCAGCGAACCCAGAAACCCCTATATACTGATTTTGCTATGAATCGATTGAATTTCTGAAATTTGATCCGCAATCTTGGATCCGCCATTTTGGATTTTCTCATCTAACCACTTCAGCATTGAGAATTTTAACTCAATATACAAACCGTTTCTGAGAAGGCTATACCTATCCATCTATCTTAAATTATTTTATCTTATCTATGTTTATTTTTTATAATTATTATCAAAATAAAAGATATTTAAAAACCTATTTTAATCGACGTCCCGCCGAAGAATTTAAAAATGGAAGTTATTAGCAATTACAACAATTTTGATATTTGTGTTTTGAACACTTCTTTATCGATTTTAGTTTTGTTATGTTGTGATAACTATTTCTCATCCATGCAACCAGAATGTGCCACTGTGAAGCAAGGCTGGTCAATTCATTCAATAAGCCGGCCTAATTATTAATTAGTAATAATATAAGAAACCGTAGTTATAAAGACGACCAGTCACCACAATTGGAAAAATAAACAGCCCTTTAATTAAAAGGACACTCAATATATTATTAATAGTGAGAGTTAACGGCCAGTATGTAAAACGGCTAAAAAAATAACCAACATTTTTATATGTAAATATTTATATGCTGTATATATATGGTGACTATTGACGTAAATGGTATAAAAATATTTTATTGAAAACTATTTTGATTTTATTTAAATAAGATGTTATACGTACCTATAAATATTATTTTCCCACGTTCAAAGATTTTTAATAACATTAATAAAACTATTTTGAATTCTGACCTTATCGTTAGTTTCCAAAAAAAGTATTTTTTATATATCTAAATAATAATTAGTTTGTGTAGTTTAAATATTATCAAGTAATATTGTATGGAATGAAGAATTGAAACTGGGTGTAAACATTTGACTTTATTAATTTGAATTAATAATTTTATTAAAAATATTAATTAAACCCGGATCAGAACCTTGGAAAATTTCATGTTTTATCCGTAGAACTTATTATTTTTCTTGCAAGTTACATTTGCCTAATTCAATGTTGAAATTCTGAGAAACTCTGAAATGTGGAACTAATTGTGTTTGCCGGTTTCGAGAATATATTCTCATTAATAATAGAAGAGCTTTAAAACAGTATAAAATACTTTGTCAACATTGTTCAATGAGAGAGGGAAGGGGAAGTTAGGATAGAGGCTCGAGAAACTATGACATCCTGTAAATGAAAAAAAAAACATGATTATTTGATCATATTTAATCGTTTTAAATTTTATCTTATAGCAAACAGACATCAGGAAGGCTTGGCACAAATAATGTCATTTCATAGGAACATGTACTTTAAATTTACCAAGGGACAGCAAGTTAGTAAAGAAGATTGAGTTGCTATATCATTGTGAACATAGAAAAAAAGTTATCATTCTGAGCACGTTTTATCATTTTACTTTTTATGTAATAGCAAACAGACCTTTACGGGAGCGGGACCCTAAATATAATTTTAAGGTCATTAAATACTATATTTGTAGGAATGTTTTTGAGCAATTCTCTTCTCTCAATTCTCAATTAACGTTTAAACGTTAAACGTCAAAAGGCTCGATCGTGAGTTAGTAATTACGAATTAACATTAAATATATTTTGAATGTGAATATTATTTACATTATTCCCTATGATATAATTAGACTAGTCTGTGAACAATTTAGTAATCAAATATATAATAAATAATCAATCAAGTGGAAGTCCCATGTAAATTCGAAAATGTTGTTCTAATATATATATATATATATATATATATATATATATATGTTTTATGCTAACAATTATTTATCATAATTCAAGGTGGAATTTCAAAGATTATTAATTTATTTTTTATTGGAGCTTGTTTTACAGTAAAAATATTTTTATATATATCTGAATTATTTTAGTGGTAAGTTGCTTAAATAAAAGTTACTTATTAGTTACTTTTAGTTAGTATTGTTACGTATTAGTTAGTAAATGGAAATCCAATCTACCGGTTTAATCTCTCTAAAAATCCAGTTGATTAGAATCAGGATTAGATGACAGCCACTCTTCAGCTTTGGCGAAGTCCGGAACGTTAGTTTCTAACCCAGATTGGGTGGATCGTGATTTATGACCCGGCGCCGAGTCTTGCTAAAGGTTCGTTCTTGGTTATTGATCATACTGTTGTGTATGACCATAGTAGTGTAACTACTTTTCCAAGAATGGTATCTTGATACACATGTCGATACCATTTTTACAAAAATATGTCTTCAATAATCAGATAATGCCCGCGTTGTACTCTTTTGTACTAATTAGGAAGCTTATTTACAACTTTCATCAAGAATACGGTCATTTTGTTTGTTAAAATATTGCTCAATTGTAATAAAAATCTCATCCGTAAACAATATATTTCTGCCTGCCTATTGTGAACTGCCTTTGCGTACCGCTTGAATAGCTTCTTTGATTTTCCAAGCTATTCTTTTTTAAAATATCATGTAATAAATTACAACTGAGTCTGATATAAGCTGCAAGTCCTAAATCATCTATTAAAATACCCTCGGTTTTAGCTGCTATATTCATCTCCCGAGATAAAATCTTTTGCTTTCGGATAGGATGTCTTCGAATTCTTTCCCTTACTGCTTTGATCGCCTTGCTCGTACAAGCACTACGTGGATGGCTAGATCTCCTTCTATCACAAACAGAGAAGGTTTTATTGTCCTTATCCCAGTAGATAAACATTTACTTATACCAAGCGTATGGATGATTTTAAAAAGGGTATTTGCCTCCATACCTATATAATACAATCTCCATTCCATTTTAATATCACAAAATATTTTTTAGTATATTGGCGCGAAAATAATAAAACACAATGAACAATAGAATAATACGAACAGATTCCAAGTTTAAAAGTTTTATTAAAATTTACTATAAAACATTTCTAAATATGTTTAATATAAATACGAGAGAAGTAATTTGAACATGCAATGTGGTATTCTTATAATTCAATAAATAGTGTTACAATCAGTGTCACAAATAGTTATATAGTTGTAATAAGTTTAAATAACATTAATTATCTGTGACACATTCAGATGGAATATTATATTTATTATATTATATTATAACATTTTCGACAACCGCAACTGTTACACAAATTCCAAATATTTGTTATATATTTATATATATATTTATTTGTCCTCGGCGGTGACCTAGTTATATTTGTATATTCTATTGCTTCTGTTTAAAAGTTAAATATACTTCTTTTTAATATATAATGATAAACTTATGAACACAAACAGGATTCAAACCTGAAATCTCCTGTTCCTTGCCCGAAGTGAACTATTTTTAATTATTATCAGATAAATAATAAAACAAATGATAATGTTAGTAACCACAAGACGATAACAATTTTAAGTCAAGTAATTAATACATAATTATCAAATAGCGTTGGATCTTGTCATACGCGATAGGCCTATATATTTTTTTACTTATAGTAATATTAAATATCAGTAAAAAAAAATCTAATAAAAAAAGGCTATATTTTAACTTATTTTAACCAAGGGATGCACTTATGAAAAAAGTTTATCTATTAGTAAAATACAATGTACGGATATGATATACAGCCTTTAAGATATCTATCAATAAAGGTTTGAATTAATGGTTTTTTCACGATACTCTTATATTGGTATACTTGGACGATGTTTATCTTTTTCTGAAGTATTCTAACAACAATATTACATATAATTTTACACATAAGTAGAAATATTAACACTTTACTAAATAATTTTTTTTAGAACTGTAACATTTTCTAAAATAGCCTTAAATAAAAAAAAAACAAAAGTTTTTGTAATTATCAAAATGCGATTACTTTATTTATCATAATATATTATAAGCGAAATAAATATTAATTCAGGTTTTGTCTAGCTATCTTGTTATATTCCATTGTTACATTTAAGCCATATGTTATTCTCTGGGGACGGAACAATTCTAATTTCTACATAACAATTCAGTATTGCAATGTAACGTGTATCAATGTAGATTGATTTATTACGAACATCGTATACATCTCCGTCAATCTATTCCTCCTAGGGTTGTATCTTTCTTAATATTGTAAAATTAAGTAGAATATTTATTTAATATCCCGATTATTCGGACCTATTCCATTCCATTCATTCCAAAACAATTCGAAACGTTATGTAAAAATTACTAACTAACGATATATTAATAAACATTTTATATTATTGTAAATAAAAAATAAAACTTAAATAAAATGTAAATAAAAACAACTAGATAAAATAAACATTAATATATTATTAATAAATGAAGGTATATAATATAAATTGTCTTCAGTGGTGACCCTAATTGCTACAAGAATTTGTTACCATAAATGAATCATTTAATCGGAAATTGATATCACCGTGAAAATTTTAAGATTCTTTCTCTTTATCTTCCTATTGTACGTAAAACAATTTTCACTAATTAGATTATTAAGAAAAGTAACAGAGCGATAATGTGTTAATAAAGAGACGTAGGAAAAAATAATTTTATATAATAATATGTATGTTTTTTCTTCTATAACTAATGAATTCTAATATCAGTAACAATTTACTATAATATATATAATAAGAATCAAAATAAGTAATCTAGAAATACAATAATATATTATTAGATAAACTTATTTGGATATATAATACAACATAAATAAAGTTATTCATTCAATTTTCTCTCTTAAACTTTGTTAACTGGGTCAAAATAACTTGGGAACCACGACCGGAACATCAAATCTCGAATGGATAAACTTACAACCACTGGTTAAAAACAAACTTATATACAAGAAAAGATTGGTTAAGTTTGGTAACGAACTATTATACCCTAAATGTATTAATTTTTACACAGTGTAAGCTATATTGAATAGAATCAAATCTTAGCCTCAACGCCCATCTTTCTGATTTAAATTTATAACAACATTTTATGATCTACTAGCTTTTGCTACTGGCTTCGCCTGACCAGTACTATATAAGTTTTTTTTTATACTATCTAGGTTAATGCTTGACTACAATCCATCTGATGGAAAGTGGAAATGTAGTCATAGTTGGTAAGGCGCAACTTAGCAACTTATTCACCCTTCTCTTGAAGACACCCACATTGTATTGGGACGGAAATACCGACGCAGGCAAGCTGTTCCAGTCCTTTGCTGTACGAATTAAAAAAGACGAAGCAAAGCGCTTAGTTCGGACATTTTAGTTCATTGCCCCATGGCCTCCAGATTTCCAAATCCAAATTCCAAATCCGGGTCTGGTGCGAAGTAAATGAAGTATGAAGTAAACTTGAAAGTAACAATTGCTAAAAAGCACCTATTTTAAAGTACAAATTTTTGTAATTATCAAAATGCAATCACCTTATTTAATAAAATATATTGTATAAGTAAAATAAGAATATTTAGTCAGGTTTCGTCTTGCTGTCTTATTTCAAATTGAACAGATACAATTGCAAAAACAATATCTTATTCTCTAGTGACGAATTAATCCTAATTTCTACATAACAATTCAATATTGTAATGTAACGTATATCAATGTAGACTGATTTATTACGAGCATCGGATACATCTCCGTCAATCTGTTCCTGCTAGAGATGTATCTTTCTATCTATAGGTTGTAATGTTGAATATTTATTTAATGGCGTTTCGCTTACTCTGACATGTTTTATTTCATTTATTTCAATATTATTATATAAATATTATGTTCAACGATACATTATTTTTTTATATTATTGTAAAAAATATATTATGTAAATGGAAACAACTACTTAAATGTAATATTAATACATAAGTTTTTATTTCTAATAAATAAATAATGACACTACTTCTTGCTACTGATATAATGAATGTTATATAGTTTTATTGAAAATTTGAAAATAGATGTAATTACATTATAAAGACATAAAGTAAAAAAATATCAAAATATTAAAAAAATAAATTTGGTGGACGATCATTATGAGTTAGGGGTATAAAAATAGATAACAGCACCTCAGACCTACTGAATATACATATAAAGTTTTATCAAAATCGGTAGAGCCATTTTGGAGGAGTATGATAACTAAAACTGTGACACGAAAATTTTATATATTATAATAAATTATTAGTTCAGTTTAATTAGGCACACCTTTGGATGACTTTAAACAAGTAATTAAGTTAACAGTCCAATATGATGTGCTCACTGGGATTGGTGTAGCAATATGTCGCGAGGGTACTTGACCAAAAATATATAATATAATTATATTTTCGTATTAATATATTTGTTGATCTGACTTTTTAAGTACTTTTATTATATAAAACATAAATAAAAGTTTAGTATTAATTTTTAACGTCAAGATAATTCAAGTTACCATCTGTCTTTATTCTTTACAATCAATTAATGGACGGCGCTCGATGTAGTTACGTTTCTAAAACCGGTTGTGATCTGAACTAACTGTCCAGCTCAGTTCTATAACTCACCAAAGTTTACCTGCTCCATTGAGCTAAATCTACGGATCGTATAGATATATTAGTTGGAAAATTGAAATAAAGATCTACCAAGTTTATGTGACTCGGAAACCTGACTATGTCTGAAAGTTTAAGTATTAAATTAATTTCAGCATCATATTTATAGATTTATTATTTTATTTTAACCAAAAAATAACTAACTTTGTTTTTTTTATATTTGCAGTTTATTTAATGTTTAAAATTTCATAATTACATTATTATATAAAACACTATAATAATCATTGAAACTTACTGTTAAAATTAATATATTTTATTTTAGTATTAAAAATGTATTTTTATTTCAAGTAACACGTGTGTTGTGTAACACAATTGTGTTGTATATATATATATATATATATATATATATATATATATATATATATATATATATATATATATACATTTTCAATAAAAATATATTATATTTCTAAAACAATCCTTGAATATTAAACAAAAAATTTGTTCAAATAGACGTAATAAGTATGAAATCAAATAGCCGTCATCGGTTTTGTACACACAATGAAAATAAACGATTATTACATTGACACTTACAGACTTTATCTCTTTATAATATTATTATAGAAATAAAAAAATATCCAGCAAACATATATCTTTATGAACAATGGCAATATTTGTCATTGAAGAGGTTTAATGAACTGTGTATAGATAACATAAACGCTTTTGGGTTCGCTGAGGAGTTGTTTATCCGAAATTATCTTTATTCTTAATAATATATCGTTATCGTTATAACCAATGTAAAATTGTAAATGACAATTATTTGATAACTTGAAAGTAATTTTTACTAACTTTTATCAAGATTTATGTTTGACAAACGTTGCGCTAGTTGGCGTTGTTCCTATTCCATACAAATCGAAGATTACTTTAACGCGATAGAGTTGGCACAAAAAACTCACACTCGGCAAACTATTGTCATATTAAACTTTAGTTACTTTTGGTTAGAATATTTTGTGTAAATAATAAATTAAAAAACCCGGGGTATCATGATGTATTCATCTTTTTAAATTTAGCATTAAACCTCTGGGATGAAGAAATTAAATCAAAGAAACTAATTTTATGGGGCTTTGTTTGTTTAGAAATCATGTTTTGTTAAACTTGTAGAATCGGAATATCCATTTTGTCTACTTTAGTTATAAGTATATCAACAATACAACAATGTATAAAGTTACATTATACCTATCGATACATATAGGTCCAGGCAAGTTAACAGAAAGTGAAGATTCCGGACAAAATATGAACCTTATAAGAGTACTATTTTACAACGCAAACGAAGAAATTGTTAGAATTGTATTAATAAAAAATATTATTCTTCATTACTTTATTACCATAAATGTGAAATACGAATGGCCTGTTTAAGGATATCAAGGAAACAAGTGACTAAGTTTATATTTACAAAATAGTAACTAAAATTATGTGCGAACCATTTATTGAGTCAATAAATCAACGTTTTAGTACGTAATTTAGTGAATTAGAATTTATTTTACAGTATTAAGTAATTTTACGTGCTTTTTTTATGAATTTCATTGAACTTTTGGAAAGCACCGTGAGCTTTAATGTTGTAAAATTAAATTTTTCGGTAATGTATCACAATCACTTTTTTGGACTTAAAATTAATTGTTGAATAATTTAGTTTATCTTCACAGTGTATTCCGTAGCCATTATAAAAAGAGCACTGAAACTAAATTAATATTAGTCGTTTTTTTTTAAGTATCAAACTTCTTTTTATTTCAAGCAAAAAAATAACACTTTATAAATTTATCGTAGATTTATAATGTATGGTGTTTATTTTTTTTTATTTTTATCGATATATAGAAAATAAATATCATACATTATATTAGTATAACCTTTATTCGAAAAACCTACTGAAATTGAAATACCATAAAACAATTTCCAAGAAGAGTTATATAGTTTCTCTAATACCTTAAATTTCTTTTTTTTTTATATTCCATAAAGGGATTATCATTGTACATACAACGTATTTACGATACTGAGAAGAAACATTTTAATTGTTTCATCAAACGTAGATTCTATGCAGTATTTCTGGCTTTTGACCCGTTCAAGGGGAATGTTGATGATCCAACAAGTAAACAGTGACGACCTGTGCTTGTGACGAGGCTGTGACGCACTCAAAGAGAAACCCTGGCTTACTGTGACGTGTATTCTGTGTAAATGTACAAAATAATACCTTCATCGTTCTATTGCAGTACATAAGTGAATTAAGTAAATCTAGAAAGACAACTATATGAATACAAATGTAATTTATATACATACCTATTTAAATTACAAAATGCTTTATGAATAGTTTAGATATAAAAAGATTTTGCGTAAAAAACTTAACCGTACCTATAGATCGAGCAAAACCGCTAGACAGCTAAAGTTAGTTTAAATTTATTACGAAACAGGAATATTATGAAATAAAACTGTGAAAATGTTTCAGTTCAGCAAACGTTAAATTCTCCAGACTGCGCGCAATTGCGCGTTATTTTTTGATTATCGCTCGCTTTTGAGTTGTAAGAAAAGAAACGTGCTACAGCGTTATTCTTGAAAAGTTACTCACAATCGAAATTCTATAGCACCTATTTATTAAATTCTATCGTTTTATTTATAACAACTCTCAATATATAATATATTTTTTTGGTCAAATAATATACAAACCAAATATATATTCAATTTGAATAACTATCATGTTGTATTTATCCTATTAAATATTCTCATATAACCTAAATTAATTTGCCAAGGCCAGAATTGTCAAGCTTGCTTGCCGTGCTAGATACAGCTTTTCTGTGAGTAGTCTAAGACAGGTAGGCTTAGGTAGGTAGGTAGACTTTTATTTCCTTATTGCTGGTTCAAACTTATCACTATCTAATGCTAGCGGTCTTTTCGGAGTTAGTCGTTTTATTGAGTTTTGAGTCTATAAATTCATGAGAGTCAAACTCAAATAAAAATATTGAGGCACCTCTACAGAGGCAATCGCAGATACAGATTTTCGACTTGGGCTCATACTCGAATGTCCCTGGATCATGTCTCTGGGCCTGAATGTTCAGCCTGGATCTGACTAGAAGGGTTCTTTGAACCTTCCCACGTTGATAAAACCTCAAACGTTAAGAACTTGTCGTGGTGGGCTAACCTCTTTAAAGTGTCTTTTAGGTAGTTCGGTTGAAATCCCGTGGCGTTCTATTACATCAGCGATCGTGGGTGCGTGTATCATTACCATCCCCTTCTTATTACGGGTATGGTGTCCATCTGATCTTCGATAGTGCTGGTTTAGAGAATCACATATTTTCTAAGGAATTTGTTTTATTTTATATTTATAGTAACTGGAAGTATTTTAAAGACAAAAACGCCTTTACTATCTCTTACTTACATCATAATGATGCCATGATAGTTGATGACGTTATATGTGCTACATTAATATTTTGGTGTATTAACAGATATGTTTAGAAAAATAGGCAAAGTATAAAAAATATTATTATTTTCAATTTTTTTTAATATTCACTATATAATTTTTAAACTCGAAACCAGTTAAAATAGTTTTACTCACTGCTCAGTTTAACTGTTTCATATTTTAGTTTTAACTGGAGATACATTTTAAAATAGCAGCTTTTGTATTTTAAGGATTAATAATGGGTTTTGGGTTGGGTTAAATTAAATTGGGTTTTTATAAGTAATTAGTTTAGGCAAAAACGATGTGCTTTGATAGTCTGTAAATTCGTTTCTAACCAAGCATGCTCGTCGTGCGTATTGGACTTAGAATAACAAAGTGCTGGCTATTAGTACTTATTAACTAAATAAGTTTAACATATTATGAATTAAAAACTAAAATTTCCTACCGTTGACACAGTTTTCGCATATACAATTTATGGGAAATTTTGAATAAAACTAGTTTGTAACTTAAAAATAGAATTAGGATGCTAGAATAAAATTGGATGGGATACTACAAGGGGAGAGAAAACTTGAAAATAATTATTATATGATTTAAAAATAATATTTTGAGAGGACTATTATTTTAAACTATAATTTTTTCTTAAATGATGATTATTTACTTTTATAAACTGTTGTTTGTAATGCACGCAGAAAATTAAACAAAAATATTTTTGTTCTTATTATTAATCATACGAGTTTTCTAATTGAAAATTATTATCCCTTTCTTTATAATTTGTAATTTTTATTCTGTGTGGTAGAAGTAAACTGTAATTATTTGAATCCATCTCGAATATAGTTTTGCCCTGCGTAGCAACTTGCAACAAAAAACTTTAGGAAATCAATCAATACAACTTTGATTCTTAATAAAAAGGGATGTCTTTTTTTATGAATGGCATGTCTCAGCCAGGTAACACAAAATGCTCTAAAAGGGATAATTATCGGCTAGCTGTAAGATTAAGACTGTAGCCCTTGTTTATATATAGAAGTCCTTGTTGTAAATAGTTGTTCAAAGCATGTATAATAGGTAACAAAAACTGGCGAAATCATTATAAATATTTTCTTATAATGCATTATCTTGCTTGTGATTAAAGAATGTAATGTTATTTAGTTTAAAGAATATGAATACTTTATATTACAAATAATATTCTTTTATTCTTACAATAACCTTGTTTCATTTCAAACTTTATAAAATTAGGTTATTTTCTTCTTAACTAGCAAAAGTTCCATAGGTAACTTTAAAACGTACTACAATGAATATACGCATACACTGCACCATCACCCCATCCACCTCACCCTCATTAATAAATGCACTAAAATCCTAAAATCAGCTACAGTTAATCTAGTCATTAATATAAAAGCCATTTCTAATCTTCATTTGTTTCTAGATAAGTGGTTACAAACTGCGAAGGAATAATTTATTTATTTGAACCAAAGAGGGAAAGCATTTACCTAATATACATATTTACGTTCTTTTGCTAGTGATCTGATTGAGCCAGTTGAACAAATTTGTGGGTTTTGATAATTATTTTGACACTCAGAGATGTAGCAATTGTATAAAACTTATTGTCCAATGTATCCATAAAATTTGTTTATATATGAGGGTAGATTAGTGATGCGTAAGAGAAGTATCGTTTAACTTCTAAAAATGAGTTCAATTGAAAGAATATATTATCAAATAATTTGTCATAACAATACTAATAACATATTGTTGGATCTTTAATTATTCAACATCTACTAACAACGTTCCAACAATGGTTAGTGGTAGACTTTTTTGGAATTCCGTAACTATCTATCTTAATGTTTTTCCAATCTATAGTTTTTACTATCTAGTAAGACGAACTCTCTTATTCGAATTTTCAGTTACTTAAATGTAGCAAAATAGCAATACAGTAATAAATAAAAAATATTTAAAATGAGTAATATCCATAGATAGGTGCTTCATTTGCTAAAAATCTTAGTTCTAGATTAAATATTAAGTACAAAGCCCTTAAAAAAGTACATGAAAGGAAACCTGCTTCTTGCTTAAATTTATCAGTTTTCCAACATTTACATGTTATTCACCCTTTCCATATTTAATTAAAATAATTTGGGTAGATTTTCAATAATTTCTTCAAATTGGTAGTTGGCAAACGTCCTGACTATTAACAACTTAGCGCAAGCTGTTTAATTCAAGTCTGGACGACAGATTTTATGTAATACCCATCTTGTTCTCTTAAATGCTTGCAGCATAATTAAATTTAATTTGGGTTTAAAACGCATCAGGTATTTCTGATTAATTTCAAATAAGGTAACTAGTGCACAAAACAAATTATTAAGGAATAAAACATTTAAATATTTGACATTCAATCTGAAAATTAAAATAAATTTAATAGTATTAATGTAAAAAGAAAAGTATTCACACAAATTCTCTACTGTTTGTAATAATATCAAAGTTAAATCTTTAACAAGTTTCAGATTATGTTATAAGATAACTATCAATGTTCATTATATAGCAAATGTTTAAAATTACAATTTGTACTTACTACCTTGTGACACGAACATATACTTACTACTATTATGATTTTCATGACGTTTTTTATAATTTATCTAACAATTAATTTTATGAAGCATGCAAGTTACTTGGAATTTTATAAAGTAAAGTAAGAAATTTATGAGTAATATACTAGTGCTTTCTAGAAACAATTCTTACAATAATCATAAAATGTACATATATTTAGAAGAATCAAAATGATTTATATTACTTTAACATAAGTAAATATAGTTTTTTTACACAATTTTTTATATTTTATTTAATAACATACTCTGTTAGTTATTCAAAACATCTCGTAAAAATAGGTATAACATTTATAGAACGGACATACAACTATTATCAAAAAATAAGTGGCATATAATGAAAAAATGAATTATGTTAATGACTACTGAAAAACCTGAAGAGCACTTGATTGAAGTCTTAAAACATGGTATGATTTTCGATAAACCAGGTAATCTTCATTTTAATTAAGCACATATTATAAAAATTTGATATTTTAAATATTACCTAACAATACGAGTGTATATAAATTATTTATTCTTTATTTTGCCACACTGATTATAAATATAAGACCACATAAAAATTTTGCACAAATAGTTTTAGTAACGAAGGTGTCTACTACAAGTATCATAAAATTTAGAAAATCGTTTTAATGGTCTTCAACTTTATTGATTTTTATTTCCTATGTAAAAGGTATAAAATGTACCTAAGCACAAAAGATTATTAATCTTGATGTTTATGCATCACCTTATTCAATACTATTCTTAATAAACTGTTTGATCATTACTGTCCTTATATACGTAAGATCTTCACAGATATATTTGTAAACTCTTCGAATATTCGAAATTCTCAACAATATAAATCTTTATAACAATATCCTTACCGATAATTCAGATATCAATATGTAAGTAGACCACGATGAGCTTTAAAAAAAACCTGTGCATCCTAAATAGTTTTTCTAATTTATTTTAGAAATGATATTATTATTTTACCACACTGATCTTTCGCAGATTAGGTGTCTGCTTAAATTTTTAGATTTTTTAACGTTTTTTTATTGTATCGATTTTTAAATACATATCAGAATTTATTCAATATTTTTATGGCGATAGGATTTTAAATTTTAAATTCAATATAAAATATTTAATATGTGAACCAATATTTCATTCAGCTTTCATAAATTCGACATTTTCAATCTTCGTTAATTGTTTAAAAGTTACGAGTATCAGTAAACTTAAATTTGCATTCCTACGACTTCGTAGTTGTATTTCGCAATTATATTTTTTTCTTGCATAAATTATTCTAGTAACGGTTTTAATTGTCTCGGTTGTTGCAATAATTGCGTTAACTTGTCAAACAATATAACATGATTTATAATTTTGTTCTATAACTATGGCTTGCGTGGACAACAAACAATAAAAAAAATGAGATTTTTCATAGCTGACAGATTCGTTTGTTAGTGAAATAAAACAATAATGATTAGCAATATTAACGGACCTAAAACCATTTTGCTTGTATTTAACCCAGATTCACATTAAATGTTCAATTATATTGCGATCAATATATTGAAACCGACACAACAGTCTGACATCAATCATACTAAATAATTTAGAGTTAAAGATATTTTCATTGTGTCGAGTGTTTGTTGCAATTAGTTTTATGTATAAGTGTTTCATGAAAGTTGTAATATTGATATTACATAATTTATTTATTGTTGGAGAGATTTATAAGTAATTTTATTTCATTAATAATAGCACAAGATTACTATCATATGAGACATTTTGTAAAATTACAAAATAAAACATTATATAAAACTAATTATTTTTATATCATTTATATGTTTTAATATATTAAAACATATAAATGATTGTATACAAAGTAATATAATTTGTAACTTCTTTTGAGGTATATATAATGTAAAACTCGGAATACGGTTCGAAGCTAGTTGACTTCCCATTTGCGATCGAAGAACTTCAAGATATCAAATGTGCTTTAGTCTTAACGATCCCCTCTCTCCTCAGTATTTAAGGTGTAAATTTCAATTACTAGGAAATACTTATAACTTGTCTTAACTCCTCTTGTAGTTTCAAACTTTTCGTTCTTTTACACTAATCTGGGTTTCTCGCAAGATCTTTTACAGTACACAACACACAATTCTGTAACGACTTGTCAGAAAACATTAGACGCTGTCCAAACGAAATGGATTTTAAAATGTTTCTTAACAGAAATCTTATTGATTAATAATAATCAACTTTATACATATATTTTTAAGTATAATGTATAACATGTACACATTTCTATTATTTAGTTATCATTAATACCATATTCTATAACTATATAACGTATAGTCGCATGTATACTTATGTAATTTGATTTTATATAGGTACTAGCTGAACCGGCGAACTCTGTTCCGCCTTTCCAGTCAGTTTTTTTACCATACTTAACCAAAGACAAAACTACGTTTAGTTGTCATTTATGTTTTGTTATTCTACTGTCATTTGCGTTTTGTTATTCCATGTTAGATCATTTTGTTATAGCACGTTTCATAGTGACTTGACGGAAACGCGGTCGAACGGGATAAATAGTATTCTATGTCCGTCTCCTGGTTCTAAGAAACCTCTCCACCAATTTTCAGCCAAATTGGTTCATCCGTTCTTGAGTTATAAATGGTGTAACTAACACCACTTTCTTTTATATATATAGATTTATACCACCTTTTGTGATTCATTTTTCTTTGTATTGTTTTTTTTCTATGGTTGACTGGTAGAAAATGCTCTATGGTATTAAGTCCATCCTATTATTTTGGCTAAATAATAAATAGCAATAAAGTCATTAGTGATTCAGTTTGCTCTGATAAACTTCGTTAATTAGGTAAAAGTTAAGAACCACAACCGGAACATCAAATCCCCAATGAATTAACTTTCATCCACGAGTTGAAAGTAACTTACACAGAAAAGATTTATTAAGTTTGCTTACAAACTATTTATTACCTTTGATGTATTATCAATTATAACTAACTATATGAAGGATATACTTATTCCGAATCTAGTTCCTTAGTTTACCGTAATTTCGTTTCAAAAAATTAACTAATTCCTATTGTAATTGTTTACATTGAATTATTATTGAGTAAGGATGGTAAAAGCCTTGATTTTAAAATCAAATATTGATAAAACAACAGGAATTTCGAAACAAGTTTCTATGCAGCTGTTTGATCTGTATTTTTCTTATATAAATGAATATTTTTGATTACTTTGATTATTCGAAACAGCCATGACTCAATTTTGAAATCTAACATAGTTAAATAAAAATGAAATAACATTGGGGTATTTTATAAATATACCTTTTATAAATACTTTAAACTATATTAAAGTTGTACTAATAATGAATTAAAAAAGAATTAACAACATTTGACCCATAAGAGTTAAGTTGTAAAACCAAAAATTATATATGTTAAATTTACAAAAAATAATTTAAACTAAAAAGTTTCATAGTCCTTCCAGTTTTTATTCATTAAAAAGTAAATTAAGCAATTGTTCAAAAAAGTCATTACAACAATTAAACTTTATTCCATCTGCTCTAAAATAAATGCCATTTCAGTTGTCTGTTTTGTTAAATGAATATTTAAACTCATTTCCGGTCTTGTTCAGTAAAGTTTCGTGACGTTTTATTAACTCAAAATAATAATCTCTTTTTGAATCTAACCTTAAAAATATAATAATACAGTCAATAATAACTTTGTTTGCAATTAAAGTTTTGAATAATACTGTTTTAAAAATAGAAATGATTTTCATAAACACTTCAAATAGAAGTTAATATTTCAATAGGTATCCTGATAGTTTGAAAATCAATTTCACAAGAAGGGCTTACTTGATGTACCACATGCGTTGATGCTTCAATATATTGCTTTCTTTTATTGAGTATTTTGTTCGTTATTTTAATTAAACACAATATAATTGTAGAAAAAATTACGTTCTCTGTATAAAGTATACAAGCAAAGATATTTAATTAATATATAACAATAATAAGAGTAAGAAAAATTTGAAATAATAAATTGAAATTGATATTTTATAATTTATTTTTATTGACACCATTGCGGTAATAAAATAGATGCTTAGTCGTAAATAACATTTTCACAAAGCACCACCGTCCAATTGCAATATTTTAGCATTGAGTTACCCTTAAAATGTAATATTCTGACAAATAATTTTAAGTTATTTTATAATAGAATCTATACATATAAATACAACAATGCATACATATAATTAATATATTTCAAATGATAAGCAGATACTTCTTGTATTTGTTTATAATTCCAAATTAACAGTTTTTCCACTATATTAATATGAAAGTATATACGAGTACTAAGTTTACATACAAAAAACCGTTTTGAAAATCAATTTATGTGCTGTCAATTTACAAAAGTAAGAATAAATCAACGAAACATAGGTATTATAAAGATTAAAACAGGATCCATTTGTGGAATAGATTTAATATCTCTAAATCCCTTAATTAAGGAGTTATTAAATATGTACCTCGGTGTTTACCAACTCATTATTTTTTTTTATGAAAAGTACAAAAAAACTATGATAATAAGTATGTAGGTTAATAAACGTATTAAAAAATTAGTTTATTTAGTTGTGTTTGAACATTTGTTCTTAATTTTGTATAGTAGTTCGAGTTACTCAGAAGTAAATCAAGATATATCTAAGAGTAATAAATAATGTTTTCGTTTGTGAGCAATTTGTAATATTGATAAAACTTCCATAAAAATTGTGTACTGACATTTGACAATTTCAAATGTATCATAATACCTATAATGCTTACCCCGATTTCTTTAAGGCTTATGATGAGAGTTAAATATGTTTACTTAACTTTAACAATAAAAATAAAATGAAAAAATATCTAAATATTTACCTTGTTTATTTTAAAAGTTAATTAATTTGAGTTACGATATATCGCGTGTCTTTATTCTTTGCAATCAATTAATGGACGGCTCTCCATAGATTTATGTTTCTAAAAGCCGGTTGTGATTTTAACTAACTGCTCAGGTCAGTGCTATAACTCACTAAAGTTCACCTACTCCAACGAGTTATTTGTATGGACAATGTAGATTTATTTCTTTCAACATTGAAATAAAGATCTAACAAATATATGTGACTAGCAAAACTTAAAAGATTACGGGAGCAATTTCATTTATGCATACTTTAACTGAATTACATTATTTTTATCAAATATTACAGTTTATAAAAATATTTTAAAAACAATTGTATAAATCTATTCTATAAAAATTTCATCAAATTGATAACAGAAGACGCAAAAGCATAACAAAAGACATATAAATGTTTTGCAAACACGTGTTACCTAATATTTCTTCCTTTACTTGGGACAAAAAAAAGTAAAGATATAATAATATTTTAGAAAATCAAAATAATAAAAACATGTTTTATGGAAACGGTAGAGTATTCTCAATGCTCTAAGGATGTTTAAACATGCTTATTAATAAGAAATGTTTTTGACAATAAAGAGTTTATCGAGCACATATTTTAAGGTTTTACTTATAATATAAGTTATATTTTTAAGTAATTTTTTAACGTTATAGCTAATTTTATTTCTTCTACGTGGTAGAATTATTTATCAAAATTTTTACTTTATATTCAAACTCGTAAATTTCCATCACTATTTTTTTTTTTAAAAGTCACGACAAAATTGTTTGACATAGAAAATATCTTTCGAAAACCAAGAAAAATTGAAATTTTATGTACATTTTATGTATATATATATTTTTACTATGTACTTTAATTCAATTATCTGTCAAGTACGTAACTACTTGAAATATATAATGTAAATAAAAACAATTTTTTTTCTTGATATTCAATTTACGACTTACGGTTTTATAAAAATTTTCTCTTATATATTTGTCTTTACAAGTATCTATTATGTTTTAATGATCTTACAATCGTTCAAAACGCACTTTATCATTCTAAAGTATCCTAGTACTAATAATAAAAATAAAAGCTCAAATTAAATATTTTTTTTAATATCTTTGTTGTGTTAATTTCATAGAACAGATAAATATTTTATTGATTAAAATAAATTTACATTCAGCCAAGAAAAATAGTTTTGTAAAACTGTTAAAGACAAATATTAAATATATGACCAAAGTCAGGCACAGTTACTATACAAATATAAAGGTTATTGACAGAATGTGAAATAATTTCTTTTTGAAGTTTATGATGACCGCAGTGATATAATAATATGCAGTTTATTTCCTGCTTGTTGTCCCATCTCGTGAATATTGTCAGATATCCTCAATATTATCTAAAATATGACAACCAAAAACATAATTATTTATTGTTTTGATAATATGCCGCTGTTCATTCATTCCTATATTATATTTTTCCTATATTTATAAAAAATTAAATAAAAATTACAAAGCCAACATGGCTATATATAGATATATATCATCAATGAAGTTAGAAATCCCAACTATATTAATATTTGTTTCAAATAATATTAATTTTTATCAACAATGAACGTATAGTGGTATAGTTATCTCTCACGAATAAATTTAGTGGTTCGTTTTATTCTCGTATCAATGTTGTCTGTGAAGTCATGAGTTTCCATAGAGAGAGAGAGAGAGAGATATCTCTAATAGTAGAAAATTCATCATTGATGAATGAGTCGGTAATTTCTCATTCTGCAAAGCAATCGACGTAACTACGTTGTCTTTTTGTATTTTATAGTAAATGACTGACTATTAAATCAATAGTAATGAAATTTTTTCTTCATTTATTTTAGATTACAACTATATAAATGGAAAATATGTTCAAATGTTGAATATTTATAAAATATATAACCTAATTTCGAGTAATGATTTATACGTATAAATATTTGGAATTATATTTTAATCAAACAAAATATAGATAAAAAAATCACACTCCATTGCATTAGTTCTTGATATCTTTAAATTATATTATTTACAAATTATACAAGGCATCACATCCTATATAAATAACGTTTAATTAAATCACAAAAACATCAGTTTCTTAAATATCGAGATCATAGTTTCATTATGACAAATTATAACAAAAGATTTACAAGATTTCTATTCTCCTTACAACAATGTTCCTGCTGAAATAATTTAATGGTGATTCAAAATTAATTTATAATAGCATTACAATTACAAGAACTACTTCAATATTGATAATCAATTATTTAGTAAATATATTTTTAATGTGTTCTTTCAAAAGATTAAAAATAATATTTTATCTGTGAAATGTTTTATAATAAACTTTATTTCTAGACGTCGAACTACATTTATACAAAATCTTAGGTTAATCATAGCTCGATCTAAAAGAAGAAATAGACCAAAAACAAGATTGATCAATATATGTGTTGAATAGATGTACACTGCACTGTTTCTCAGAATTACGCTTTACATAAGTGAAGTGGAAGAGGTAAAAGCAAGGGAAAATCCACCACCTAGTAAGAATAACTGCTCAGTAAAGAAATTTGTTGATGTTAAATAACATACCCCTACTATAAAATACACAAAAATCTAATGAAGCATTATGAGAAATTTCTGATACAAAAAGTCATGATCGCTTTAAAAATATCGTAAGTTATAAATAAAAAAATAATTAACACAAATATTTAATTTACACAGACGTCTGTTTACAAAGTTTGGTTAAACCGTAGTGTGGTTTATCAATTAAATGCTACGAAATATAAAATAATGAAATAATTTTAGTGCAAACATTGTTTTAATATGAAAGGAAGGTACTTGTAAGCGAGAGTATCTTTTATTAAACCAGCGTTATCAATGTTTTGAAAATAAAGGGTTAAGTTCTAATGTACTATGGAAACCCGTTAGCGAGCGATGGTGTAATATGTTAATTGTATTGCATAAGTGTTAAAGAATTAAGAAAATTATGGTAAAATATGATGAAATGTATTTTGAATATCTTTGTCATATTTGAATCTACATGTTTTTAATATTGTTGTGTCAATTTCTATAAGATCTAAACAGATGATATTGATGGGAGACTAAAACAAACCTCTATATTTATTTGTCGAAGAGAATTATATTTAAGCGCTTTTTGTTGTGGTGAATTGAAGTCCTAACAAGTTAAAAATTTACGTTTTAATATTATATATTCTGGGAGTTTTACAAGAAACATTAAGATATGTATTATAAATATAGGAATTATTGAATGTTATGGACATATAAATAAAAGGAGTTGTATATAGTACTTAGAGTGACAGAGGACTAAAAACAATTTTAAGTATAATAATCATATCAAGTCTATAAAAAGATTAAACTAAAGTTTTTTAAAGCGATAAATATTTGAGAGAGAGAGAGTACTTTTAGAACTAATTGTGTTTATCTACACTTATAACAAAAATATAAATACAGTGAAGTGAGTTTATTGAAGATTAAAAATACACAAATTATTGTCTCTGTCTGTACAGAGGTCACGTGAAAACTTTTATTTAGAAACTTAAAGTAGTAATCAGTCATATAATAAAACATAAAAGACTTGACTTCAATGATTTATTACATTTATTTAATAAAGTAAGAGTCATATAACCAATAGTTTTTTCTACCTTCCTTCCTAATCTTTTTAGATCCTCCTCGATTTGTAAAATATAATTTGCTCCTAGGTATGTTGAGCTTTAGAGGCTGGTCTAACGACGCTTTCCGCCACAAGGATGATGTTTTGAAAGTTTTTCGTTCAGGATTTCTTAATTAAAAGACTTTCGAGTACTAAATATCTTTTTATTTAACAAAGATAGATTTTGAAGTGGTGTTTTTATCAAATACTACCAAATTATTCCGTTAATACTCAATGGATTAAAAATAATACAATACCGATATTAAAACATAAAAAATAACAACAATTCAAAATTATACCGGTGTTTTGTTTGCAAGCTACATTCTCGTACAACTGTAACATAAACTGCAATTCATTGTACAACTCAAAAACTTCAATACTTGTAATACTGCCAACAATCTGGGCTAGAATCTGTTTCAATTCCCGAGAATGACGTTTCAGCCACACATGCTGCACCACTTTCACCGACGGAAAACAATTTGCTAACGCAACGTACAGAAATATTTTCTGTTCTAAATATAAAATTTTATTGTTCGAGTAAACTTAAGTAGGGTAAGAAAATTTCAGCGGTAGATAAATTTTATTTTCTCAGGGATGTTTGAAGATTAGAGCCACATTTTATCCACTTTCTTCAAGATAAATCTAAATTGCTGTTCAAACAAAATACATTCAAGCTGTGTCCGGCAAAACTTGTATGAAAGCGTCGTGTTTTAGTACAAATAAATTTTCTTTCTCGAACGATCTTTTACTTTGAAATATGGCATCCAGAGACATTATTTGTCAAAGGTTTTATTTAAATTTTAAACTATCAATTAAAATTTCTTAGTTTTAATTTCCGCGCACGATTTGAGAAAGGTACTGTATAAGCCTTCGTCGCCACTGGCCTTTGATGGACTCACATATAGTATGCATGTCGCGACCCATTTCTTTGTTAACATAGTTACGAAAACCATATTTCAAATTTAAATTTATAAGACCTCTTCTCGATCTCTCTCGACCGTGAGCTTTATTACACTAGAACGTTTATATGACATATAGGAAATTGAAAACTGTAGATTGAGTATAAGATATATGACAAAATATACTCGCTCTTTATATTAAGTTTTTAAATTTTCTTTACAAAATTATGCAGTTTAGTTTGGTTCTCCCTTAAGGATTTAAATTGTAATAAACAATTTAATTGTAATCTTTTGTTTTTAAAATCGTAATAAAAATGGGAGACTGAAAAAAAATTCATTACAATAACCGAAATCATAAATGTTCTTAAAAAATAATAGAATCCATTTCATAAACTCAAGACCTTCTTGCACATTATATTCAAGATTCAAGGTGAACATTCTATTATTTCATTTTATTCACAACAAAATCCAAACACATCAAACATTAAGCCTAACAAATATTAATAAATATTAAAGAATAAAGATATTTTTAACTTATAAAAGAGTAATTATAACGCTATTGGAGTTGTCTGTTAAAAAGTGTTTTACTCAAGAAATTCGCAAAGTAATTTCCATAACCCGGTCTTGTTTAGTAAAGTTTATTTGTATTTTATTGTAATATATTGTAATTTATTTTATTATTAGTCCTATTATTTTTTATAGAACCCAACTTCTATCTCAATCAAAATAGAAAACGTTTTAAAGAAGACCTGTCAGCGAGAAATAATGATTTAGAATTTATATCCTGATAGTTCGTAACTTACTTACATAAAAAGTGCCTTCTTGCTGTTGCACTTTCGCTTTCTTTAATTGTATACCTTACTTGTTATTTAAAATTAACTCAAAATGTTCATAGTAAAACTCACATTTTCTGTATGCAATATACCAACAAAAGTATTTTATTAACATGTAATAAAAGTAGTAGGTAAATTCAAAACTAATTTCAAAATTATATATCAGAAAATATAATTGATATTATTCTTTTATATTATTTATGTTTTAATTGATACTATTGCGGTAGTGAAATCTATTTTCATATAATATTACATCTCTATTCCGATATTTTGGAATTGACTAGCCTTAGAAATGCAGTATTTTGACAAATAATGTTAAATAGTTTTGTAATAGTTGTAATTATAAAATGCCTTGTGAAATATAATATACTATAATTTAATTATTTGTGCTTTTAGAATTTTATTTTTCATTATTTTAATAAGCGCTCTTTTATCTTCGAACAAAGCGTAATTGGAAATGAAACCTAAGCGATGTCATTATTTCGAAGCAAAAAAGCTATTCAATTTTTATTGTGTGCTTTGTTTTATCACATCAATTAATACACTCATCAAGTAAGAGAGTGTGTAAATAAGAGATAATAAATGGAATAAGGCATTACAAAGTGTTATACAAAACTTAATTATCCACATTTTACATATAAAAATAGTACAAATTATAGATTTCAACCAATTAAACATCTATTTCCGAGTTTAATATTTGACATTATATTTTTATGATAGAAACAGAGGGCAAACCACCAGTAAAAATACTTAATTGTACGTGCTATTGACAATATTGACAATTGCACATGTGCAGAAAGAATAAAGGGTCGTTTAACATTTTATTTAGGGATATAACTCGAACACTATATTCGATTTGAATTAATCTGAATGAAGGTTGGAGTTCTTTTTCAGCCAGGTTTTTTTTTTATTGTGATCACTGATTCACAAACGTCAATATATTTGATGAGCTATGGACGATTACTTAGACCCATCGCAATCAATTCGATAAGTTGGCCTAATGATTTGTTAATAATAAGAAAAAGGTAGTCCATGGCTAGCAATACGACCAGTCACTGCCAGCAGCACTTATTCACGAGCACAACGCAAGGGTCAGCCACCACCAACTTCGCCATATTTGAGGGAAGGGGGCATCTCGGCCCCATCGCTACCGCTATTAATGACTTCTAAGGGAACGGTGTGATGCAGACAGTAGATCTAACGACTGTAACAAGCAGCGTCAATGCGTCAAAAAAACAAAATGCAATTAATTCCCAGGCCATAATCCTTTACACTAAATAACTTTTTTTTATCAAACAGAATTACGCTGTTTTAATTTATAACAATCTGTTAGTTCATTATTTATTCATAAAATACATTTATATATTTTTTGATAAAAATACTTTCAATTGTTTCATATACTTTTTAGTGAGTACATTTATATCTTTCAATTATTTATGCTTTAACTTACTTTAAATAACGCCAAAGTTAAGTCTAATAAGCCAACCATTTGTCTGTATTACTTTTAATGCTGTTGTCATACAAAAGTGAACCTTAACTTCTTACAGTTATAATATATTTTTGTTACGTATAAATTTCAGCACGGCAAGTATATCGTGACGTATTATCTTTTTACATGCAGCGTTAAGCCCCTCGGATGAAGAAACAAGTAAAATGAAAATACTTTTTATAGACCTTTGTTTGTTTAGGCACCACGTTTTGTGAACTTGTAGTATTGTAAAATCTCTTTTGTCTACTGAAGTATTTCAAAAATATATGGTCAATAGGATAAAAGATAAAGGCATATTATAGGTTACTTACTGTAAGTAAATAAAGAACTTCTTTCACGTTCACAGGAAGGACAGCTTCCGGACAAAATCTGAAACTGTGACTACTCTTTCCATTCCACCCAAAACTGTTGTTGGAGTTATGTAGATATATATATATTTTTAATAGTTATACACGAAGTTTAAGAACAATATACAAAAAACAAGTAATTTATGCATATTAA
The DNA here is from genome assembly GCA_918358865.1 of Melinaea marsaeus rileyi. Classification (NCBI taxonomy): domain Eukaryota; kingdom Metazoa; phylum Arthropoda; class Insecta; order Lepidoptera; family Nymphalidae; genus Melinaea; species Melinaea marsaeus. The sequence continues at coordinate 5,992,711 of OU911093.1, read as the reverse complement.
AACGGTATTAATGTTTAATGTAGATACTTGAAACAGAGTGCATAAGGCATTATAATCTCATGTTACTTGAGTAGATTATGAAGTTATAAGTGTTATCTCTTCGGTTAACCTGTATATTATAACTGTGTAGACATTGCAGGGATTTTTTTTATATATTTCGTCAACAACAACAACAAACGTCTCCCGAAGAAGGGGTGTGTTTAGCAAGGGCTTTGCCCTTCTACTTTTAGTAGGCTTTTAAATCTCCTACTTTAAAAGGTGGCTCTTTAAGTGGATCGTCGTCAAGATCACCGTGGTTGAATATGCAAACAAAAGCAGCGATCTGATTATAGTAAGTATCAGTCTGACATTACCATTTAATATATAATATTATTATTTGTAATAATCATAGTTACAATAATGATTGTGACAAATGTATTTATCATTTGAATTTCATCACGAGGGTGCTGCTTTTATTAAATTTATATTTTTTTTGTATTTTTTTTATTTTCTTTTTTTTTTATGGAAGAGGAGGGCAAACGAGCTGGCGGGTCACAGATGACTTGTGATCACCGCCGCCCATGAACTCTTGCAACATCCGAGGATTTACAAGAGTGTTGCCGGCTTTGTAGGTAGAAGTAGACGTCTTTTTTGAAGGTACCCATGTCGTATCGATCTGGAAATACCGCCGAAGGGAGTTCGTTCCACAAGCGAGTGGAACGTGGAAAAAAGGTCCTTGAGAACCGCACAGTGGAGGATCGCCACGCATTCAGGTGGTAGGGATGGTAAAGAAGTCGATGGCACGCTGTGCGGTGATGAAATTCGGCGGCAGGCATCAGATCGAAAAATTCTTCGGAACACTCCCCGTTGTAAATGCGGTAGAAGATGCACAAAGAAGCCACGTCTCTACGCAATGCCAAAGAGTCCAGCCGTTCGCAGAGCACCGGGTCCCCGACAATCCGAGCGGCTCTCCGTTGTACGCGGTCAAATGGTAGAAGCTGATATTGGGGTGATCCGGACCAGAGATGAGAACAGCACTCCATGTGTGGCCGGACCTGCGCCTTATAGAGCGCAAGTCTTTGGCCAGGTTTGAAATACTGCCTTGCTCTATTAATCACTCCCAATTTCTTCGAGGCCAACTTGGCCTTGCTCTCCAGATGATCACGAAACTGACAATCGCTCGAAATGTCGAGACCCAGTATTCTGATACTTGGCGAGGCAATGAGGGGGTGCTCTCGAAGAGCGGTGATACGACAAATGGGGTTTTCTTAGTGGTAAACGTGCAAACTTGTGTCTTTGTCACCCCACTCAGAGACCATCCTTAAGGAAGTCCCTATAGAAGACACAAGTTTCTTTCGGCACTCGTCGACGTTTTCCCGAGAGAGACCTGCACGGCCGGAATATACCGCATCCCCAGTGCTGTCATCCGCATAACAATGTATGTTGGAGATATCCAACATATCATTGATGTGCAGAAGGAACAGAGTTGGGGATAGCACGCAGCCTTGGGGTACACCAGCGTTCACGGGCTTGGGGTCCGAGCAAAAACCGTCGAGAACGACCTGTATGCTCCGCCCAGTGAGGAAGCTGGTGATCCACTTGCTTAAACTCTCGGGAAGCCCATAGGAAGGTAGCTTCAAAAGAAGCCCCTTGTGCCATACACGATCGAAGGTTTTCGCCATATCCAGACTAACTGCCAGACCCTCTCCCTTGCTTTCAATAACAGCTGCCCAACGGTGTGTAAAATACAACAGAAGATCACCAGCCGATCGACCATGGCGAAAGCCATATTGCCGGTCATTGACCAACTGGTGATCCTCGAGGTAGGTTAGGAGCTGTTTATTGATAATGCTCTCCATTACTTTCGAGAGCAGAGAGGTAATGGCGATAGATCTGTAGTTAGCTGGTTCCGAGCTATCACTTTTTTTAGGGATCGGATGGACAAGGGCACGCTTCCATGTGACCGGGACTACGCCTTTAAGGTAGGAGTACCGAAATAGACGCGTTAGCACTGGAGTCAACTCAGGGGCACACGTTCCTAGCACCAATGGAGAAATGCCATCCGGCCCACTCGACTTATGAACGTCCAAGGAAAATAGAGACTGCCTAATAGTTTTCTGCCGAAAAACTATTTCCGGCATTGAGCTCTGACACCGCGGGATGATAGGCGGTGTCTTCCCCTGGTCGTCCAAAGTCGAGTTGGAGGCGAAAAGAGTGCCCAAGAGATCGGCTTTCTCTTTTGCCGTGTGGGCCAGAGAGTCATTCCCCATGTGCAACGGCGGTAGGGACGGCTGGCTAAAGTTTCCCAGAGTGGCCTTTGAAAGCGCCCAGAATTTGCGCGTGCCAGGCGGGTACTTTGCCAGCTGATCCCCAATTTTGACGACATGCTTGAACTTTGCTCTAGCGATTTGCCATTTGAAGAATCTGGAGGCACGATTATATTTCCTCTTCAGAACTCTAGAGTTCGGATCCTTAGTGACTAATGCATTGACCCAAGCTTGATAAGCCTGCCGTTTGCCAGCTGCTGCAGCCCTGACAGACGCATCAAACCAAGGCCGCGATCTGCCACCAAGTGGTACCACAGAGCTTGGTACAAATAGTTCCATGCTCTGTAGTATCACATCAGCTACAGCCACAGCGCAGTCACTAGGATCATCGGAAGGGAAACAAATCGGCCCCCATGGGTAGGATGCAAAAAAGGACCGCAATCCATCCCAATCCGCTGACTTGTAGTGCCAAACGCGTTGAGTCGCAGGTGTTGTGCGAGCCGACCGTTGAATGGGCACTACACTCCATACCAGACAGTGATCAGAGGAACCTAAGGGAGCCTCGACAGTGATCTGGTACTTTTCAGGATGTGTAGCAGAAGATCCAACAAAGAGGGCGTGTGGCTGTCCACGTCCGGTAGACGAGTGTGCGTCTTTACCAGCTGGGACAGACCATTTGCCAGAGCAAAGTTAAACACAGATCTCCCCGCGCAGTCGGTGGCACGTGACCCTAGCCAATCGGCATGGTGCGCATTAAAGTCCCCTAGGACTAGGACTTCGGCGGAGGGAGTCTGTGAAAGCAGATCGTCAATCTTCGCCTGAACATGGCCCAAGAGTTGATCCGTTTCTGCATTACCACTATGGGACCTGTAGAGGCACGCGTAGGCTCTGACATGGTCGTCCATGTCCACGCGTAGCCAGAGTATAGACAGGTCCCGACCTTCAAAAACCTGAAGGCGGCGGTAGCAGATATCCTCCCTTACGAACACAGATACCCCGGCGTGTGGTATAAAATGGTGTTCAAGTTTATACCTGGGGTATGACAGGTACGCTGTGTCGCTAGGTTGAGATATGTGCGTTTCCGTCAGAAACAACAAGGCCGGCTGCGCCGTCTCTAGATGATAATGGACAGCGTTCAAGTTGGAATGAAGTCCCCGGATGTTGCAAAAGTCCACATTTAGAGTGGGTCGGGGTGCCGCTGCGTTGACTCGTCGTTTGCCCTCATAAAACACCAAAGGCGATACTTTGCCCGCCCCAGATACGACGGGCAGCTCGAGCGAAATCCGAGAATCATATCCCCGATTTTGCTCGGGAAGGGGGTCCCCGGCTTCATCAAAGCCGGTACCCTCCTGGGGTATTTTTATTCTAGGCATCGCTTTCATGTTTGGCGCGGGGGGAGGTTGGGCTTCCGGATTCTCTCACTCACCGGCGGAACATAACCAAATGAATTTGGTTACTACACGTCGGTCTTCTGTGAGAGGGTGGTCCTTAGCCGGTCGAGCCAGCCCAATACGAGCTGCAGTCATATAACTACAGCTAGGCTCTACCACCTAGTAGACATTATATTAAAACATGTTACTATATTTATATAGCTTAGTTTAATGTTGATACATTTTAAAATATTCAAAGGACATTTTGTAATTCTACGACTTATGCCGTGCTAAATTAATTACTTATTTAAAAAACTTTATTATTCATTTAGAAAATCGGGTCGGTCCGCTTTGAGAAACTTTAATCTAGTTTCAAACTGTGCGTCATCTTAGATCACGACTTAAATTGACAAAGTGCTGTGTAAAAGCTTTATTACTAGAGTGAGAATAAAATGATAATCAAAATAATAAGATTCTATAAGGAGAGATAAAACAATTGTATCACAAAATAATTATTGTCTACTCTAAAATCAATATTTTGATAACATAACTGTTTTATAAATTAATTGCTTTTATTATACTTACTTTAATTAGTTCTTGTATCTATTTTTAAAAGAAAATTTTAAAAAGAAAGCTTATTTAGCGTGCGTCGTCGATAGGTAAAACTAAGTTTTCCTAATCTATCCTACTAAAGTTCTTAGGGAAAATGTTAAACAAATATACTTTTTATTGGTTGAGAAGACAAAATTTAAAATAATAAAGATATTTTCAAATTTTTTAACGGAAAAGGGGAGGCTCCCCTTTTTCCACCCTTAGGAGGAGAGAGAGGCCTTATTATTAGGTGGTAACACATTTACAACTTTTTAATTTGTCAATTATATATTATTTATACTTTACATATACATTTATTTATTGATGCTCAAAACATCTTATTAATGAATGCATTAGAATTCCCTTTAATCATCTGCAGTTAAATTAGTCATGGATTTAATAGACTTTACCAGCTATTTCACATTCGTTTCTAACTATGCTTTGAGACTTCAAAGAATTAATTTATTTCCTTTGAATCAAAGAAAGAAGTCTTCCATCGGTCCGTATTTGTATTTACTTTTATTAGCTGCTGCCGTGATTAAGTCTGAGATAGCTAATTGGATTTATGCATTTTTAATTACTTATTTTGATATTCATAAATATCCGAGTTTAAATATGTAAGGATTTTCTGAGCCAAAATAATTAAGACATTTGTTTAAATAAACACAAATTGAATTCCTCAACAAAGTCTTTCTCAACACTACCTACATAATATAATTTTATATTACTTTTATTTATATAAAATATTTGAATATTGATGCGCTTCTTAATTAACGACTGGATCGATGTTTATAAAATTATATTAAAAGTGCTAAGGTTCAATAGTTCGTTGTTTAGTCAAAAAACGGCCTTTCAAAATATTCGAACAACAATTCAAAGTATAAACTAAATTTGGTACTCCATAATTGTCTTATTTTGTCTCAATAATTAAAAAAAAAAGAGTTTCCAATCTTTAGTTTCTATTATTAGGTAGCTTCGTAATTTTAAAGAACAAGTTAATAATTTATGTTTACTTAACAGGTATTAGTGGTTTTAAATAAATCTCACGACGATTTAGTAAGCCATTGATTTCCTGTAATCTTAATATTAATTGCTACTAAAATTCAAAAGCACTTGACTTATCTATTAAATCGCCGAGTGTCTCTCGATAATGCAGGTAATCTTCATTTGAATCAAGCATATACTCGTAATATAAAAAATATTGATTGCTGCATAATGTTATAAAAAAAAATTATCATTAGTTAGGTTAAAAATCTTGCACATAAATACTTTTTTATTGGATATTTCAAGCTAACATCCGTAATATTCTTAAAACATATATACCATCAACTTGCCAAATAGTAGTAATATGATTTATAATTCTGTATTTTAGTAATTAATGAGGCGTATATACATAACACAGCTTTAAATGAAATACAATAGGTATTTATATTTCCTTGAAATTTTTAATATTTCATATAATTTTGACCTACTTAATTCGTTTCATACAACAATTTATAATAAATTCTAATTAAGGTTTTTCAAAGCTGACGGACTCGTTATTTCTCGATATAAAAAATAATAACTAGCAATAATAAGATAGACTTGGAATCATTTTGGATATGTTTAAAAGCAGCTAAAACTACACTTACTCGTAAATAGACCAATATATTGAAACTGACACAACAGTGTGACATCAATCACTCTTCAATATGTAGAATTAACGATGCGTTCATTTGTGTCGAATATTTGCTACAAATAGTTATATATGAGTGATATATTCAGGTACGTAGTATTTTTATATTTGATTATGTTTACTTTTGTATATATATAATTTTATATTATATCATATTAGTTTTTTTTATTATAAATCCTTCAATAGAGATGTAATTTAAATATATAATTAACATTAATTTTGTACGTCTATTAGGTATAAATGATTGGTATTTAGTATATTCATATCGATATATAACGATTAGTTCGATCCACCAAAACTACAAAATATTCAGTAATAATTCACTTCAGTTTTATTATCGTAAATATAAAAAACTCAATTAAAAGTATGTTTGAGAGAGGGTAAGATAAACAAAGACGATATGGAAATGCAGGTTCTACAAAACTAAGATTCAAATATCTTTATTTAAAATGTAAAAAATATTATTATATTAAAATATATACATGACTTCTGATATTTTAGAAGATCTAAGCAATTGTTATTAGCAAAAAGGCGATATTAATTTTTTGTCATAAAGTCAATCCTTTATAGACTCATCTTAATTGTGCTATCATAGTGAAGTTAAAAACATTCTTTGAAAAAAACATAGATTTTTTCTTAACAAAAACGACTATATCATTTTATGGCTGAATAACAACTTTATAAAGGTAGCTCTGTGACACGAAAGCTCTTAGAGTAAATGAAGGGAGTCCTATTGGTATTAATAAATTTAACATTTTATATTTATTTAAAACGAGTAAATGAAAACAGCATTTAATTAAAGCACCAACTTTTTATTATTACATATTATTTGAAAAGATCTTAGTCCATTTTAATAATAGCTGGCGCTGACTTCAACATCAAAACCTTTTGTCTTTGAAAATAAAAATGAGGAGTTTATCCGCAGTATAAATCTTTTATGTTTAAAACAGTTATAAGTTAAGTATATTTGTACTTTTGGAAGTATTTAGCGAGTGAGTGGGTAATTAATAAAAAGAAATGGGCGGTCGATGGTAATTCGAATTGAAAATTGTATATTTCATTTTCTATTGTACAATTAACAGTAATACTTGTATTAAGCTATGCAACACTTACGACAACAACAAAAATATACGACACTTTTATGAACTCACTTCTCATGTCATGTCTCTCTGTCCATTTTTCTAAACTTAATTACATACGAGTAATTAAAACAATATTCATGTACATCTAACACAAATAACATATGCGTTCTCACAATATTTCTGGACAACTCTATGTTGAGGTTATATGATAAAAAAAGGCAGGGACACAACAGAAAGAGCACACAACATGCACAACCAGCACACACGCACACACAAACACACAGTAGACAGCATTTCGTTACGTAATCACTTTTACTAAATCCTCAACTCAACATCATAAGATATGGATAAAATCATTCTTATATTGAATTATTTTTTTTAATTAACGTATACTTTATTTACGTACTCTGATATCATTACAAAAAGTTATCTAAAATTCTACTCAGTTTGCTTTTAAAAATTTAATTTTTACTTTTACCGATACAAACTACAAGAGTTGTGGTACTTAAAATAAAGTTATTATCTCCACTTTGTGATGCTTTGGTGAAATGTTTTAAGCTAAAATTAAAATTAATTATAGCGATACAGCATTTTTAATACAATATAATATCTGTTAGGTAAAGTTTTAACTTTAGCATTTTATTAATATTAGGTACTATAACTAAATAGTAGTAACAAATAAAAATTTTATTTACACATATATGAAAAATAAATTGTTTCACAATCATATCCGAATTTTGATACAGATTGCAAAAGGTTTCTAATATAACAGACCTGGAAAATAGTTTAAGAAAAACCTGGAAAATAGTTTTTTTTAGAAAAATTAAAAGATCAAAAATAATTAATCATAAGTTAAATTTATATACAAACATTAACAATAGAAGATCTTTAAACTTTAGTTTTATTTATAAGTTTAAATTTTTGAAACTTATGACACGTCAGATGTATGAACTAATATTCTATAACTACTAAAATGTTAATTTTATATGCGATAACAATGTCGCAACAAAAGATTTCAAAATAAATAAATACATAAATATAGGGCAGAAAAAAGCAAAAAGATGTAGAAAAACATCATTATTCTCAACACGTCTAAAACGCAATTAACTGAGACGGAATGGTTTTGTGCTACCACAATAGCCACAATCTATCTAAAGCCTTAATGCAGAAGGCGTGTCTAAACCAAGTCAAGTGTTTTCTTAAAAACCATTACCTCGTTTTTTCTTTAATATACTGGTATTTAATATACTTACAGTTAAATGTAAGGAAATAGAAAATGTTAAGAATTCTTCTTATTTAGTCAGATAAAAAGCTAACTTTAAAATAGTTTTATAAAAATCCGGCCAATGGACTTCTTATATTATAATTAAAACATACATATCTTGGTATAATCTTTATATTTCGACGATATGAATAAACAACAAAATAAATGTTAAATTACGAGTAAATGTAGTGAATAATCGGTGGCGGAAAGCTAGCTATATTGTATCATCAGACATAGACGCATTATGAATTATTCAGCCTCACTTAATTGAAGGTTTTGATAAATAGTTTTAATAAGGTAAGTGAAAAAAAGTCAAAGTATACTTTAATACATTTGCATACAATTTAAACTAAGGCATCATACAGTTACAAACTTTATAAGCTAATCTTTTTTATAAGTTTGTATATAATATTGAGGTGATTCAGACCTTTAAAGACATCAGTATTGCATGTGTGGCCTTACTTGTTCCTTACCGAGGGTAAGTCTTTTAACATTCTTGAAATACTGCTTCGCTCTTTTTATCACTCCCAATTTCGTCGACGCCAACTTGGCATTGTTCTCTAGATGATCACGAAACCAACAGTCGCTCAAAATGTCAAGGCCTAGTGTTCTGATACTTAGTGGTAGAGTGGCCTCGAAGAGCTACGACAATTGGTTTTTTTAAGTGATAAATACGCAAACTTATATCTTTTGGGGAATAGACTGAACGAGATTCAGTTCAGACTATTCTGGAACCATTCCCAGAGAAGTTTCTGTAGCAGATACAAGTTTCTTTCTATGTTTAATGTTTTCCCGAGAAAGCCCGGATAGGATATACCAGATTTTAAGTGCTATCGTCTCCCTAACAATGTATGTTGGAAATAAGCAACATACCGTTCACGGATTTGGGATCCGAGCAAAATTCTTCGAGAACGACCTGTAGGAAGTCTATGTAGAAAGTTCGAAGCACTTCGAAGGCTTTCGTCATATCCAGACTAAATGCCAGACCCTTTCCTTGCTTTCGACAGCTACCCAACGGTGCGTAAGGGATAACAGACGATCACTAGCCCATCAACCATGATGAAATATCCATAATACCAGTCATTGATCGACTGATCCTTGAGATACGTTATGAGCTGTTGATTAATGATGGTCTATATGGTGCAGTATTTAGCATTGGGTTACATTTGAAACGTAGTGTTGTGACAATTAATGTTTAATCATTTTGTAATAGTACTTATTATAAAATGTTATGTGCAGATTACTATATTATAATTTACCCAATACTCCTCGCTATGTGTGGAATGCATTGAGACTCTTATAATATTATTATTTTTTTAAATCGTATTACCTAATTTTAATTTCCATTTATATTTTTTTTTTGCTTCATTGGAACAAAATAAATGTAGAGTTATAATAATATTTTAGCAAATCATAATAATAATAGTAATCTTACTGATATTCTTAATACAATAGACACATTATTTTTAACTTTTAGTTATATTTAATAATTGTTAAATACATACTTATCGAATTTGTTTCTTGCACATAAAAGATAATTCATTCAATTTTTATCTTTACTCAAACACGTGTAAACTTGAACCCATCACTACCATATCTTTATATAAAGCCGTGACAATTTTTTTTATAAAATTTAGTTTCATAAGGTAACATATATATTTTTAATTTTACTTTTATTCTTAAATGTGTTTTCTATTATTGTACTCACAGATTACAATAATCTAAATTGGTAAGTGAAAAATTGTGTTACTCGGAGTACCAGAAATGTATGGAAAGAGGAAGATGGAATGGCAATTACCGCGTCTGATGATGACGTTGATAAATATCTGAACTTAATTCTATAAAACCAATAAAGATAAAGAATCTGTTTAAAAATTGTTCAAACTCAAATGCTTTAGCAGTTGTTCATATATTTATATATGATATACACCAACATCAAAAGACTTTAGACTACCAAATTATCATGTACATATTGTCTTTAAATAATGAAAATTTATATAAATTTCTAAAGTTGTCTTATTTAGCTATTTTCAAAAGTATTCATACAATTGCAATAGGCAATTGCGTGCTATTCAATAAAATGCATTGCTAGGAAGTATTGAAAATATATACTTATACAAAGGTTTATCCTATTTTGAAAGTGAAACTTGATTAGAATGGTTGTGACTCGTGTAACGAAAAGGCGTCACGATAGAGGATCAAACACATAAATGTATAAGATTATGTCATGTATTAGAGAATGAGATAGAAAACATATTGCCCAATGTTATTGTGTTAACTATTATTCCATCTTTAAACTAAAGAATATGTTTTATGAATTTGAATTTTCAATCTTCAATCATCAATTTTAGGGAGCTGGCACATTTATTGTTAATATTTGTTTAATTCATCAAAAGAATCTATACTAAGAATAAATCTATAATGAGATTAAGAATAAATAATAGGAATAAATACTAACTAACAAATTGTTATATCTCGAAATTCAATTTACGTTTTTAGTTTATACAGAATTTATTCTCCTTTTCTGTTATTATAAGTACCCGTTATATTAAAACAGTCTCATAATGGTTGATAAATAGCTTTATCATATTGAAGTATGCTAGTACTAACAATAAAAATAAATCGTCAAATTACAAAGAAAGCGATTTCTTTGTGCTTTAAATTTCTTTTAACCGTTTATATTTTCTTAAATTAAAATATATTACCATTTAATAAATATTGCCCGTTATCGCAAGAAGGAGAAAAATCCATAATTATTTATTTTTTTCATGTTTGATTTGAATGTGATACGGATTGAGAAAATAATTGGCTAATTCACTTTATTATTGAATACCTCATTAAAAATCGATATTCTTGTTAATTGTATAAAACGTTATTTATAAGACCTTAATGTCTAAAGTATTTATATTAAAATATTAATTATAACAATACGATACTTAGAATAAAATAAATTTTATATGTCCTCGTTGAAGGTTATCAATATAATAAGAAGGCGTTCAGTAGTTCTACATTTTCCCAAAGTTGTCTACTTCTGATATTAGGCAAATGTTTCAAGTGCTTTTTAAACATTTTAAGAGATTCATTGACGTAGAAGACTAGGATAGTAAGAATTAATAAATAATAAATAGAAAATAGTGTAGAATTTGACTATTAGGCGAAAATATCGGTTTTATTCTTACTCTTATGGGGATTCGAATATATTTATTATGACAAATGAAAATACTGGGTGTGTTTTTTTACGCACTTGTTAATTACTTGACTTTAGAACCCATTTAAAACAATTGGCTTATTTTATTATTTATTATTTTTATGGCTATTTTATAATAAATATAATAAGGAAAATAATTTTGATACAATGTTAATAAAATGTTATTAGATAAACTTATTTAAATTTTGAGTTCATTAAAATAATAATTTATAATTTTAAGAAATTGTGATATTTTTAGTACAATGATTTTATGAAAGTAGTGAGGTCAGAAAAAATCTAAACATTCTGATAATTCATAACTTATGTCAATTAATAAAAAAATAACTAAATTTTATCATTAATAATATATAAATAATGTATTGTAAGTTTGAAATCAGAGACCCAGCATGTTTTTCTGAATGGATTCAGATAAAATGTAGTGCTATTTTTTAAAACAGAAGCTTGTTTTTTAACAAATATATTAACATTCGCTCTCTTAGCTTCGAACAAAAGCGTCATCGGAAATAATACCGCCTAAACGATCATTATTTCGAAGCGAAAAAGCAATCCGGTGTTCTTGGGTGCTTCAGTTTATCACATCAACTAACAAAGTACACACTTTTCCCTTTTTTACGTCTGAAATAAGAAATTCAAAAAGCATTACGAAGTGTTATGCAAAACTTAACAATCCACATTTTCTATATAAAATATTAATACAAATTATAAATTTCAAGTAATTAAATACACATGTGGCTCTTTTGTCTACAATATTAATGATTGTATATTGTGATAGAAGCAGGGCATAGTCGATGCAGCTGACTGTAGCTGGGTTACCTTTGCCTATTGGCTTTGCCTATGTACATTTCAACGTAGGATTAGAGAAAGTCTAAACCATTCTGCTTTTAGAAAATGTAAAAAAGGGCTCTCGCACTTAACGCACAAAAAGCAGCAGAGTTATATTACCTCGACCAAAACATGACGCGAGACCTGCTATCAACTCGTATCTAGATGACTACTTATCATGAACAGCTTAATCTCTTCATCAAAAATCCTACAACTTAATATCAATATCAATAATATGTTTGTTCCAAAATAAAAAACCCTGAAAAAAAACATTTTATTTAGCTTATTTTGAGCCTGCCAAATCCACTGAAAAATTATTCTGACGAATTTCAAGTGAAGGCGATCTCTGTATTAATAGATTTAACGTGAATACTATATTCAATTTAAATTAAACTGGACGCGCGCCAAATGTTGGAGTGCTCACCCAAATTTGGAATATGATAATCAGTTATTTGATGCGGATACAATTTTGTTTAATGATATTATCAATTAGTCAAACTTCTGATTGATTTTATTGATTTTGTTCCCGCGTCATGTTTAAATTTAATTGCACATATTATTTTCGATAAAATTTTTATCGTTCACGCCGACGTGCTCTGAAGATGTTGGACTTTTAATATATGCATTTACTTACCTTTGAATTAATTACTTCTAACCTAGAACCTTTACAGTATGTTACATATTTATATCCACCAAACCGAAGCGATTAAATTGTAACAAATAAGAAATGAATTTGTTATAGATAAATTGCTGCTCTAAAATATTAAATTATTTGTAAATATTAAATACCACTCTTAAATATTAATATTTTATTAATAAAACATTGATTTTTGATTTATTAAAAATATTTTACGTTTGATTTATATTGGTGAATGATAACTCTTAATTTTTTTTATCTTATTCCTATTCTCTTATTTTTAAAATTTATGTCAATGCATTTTTTCTGTCTCTATACATAATTCCGGAAAAATAATTAAAAGAAGTCAATACTTGTCAATACGTGGAGGGCATGTTAATGTCTGTGGCCGAGGCGAAAGAAATATGCAGGGACCGTAGCGTTTGGCGCTCCGTCATCTCTGGCTACCCCGCAAGGGATATGGCGTGAAGCTAAGTAAGTAAGTAAGCAGTACTTGTTTAATACTCCTTTGAAATATTTTTTTTGGTTTCTAACAATATTATATTAAATTATATTAAATTCAGTTCGTGTAGTAATGCAAGTTATTTTAAATAATACATGATAGAATTAAACGTATTAGACAAAAGTTTAATTTGGTAGCAATATATCGAAAAAAATATTATACCCTTTATTAATATATAACATCGCATTATATACTGACATAATTGTCTTATTTCTTTACTTTAAACTTGTGTGATAAGCGTTATTTACTTTTAATAGATAAACAATCTAAACGGTAATAACCATAATTCATATCGCGATTTTTAACCTTAAAAATGAAGATTTAAAATTGTAGTTAACTTTTACAACAAAAGTAAAACCTAAATATTTAGCATTTAGCAAGTAAAATTATTTTTAGTAAACATATCTTTGCAATTAACTAATGGACGACACTTCACAGATTTCAGTTTCTAAAAGCCGGTTGTGATCTTAACTAACTGTTCAGCTCAGTTCTATAACTCACTAAAGTTTACCTGCTCCATTAAGCCATTTGTACGGACCATGTAGATTTATTGTTTAGCAAATTGAAATTAAGATGTACCAAGTTTACGTGACTAGAGGAACATAACCATGTCTGAACGTTTAAGGATCAAAATTATTTATGCATACTGATAAAAAAGTTATTTAACCACATTTTCCACTTTACTGAAATATTTTTAACACACTTTATTTCTTATACAACTTTTAGTAAATAATTAAATACAATCTTGTATAAATGTAATTTACAGATATTTTATTAAATCTGTATAAAAACGCAAGATTATTCATACAATTGAAATAGGAAATTGCGTGCTAATCAATAAAATACATTGCTAGGAAGCCTTGAAATATAAATACTTAGACAAAGGTTTATATTTTGAAAGTGAAACTTGCTTAGAATCATTGTGACTCGTGTAACGAAATGCATCACGATAGAGGATCAAACATATAAATGTATAGGATTATGTCATGTATGAGAGAATGAGATAGAAAACATATTGTCCAATGTTAATGTGTTAACTATTATTCAATATTTAAACTAAAGAATTTGTTTCACGAATTTGAATTTTCGATCTTCAATCATCAATTTTACGGAGCTGGCACATTTATATTAATATTTATTTAATTGAGCATAAGAATCTATAATAAGAATAAGAATTGATAATAAGAATAAATAATAAAAAAACGGTTATATTTCGAAATACAATTTTAAGTTTTTAGTTCATATAGAATTTATTATCCTTTTCTGTTATTATAAGTACCCGTTATATTAAAACAGTCTCATAATGGTTGATAAATCGCTTTATCATATTGAAGTATGCTAGTACTAACAATAAAAATAAATCGTCAAATTACAAAGAAAGCGATTACTTTGTGCTTTAAATTTCTTTTAACAGTTTATATTTTCTTAAATTAAAATATATTACCATTTAATAAACATTGTCCGTTATCGCAAGAAGGAGAAAATACATATTTTTTTTTTTGTTTGATTTGAATGTTATACTTAAATTTTATGTGAAATAAACGAAAAAATTAGAAATTCTAATATTTTTAGTACAATGATTTTATAAAAGTAGTAAGGTAAGAAAAAAAATCGAAACATGCTGATAATTCATAACTTACGTCAATTACTAAAAAATAACTAAATTTTATTATTAATAATATATAAATAATGTATTGTTAGTTTAAATTCAGAGGTCTAGCATGTTTTTCTGAATGGATTCAGATAAAATGTAGTTTTATTGCCGTCACACTTTATTTAATTAATTAATAATTAGATTACAATCTACTTCATTTTATTACAAAACAAAAACTATATTATATAGAAGTTTTATCGTTATTAATTATAGACAAATAAAGTTTGCGAAACATATTTAAAATATATTTGTTATTAAAACAAACAACAATAAATCGAATTAAATTAATTGTATTAAAGTAATGCTCTGGCACGATCGTCGGAAAACGATATATAAATCAGGCTCTGTTTATTTGTTGTCAAAGTGCACGATACTATAAAATATAAGATTGGTTTACTTTAAGCTCTTTGATTCATTTTTGTATTTATAACTTTGGTCTAATATATTTTTATTAAGGTAAATATTAGTTTTGTAAATAAAGGACCAACAATAATTATATGGCCTGATTCAGACACAGTTACTTAACAAGTATAAAGGACGTGAAATGAAATTCTATTTGATGTTTATGATGACCGTAGTGATATAATAATATACTTTTTCAGATTGCCCTAATATAATAATATAATATAATAATATATACTACATACGACAACTAAAAATAGAATATTTTTTTTATAAAATAGCGTTGTTTATTCATTCCTGTTTTGTACGCTTAATAAGGTGTAATAAATTTTTAATAATTATAATTAAAACCTTACTTGGTCTTTATAGAATAAAATATTTTAATGTTATCATGTATATTTTTTTAATTATTTAATTTAGAATAATTTATGCTAAAATATTAGCGAGAAGAATGTAAGAGAGATCTGAAAGGCTGTTGTGGGAGGCCCATGGAGGTTTTAGACCTAAAGGAGGGTGTATATAGTTGTATATAGGTGTATATAGCTTTTTTTTATTTTCTGAGCTTTTGTGGATTTGGAAAAGGCGTTTGACAGGCGTTGTGAGAAATAAATTATAGGAGATACTACCCCGATACAATGTGAGCGGACCCTTGCTATAGGCTGTAAAGTCTTTTTACAGAGATTACTCAGCCTGTGTGCGAGTAGGAGCTGACATGTCGTCCTGGTTTGACATCCAAACGGGTGTTAAGCAAGGTTGCGCTATGTGTGCTTGGTTGTTCAACTTGTATTTGGATAGTTGTCTCCAAGGCGTGAAAGACAGTGACATGGGAGTGAAAGTAGGTGATCTTAAGGTCAATTGCTTGCTTTATGCAGATAATGCAGTGCTCATTGCATCATCAGAATGCGATCTGCAGGCATTGGTCACCACTCTGAAACATGGGTGTGATAATAATGGTCTAAACCTGAATGCAGATAAGACGAAGGTTCTCATATTTGAAAGAAATGAAGAAAGAACAGAATGTAAGTTCAACGTGAATGGTAAGTAGTAATGGTAATAGAAGAAGTGAATGAAGTGGTATATTTGGGAAGTATGTTTAGCGGAGCGGAAGATACGAAATGGATGTGGAATGTAACAGAGTTAACGGTGCTTTGGCCATATTGTTGAGACGGCGAAACGTCAGCATAGCTGCACGTTTGGCTGTACACAATGCAGTTTTGCTACCGACGCTGTTATACGGCAGCAGCTGCTAAACGTGGGTAACACAGAAGAAGAATGTAAGAAAGATGAATGCTGTGGAGATGCGATCTCTTCACCGAATATGCGGAGTCAGTTTAACTGACCGAATCCGCAATCTCTTGCCCGCTCAAAAAAAAAAGACTGGAATTAATAAACAAAAATTTAAAACAGGCTGTAAGACTTTTTAACGCCGAGTCTCACAGTAGATAGTTGTTTCAATTTCGACATAAACTTATCATTTCCATGTTTCATATCTACCAGTGAAAAGTTTGTACGAATATTTTTAAGTACGTACTTTGAAATCTCCCCTTTTCCTTGACTTCAAACGAAATATATACTCGAAAATTAAACAAAACCTTTACTCATTGATGCTGTAGTATTAATTCATGAATATTTAATTAATAATTAATTTATATATTTCAAATATAATTTCAGAAATATTCTGTCGAGTGAAGAATTCAAACTGGCTGCAAACATTTGACTTAATTTTATTTAATAATTGTATAGAAATTATTAATTAAAATTAATAAAACCAATTTAGAACCATAATTTTATATTTTATCCCTAGAACTTATTATTTTTCTTGAAACTTACATGTGCCTAATAATGTTGAAATTCTGAGAAACTTTGAACAAATTGTGTTTATAGTTTTCCAGAATGTATTCTCATTAATAATAGAAGAGTTCTTAAACAGTACGAAAGAATTTCGGAGAAAATTTTATTTCTTAACTGTAAATTATAAAGTTTAAACAACTTTGTTAATTGATTCCAATTGAGTAAGATTAACACTTTTAGTACAATTTTATCTGAGAAAAGGTTGTTTCAATAGGAGGACTTGATATTATTATATTGTATACTTTTTTGGATGCAAGAAATATAACTTTAAATAATTTGGTGAAGTGATTATTAGTTATCGCGTTGATAATTAATAATCTAAAATTGATAATTATTGTAAAAGAATTCACATATATTTAAACAATGTTTTGTTTGATCCCTAAAAGGCTAGGCATTTAATAAATTATTTAAACAGAAATGCTTAAATACGTGATCTTTTGTTTTAAACTTTTACGACCTGAAAGCCTTCTGTGATAGAAATACTAGGATGGAAATATTTTATCAAAATTTTTCTCAATCAGGCTTAATTTATTAAAAGACACATTTCTTTCTGTGACGTGTCTATTTACATAGCTTGATGGTATTAACCATATTAACCATGAATCCATCTACTTAGATACGTCACGATATTGAATTTACCAGGAACTCACAGAACAATGTTTGAATAGTTATATAGTTTATTTCTAGGAAGGCCAGATAAATTATTCATAAGAATGAAGCAGTAAGCAATGAAACTTCTAAATTGATAAACTTTAATAATAAGTAGTCTTCATATTATAATAATGATTTAGCAAAAGCATTTAACAAAAAATACTAACGAATTTGTTAAAATTATTCCAAATCTAGTTATTCTAAATCTATTTATTTTGTATTCTAAGAATTTAGTGATATTTCTATCACGTATGACAAAATATAAAGCACTTCCAAACATAATTAAATTTAAAGATGCGATTACAAGAAATGAATTTTTGACTTACATTTTTGTTTTATTTTTTAAACTTAATATTATTAAACATTAGAAATATTAACTATAAAGTTACATATTATATATATTATAAATAAAAATAATTGCGTTAAAAAATTATATATTACAATATACCTATACTGTACTTAAGTGATGAATACACTAGATTCATCAAGGGACAGAAAGTCATGAAAGAGGCTTGAAAGCTATAGTATTCTCAGCATGTAAAGACATCATTATATTGATCACGATTTATCGTTATATAATTTATCTCATAACAAACAGACCTTAGTAGGGCTTAGTAGGGCTTGGTAGGAATAACTTTTATATAAATTTTCACAATATTAAATATAATATTTATAATCTTTATGCAATAACCCTTAGCGATGGCTGATAAACATTAAGGAGCATTTGAATGTGAATATTATTTGCATTACTTTGTATATAATAATCAGACCAGTCTGAGTGAAGCTTAGTAATCAAATGTATAAAATTTTTTTTTTTTAAAAATGCTTTTATTTAACTTTGTAAAAAAAGAACTAAAAAGTAAAAAATAAATAAATAAAAAGCGTGGCGCGTTTTCATCATAAAGCTTCATCTTAAAGCTGTAAGCGACAGAAAACCTTTACATTTTTTTTACATATGATATGAAAACAAAAATTTTTTGATGAAAACGCGCCACGCTTTTTATTTATTTATTTTTTACTTTTTAGTTCTTTTTTTACAAAGTTAAATAAAAGCATTTTAAAAAAAAAATTTTTTTTCATTATATATTTTTTGTAAATTTTTTTGTAATCTTTTTTGTAAATTAAAAAAAAAAAATTTGTCATTTTTTATTTTTTACTTTTTAGTCTTCTGTTTTTTTGTAAATTTTTTTTTGTAATTTTTTTTAACTTCTCAAGTCAGATATCACTTCCTTCTCCAACTGGACATAACCTCACCGACACAATGAAAGAAAAAAAACGATTAAAAACATGTAGGGGTGGCAAACAGGGGTCAAAAGGGGATGTTTTCTTCGGGTAACCCCATTTACTTGTATTGTCACCGGAGCCGAACATGTGCTCTAATTTTCATCGAAATTCATTGAGTCTGAGTATTAAAATTTCGCGTTACAAGATTTGATCCGATACATGTCAAGTTAAATAAAAGCATTTAATAATCGGTGGTTGTCCTATTTATTCGCAAGTAACTTTTATACTGTCATAAAACTGAACTCTTGATAGCTACCGATAAAATACAGAACGATGACCAGTGCACTAATATTTTATATGCATTAACTCGTTATGGGAAATATGTTAAGTCGTAAGTAATGCATAAAATTTTTATTAATCTGGAATACACAGAATTGGCATATGATATTACGGATATTATTTCATAATCGAATTTATTCATTTTTGGATTTTAAAGGTTTTCGTATTAACCTATAACTTTCGATAATATGATTAAAAACAAATATATTAATATTAAAAAATATTATAA
This sequence comes from Melinaea marsaeus rileyi, assembly GCA_918358865.1. NCBI lineage: Eukaryota > Metazoa > Arthropoda > Insecta > Lepidoptera > Nymphalidae > Melinaea > Melinaea marsaeus. Next base: position 5,972,964 of record OU911093.1, on the reverse strand, counting down.
TTTAGTACTAAAAACATAAATAAAAAATATATATAATTAAAGGCTTTAAAAATCTTCAATAAAAAAAAATGTCTGAAACATTCTGAAAAACGGAATATTTATTGACAGAGACGCAATAATCATGTAATCGAATAGCCATCATCGGTTTTGTTGAACACACAATAAAAACAAACGATTATAGGCTTTACAGATATTCTGTTAGTTTTTAGGTAATTTTTATATTCCTTCTTTTCATTTTAATCGGATAATATGTTATTATTATTTGTTTTTAGGTAGTTTTTATATCCCTTCTTTTCATTTTAATGGGATAATATGTTATTTTTGTTAATATACCAAGCCTATGACCACTGTAAATTAATAATTTATTTTTTTATTTTTATTTCAGATCACAGAACAGACTTTAGTTCTTTATAATACTTAAATGCGTCAAAAAACTTAGTTGGAAATGTATAGAAGTAGCCATAAGAAATTGGAAGACCGCTGGAACTTAATTAACATAGACTTTTCATCGGATTAAGTAAATAGATAAATAAAGGCACAGCGCGCCATCGCATCCAATACCATCCCTTCCACCTAGATGCGTGGCGATCCATCACTGTGCGGTTCTCAAGTACATTTCTTCCTCGTACCACTCGAATGTGGAACGAACTCTCTTCGGCGGTATTTCCAGATCGGTACGACATGGGTACCTTCAAAAAAGGCGTTTACTCCCACCTTCAAGGCCGGCAACGCTTCTGCAAATCCTCGGATGTTGCAAGAGTTCATGGGCGGCGGTGATCACAAATCATCTGTGACCCGCCAGCTCGTTTGCCCTCCTATTCCATAAAAAAAAAGAATAAATATTTATTAGCTATAGTAAGTATCAGTTCTAGAGCAGTGGGAGAGGACAACCTTAGTCGAGACATGGTGATTCCGCTCCTTGACATTGTATTGGATGTTATAACACACATTTGCAACTTTTCAGTAACAACCAATACCTTTCCTTCTTCTTGGAAATTAGCACATGTACTTCCTCTGCCTAAAACCAATAATCCAATTTCTCCCTCCCACTTTCGTCCTATATCTATACTTCCTTTCTTATCCAAAGTCCTAGAAAGCATCGTATTTAAACAACTAACATCTTTTTTAAATAATAACATGCTCCTTAGTCCTTTCCAATCCGGTTTTCGTACTGCACATAGCACATCATCCGCCTTGCTAAAAGTTACTGATGATATCAGGTACGCTATGGACAACCAAAACCTTACCATCCTTGTCCTATTAGATTTTAGTAACGCTTTCAACACAGTGGATTTTGATATATTGCTAGGGATCATGAGCTGTCTTAACATATCTCCACCCGTAATTAATTGGTTTCGTACTTACCTGTATGGACGTCGACAGATTACCTGTTCTGATAATTCGTCCTCCGAATGGGCTGAACTCTCTGCTGGCGTCCCTCAGGGCGGCGTTTTATCTCCTCTTCTTCTCTCCATTTTTATTAATGAAATCACAAAAATTCTTTCATGTCCCTACCACCTCTATGCTGACGATTTGCAACTTTATAGGCATTCAACATTTGAGGATCTAAATATCAATATTAACCATATTAATCATACCCTAAATTTAATAAAAGAATGGACTGAGTCCTTTGGGCTTCTTCTGAATCCCAAAAAATCATAGGCATTTATAATAGGTAGTAAACATTTTCAAAATAGGATTATTCTCAACGACCTTACTAATTTATTATATGACAAGTCAATCATGCCATTTTCTAATATAGTTAAGAATTTATGATTGACATTTGACAAATTTTTATCATGGACGGCGTAAGTTAACGATACTAGCAAGCGCGTTCATATGTCAATTCACTCTCTTAAACGCTTGCAGAATTTCCTACCAATGCGGACCAAAATACTCCTAGCTCAATCTCTTTTATTACCCCTTCTCGACTATGCTGACGTTTGCTATCTCGATGTATCTGAGGAGCTGCTCAATAAATTAGATCGCCTTCAAAACTTGTGTATCCGCTTTATTTTTGGACTACGCAAGTTTGACCATATTTCAGTTTTCCGTCGTCAACTTAAGTGGCTCCCGATCCGCCTTCGCCGGAATATGCACGTCTTAACCGCGCTGTATAACCTCTTCTCCAACTCAGCTCCTTCCTATCTACATCAACGATTCCACCTTGCAATTACTAGTACTCGTCCTAAGCGCTCCTGCGTTTCTGTAAAAACCTTGGACATTCCCCCTTATAAATCTAAATATTATTCCAAATCTTTTACTATACAAGCAGCGCGGTTATGGAATTCCTTACCAACAAATATAACATCCAGCCGTTCTGTCATGGCATTCAAACGAAAATTAAAACAATACTATCTCTCACAGGATTAAATTATAATGTGTAATATATGTATGTATTTCTGTATGTTATTATTATATGTATGTACTTCTTAATTTATGTAGGTATAAATTTATGTGTATGTATTTTATGTTAAATAGTATTATTATATGTATGTTCTTTTTAATTATTGTAGGCATAAATGTATATGTATGTAACATATTTTATATAGTATTATTATTATGTATCTGCATATTATCATAAAATATATATGTACCTTTCTCTGCCATCTTAAATCTCCTGTCCAACACTCTTAAGGGTAGCTGGAAGAGATCTCTTTGTAGAAATAAGTTCATCCTATGTATATGTCTTTTATAATTGTCTTTTCTTTTTTCTTTGGTGCATAAATAAATAAATAAATATTTTATAATAAATATTTTTTTTTCTTATTTGATATACAGTAAATACATAATTTAAGTGAACATGAAGATCATCAAAATTTTAACATCACAAAAATAACAAAATAATATTTTTTTATTTCTTACTTACATCCGATTTATATTCATAATTAAAAGTGTAAGTATCGAAACAGCAAACTGGATGTCAACATTAATATTTTACCTTTATTTATTACCTTTATTACCTTTATTACCTCGGGGTTTGTGTTTACTAACATTAAATACAAATATTAAACTTGATAAATATTATTACTGAAATTAATAAATCAAGTAAATAATTTAATAATTGAATAAATTTGATATTTTTTGTAAGTAACAGAGGTAATGTGAACCATTTAGAATTTAAACATTGTTTTGATATTTTATGTAAATTAAATGTAAAGAAAATAGTGTGGTTTACATTACCCTATAACAAACACTGGCCACTAACTGATAATAAAATTAAACATAAGATAAAATTATTAATATATAACTTACGAGTATGTTTATAAAACAAAAAGTTTCATATGTTTGTCACTAATACTACTGTTAGTAAATATTGTAACCCGACTCATAATTTATTTTCTTTCAACTAAAGAATGATTTCTTCCATCGGTGGTTTTTGGAAGTTAGAGATAGTTAATAGAATATATGTCTTATTGAATACGAATTGCGATATTCAGAGACTCAGCAAGTTTTAGAAACTTTAAACTTTCCTGTGTATGCAATTTTATGAATTATATAGAAATTAATTTATATATTATAAGCTTTGATAGTTGTTGTGTTTGTTAAATAGCATTTAACTTCTAAGAGACTGAATCGATTTACACAATATACTATTAAATGATTTGTCGTGATTTAAAACAAAGCTAATAATGTATTATTACAACAATAGTTAGAAGACTATCTCTTGTACTCTGTCATTATCTATTTTCATTTCTTTTTTTTTTACAATAATTAAATGTTTTTCATCTGCCACATATTTATTTTAAAAAATATTTCAAAACCCTTAAAAACTACATAACCAGTTTCTTGATTAAACTGTTAATTTATTTGTAATACAGATAATTTCTCATACTTTTACATATTTCTTAATTAAAACAATGTTGGTAGCTTGTCAACAATTTCTTCAAATTGGTAGTTGGCAAAGGTCCAGACTATTAACAACTTGTTACAAGCTATTTAAGTAGAGGTCTGGACAGATTTTATGTAATACCCATCTTGTTCTCTTAATTATTTCTGCAGTACATTTTTTAAGCTCAAAATACATCAGGTGTTACATCAAATAAGATAAGTAGTGTACAAAATAAGTTTTTGAGGAATAAAACATAATATAGAATTTTACATTTAACTTAAAATTTTACACAGATATATTGTAGTCATAGCTTTTGATAAAGTATTCACACAAACTCCACTATTTATAACGTATCAAATTAATAGCTATGTTATTTATAGAACAGACATACAACTTTTATCCAATAATTAGATGCATAAAATGGAATACAATTTTATTACATTGATGGCTACTAAAAACCAAGGGCACTCGACTTAAGACTTAAAACGCAGAATGGCTCTCGATAAATCGGGTAATCTTCATTTTAATTAAGTGTATAACATAAAAATGTAATGAATTAAATGTTGTATAAGATTATGGAAAACTTATTTATATTATGTAAAATTATTTACATCACTATTACTACTGCTTTAAATACTAGTAGTAGTGAACAATGATTTCACTACAAGTGTCATAATATTTATGTTTTTCAACTCGTTTGTTTTTAAGGCCCTATGCTAAAGAAATAAAATGTACCTTAACATAAAAGAATATTAAACTTGATAATATGCATCAAGCATGCACCTTATTGTATACCAATTTTTATAAACTATTTGATTACTGTGCTTGGATTTGCCGAGTTTATATCCTAACTCTTCAAATATTTGAAATTCTATAGAATACAATCTTCTTGGCTCTGACGAAATTTTGTTACCGATAAAAACGACATTAACCTGAGATTAATCACAAAGAATTTGAATAAAATGTTTAAATAGAAATTATTTTTCCTTGTTTGTTTTAGAATGAATATTATTCTACCATACTGCTCTATGGCTGATTAGCAAAAAATGTAACCAAATTTTGTAGGTTTACTCAACTTTTCTCCATTGTACCGAGTTACATATAAAAAAATAATATTTGTCCTACAATTTTCTTTTCACGGCGCAGTTTTAAAGCGTCAATTCGAAAAAATAATAGAAAAAGCTTGACAGAATCCTAATAAAAAATGGAAACCCAAATATATTAATTTATATTATAATATATATTAATGTATAATCTTTTTATTCTTGTATAAATAACTCTTTCATTCGGTTGTTGCAATGACTACGATCAACTTGCAGAATAGTTCTAACATGATTTGTTATTATGTTATATAGTAATTAATAAGGCGTGCATACATAATAAAAATTTTAAAGTCATAAAAATACACATAGTAATTTATGTCTCTTTTTAAAGATTGAATGCTTTTTTTGAATATAAATTGTTTTGTTTTGCTTCGTTTCATATAAAATTGCATAAAAAATAAAATTCAGATTCGCTATTTAGATATAAAACAAAAAAAAGTTAGCAATATTAACAGCTATACAACCGAATTTGAATGTGTATAAACGAGACTAAAATTTAACCTTCACTTACTCGTCTATTGAAACCAATAAATTGAAACTGACACAACAGTGTGACATCAATCACTCTGCAATATGTAGAATTAACGATGCATTTATTTGTGTCGAATGTTTGCTGCAATTAGTGTTACATTCAGTTACGGCATATTGATATTTCAATACTTAATTATAGTGGAATATGTTTATATAAAAGTCATAATTTTATGTTATTTATACGTATTAATATAGAAATAATATTATATATTATCATATTTCAATATATATATAATTCAAATTCAAAATATATTTTTCAAGTAGATATTTACACGCATTCTGAATAGATAATAATTATAATAAAGACAGGTCATTATAGTCAGTCCATACCTATTTCTTTAAAAACATTTCTCAGAGAATCTCTAGCTTTTAAGTTATAAATAGCCCGCACAGCTCTTTTTAGTAAAATAAATATACAATTAACTTCAGCAGCAGTGCCCCATAATAAAATACCGAAAGATAAATTATTATGAAAATAACTAAAATAAACAAGTTGAGCCGCAGAAACCGAGAGCCGAGCCGAGAGCCGAGGCCGAGCTCAGTTTGGCTGCGAGTGTTGAGAGATGGGGGTTACACTGGAGCTTTTTATCTAAAGTTATACCTAAGAATTTTGTTGAGTCAGTCAGTTCTAACACATCATTGTTAATGCAATAAAAAAATATATATTACCGTATTTTTGAAGTGAAACTTCTTTAGGCGCATGAGGGTAAAATTTTTACAGATGAAACGTCACGCCGGTATGCAACGAAAGTGTCGGAAAAGAGAGAGAGAGTGATCGAGACCGATTGAGAGAGAGTAAGACAGGGCGAACGTAGCATGAGCAACTAGCCGTGGAGTGAAAGTAGGGAGCAAGCGAGTGAGAAAGATTGAGAGAAAAAGTGAGACAGAGCGAACGTCGTATCACGCATAGTGCTATGGAGTGTGAGGTGGGAGAGAGCTATAGTGAGAAAGATTGAACAAGAGAGAGAGAGAATACGGGATATCGAGAAAGAATACACGCCCTATTGGTTGTGTATTCGTTTACTAGTTAATGATTTATTTTAATGACAATTAAATTCCTAATCTATCTTCCTTTTTCCCTTCCTCTTAATGTTGGAAATTTAAAGTTTTAGATTTGTATAAATATAAACAAGATTTATAAATTAATTCGCCAAAGAAGTTTCACTTCTGACATGTGTACTTTGTACGCACGCATGTTTTTTTATATTCATTAGGTATTATGGGTATTGAATTTATTCATATCAATAGATATCGAATAGTAAAATCTACCAAAACTACAAAACTAGGTAACAACAATAATTAATGTAACAACATTATGTAAAATGTAGATCATATAACAATTTACTATAAATATATAAACTCAATTAGCACTGGTTTGAGAGAGAGAGAGAAAAATAAAATGAACAAAGACGATACGAGTATGAAAATGCAAAACGCTTAAAATGAATCTTAGCTTCGGAGCGTTTTTCAAATGATTAAAAATGCTGCGTAAGAGGAACTTTCCTGAATATTATTTTCTTAGTTATAACATAAATTTTTTGCCTATTAAGAAATGTAAAAATGTGACATTTAGTGAAACAAAAATATTGTAAATGTCACATTTAAAAGGAACTCTTTTTCTAAGAAAAGTGGCGAGAAAACTAAATTATTATATTTTAACCAGTTCAAAACATATAACATTAAAAATTATGTAGGAATAAACAAGGTTTATGATCTGGATTTTTTTTAATGCAAGTTCTAAAGACCAAAATATTTAAAATAAATAAACTAAGTTTAAAATAAATTATTAAGATGATTTTTGTTATTTTAATAATTTTAAAGGCGATTATTATTAGCAAAAATGTGATATTAATTTTAGGTATACTATTAAACCAAAACTTTTGAATAGAATCGACTACTATAATTGTCATTTCGTCATCATCACTCGTCTTAGTTGTGCTATAATTGGGAAGTTAGCACTTTGTTAGGATTTCCTACAAAAACATAGACATTTTTCTTCACAGAAACGATGAATTTTGTGGCTAAATAATAAGTTTCAAATAATAACGCTCTGACACAATAGCTCAGTTGTTAGAGTGACTACACAGAATATTGGAATTTTATTGATGTTAATAAATTCAATTAAAATGTTTATTTAAAATGAGTAAATTAAAACAGCATTCAAATAAAGAGCCAACTTTTCATTACTATACATTGTTTGAAAAGATCTCCTAGTTTATTTTAATAAAAGCTGGCGCTGACTTTAACGTCAAAAGCTTTTATATTTGATAATGAAAATGTGACGTTTATCCACAGTGTAATCCTTTATGTCAAGAACAGTAAAAAGTTATCATCCTACAGTTTTGATTAAACTGCAGTCACAATTTTTATGTACGTTTATACTTTTATTTACTGGAATTTTATTATTATTGTTTAATTTTCTTTACATTATATGTCTTTATAAAAAATAGTTAGTAATAATAATCGTTTAACGTAACTGATACGTGAAAGTAAAAATTAAAATTACAATTCAGTTATCCTTAAAATCAATATTGCCATAATTTTTATTATAATGGTGACAGGAAATTTTACACCTGCACAACTTTATATATTAAATGTTTGAATATGTCATAAAAACTCTTAAAACAATATTATTTTATTTACATGAATTCTAATATATTTAACGAAATATCAAATTAAAATATTTAATTGCATCAGTAATCAAGTTTCAGAAATCACTTCGTGTAATGACAAAAGCGGGTTGTAATTAGCGTCTTGGTTACGTTGATCAGGTGAGATCTTCATTGTGTTTCTCTTTTCAGTTTAATTTTACTATTACTTAAACAACATTTTTGTGTATTGACTTTAAAAGTTGTAGGTTGTTTAAACTGATACATATTATTTTGTTATAAGTAATTTCGGGTTTATTATAATTTTGTATTTAATAATTGTATTTATTTTAATCCTTAATACAATGTTTTGTAGCATTTAATTAAATTTGATGAAAACCACAGTACGGTTTAGCTCAACTTTGTATAGAGAAGTCTGTGTAAAATGATTGCTTGCATCAAAAAAATACATTTAATTATTACTTATTTTATGACATGATATTACTAAATCGTTCATGGCTTTTTTACATCAGTTTAAAATTTTGAATGACAAATCACATCAGAAAGAACATTGTTATGAAGTGAAAAAGATTTCTTGTACAATGGGTTGTCTGTTACATAATTTATTATAATAATATCGATAGCTTAGAGGATGATGCTTTTATAATTTAATTAAAACTTAATAGTACAGGATAGGATAACTTGGATGACTCTTAAATGAAATATTAAAAAGATGTCAATGTTTCGTAGTTAATAGATAATATCGGTATTACTATTAATTAATATTATGCTAATAAAATAACACAATGCAATGCCATTATATAATATGTAATGTATTAGGCGTTATATTATATATTAAACTCAAACGGGGCTATATACTTTATATTCATTTATACTGATTATTTGACATATTTCAATCGACATGATTGTAAACTAACTAATCAATTAAATAAGTAAACCATATTTTTCATTATTATTGATCGAACACACGGGAATTCATAATCAAACACAATGGAGGCATTACAATGTGGCGTCAATTTATCTACAGAATGAGGAATTACTGACTCATTCTTTAATGACGAATGTTTGCCACTAACAGAGAAATCTGTTGACTCGTGATTTAACAGATAAACATCATCTGTTAAATCAGAAATACGAGGGAGAGAATACGAGAATAAAACGAACTACTAAGTTCAGTCATGAGAGATAATTAAATCTAAATACGTTTTTATGTAATTGGAACTCATACGAGACGTAAATTAATATAATTACATATGAGATATGAACAAATATTGTTATCGCCAGTACTTTCGGAGGGTATTTTTAACATTTTCAATACTTGGTGCGTGAAGTTTGCCATGGTTAATTGTTAAAGAGGGTAGCACCGCTACCGTCTTAAGGCAAGTTGTACTACTATTTATATACCTATAAGTCACTCGCCGGTCAGTAGGGCTCATTTCGTATCGTTGGAACTGCTAGCATCAAGAAGTGAAGTCACTAGTGATTAGTGATTAGCGACCATAGTGATTAATAAATTAAATAAGTAATTAAAAACGCATAAATTCAATTAGCTATTTCAGATTTTGAACACTAGTAGTAAGTGTAGTAGCTAAGTTAAATCAGTATAAATACTGAGTGACGGAAGATTTCATTCTTAAATTAGAAGGAAATAAATTAATTCTTTGAAGTCTGCAAAGAATTTGTACAAACGAATGTGACTTAGCTTGTAATGACTATTAAACCCTCACGGGTTGACTGTATTAACTACAGAACATTATAAGGAATTCTAATGAATTATTTATGAGGATCAATAAATATATTAGGTATATGTGTATATAATCTGTATAGTCAACTTCAATATGAAGACAAAGCTAAATATGTTATCATCCATGATGAAGGTCCCATCTGGGACCTTGGTGATATCATTAGTAAGTCTTTTAAAAAAATTTATTCAATCAAAAATTTATTTGTTTAACGGTTTTTATATAACTTTTACTAGATTGGGTGAGATAACCAAAGTTTTACCTAGTCACGACACACGCTAATTATACAGGATGGTTAAAAAGTTAGAAACTTTACAGGTTCGTTTTGTAAAACTAACTGACTAAACTTCTAACAATTACTAAATAAGGATTATTTTTGAAATCCTAATGAAAATAGTGCAAATGTAATGTAATATGAACGTATTCATATTATTAAGTAGAAAAAAGGGTTAGAGTGATTCCGTCACCTCTTGTTAATTTTTATGCAGCCTTTTTGTACTGAACAATTTACAGATCAAATTATACTTAAAAGATCTAAATGATTTATACAGCCGTATGTTGATCATTTCTTTGTAAGGCGTCTTTTCTTATTTACGATCTTCTGTTGAGACCACCACAGACTGCCACGCTCATGGTGACACTACCACGAGTATACCAGTCTGTATTCAAAAGGCCTCACTTGACCTCTACCACACAAAAGAAAAACTATAATTAAGTTTATAATTTTATGATATCATAAAACCAAAAAAATACTTTTGATTAATTTGCATAAATTATAAACCAATAAAAAATTGCATTATAGTTTAAGCGATTAGTTTATAAAACTGTATCGTTTAGATAATAATTGTTTTGTTATACAAATTTTATCTCTCTTTTATGATATCCTAATATGATTTTTGTTTAATTGATTATTACATGGGTGTGTAACAAACTTGCTTATTTCAAAGTTTTTCACTATTCTCTAGCAAAAATTCACTTAAATGTACAAAGGATTACGACTGAACTTAAGAATATAATATTAAAATTAAATATAATATTAAATATTCATTTAGTAAAAGCAGCACCTTCGTGATGAAATTCGAATGATAAATGTATTCGGCACTGCCATTATTTTAACTATTTCCATTTTAAATAACAATATAATATGGTATGAAATGGATGGTATGGAATGGTAATGTGAGACTGATACTATAACCACAGTTACTACTGGTTTTTTAATGGAATACGACCGGATTATACGATGACCGCAACGACAATTCACGAAAAGGGTAAACGGCGGGTTGTTACATTGCGGGAAAACTTAAAGCCTGCTAAAAGAAAGAGGCCAAAAGCCTTCCCTTCCTTTCCTAAACACACCCCGTCTTCAAAAGATTTTCGAGAATGATCAATCCAGAAGCTATATTCAAAACTATATTCAAATTAAATCCAATAAATTCCAAATAAATTCCAATTTCCTCAGGAAGATTTAATTTATTACTTAAAATGAAATACATTAAAAAATAATCCATATAGAATCAGTAGTGTATCATTTGAGGTAAAAAAACATATTTATTTATTTAAAATTTTCTTATTTTAATACATAGGTGCAATTCTATTTAAGTTCGAGTACTGTTAAAATTTTAACTTTTCTTTCAATCTATTTCGGATAAAACTTTCTACAATGCATTGTACAAAATTAAAGTGGGCAGTAACAAAAAATCACGTGTGTGTGCAATTGTATATTTATTATTTTAAAATAATTTATTATTATTTTAATTGTTATTTAATATTTAAACTAGTATTTTTTGCGGTTTTGTTCACGCTGTATCTTATGCATATAATTTTTTTTTAAGATCTGTCCAGATATCGGTAAAATAAATTTAAGTGTACCGATGATATACGATCAAAAGAACAACATCGTCAACAAATCACAATTTCAAACACACAAAATACTTGATAATTTTGTTATCCAAGTATAATATTACTTACTGTTTTAATAATAATAACATGTAAAAATTACTTGTTTTTCGTATACTCTCTTAAAACTACACATATGTATACAAATTCGGACTTATGTCCATCCTACAAATGTATATTTATTTAAAGAGAATACGTCATAGTAAGCTAGGGTTTATCTTTGACAGCGTCACAGCCTCGTCACAAACGCGGGCAGGCACTGTTTACTTGTTGGCTCATCAACATTCCCCTTGAACTGGTCAAAAGCCAGCGACACTACAAAGAATAGGTTTAATGAAACAATTAAAATAATGCTGCTCAGTATTGTAAATAGATTGTATGTTTAAACGTCGAATATAATATTCTTATTTCAGGTATTTTCGTAAAGTTATTAAAGGATTAAAGTTTGTTTGGAAACAGGCAAAGTACCAAGCATAAAATATTATTATATATTTATATACATATTTAAATAAAGTGTATATTGATTTCAGTTTATATATAAGTTAAACAATAAGATTTGAATATCAACAAGAATGCTAACTAAAATATGCCACCTGACCGGACGACGTAATGCTAAAAGCATCAGAAATTCTAAAAGTAAATACAACTATTTTACGTGGAAACTTGCTCTAAATATAAAAACCTGTTTTTAAACAGATTCACTTTTGTTAGTAAATCTTTAGATTTATGGATTTTCAGTGACAACACTGTCATACGCGTCACCAAATACAGTCATCCTTCCACCGTTCCACTTCTTTGTCAACGACTATAAAAAAGGGCTTTTTGGCCGTTGAAGATTGCCTGAATCTTGACTTTGGCGTGGATCGTTGTACTCGTATCGCTGGCTATCCTTGACTCCTTGAACAATTAAATATTATTTTAATTATAAATGTGGTTAAAACTTATTAATAATTATAAGTAACTGATCATTATAATTGTTGCAATAGCCATTATGTAGTAAGAATATTTTTCTTTCGAAGATATTACTAAATGTAGGTAATACTGATATAGGTCTTTAGTCTAGTTGGATCTAATGTACTGCTGGATTTAAAAAATGGTCTTATTTTACTATTATTCATTAGAGTGGATACAACTTTTCTCTATTTTATGTAACTCTGCTGTTGCCCATTCACTAAATACTAATGCATCAGTAAGAAAGACAGATTTGGCGGTAAATACTGATTTAAATAATTTAATAAAAGTATTAAAAATTGGTTATACATAATATAGGGGGGTTGAGTTTCTTAATAATGGTAAATAGCAAACTAAGTCATTTTTAATTTTACTTACTTGGTCAGCAGTTACGGGTACAAAAGTTATTTTTCTATTTAAATTTGATCTCTTGGTACTTTTGTACTTAATAAATTGGCCACTGGGGTTTGAATCTAGTGTATTGGTTAAACATTTGAAATTTGAGATAATTCTAGTAGGCTCCATAAACATGTTTGATAGATAATGTAGGGAAGATAAATTTAAAAACTTAACACTGAATTATTTTCCAAAATATTAATATTGAAATTTCCACAAATAAACGGCTGTTTATTGACATTTTAAGATAAATCCATAATTTGCTATAAATAATTTTGCTAATAATTTTCTTATCACTATATTACGTTTCGTACGTGTAAATTCATTTAATCGGATAATCGTTCCTGACATGGTTATGTATCCTAGTTAGATAAAATTTAGTAGATCTTTATTTAAATTTTCCAACTAATAATCCTACTCGGTCTGTACATTTAATTCAATGGAGCAGGTACACTTTAGTAAGTTATAGAATTGAGATGAACAGTTAGTAAAGATCACGACCGACGTCGACGTTAGAAACGTCAATTACTTTATTGTAAAAGATTAAAGGCGAGCGATATGGCTGTCGTAACTCCAATAATTTTAACTTTAAAAATAAATACTGAATATTTAGGTTTTACTTTTGTTGTAAAAGATAATTAAAAACTTTGATCCCTCATCTTAGATCTTTAAAATAAGCAGTCGGTATTAAACCCATTATTTTTATGACCGTTTATTCAGAAGTAAATTATTTTCCTCACCAAGCCTGAAGTATACTTTCAGATGACTATAAATATATATGTATCTAGCATTTATGTCAGTTATAACACAATTGTTTTAGTTAATATCTTTTATAGTATTTGATAAATTATAAACGAATTGTTTACAAATTGAAACACTGTTTATTATTCTTATTTAAATCTTGTTTTATTCCGTTCGGTAGACTATACAAATTTAAGGTAATATATTGTATTTATGTTTAAAAACTACCAAATACACAAGTTTTCTCTAAAATACTTTTCCTTTAAAGGCCTATTATTATTGTTTTTGTCGTATTATATTCTCTGTAAAAGTGGTGATTTTTGTGAAAGAAAATTAGTTAACATATTAATCACCGAAGAGCCACCTTGCCAAATAACTGCATACATAATAATAATAATAATAATAATAATAAATAAATCACTCGAAATTTGACTAATTGCTTATATTATCCAACCAAATTGTATCCAAATTAAATAAGCGATTAACAAATTCACATATTTGAATGAACACTCCAACTTTGGGCTCGCGTCCAGTTTTATTGAAATTGAAAATAGCGTTCAAGTTAAATCCATTAATAATGAGATCACCCTCAGTTGAAAATCGTCAGCATAATTTGAATTGGATTTTTCAGGCTCACGATGAAATAAATGAATAGGTTTTATTTAATTGAGGATTTCTTTATGAAAAGATTAAGCTAACATAGATAAGTAATAATTTAAATATGAAGTAACCACAGCATCATAATATAATTCGCCAATTATAATTCACTGGGTAATATAATTCTTCAATTATACTATATAAACCTATTGCAAAGATGCTACAATAATGTAGCTGATTTTCGTGCGGTAAATGGGAGAGCATTATCCCCTTTTATCTTTTCTGATATGATTAACTAACATCTATTCCTCCTTCATATGTGCAAATGTTCATATTTGTAGATGTCAATGAGCAACGATTATCACGTACAATCAGGTGAATTATCTGGTCGTTTGCCCCATCTGTAATCATAAAAAATATAATATCTATCATTAACGTTGTAGACAAAATGCCAAATATGTGACAAATTAAATCAAATTGATTATTAGTACTAATATTTTACACATACTATGAAGTTAGTTTTGTATAACTTTATAATACCCTATTTACTTATTATATCCCTTCGTTTACCCAACATTGCTTATTTGATGTGTGTATCAGTGATGTGATATATCTTAACACCCAATAAACATCGAAGAGCTTTTTCGCGTCGAAATAATGACATCGTTTAGACGATACCATTTCCGATACATCTTAAAGTAGTTGTTTTAACTTAAGAGAGCAAACAAGATAAATGTTAGTAAATTTAATATATCTATATAAAAATACACAATAATTATATATACAAGTACTAATTATTAATTAAATTAAATAATTATTGTCATAAATTCGTAAAACTTTTTGCTAATATATTTATAGTATACAGAGAATATGTTTCATTTTAGGATTATTTTTTAATGTTACATTTAAAAAACGAATAAGATATACAAATAAAGAAAACGATTAGAGCATTAATTAAAGTTGAACAACAAGAAACGCACTTTTGTGGAATTGTTTTCCAAACTGTCAGGGTATATAAATAAATATTAATTTATGGTTGAAGTGTTTATTAAAAGTATTTCTATTTGTAAAACAGCATTTTTGAAAAATTTAATTTCAACAGAAAGTTGTGATTGAGTTGATTCAGACTTACTAAAATGCAAAAGTGCTAATTAATTTCCAACTGACAGGCCTTCTTTAGATCGTTTTCTATTTTTATTGAGATATGAGTTTTATTCTAGAAATATATATAATGAATAATAAAATAAATAAAAATATACACCAAAAGCTTTTAGTTGGTTAAAAGCATATAAACTTTACTGAACAAGATTGGGTAATGGAAATCACTTTGAATATTCATTGAGTAAGCCAGACACTAAAACCGACAAACCAAATAGCAGTTATATCAGAACATTTATTATAAAGCTAATGTTTATGGTAAGTTTTTGAATAATAACTTTAATAATATAAACTTTAATAATATAACTTTTTTAATAATATAAACTGGAAGAATTTTGTAACTTTTAGATATTTTCATAAGGATATTATCAAATCTATATTTTACTATAACAGTTTTTTGTTATATGACTCAACTTTTATTAGTAAACTATTGATTTATCTTGTTATTCTCTTCTTCATTGTTATAAAAACTTTATATTATAGTTTAAAGTATTTGAAAATTAGGAATGGAAAACACCTCAATTTTTATTTTTTTTTATTTAAATAGGCTTTGTGACATGTGTTTCGACTGTTATAAATAAAAAGAAAATAATAATAGAATGTTTATCTTCTTGAATATTAAATCCAAAATGGTCTTTAGTTTAGTAATTATATTCAGTTATTTTTTAACAATATTTATGTTTTAAGTTATCGCAATTAAATAAATCTCACAAATTGAAGTAAATTTTTAGGAAAACATACTATCTACTATAATATTTATTGTAAATTTCACAGTCCCTAAGTTTTTTTTTTATTCTTAGAAGGATTAAAATTAAAATCCGTAGATCACATATAAGTAATTAAGCAGAACAATTTTATAAAGGAGAAAATTAAATAAAGAAAATTAAAGAAATTAAACAATAAAATGTAATAAAAAGCAGGGATATTTTGTCATATATTTTATACTCGATTTACACAGTTTCGAATGTCCTATATGTTATGCAAACCTATCAAAGAAAAATTCGATATATGGTTATCGTAACAATATTACGTTTCAAAATTGAATATTGGCTGTTTTGAATATTCGAAGTACTCAAAGGAAATAAGAAAGAAACCATATCCATATTTACCACAATAATGTAACATTTTTTTATACATTGTTTTTTACATTTATTTGTTTGAAATCTTTTCTATTTGAGTGTACAAAATAAATTTATACTATTAATTATGTTTTTTTTGTTACATTTAATTTGCCCTTCAAATAAAAAAAACAGTCCAGTAGCTAAACCGCAATTTATTATTTTCCTTTGATAAAATTAATCACATGACTTTTAATGATTTAGGATTTTTTAATGATGTAGGCAATCATCACCAAAAAGATCAACAACGCTATAATTAAAGAGATAATGAAAAATAATCCTTAAAGTGTAAAATTTCTCGGCATATTTATTGATAGGTATAAAGGCAGTGTAAAGTAATGAACTACCTATGTACGTTTCTATCGTTTTTAATATGTAATCTTATCAATACAAATACAATGCATGGATAAACAAATACAAATTCAATATGTTAAATAAGTTTGATATGAATTTGGTATAATCTTTAAGAAATAAGAGTAAGTATATGAATTATATACTTCAAGCAAAACTAGTTACATGTTGTTAATTATACATCATAGGTATTATAGTTTGTAAGTTAATTAATCTTTTCTATACAAGTTACTTTCAACTTGTAGTTGTAAGTTAATTCATTCGGGATTTGATGTTCTGGTCGTGGTTCTCAAGTTATTTTAACTAATTAACCAAGTTTCGGAAATCAAACTGAATTACTAATTAGGTTATTACTCTATTGCTGTTTTAACGTTTATCCAGGTAATTATTATCAGATATTTAATATCCAATTGTTTGTTATACTTGTATATATTAAGGCTACTGGTATAATAATAGAAATGAGGTTGTTTACCTATATATATAGTTAAAAATAATACTCACAAATACCAATTGTGAGATAATCTGTTATATGTAATCTATATTTATGTATTATATTTTGAAGTCTGTGTAAACAGGATCACTGTTCTATACGAGCTAAGTATCAATGCAAAAAAAACATTTTTTTCCTTTTACCTGGCCAAATTTTTATTTTCTTTACAAAAATATAAGCTCTTACATAATTGCTGTTAGGCAATGCACACTCCAACATTTTGATTGGACCGATATGATATTGCTGTAAGTAGTTTAATATCTTAACTACTCAATATTCACCGGAGTAGGCGCTGAGTATAGAAAGAAGCAGTACAAGCATTAAAATAATAAAAAAATACCCGGAAAATACGGTGAGTATAGAAAAAAGTAGTACAGGCACTGAAATAATAAAAAATACCATGAAATGCATAAAAAAGATTAAAATAATCCACGTTGCTTAAGGACACTCCCAAAGCTAAATCTAATAGGAGACACCCACAGAAGGTGTATTCAAAAACCTAGGGAATAGACCCTTTCAGCTTCCTTTTGGAGTAGTGAACATTAGAAAATTAAAATAGAAGATTTTCAAAGTTATCCGCAAAAGCCGTCTGCTTGGCTTAATGTATTTTCAATTGCCTTGGCAAAGAATTCAAAGCTTTTTCCGATTACAGTTTCGGCAATTTATACAATTGAGTGTTTTACTTTACTATTAACTCAACTATATATAATAAGTAAAATATAGAAATAAATAAAAAATTGGTAATAAATAATATAGAATTAAATTAAAATGGTCACCTCTTCAGATATTTTAATATTTCTAATTAAGTTTTTACGATGAAATTTTAAGGTTATTGTTATTGCCCCGAATAATCCCTTATAAAGATATTGTGTAAATTGTATTAGACTAACAACATATTATACATACATAAATAAGTGTCAAATAAGTAAGAGATAATAAAGTTTTCACCGGTTTGTTAAAGTTTTCCCTTATTAATAATATGGTTAGTATTTTTGAAGTAAAACTAATATCATTGTTTTAGCACATTACTGCAGCGACCAGCAAGTGTCATTGATGGACGAACGAGTAAATGGGCCAAGGTAAAGCCGAAAAACGCAATCGTGAGTCTAAGGCTAAGGCTTTTATAGTATTTTTCTGAAATAAAGCAATTAACATTAAGTAGTAGTATCTTCTTGTCAGTTCGAAATTTAAATAAAACTTTGATAAATTATATCTGGATGCTACGTTTTGAAGTAAGGATCATTCCATTTTTAAATAACAACACAGATATGAGTTTATATAAGAAATTATTTGGCCTCTAAAATACGATTGCTTGCATATATTTGGTTTATGCAAGCAATAGTGCTAGTGAAATTATAGTATAGTATAGTATCTAGTATATAGATACTATACTATACTATAATTTCGATTTATCTAGAAGAAGGTTGATGTAATAATGCTATTATTGTTGACAATATAATGTTATAAGAAAATATATTTTTTACTCGGAATTTTCCTTACTTAAGTTTATATTATAATAAATTGTAAATTTAGTACAGAAAATGTTTCCCAATGTTTTGTTAGTAAATCGTTTTCCTTTGGTGAAAGGCGTGTAGTATGTGTGGTTGAAAGTTCATTCACGGGAATTGAAACGGATTTTACTCCAGATTGTTGGCAGTAGTACAAGTATTGAAGTTTTTGAGTTGTACAACGAGTTACAGTTTATGACACAGTTGTGCGAGAATGGATCAATACTTGGATATATTATTTTTTTCTATTGTTTAAATTCGAATTTTTTTTAACCATTGGTAATATTGGTAGTATTAGATATACAAATCACACAAAATTACTTTTACAAAATTACTTTAATTATTAATTAGATGTAACTCACCAACGTGGCATTTAGTGTTTGTGAAATAAAATAAAACAAAATATATAAATTTTTAAGATCTATGAACGACGATAATTATTTTTTATTTTGTAATAAAAAGGAGCTAAGTTTAAAATATTTTTTTTATAACTCATGATTATAACTTTCATATGAATGATATTCATATGATGATGATTTTTATCAATAGAGGACAAATAAATAGATAATAGCATTACCGCCCATGGACATTGGACATCTTCAAACATGGATAGTTATACTTTATAAAAGATATAATAGTAATAGGATGAGAGATAGGTAGGGAAAGGGGTTGGTTATGTAAATCATACTATATATATATTTAGTAATCCAGTCAAGTATTCTTTACATATAAAAAGCTTATAGCTTTACATTTTCATAAAAAGGAAAAAATTATCAAATAATGTCAAAAAACATAAACTTTAAAATCTATTTTTTTAATGTGTAATTAAGACGAACACCACATTTTTGTTAACTGTAGATACAATTAGTTCTAAAAGAAATTACTTTAAAAAAAAATTGTTCTGACCTTTTTATATGCTAAATATAATTAATTTTAGTCCTCTGTGTGTAATGTGAGTAGAACCATAAGTACACATATTTTTTATACCTTCATCGAAAAAATTCACTCATTTGAAATTTTTCTTTTTTTTATTTCCTCTAAAACCCATATAATATGTATTATTGAGAGAAAATAAAACCAACCGATTTGTTTTTGTTACAAACTTCATAAAATTGTAACTTGTTAAGATTTCCAATGGTCGCATCAAAAAGCACTTAAGTC
This sequence comes from Melinaea marsaeus rileyi, assembly GCA_918358865.1. Taxonomy (NCBI): domain Eukaryota; kingdom Metazoa; phylum Arthropoda; class Insecta; order Lepidoptera; family Nymphalidae; genus Melinaea; species Melinaea marsaeus. The sequence goes on along the minus strand of OU911093.1, from coordinate 5,952,780 downwards.
TAATTACCTTTCACGATTGTATGTAGAAGCTTATTTCATACTCGTGTTAATATAGATTTTTTAGAAAGTTACTAAATAAGACTATAATCTTATAAATTCAATGTTCAAATACTGAATTCCATTCTAATTTTCCATTCATTTAATATGGTTGGCACCCGAGAACCCAAAAAATAACCAACATTTAAAAAATATTTTAAGAATCATTATCACTAGAATGATTGCTCGATATAAGAACACAAGAGTCACAATTGTAATTAAAATTAATTATAAATAAATTGCACATTACAAATTGTATGAAACAAGATTTTCGCTTTCCTATTATTTTAATTCTTGGATACTAACTTGTAATGATCATATTGCTATTTCTTGCTCATGAGTTCCTACATGAAAAGTTAATTATTATCTTCAAAACATCGACTACGTTTCTCGACTCGTTTCGAAACTTTATTTTATATTATAACAATGTGTGTACTAAAATTATTCAATAAATTCAATTTTATTTCAATATTGGTAACTAATTGATATATTGTTTACTAAATATGAAGGCGTAAAATAAAATTCGGATTTAACGTTAATTTTAAAATAACATATCGAGGAAAATATAGCAGATATTCATCGTTAGTAATATTTCGGTATGAAATTATTTTTCACCTCATTTTTTCGTTGTAGTACAAATTTAATGTTGATATTTTGATAAGTTATCGAACCTCTATTATGAACAACATTTCAAATAAACTAAACTAAAAATAAATTACAATTTGCCTGCAGGGGTGTTACTGTTACATTTTGTAAATATTTCTTACCATCAGCCGGTGTTCGATGACATAACTTAAATGAAATACGAAAAATAATTTTAGTAACCGGATTAAGCGAAAATACTTTAATTTTTAAAGTGAAAATGAAAAATAAAATCACTATACTTAACTTATAATTCAATATTCATGATAAAGAGAATATTTCTTTTCTTTCTTTCTTTTCTCCTCATCTTCTATAATTCATTTTCATAAAAGAGCTGGCGCTTGGATATGATTTGTATATTTAATACAAAAAAAAACCCTATAGATATTTTTATAAGTGATTCTATAACTTATAAAAATATCTATAGGGTTTTTTTTTTACAACAGATTCCAGGATTCATATTAGTTGAATCTGATTTTTAATATAAATAGACTTAATACAATTAACTATAATAAATTTCATTGCCTTTAAACTCGAATAAGGAAAAATACATAGAAATTTATTACATGACATTAGTAAACAAAGTGGATCACTTTATAATGGCCAGGCGTTATATTACTATATATATTTATAAACTAACATTGTTATTGTATTTATTTAATAATTTAAATAAAAATAATAAGCATGGTTCTTATCTGGCATGTAAATATAAAGTAATAAAGTAAAGGTACTATAAATAAAATAATAAATAGAATTAAACTAAATAATGTATAGATTAGATTCTAAAACTAAGCTACTTATAAATCTTATAAATATGCTGTGTTTTAATCAACTGTTAATAAAATAGCTCGATAGATTTTGTAAAAATACACTCATAGGACCTAGTTCTCAAATGTAATAAATTAATTAATGCGAAATATACGTCAATATGAACGTATAATGGTATTGAAGGCTAAACTTTTGTGATTTTAAAAACATTTCCTTTGTAGTTGAAGCGTTGTAACAGCTTAAATTTGTTCTTTTAAAAAAAAGTATCTCTGTAGAGTTTGTCAATTTGTTTGCGTTTTTTTGCAGAAATTAATCTTGTATTTGTTTATATTTTAATATCAAACTAATGGTTGAAATGTATTTTCCTTTTAAGTATTGTTTAGAGTGTAATAAAGCATTTGATGTGCTTAAAAAATGGGTTTAGCTTTTAGGTATTCGATTTTATAGCAGTCAAACGGTAAAAGTAATAAGCTAATAAAACAAAAATGCTTAAAAGAAATTAGATTCTTTAATCTTTGATATTCTAATATTTTCGCTTTCAACGAAATATTTCGTAGCATTTATTAATATTTTGATAAAAACCACATAACTATTCAGAGTAATTTCGTGAACAGATGTCTGGGAAAATTAACTGCCTGTTTTTATTTTTAAAAACATGTAATTTATGAGTAACTTTATTTTTAAGTTAATTATTTTATCTGACTAAATATGAAGAATTTGTAACATTTTTCTTTTCCTTACATTTAACTGTAAATATCTGTCTCTTTATATTTTTTACAATAGAAATAATGCTGTATTGAAAAACATATATGAAGTAATTAATGGCTTTTAAGAAAACACTTGACGTGGTTTAGACACGCCTTCTGCATTAAGGCTTCAGACAGAACGTGTCTATTGTAGCAACATTCAAAACCATTGCGTTCCAGAAGTGTTATAAATAATGATGTTTTTCTACATCTTTTTACTTTTTCTATAGTCTTTGCTTGTGTTTATGTATCTTCAAATCTATTGTTACGACATTCTTATACCATATAAAAGTATCATTTTAGTAGTTATAAAATATTAGCTAACATATCTGAAGTATCATAATCATAAGTTTCAAAAATTAAAACTATTATTAATAAAACCAAAATTAAAAGATCTTCTGCTGTTAATTCTTATATATAAATTGAACATGTGATTATTTTTAATCTTGAAGTTTTAAAAACTATTTTCCAGTTTGATTACAACAACCCTCTGCAGTCTGCATCGAACGATGATTAAAAAAAATATATTTCGTTTTCAGTGATTTTTTGTTTTACTTACTTCGTTAATTTTGCTTTTTACCTTTTATCTTCTAAATTAGTGACGTTTATTATTTCAATGACTTTCTTTTTATTTTATTTTCATTAAAATTAATATTTTATTTAAATTAAAATTTTAGCTTATGACACTTAACTGAAAATTTACTAACTAAAGATGCTGAAAGACTCAGCTTTTGTGGCTTATAACGGTAAAAATTATGACTTTTCAAATGAAACTCTGTAGTACTTTACAAGAACTTTTTGTAACGACATCATGTTAAGTAATAATGAACACTCTTCGAACTCATAACTGGAGTAGTGTATTTTTTTTCATCGAAGAAAAAATATAATAAGAATGATTTTATCCTTATAGGATGATATTGGAAGTTATGGTTTTACCATATTTACGATAAGTATTTCCTCAAGTGGGCTTACATTGCAAATATGCAACGTCAGATTCTAGTTGGACGACTCCATGGAAAAGAATTGACAAGAAACTCCATAGATTCTGTTCTAAATTTATTTAATAGTGTTCATAATCTTAAAAGTATAATTCTAATTCTAAACAATTAAAGTTATGGTAATACTATGATCTTATTTTCGGTCTAAGACTATATATAGATAACAGTTTGGAAATGGTTATCCGATAACATTTAAGTTTTTTTTTAAATATATTTTTTGAATTTGGATAACTTATACATTTTATAAAATTTATAACTTCTTAATTATTTACTTATTATTTATTTTTTTTAAACATCAACAATTATAAACATAGAATTTTGTCAAACTGTTTTTTTTAATAAATGATTTATACTACGGATAAATAATAATACTCTCACATTTTCATTGTCAAAAAGCTTTTGATGTTAAAGTCAGCACCTGCTTTCATTAAAATAGACCTTAAGAGATCTTTTCTAACAATTAACAGTAATGAAAACGTTGGCTCCTTAATTAAATGCTGTTTGGATTTACTCATTTTAAATAAATATAAAATGTAATTGTATGAATACTCTAATTTACGTTAATCCTATCAACTGAGCTATCATGTCATAAAGTTATTATTCAGCTATAAATTATATAGTCCTCTTTATTCTTCTCTTACAATGTTTTTAACTTCACTACGATAGCACAAAGGAAATGAGCTTAGACGATTGGCAAATAATTCAATTCTACTCATAAGTATATTCATAATAATACACAGTAGTTCATGAGCAAACCTTAGGTTAATATAAATTTTGAGTGAATATCATAGTTTTGGGCCTTCTGAAATGTCGGAATATATTTTAATATTTAATTAATAAAGATATTTAAGTCTTAATCGTGTAGAATCAGTTTTTTTACATACAGACCATATAGATATAAATCTTAAAAATTTATATTATATAAAATCATTTATATATTGATACTAAAAGTAAGTAAGTTTTATATAATCCTTAATTAATACATCCTAGTCGGCTTGGATTATTATAAATAAAACATAAAAACTTATTACATATTCCACTATAAGTAAATATTGTCATATAAATATTACTTTGAATGTAATGAATGCTGTGGAGATGAGATCTCTTCGCAGAGTATGCGGAGTCAGTCTAGCTGATCGAATCCGCAATGAAGAGATCCACAGAATGTCAGGTACTAGCGAAGATGTCACGGTGAGAATGAAGAAGAACGTGCTCAGGTGGTTTGGGCACGTTGAACGAATGAGTGATGAAGAGAGACAGGGGAGGCCTCGAGTGACCTTCGAAAACACAGTAGCTACGATACTGGAGGAAGGTCACGTAAAAAGCATGAGGACCCCCCGGAGGGCATGTATGAAGAGGTTGATGTCTGTGGCCGAGGCGAAAGAGGTATGCAGAGACCGTAGCGTTTGGCGCTCCGTCGTCTCTGGCTACCCCGCAAGGGATATGGCGTGAAGGTAAATAAATAAATAAATAAATAAATTGAATGTAACACTCATACATAACACTAATTGCAGCAAACATTTGACAGAAATGAACGGATCGTTAATTATACATTTTGAATAGTGATTGATGTCACACTGTTGTGTCTGTTTCGATATATTGATCTCTATTTACGAGTAAATTTTAAATTTTAGTTACGCTTATACACATCCACAGTACTTGCCGGTCTATTTATTTTTATACCTCTCAATAGCGAATCTGTCAGTTAACAAAAACTTCACAAAAACACACTTGTACATGAAAATATAAATAACTAATGTATTTTCATATCTTTTAATCAGTATCATCCCCATTGCACATCCCATTAATAACTATAAAACAGAATTATAAATCATGTTAAAACTATTTGGCAAGTTGATCGCAATTATTGTGAAATACAAAGTCATTAGAATGCGAATTTTAAATTTATTGATACTCGTAACTTTTGAAACAATTAACAAGGGTATGAAATTTGGGAGACAGAATTTATGAATGCTGAATCAAGTTTTCGCTATCATATTACACATTTTATGAGAGACTATTCGCATCCAGTGGCCTTATAATAAAAAAATAATGTATTGTAATAGGTTAATCTGCGAAGCTGTTTCTATTATTTTTTCTACATTGACGCATTTAAAACCGCATAACCATAAGAAAATTGTGTGACAAACATTAATATTTAGGTCGAAAAGTGCATACACTGTAAAAAAGCCTAGGAACCTTAACAACGTTTTTCGCCGATTAAGTTTAATAATATTTTACTCGTTTTCCGCAGGGGAAAAACAAATAACGTAGAAGAACATAAATCGATTTGTTTAAGTATTATGATACTTGTAGTGACTTTCATGTGTGTAACACTCATATATGTTCCATATATTTACAAGCAGAACTGGAGCTGAATTTCCAAAAATAAAAAAGAAATTGTATATAATGTTATGCAAACATTAAATTTATTAAATTTTTTACATAATATGCTTAATTAAAATGATGAATACCTGGATTATTGAGAGCCACTCGGCGCTTTAAGACTGAACTCAAGGGCTCTTGGTCTTTCAGTAGCCATTAATATAATTCATCTTTATGTCATTTTATGCCACGTAATTTTCAAAAACAGTTGGATGTCTATTCTGTAATTAATACGGCTATTATTATAAATATTTTTAATAATTAAGTTAGTATGTTACGAAATAAATTTTATGATATAAAAAACAGAAATTTACTGAAGTCAACTCTAATAAATTGTTTTAATTTTTACAAAAATATGTAAAGTTAATGAATAGTCTTAGATTTGTTTCTTAAAACTACTGGTATTTAGTGTACCTAGTAGGTTACTCATACTCGTAAATTGTTTAATTTATTCTCTAAAATTTAGAATAGTTTGCATGCTTAATACAATAAATTGTTAAATAAATTATAAAAACGCCATGAAAGTCGTGAAATTGTGTTCGTGCACATGTTCGTGTAACATTTTAAATTGTAATTTGTAACTATTTTTTTATGCTATTAACATTGGCACTTATCTTATTACATAATCTGAAACTTATTAAAGGCTTAACTTTGATGTTATAAAGAGTGAAATTTATATTTACTTTATTACCATTAACACCAAGATTTTTTTTTTACGAAATGTGAAATATAATAAGATGTTTTATTCCTCAATTACTTATTTTGTGTACTAGTTATCTTATTTGAAAATAATTTAACCTGATGCCTTTTCAGTTTAAAGTAGATTCAATTATGCAGCAGATAGAACTAAGAGAACAAAATGGGTATTACATAAAATCTGTCGTCCAAGCTTGAAATTAAACAGCTTGCACTAAGTTATTAATAGTCTGGACTCTAGCCAACTACCGCTTTGAAGAAATTGCTGACAAGCTACCCAAATTCTTGTTAAATTCAATAATATGTAAAAGAATGAGTAATAATCTTTCTTTGTAATAAATTATCAGTTTTACCGAGGAATAGGTTTCCTTTCGCGCACTTTTTTATGGGTTTTGTAGTTAGTATTCAATCGCAATTTATAACAAAATGAAATAACTAACATTTTTAGCAAACAAAATACATATTTAAGAACTTTTTTTTTTAGTATATTTTCTTTAATTATATGTCGTTGTTTTGAAAAATTTTAAATTTGTACTTTTCACGTATCTAGCGATAACTAAATAGTCTTATAAATTATTTTTAGATGCTAAGAAAAAATTAAATAGATAGGTACCGATTCCAGGGTTTACTTCAAGGGTCTGCAGATGAAGGGCCAGGGCCACCGAAGCGTATTTTATATTTTTAATTGGAACCCTTGTTTGCTTTCTTCTATCTGCACTGAAACTACTTTTTTTTTTGAAAAACAAACACTGCGATAATTGAAATCATTTGCAAGAATTAAATTATTCATGTCTATTCAATACTCTCAACGAGAAATGCGGTGGAAAAGCCGAAGATGCGACATTCCTAAGCAACTCCAAAATAATTCACAGGGCACTAAATCGCTAACATTTCCAGAAATAATATAAATTAACATAAATTTTATTGAGCAGGCCATATATTTGATAAATTATATTTTTGTTACAGCGTGCATACAATAATTTTATTGCTTTCATTTGTATATTATTCGCACGATAAATATTAATTACGAGTTTAGGCTAATACAAATAAAACTATAATATTTTAATGAATAAGAACAATACTATAGAAATATGAGTTTAAAGAAAATTTTAACAATAAAGCTATAATATATTCTTTTCTTTCTACACAAAAGCGAGCTATAATTATAAATAAAAACCAATTGCGCTCAGTCCAAAAAATTAAACACTTTTTAGATTTTATTTTATAATATTCTTTATATAAAAAAATGCCTATTACTCTTATAACACTAACGAAAATTTATAAGCTAACAGTTTTGTTTTGGTCTTTCTATATCGTAAAGTTATTTACGCAAAATATTTTATTATCTAGACTAGTCTCAATCCGGTCTCGAAACGTAACGCAATATCATAAGGAAGACAACAATAAAATTAATAAGTATAACTTCCAATACACAAAACACTTCGTAATTTTAATATGATTTTATATTGTCCTTAAAGTACACATATATATTTTTGTTACTTTCCTATCTTTCTATATTTATTTAATTCAGTTATTGTAATGTAATAGACGACGATGAAGGTATTTTGCCGATTTAAACAGAATATACGTGACCGGGTTTCCCTTTGAGAGCGTCACAATCCCGTCACAAACGCGAGTCGACACTGTTTACTTGTTGGTTCATCAACATTCCCCTGGAAACGGTCAAAAGCAAGAGATATTGCAAAGGAAATATGTTTTATGAAAGAATTGAAGTGACGCTGCTCGGTATTGTATTTACGTTGAATGTACAAAAATAAACCCTTTATAGCATACACGAGTAAAACAAATAATAAGGGCAGTACAGAAAATAAAATAACTCTCTTTAGAAAATCTTTCAATTTCAAATCTGTATAGTGCACATTAGCATGTACAATTGGCATTGTAGGTACTATGTGTTTAAAAGCAACAAGTTATTTTTAATATTATTAATAATATTTGAACGGCAACTTTCTTGCGAATCCCCAGATGGTGCAAGAGTAGGCGTAGGCGGCGTTCGTCACTTGTCATCAGTGACCCACACACTTTTTTCGCCCTCTGCTTCTATAAAAAAATTAACCTCAGCATCAATATTAACGTTGTCATATAACTTTTAATTATCTTGATAGCTCTTTTTTACATATTTTATTAAGCTTTAGATCATATTTACCTGACACTTGATATATTGAAAAGGTGAATATTTATTAGATTGTGCTAGATGAATATGGCCTGAAGAAGTTTAATAATAACGTGGAATTACCCTTTCCATCGAATTATCGTTTCCCTTTAAGTAAAAAGTATCCTTTTGGAATATACGAGAATGTTAGAAACCCCTTTGGGAGAAGTGTTAAAGTTAATATGAAAATTAGTAACTTTGAAATAAATAATATTAATTTTAATATGTTACTTTCTGCTTAGAAATAAGTAAAAATCGGTTTCAGTGTTTTTGTAAGGTCGTATAAGCATAAAGAAGCAAAGCAAAAGTTACTAATTCATCTGTATTTGAAATAATATGTACATTAATAACTTGTAATCACTTTAGTTTTTGTAAACATGATTGCCAACTAAAATATATAAATATATTTTTTATTATAGGTAATTCCTAATATGATAGTATATAAACTCTTTTTTAATGTTGAATTATTAAACAATCGTTGGACAGCGCTACGCTATAAACTTTTATATAAGGAACCACATAAAACCCGAGTTAAAAGGATGAATGTTAATGTTGATATCCAGTTTGTTTCTTCGCTGCTTATGATTTTAAATATGAGTTAAAAATGAAATCATTAAAAAAAAAAAAAATACAGGGTCTTAAAAATATTATTTTACTACTATTTTAACATTATGACTCTAAGCGACTTTAGTCTTCATATGTTTATAATAATTTATGTTTAAAATAGCATTACCAATTATTAAACATTAAATCAGTATTTAATAATTTGATACGTTTTTCAACGTAAACATGAAGCCAATTTAAAGTAATGTACAAAAATGTTTTATTAGGTACTTCGTACTAAAGTTTTGATGGTGTGCATATTATATAAAAGTAATGAATGCACTGTATATCAAATAATAAATACATAAAATTTGTAATCCAGTGATAAGTCTAATGAGACCATATATTATGTACACGACAAATTTATGAAAAATATTATTTTTGTGCTTAAAATAAAATATATTTCCTATATCTTTGAAATTTGATACATGATGATACTTAAAAAAAAGCAAGTCTAATATTAATTTAATTTCAGTGATCTTACGTTTTCTTATTGCTTCGTTATACATATTTCAAGTAAGCGGTTATGACGCATTTAAACATAAATATTTTTGGTTATTACCGAAATGAAACATAAATACCAGGAAGAGCATAACAATAATTCATAGAATATATTCTACTCCACTAAATCACTTAATCGCTAGATTGTTTAATTTATTGACTCTATTACCCAGTACATTGTTCACATATAATTTCAGGTACCATAAGTAAAGAAATATAATAATCATAATTCCAAAGAAGAATCTATTTTGACATAAATCTAACAGTTTTAACAGCAATGAAAAGAATAGTAAAAGTTTCATATTTTGTCCGGAAGCCTTCCTTCCTGTTTACTTGAATAGAGTTCTTTATTTGTTTGGAGTTAAATATAACGTAACTTCATCCATTGTTGTATTGACCATATATTGGTATATGACCACAGTAGACAAAAGAGTTATTCCAATAATACAAGCTCAGCAAAACGTGATACCGAAACAAACAAAGTAACATAAAGAGTATTTTTATTTCATTCGTGTCTCCAAAAAAAGAGTATGCCGTGATAAAAATATTCTAAACAGCAGTACGTAAGGTCGTCTTTTGTATGACAATAGTATGAATAGTACAATAGACAAATTAGTTAGTTTAATAACTTAACTTTGTCGTTATTTAAGCTAAGTTAAGAACAAATGACAAGAGATATAAATGTACCTATTAAAAATTAAAAGAAGCGATAGAAACGTCAAGAAAATTATTATTTTTTTATTAATCTCAAGCAATTATACATTGTTCAAAGAGTATATCGCGTATATTGGAATTTGTTTTGGTTTCATTTCAATGTTATAAGTTACAAACTGAAAATAACTTTTCTGTGGGATTATAATGATATGATATTTTTGGTAATCGAAATAATATGGTCTTAACTTTCCGATAAACAACTCCTCATCGAACGCAAAAGCATTTATGTTATCCATTCACAGTTCATTAAACCACTTCAATGGCAAATATTGCTATTATTCATAAAGATACTGGATATTCTTCGCTTTCTATAAAAGTATTATAAAGAGGTAAAGTATATTTCAGTAATTTGAAATGAAAATTAAATAAAGATATATATATTTATTGTGGTCAAGGCTCGGTATACTATTAAAAACGACTTATAATCCCATTAAAATCAAAGGAAGGGGCATAATAATTAACTAAAAACCTTTTAAAAACGTTTTTCTTAATAGTCAATACTGATAAATTACACATTTTAAATATAATATAACTCGTATTATCTTGTTTTATTATTAAATTATTTTGGTAAAAAAAAATGCCAAAAGTCTCTTCTCTACGAGGTTATTATTTTATACTGATATTAGGACCTTTTTAGGAATCGAAATAACTGGGCCATAGTTTTTGATAAACAGCTCCTCATCGAAAGAGTTGAATTTTTACTATTTCTGCACTTACTATAAAGAGGTAAGGTCTGTAAGATTGTATACAAGATGTGATTATCGGAACCATTAATCCAATATCAATTTATAGATTAGTCAAAGGCTGGTTGAATCAAATCAAATCACAATCAACATATTATCCTTTTAAGATAAAAAGAAATAATACAAAAATTATTTGAACGCTTGATCAAAATACAATAAAGGCTATAATCGTTTGTTTTCATTGTGTACACAACAAAACCGATCACAGCTATTTCATTTCATACTTATTGCGTCTCTGTCAACAATTTTTATGTTCAAGTATTGTTTCGGTCATACAAAATATTTTTCATTGTAAATATTTGAAAATCTTTTCTTTGTTATTTTCTTTATAAGAAATATACTGGATTTGAAATGACAATAATATAAATATCTCATTCTTTCCTTTACATTTATGTGTTTGTTTCTTTATCTTGACGTATTTTTAGGTTACATTGAGTTTCAAATAACAACGATTCTGAAGAAGGCTCACTTCAAAAAATGATTAAAAAATGTTTTCCTAATCTTAGTTGCTTTTGTAAAAGTATTATCTCTGTCTTTGCTTTCGAGTTCCATATCTTATTGCATTTTCACGCCACCCTCTATTTGTTTTGTATAAATAACAAATAATAAAAAAAATAAAAAACAATATTATTATTTTATAGTGAGGAAGCCGTTCAATGGGGTTAAGTTATTATATAAATATTATTTCATGCCCCTTAACTCTTTCCACAAGTTTCATATACGTTAGCCTAATTCAAATAATCAAAAATATAGTATTTTTTACATGCACAAAGTTTTTACTTATCAATTTTATTATAAGTATATATAAAAAAAATATTTAAGAGTAAGATTCAAATGATCTCAAACTAAAAATATCTCTATAATGTATAACCTTTAACCTTTATAAAATTGGATTTAATAAACAGTTGTCACAGTTTGGATTCCAAATTTACTGGTGTTTGAATATAGAATAAAAAATTATCATGTGTAAGAAACAAAATAGATATATATATATATATATATATATATATATATATATATATATATATATATATATATATATATATATATACAGCTATAACTTATAATATATATAAATAAATATATAGGTAAAAAAATATTTTCAAAAAAGTAATGTAAGTAAATTAATAAATACTTAAATAACTTTTGATTACCAAAAGTTAGAAAAAGATATACTTATGGCATCAAGAATCTCAGTTAGAGTACTGTAAAAAAAATATATATTATGATTTGTTAAAATATTATTATACCAATACACTATTTGAAGTTTAATGAAGCAAAGGAAACTATAAATGGAAATAAAATCAATAACACGTGATTGCAAAACGTTAACATAAGGTATTATCTTTTTCTTATTGATATTAAATATACAATTCATCAAGATCAACACGACTCAATTCTTTGTCTTCTGCTGTGGATTTTATGAAACGTCTATAGAATATATTTATACAAGTGTTTAAGAAATGTTATTGTTAAGTTAAAATGTTTTATTATCAGTATATTATGTTTAGTATGCATAAAAACATCTAACCCGTTAATCATTTTAGACATGGTTATGTTTTTCTTGTCACTTAAATTTGCTAGATCTTTATTTAAATTTTCCTACTAATAAATCTACATTGTCCGTACAAATAGCGCAATGAAACAGTTAAACTTTAGTGAGACATAAAACTGAGGTGAGCTGAACAGTTAGTTAAGATCACAACCGGCTTTAAGAAACGTAAATCTACGGAGCGCCGTCCATTAATTGATTGCAAAGAATAAAAGCCCACTATATATCTATAATGCTTATTGGTATATTTGAAAGTTTTGGTTGTATATCTTTTAAAAGGTCGTTCTTATTGTCTTGCAATTATGTAACTAGGAAATACGTTTTAAAATTATCTGTTTTATAGTTTTATCAATTTATTACAAACCTTTTAAGATTTAGTTTTATATTAGTATCTCGCACTGATATACAAATTCAAGTTTATAGAATTATATTTTAAAATAACTAAATACACAAATTCGATCTACAAATACTTAAATTATTAAGTTATATTATACGTTTTTCCGTATGACAGTCTCCTAAAATTTGTGTTTTTTGGAAAACGAAACTTTAGTAGGGTAAATGCTAAAGAGCCATATTGACAAATAATTACGCATTTGAAAGATTAAACATATTGACAGAAAGATGGTTTACAATATAATAATATCCCGTCTTTAACTTTACGATACCTATGTGTTCATAGTACGTATATGTTATAATATAAGCAAGAAATTCATATTGGTATTCAAAACTCAGAACAATATGGCAATTTGAACTAACAGTAAAATCTATTAAGACTTTATTTACCTGTTTGATACATTTAAAATGTATATATTTGATCAATGTCTGGCTAGCTAGCAAATTGTTCATTTACGTATCGATTTTCGATAGTTTTTGGCAAATTATGAAATAAAATAACTTGACATGATTTTTAAAACTGAGAGAATTTGAGTAAAACAGAAGTATCAAGACTCACCATTTATTAGCAACAAATAAATATTTTACTAAAACTGCAATTTCGATTTTCATATCTTATTGGATAAATCGAATTTAGCTATAGCAAAACCATTTCTAATATTTAATAAATGTTTTCACTTAGCCCTACAGAATAGAAAGATGTAAAAGTACATTAAAAAGATCCTTGATTCAAATAGCAGCTCATAAGAAATAAATCATTGGGAAAAAAGTAATTGAACGTCTGCATAACTTTTTGGAGTACATCGGTGTGAACGATTTAGATAATCTCAAAAATAATATCTGAAATCAATATACATATTGGAAATTTGACAATAAATTAATACTATCCACCCAAATTTTATCCGAATAGCTGATTAACATATAATTGAGTGAACTCCAACATAGGACGCGCGTCCAACTCAATTTAAATAGAATATAGTGTTCGAGTTTAATCCATTAATAGAGAGTCTTCATTTGGGATTCGTCAGTATAAATTGCTATGGATTTGGCAGTTGCTTCAGGATAAATGAATGTTTTTTTCACGTTAAATATATATTTAATAAATATATATTATCGTAATATAGAAAAATACGTCAAAATGTTTTTGAAGAATTAATAGTGGATAAAGAAATAGTAACTTATTGAAAAATTAACTAACATTGTACGAGTATGTAGCATAGTAACAATAGTTTCAAGTAATACAAGCCTCTTACATAAATGTGGCTTGAAATAGCGTTTCTTGCGGTAATTCGACAGCCGGAAGCTATCTCTTCCACTCTACACATGCATATACAGGTCATTGTGAGCAACATATCATTAATTTAAATTGTATCATTTTGACAGTAGTTAAATGATAAATGTATTTAATTAATCTTAAAATTAAAATTTATGCAAATATTTGGTTCGTAAAATGTACAAAATTATGTTTTATATGATACTTTAAACATTTACCAACTCTCCATTATGTTTTTTATACAGACATAAAGTAAACAAGTCCTAGATAATATTAATAAAATTATAATTTGATTTTATGTAAACAATTTATTTATTAGTTAAGTCGATAAGACTGCTTTATTTTCTAATTTTACAGATACTGGTAATTGGTTTGATAAGAACATTATTAAAACTACTGTTACTTTTTATTATCAGACTGTATTTATTACTTTCCTTCATAATAAAGTCGCTGTTACTGACTACACTAGTTGTACTGCCTGTACTGTATTAAATTGTTGACACAACTATTATACAGTTAAAATATTTTTAAATTATAAAAGGAGCTTACATCAATGTAGCATTATAGCTTATTTAGATCTTATCATCTTATCGTTGAAGTGGTGGTGAATATTTACAAAAGTAAATATACATACATATAATATGGACCTATAAAGAAGAAGGGAGTTATCTAGTAGTATAAAAAAAATATTATTCATTGCTTACAATAATAATCTGCAAATTTTATTAATATTTTTTTATTTTTGACAAGTACGATAGAATTAAGCTGTTTGTTAAAATTTGTAACTCTAACTTTATTAGGATATTATAATAATTTATGGTGTCATTATTTCACAACTTTCATTTATTACTGCCAAAGATTCGAACTAATATGCCTATTATAAAAGAAAAATTTAAAAACTAACTCCAAATAATATTAATATATTAAAAACGAGCATATTTTTTTATCAATTTAGTGCTTAATTTATAGTTTAAAATTTTCTACGTGTCACTATCGAGCTCTTATATAATTTAATTTGAAATATGGTTTTCGTAAATGTTTATTTCTTTTCAATATCGTTTAAACAACAGTAGGAAGTTGTTATATTTCTATAGAATTGTGATTATTAATTAAATATTTCGCATTTATTATATCCTCACAAACCGTGGAAACGCTGATTAGACACAGCTGTATTTTATCGTATTAAAATCCCAGAATGTAATATCCGAAACCTGTGTTTGTTACATTTATTTTTCTATGTTCTTTTAAATATATGTTTTTTTATTATATTCATTCTTATCTCCAACTTTGAGTAAGGAAGACGTAGTTTGTAATTTAAATATAACTATTAAATATTAAATCAATAAATTTGTATTCTTTTCAATCCTCCGGTTGTGACGTAATTTAGTTATAAATAATTATATAGTTAGGGTATAATAGTTGGTTAACAAACTTAACGATTCTTTTCTTAAATAAGTTTGTTTGCTACTCGTGGTTTTAAGTCAATTCATTCGGGATTTGATGTTCTGATCGGGGTTCCCAAGCATTTTACCTAATAAACAAAGTTTGTGAGATCAAACTCAATCAGTAATTAACTTACTACCTTATTGATTTTTTATTTTAAGTAATTATGTTTGTAATATTGTATTATTATTAAAAATTGCTACTAGGATTATTAGAATATAACGTTTATAGATAGAAATTATATTTACTAACACTATTTGTATACTTCTAATATATACGTATTGAAAATATTTATCTAAAGCCGTCTTTTTAACATATCACTCTGTAATTTTTATTCAAATTATTATTACTTTACATTATCAGCACATTAAAAATAGAAAAAAATGTGCTTCCGATTTTTTAAGAAAATTGGAAGGGGGTAATTACATATTTAATGGTGATATAAATTACCGATTAAATTCCTATTCATTTACTAGAAATAAATGTTCATAGCAATAAATATCCTTTATTTTAGTATAATTTAATATAAATATACTTTTTTATGTATAATATATGTATATATTATTATAAATAAAAGAGTATATATATACAATATTTTTATTTATCTTTTCCGACGAATTATAATTAAATTGAATGCCGTTAAAAGAATATTTAATATATTAATATTAAAATATTATGAGAGATACACCCTAAGAGGAACTAATTGATAGAGATATATCCGATGCTCGTAATAAATCAGTCTCCATTGGTATACATATATTGCAATACTGAATTGTGATGTAGAAATTAGAATTGTTCCGTCACCAGAGAATAACATATTGCTTTTGCAATTGTAACTGTTGGATTTAAAACAAGATAACAAGATAAATCTGACTGAATGTATATTTTGCTTACTCAATAAAATAATTGTGATTGCATTGTAATAACAAATTCAATGTTTTGGTTTATTTGTCTATTAAAATATAATGAAGTTGTAAGCAATATTGTAAAAAATAAAAATTATACGATAAACATTAAGAATAAGATAAGATGAGATGAGATGAGATGAGATGAGATGAGATGAGATAAGATTAAGATAAACATCTTTATTGATTGATATCTTAAAAGTCTGTACAGCACATGTTGTACATTGTACTTTATCCATAATGGAAAAAAACTTTGCTTTGTTGAGAACTGAATAAACACAATGAAAACCAAATGTATTCTTTGATAATTTAGTTTTTTTTAGTTCATTAAAATCAGTAAAATAGATCCTCCTACGGCTTATGAGAAAAAGCAACGCATTTAGTCTATTAGATATTACTTAACTTTGAATGACTCTCGCTTTGTTGATTTACCCACTAAGATTTCTTTTCTTATTGTTTTGATAGTGACTAGAAATCAAAATATACAAAAAAATCTAAACACCAATCTAGAATACTTAATTCGGCAAAGTATAATAGTAGCTCACTTAGCCGATCGACGGAGACGGGACATGAGATTGCTGGTTCGCTTCATGCTTTTGTTAATAAATTTATCGTTACATATTTATGTTATAGATAAGTAAGTATCAAATTATGCCTAGCTTTTAAACAGGAGTAACTAAAAATATAATATAATCCAGGTCACTGCATAGAATATATCAATATAAAATAATATTTGGTATTTATAATAGAGTTGTGGTTGTCGAAAATGTTATAATATATTAAAGTAAATACTACATTGTATTCAAATACATTACAAATATATTATTTAAATTAATTACAAGTAGATTATTGTTTATGACATTGGTTGTACCATTATTACTTCAATTACACTAAAACCACACAGCATGTGCAAAATCAGTTCTTTCCTATTTGTATTAAACATACATAAAACGATATATTGTCATATTAGTATAATAATAGTTTTAATTGTATATACAATAACTCAAATCGAAATTTACATTACAATGATGAGGTTAAGTACCCCCACGTTGATTATTATAAATATCACTGCAAATACAATATAAAAAAAATACTTTAAAAAATATTTAACTTTCATTAACATGTGATTTTAAAATATACTTTAAAATATATCACTTAATTCTTAAAGTATAAATACCTCGGTACCAAAGGGCATTGGACTACATTGTTTTACCAATTGGTTTAAATATTCGATTATATTTGGTCAACAAGTGTAAGGAGAATAGTGTTTTTTATGCAAGGTCTGTTGCTTCTATATTGTTATAACTCTTATCGAGTAACGTATCAATACATATATGTATATGTATTAATTTAGTAAAAGGTTTCAGAAGAGACTACTTTGCATTTTTTTACAATTCAGTTTCTGCATTTTTGCTGTATTACATACCTTTATAGGTATGCATATTATTATGCAGTCAGTAAAAGATTGTATAACATTAATCAAAACTGCAAAATTTATTTCTGTATTCTTTATTAAATGAAAACTTTAAATAATAAAATGACTCATCTCAAATTATTTTATCAAACCCTACTGGTTAATATCAAACCATAAGGTTTAAATATGAAGATTATGAAATAGTATCGGTAATTACAATATCATATGATATATCTGTTATAGAACAGCCTGGAAAACCAGGCTGTTCTTAATTATATGCATATATATATTATAACTGAAGATATTTCCCATAAAGAGTTAATGCATATGTAATATTAGTGCACTGGTCATCGTTCTGTATTTTATCGGTAGCTATCAAGAGCTCAGTTTTATGACGACGTAAAAAGTAACTTGCGAATTTAAATGGGACATCCACCGATTATTATACATTTGATTACTAAGCTTCACTCAGACTGGTCTGATTATACAAAGTAATGCAAATAATATTCACATTCAAATGCCCCTTAATGTTAATTAGTATTCGCTGACTCAATGTCTAGCCTTTTGAGATGTCATCCAATCATTGAGAAAGGTAACTGTGAAACGACCTTCATATAAATATTATATTCAATGTTGTATTTAAATGTTATTACTACCATGACCTTTCACTAACATCTAATTGTTATGAGATAAAACGTAAAACTATAAAACATTATCAAAATAATTTTTGTTACACTTACCATACAGTAAGAGAAATCGCTATTATAATATGACGACTAGTTATTATTAAAGTTTATGAATGTAGAAGATTCATTGGTTACTGCTTCACTATTAAAAGGTATGACCAATTTATTTGGTCTTTCTAAAAATTCAAGTATTGTTCGATACATTCCTGGTAAATTTAATATCATGAAGAGTCTATAGCCATAGATTCAGATTTATGTATAAAAGAATGCGTCTTTGTTTATATATTTAATTTAATATTAAGGAATAATTTAAACGTTGAATGTATTTTATCTTCCGTAATATTTATTAGTGAAGGCTGTCAATCAGCCTACCATAGGAGGTCGTTGGGTCGTAAAAGGTTAACTTTTTTGATTTTGATGGAAATATTATATTAAATTTAAACTTTGCATAAGTTTTAAATAATAAATCAAAACAGTCATTAAATATTTATGATTTATTATTATCAGATAAAATATGAAATTATAGTTTCAAGTCGGCTTTATTTGTTTTAATCAATAACTTCTATTTAATTAATAATTTAATTTAAATTATCCCAAATTTTTGGCAGATATCATATTGAAGTATATAAACTAATTATGAATTAGATATTTACAAAAGGGTACTACAGTGGCACTACTTCAACAATTACCGTTATTCATAAAAACTTTTAATTTACACATATGAAACAGAAATGATACGGTTATATCAAAAGGGAAACAAATATTTACTGCGATTGATTCAGCGTTAAAGATTCGGGGGCTATCCTTTTATATGATCTATAGATATAGCAATTTCCTCACTGGTTTCTCAGAAGCAGCGTCACCAATTATTATCTAATTCAGTCTTATTTTTTGTTCGATCGACCAAAGTATATATTTATGATGTAAGCAATTACTGTTTTCTCTGTGCAGTTTTATCATTAATTATTAACACAAATAGCAATTATTCGTAATACATCAATATAATACGGTAATACAAGATTCACCTAAATAGCTGATGAAGTTCCAATTTTCATATCCTTATAGCGTTTATCTGTATTGAATAAAATAAAACCAATAAAGGCTGTTATAATTTAATTACCTTTGTGGTTTGTTGATTTTAATAATAATAATGTATTTTTCTTGCTAAATGTTTTCATTATTGGAAACATAATAATTTAACAAACCCGATTGATTCTTCTTTAAGACTGTTTAAAATAATTGTTTTCTTCAGAATGGTTTGCTTTATTTTATATGAAAATATAATATATCAATTTAAACAAATGGAAAATCCTTTAAAACTTATTATTTTCTTCATTAATTTGTCTAGTAAATAGAATGAACAATACATAAAAATACTGTGAAGTTTTCTTTATCATATATTTAAAAATTATATTTATCCCTAAATTTAAACGAATAACTGCGGTCACTGTAAACTTCAAAAAGAAGCTTATTTCACCAAGGCTTATATTATATTATAGTTGTAATTTTTGTTTTTAAACTAAAAATAAACAATTTTATAATTTTCAAATTATATTTTGTTCTTAATCGTAAAAATTTTTGAATTAAAATAGAATTATTATAGCATATTAAAATTTACTGCGGCCCTATTGTTTTTTATTGCGAAAAATATCTCCTCTAGGCAGTTTTTATTTATATTGGTAATATGATAATATTGAGAATTGAAATCATTTGGTAATAATTTTCCGATAGCTTAATGTCATCCATTCACAGTTTATTAAATTATTTCAGTGAGAAATATTGGTGTTGTTAATAAAGATACATCGTTGTTGGATATTTTTTGCTTTCTGTAATAACATTATAAAGAGAAACTCTACAATTTTGTATGTCGGAAGTAATCCTCTTAACTACTAACCCTATATTATAGGCTCGTATAAAATATTTTTTATTGAAAAACTTTATTATGTTTGAAAATCTTTTTTTTGTTTGTATTATTTTTAGAAGTTTATGCAAATTTAAATTATCTTAAACATATTTTTAATACAAACATGAAAATTATTTACTTTAATCATTTTCATGTTTGTATTAAAAATATGTTTATTTTGTATAACAATACAATTTCTAAATGTTCAAAATTAATATTGAAAAAACGTACGTATGATATCATATATATATCATTGTATTAAAATACTTTACTCTATTTACTTTGTTCGAATTAATAATTATTGACATTTTATTAAATCTCATTAATCGTACAAAACAGGAATGAACAAAGAACGCTATTTTATTTAAACAATAAATAATTAAGTTTTAGTTTGTCTTATTTTCAACAGTATTAAAGAAGTCTGGAAATTAATATAACATTCAAAATTTCAAGAGATGGAACAACAAACAGGAAATAAACCTCACATTATAGTAACACTGCGGTCATCATAAACTTCAAAGAGAATTTCATTTCACATTCCCTTCACATCCTTTATACTTGTAAGTGACTGTATCTGACTTGGTATTAAATTATAATTATACAAAATAAAGAAAACTGTAAATGGAAAAAATATTAGGTAAGACATTCTTGCATGAGTCATTGAACATAATTTAGTCATAAACAATTGTTTCTTAATTTCTATTAAATGTACAACTTATCAATATTAACACACAAGAAGACTGGATCTTGCATTTTCTGTTATTAATATTATAAAATATTAAGTATCAGATTGTGATTAATTATTTATTAAAAGTTTATTAAATAGTAGACTTGTAATCTTTAGTAGGGTTTTAGAAATATTTATATAAAGTGAAATATTTTTAAAATAAATTAATTATTACTATACATAAATGAATCTTATTCTTAAATAATTTCAGATATGGTAATGTTTTCTTAATCACATAAATTTGTTAGATCTTAATTTCAATTTGCCAACTAATAAATCTACACGGTCCATACAAGTAACTCAATGGAGCAGGTAAACTTTAGTGAGCTATAGCACTGAGCTGAGCAGTTAGTTAAAATCACAACCGGCTTTTAGAAACGTAAATCTATTGAGAGCCATTCGTTAAATGATTCCAAAGAATAAAGGCACAATATATGTGTCGTAACTGAAATTAATTTAACTTTAAAAATAAATGCTAAAAATTTATTCTTTTATTTTTGATGTAAAAATAAAATAAACTCTCATCTAAAAAAACGGAGTAGTATTATACGTATTATCGTTATGACCGTATATCCATTGGAAGTAAATTATTCCTTCACTTAAGCTGAAGTATTTATGTATAGATATCCGACAAATATGTCTGTACATAATACGATATTTTAAGTTGATAATTTGTACGGTGGTTTTAGCAAATTGATCATAAATTGAAGTATTATTTAATACGCTTAGATTTATCTTATTTTATTTCACGGTAACTCGAATTACAATACAAATTTAAGTTCAAATGCTTAAAAACAACCTAAAACAGAAATTTTACCTTAAATTTTTATTGTGACAGTTTACGGTGATTTTATTAAAACAAAATTTGATGAGATTGTAATTACCGAGGTACGTATCTTAATAACCCCTTAATGGCTAATTAAGAGAAATTTAATATATTAAACAAATGGTCCACAATGTAATAAAACCTGTTTATACCTTTATAATACTAATGTTCCGATGATTTGTCCTGAATTTTGTATATTGACAGAAAAAACTTATTGATGTTAATTGTACCAATAAATTGGAATTAAAAAAAAAGATTAATAGTCACCATTCATAGGAAAAATAAACTGACATATTATTTTTAAACCAAAAATTAATGTATCTCTATAATGTACATTTTAAAAATTTACAAAATACAACTTAATTTTGATATTTATATAAGAAACTCGAATTTATCTACATCAAATTGTATCCGAATCAAATACCTGAATAAAATAGCCGCTAACTGGAATGAGCAATTCAACTTTGGGCCTGCAGTTCAATAAAAATCGGATATAGTGTTCAAATTAAATTTATTAATACAGATCGCCTTTATTTGATAATTGTCAGTGTAATTTGCGGTGGCTTTACCAAAGTCATCGTGAGCTAAACGAATATTATTTTTATAGTATGTTTTTTTGGATAATACATACATATGTTGATATTATGCAATATATATGTAACATTGTTAATAATAATATTTTTTTATGAAAGAATTAAGCTATTGATGATAAGTAATAATGTAGATACGAAATGATTGCATCTCTAGCGTTATGCTTCGACCGGGGTAATATAATTTTGCTGCTTTTTGAGCGGTAAGTGGGCGAGTATCCCCTTTCTTTTCTTTTCTAAAATGCTCAACCATAGAGGATGATCTTCTGCACATGTACAAACGTCAATATTTGAAGATATCAACGATTCCTACCTACAACTAAGTGAATCGTCTATACGTGTCCCCTGCTTCTATCACATAAAATATAATATTATTCATTAACATTAGCATTGTAGATAAAGTGCCAAATGTGTATTTAAATAATTAAAATTAATTATTATTTAAGTTAGTTTTATATAACATTTAGTAATGCCTTCTTCACTTCTCATTATCTGTTATTTACACACTGTTTGTTACTTGATATATTCTTCAATTGGTGTGATAAACCAAACCACTCAATAAACATCGAATTGCTTTCTCGCGTCGAAATAATGACATCGCTTACGCGGTATTATTTCCCATATCGCTTTTCTTCCAAGATAAGGGAGTGTTTCTTACAATATTTAATAAATAAAAAAAACAGCATTCGTTTTTATTAATGTTTAGTTGTAGGAGTCTTAATGTATTCTACAAGCAAAGGTTAAAATATAATATAGTACACGGCACATTACATTTTATAATAGATACTATTACAAAATAACTTAATATTATTTGTCACAATACTATATTTGAAAGAAACTCATGCTAAAATAATATAGTAAAGCGGTATTTTATCGGGATATATATTTAAATATAAAGTGTTTATTAAAAGCAATTTTATTTGTAAAACAGTATTATTCAATACTTTAATCGCACATAACGTTTTGATTAACTGGATTATTATTTTAATTAAGTTTAATTAAA
The DNA here is from genome assembly GCA_918358865.1 of Melinaea marsaeus rileyi. NCBI lineage: Eukaryota > Metazoa > Arthropoda > Insecta > Lepidoptera > Nymphalidae > Melinaea > Melinaea marsaeus. Next base: position 5,929,060 of record OU911093.1, on the reverse strand, counting down.
AATAATAATAAGAATTTTGTGTTGATAAAATTATGTTATGGAAATTATTTAAATATTCATTGATCAAACCAGACGCTTTTAAAGAGACTATTTAAATAGAAGTTATAACTTAATTTATTTTTATTTTTTTTTAACTGGAAGGACTTTGAAACTTTTAACTGACATTGCTTATTTGTAAGATAAAAATATATTTTTATAAAGACAGTGTCAAAACTATTTTACTATTGTAGTTTTTGATTTTGTAACACTAAAATATCTCTATTATATTTATTTATTATTCAATGAAGCTTTCATTAGTATTTTCAATTATACATAAATAGACAATAACGATGGAATGTTCACTATCTTGAAAATTATGTCAGATAGTCTTAAGTTAAGAAAATGGATTCAATTATTTTTAAGAACATATATTTTTTTGGTTATCGCGTAACATAAATTTCACAAATTCAAGTAAATATTAGAAAAACATATTCCATTAATAAAATTATTATTCTAAAAAGAAAGATTAAAATTAAGCTGATTGTTAAAATTAAGATCCGTACATCCTATTTAAGTAAGATATAAGCTGCATAATATTAAAAAGAAAATTTAAAAATTTGATAAAAGAAGGGATATTTTGTCATATATTTTATCCTCGATACACAGTTTTCAATTTCCTTCATGTCATGCAAACACTCTGGTGTAATAAAGATCACGATTGAGCTCTTATAAATTCATATTTGAAATATGGTTTTCGTAACTATGTTAGGTTTCAAAATTGAGTTGAATATTCGAAGTACTCAAAAGACGATGAAAAATAATAATTTATGTAAGGAAAATACAGATGAAGTTGCTTCATACAAACTTGTTTAGAAAATCCTGTTGTTTAAATCAAGGCTTTTACAATTCTTACTAATATTTACATTTAATGTAAACAAATTAAATTTTAGTTAATTAATTCACTAAGACCAATAAAGTAAAATTGTAAGTTAATCGGACAGATAGTTTCGGAGATTTTGTGATGAGTCAGTGAGTAGTAAACCTTATTACAAAATCTTCAGAATATTATTTTACTGTTTTTATGTTATCATGATCCTAAGTAACTTTCTTATTTATGCATCATATGCTTATAACAATGCTATATGTTTAAAATGGAAAATTCAAATTTGTGATATTCAAATCAATATTTATAATTTCATGCGTTTTTAAAGACTAAAGTTTTGGTGATATGTATAGTCACTAAAATAACATTTTTTTTGTCTATTTTATAAAACTGATGTATGTACAGTATAAAGCAAATTAGAAATAAATAAATGACCATGAATTATGTATTCGATTAATTGATAAAAAGTATTCTTTTTGTTCTTGAAATAAAAATGAGATATATGTTTGAAGTGTGATACTTAACAAAAATAGCACAAATATAATAATATTTACGCCTCATCCCTTACAGTAAATAGATGATGTCTGACGTGCAAGTCTTTAAATTAAACTAAGTGTTTAAAACAAACCGATTTCGTTTTTAAAGAATCGTATGCTTTGTCAACAATTAAACAAAGCCTCATATGTATATTTCCGCGGAGCTTGACAGAGCATTACTTTAATACAGTTGACACAGTTGTTGTTTTCTTCAATAACAAATATTTTCCACATCCAACTGAAAATTTATTTACCTATAATTATAAAGAATATAAGATATCAACATAAATAAGCTTTTATCCTTTTAAATTATATGATGATGATTATATGTACTTTAAAGTAAATATCATTCGATATCTTGACAAAGATTACATCATGCAGTTACTGTCCTTACGCCGGTATTTTAATTCAATAAGTTTTTTATAAAATAAGCGTTATGATATCAAGAGGAAAAAGAAAAATCTATTATATAAAAATACAAAACGTAAGTTAAAGTTCTAGAAATAGTAATTCGTTTAATATTTATAGATTCGTTTTATCAGATTTGTTATTAAATAAATATTAACTTAAATGTATAAGCTACCCAAAATCTTTTATTCATAGTAACTGTCTGATTTCAAAGGATATATGGAAAGAAAATATATATTTCTCTTTCGATATTTTTTTTTAATATTTTCTTTTCCAAAATGTTTTACTTTTCAGCACCTTCTTATTCTAAATCTTATTGCATTAGCACGCCATACTCTTTTCGAATTTAATAAATACTATTTAGAAAAGTATTTTATTATTATTAGTTATATTTGAAACTTCAGAAATAAATTTGTTATGGCGTGTTAAAGTATAGCGGTATGTTTACATATATATGGGGAAGAGATAATCTTGCCCAATGCTATACAATGTTTTCCACAATGATTTGAAAATTTGAAGCATTTTAGCCGTAGCCAAATATATGTAGTATGTGTTTAATTCACCTTACAACTAATTTTGTTCAATTACTTTGTTCGTAAAATGTACAAAGTTAGATTTTGGAAAATACTTTATACATTTATCTTTCCTTCCTTTCCTCTGTCTTCTTTCCGGGAAATAATAAAGAGCAATTAACTTTACTTAATAAAATAAACCAAAAAATATATAAGATTTTTTTAGGGTTTTTTACCTATTCTGCACAAGATTATAATACTACCATAATAAAATTTCCTAATATTATATGTAACAATACTACATTTTTGACGACAAGACGACTCAATCCTAAAGTTTTCTAGTAAAGCGGTAGCGTTATTTGAAATTGTTACATAAGAATACGTTTCACTACCATAGGTAGAAAAAATATTACTCATACACTACAATTTTTATTTATTTATTTATTTATTTATTTATGCACCAAAGAAAAAAGAAAAGACAAATATAAAAGACATATACATAGGATGAACTTATCTCTACAAAGAGATCTCTTCCAGCTACCCTTAGAGTGTTGGACAGGAGGTTTAAGAGGGCAGAGAAAGGTACATATATATTTTATAATAATATGCAGATACATAATAATAATACTATATAAAAATATGATACATACATATACATTTATGCCTACAATAATTAAAAAGAACATACATATAATAATACTATATAAAATAAAATACATACACATAAATTTATACCTACATAAATTAAGAAGTACATACATATAATAATAACATATAGAAATACATACATATATTACACATTAGAATTTAATCCTGTGAGAGATAGTAGAATTTTAATTTTCGTTTAAATGCCATGAGTAAGGAATTCCATAACCGCGCTGCTTGTATAGTAAAAGATTTGGAATAAAATTTAGATTTATAAGGGGGAATGTCAAAGGTTTTTACTGAAACGCAGGAGCGTTTAGGACGAGTACTAGTAATTGCAAGGTGGAATCTTTGATATAGATAGGAAGGAGCTGAGTTGGAGAAGAGGTTATACAGCGCAGTTAGGACGTGCATATTCCGGCGAAGTCGGATCGGGAGCCACTTAAGTTGACGTCGGAAAGCTGAAATATGGTCAAACTTGCGTAGTCCAAAAATAAAGCGGATACACAAGTTTTGAAGGCGATCTAATTTATTGAGCAGCTCCTCAGATACATCCAGATAGCAAACGTCAGCATAGTCGAGAAGGGGTAATAAAAGAGATTGAGCTAGGAGTATTTTGGTCCGCATTGGTAGGAAATTTTGCAAGCGTTAAAGAGAGTGAATTGACATATGAACGCGCTTGCTAGTATCGTTAACTTGTGCCGTCCATGATAAAAATTTGTCAAATGTCAATCCTAAATTCTTCACTGTATTAGAAAATGGTATAATTGACTTGTCATATAATAAATTAGTAAGGTCGTTGAGAATAATCCTATTTTGAAAATGTCTACTACCTATTATAATTGCCTGTGATTTTTTGGGATTCAAAAGAAGCCAAAAGGACTCAATCCAATCTTTTTTTAATAAATTTAGGGTATGATTAATATGGTTAATATTGATATTTAGATCCTCAAATGTTGAATGCCTATAAAGTTGCAAATCGTCAGCATAGAGGTGGTAGGGACAAGAAATAATTTTTGTGATTTCATTAATAAAAATGGAGAAAAGAAGAGGGGATAAAACGCCGCCCTGAGGGACGCCAGCAGAGAGTTCAGCCCATTCGGAGGACGAATTATCAGAACAGGTAATCTGTCGTCGTCCATACAGGTAAGTACGAAACCAATTAATTACGGGTGGAGATATGTTAAGACAGCTCATGATCCCTAGCTATTATGATTTTTTATTTTTCAATGTTGATAAATCTTTTTATCCTAGATAAGAAGAATTAAGTTAAATTGTTGGAAAAAAATTTAAACTAAGTTTATTATCGTATTATTCTAGTTTATAGAGCTATTTTTACGCATCTAATATGCATATTTAACAAGGAAAATTAAAAAACCTACTCAATATAATAAATTAACTGACGAGGATATTTTGTCATCAATTTAGTACTCGATTTACAGTTTTCAATTTCCTATATGTCATAGTAGTAGGTAACGACCGAGCTCTTATAAATTCAAATTTGAAATGTTAGGTAATCATTTTCTTGTTATTAAATTTGATACCAGAAATCAGATAAAAGGATAAAATTCAAATTGTGTATTAATTCAGGTATTACGACCAATATTTTTTATAGAACATATTAATAGGGAACGCCTTTCATTTATCACAAAATCTCGAAATATTTAACTAAAATTCTATTACCATATAAAGGCTTTTCAAAGTCCACTGCCATTTACAAATCTTTAAAATAAAGATAATTAAATATAATCTTATTACATAAAGTATAATATTAAATTATAGGGTTCCTTATTTTTATTATTTTCTTATTTAAACTCTTTATGATTATATACTCGTAATTAAAAATGATTTAACTTCCACTTTGTTATACTCTTGGATTATCAAATCAATAACAGAAATTACGTTTGCACAAAACGATGGATATTAAAAGTCAATAAAGCTTATAGTGTACTGCGCGGAAAATGCTGCGAACAAAGACTGGTAGATCATAAAATGCAGATATATATATATTAAAATTAAAAATGAAACAAAAGGATATTGCCGTTACAGATAACTTGTTATCAATAAAGTCACATGTTTCAACAAACGTAGTTAGTTATAAATAATTATACAGTTAGGGTATAGTTTGTAAGCAAACTTAATGAATCTTTTCCTCTATAAGTTTGTTTCCAACTCGTGTATTTAAGTATATCCATTTGGGATTTGAATTTGCGGTCAGGGTTTCCAAGTTATTTTACCTAATTAACGAAGTTTATGAGAACAAACTGAATCAGTAATTAACTTATGTCATTTTAGTGTTTTATTCTATATCTAAATTATTGTGTTTATTATATTGTATTAATTTTTATTTTTAGGATTACAGGAATAAATTACTCATAGATATAAATAATATTTACAAACACCATATATTACTCTGTTACTTTCTTTTCAAATTATTCTTAAATTTTTGTTATATTCAAATTAAATGTTGCCAAAATTATGCCTTACATTTTTTTTACGAAAACTGGAACATGAAAATTAAAGATCTAATGGTGATGTAAATTATAGTAATTAATTTTTTGTGTAGTAGTATAATATAATATAAAATATACTTTTTTATTTACAACATATTTTTTTAATATTTTAATTTTATGTTGGTGCTGAATTGTTGAAAACTCGAAAATACAATAAGATTGTTAAAAGATACTTTAACAATGTAATTTGTTTAGTTTACTAAAATAAGTAAAATAAATCCTCCTATCGTATATGAGACAAGGTAACGCTCTTCGACAATTAGATATTACATGACTTAGAATTACCATCGCCTTGTTAATTTACTGACTTATTTATTTATCTGACAATAATTAAGAATCGAGTACATCATAAAATATTATTATTTTGCTAAATCTAAACATCTATCTAGAATACTTAAACGTAATGTAAACTGTAACGATTCTCAAGTTCAAATTTGCAAGTTCCTGATTTGTGTTCATAAGGTTATCGTATGTATATATATATGAAGTAACAAACTATTGCTATCTCTTAAACAAGAGCAATTAGAAATATAAGATAAATTAGATCGCTGCCAAGGAGGCTTTCTAATGGAGTAGCGGTTGTCGAAAATGTAAACAATTTTATTATTATTATTTAAACTAATTTTAAATAGTTCATTGTTTGTGGAACCGATTGTACCATTATTAATTCAATCACGCGGAAACCACAGCATATGCAAATCAATTCTCTCATGTTTGTATTTAACATATTTAAAACGGAATATTGTCATATTAGTATAATAACCGTTTGAATTGTATATGCAATAACACAAATCGAAATTTACATTAAAATGGTTAAGTTACAATACATTCACCTTGATTGTAATTAATACCACTGTTACCGCAACATAAAGATGCTTACATTTATTTATTATTTTATCTATTTTTAATCCTTTTTAATTATAATTTAAAAAAAGTACTAAAACTTTCAGAAGTTCGACAAACATTCAAATACACAAAAGAGAAAAAATATATCATTAATTTAATTTTGATTAACGTTTCTTGATATACATTGTGTTTTATATAAAAGGTTGTTCTTAGTAGTTTCTGAATTAAGTGGTAGGAAAATTGCACATATATAATAGAAACTAAAGAAAGTTTTATTTCTAATCAAGGTATATTCGTGGTCCTCGCTCTTATATAAGTCTTTTTATTATTTGAGTAATGCTCAATATCTAAACTTGGTGATATTGTATTACAATTTACAATTTAACATTTTAGTAATGGAACTAACTAACTAATTACCAAAGGACCATTCTCGTAGTTCATCGTTCATCTTTGATACGATAAGACAGTAAGAAAAACATTTTGAATGTATTCATTATTATCTAAAAATAATAAATTCTGATATTACTGTGATAATTATTTACAGTATCGTGTTGTACCACGTTGAGTCCACATATGAATTTCTTAACCGGAGATCATTTACATCCAAAGTTCATTAAGGGTCGATGCTAACAAAAATATAGCCTTCTCTATATGGTGAGATTTTGTAATCAGTTCAAATGCATTTTATATAAAAAAAGGTTATGAAGATCATAACTGTTTCATACATCAGAGAAAAATCAAGAAGAAAACTCAAATTATTCTTTGTCCACAAACAAAAAGCTGTTTAAAACTTTTAATAAGCATAGGAAAAATTCTTTTGGACATCTTTAATGTTTTTTTCGCAGATTAAAGGTAAAAAATATGTATTTTTAACAATAAGTATGGATTAAGATTCACATGTGATTTAAAAAAATATACTTTAAAATATATTACTTATTAGGTCCTAAAGTACTTTCTATCTTGTTCTCTGTTATATATGTCTCGATTACATTCGGTTCGGCAAACCGGATTTTAGTAAGGAACATAGTAGTTTTCACTACAATACGTATCTATTATACGCAGTCAGTAAATAAAAAATAAAATAAAAATTAGCCTTTATTGCTGTTAAAACTTATAACAATATATATATATATATATATATATATATATATATATATATATATATATATATATATATTAATTTTAATGTTATCTTACTTATATTTAACTTTGTATATCGACATTAAATAGTAAGTCAGTAAATAGTTATAAACAAATAATAAAAAATTCAAGATCCATTTCCGTATTATATCAAGGCTTACTTATGACTTTACATATGGGGACATGACATACAAGAGTTAATGCATATAAAATATTAGTGCACTGGTCATCGTTCTGTATGTTATCGGTAGCTATCATAAGATCAGTTTTATAACGGCGTAAAAAGTAACTTGCGAATTTAAATGGGACATCCACCGATTATTATACATTTGAATACTAAGCTGTTCAGAGACTAGTCTGATTATACAAAGTAATGCAAATAATATTCACATTCAAATGCTCAATTGTTAATTAGTAATCGCTGATGCAATGTCTAGTCTTTTGAGATGTCAATCGACTAATGGTACTTGCGCAAAGACCGTCATATAAATAATATATTTAATATCTTAAAAGTTATATATAAAAGTTCTTGGTGCTCTAGTTAAATCATAAGTGTACGCAAATATCTTTTCCCCATCCACTAAGGTTTTTTTGTTATGAGATAAAGCGTAAAACGATAAAACGTGATTAAAATAATGATGTCTTTTCACGTTGATAACACCATTCCTTCTCGAGCCTCTTTTCCGATTTCCTCGCCCTTGATAAATCTAAATTATCCATCATTGCGACAGTTTGACAAAGTGTCTTTACGTACGGTACTTGTATATAAATTAAAAAATGCCAAAGTTCGTATGACGTTATATATATCTATCATTGTATTAAAATGTTTTATTCTATTTACTTTTTGAAGTATTGTTATTGAAATTTTATAACATCTCATTAATCGTACAAAACAGGATTGAATAACAAACGCTATTATTTTATTTATTTATTTATTTATTTATTTACCTTCACGCCATATCCCTTGCGGGGTAGCCAGAGACGACGGAGCGCCAAACGCTACGGTCTCTGCATACCTCTTTCGCCTCGGCCACAGACATCAACTTCTTCATACATGCCCTCCGGGGGGTCCTCATGCTTTTTACGTGACCTTCCTCCAGTATCGTAGCTACTGTGTTTTCGAAGGTCACTCGAGGCCTCCCCCTGTCTCTCTTACCGCTCACTTTTCCCATATAAATCTTTTTTACCATTCTTTCATCACTCATTCGTTCAACGTGCCCAAACCACCTGAGCACGTTCTTCTTCATTCTCACCGTGACATCTTCGCTAGTACCTGCCATTCTGTGGATCTCTTCATTGCGGATTCGATCAGCTAGACTGACTCCGCATATTCTGCGAAGAGATCGCATCTCCACAGCATTCATCTTTCTTACATTCTTCTTCTGTGTTACCCACGTTTGGCTGCCGTATAACAGTGTCGGTAGCAAAACTGCATTGTGTACAGCCAAACATGCAGCTGACTGACGTTTTGCCGTCTCAACAATGCAGTCAAAGCACCATTGACTCTGTTACCAGCAGCAATACGCCTTTCCACATCCATTTCGTATCTTCCGTCTCTGCTAAACATACTTCCCAAATATACCACTTCATTCACTTGTTCTATTATCTTATCATTCACGTTGATCTTACATTCTGTTCTTTCTTCATTTCTTTCAAATATCAGAACCTTCGTCTTATCTACATTCAGGTTAAGACCATTAATTTCACACCCATCTTTCAGAGTGGTGACCAATGCCTGCAAATTGCATTCTGATGATGCAATGAGCACTGCATCATCTGCATATAGTAAGCAATTGACCTTAAGGTCACCTACTTTCACTCCCATGTCACTATCTTTCACTCCTTGGAGACAACTATCCAAATACAAATTGAACAACCAAGCTGACATAGCGCAACCTTGCTTAACACCCGATTGGATGTCAAACCAGGGCGACATGCCAGCTCCTACTCGCACACAGGCTGAGTGATCTCGGTAAAGAGACCTTACAGCCTGTAGCAAGGGTCCGTTCACATTGTATCGGGGCAGTATCTCCCATAACTTCTTTCTCACAACCCTGTCAAACGCCTTTTCCAAATCCACAAAAGCACAGAAAACCTTTTGGTTTAGGGCCAAAAACTTTTCCGTGATCATGCGGAGGGAAAAGATCTGATCTATACACCCTCTTCCAGGTCTAAAACCTCCTTGTGCCTCCCACAACAGCCTTTCAGATCTCTCTTGCATTCTTCTCGCTAAAATTTTAGCATAAACTTTACCGCCCAAGCTAATCAAACTGATGGCCCTATAGCTTGCACAGTCTATCTGTGAACCTTTGCCTTTATACAAAGGTACGATGACTGCACTTCGCCAATCGTCTGGGACCTCCCCAGATTTCCAGCATAAATTGCATAAAAACCAGAAAAAGTCCCAGACGCGTGGCCCCCATATTTGATCATCTCGGCAGTAACTTCATCTGCTCCCGCAGCCTTACCACATTTCAGACTTCGAATCACGTTCTCTACTTCTTCTAAACTGATTTCACCATCGGCTACATCTTGACTCAGCATTACGCTGGTAGTCAAGACCGAGGCGTCCTCACGTTCATACATCTCCTTATAGAATTCCGCCCACCGCTGCAAAACGTGTGCTTGCTCAGTTAAAATTTCACCGTTTTTCGAAAGCACCCCTTTCATTCTACAGGTTACCGAACAACCCCGGGAACCACTAACTTCTCGCCAGAAAAGTTTCGTGTTTTCCCGGAAGTTGTTCGTCAACCTTTCATCCCTTTCTATCTCAGAATTTTCACGCTTCATCTTTATAAGTGCTTTCGTTTTGTGCTTTTGCAGCTTGTACGCTCTTTTTCTTATCTCTCTCATACTTTTATCCTTACCAGAGGCTTTATAATCCAGCCATGCTTTCTTCTTTAACTCTACAGCGTCTTTCACTTCATCATCCCACCATTCATCGCGCTTTTTACTAAAACCTCTTTTCCTTTTACCACATACTTCTGTCGCTACTTTCACCATACCATTCCTAAGGTTCTGCCAGCATAGTTCAACACTTTCATTTCCAGAATCATAGCTTTCAAGCTTCTTGGAAACCCTCTCTTGATATTCCTCTCTGATCGGTGGATCCTGAAGCATCCAGCTTCTTATGCGATAATTCGACGCCAAGCTTGGACACGTCGTGCGGCTGCGCCAACCTGCGAACAAACCTCTTATTCTAGCAACGACTAGATAGTGGTCCGTTCCCAGATCAGCACCTCTGAACACTCGCGTGTCCATAACTTGCCTTCGAATACGCTGGTCCACTAGGAATAAATCAATCATACTTCTTTCTTCCGCTCGCTCCCATGTGTACATGTGAATTTTTCTCCTTACAAAATTCCAAAATAAGCTTTCCAGCCTCATTTACCCTCTTATCACCATATTTGCCTAGCACGCTTTCGTAACCGCTTCGCGCGGTTCCAACCCATCCATTCATATCTCCACATACTATCAACTTTTCATTATCTCTGACACTACTTAGAACATCCCTGACATTCTCCCAAAACTCCTCGAGCTCGCTCATTTGAGCTGAGGATACTGGCGCATACATGGCTAACAAGAATACTCTTGTTATCCCCAGCTTAAAGCGAACCCAAAGAAGCCTCGGTATTATTTTAAACAAATTAAAATAATAAACAGTTTTAGTTTGTCGTATTTTAAACAGTATTATACAAGTCAGAAAATTAATATTACATTCTAATTTTCAGGAGATGGGACAACAAACAGAAAATAAACTTCACATTATAATATCACTGCGGTCATCGTAAACTACAAAGAGAATTTCATTTCACATTCCCTTCACATTCTTTATACTTGTTAAGTAACTGTGTCTGACTCAGGCCATATAATTAATGTTTGTCCTTAACAGATTTACAAAACTAATATTCACCTTTGTTTAAAATCTCAATAAAAATATATTAGACTGATGTTTAAAAACGAAAATGAATCAAAGAGCTTAAAGTAAACCAATCTTGTATTTTATAGTATCGTGCACTTTACCAACAAATAGACAGGAGATAAAACATATCCATATAATTTATCTTTAGTTTCTTATTAAAATTAAATGACCAATGAACATAACACATGTTTTATGACTGACACATTCAGGTACACTGTCTTCTGTTTATTTCCTTACTGACCTCATCTTCTATATACAGAATAAATCTCTTAAAATGTTTTAAATCAGATTTATTTTTTTTATCCAGGAAAGTGTAGAACTTCTGAAAGCCCATAACAATCAAGTGAAATAGACAATTATTAGCTTCATCCATTTCACATTCAAATCAAACACGAAATAAATAAATTATTATGGACTTATTTTCTTGCTGCGACACAAGTTATTATACAGTATTTATTAATTAGAAACTTGTTATAATTTAGTAAAATAAAAATGTGTTGAAAAAAATTTAATCACAAAGAAATCATTTTTTTCGTAAATTGACGATTTATTTTTGTCGTTAATACTGACACACTTCATAATGATAAAATGATTTATCAAAGCCGACGATGCTACGTCGTCATCTAGACCTTACACTACTACTACTATAAAAATGAACTTTAACAGAATTATATTACGTAGTTTTACTAGAATTAAATAGTTATATAAACAATGATATTATTGCATTACCCACATTGCAAAATATTATATCATGACAGTTCAATATATAGACTATAATACATGTAATATAAAACACACAACTTATCACTCTTAATACGCACGTTTAAAATTAATACACCTATGATATTAAGAATATCAAAAAGCTTTCCAAAAATAATGTTTATGTTATTATTATTTACTAAAATAGTACTGTACCTGTAAATTTTTTATCCCAATGAAGAAAATGAAACAAGTTAAAAGATGCTTGCAAAATGTTTACATAGGTCATATGCTTTAAATTACACACAAACATTTGTTTAAATTGATATTATACATTTTACCAAATATACAATTTACCAAAATCAGCTCTCGGACAACAAGACTCCCTCTTGCGCCATCTCGTGTCGATGTAATTAAATATCTGTAAAGCAGATTTATAAAAGATTGTAATTAATGAGTTACAGAAAAATATTAAAAAAAACAAAGTCTTTTAGAAATATTTTGACACGTTAAATATTTGTTTAAAATAATTTCATTATTAATATGTATAGCATGCATTAATGAATCTGATCGTTATACTTTCTGTCATGGTCATGTTTTCCTAGTCACCTAAACTTGGTACATCTTTATTTCAATTTTCCAACTAATATCAGACCTGTACTAAGCTTATTAGAGCACGTAAACTTTGGTGAGTTATAGTACTAAACAGTTAGTTAGGATCACAACGACCTTTTAGAGACGTAAATGTATGAACGCCGTCCATTAATTGATTGCAAACAATAAAGGCGCACGATATGTGATAACCTGCACCTGTGATAACTCGAATTATCTTAACTTAGGTTTTACTTTTTTTTAACGAAGCTACAACTTTTTAACTCTTATTTTGAACTTTAAAAAACGCCTGACATATTATACATATTGATCGATAACTTGTATAGTAATTTAATAAAAAAATTAAAATGTTATTTAATGCGCTTAGTGATATCTAATTTTACTTTACAGTATCTCGAATTACAATACAAATTCATCTAAATATATTGTTGTTCATAAACAACCAATGTATTGTGCTTAAAATACTTTTACTTTAAAATATAATTGTTATAAGTTTTATTGTAGTACAATTTCTTTTTGTACAACTTTTGTACAATTTTATGAGCTTGTAATTACTAAAGAGCGACGTTGGCAAAAAAATTCTTAATTACGAAGTTGAGAGATATTCGAGAGTTAGTATACAATATTATAAAACACAGTTTCAACCTTTACAGTACTTGTTTCGATGATTTTGTTTGAATTTTTGCAGCTAATTGACAGCGAAAACGCATTGCAGTGAATTGTGATATGCAGGGAATTGAAATAAAACAAAAAGATGAGGAATAACTAGGAAAAAATTACTGTAAAATATATTTTATGAACGAAAAAAAAAATGTCTTTGTAATATAAGTTTTAAAATAAAAATCTTGATTTTGATATTTTTACATGGAACTCGAATTTATTTAAAGAAGTTTTATTTTAATAATTTTATCATTTCCGTTCAGCCGATGAAAATGTGTAAGATGATAAAGAGGTACCGGGTTCAAGTACCAAATTATAAGAAGGAAATCATTGGTAAATAAAAATGCATACCTTAAAATACCAAATTCTTCAGAAGACACGAACGATAATGATTTTCTCGAAAATAATATCTGACATTATTTTAAATATAAACGGGAAATAAAATCCATAAAATCATTGAGAAAATTTATTAAATGGATTGAACTGAATTGTATCCGATACAAATAATGATTAACATATTCTCTATGATAATATGAATGAACAGTCCAACGTTGTGCGCGCATCCAGTTCAATTTAAATTGAATATAGTGTCGGGTTAAATCCAATAATACAGAGATCGCCTTTATGTAATGGTCAGCTTATATTGCAGTGATTTTGCAGTAAGAGATAAATTAATATGATTTTTAATACATTGTAGTTTTCGGAGATTTTGCAATAATTATGTTGTGACATACTTATTGCATAATCTCAATGTGTGAATTGTTATAAATGATAAGATAAAAATAAGTTATCAATAATAAGTAGTAATCCACAAAGAATTAACGGCAGCTCCAGTGTAATGCTTCAACCGGAATAATATCATTATCTGCTATAAACCTAACTGAAAAATGCTAAAGCAGCTGCTTTTTGGTGCGGTAGGTAGAAAAGCTGTATCTCCCTTTTACCTTTTTGAATATTTTTAACTATCCTCTATTTCTCCTGCATATGTGCAAATATAAATTGAAGATGTCAATATGCAACGTTTCCAATCAATCTTGAATGTTGTATGTAAAGTACCAAATGTGTGTTAAATTCATTCAAATCTATAATGTATATTAATATTAAACATGTACAATGAATGTGAGAAAGTAGTCTCTAATTTTTTTTTTTTTTTTTTTTTTTTTTTTTTTTTTTTTTTATAAATACCATAGACATTTGTCCATGCCTTTCATTGTGATTTTAAACAATTTTATTACGAATTTAATTGCGATGGTAACTTCGCAGGAAATTGTACACAAGTTTTCCAAAGCTATTTTAGAAATTTATAATAATAATAAATAAAGTAAATAGTAGTAGTAGTAAGCTAGGTTATTAAGTTCACTAGCTTTTTCATAGCGTCGGAGTCACGGTGAGAAATTGCCATCTTGAGGTTGTACTCTACAAGAGTTCTATCGGAGGTATCGCCGGCCCGCCTAATGAATCTCACAATGGCGTCTTCGTCGATATCCGTGTAGTACGTAGAACTTCTTGTGTGCCTAGATAAAGCCACCACTGCGTGTGGGACACTTGTCAGGTACGATTTTGGTTTGGATTTCGTTTGGATGATTATTACCGCCTCGTATGTTAATCCCTGAGCTTCATTGATAGTGAGGATGCGCGAGTTTTCCCCTTTTCCGTACCCTAGGTTTGTAAGGTCCGCTTTTTCAGTCTGTGTGTGGACCAGGTACAGGGTATTAGGAAAGTCAGCTTCGATGGTAGCACCCGTAAACCTGACTGTTCTCAGAGAGCGAGTCAATGAATGGGCTGAGTATATGCCGTTGTATACCTCGTTTAGAGCATAGCTTACGTCCAGGGGACATCGGTAGGTTCTTAAGAGCTCTTGACTGATAGACGTCACGAGGTATGGGCTATTATATTTCATATGGAACAGATTTAGCCGGTCTATATAAGGAATCTGGTTTGTGTCTCCGATTAGTGTGACTGCTTTGGCCTCTGTTAGTCGGGCCGCCATAACGATCGCTCCGAAATGGTTCATCAAGGCCTCGTCAATGATAAGTCGTTCAGGCTTTTCTTTGACGCCATTTATTAATATTGAAGCGATCGTTCGGACTTTGGTCTTCCCGTCCTTTGGACAACTGAGGGCGAGTTTATTCCTGAGCTCTAATGCTGCCTCAGTCGTCGTTGTTGCTATCAAGTCACTTTCAAATACGAAGTTGTTTACTACCCAAGTCGATTTTCCACATCCAGGAACGCCGTTGACCCAGTGGAAAATTGGTGCTTCCCAGTCTTCCCAGGGTCTTGCTGAATCCTCTACGGCTGTAGCCATTTGGAGGATGTTATCTTCCAGCCAGACCTCTGTGCAGCGGGCTACTACAAGTATTGAGTCTTCAGCGGGTGTTAAATACTTGGGCGGTCCAGTTACTCCTTTGGGGGTTTCAGCTATTTTAACGAATCCATTTTTAACGCTGTAAGCCGCCATGTGGGGAATTTTAGGTGTTTTACCCCGTACATATTCAGATGTAGTGTTGTTGAAAATGGCGGCTTTTTCTTCCTTGAGTAATACTTTAAGAAGACCTTCGTTTTCAAGTTCGAAGGTCCGCCTGATCTTTTCACAGATCGCAAGGTTAGTTTTGATTGTTTCCCTTATAGATGCTGTGTACTCAAGAAACGCGTTTCGCATATGTTCGTTGGCACCACTGGCAGATGGTAAATCGGGTGCACTTGTTTGTCCCATGTCGGCTCTAGTTCTGTTCTTTTTATGATATTTTTGCTTCGGTTTAAGCATTGTAATCATCTTATTAAATCCTTTCTTAGTTTTTGATTTGTCCTGTGTTATTTTGTTGGATTGAATTTCGATGGCAATTTTCTCTTGAAGGCGTGCGGCGCTGCTTTGTAGGATCTGGTTGCTTGGTTCGCCCCAGGTGTTTTCGGGGGTCGTAGTCCTATTTGGTGTTTTTCTTATTTTAAGGAACGTTAGGTCTTCTCCGCGGTCTTCATATACAACCACGTCGTGGTACCTTGAAGCATTTATAGATCCTATGAGATTTGCTACAGTTCCTTTGTCATAGCCAACTCGCATAGCGTCAACGCTTATTGTTTTTGGACTAGTGTTAATATTTTCAGCTCCTAGTGTGCTCAGGTGATCGAGCATCTTACATGCATTTGTGTAAGGGGACTCTGGGTAATTAGCGTCCAGTAGTGCGATGGTTTTGTTCTTCCTCCGCACTATTCGGCAATCCCAGTCCCCCAATGTGACTATTGGCATGCTGTCGTACATCGACCTCTTCACTGTTGCCCTATCGGTACTTCCTTTAGTAAGGGCAGCTAGTCCGGGTGAGATGTATACCCAGTTTTTTGGTCCTACGATGCAAAAACTGAAACCTATTTTTTCTTGGTCGTCGTTCATGTATAGAGCTACTGGTTTAGTCCGAAGCCCTGGAGTACTAGGTTGTCCATTATCCAAAAAGCGTTGTAGGTTCGACTTTTGTATCCCTGTAAGTTTGATAGGTGTTTTTTGTGTGAGTTTGATAAGACTCTTGTTTTCCAGAGGTCTTTTCCTTAAAGCGATTTTACTGCCATTTCTTCTCATGGCAACCAGGAAAATTTCTTCTAGAAAATCTAAGAGAACTGGGCGTCTTTGATCATCGGCCATGAGGGTTTTTATGCCGATTTTCTCCAGTTTGGTGTGGAGTTGATTTTCCAGGTCCGATCGAGCTGACGAAAAACGCGGACAGTCTAGTATTATGTGCCATACTGTCTCTTCGGTGGACGAGTCACACTCACAGCCCGGAGAGTCTTTTAATTTAAATAAGTGTAGGTATTTTGCTATGCCTCCGTGGCCCGTCAGGATTTGCACGTGTATAGGATTCCACTTGGTTTTCCTTGTAATACGAAAAGCTGTGGCGACATCTGGTAGGAACTCCTTTGTGATTTTTCCTGTGCTGGATGTTGTATATCTGTCCTGCCACTTTTGTACAGATTCTTCACGGATAGTCTTCTTAACGTAAGCTACTGGTATCTCAGCATAATCATATTTACTGTTAATTAGCGTAGCGCTTTTGGCGAGTTCATCAGCTCTTTCGTTGCCAACCGTACCTATGTGTGCTCGAAGCCATGTCAGTTTAACCTCTCGTCCTTGGGTCCTAATGTCCTTGATGTTCTGCTGTATCGCCCTTGCTAAGGGATTTGTTGTTTTAGGGTTCCTTAACAAATCGAGTGACGATCTTGAGTCACTCAATACAGTGGCTTGAGGATCATTGTTGTTTTTGATCTCTTGGGTAGCCCTGTATAGGGCGTACAGCTCAGACTGAAACACCGTACAGGAGGGATGCAGACTAAAGACTGAACATTTCTTCTCTTTTCCTTTCTCCCACCAGGTGAAGGCTGCTCCTACTTTCCCTTCTGTCTTGCTGCCGTCCGTGTAGATTTGAGGGCCGGAAATGTGGCGGGAGTCTTGGAGCTCCAAGCTACTGTCTTCTAGAAGGTCGTAGTCTATGGCTTCCAACAGGGATGGGTGTCGGAACTCTTTAAAGTTCGTGTCTGTTTCGAGACGCATGTTGGGAGGGAGATAGGCTGTTAATTTACCCCTTTTGGTTCTATGAAGGTTAGCCTGCTCTTGGATCCTGATATCCAATGGTAGCAGTCCGGATAAGATGAGTGCTGAGGTACATGAGACCGTGCGGTAAGATCTACATATTTTTTGCGCGAATCCCCTTTGGAGCATGGATAATTGATGCTGCACCATGTTCAGGTCTGTAGCATGGGACCATGCGCTGGAGCCGTATGTTATTATGGGCTCAATAACCGCAATGTAGATGGTTCTTATTATTTCCGAGTTAAGCCCCCAAGTGACCTTTGCCGCACGCGCTAGTTGTTTATAAATGCCCATAGCTTTCCGACATTGTGCCGCAACGTGTGATTTGAAAGTCAGTTGCCTATCTATTATTACCCCTAGGAGTTTTAACTCGGTGACTAGTTTCAATTTTGTTCCTGCCATATGTAGGATCGGGGGAGTGTACTTAAGTTTCTTAGTGAGGAGCATCGCGTTGGTCTTGTGCGGTGCGAAACTGAGCTTATTTTGGTTCCCCCATAGCATTACGTGTTCCAGAGTCTTATTACCTTCAAGTTCTAATATGTCGATTTGCTTATTCGAAAAGACGAGTATCACGTCGTCAGCAAAAGCTTGGCAGTACACTCCTTCTTCTGTTAGTTGGTGTAATAGCGAGTCAATTATCACGTTCCAGAAGGTTGGTCCACCGATTGATCCCTGAACGCATCCCTTGGTAGTTTTCTTTTCGCTCGTTTGTCTCGCGTAGTTGACCATTATCTTGCGGTCGTTTAAATAGTTACCAACTAATTTGAAGAGGTTCTTTGGGCACTTCTTTTTGACAAGTTGTTGTTTAAGTGCCGGCCACCAGGCGTTGTCAAACGCACCCTCGATATCTAAGGAGACCACCAACACTGATTTTCTCTCACTCATTTGTACTTTAAGGTAAGTAAGTAGTCTCTAATCATTCACGTCTAATATTTAAAATTCCATAAAACCATTTCAGTGAAAACATTTTAATAATGTTAAAGGAAATTCCCCGTAAACTAGAAGTCCTTTGTCATAGATGTGACCATTGTGGAATGTCGTAGTTATTGCGAATATTTTCATTTCTAATATGCTTTTATTTAAGAAGTAAAAAAAATTTAATCTCGTTATTTATTATTTATTAAATATGTATTTGTGTTTTTTAATTATTATAAAAGTTATCATAAAAATATATAAATTGCTGTAATTGTTATAGTAATACTTTAGAAAATTAAGGTTTTTACAATCAATTGTAGGAAAATCAGTTCAAGAACTTGTAATATTCTTATTGCAAAATGATTAGTGTACACAAAGGAAGTTTTGTAAGATTACTTATTACATAATTGATTTTGTTTCGTTTCGTTAATTAGTCCAATGGTAAATGCTTGTCGGATATTTTTCTTTATACTATTTATGTGACGTTTCTTCGACAATTGTAAACTCCTATATGTAATAAAGTATTGTAATATAAAAAAGTTATTTAAATTTGATTTATATTTAGTATTGTAGCAAACATTTCTAGTGTTGATTTATTTTTAAGAAGTATTCGAGGGTAAATAAACGGATGGATATAGTTTCCATTATCATTACATTACTTAGACATTACATTACTTTTACCGATAATCTGATTGTTTAAAAAGTCTATAAATTCAATACATTATTATTGTACACATGTTCTTACAGTAAATTTGGCATTAATTCGGAATAGGAGAAACACAAACGTAATAAGCGCAGAATCAGCCATTGGATATAACTCGTTTATATCCAACTTTTGACTTGCTCGAAAAGTTGTTTTTCTACTCTTTTATTTGTAAAAGAGCAGAAAGACTACTTTTTAAGCAAACACTTATTTGAATTATACTTTTCTTTATATTATTTAAGCACTTAAAAGTGAGCGTTGCGTTCCTAGTCACACTTTCTTATCAGCGTCAATATTATTGAATAGTTTTGTAATAGTGAAATGAGATTTTTATGTGCTTTGCATATTATCCCCACACAAAGTGTGAATGTGAAATTTGGAAGTATAAATATTTAACTAAATTTTAATATTTAAACTTTTTCTGCTTTACAAATGATAGTGTAGAGAAATGAAATGAAAGAAATCGTCTTTATTATGTAATATTTAATATTTTTCTTTATCTTCTACTCGCGATGCAACGTAAATTATGGGTAGTCAACGAATTAATGAAAATTTAAATAATTTAGATTATCTAATTATCTTGGATTCTAATTATTATGGATGATGGAATTAATGTCTCAAAGTCAGGTCTTACATACTTCTCTCCAAACAATGGAAGAAGTGATAAGACAGGTTGTCGACGAGAAAACTCATTTGTCGGCTATCGGCTTGAATGGATCTTAAAACCATCCCGTGTTTTGCAGTGCTTTCTTACCGAAAGTTCTTTGTAAAGTTATCTTTGTAATTATGTAAAGTTGATTATATATACATACAATTTAAAGAGTATTTTCTTCAGTCAATATACGTAATATTGACGTTAGACGCTCACTCTACAACGCACTGGAATAATGAGACATGAAGCTTTACTCCCATGTTGATGTTTTTAATTTAACTTAGCAAAAAAGCAATTTTTCGAAGAAAACGTTTTTGTACCAGATTACTAAATGATGCAATAAAAGTATTCTATATGTATTTCTATTCTATCCCTCATAAGCATTGAAACATTACTTCATATAAGATACAGATATTTTTGGGCTTCATTTACCTTGCCTTATTCAAAAGTGAAATTCTAGGCTTAGGTCAACGTTTAGGTCTATTCAGTTAATATTAAAAATTATTTGTGGTGAAGGCTTCAATGATCTAACAAAATACTTTCATCGGTGTGTGATGTTTTTAATATATAACAACAACAAAATAATTCAATTCAATATTCATGTAAGTTTTGAATACCAGTATCTAATGGTGTAGATACAAATAAAATATGGAGCTAAATATTCAATTCATATATAGAAAGTCATGTGAGATATAAAATGGCACCTTGGTGCGAGCACTGCGCCAGAACTCACATTTACAAACGATTTGTGTGCTAAGTTAGAGGTCTACCTTTACTTTTAATTTAGATACGAAATGTATGAGAATTTTTTATAGAATTATAATACTTTGTGTTGTGTGGGTTGAATATTATTGAGAAGTGATATAAAACTTTATAATTTCACAGCATTTCACGGCTATCATAGTCTATTTGGAAGAAAAATAATTGTTGTCGTAAACGCTTGAAAGTTTCAATTTTTTTTTGTAATTTATTTTACTTTTCAAGTACTTAGTTAGATACCTTAAATATTATTATTTTTCACTTATATTTACTAACTAATTTATCAAAATAATCAAGCAAGTGATTGCTTGATATTTTAATAATTCTACATTATTTTAGTATTTATATATATAGTACAAACGACAAACACTTTGTCACAACCAGGAATTGTAAGCGACATTATTAAATTCAAAGCTATTCGCGACAGAAGCAATAAATCTGTCGTGTTAATATATTTTTTTAAATTGCTTTGACTTGCCCGTTGAGTTAGATTTAAAAGACCTTATACTTAAAAACTTCTTATAATTATGTAATCTGGTTTCTTAAATTACATTTTATATTTAAGTATTTATTTACTTTATATTTTTTATTTTTCCAAGAACTTATTTTCTAAGTTTCAATTATTTTTATGTTTAAATTATTTCATCTTATTGATAAGTTTGATCTTTCTGAGGAATTAATTAGTTGCAGTAATACTTCAAAACTAGGAATTCGAACAAAAGATACGATAAGTATTGAAAGATATTACGTTTTTGATAATTGATTTAAAATAGACTGTTGCAATTCCTTATTTTGTATTCTAAATATTTTAACAAAAGCGTTTTCTTCACTTCAGTCTGTTTGAATGATGTCAAATTTGAAATTCCATAAGCTGCTGCCACTGCTGCAGCGTAGATTCCTCATAAAATATTTCTGATGAATATACTTTATCTTTATTTTACGATTACTTTTTTACGCAACAGTTTGTGATTATGATAGTACTTTCTAAAGTGCTGAACTGATTCGGATGAAACTTTAAAGTAACGTATATTAAACGCACGAACAATTGCTCAAATAACTTATAAGAATATTAATTAAATATAAATATAATATAATATTAATTAAATATAATATTAGTTGTACCAATATAAATAAGTGTCAATAAACTAAAAAAAAATTGATAATAATGTTTCTACAATTTGTTTAACTTTTCCTTTATAATTTGTAATTAGTCATTGTCAATTTTTTCGTTTCCGTTGTTGAAAGTGGTACAATATGTGTAGCTGAAACGTCATGCTCGGGAATTGAAACAGATTCTGCTGCCGGAAATTTGTTGGCAGTATTACAAGTATTGTTATTTTTGACTTGTACCATGAATTGCAGTTTATGTTATAGCTGGTGAGAAAGGATCAATATCTTTTACAAACAAAGTAGTAAAGTTACACTTAAGTTTTATACTTTATAATGCATAATGTTTTTTTTTATCAGAACTTTTTAATTTTGGTAATAAATAAGCGTTATCCCTGACTTATACTATTGAATATTCACTCCTCCTTGACGCGGTGGTAGTATTTACTATAAACACCACTCCAAAATTATTTTGAATAGGATAATGCATATCTTTACACAAACAAGAGCCAGCCAAGTGGACTTATGGTAATGAACAATAAGTGGGTTTATTACCATAAGTCCACTTGCCCTTATTAGTAGTGTTTTGAACTAAACAAATAGAAGTATTTTTGTAATCTTTCAGGATAATTACCGCTTATATGGCTGTATCTGATATAAAGAATAGATGTTTCACGAAAATAGTTTTGGTTACATATCTTTAGACATATTTAGCATTGGAAGTAACTTTCTTCATAAAATCAATAGTTACAAACCTTAAATATAAAGAACTCATTTTCTTTAGCTATTTGTTATTTTGCTATATTATAAAGGAGGATCTTAATTAAACAAAACATAAAAATATAAATTTTATGATTATTATGTAAATAAGTATAAAACCACATTTAAGATAAAAGTTAATGAGTGTCATGAAAATCTCGTTGGTGTTAAAAACAAAGTATATAAAAAATTCGTAACAATAACAATTTTTTATATATTACGAACCCTTAATTACGTTATGAAAAGTATTTGTTCATTGTTTAGGAGTAATTAGACCGTATAGCGAGCGTATACCGCTGTTTAGAATATACGGCAAAATAAACATATTTTGAATATGTTTTCTTATTCAATTTGTTATAAACAAATGCCTTTTTAAGTATTTAAATTATTTAGACACGACTGTCTGACTGATGACTTCAAGAATTATTCATTTCCTAAATATACTTTTAATCACCGTTAATATTAATAGTTTTTACGTAATAATGAAATATATTCGTATAATAATTGTCATATACCGGTCACTGATTATTATAATAAATCAAGATTTACTATATCTGATACCAGGCTGTTTTGAATAACATAATATCATATGTATAGATTATTTCTTTTTATTTATAATTTTTTGTTTTTAACTTTCATAAGGCAGGCAAAATTTCAAGACCAGTAATATTCAAACTTACGAATAATAAATAGTTCTAGAGAAAAGACGAGAAGAAATTTCAAATGATAACGGAGGCAAGCGTAATTTCTAAAGATAGTAAAACATGTTTCATGACTTGTTATAAAACTTGAGAATGATCCACAATGGCATATACAAAACATAATCGTGAATCTTATTTGTGGTCTTTATAAAAATAAGTTTGCCTTAAAAACTATTAAAAGGTAATTTAGTTTAGTATAGTTTTTATCGGTACCGCATTTTTAGGTACGTAGCGCGTTAAATCTTCTAAACCGATTGAAATGTGTTGTTGCTGTTCTAAAGCTTAGTGTACAAGTATGGTATTCATAATACATAAACGCAGAGCATGGAAAATCTATTGGTCATATCAAATTCGTAGGATAACTGAGGGTATCACGGACAATGAAAAGCCATACATACAGCGGACTATATTAATTTAGCTGTATTTTAGTTTAACAGAGGTTGTTAGTATCAAAAATAATGAATTTTCGATATAATTAATTGCTTGTAATTAATAAACCAGTAGCTAATTTAGTAAGATTTTCTAATAAAATGACTAATTATTTCTGGTAATATAGAAAAATAATGTCTAAATATTCATTCTGTCTTTTTGATGATTGTTTCTTTCTTTTCTCCTCTTCTCCTAAAAATCTCTTTTTCACAAAATCAATAGTCAAATCCGGGAGTGTTTCTAATGTGGTAATTATAATATCATAACTTTTGGGCATTGTCAATATCAAGTAGTTTATTTTCTCCTCACGCAATTCTGAAAAAATCTCCTCCACCTCATTGATGTGTCTCATCAAGTCCATGCCATCGACATACTTTTTGTCATTTAATTTTCTCCTAATAAATATTTTTCCCCGTGTATTCTTTTTAACAAAATTTTTCTCCATATTTTGATTATTCCATATGCTGCATTTTCATGTTTTATATATTCTAAATGGCTGTCAGCCACGCTGCCGATTATGATACTTTGCGCTTTCGCTTCGGCTTTTTTATTCTCGACGTTCTTAAAAAACAATTTATCTTTAATCGCCTCTTCACAAATGTATTCTCTCAAAACACTTTTCACTCTATAAATCCACGTGGAATATCCTTGTCGATCAAATTATTTTAGGTTAAGTTTTAATTCCGCCATTATGCAGATGCTTGTTTTTAGTTTTTTTTTAATTTAAGAGCGTGGTTACTCAATTGTGGTAGCAACCACAATTGAGGATTCTCGTGGATCTTATTTTATGAATTAAACACTTCACTTCAGTCTAATAAACTTGGTTTTATTTTTATAATACATTATAATTCGCAATTTTAATTCCATTATATGAGAGATATACAAAAACTTTGGAGAAAACTATTAGTAAAATGAGAAATTTTTGTTTTAGCTTTATTATTTTAGATAGTAATATTTAGTATTTTTCTTTATCCTCACGATGATCAATGTTCATACTAATTAATCTTTATCTTAATTTAAATCTCAAATATATACACATCAAATATGTATACCTTTTGAATATGTGCGATAAATACTCCTACACAAATTCTAAAGATAGCCAAAGTTATCCACCTTTAATTTCCATAGTTTCAAAATCTCTATAGTTTTTCTATAATTATAAATCTTAGTAATTAATAGTGATTTTATAAAGTGATTTAACTTTTACGCAATATTATGATAAGCATATTAATTCGAATACACACAATTCACTTCACACGAAGAAAGAACAGAATGTAAGATCAACGTGAATGATAAGATAATAGAACAAGTGAATGAAGTGGTATATTTGGGAAGTATGTTCAGCAGAGACGGAAGATACGAAATGGATGTGGAAAGGCGTATTGCTGCCGGTAACAGAGTCAATGGCGCTTTGACTGCATTGTTGAGACGGCAAAACGTCAGTATAGCTGCACGTTTGGCTGTACACAATGCAGTTTTGCTACCGACGCTGTTATACGGCAGCCAAACGTGGGTAACTCAGAAGAAGAATGTAAGAAAGATGAATGCTGTGGAGATGAGATCTCTTCGCAGAATATGCGGAGTCAGTCTAGCTGATCGAATCCGCAATGAAGAGATCCACAGAATGTCAGGTACTAGCGAAGATGACACGGTGAGAATGAAGAAGAACGTGCTCAGGTGGTTTGGGCACGTTGAACGAATGAGTGATGAAAGAATGATAAAAAAGATTTATATGGGAAAAGTGAGCGGTAAGAGAGACAGGGGGAGGCCTCGAGTGACCTTCGAAAACACAGTAGCTACGATACTGGAGGAAGGTCACGTAAAAAGCATAAGGACTCCCCGGAGGGCATGTATGAAGAGGTTGATGTCTGTGGCCGAGGCGAAAGAGGTATGCAGAGACCGTAGCGTTTGGCGCTCCGTCGTCTCTGGCTACCCCGCAAGGGATATGGCGTGAAGCTAAATAAATAAATACACATAATATATGAAACTAAATGTTGAATTCAAAAAATATAAAAGTAATATGAGATATAAATTGGTGCCTTGATGTGGGCACTACTCTCTCTCTCTCTCTCTCTCTCTCTCTCTCTCTCTCTCTCTCTCTCTCTCTCATTTAGAAACGGTTTGTTTACTAAGTTATCTAACTTTATATATGTTATACATGTATGATATTTTTTATAGACTCATAATATTTTGTATTGTGTATGTATATACATTAAGTATATTATTGTGAAGTGACAAAACATTTCACAACAATCATAGTCTACTTCCAAGATAAATAGTTATTGATGTACAGTATTTCAAATTTCAAAATTTATTTTTATTGGTATTCAAATTTCTCTTAAAGTACTTTGTGAGGTACCTTAAACATTCCTAACTTTCATTTAAAATTATTGACCAATTGATCAAAATAATCACTTCCTTGTTTGATATTTTAATAATTCTACCTTAGTATTTATGTTTCGGACCAAACGACAAACACTTTGTCAAAACCAGGAATTGTAAGCGACATTATTCAATTCAAAGTTAGGCACCGCTACTCGCGACGAACGCGATAAATTTGTCCTACAAAAATGCTGTCTATTCTATGTCTATTCTTTTTAGTAGCCTTTGTATTGGATTCCAAAGGCATGAAACTTCAAAACTATTGAGCAAATAATTTTTATATTTATGTGTTTATTTACTTTATATATTATAGTTTTCCAAGGAATCATTATTCAACTTTTATCAATTTGATTCCTAAATTGCTCTAACTAGTTGCTTGGTTAGATTGTTCTTCGAAAACCATTAATTTGAATCGTATTTAAAAAATTAGGAAATTCAATAGAAGTTAAATGATTAAAGGCATAAGTCACTTCCTCCTTTTTAATACTTAATTTTAAATATATGTACTGTTGGTTTCACTTATTTTGTATTATTAAAGTTGGTATAAACGTTTCAGAATCTTTGCTGTAGCATCAAGCTTTGTCATAAGATATCGGAACTTTATTTTACTATTACTATTTTAAAAACAACAGTTTGTGAAAATGCTTAGATGATAGAAAGTAGTGAACGAAAATCCGTTCACTACGATGAAATGCCTGAAATGTTCGATGAAATGCCTGAATAATCCTCAGGTTATAATTTAAAATATTGTGTAAATTGGACCACCATATAAAGGTAGTACCATATTTCTGGTTTCTGTACGTTTCATTAGTTTTGAATTTCAAATTGTTTTCTGTGGGTCAAATTTGTGTAGTATGTGTGGCAGAAAGGTCGTTTTCGGGAATTGAAATGGATTCATCTGCATATGATACTACCGCAGAGTATTACGATTATTGAAGTTTTTGAGGTGTATAAGTTGCAGGTGATGCTAAAGTTATTCCAAAATGGATCCATATCTTGTACAAATACAATACAAGTGTAATTACACTGTACTAAAACAATTTAGCTTAAATTTTTACATAAATATATAATCGGTATCCCTGTTTTTAAAATCCATGATTATATTATAGATATGGTATTGGTATTCGATATACCGTTAAGAATATTCCTTAAAAATTATAATTATATTATCAAATAGAAAGAACGTTACTTCGTATACATATTAAGAATTGTTTTTCTTAGGCCACTCGTTATTTTAGTAAATAATATGTTTTTATTGTTATCAAAATTAATAAAAATATAGAAATATTTAATTGCAATATTATTAATTTGTATCTTACTTTTTTATACAGAATTTTTGATAATAGAATAAATAAAGGAAATATACATAAAAAAGTATAAAATCTTATTAAAGGTAAATGAGTGTTAATGAGTTTCATGAAAATCTCGTTGGTGTTAAAACAAAGTACATTAACAAGTAATAAAAAAGTCATAACAATTAGAATCTTTTTTATATTATGTCCTTAATTACGTATAATAACGTTACGAAAAGTATTTCAATATTAATTAGGGGTACTTAGACCCTTATAAAAAGGTAATGTCTAAAAGATGTTCAATAAACATATTTTGAATATGTTACTCTCACTTATTACAAACAAATCCCTTTTTTATTAATTTATTTACTTTGTTCTTTACAAATTACTCAACAGGACAAGACGAGTGACTGACTATACATTTACATCTAGCACCTTTTAAATATTAATCGTTTTCACATAATAATTAAGCATATTCATAGAAAAATGACGACGTTCTTGCTACTGGATATTAATAAATCATAAATACTTCTGATTCACGACCTTAATATCATGTGTTTGAGTATATGCATATTGAAACCATTTTTTAATGATACATTTTTTCTATATCACACTAATAAAATGTACCTTTTTTTATTTTGTTAACAAAAAATCTATAAGTTAAGAAAATTCTAAGTTAAAAAAAAAGCAACGAAAATCTATTTCTGCTACGCTATTTCTGCTACAGAACATCACGAACAACGAAAAGCCAGACATATAGCAAAACTTTATTATTCTAACTGAATTATAGTCAGACAAAAGTTATTTGTAAATGTATGTAAAATAAAGTGTTTTTGACTTGGAATTAGTAAGTAAGCTATTAGCTATTTTAGTGAGCTCCACTAGTAAAATCAAAAAACATTTCATATTAAAATTATCAAAATAATTAATGTGGATACACAATACAGACGGAGCAACGTGTTAACATGTTAATTAATATAACTTAAAAAAATATATTAGCAATCTTAAAAAGCATAAGTTAATACAATATAAAACATAAGATTATATTATAGGCCTTTCATACATCAGATATTTATTGAAGCTCGTTATTGCAATAATATCATTCTGTTTATGCTGTTGATATTTTAAAATGCCGAAAAAGCCTCTGAAAAACATAATTTATAAACTCATTGTGCTGATGAAAAATTCCACTGTTGTCATCTAATAACGCTCGCCCACGTGGCGTTCAGTGTTTGTATAATAAAATCAAACACCGTGCATATATTTTTACGATCAATGAAAGATAACAATTATTTTTTATTTCATAATAAAAAATGAAGTTGTTGTCGAAATATGAGCAAATTTTAAAATAAAATTTTACTATTTTGATGTTATAGAAATTACCCTTTCATATTTTGTAAACAAAATCATTATGTTAACTCGGTAGTAACCAATAAATCGATGACCAATATTGGAATAATATTGAATAACGAATTTTCACGTATATTAATTTTGAATTTTCATTAAATCCTTTCATGTTGAGCAAACATTGTTACAACATGAAAGGAAATTTCTTGTAAGCCTTACCTTATAATTTATTATTATGAAATATTTATTTAATATTTTAAAATAAATGCAAAAAATCAAAAAAAATTAAATACACCTATAATTTCTAAATAAAAACGTAACAAGTCTCTTTAAGGCCCATCTGATTTTGTATCCCAGATCTATATAATATGCTTTTTAATATTTCATTAACTTAATTAGAATTAATGAAATACTTATCTGCTTAAGTCTGTAAGTAATAAAATACATAATAAAATAAATAAACAAAGAAAAAACATCACTAAGCCACTGTAATGTTAATTTTTATGAAATATACAATAATAATGTATCAAAATATGTTTTTAAGCTTAAGGCCTTTTGAAATTAATACAATACAGAGTTACTCTAAAGATAAAAAAAAACATTTTTTCAAAGGAAAGATTTATTGTCTGTCGGGAGTAGAGGTGCCTTGCTTTGAATTCAACAACGTCTCTTACAATTCCTGGCTGTGATATAGCATTTGTTGTTAGTCCAAAACTCAAATATAAAATAAGACAGAATTAATAAAGAATGAATATGTAAGTGACCATCTTAATAAATTATACAATAATTGTAAATCTGTGGCAAATAATAATGTTTTCTCATAAATTATTTAAAGAGGTCTTTAAATACTAGTAGGTAGGTACTTACTAGGTACTTTAAGTAGGTACTTAGGATTCCCTTACATAAAATTATGAAAAGGTACATATGTTTCTTTATTGTAAAGTCGGTCGGGTTGTAAAGTTTAAAATGTTGATTTTTGACAATTACTCTAATTTTGCTAAAGGAAAAAAAAAAAAAACTTCCATCATTCTCTTGAATCTAACCGTTTACAAATTTTTGTATAAATATTAACGTGCACAAAATATCGGCCAATTGCTTTTAAAATTATAAATAAAAAGAGCCAAAATAGTAAATGCTTCAGATGTAAACACTGTAGATTATAATTATTTAATTCAATAACCTAGTTTTAATCAGGTCTATGCATGTGTTCGCGCATCACTAAAAATACTGATCCCTTTGAAATCTGGTTTTCACTTTCAGGAAGCTTCAAGTCCAACTCATGTCATATTATGCGTTAGCGAGTTTGTATTATTGCATGTCATACAGCTCATATTATATTATACGTTATCATATATTGGTATAAATAAACTCATAACTGAACTAGTAATTCAGTTAGTATACTGGAAGAATTTAGTTTATGCATATAAATTAAGTATTACATTCTTTAACCATTGCAATTTATAATTTTTTTTAACATTGTGCACAGTGAAACATTTTAATATACTATATCAGCCAGTTAATAGATCCAAACGAAAATAATTTTATTAACTTCTTCTTTAAAATATTTATTATGTTTAAACGTAATCCTGTTACAATATATATTTTTCAATCCGTTTATTGTACATTAGGTGTAGGTAGAGCTCACGGTAACGTACATTAAACATACACATAAAAAAATATTAGTCTATAAAAATAGCTAATATATTTCTTATCTAAAAGAAATGCATAATATAAACCAATAACTTAGGACACAAAACGTTTGTAAATGTGAGTTCTGGCACAACGCCCGCTTTGAGGCACCATTTTGTAGCTCACATGATTTTTACTATTTTCGAATTCGATATTTAGTTCCATATTTTATTTGAATCTACACCATTAGATACAGGATATCAAAACTATACAAATGTTATCCGGATTCATTCAAAATGTTGTTTAATTATTACAATCCTAAACCAAAAGCTCTGAATTTCACCTGTCAAAAGGTAAATGAAGCCTTAAAGAGAGGTAAACGAAGCCTAAACACATTGGAATTGATATACAATCATTTTCGATTATGCTTATGGTGGAGTAAAATAATATTTAATAGTCTGGCACTACTACGGTTACTGAGATAAAAGATTTATTTGCTAAGATACATTAATACAATAATTGACATACATTATAAAATTAAAATTGTTTTCTAATTGCACTTGTTCCTAGGATCAGAGACCAATCTTAAAAATGCCAAAATCAGTCTTTCTGCTAGTTTATTTGAATCGATTCCACAATTTACAATTTCATGACTTAAATTAATACACAGCCTCAGCCTTCTCTCTTGAGCTTTCTGTATTTTATAAAACTTCCAGATTTTTTAATCATATACCTTTAAAAATGAAATTATAATAAATAAAATTTATTTCACATATTAAAATAGTACATACAAAAAAATACAATATTGAATTCATAGATCTTTTATGCTTAACAGTAAAACTGTATTACATTATAATAAAACTCCGTTCATCCGTTTATTTATTCCCAAATATGTACAGAAATATTTTAAAAAAGTAAAATTTGCTACAACTACAATGCTATTACAAATCAAACTTTTTTATATTACAATAACCGGATAGATAATAAGAGTGTACAATTGTCGAAGAAATATCACATTAGAGACATAAAGAAAAATATCCGATGAACATGTCTCTTTTACCTTTAGGAAAAAAGAAATACGTGGCAAGGCAAACTATTGTTTGTCCGCAACACAACACAACAAAATGAAATATAAAACATGTAATACCACAAAAAAATTAATAAAATTACTTGTATGTACTCACATTGTAGGTTAATTTTGATATATTACCGGTAAAAAGCATCATAAGTGCGATTTATAAATGGATTTTGATTGTAATAGATCTCATTACGATCCTAAACCTTGATTCGTGCATATTATCAATATTTTGCAACCAATGTCCTCGGTAACACTGAAAAAATCATTTCTTCACAAATATTTTGTTGTAGGTCTCGATTCCTCAATTATCTAAAGTACTTAATATATCAATCATGGCCATTAATAATATTCATTTCACATAATTCAGTTGAATTTTCGGAAAGATTTCATACGAATACGTGAATATTAATTTGATATTATAATAATTATAACACATTATATAAACAATATAACAAATCTCGTTATTAAAATAATGATAACTAACTTTATAGTGTTTAATAGTGTTTTATAGTGTGTTTAGTGTGTAGATTAAAAATAATTGTGTGATAAATTGTGAACTAAATTATTTTTATCTTTTTGTACTGTATTTTGCGAAAAAACACAAAGTTTTTTTAAGTTGGGTTTTAAATAGAGCAAACACTCTGATCTATAAATTGCAGAAGCTATTATCGTAAGAATCTTCGAATTCTTTACCAAGGCAATTGGAAATACATTAAGCCAAGAAGCTATTGCAGATATTTTTGAAAATCTCTTTGATTTTAGCAACCCTTTTGTTGCAAATATTAGACAATGAGAAAATGATTTCTATTTAATATTATAGAAATCATTTTCTCATCATCATCATATGTCACAATGATGAAAAAAGCTTGACTTTGTGAAACGAACAGCCTTAGGTCACGAGTAATTAGATCATAGATAGAATTGACTAAAGGTAAATTAACTTTTATTGCGAAACGAACATGAATTTAAACTCAAAATGAATTTTAGTAAACTGTTAACTTTTACCTTGAAGAATATCGTTTGTTCTAAACGTTTAGTGTCTATGTTACGTACAGTAAAGATTCAAATAATTCACACCTAAAGGTAAATATATTTTTAAGAAGTATCGCTTTCATGTTTACCGGGGGATAGGGGTTGGGCCTCGGGATTCTTTCACTCACTTGATTAGTACACGTCGATCTTCCGTGAGGTTAGTCCTTCTCCGGTCGACCCATCGCAATATGAACTACATTCAAATGACTACACCTAAGCTCTACCACCAAAACAAATAACAAAATATAATGTGGGAAAATGTAGGATTGTTTTGGTTAAAAATTAATTACAGTTTGTTTTATATCTATTAAATAATTTTTTCATATTAATATTTAAGTATTTTCAAATGAGTTGAAATAAATAAAAGTGCTACAAAAAGTTTTTAATTTTAATTACTTAAGGGATGTGAAAGAACCGGCCAATAAGTAATATAAACATAAATAATTCTGAATAATCTACGACAATAATAACAATTTCAACAAAACCTTTCAAGACCAAAAGTTATGTGAAATGAATTAATCTTTACGTGGGCGTATTTTAAATAAAAAAAAAATAAAATTAAAAGTTATTTTGCTAATTTCTTTTAGAGAATAAAAGAAATAAAACCAACCTCAAAGATGACTTTTTATCAACAATATTTCTATCGCACTTAAACCATATACTCGTCTATAAATTTATTAATATTTAGCGTTCACACAACGTTTATGTTAAACCTTTCATTGATGGAAATATCCTCAATTCACTTATGTATTTTAAAAACATATTATTCCTTTCCTTTTATTTAACCCGACGCGTGGATGTGTAATAAAACATTGATAGCTCCGTAAATTGAGATTTTTGCTATTTTATCATATATCGGTTCTCAATTATTATTATCGAAATGAAGATTAATAAGAGCATACTACCATAACATTTCCTAGAAATTTTATAGTTTCTTGTAAACTTGGAATAATTGAATATAATTATTATTGTTATGAATTTTATATTTATAAAATGAGAAAATAAACTTTGTAACATGTCTATTTTAAATAAATTTGAACAGAAAGGAAGAACATATAATATTGAATTCTCTCTTTTAATGTCAAAGCCGAGAAGTAATTAGCGCTCTGCTTTCACTCCGACCAGATGAGATCTTGATTGTGAAACGCTACGTACTTTGTGTTAGATATACTGTTTAGATACATTGTACGTTTTTTGAAAGGCAATTAAGTGAATACAGTAGGCAGATACCTAAAAATAAGCTTTCTTTTTAGTTCATTTTATAATAGTTTTCGGTTAGATTCTATTTCAAATCACAGACAGTTAATAAACCTTAAATAATAAATTTAATTTTCTCTACGGTCTTGCTTTTCCACTTTAATAAAATTAATTTTCTCTACTGCCTTTGTGCTTTACTCACTGAGAATGTACTCTGTTAGAAAATAAAGTATTTCATTTAGAACAATTCTAAGAAATAAAGTAAAACATTACTTTAATAACAATACAATCGTTGGATTGCTAACATTGAATTGCAATTAAAACTTCTTTTACTTATATATATACTTATATACATGTATGTATTTATCACACGGATCTGAAAATATCGCCGGATAAAAGAAATAAGTCTATTTTATATTGAAATATATTTGTAGTGCTGGCTATCAATACAGGAAAAATAAGGCAATACGTTTCGAAAAAACATTCATTTGATGTAAATTAAATTCTTGTAAAGAATTTATTGCTCCAATTCCATACGTCACTCATCTGTCATTCAGAAAATGTCACTAACAATTTACAAAATTATTAAAAATAATCTTTACTCCAACCATGGTATATTTTTGTTAATAGTCTTTTTTATACATTTATAATAGATTGTGCTGCTTGATCTTCATATTTTAGTATTTATATTTATGAATATTACTTCCATGGTCTTTTATCAGTGGACATTGCGTT
Source organism: Melinaea marsaeus rileyi (assembly GCA_918358865.1). Classification (NCBI taxonomy): domain Eukaryota; kingdom Metazoa; phylum Arthropoda; class Insecta; order Lepidoptera; family Nymphalidae; genus Melinaea; species Melinaea marsaeus. The sequence goes on along the minus strand of OU911093.1, from coordinate 5,894,415 downwards.
ATCATATAATTTTTATACTCTCCATCCATGTCTTTTCTGGTCAACCCCTTTTCTTAAATCCACGTTTAATTAGCATAATATACATATAGAGTTGAATATGTGTTAATAAATGGGTTAACATTTTAAGTATTTTCAATCGCATAAAGTAAAACATCAATTTAATACGTCATTACGATATGTATATAACATTATTTCGATTTAATCAGACCAGATTTGACTATTGATTTAACATTTAATTTAAATCTGGTAAAAGATACAGAAAACAATTATTTCAATTATGATTAAGGATAAAGGATAATACTATAGTTTAAAATGTCATAAATTTAACTTTAGTTAGTAGAACTGTAATCTATAACTATATCATAACATACATGGTATATATTATGTAATAGTAACATAATTACGTAATAAAAGATTACGTTATAATGTTACACGTACACAATTGAACGGGTTTTTTAGTTTTTAGTACAAAATTAAATATATAATAATTATTTGCAACCAAATGTAGTGAGCTATTGTTGGCTCATTGTAAATTTTGTATTAAGGATTAATTTAATCTATTGTAGTTTACTTTAATTTACATTAAATTGGAATTTCGTAGTAATTAGAAGGTTAGAAGGGACATGTCGTATGATATCTACGTATAAGAGTACTTCCTATGATTACTTAAAAAAAAATTACACAATGTATTTTAAATGACAAATGTAATTAGATAATAAATAACTAAAAAACTTTTCTAAAAAAAAAATAAATAAAAACAAACCAGTAAAAAAAAATATTTGTGCCCGTAGTTCATGTGTCAGCACTTTCATAAACAACGTAAAAGGGTTACCAACTTTATGTAACAAAAATAAAAATGGGAAAAAGTGAAAAGTACAACTCATTAAGAACTTACCTCATTTCACGTTTAGTGTACTTGTTTTGATCCCTTAAGTTATGGTATTTATTTCTTTTGTTGAGTCATTTTTGTAAAACTTTATTGGGATCATTTTCATCAAACATCGGAATGATGTTTATATAAAAATACAATTATATAAATAAAATGTTCTCCTGTTACTAAATGGTCTTATTTTTTGCCACATCTTTCATATCGACGGTACTCATTATGTCCCTTGTCTAGGACTTTAAAGAAACCATCGCTCTGTAGTGAACCTTTAAAAGAATTATACATTGTCATAATGGAATAATTTTATTATAATTTTTAAAATTTCATCACATTAATCAGTTTGTACCTAGGGATTCGTCTTATTCCTATTTTCTATTAAATTATCACATTTATCTTTTGAAATTAACATTATTCTGACATTTATAAAATTAACACAAATATTTTTAAAACACAGATAGATTTCACTAAAAGAACTAAAAATTAATTATAATGTTACTTAAAGTTACATCTTCAAATGGATCTTAGATATAGGCGACATAATCTCACGTCCTTGGATATGTAGGATATGTATATAGTATACAAAATGTTTGTACACCAAAAAACTCTCTAGATATGGAATACAAAAGGTAAAATTTAATGGCTTGTGTCATAATTATTCTTACCAATGTGCCTAATTTTACAAGAATAGTAAAAATGATGTTTTTTGAACAAAATTTGCAATTATCATTAATAAAATAACAAGTTGTTTAAAAACCACTAACATGTTGTCTCATTGTAATGAAATATGCGGATGATTGATTTTATATTTCCCGATTGAATAATAATAATAACCACATTACGTCTAAATATTGGTTTAACAACAATGAATTGTTTTGAGAATACACAATATATTAGTTATTACAATTTTAAATACTTAATTTCACCTGGCACTTTGTTATTTCTGATCTATTTGAATGACGAACTAATCCCAAACCTGCTTAAATCCGGAACAGTGTCGGTATAGCGTCGAGTCAACCTTGCTCGAGGTTCTTTAGTCAGATTGACAACAGGTTCGCCTATCAAACAGATAGAAGACCGTAAAACTTCTCGACCATTCTTATCACCATGGTTTTGGACGACAAAATCCTGCCGTCATCGGTCTTCAGTTTTGTCAATTGGCTTTGCCCAATAAACAGATCGTTTGTAAACACCTTAGAGCTCTTGATCTGCTCTATTGGTGCAAGTCGGGAATCGGAGACTTTGAGATTTTATTCTATTGAGCAACCTATAATTGGACGCATCACCGGATGTTTGCAACATCATATCGCTTCTCTCCGTCATTAGCGTATTTTTTTTCTTTATCATTACGGTGACCCCTGAAGAACTTCGAATATAGACAGTTTTCATAAACCTGTTACTATACTCGTCCACACCATCGTTTCGTTTCAGCTCTCCATGCATTTGAAGCAGTTTTGGAATAGAGCTGAATATTTTCTAGGTTTTGAATAATGTGCTAATTGGAGCGTTCGACTCATTAGCCGCAATCATTCCAGTTTAACATTTATATTAACCTTGCCTCGTACAATTCGGTGATCACTGCCAGTTTTAAACACGTAGATCACGGAGAATTGTTAAATATCTGCTTTTTCGTTGACGTGATGTGTGTGTGTTGAAGTCAATCTCTTTTTGTTACGCTGTCCGAGCTGAGCCAAATCCACCCTCTGTATACGCGTTTCTTTAAAGAAAACGTTCATCGTGAGGAAACTCTCCTTCTTCAAGAATCCAGCGAGTAGGTGGTCCCGGTGATTTCGTTATCCAACACCAAATCGCCGCACTCGCAGCTCGTCACCCTAACGCATGACCAGCCTTGCGATGTAGTTCCCCATGACAAAGTTGTAGTGAGTTTTAAGGCATATATGGCTGTCATAACATCATAACATTCTCTTACATTGCCTCCACTACATGAATGTTTGGAGGTCCGAGCTGTATATTTGTACCCTGCAACAAATAACGTGTAGCTATTCTGAATATCACGTACTGCAATAAATAATCGCATTCCCCGATGGTGTTGACCTAGCTGCGACCATAGCCAGGAATGGCGGGGTCGCCGGGGTTTAGGGGCCCTTTGTGCCCATTAGAGGAAAGCCATAAATGCAACGCTTGTAGTCACCAGTGTAAAAAAATATTAGTAACATAATTCAATTATGTTAAGTATATTATATGCTTTGAAGGTAATAATTTCTGTAAAAAATGTAATAAATTCTGGAAAGAAAATGAATAGTTACATTTGACAAAAGCGAAGGGATCAACTTGTAAAAAATAATACTAAGATTTTAGAATAACAACTTTAAACTATTTCTGTTACTTAATCTTATTATTTCTTGGGAAAACGTAAATTAACGCTATCTTCCTCTTGTATTTTACACAATGTACTTACTTAAGTTTCTAAAGAAAACTAAGACTTTAGAATAACATTATTTAATTAAATTAAACAAGTTATATCGGGGTTAAATTTCTTAATACGCATTTTTATTTACCTGCAGTAATTAAGTTATAAATTTTACTTTTAATTATATTGTGAATATTTAAAATATTTCAAAGAATCATACTATAAACTTTAAGAAAAGGTAATTATCATAATAATAAATATCCTAACTGTTAGCTATATATACGACACATGTATATGTGTCGTATATATAGCTAACAGTTAGAACAGAGTATTAGATAACTTTATATTTCTTTAATAGCGACTTCCATATTTTAAAAACGAATTGGTAATAATACAAATAATATTCTATAATTCAATATTACTTTGAAAATGTAATAGCCGACGTCTAATGGTATTGCATTTTGCAGTTACCTCACCAATACTGGTTACAATAACTGAAAATACCGGGTAATATTTGATTGGATGATGGATGCAGTGCTATATTCTCTTGTCAAATGAAATGTGAAATGAACGTAAAGTTACTAATAATGACTTCCTGACGAGGTAAGTTAATTACACATCGTAACTAATTAGACCTATTCAGTAATTTCTGTGTAAATAATACGGTCAAGATATATTAAAAATGTATTGAATTCAACCATTCAATAGTTTAATATATTTGTATGTAACAACTGTTATTACTTCAGATCTCTTATTTGACGTAATTATGACAAGCCGAGAATGTAAGAGCTAATTATTTCAATTTGTTAACCGGGATACAATAAAAAATATTTCTACTGGATCTTCTTAAAACAAATATAAATATAAATTAACCAATAAGGCTTCATTAATTATGGTATAAAGTATAGTATTAAAATAAATAATAAAACGTATAGTATTGTAAGTATAGTTATTTTAAAATATATTTCATTATCAGGGATATAGAACTGGAGCTATGATTTTATTATTGAAATACGAGGAAATACATTTGTTACGTTATACGAGTATCCACATTCATATTTGTGCTTAAAAAACAAATATTTTAATTATAACAACTCTGATGGAGTTTTCAACTGCATAATACTACATGTACCAATAATTATTCCTAAAACAACGTATTAGTTAATTTAATATTCGCGTAATATTATCATCACTATAATCCTGAAATAGAGGATAATTAACATGTTATTATCTATCTATATGAAATGATATTAATATAATATACTACGAGTATATGTGGAATAAAGCAATCCTAACCCGCATTGTTTATTATAATTATGAAATGAAATATGAACGGTCCCATTAATATAACATCATTGCTCTGTGGAATGAGGAATTATCTACTCATACATTAATAACTGTTACTGCAATTAGAGGGATCTGCTAAAGCAGCTGCTAAAGCACGTAATAAAATACGTGATGTATCAGAGGATATTGATACAACTACAAGTTTGTAGTTCACGTTGACTTCTTTTTTCGACAATAAAACTTCATAAATACTCATATATATATACTAGCTTATTCGCTCCCGCATCGCTGGGCGCACTATTAATTTGGATGTGAACTTAGGTTGCTATGGTAACCTTTGTCATGTTATTCGTTGTCATCGTAACCGTTGCTATTGTAACCGTTGCTATAGTAACTCTTACCCCCGCGTTAAGTGTATAGCTCCTACATTTTTAAACTTGGCGAAATGCAAAGAGTTGAAATCCGTTGGAATAGGAATTCCGTAAAATCCTTTCTTAGAGGACGTCTGGGTCACAAAAGAAGTAACTATGTAAAATTTTTCCTTAATAAATTCGGAGATTTTGTGATGAGTCAGTGAGTGGTAAATCGCTTATATATATATATATATATATATATATATTGTTGTCATGCATGTAAATTATATATAATCCAGTCCAACATTTATAAGATAGATTGTATTATATTCCGTTTAGATCATTGTTTCAGATAAATCATATAATAAACAAAATTGTTATATGATATTATCCACAAAGGTAACGATATGTTCTGTTTACCTAATAATGTCATGGAACTAATAATATCACAACGGTTAACAGTAACAGTAGTGACACGCTAGGATATAATTTGAATTGAAACGATATATTTGTATATAATATAAACAAAAACTGTAAGATTCTCAACACAACTCTGACACGAAATCCGTTGTTGCGATACTCAGAACAATACAGAAAATTTAATTCAATTCCCAAGTCAGAACTTTTACCGCAACGATGTTCTAAAAGTTTCACCTTCGAAACCATATCTTACCCAGAACCCGAAATGCACGTAAAATCCTTGGTTCCTTTATAGCATTTGTTAGATAAATAGGTATATACTTATTATTTTCTTACAATATTTTGTATCACACTGGTGGCAGTCATGTTGAATAAAAAAGAAATCAATTAATAGATTATCATTCAGTGTATCATAAGTGCTTTACTTAAATGTTAAATGCTGACAATATTGTTAGTAATTATTTTGTAACCGACATTATTATTTTTGATAGTGTATGTTAGTGATAGGAAGAGTCCTAACACATTATTAAGTCTGACGACAAGTACTGTTAAAATTAAAAATAAACAAAATAATACTTTTGAATTCCGAATGTGTAATTTTTATATGACTATTAATTATGTTTTCTTTTTAGGCACCAATGTATATAAAATATTAGGTAATATTAAAGATGGGTGATAAAAAAATCGAATTGCTGTGATTGCATTACATTAGATGGTATGGTGCCGACAATCAGACACTTGTTTTAAATCCTTCCTACGCTTTATATTAGCCAAACATTTGAGTAGCTGCCTATTGGTCAGTTTTAGAGAGTAAGACTTACTCTAAGCAACACAATAATTTGGAGTCCCTAAAATAATATCTACGATTGGCAGTGAAGAATTGTCACATGTCAAGAGCATGATAACAGGCATCAACATTTATAAAAGACTGTATTGCAGCCAATGGAGACTTCGAATAAGCTCTATATTTTTTTAAGAGTTTTATATTACCTTTTTTGGGGGTAGTTGTACATTAAGGAAACGCATACTTGTTGGTCCTCCGTTTTTTGTAAACCATTAGCGATATTTTAATTTTATTAGTAAACCATTAGCATTATTTTCAATAAATTGAAATATATATTTATCCTTTCATAATAATAAATAAATAAAGAGTGTTTCGAATGTCATAATAAGTAGTAGAGTAAAACTCAAAGCGATTTGTGAATAAACCGACTTACAAATAAATAGCATGAGCGTCATCGCAATATTATTTTTTATAAAAACATTGGGTTATGCGTTTCATGCATATATATGCAATACATGTTTTTTTTTGTTGGAAGAGGATAAATAAGTATGCAGGGCAGTATGAATTATGATCACCGCCGCCTATGAACAATTGAATATTCGAGGATTCACAACAGCGCTGCCGGTCTTGGAGGTAGGAGTATACGCCTTTTTTGAAGGTACCCATGTTGTATTGATTGGCAATACCACCAAAGAAAGTTCGGTTCACATTCAAATCTGCAGAGTGAAAACCGCATAGTGGAAGATCGCCATGCACCCAGTACGTAAGGATGGTAATAGAGGCGATAAATTGCTATGCGGTAATGATATTCGGCAGCTGGAATCAGATAGCTCTTCGGAACACTCCCAATTGCAAATGCGGTAGAAGACGCATAGAGAAGCCACGTCTCCTCGCAATGTGCTTTTATTTGAAATAGGTTTTTATTTAAATTCAATTATAATTTATAAATATATTACAAAACTTGATTGAATAAATACTATAAAATAATAACAGTACTTAAGTTATTTTAAGCTTAAGTAGGTCTTAGATCTAGCTGTAATAATTTGACGGCATCACATATGTGTCGGCTGTGATTGTATTGAGATACATAAAAGTTATATAGCTACGTTTCATAGAGTGGGTGAGAGGCCCTAATGTAATTACATCTATATTTAGAAGTGGTCATTGACGGCCGCGCCATTTATCTTTATTACTTTCATCAGTTAGACCATCTGCCCGTTAGCTACTCTATCCTTTACAAAAAAAATAACTACACCATCGGATTGATATAGAAACTATAAAGAATAGGAACATATATTAAATACATTAGTAGCTACAAAACTCGTACCAGAAACATAATGATTTGTAAAACAATATTCAATTTTAACATCGTCACTTCAATTTTATAGAATCTTCATAATTAGAGCAATATATAGATATTGCTCTACTTATTCATTATCTTATTTAATTTTTAAATTAATCATTTCTCGTCTATTTGCCTCTCATTTCACCCTGAATTTAATTTAATTGAAGTCCAACGGATTGCATTTCGTTTTGATTAATTTAATACTCATATGTTTTAAAAAAATAATCTTTGTCCTTTAAACAGTAAGCTTTATGTAAATTTATAATTAGTTTTACAGTTTCTAAAAGCGCTTTGTCTGAGTTGAACCACCTTTAGTAACTGAAATAAAATTTGTAGCGTAAAAGAGTTTGTCCTGGTAGCGACTGGTGAACTAAATTGAATTTAGTATAAAAATTCACGTTGCAGTAAGTTACGTTAAAAACGATTTATATTCGTTAGACTGGTTTTGTATAATAATAATAATAATATACAAAATTTTAATTTTTTTAACACATTTGCAATTAAACTGAGGTCTGTCTGAGTTTTAATCTTGCATAAAAATATTATAAAATAAAAAATTTTAAACACAGTTAAAGATCAAAAGGACTTAAAATATTTAAATCCATTGGTCGGAGTCCAGCTTTCAAGAGTGAAAAGCTATTTTTCTAACAAATGGGTCAGAGTTTAAAATTTTGTAGCTCTCATTAAATAAAAGTATTACATTGTTTTTAAATTTTCAAAATAAAGGTAGCTGACATTTAATTATTGCACAAATATATTTTTAGTGAACTGTTTTATATATCTTACTAGTATTTGTTTTTCTATTGAAAAATTTTATATATAAAAAAAAAATATGTTAAGAATCTTGTAAAAATGTAAAAAGAAGGATTATGAATAAATATGGTTTCAAATTGAAATTGTATATATTATAGAAATATATAAAGAAACGTGTTGACTGTTTCCTAAACTAAAATAGAAAATATATTTTTCTACAGTGTCATGGTCTTTAAACACATTAGCCACACTATTCCTACTGATTTATGATATCAAAACTTTGTTAAAAATGAGGAAATAAGTATTAAAGATGTTTTATTAATTTTCAGTCAGTAAATACAGAACCTTAAAAGTAGTGTTTAAAGACATTTTTGTATTTTGTTGAGCTGAGCGAAGCGAAGCTCTTTACTGGTCAGATCGCAAAAACTGCGAACTCTCTGTTCTTAAAAACTATTTAAGCTACGTTAACGAAACTCGCTACAACGATTGCGAGCATAAGGCGCTAAGCATATATTTATTTAAAAAAAAATCCTAATTCTAAATTCAGTATAATTTACTAATTCAGTTTAGGACAATTTACGCGCTAGCTATCATTTAACTACGCATACCACAGTTTCGAAACTCGGCATGGTGTTTGATGCCACATTGCTTTATGACTGTGCAAAATTTCGGATAATTTCGATCGACAGATCTTGAACAATTAATAGAACTAATTTAGTTCGATTAGTATATCCACTTGCTATACATTTCATCGAGTTTCATCAAGCTTCCATTTAATTATTGCTCATAATTTAATTATTTAATTATTTCATTTATTTATTGCTCATTATCATAAAATGGAACGAGGACGAGGCAGAGGAAGAGGCAGATAGCTTGCAAGTGGCATATCGCGATACACAGTAACTTCTGTCCGTTCACAATAGTATCCAGATAGGGCAGCCACACATATCACGCTTCCTAATATCGCCGCAAATAAGCGTCGATTCAATAAAGAAATAGAAAAATTGGCATACGTTTTTTATTCTAAATAATCAAGAACCAATAACCAATTAAAAGAAGCAGGAGTTCCCTATACTTGCTCTGCATGCTGTTCCATTCGAACAACAGGAATGTTCACCGCAGAAAATTTTATGGATCCTGGGGCAGTGCCACCACAATTACAAGGGGTGACACAGATCGAAACTGTTCTAAACTAAACAGAATACCTAAGCCGTGCCTGGGTAATATTATGCGTCTAGCTAGCTTATCGTACCGTTAACTTGATTCGTAAAAGAAAAAATCACTAAATAAGATCTAGAGCCGTCTGCTAGGAACTCTAAGTGAATCTGCCATATGGAATTGATAAAGTTACTGTTGTTAGAGAACGTGTCACGATATCATCATAATAATTCGTTTCATCCCCAAGGAGGTCGAATGCTTTCTACTATATCAATATTATCGCAGTGGACCGCCTGATTATTTCAGCGTGATGCCATAACGACAAGAAGGGTCTTATGAGCAATTCCGTAGAAAATTTTCCATTTAAAGACCTGAAACGAATATCAAACTTGACATGTTTGGCAAATAATTTATTGATAATATCCTATATTTCCATTTAACTCTCGTAGCGTTTGTAAGGACTAAGCTAAAGAACATCGTAGTAAATACCCTGCCGTGCACAGAGCAAAAGTTAGCTCAGATCACGACCCCGCTTGCGTGACCTAGTATATATTATTTCATATAAAAACTACTCAGTTTGTTTTACGTTAGCAATAAGGAAAGGGAGACGTTGCTGAGTCACGTATTTATTTGTTCCCAAAGGTAAATGTGCTGTCTATGAGAAAAAAATAATTCGTTTTGTCGTGAAAGATCACGTGATAAGGTGACGTCATAATTATAGCTTAATTTATAATATATATGAAGCTGTTATTATGGCTTATATATATACAAGGACGTGGAATATCATAAAACTTATATCTCCAATATATATTTTCTTAATTTTTTGAGTTAAATGTTCTTAATATGTTCTAACGAGAAATCTGAAATGTACCTTAAATAGTATGCATATTCGTTTTAAAAAAACAAATAGTGTAAAAATTGAATAAACATTATACAATATTAAATTAATTTTTGGGCTATATATGCTAGATAGATAAGACCACACATGCTAAGATCAAATATTGATAAAGAATCTTTCTAGAACCCCTGTGTAGAAAAAACATTGAAAAAATATGTACTATTTATAGGTCGGTAAAATGTTATGGTGTGTTCATCATGACATTAAAAAACTTATATGAAAGTCTAATGTATACGTCATAAAGAAAACAAAACATTACATCAAGGTTTAAATAAACGGAAACTTATATATAATTATATATATATATATATATATTATTACATTAGCAGTGTAATTTTTGTAATTTTTATATTGTAATAGGTGCTATTATAATTGTATGTTTCCCAAACATAAATAAATGAAATAAATAAAATAAAATAAATAACGTCGAGGCGAAAGAGGTATGCAGGGACCGTAGCGTAGCGTAGCGCTCCGTCGTCTCTGGCTACCCCGCAATGGATATGCCGTGAAGTTAAATAATTAAATTAATTAATTAATTAGTTAAATAAATAATTATTACATTAGTCGGTAGAGTATACTAAGAATATTATACTGCGATAAGATAATTATAAAAAAAAATATTTTCCTATATTAATAAATTTTTCTGCACGTAAAGTTGTAATTCTATGTTTGTAATTTAATTAATAAAAATGAAATACTTTATGCTACATCTAAGAAATATTATATATATATTCAAATATGGCTTTCAATTCCTAGCAATTATTATTAAATCTCTTAAGGTGTTAAATAGAATAACAGAAATATATTATACATTCAAATGATTAAATAAAAAGTTTCTCGGTAGTTCCATACCATACCATATAGAGATCCATTTCGATATTGACTAGAAGCCTTTGAAGCACGAAACGATAGGTATTACAAGAATCGCATCTGGAGACTTAAAAGCAGATATCTTTTAATATATTTTACATATAACTAAATTTTATGTATATTATTTATTTATATAAATAAAAATAATAAAATTTAAACAAATTTATAAAATTATAAGTTTCAATTTTGATAATTTATATTTAAACTGATAATGATAAAATAGTATAAAAGACAATATTGAAAAAAAAGTGTTGGTGTAAATAATGTAAGTTCTCGCGACATTTAAAAAATAGTACTGACAACATAACATTAATAACAACTATTCTATGTAAATTTTACTTTTTAATATTTAATCCATGAAGTTCAGATAATAGATATTTGAGTGACGTTACAATTGTTTCTTACAACAAAAAATTCATTATGTTAACAAAATGATATTCAAATCTAATAGTATTAGTATACCATTGACTTGATTGGTTATATTTGTCAAGTGATTGCATTAGACGCCCTAGTTTCTATTCTCGTCTGACTTAATGTGGTATTTCTTGTCTGATAAAAAAATAAGTATAAAGAATGCTTTTTTTTGTATCAGACAAGAATGAAGAAAAAAATAAACGTAAAAGAATTTCGGAACTTTTAACATAAATTTAATTTTTGAATGGATATCACTATTGTAATAAATATTAATGAAATTAATGAAAAACCTCATTTAATATGTTAATGAATTAACTTTATATAATTACTATATACGACAATGACTTTAAAACAATTCTGCCTGCGTTGTTCTTTACAGAAATGTGAGTCCAAAACATAAAATAAAAGGCGTCAACTTTAAGGGTCAAAGTGCATTAAACATTAATTAAAGTAGAGTTTCCTGTAGAGTTTTTTTCTAAAAGTTTTTATTCAACTTTCATTTTAGAAAACTTAGGTATAACGCCTTTTAATTTATTTAACAAAATAGTCTAGATATGAATTATACAATGAAAATAAATGTGAAAAATTGAGATAAGTGTATGGTGTGACGAGAATGGTGAATGGTAGAACAAGAATTAGTATGTAAGAGGTGGTTTTAAAGTAGCAATTTGATAATAAGAATGAGATACAATCGTTTGTCTTGGTATAACCATGTAGCACGGAGGAATGGAGGTCATTAACGAGATTTAAGTTTGAGTGTGGATTAATAATGGGAATGGAAGAAGGGGCCGACCGGCGAAGAATTGGTCATCGATTTACGTGTATATGACGAAAAAATATGTCCCTACTGAAATGACGTATGATGAAAGAGTGTAGAAGATATTAACAAATGCGCTGACCTCAAATAATTGGAACGATGTGAGTTGGTATAATGAATAACTATTTAACTATTTTTGAATCTTATAAATAATTAACATCGTTTAGTTTCTATTTTTCAGTCCACCAAACTAAAATGACGTTAATTAATCTGTATACAATTTTATTTATTCTACTAACTAAAACTCATTTTAATAATAACAAATAATTAACAATGATAATAGTAAATACAAGAAATCTTAACAATTTATTAAATAATTTTAAACAAAGGTTACTTTTTGTTTTCATTATATAACTATGTTTTTGAATAATATATACAGTTTAAAATGTAACTTTTAAGCAATTTTTTGTTATGAATTGGATTTACAATAGATTTGCTCTATTGAATGAAATAAAAACCAAAGTTATAAAAACTCACAAGCAATTAAACATTTTCAATGTAAAATACTTTATAATAACTATATTTTATGATATTTGCTTGTTTGTTCAAAATATGAACAAAATACTATTTATTCGTATTCCTTTTTTATCTACAATCTATCTATGTTTATTATAAAATATATCTTCGAAATAAATTAAAAGGATTATTATTGAGCTGAGCGTAAGCGATGCTCTTAACCGTTTGGGAGACGTTTTTTTGTGTTTAGTTGTTTCCAGAATGCGACGGGATAATTAGCTTAAAATTTTCTCATGTATGTTTGAGCCGGATATTAAAGCGAAAACAGATTGAAAAAATGTTTAGCCATTCAAGAGTTAACCAAAAAAGAAGAATGAGGAGGGGCTCAGCTCAACACCCGCCGCGCACGTTTAACAGATCCTATTAGTTACAAATTATGAGTTGCTGAACCACTTTTACCGAAGCCGTCCGTACACGCGCTAACTTGACATAATAATGAGATCAGCACTTTATTGGAATCGGATATCGTCCCCGTCGCATAATATTATTTTTCATATATATTATTTATATGACTTTTAAATGACTTTTTTCAGTTTCATGTCACAGTTCATAATATACATAAAAATGCAACTTATTACATCAACTTATTTCTTTCGGGTTTTATGAGACGTCACAAACTCCTCTGCATTTTCTTTTTCATAATTTAGATGCAGTTATAATCTACATACGCACCTCCATATTAGTACTTAATTAAGAAAGAGACCGCGGAGTGTAAATTAAATAACACAATATTTAACTAATCCTAATGTCAAGCGATATGGATATATGTTGGATTTATTAGTAAATATAAACATAACATATGAACTTACATTATAATAACCGAAAGAAACAGTATGGATGGAACTTATACTGAATAATACAACTTATATATATACTTATGGAAAGGGATATCATACGATACGATACCTTTTAGTGAGTGATGCAATCGTCCAAGAATATCTTCAACTATGCAAATATTTTGCCACTCTTGAGAAACGAGAGAGCTATGAAAGAGACTATGCAAGTCTGGTAAGAGTGAGTATTTGAGCTTCCGATAGTCACTTACCATCTGAAACGTAGGTACAATAGCCTCTTCAGTACAATATTTATAATGTTTTGGTACTGGTCGAGCTGCATGTATTAAATCGTGTTTATTTCACATTAAATTTTGATTAAGTTTATAAAACTACCTTCAAAAATGTAAATAGTAACATAAAACAACATCTGACAGTATATTTTGAAAACATATAACTGTACAATTTTATTATAAACTAAAACTGTAACTGTTAACTTCTTTAAGTAATTTATTGGCTCAATTATATGTGCTTTTGCATTTGAATATAGTAGTAGTAGTAGTGCAATGTGTTATATGAGAAAAATCATATTTTCTAAAATTAATTTGCCATTTGTATATAAAATACGGTCCTTAAGTAATATGTCGACTAATTAGATGTTTTAAGACTTTTAAATAAGAACGCGGTAACTATCAACCTAACGTTCAAACAATAAGTAATATATAATTGTTTATATTGAATAAGTTTCTATTAGATATAATTCATTTAACATGGTGTGGATTTTATGGATTGCAAATTATTAAATTAATTTGAAATAAGTAATTTCTAAAACACTTGTTTTTGGGTAGACCTCGAAGAATTCGGTCTGCCCATTCATTTGTACCCGACCTTCGAATTTTGGAAAAATTTCTTCACAGGAGGTCTTCTTATGACCCCCTCAGTCCGAAATGACCATTGGTCAAAAAGTTTATATATATATATATATATATATATATATATATATATATATATATATATATATATATATATATATATGCTTGCGTGCGTCCAGATTCAACTTTGTCAGCACGATAGCGGCCGCAGTTTTGCTCGGATCGCTTTCAAACTTTGCACAAAAATCAACCATCCTAAAATGAAGGTCAAGTTCGTTAACCAGAGAAATCCGGCCACAGGGGGCGCTAGGGCCTCACTTTTTCTGATTTCAGTTTTTCGACCATAAATTTTTCCTTATACAAAGAAGATCAATCGCGTTCATATTATATGATGTCTTTAATTAATACCTATAACTAATGTAGATAAACCGAAAACCTAACTTCAATAACTTAGGGGTGGGGGTAAAAAAAACCGAAACCGAAACCGTAAACCGAAAATTTTTGGAAAAAAATTCATAACTTTTTTCTGGTAAATATTCTTACATCACAAGTATTTTTAATAGAAAGGTTATTTTTTACTCTAAATTTTGGTACCAAAAGTTTTTCCGTAAAAGGTACCGTTTCCGAGAAAAAACCACTATAAAAACCACTTTTACCTTGAAAATTTAAGGTAGGTAAAACCACGGCAACTTTTTTCTGGTAAACATTCCCTCCTCGCAAATATTTTTAGTAGAAAGGTTATTTTTTTACTCTAAATTTAAATACCAAAAGTATTTCCAAAAAAGATATCTTTACCGAGAAAAAAAATAAAAACCGCTTTTTGCTTGAACATTTTTGATATAAACGAGTTACACACGAGGTCTACCCACGCGTGTCCCCCTGAGGGCACGGATTTTTTTACATTTCGCC
Organism: Melinaea marsaeus rileyi; assembly: GCA_918358865.1. NCBI lineage: Eukaryota > Metazoa > Arthropoda > Insecta > Lepidoptera > Nymphalidae > Melinaea > Melinaea marsaeus. The sequence continues at coordinate 5,878,992 of OU911093.1, read as the reverse complement.
TGGATGGTATTAATTTTTCCGTTATTTAATTTAGGTCTATAACAAAGGAAAATAGGTTATTACGTAAAAGAAGATGCATTCCGAGAATACAAAATAATTTTACTTTTGATTTTAATATAATGTAGATAATTTTTGTCATTTTTTTTATTAATCTTTCACGACTGACCTGCTCAATAGATCAATAAGAACCTTGGCACATATGTTACTAGGAATATAAAAGATATAGAAAAGAATAGAAGAAAGATATAATGCCGAAGGATATAGAGATTTGAACACATTAACAGTTTATCAGAATCAGTCCTCAAAATTTTCAATCTGATAAATTATTGATACGAAACTACACGTTAATACGTATATTCGAATAAAAGCCTTTTTGTTTCATTTCCGTCTTTGTTGAAGTAATGGAACAGCTTAAATTGGATCCTTTGAACACGTATTTTAGTGTAGAGTTTTTTTTTGCCGTGATTGAACTTGTTTGTTAACATTTCGTTTTTAAAACTTGTCGTTATTGAAATGCATTTTCAGTTTTTAAATTATAAAGACTCTAGTGAAGGATTTGAATTGTTTATTTTATTTATTAATTTATATAAGTACTTTCCTAAGACACATTGAAATAATTTATACTTTTGCAACACATATATTTATCTTTGATCAGCTTTTTTTGGAACCGGCTATAATTAGTCATTGCATTCAATAAAATGTGTCGTCTATAAATGTATATAAATATAATAATTGTGAAAAAGGTTTCCTACTTATAATTAGTTAACATGATTATTATGTAAACTCGGTTGTAAGCACAAAATCGATTACCGATATTGAGGTAATACTGAATGTACGGACCGCGAATATTTCACGAATATTAATTTTGAATTTTCATTAAATCATTTTATGTTGTGTAAACATTGATATAGCGTGAGAGGAAATTTATTTTTAACTAGACAGCCCTTTCTCATAATTTATTAAAAACAATTTTACTTGATAATTTGGTGTAGGATGCTCTAATTATTTAATTAACATAAGTATGGTAGGATGTGATGTCATGTAACGATACTAAATAGGTAAAAAAAAAATACTCAATAAAGTCTATAACATAAAGAAGCATAATCAACATCTTAAAGCTTATGGAAAATATATATGAAATAAAATTACTACCCCAAACAGAATTATTTACTTTACATTTAATAAGTATTGGAACATATTTGTATTAACATTGTAGTCTTCCTAGTAGTAGTAGTAGCGATAAGTAAAGTAGTAATAGAGCTAAGTAAAGCACAATTGATAATGTTATTGATCGAACACGCGGTAATTCATAATGAAACACAAAGGGATACATCATACAACAATGTCACATCTATTGCTCTCACAATGAGGAATTACCGACTCATCAATTAATGACGAATATTTACTACCAATAGAGAGATCTATTGGGACTCGTGATGTAACAGCCGATGTTGATTCGAGGATAAAAGGAACTTCATTGGTGAGAACGAGATAAAGGTTTTTGGTGATTGGAAGTCTTAACAAGTTAGAAATTCAGAAACTAATGCAAATAATTTTTTTTTATCTTATTTTAATGTTTCATATTACAAATATAACGGTTTTACATTATGCATGTTAAAATATACTATATAGTTTATAAATAATTGCCTATTTGAAATTATATATAAGCGTACTTGGGAATGTTAAGTATATTTAAATTTTAATTAAATACAAAATTAAAAATTCATCGATACGACCAAGAATCGAAGCTACGATCTATTGGAAACCGTACCATCGCTTTAGGAATTAGTAAGCTTACTAATTATTTTAAATACAAAATATAGGCGGGTGCCGTCACGGTAGCTTAATTGCTTCCTTATCCTCTAAGATCCTTCTTGAATTATTAGACCTTTCATGTTTAAAGATATTCATGGGCGTAGGTTACAATTTTTTTCTCATATGAACCAACCAATACCCATATACTAAAAATACTTTTCAAAAATATCAAATTTATGAAAGTCATGATCATAACATATCATAAAACTGAAATTTTATTTTAAACGTTTATTACAAAATAGATAACAATTCTCACCGTTCATTGATCGTAAAAATGTATGCACGATATTTGATTTAAAAAAACAAACACTAAATGCCACGTGGGCGAGCGTTATTAAATGTCAACAGTACAATTTTTCATCAGCACAATGACGGTATAAATCATGTTTTTCAGTGCTTTCACGTTCAGGGTTTCCAATCACAAACAGTATTAATAGAATCCATTATTGTAACGACGCTCTTCAGTCCATCGGACCTTGTTTCTTTTTAGGTTTAAATAAAATATTAATATTTCTGTTATAAGCATAATATTTCTGCTTTCATTTATTTAAAAATATATGAAACACTTATCGGCTTCAGGCCTTAAAGAAGGCGCTTAAAGTGTTTTTATGTATAAAAATAGAGGAAAAAACATCACTAAGCCACTGTAGCATTATTTTTCTGGTGGAACTATAAATATATATATGTATATTAATTAACACTGAAAAGTATTTATTTTAATTTTACATAGGGACATAGTAATTCTTCTATTAAACTAAATATTTGCGAATTTCTAAATTGGATAATATAATAGTTACTGATAACTTTTCGAGTATAGGTATCGATAATTTTTTATTTTAAACATTAACTAGATGTGACCGACTACAATACAGCTAAATATATATACTCAGCTGTAGTATGGATTTTCATTGTCCATGAAGGTTACAGTTATGTAACGAATTTCCTGAAGCATAAATAGCTTTTATAACAATAGTATAGTATAGTCTTTCTAATAATAAAATACTTATCAATCGATTTAATTTAAACTTTAGTATTAGATTTCGAGAACGTACCCAAAGACAGTGAAAATACAGAAAAAAACTTTGATAAACTCACAATATCAGCATTACTTTCTTTTATCTTAAATATCCAATTGCGGGGTTATTCTCATTTTTTTTTATTCTACTCCAAGTACTGCCGCTAACCCTCGTTGAATGGAAAAAGTTTTTACCTCATAATTTATTAACCTGAAGTTATATACTTATACCAGAAGGGAACCAAAATCATTACTTATAAATTTCTGTATTAAAATGAAACACGTTTTTGTTTCTTGAATCATGATTTTATCCATTAAAAGAAAAATATAACAATAAGAAAAAGAAGTTTAAAATATATATATATATATATATATATATATATATATATATATACTCGTATATAAATAATAAATTAATTATAAAAATAATAATATACATATACACAATTTTATTAAATAAGCAGCGTGAAAATGGCCAGGCGTAATGAATCGGATTATTCCTTCATGACTCATAAATGTTCAGAGGCACGATTATGACAATTATTATACCTACAGCTATGTATAATTATAACGTATAAACAAATAACTAAATAAATAAATGTGCAAGTATATAAATAAAAAATAATGGATCTTAATGAATGGGTGACCATAGGAGATTTTTGTATTCCATTAGCTTTAAGATGGCGCACCCTGCTTCATGATTGGTCCCCAGTATTATTAAAATTTTATCTTAATGCATTCCAAATTACTCTCCCAGATCAAAGTAACTCAGTAAGATGGAGCAAAGCTTCCTCTGTAAAAGGAGTATGTTATATAAAAGGCCTGAAACTCTGATTGATTATCACTTTATGGAATATTATAAGTAGGAATTAAAAAATGATATAAATAAAAGAAAATGTTCACATAATAAAAATCAATGAAATGAGTTCGAGTACAAATATCTAAAATTTTACATGTATATTATTTGCAAATTTTTTGATCCATTCTCATACAAATATATATATATATATATATGTAATTTTTTTACGTAAGTTTACTATCACAGTTGAGAAGCTAAATAAACGATAGTAGTTAAAGTGAAATTGAATTCGATAATGACTAACTGTAAAATATAACGGTAAAGCCAAAGTATGAGGTGAAATCTTTATTATCTCTGAGAGATTTTAAACCTTTTGGTTAAATTAGATTTGCACACATTTTTACTTAATATTTAGACTTTTGTTTAGATAATTTATAATATGTTTTCATTATTTATGGTCGGTGAGTTAAATAGACTAATAAGGTATGTTTTTTTGAAGTTTCATCAGATTTATTTTGTTATTTCTGTAACACACTCATAAACTTTCGCCTTTGTGGTAATAATAAATACGCAAAGTTTCTGTTACAGACAAGCCTCATATAAATATGACAATTATTATTGTTTCACTCACAAAAGAATTAAGTTAATTAAGTTAATAATAACATACATATACGAGTACAAACATATTAAAAGCTTAAAAGACTAAGAATATCAATATTAAAAAAAAACATAATATTAATCAGGTCTTTTTATGTGTTCGCGTATCACTGAAAAAATACTGAACTCATTGAAAACTGGTTTTTACTATCAGGAAGCATCAAATCTAAATCCATCTCATGTCTAAGAAGATATAACAATACGTTAGCAATTTTGCATTACTGCATCTTTATAAAACATAATGCCAAACGCACATTACGGAACAATATGTTAGGATAATTGAACACAACGTCACTACTAATATGGTATACTAGGCATTCGTTTATGCAAAGTCTTTTTTTCATCACCACTGCAATTAATATTATTTTATGTTTTTTTATGTGTATAGTTAAAATATATATATTTAGCCAGTTAGTAAATTTAGGTCAATACTTTTATTAACTTACTCATTATTTTTTTTAATTACACCTTACAATACGTTACAATAATTTACATTAAACACACACACACTATAAAATATTATAAGTCTATAAAAATACATACACGTTTCATATCTAAAATAAATGTAAACGGTAGACCACCAACTCAGCACAAAAAAATATAAATGTTCTTAAATGTTCGTGTTGGCACAACGCCCGCATCGAGGCACCATTTTTATCACATATGACTTTTCCTATTTTTGAATGCTATACAGGTCTTTAATTCTACATTTATTTCCATCTACACTATTAGATACCGATATCCAAAACTAAAAAAAATATGTATGGAATTTATTATTTAAATAAGATTTAATATACTAAAATCTAATTTTACCATTATCATTACAATCTTTGACCTAAAGTTTCAAATTTCACCTATGAGAAAAGGTAAATGAAGCCTTAAGAAGGAACTCAGGCATATTTAAGGAAAGATAAACGAAGCCTATTAACATTGGCATTGGTATAGTATTATAAAATCATTTTCTGATTCTGCATTTGTAGTGTTTGTTTCTCCTGTTCCGAGTTAACAGTACATTAACATTGCAATTTATAACTTCATGAGTTAAAATATTACACAGCCATTAATTCTATCTGAGCTTGCATTCTGTGTTTTCTAAAATTTCCAGATTATATTATTTTTCCGTCTCATATACCTACAATAATAGAATTATAATAAAAAATTGTTGTTTTATATTGGATACATCATGAAATAGTACATGTAATACTATATTGGATTCCTCAATATTTTAAATCTAGCAATAAAATAATACTGCATTAAAATAAAATGTAAATGTTGATTTATTTATTTATTTAACTTCACGCCATATCCCTTGCGGGGTAGCCAGAGACGACGGAGCGCCAAACGCTACGGTCCCTGCATATCTCTTTCACCTCGGCCACAGACATCAACCTTTTCATACATGCCCTCCGGGGGGTCCTCGTGCTTTTTACGTGACCTTCCTCCAGTATCATAGATACTGTGTTTTCGAAGGTCACTCGAGGCCTCCCCCTGTCTCTCTTACCGCTCACTTTTCCTATATAAATCTTTTTTACCATTCTTTCATCACTCATTCGTTTGCAACCACCTGAGCACGTTTTTCTTCATTCTCACCGTGACATCTTCGCTAATACCTGCCATTCTGTGGATCTCTTCATTGCGAATTCGATCAGCTAGACTGACTCCACATATTCTGCGAAGAGATCGCATCTCCACAGCATTCATCTTAAAGATAAACAAAGCCTATTAACATAGGCATTGGTATAGTATTATAAAATCATTTTCTGATTCATTAAATGTTGATCCGTTAATTTATTCCCAAATATTTGAACAGAAATAAATTTTCACAAGTAATATACGCTACAAGTACAATGCTATTACAGATCAAACTTTTTTATAGTTTAATTATATATATTGTTGAAGGATTCTCCTTTCAGTAGTAAAATTAAAAATGTCCCACGTCCCGTCAAAACACAAAATATGTAATACTAAAGTAATTTTAATGAAATTACTTTTAAACACATTGTGTTTGTTAATTTTGATTGACGAATGCTGAGTGTAGCGAAACGTTTGTCCGAAGGACTACGTTTCCATTAGATAGGCCCATTCTGCTATTTTTCCGTATGTATTTTAGCATGTTTGTTCCGGCGTAGCCGGCGTATTTTTCAAACTATCGTCACGAAAATCGGCAGACGTATTCTTTAAATTATTTGAATTTATATGTCGAGCCGTTTTTTTGATTTGATTTTATAATGAATTTGTCGATTTTATTTCTTTACTTGCTTATATATTTGCTTGCTAGCTTATATATGCAAACCAAATGCAATTTTCAATGTTCTTTTGTATTTGCATATACATAATACGAATATTAAAATTGAAAACTTAAATATTCAAAAAGTCTTTTAATATTCTAAAAAGGGAAGTAAATATTTGTAAGGAAACTACACGAAGATTTACTATTATCTCAAGGTGCTTAAGTAAGCAATGCTATTATACTACCCAGAGAAGCTCTTTCCACGGTCTGAAATGAAGTCGTATTTGGGAGAATTGTATTTTTAAAATACGATTGTTATTTTTTTAACAATAATAAGTCTCGGCCAATTAAATTCCTGTAAATGGTAAGTCTTAAATAAATATTTTCATTAATATTTTCAGAAAACAATTATGATTTCAATCAGATTATTTTTGAAAAGCTTTGATGTACAGTTTTAAATCGTGTCTGTGACCAACACATATTTCTTCCTTATTTTAACCAATTTAAAAACTCGTTGCAAGATAAGTTTTACAAATAAAGTAAATACTATACATGACATGCTTTCTGACTATTTTCACTCACTAGTCTTTGATAGTGTTAGATTTTTTAATTTTAAGGCCTATCCTTAATCCTTACTATATAATAATGAGCTAATTGACTCTGTATGCACGCGCATCACTTACCTCCCACAAATCACACAATAATGTGTAATACATCAAAAAAAGCTATTGAATCAGGCTACAAAATAGAGTAGGTGCCAACCTCATACGTGACACTTGACCCTTCCTGGCCCGAAGGGCCGGGAAGTTCCCTTGTCCTTACTATATTTACTATATAATAATGAGCTAACTGACTCTGTATGCACGCGCATCACTTATCACCCACAAATCACACAATAATGTGTAATACATAAAAAAAAAAGCTATTGAATCAGGCTACTAAATAGAGTGGGTGCCCACCTCACATGGTACTTCTGACCCTTCCCGGCCCGAAGGGCCGGGAATTTCCCTCGTTATATTAGAATTAAATAATATGCCATATACTTTTATATATAAAAACCACTAGTATCTTAGTATTTATAACATTTATACTTTAATACGATATATAACTAAAAACACCAAATTGTACGTGTCTAGAATTTGGCCAGCACTTTTTAAACAAATTAACAATTGATTCGATATCAATAATTTTTAACATGACACTCCGTGGATTTATCCTATATTTTTCTGAGTTTTATAATGTGTTATACATGTATAAGTTGGGCTGAAATTATTAAAGATCCTCGCCTGTATGATATTCAGTACAACTAGAATAATAGAACATAATCATACCATAACAATTTCTGGAAGCTTTTTGAAAGTCGTTAAGGTATAAAAGTATTTGCTCTACTACGGAGTTACTCGCTCTTTGTATTCTGGTATTCTAATATTCCCCTTATAAAGATAGCTTGTATTTGCTTCTAGTATAAATATAAGGTTACATAAAAAATACAAAAAAAAAATACAAAAGTACTTAGCAATAGGAGCCTATAGAAGAAGAACCTAAATCTTTAGTTGAATATTTTTTATACCTAAAATGCTAATACTTTTGCTGTTGCTACAAATTTTTTTTTATTTCATATTAATTAACGCAATTGTCATCTGTTTGACGTTGTTATAGTACGACTTCTATGATAACTTTGAAATCAAATATATCTTCCTACATATGTAACCAAATATCTATAAATCCCTAACATCTAAGAAATTTTTATACGTTTTCTAAGGTATATATGAATTTATTAACTATTTTATATTAACTTAACACTAACGTAATGAATCACAGGTATTTTAATTTGTTACAATAAAATAACTTTTTTACTTTTGACGACAGTGATGACGAAAAGTTAAATAAAATATCAATATGTACCAAGAAACATTTATACAATATACATATTTTAATTTTCATACAATGACAGTTTACGTAACCAGGATTTTAATGATTACATGGTAAAATGATTAATCACTTAAAACCCTGAATAAAAGCTACAGAATAGGAAAATATATTTAATTTTTATTCCAATTTATGTTATGGATAATGAGTGCAACAGAAATCCATATCTCATTTACGTAAATAAAAATATAATTAGTGCTCTACAAGCACTAATTATATATATATCAATGCAAAATAAATTTATGTTAAGCAGCTTACAAAAATGAAAAATACTCAAGTATGAAAAATATATTTTTTAAAACATTTTAAAGGTGAAGGTGGTGGTTATTAGGTTGCTGACTTTACAAGTCAAAGTTCAAAGGAGTTCTTATCAAAATATATTTTTTAGTTTAGTTTGTTTTTGAGTTTCGCCAGTAAATTTAATTGTGTGTTACTTGTATGTAATATTTTTACTTCATATTACTTATTCCTAATATATAACTTTCACTGACCTTAAGACCTCAGTAAATTTCCTGTAAATGATATTAAATTTTTAAAAACATTTAAAATATCGTAAATATAAATCTATGCCTCACATTAACTGGTGTATTTTTGTCAAGACCGTATTGAGGTCGCGACCCTTCTTTTCATTTTAAAAGATATGAAATATTATTTTTGGTGAGCTCTTTTTTTCAATTTATTTTATGTAAATGATAGAGGAATATTGAAGTGGTATTCTATTGTATGTAACCGTGATTTCGTGGAAATAACTGTGGTTTGTTAAAGCTCTTATAATAATTTGGTAATATATTTATTATCGATACTCTTAACAAAGAGTTACATATTAATGAATGGGTTTCTCATAAAGAGTAGGTACTAAACAATTTATTGGGACCTCAATGATATCAATTACAATGACAGTTGTTATTTTTTATAGAAATTTGTCGTTTATAAAACTTTATACGTTAAATATCCAGAGATATATATTTTCAATATCTTGTGTTACAAACTTGAAGAAAATATTATCATTTTTAATTTATTAAACTCGACGCATGGGTGTGTAATAAAACAATGATTGCTCGACAAATTGCTACTTGCTATTTTATGTGATATAATTTCTGTTTTATTTGGTTTGTTAATGATTATTAATACTTGTAATATAAAATCATATTTTTATCAAAATGGAAATTTCTGTTAGTATTTAATAATTGAACAGTTTATTCTTATTACAGTTGTGGATTCCACCGATTTTTTTGATTGTTATTATTTATTTTAAGCTTGGAAAAACAAAGCCAAGAAGAGATTAGCGCTTTGGTTTCACTACGATTGGATGAGATCTTGATTGTGAACCACTAAACACTTTATGTTATTTTTACTTTTTAGAAATACCATACGCTACTTGAAAATAAGATTTATTTAGAGTCTTAATTTAGATTTATATTGGCTTAGTTTTTATTTAAAATCATAGACTAATTAGTAAACCTTAAATAATTATGAAATTTATAATATACTTTACAGTTTACTTTTCTACTTTACTGTGTATAACAATTACTTTCTTTACAATACAATCGTTGGATCGCTAACGTTGTATTGGCTTATTCTTCTTATCCGTTATATATTTGTAAAAAATAGTCGTAAACCATTTGGAATTATCAAACAGAACTAAAAATATTGCTAGGTAGACCAAATAATCAGTCACAAAGATTTACAGATTTATATTGAAACACATCCATCTGTATTGCTAGCCATCAATACAGTAAAAATGTTGGGCAATACATTTTGGTAAAAACATTCATTTGATATGTTGTAAATTCTTGTAAAGAATTTGTTACTTCCAACCTCACTCAAATGTGATTCAGAAAATATTACCGATATCTTACAAGATTAAATTGTACAAATTAAAAATAATAAAACAATATTCACGTACGATCTAACATAAAAAACGGAAATAACTAATGCGTTTTAATAAAACTATTTGCGCACCCAGCTGCTCGTTTGTTTGTAATACCATATACATGCTCAAACACACACAGTCTACGATATTTCATTACGTGACGATTTCTATCCGTTAGTCGCGTTAAGTAACTTTGATCCAAAATCAAAAATTGGATGCATATGAGGTTGATTTTCACAAAAAATTGGTTATAATTTTAAGTATTTGTCAACCACAGAAAGTAAAAGATGAGTTAAATACATCATTAAGATATCATTAATAAATTATATAGTGCATATAAAAAGATCAAATGTTACTAAAGAGAGTAAACTTCACTAAATGTTTCAGTTTCACATAAAATTTCCTTTTCACAGTAATGCAATGTGAATGTTTTAATATATTTCTCAATTTGCGATTTATTTAATCTGACTCAATTTAACTATTAATTTAATCTTTAATTTAAATCTGGTATCTTAATTGTAAAAGATGGATTGTATCTTTAATTAATATATCCTTTATTTATTTATTAGTATTATCCTTAATCCTTAAAAAGGATAATATTATAGGTTAATATGTAATTTATTTGAATTGTATTTAATTTAAATACATTTACGCTATACTATACATGATATATGTTATGGAATAGTAAACTAAATAAAATTTTGTTATAATGGGAATGGGTTTTTGAAATTGTAGTGAAGTAATAAATTACGATTCGCATATACAAATACTCTGTTAGTCAATATATAATCATTATTTGATAAGAAACTGTATAGAGCTGTTGTTTTCTCATTAAAATTAAAACAGTTTTTTTAACCAGCTCAAAAACCTGTTTGTCTCTTTACTTCATGTGTGAGTACTTTTATAAACACCGTAAAGGTTACAAACTTTATGTAACAAAAATAAAAGCGGGAAAAAGTTAAAAGTAAAACTCATTAAGAACAAACCCATTTCACGTTCAGTATACTTGTTTTGAGGATTAAGGTTATGGTATTTATTTCTTTTGTTGGGGTCATTTTTGTCAAATTTTACTTCTTGTTTTAGGATCATTTACATCAAACATCGATTAGATCGGTTTTGTCATTTGAGATTATCTTATCAGAATTTTAAACATTCGCGTTCACTGTGTTACGTTAGATTACCCTCAGTACCAAGTAATCCTTTGTTAACAAGAAATACCTCGATTAGGAATTCTCAATTCATATAAACAAGTAATTTATAAATGTATTCATCAGTCCAATTTGCGCTGCATTTATTAAGTGTATTGAAAATAAATATTAAGTTTGTATGAAATACAGTATCACCCAAAACAATGTTGCCAAACTTTCTAAATAGAGTTTCAGTTTCTGATGAATATAACTTTTGTGTTTGAGAATCAAATGGAGATATTTTTACTAATGACTTTTTATTAGCATATACTACATTTTATCACATCACTTTATACTGTGGTAAAAGTTAAACGGAAGCAATATCTATTATCTACCGAATAGCTTTAACATTATAAATAAAACTAATAAACATAAAATAATATAAAAACTATATTTTTATTTTATCTATATTCATCCACGGAATTTGGTTTCATTACATAATTCCTATTCCTTTCTTAGTAACTATATTTCAATACATTGGTGACTTTAAATAGTTTGAGTTAGTTTTACGTTACCATTAACCAATTTGTCTACGCTTCAATTAAATTCTGTATATTTGTGATAGGGCCATATTAATTGCATTACATAGGAATATGCAACATTCTTCAAATAAGTTTTCAGTTTTCAGTTATTCAATGGTTTCAATATTCACAATAGAATTTACAGGAAACATTCCGTTTCAATTTCCAAACTCAAAATACTGCAACATGCCGAAAATACTGCAGTTGTTTGATGTTGATATCTTTTTGATATTGAAGCTAAAGTCATAATCATTTTAATAATTAAACATTTAAGCAAGTTATAACGACATTTTCACTTCAAACAGCGGTACTATCTTACATATTGCGGTAACATATTTTGTTAATTTCTTAATTTCTAGAAATCAAGTTATTTTAAGGTATTTGTATGTTCTTTTACATACATAGTACCAAATCTGCGAATTTTTTTTTTCAAACACAAACTATATTATTCTAGGATTCTAGGAAAAATACTATCATTCGCCACAGGGAAAGACTATTATTTCTGTCACATGACAATTAGCGAAAGTCATCATTCTGTGTGACAATAAATGAGAAAGTTCAATAAATAAGACATGCAAATGTTACCTTTTATTGAATAAACTTATACTGTTTAACTGGTTGTAAAAAGGTGTTCGTGTCTTAAAGTAATAGGTTATATTCTAGGTAATTCGCAGATTATTATCAACATAATACACATTAAAGTTAACCTATTTCATGAAAAATAAAACAAACTTAACTTTTTGCATTTAAATTTAATTTTTCGTTGTTAATATTTTTAATACTACACTTGCCGTTACAGGTGTAAAAAATGTAAAATAATATAATTTAATTATGTATAATAATCGTTTACGGAAGCAGCTAAAGTAAATAAGGAATATGAATAATTACAGTTTTATAACAGCAAAAGGATAGAGTTGCAAAAAATAATACTAAGATATTAGAATTATAATTTTCAACTATTTCTGTTATTTAATAATCTTATTATTTCTTGGGAAATATCAAATTAGTACTACATTCCTCTTACATTGTACAAAGTGTACTCACTTAAGTTTCTAAGCGAAGCGAAGCAAGTGAAGTTAGAGACTATATAATTTCTCAAGATGCTTCTCAAATCCTCTACAGTGATAAAAATATTATTATTATTTTTTAAATATATGGGAAATAAAAATATTTTAAATAATACATATTACTATTACAATATCCTATCCTATATTCCCATCACCCATATGTACGACAGGTACACAGACAGTATTGATGATGATTAATTTTATATTGTTCTTACTTGCAATTTTCAAATTATAAGAACGAATTCTATTGTACAATTGTTATAAATTATTAATATTAAAATCAATACTGCTTATGAATGGTCAATAATAATAGTAGTTCATTTTGCAGTTACCTCACCAATACTGGTTTCAACAAATGGAAATATAGACGTAGCGCCAAATTCTCTTGTTAAAAGAAAAGGAAATCAATGTAAAGCTACTAATAAATACATCTTGAGGAGATAAGATAATTAATCAAAATTTTATAGAAATATTCAGTGGATTCTGTGAATAATTTGGTTTATAATAAGAGCAATGCTGTTAGATAGTATAACATTTATAGAGACCTCGAGAACTAAAGTTACATTATAAATTAATTATAAAATTATTGAATTCAATAAATTAGTACTTTAATTATAAAAGTATGTTTGGTACAATTATTATTATTTCAGATCTCTTGTTATTTATTTTATTTGTTAACCGAAAAACAATATTCTTAAGGGGTACTTTGCTTAAGAGGTAATAAAAAGCTATGTAATAAATTTAATTTATTATTTATTGAAAAAAAAATATAAACTGTATTTTTAAAGTAAAAATATTCACTTAATAAGTAGTGTAATGAATGAAGTTTCGAACATAACAATGTACTAAATGGTATTATTCTCGTGCCAATATCCTGTCACGTACGAGCCCTGACAGACGTCTCTAATTGCAGCAAAGTCAATAATGAATGAGTCGATAATTATTTACGAGAACAACAGAATCGATAACATATTCTTGGCAGAATCTTATCTTATACAACCTTTACAATAAGTGAGTGTGTGAGTTTATGTATTACACTTGTTAGAAGTTATTTTAGTATAGTTTTAAAGTGTGGAATAACATTTTCTAAAAAAAAAAAAACACACGACAACCCGTATTTATCTTGATCAACGAAATTTTGTAAATCTTAATTTAATAGTTACATCAAAGACAAATTTATTTCCAATTAATTTAGTCGAAAGAAACGTTACGCTCACTAAAAAGTCAGTGACAATTAAAAATAAGTTTATGTTTCAACGTTCGAAAAAAAATGTTGTTGAATAATTACCGGATGAGTTTTTTATCTCTTGAATGAGTTATTAGGACAGTTATAGGACAAAAAATATAATTTCAATGCCATTATGCCAGTAACCAGACAGTCAAATACATTTTTACAGTGTTAATCCCAATTTGTTGGGGATTCATGTTGCTTTTTTTATTTCATAGAATAAAAATAAAGTTCACGAATAAAAATATTATCATGATATTTTTTACATATTTACTTTACTGTTAATATTAATTATAACATTGGAAACATAATTGGTTTTTTGTATGATATTCATTAAATAAATTTTTGTTTTTTTTTATAATTGTTTGGTTCCAAAATAATACATAATACATACTATTATTAAAGAAATATCCTTTAGAAAGAATAGTTAAAACATAATTTTATTATTACGGATGCATCTAATTGAAGATATGAATTTGTTATTGGAACATAGGATAACATATACATATTTGTACGTCCCTTTAGATACTTAGACTGGGGTTTAAATTACACAAAGATTTTAATTATAATGAATGACCTTGACGGAGTGTTCAGCTGCATACGACTTCAAGTGACGACAACTATTCTAAAACAACGAATTAATAATATAATATCTGCATAATAAATTAAGAATAAAGAATAAAATATTTTTATACAAACTCGTATGTCATATTATTTATATGTACTGTATATTGAATAAAGCAATCCTAATCCGTACATTGTACATTATTTCCAAATGAAATACAAACGGTCCCAATAATATAACATCATTACTTTGTGGAATGAATGATTAATTATCGGCTCATACATTAATGACTATTTACTGCGGTTAGAGGGATCTGTCCTAATGAGTGATATATTAAAAGATATTGATACAACTACTATTCTGTAAAGAAACTTTATAAGTAATGTGTCGGTTTAGGAATATTATAAATGATTCATAATATACTTAAAAACAAAAATGTAATGACTCTTAAAATACTTAAAAACAAAAGTATATACATCTAAGTGAAAATCTATAAATTGAAATGCTATTTATTCAGCTTGGCTATATACAAAATACTGTAAGGAAATAACAAATACCTACCATTATTAGTTTAACGAATACTATAAAGGTACAAATGATTTTACGTGCACTTCGGGTTTTAGCTAAGCTGTAGTCTCAAGACAAAACTTATAAAAAATCCTTGCGGTAAAAGTTCTTGCTTGCGAATTGAATCGCATTTTCCAAAATTTTCTCGGTATAAAAGTGTTTTAGTATTGCGAAAAGTGCTGATTTCGTGCCAGATGTGTGTTGAGAATCTTTCAGTTTTTATCATACTTATACTTAAAAATATTTACTTTCTGGAAACGATTTAAAAAATCTGACAATTAAGCATTTAAATGTTTTTATTTGTATTACAGGTATTATAGTTGAAACATTAAAATATTAGAAACGCATAATGAAAGTTATTATTTATTTTTGGAATCCTTGAGCTTGACTTAGTAATTGATAACATTTAGCCCTTAATTTTTTAGTATCTCTTATCTTTTACTTCAAATAATGTAGAAAATAAATATATTTTATCAATAGGAATAAAGCAACAAAGGTTTTCTGAATATGTTCATAAAATAAAAAAAAATCTATAACTTCGTTGAAGTGCAACATTATTTAGAACGCAAGTCTTTATTTAGTATCTATAAAGATATAAAACGAGCCAACAAACTTTATAAGTTTGACTTATTTCGGTTCGTATTATTCAATGACGTTCGTATTATTCAATGACGTTCGTATTATTCAATGAAGAGAAAACTTTATAAAACTTATATTAGCATTACTACATCAACTTTAGTTATTATTCTGCTAAGACTTCGACAATTTAGATGATGCAGTTTATAATACACACACACACACACCACGGTGTTACTAATTACGACACAGTCCGAGGAGTATAAATTAAAAAACATGTTTTTATTAAAAAAAACAACTAATGTTGGGTGATGTGGATATCTGTATGTTATATTAGTAATTATGAAAATAACATATATAGTACTTACATTATAATTACTTAAATATAACTATAGCTTATATATATACTTTTGGAATGCTATACTATACGAGCTGATACTTCACCTTTTAGTGAGTGTGCAATCATCCTAGGGTAACTTCAACTATAGATGCAAATGCTTTGCCATTCTTGAGAAATGAGGAGCGATAAACGAGACTAGACAAGAAAGGTGAAGCGTGAACATTTGAGCTTCCGATTGTCACTTACCATATGAAACGTACCTAAATTATCTTCTGCAATACGATATTCTATCCTGTTTTGATACTGATCGAACTGCATACGAATCAGTATATCTGGACTCTGCCCACACTGATATTAGAAGTTAACAGCAAAATATTAAATAATAAGTGACCATTGAGATTCCATTATATTATTTCAATAATAAATTGAATTAAAAGTCAAAAAAGGGTAATTTATATCAAAATTTTAGGTTTTTAATACAAATAAATAAATACCTTTCGTATTAATAACTTTCAAGAATTTGTAATTCTAATACAATCCTAACGCAAATCACTCCTTTATTATGGATGACTTTAATACCTGTATTATAAAAGAGTATTGACATGCTCAAAAAGTGATAAATGCTTAAAACTAAACCCACATACTACTTTCCAAAATGTACGATCTCACAACTTGATCTTATGATGGTTTCTGCACATATACTAACGTACATGGTCAGCTATTTGCATAAGCATTTTTTACGCTTGCAGTCTTCAATGGAAAATAAATGAAAATGCTTTTATTCTAGAAGACTTTCTTACCAACACCAGTAATTATAATATGAGGGATTAAAATTATCTTGTAGCCTAGTAGCTTAATTAATTATTCGTCATCACTAAGTAATGACTGAATCGAAACATATTTTAAATCTTAACATATTTCTTGCTATAGTTTACAGTTTTAGAGTTTCTTTATGTAACTCTAAAATTGTACCAACGAACCCATATCAAATCAGTCAGTCATTACTCAAATTGCAAAATTGTATATTTATTATTAATAGTTATTAATAAAATCAATACTACTTTAAAAATAAAATGGTCAATTTATAATTGTACTTCCTTTTGCATTTACTTTACCAATACTGGAAATAGTTGGTAATGTTTGATTGGATGGTAGACGTAACGCCATTTTCTCTTATCAAATGAAATGTGAAATTAACTTAAGGCTCTTATAATTACTTCCTGACGAGGTAATTTAATTACACATCATAACTAATTAGACCCATTCCTGATTTCTGTGAATGTTATGGTTTACAGTAAGGAAAATGCTGTTACATATAAGATTATATAATGTTATTGATATATTATGTATTTAACAATTTAATAGTTGAATTATAAAATTATGCTTTATCCTAAATTATATATTTGTATATAACCATTACTATTACTTCAGATCTTTTGCTTGGCGTAGATTTTTCTATAATCCAAAAACTATTTATTTCAATTTGTTATCTGATCAATCAAAAAATGTTGTTGCGGGATTTTTTTCTTGTGAGAAACAAAAAGCTATGTATTACAATTTTATAATTTATTGAAATACAAATAAAATTTCTATGATATTTAGATGTCATTAATTTTAAAACAATTATGGTAAAATTAAACATGAAAACTTTCTGACAAAACTTGCATAAATCTTTGAAACAACTTTATTTCCTACCTATATATGCCTTATTTTATTTCAATTTGTTATTTTTTAAATAAAAATTTTCTTCTAATAAATTAGACTTAAATGAATTATAAATATCCTCAATAACAATGTACCAAGTTTTATTGTTCTCGCACCAATATCCTGCAACATACGAGTCCTGGCAGATGTCTGTAATTGCAGCAACGCGTATAACTCGTCGATAATTCGATATATTATAGCACAATCGATGACATATCGTTTCACGACGATATAAATTTAAATTTACTGACCAAGAATCCATGTATTACATATGTTAATTGTACTGCTACTACTTTATACATTGTATCATTATGTATGAATAAATGTGGCTTATAATAATTGAACCAAATAGGGGTTATAAATTGTGGTATAATATTAATTCATTATAATCTTATATGAAGCTTATTGCTGAGTGATTTTTGAATCAAAATTTAAGTAAGCACGTGAAGACTAGAAAATTTTCCCAATTTATTTTTCTACACTTAAAAATGAGTTTCATTTATTCAGACAACAACATGTAACAAACAAAACAATCAAAGTTTCTGTTAGCTGAGAACACGCAGAAAACAACGTTTAAAGAAATGTATAAATATTTTAGTATGGTTTTAAAGTCATAACATTTGAAAAAAATATTTATTGTACTCAGTACTAAGTTATTCAATGTAATAAAAAAACATCTAAACTAAAAAATCATTGTAACATGGTCCAAAATAAAATATACTTAAGACAGAAAGTAATTAATTTAATCAACGAAATTTTGTAAATATCTGTATATCGAAGTTTCACAAAAAAAATACATCAAAAATAAATTTATTTCCAAACTTAGCTCAAAATAAACGTAATACAGTAAATTATATTATTAGAAACACAATTAAGAACAAGCTTTTGTTAGGCATAACTATAGGATAATACAAAACTTGAATTATTTATTTCCTTTTATGCGAAAAAAATGATTTGTTTTATATTTATCCAGATTTCCAAATATAATATTTACAGAGTTAATCCCAATTTATTTAGAATAAATTAAGTTATGATTTTCGTGGAACAAGAATATGGAAAGGTCATCAAAATGTTTTCATCTTGTTATTGTTATATATTTATTTTACTGGAGTAATTATAGTCTTCGATTCTGTTAACTGTTACTTTATAAAACCATAAACCATATTTTCGTAAAAGGAATAGTTATTTTATAACATAATTTCATTATCACGAGCACATCGAATTGGTGATATAATTTTTTATTGGAATGGAAAAATACATATTTATATTAAATTATATCACTGCTTAGAATTCAGTTTCAAACAAACAAAATTTCAATTAAAATGACCCTGACGGAGTGTTCAGCTGCATACAACTTCAAGTGGCGACAATTGTTCCTAAAACAATGTTATATTTAATTTAATATTAGCATAATATCATGTTTATAAAATTAAAATAGAGATATATTAACATATTGTTTTTATCCATACGAAATGTTATTCACAAATTATGTAATTAACAGTAAGTGGAATAAAGCAATCCTAACCCGCTCATTGTTTATTATTATCACATGAAATACAAACGGTCCAAATAATATAACATCATTGCTCTGTGAATGAGTGATTATCGACTCGTATATTAATGACTATTTACTGCGATTAGAGGGATCTGTCCCAATGCGATATAACTACGAGTATATACTAGTAGTTTATATTGACTTTTTTTATGTTAAAAAAACTTACCAAATAATGTGTTAGGAGAAGAACAACATAAAATAATTATGTCGGTTTGATAATATTTACCATTTTGATTTGAAGTAAGCCCCTCTTAAAATATTTAACATAAAAAATATCGTACTCAAAATAAAAATGTATAAATTGAATTGCAATTGAATCATATAAAATATTGTAAAGTTATAATAATAAATACTTATAACTATTTATTTAATAAACGATAGAACGAACGATTGATTTTAAGTGCACTTAAATTTTTAGCTAAGCTACAGTTTCAGAGGTGAAACTTATAGAAAATCCTTGTGGTAAAAGTTCTTGTTTGGAAATTGTATCAAATTTTCTGTAATGTTCTCTGCATTGAAGTGTCGCGGCCAGTACGGATTTCGTGACAGAGTGTTGTTGAAAATCTTTTAGTTTTAGTTTCTATTATATAGAAATATATCGTTTCTAAAAACTACTTTGATTCAAAATTATATCTTAGTGAATCAATACTGTTAGAATGTTATTAACACCGCGTATCGTAACATAGCATTATCCGATCAACCGAACACATTGTTACCTATTAGTAGCTTTGTGAGTTGCTAATTATGATGGCTTTGTTGATTATAATATTAGATGCTTATATATATTAAACGATATAATGATCTTAACGAATTATCATATATATTAGCAGTGCTATATATGTAGTTTGAATTATTTACATGCATGCAATATTATGATCCGACTCCTCAAGACCGTATACAGGTCCAACCTCTATATATACCTTTAATAAATTTCCAAAACTTTGTATGAACAATTATAATTTCGAAAGTAAGCAATATGAAAATGGGAAGATCTATTTAATAAGAACACCTTTATCAGTTCTTCGAAAAACAACTCTAAAGAAATGAAAGACGACTTTTAGTTTCATGCAAAAGACAGCTGTCGTAAAGACCAAGTAACAAATAAAGTTATTGCCATGTCCAAAAACGTAATAAATTTCATTGTTCGTATATCAATGTTTTCTGTGACGTCATGAGTCAAAACAGATTTCCCCAATTGCAACAAACATTCATCACTAATGGAAATGTTAATAATTCCTGTATTATTTACATTGTTTTGTCTATTTGTATAATATGAGGGTAGGTTTTAATAATGTCAAGAGTTGTCTTGGTACTCTGTGCTCTGTTGGAATGTAATTCAAACTTACTCTACAAATTTTAAACCATTTTAGGATCTTTTGGGATAATGAATTCTAATAACAGATTTTTATAAAAGTAACACATAATACATAATTTTGTGATGAAAACTTGCTAAGAATCTGCGTGATAAAAATAAAAGTATTCAAGTTATTTTAAGCTTAGATAGGTTTTAGATCTAGCTGTAATCAATTGACTGCAGCTCAAGGTGTTATGGCGATATTACAGTTAAGCACCCACCGTTCCCCGCTATTGTGAAGGAAGATAGGATAGCTATTTTCTATTTTCTAAGGGGTGCACTGCATTTTCATCTATCTTGATAAGTGGTCGTTGACGACGGCACCACTTATCATTACTTTTTGATCGTCTACTCGTTAACCACTCATTAGAAGCTATAAAGTGGTATTAATATATATGAAATAGTATATAAGTAGTTACAAAAGTCATAGAAAATAATCGATTGCGATCAGTGTTTAAAGTTTTAAGGAATTTTCAATTAAATATATTACGTATATACTACGTATACATTATTTTAATAAGTTTTTAAATTCATCACTTTATTGGTTTAATTTATAGTAATAATAATAATCTTTTATTTGCAGAAAACATGGCATATATAACACAATATTGTTAATATATATGTACATGTTTAGTCAACGGCGTGACATGCAAAAATTTTAAAATTAAAATTATCTGTCACTATGCTGACTTTAATTTGATTGAAGAAGAACTTAATTTAGAGAAGATTTAAGCATAATCCTTTATAGTTTCCTACTATACGGTTTATGTAAAATTATAATTACTTTTACAGTTACTAAAAGGCCTTTATTATAATAGTAAAACTTTTAGTGACTATCCAAACGGTGACTGTCGACCCTAATTGAATTTAGTATAAAAAATGTCACTCTGCAGTGCGCTACGTTTAAAATGATTTATATTTATTAGACTTTACTTTCTGGGATAACATTGTAATATTTCATATTCGAAATAAAGATGAGGCTGTTATACGAAAATATTACTACTACACTATAGATTTATAAAATTCTGAGATTTTGGTCTGGTATAATATTACTATAAAATTATTTTTTTGTGAAAATAGTCTAAAAAAACAAAATAAATCTAAAAAATTTGAAATCCATTCTCTCTCAGATGTTTCTCGTCTCTTTCTTAATACCTTTTGAAAAATATTAAGTATATATTTTTAAAAATATTAAGTAAGAAATTGTTTTAAGACTTGTTTAGAATTAGACATTTTGGAGTTGTTAATGAAAAAACCTGAGTTGTTTAAACGAGAAAAGCTGAA
Source organism: Melinaea marsaeus rileyi (assembly GCA_918358865.1). NCBI lineage: Eukaryota > Metazoa > Arthropoda > Insecta > Lepidoptera > Nymphalidae > Melinaea > Melinaea marsaeus. The sequence continues at coordinate 5,856,726 of OU911093.1, read as the reverse complement.
AACTTGTGTCTTTTACACAAAAAATATATGTCTTAACCATTTGAATATTAAATTTCAATAATGGGACTATTAACATATTTATTTTATTTTATTTCTATTGATAATTTCTTCGTTTTTTATATGTTATAAATATGTTAGGAATAGTATTAAATTTCTTTAGATTTCCTAATAAAATATAGCAATATTTATTCTATGGTTGTATTTGTGCAATATATCAAGGTCGATACTTCGTAAGATTCCGACTTTATAATATTTGAGTTTTGTGTCTGAGTAAATAACTTTATAGATTTCGGCTTTGTAGTTAAAGCAAGAAACAATATAAGTTCAAGTACCTCAGAAATATTCATTAATAATTATTTTAAAAAAAGACAAAGTTTTATATTAAAAAATAAAGGGTATGCCTCAATCTATTAAATATATGAAAATATTTAAACCAAATCTTTTTAGATTACAAAGAAGCCATAAGAAAAACAAAAAAAATACCCATTTTTGTGATTTATTTAAAAATTGTTTTAAAAGTAGTAAAATAGTTTAGTGTCTTTGTCGTTTTTAAAAATAACACAACATGAATGATTATAGTTGTCCCCCATCGGGTATTTGTAAAAGATAATAATAAACGAGTATAGCGACACTTTCTTTTACCATTTAAGAAAGATCTCTTTTTTTAAATGCAACTAAAGTTGAAAACATTCCAATACAAGCCACAAACGATGAGGTTCTTTAGAAAAAGAAGAATTACGAACAAATATAATTTACAGTGCTTGCACCTAAATTGTATGTATTATAAAAATATAAAATGAATCATTCTTACTGGTTAATAAACCAAAGCAAGTCAAAAATATTAAAACTATAAATCTAATAAGTAAAAGTGTTTTTAAATATGTTAGCTTTACTATTTGGAATAAAAGTGAAAAATGTACAGAGAGTATTTTTATGATAAGATGTTCATGGACAATAATATAGTCTATTTTCGAAATTATAGTTTATTTTCGAAATGTAGTATTAAAGGATTTTTCAAATCAGTACAATCAAAACAGATTCTCAAGTAATACGTTTTTAATCAAATGTAATTACGCCATTAAAAAGTTACATTAAGTAATATGTACTAATATGTAAATATTTTACTGAATCTTGCTATTCATTTAAAACTCAATTAAAAAGATGGTTATTTTTTTCTGTAGACATCTAAAAGGACATTTTTTAATAACCAGTTTTCAATTTTATGCTCACATTCGGAATAAACTTAACAATGCAAGTTACTTTAGTTCTTGCGGCTCTCAGGAAATGAATTCTTTTGCCAATACTTTATAACAATTTAGATGTTGCAGTTTATAATCCACACACGCACCACAGTATTACTAATTACGAAAGGGTCCGGAGTATAAATTAAACGACACAAGTTTTATCTAAACCTAATGTCAAGTGATGTGGATATCTGTATGATTTGTTAGTAATTATGTACACATAGTATATAGTATATACAATATATACTATATGGTAAACTTCTTTAGATTGGTTGTGATTTTGAACTCTATTAAACTCTAATAGAATAGTTTGATATAATACGACTGTTTTTACCTAGACAGCGCGGGTGAAGTTGCTATCACAATTTATGTATCCATAAGGATTTTCCAAATGGTAGAAAAGGTTAAGAGAAATAGTATTTATCAGACCATTTAACGTAATTTAAATTTATTACTTTTAATTATAAGTAGAGTTTACACATTATACAAAAAAATTATAAATAATAATAATAATTTGTTTTTGCTGTTTTACATTAATTTATGTATTTTGGAAAATCATCTATTAAAAGAAATAGGTAAGGGGTGAAATTTTGTTTTTTCAGACGCGAATATATCAGTAAAACATTAAGTACCAAAATAATTGTGCGCATTGTAAGACTTATATTTTAAGAGATCAGCAAACATTCAATAAACCGGTGGTCTTAAGAAATAACAGAAGCAGACAACAATGGCATGAATCACTATTCATTGTGTTAGTAAAGTTTTTTTTCTTTTATATATTTATAAAGAGTTAAGTTCTTGTTTTTTTTATTAATATTTCATAAAGTTTGTCTGAAATTTATGAAATATTTCTCTGACTAACTATATCAACTTTGCTTTGTATATAAATTTAAACTATAATAGACCAATAAAAAGATGTTATAGTTGTTTACACAACGTTTTTATTTTTATTTCGTAGTTGTAGCAAACAAGTACAAAAAAGACATTAAAATTGTCTATAAGTAGTTGTAAAAGTAGACAATGAGCTGCTCCATTAACAAGTTATTTATTTTCTGAAGACTAAAACACAACTAAAGGTTGTTATTTTCTACTAAAAATAGAATGTCTTTGTCTAACTAATAATTCCATTATTTTAGTCGTTGGTGCTATATCTTCAAAATTGTATCTTAAATAATTAAGGTACGACTTGGTTTCTTTACATTATTTAACTTACATTTTCCAGTAATGTTTTGTTTTGAAATAAATAATTATTTTAATTATTAAAAATATTTAAAGAATGAGTTAAAAGTAAATAGCTTTAAACTATTAAACTTAATATGAAGGGTTTATATGTAACTGAATTAAGCTCTAATTATCACTTAAATATTAATTAAATTTAATAATACACAAGAATCCTTTAAAATATTAGGTACTTAATAATAATATTACTTAGTAACTCTATTTTGTATACCGCAATATCTGCTATATATATTTTCTACAATATGAGAGTAATAAGTTATTTTTCAAGTATTGTACTTATATATGTGTACGCATGAGAGTAAAACTTATTTTTAAATAAAAAAATAACAAATCTTTTTTAGCTGAAGTGAGTTTCGTAAATCAAAGCTTGCATTAGTTTTGGCTAAAAGGAAAAAGAGAACCTCAAATCTTTAACCACTTTAAACGCACGTTAAATATGCTACGCGCTTGTCTAATTGTCTAATTGTCTAACGTAACTAATTGTATACGAATTAAAATCAAACCTTAACATTTGGAATATGGAACATTTTTAAAATTTTGAGGGCTCTGGTTTTTTATACCTTATAAGGAATGCCCTCCAAATTTGTACCAAGCACATTACAAGAGACAGTTTTTGGGTTTTTCATTTTTGGTCTCCCATCGGTCAGTCAAAAATTAGATATACTAACCCTTATTATGTCTATGCGAACTGAAATAAAAGACATTGCTGGAGAGTATACATTATAAAAAAGAAAGAAAGAAGAAATATATACTTCTTTATATATATATAATGAAATATTATATATATATATATATATATATATATAGTTTTTCATTTCAGGTGATTTCATTTCGCTTGTTTTATTTTATCAGAATATCACGTGCAGTACATTTACAGTATCCAGTACGTAACGATGACCTGTGTACAATTACTACAACTATGCTACCATTACAAAGAGCTGAAGAATTTAATAAATCAACTTAATATGGAGAAGTTTTCATATAATTCAGTTAAGTAAGCTGATAATTGTTTCAAAAACGGGTTTGATTCATTGTATCGAATTCCAATGACGTTGACATATCATTCCCAGAAAAAACCGATTAAAAGTGATGAACAAGATTTTAGAAATTATACTTATCGGAATGAAATCTTATCGGTAAGGATTGTTATTTTAGAATTTAATAAGGTTAGTTTCTAACAAAGGTAATAATTCATATTTTTTTAATAAAAAAGGACTTAAAAGCATTTTAATCAATGTTTGATATCAAACATTGGTTAAGATGCTATGCCCAATTCGATTTCGATTGTTTTAATGACAAAGCTAAGAATTAGTTGGTGTCTCTGGTTTCACACAAAACAGATGAGATCTTGATTGCGAAAGACTACACACTATGAAGTTCGATGTACCGATTGTACGATGTGCAGATTATATATTAATACACTAACAATAGTTTGGTTAACAAGGTTATTGCTTTGACATATAATGATTTGTATTAGGCACATTCTTTTGAAATATTTTGCTCTGATAAAATTAAATCACAACAGTGTCTTTTTGTACTTGGGATTTATATCAAAGTATTATTTAGAACAGTTATACTGCTAGTGTTAAATGTCTTAATGGGTTTGTTTTCTCCTGTGGCTGTTTTATCATTTCGCAATTATCAATAGTATTTTTGCGTAAAAGTCCAATATTTAATAAATTACACATAACTTTTTTGGAAGCTTAAGAAAGTCCTTTAAACATCTTGTCTGGAAGTTTTACATTACAATAACGTTGCCCTAAGTTAATAATATAACAACAAACAGGATATAGAGATAAAATCATAAGATGTTTAAAAACGAGTTGTAAAAAAGGTTTCGTGTCTTAAAGTATTTCATTGTTTTTGGTGATTAGTAGATAATTATCAATATAGTACACATTATAATTAACCTACTTCGTAAATAAGAAAACTTCACTACTGAGTTATATTGTCGTGGTTAATATTTATTTTTTTATTTTCTTCTACGTTAGCATTCCCTTATTTTGAATCAATAAAAAAAACTTAATTATTCTGTAGCTTAGAAACAAAATTAATTCTATATCTAATTTATTAATTAATTAATTATTAATACTTTATTATATTGTTTACTCTGAATTAGGTAACCCGTGATTGCATATTTAAACCGAATCCAAATTTGTTGGCCAATTTTAACCTTCTTTAATTAGGAAACCGTAATACTAGAATCTTTTCAAAATGATCTCTAACAATATTGATTGAGATAAATTATAATATGAAATGTAAATTTAATAACAGTTTCTGTAAGCAGTCACAGTCAATTTTATAAAGAAAATGAATAATTGCAGTTTTATAAAAGATCATGATTTGGAAAAATAATACTGAGATATTGGTATTTCAACTGTCAACTTTTTCTGTTACTTATTAATTTCATAACTTTTTGGAAATCCGCAAATTAGCCCTACTTTCGTCTAGCGGTTTACAAAATGTGTTAACTTAATGGTCTAAAGTAAGTGAAAGCTGTTAAAATAACTTCATTCAAATAAATAAATTAAGTTATGTTTGTGTTGGAATTCCTAAGGCACTTTTAAAATGGTCTGCATTAAAAAATATTTTATAATAAAAACAAATGTAATATAGATGTTATTTTTAAATGTTGTCCTATAATAACATCTTAACTACTCTACTTCTTTGTCACCTACCTCGTTAATTCTTCGCAGGCGTAAAGTATTGAACAGAGTTTTATATAATATAATTACCTACCAAATATAGATCATAATATAAAATATTAAAAAAAGAAAATGTTGTGATGCTAGTTTGTTATCTTATCTAAGTCAACATTTGGAATGGTTTTCTTCCCCGAAAATTCTCTAATTACTACGAGGAAATATAATACTGGCCTCGGCTTTGGATTTACTTTACTATACGAGTTTGCCGTATGAACCCATAAGCAACAGATAGTAATGTAATAAAATAAATTATTTGTTACATAAATGTTATTTATAAATATACATCTAATATTAAACCAAAAGCACTGTTGGCAGCACAAACATTCCCAAGGCAATGAACGTCAAGTTAAATTGACGATCTAAGGATACGAATGCGAGATACCGGAAATTATATTTCCCGAACAGAGTCGCTTAAAACAGTACATTCATAAGCAAAGGAAACAAATTTGAATACTTTAATAATAAATACGTTGATGCATCAAATCTAGCTTTTGTTCACACCTAAACTGCAATATAGTATTAAGGAAAAATTTTCATTTCATAATTTAAATGCTTAGTAACACATTAAAATTTTTATGACGATTGTGATTTTAGGTTCACTAGGTTAACAGGTATTCTTAAGAATTTAATAATCTGTACATTTCGTACTTTTTTTGGAAATAAGATGATGCCAGCTTGAGGATGCTTTAGATTTAATAAATTTTAGCTATCTTCTTTTCTTCTTTTAATTAAACATTTTATTAAATAGTCATGAATATTTTGTTTCTGCAAATAATATTTTCTGGTGAGTCTGTATGGGTCAAGTAAAAAATTGTATACTATCTATCATATTTTTTTACTCCTATTTATTCCTTGTTTCTCGCTTCATATTCGGAACAATATTTATTCAAAAAGAAATATTTTGAACTGCAGTTATTCCACAGCAGAAAATCAAATCGTTCGATTATTTTAAAATATGTTTTAAATTCATAATTATTCAACACTTCATACAATTTAAATCCCTTAAGGTTTGTTGTATTTAAGTTAATAAATTTTTAGTAATCTGCAAACAACTACAAAACGTATAAAATAACTGAAACTTGCATTTCATTAAAGCTAACGTTATTAGTCCCCAGTAAAAACCGGCTAAGTGCGTGTCGGAGATGCGCAATGTAGGGTTCCGTAGTTGCCCACAATGGATAGATAGATAGACACATGCACTCGTGGATTTATTTTCATATTTTTAAATAAAAAAAGATCAACAAAAGTTATTAAATTATTTTTTATTATAGTGCATTATTAAGATTTATTTGTTAAGATCCAGTCCGCCCTTGCAATATAGGCATACAAAATATATATAATTTAAGTTAACCGACTATTTCTCGTAAGCTTGAAAAGCGTAATTATTATCAAAAAAATTTTCACACCTCCAAAATCAACCAACCACTAAACTAGAACACACTACAATGTAACAAATATTTGCACCTAAACGCTTAATATTTCACAAACGGATTCCTAATTCAAAAGATGGTTTTAGAAAATCCATCATGTTTTTAAAGACCTTTCCAACAATACAATATATTATCACGAGCTAGGATGTAAATAGACGAACGAACGAACAGACACAACGAAACTATAAGTATTCCTAAAAGACTACGGAGCCCTAAAATATACAAACATACGATTTACATATAATTTCAGATTAGATTAAGATAAAGCCTGACTTGGAAAATTTATTCGTCACACGCTCTTTTGTAATTAGTATTACAATAAATAAAAATACGTGAGTAGCTTTTAGACCGCATTATTTAATTACATTATATCATATCTAAGGCGGAAATAGTAAATATTATGTTTCACTTGCGCTAAGAAACGTAAAACTCTTCACATAAGTACTCCCAGAGTTCCAATAGAAATATAGTCTAGTCTCTATGTAGTAAAAATATATTAATCCTAAATTGCCATTTATTGTAAAGTGTACTTGTTTCTAAAGAATGTTAAGAAGAATGACTACATATCGTATATCAAAGTAAACAGCAGCACCCCAGACCGTTTGTGAAAGTTAAATCTAGACTTATTACGATAAGAATAATCTCGGTTTTTTTATTCAAAACATTTATAATAATACATAATGTTTATATTATAGCATTTTTTCGAAAGACTTCATAAATTTTGATGTTATGTAATTTTAGTATTATTTAGACGGTTATTATTTAAACCTGTTCTTAGTTAAGTATATGTTATCTAGATTCAGATTCTTTTATTTCTTTTCATATATATATTATTTCTCAAAAAAGCCAAATATCCAAATATTCAGTTTCCTTCAAAAAAATGCATGGTAACTTCGACCGCCTGTAAAGAAATCTAAAATTTTAACTCATTGTAAGTATGATAATATCAATTAAGAAAAGTTGAATATACTCGTAACTCTGTACTCATTAGTCATTGTGGATATATATATATATATATATATATATGTATTATATGTATTATATACAATGTACAGATTTGAACTCATTATCATTACTTATATAATAGTGAATATTGCCCGTATTAATGAACAGCCAAAACTATGATTCGGTGTATGTGTAATTAATCTTTAAAGTTGAAAAAAATAAATTTATTACATATTCTTTTGATAAAAATTATTACTTTTCTCAGGTATAGAGGAATCATAAGCAAATAAAATCATTTTTTACGAACGGATGAAACTGACTATTTTATAAAAATTTTATAACTAAAGTTTTGATTGTTTTTTTTGATAAAATATCTGAAGAAAAAAGAAATTCCATGTCATTACTCTTAAGTACCAATGGATTTTTCTCTAGAATATTAAACCATTTCGCTTTGACAGTCTTGAACTTTAGAGTTTCGAAAATCGCAGGAGTAAGTTTTGAAATAAAATTACAATTAATGATTATTATCCAGTATTTCAATATTTAATTTTTTTTTTCTCAAATTATATACATAAAAATATCCTATAATACTAAACATACTAACAAAATCTGTAAATGTGTCATTGGCAAATCCAAATGTAAATTAAGAGGACGATCAATAGTCATCTGGTAGTAAGTGATCACTGTAGCTTTTAGTTTTGCAACAACACATTTAACTTAAAAATCTTTCAAAGCTAAAGTCAAACTGATTTGGTTAGTACGACTTCGTTTAATAGAAATTATAAGATAAGATTTTTACTGTATGTTTTCATCTCAAGTCATTTGACTTTAATATTTGTGAAAATTATAAAATATATTATCTGTGAGAGTTATAAGCACTATAAAAAAGTTATTGTACGCTACTTTGCATGAATTACAGAATGTCATTGCACGTTTAAGACATTAGTCTCAAACTAGTAATGGAACTTGAGTAGGAAACATTGGTGTCCGCTATTACGACAGTTTGCTCTTTCTAAAAACATATTTTACAGTAGTATAGTACTTATACTATTGTATTCTAATGTATTATTAAATATCTAATAAAAAAAAATTGTTGAAATCCGACTTCTACGCTCTTTTATAATATGTTATCGTCATACATATACATATAGGATCGCGGCTTATTTTTAATGTTGAATTTTCTTTTTTGTAATTATGCTCCTGTTATTTAATTGATATCAATCCGACAAACATTGCTAATCAATAAAGACCTTAATGAACTTAGTTGAATGCATATAAGCTTTTCCAATTTATACTGTTGAAACGCTTCCGATATCTTGTGGATATCAAGTGGCGTACGGACTAGAATGTAAATTTGAGATTAAACTTTGCAATAATTAACTAATGTGACATCTACATGAAAATATTTTTTATGTATTTAAAGAGACTATCTTTAAATCGTACTCATTGTATCTCATCTATCATATAAAAAAAAAAACCTCCTCGTACATGAAAAAAAGTATGATTTATAGTTTCATATTTTTACTCCAGAAAATATCATATGCAAAAACAAAATATTCTTTAAATCGTTTAATTGAGACTGCCAGAATTTTGGTACATTGTCCACAATTCAAATTGGTTATTGGAAAAAAATCAAGGGTTATAGTTAAGTTGACTTGCACTAACACAAGCTTTTCAATCTCATACTACAATATCCAATTATTGTATGATTCTATCACTAAGTGGCTTTTACTTATGTTTACTTTAGGTAAGTGTTATTATATAATGACATACAACAATAAATACAATACAAGTCTTTATTATATTAAACTGGATGTCATTATACTATAGCTTCAACAGTTAGCAAAATCAAAACCAATATTTATGCTGTACATTTTAAAAGTTTGATAAACATATAAATATATTCTTCTTACTTTAAAAATGCTAACGACGCTGTTATACGGCAGCTAAACGTGGGTAACACAGAAGAAGAATGTAAGAAAGATGAATGCTGTGGAGATGCGATCTCTTCGCAGAATATCAGTCACTCAGTCTAGCTGATCGAATCCGCAATGAAGAGATCCACAGAATAGCAAGTACTAGCGAAGATGTCACGATGAGAATGAAGAAGAACATGCTGAGGTGGTTTGGGCACGTCGAACGAATGAGTGATGAAAGAATGGTGAAAAAGATTTATATAGGAAAAGTGAGCGGTAAGAGAGACAGGGGGAGGCCTCGAGTGACTTTCGAAAATACAGTATCCATGATACTGGAGGAAGGTCACGTAAAAAGCATGAGGATCCCCCGGAGGGCATGTATGAAGAGGTTGATGTCTGTGGTCGAGTCGAAAGAGGTATGCAGGGAAGGTAGCGTTTGGCCTTCCGTCGTCTCTGGCTACCCCGCAAGGGATAAGGCGTGAAGCAAAGTAAGTAAGTACTTTAAAAATTGTGTCTTTATTGCAGCTTGAGGTTAATTAAAATCTAGAATTTGTGAGTCGACGTATTTAATATTGACGTATTCAAATCTGCCTTCATTGCTTATAAATGTACTGTTTTAAACAATTTCGTTCGGGCAATATAATTTGCGGTATCTCGCATTCGTATCCTTAGATCATCAATTTAACTTGACATTTATTGTCTTGGAAATGTTTGTGCTGAGAAAAGTGCTTTTGGATTAACATTACATGTATATTTATGAACGATATTTATGTAACCAATAATTCTTTTTATTATATTACTAGCTGTTGTTTGTGATTTCATATGACAGAATCGTATATAAAGCAAGTAAAAGGTCAAATCTAATTTAATCAGTGGCCGGACACCAAAGAATTTTAATAAATAGGGTTTATTTTTGAATCAACTGAAATATGCCAAATTTAATATATTAATAGTCGTTCAAATCATTATCACCTTTTAAATATATACAAATTCTCTTTTCACTTTTCAGCGCTGCAACGGTTGTAAGACAATATATCAAGAATCATTCATATTTAACACTTTCTTAAAATATTTAAAATGACGGTCGATGTTAAAGTAAGAACTACATTTCATAAAGTTCTGATCATCTTCAGTTTTAAAGAATATATATATTTTTTTTGATATAAAACATTGTTATGAATACTTGTTTTCACTATTACCTACTTTTTTATAGTTAAAAGTTAGTTCGCTAAATGATTACCATCAAGAATGTCCCATCGATAACAATATCTATCAATGGTTTTATAAATCATGATAAAATGTGAGGAAAAAAATAATATTGTTTTTAGCGTGTGGGTTAGAATAAGCGTGGGGTAAAATCTAAACTATTGTGTTTAATTTACTTTTTCTATGAAAAAGTTTTATACACTGCTATTTCAGCGGATAAAAGATATTTGTTTTCTTTTATTTGTTTTAACTTTCATCACAATAGCCAATCATGTTTTAAATAAATATATCGCAAGCCACGGTTTTTGCTTTTGATAAAGAATTATATTGAAAACGAATCGCAGGCAAAAAATTATCTGATCAAAAAAATTTCTTAGTATTTTTATTTTATATATGTATTAATATGTAAGCTGGTGATAGCTATTTAATTAATGAAATTATTTCTAAATCCCGAAAAAATACAAAAACTGCTTTAATCAACCTTGAACTATACGAATTATACTAATTACTATATAAGTATACTAATTAAAAAATCTTTATTACCACAACATGGACGATGTCACGATCAATTAATAATGTGTAGAAAAAGATTTTATTTATATGATTGACATTTATTTGAGAATTATCAATTCCCAAAGGAGATAGTTTTCAAAAGCGAGAGATTACTTGATTATAAAATATGAATTTTAGATAAAACAAAAAGAAAATACCGTAACTTCGATAACAGCAAATGTACTAAATGAGAAATGAGGTACAATTTTAAGAGTTTTACTTTTAACTTTTTATTTTTATTTTTGTTACATAAAGTTTGTAACCTTTATATGGTTCATGATCATGCTGTAAGACATTTTATATATTAAACATATTTTTTTTAGTCAATACATGGAAGTTACAGCAGAATATAGTACTAACTTCGATGTCAGAGCAGCGTTACGTTTCTCAGAGTAAAAAGGTTAGTATTCTACATAGGAATTTTCATGGTCCGTTTATTTAAAAAATCTTATAATTTGTCTATGAATAAAAATATTGACAGGCAACTTTAAACAATGTGCATTTTTTTATCGTTGTTAACATTTAAAATACACATTTAAGAAAATAAAAAAAATAGTGCTAGTGTATCTTATGTTTATTTTTTAACTTTACACAGACACACATACGCTGAGATAAACCCGCTTTTAATGGATTTTATTTTGACGGACACCCACATCTTTTTTATGTGACCTTTTGAAAAATATAGGAAACTTTTTTTTAAGAGAAAAATGTAAATCAACATACAAGATTTAGTTATACCAATAAAAAATATATGATCAATATTATGAAATAACTATAATTATTATTATAAAATATTTTATTTAGGAAAGTATATAGCTATCTACTTAACAAAGTTAATATTTAAAGTAGTAACTTCTGGCATTATAAAGAAATCTATTGTACTTGATCATTAATAAAATACGCTTTACCATTTTATTTACAATAACAATTTAATGGAATGTCAAATCAATTTTTAAATTAGAATAACTATACAATAATAGTAAGAAAGATAGCGGATGTGTAAATTATATTGACATAACATTACTGTGAAAAGTAGACTGGATAGTGAACATTCGTTTTCAGTCAGATTATGATAGATTAAGTCTTATATCAGCTTCAACGTTTAATTGCAATGTATAATTTTAATCAAAATCTATGTTACTGAATGTTAGACTGCTATATTCGATAAACTACCTTTCAACAAACTAACAATATTTCAAAACAGTAACTCGATCATCAAAGTACACAGCGGTTCACAATCAAGATCTCAGGTGGTCGGTGTGAAATTAGAACTTAATTATTTCTCGCCTTTATCATTAAAAGATACGATTTCTAACTTTAATTGACAGGTAATTTTTACGTAATTTGTTCCCTAACTGGTTTTAATGTTTGGCAAATTATTGCATAACTAGAACTTGCTTAACCTATAAGACGAGATAGTTTTGTAGAAAACAAACAATTGTTTTAATTTTCCAGTTTTTTTTTTATATTTGTTAAATATTTTTTTATCTATAATCAAAATAATCTCACATATTTCAGACTGACATTGTGATACCTGCTGTATATCGATACTGAAATATAGTGGTCCTTACATAATACCTTAAGAGACGCCTCGCCTATTATATATAATTACAATTAAATGAAATATTATATTTTAATTACAGTTAATTATGTATTTTTATTCTTTCTGTTTTTCTCTCTTGTTTTAATTTTTTGATTATTATTATATCCTTATTCTGCTAAGATTATTTATATTCTCAATCAATAAGAAGGATGATAAAAAAAAACTACATTATTATGTAAGCAATACAATAAAGCCGTGAAAAAATTTAATTATTTTAATAAATAATATAATAATATCGACCGTCATCAATTCCACAATAAAATTAATTTTTCATTTGGTTGAAAAGAGCAAATCCTTGATAAACCCAATTCATAACCTACAAAAAAAACACTAATAAGAAAATATAATTGCTTAAGGGTACGAATTTAGGTAAGATAATATTAATTTAACATAAAATAATTAATCCATTGAAAGATTCAAATTCGATAAAATACTTAATATAATAAATTCACGTTATATACCTTAGTAAACGTCTGAATGGATACAGGAATAAGTTTTCCTGCGTTTATTACCAGAGGCCGTTGATTGTTTGCTATAATGAAGTTTCTTTTTAGATTCTTTGGCAAATTAAACCAAGGATAGCAGTACATAACAGAATGTATTTGACGGCTCTGTAAAATGAGAAAAAAGTTTTATAGTGTCACATTTGTCTGACACTCGCAAAAACAATTTAAAATATGCGTATATAAGTATATGAATTCAATAATACAAAGTTTATTCAGTGTTTAGTTAGCAAGCAGTTTGATTAATTACTACCATTTTAAATAAACATTTATTATATGATAGATAAATATCAGGTTCAAATAGTAATTTACCTTCTCTGAAATAGCGCTGCCAAAGTAACAGTCAACGTAAAGCATTAAGGCTAAAGTCAATAGAAATCCAAAAACCCATAGAAAATCAAATACGTTCTTAATCTGTAATATGAATAAATATTATTTAAGCTTTGTTATATTATGTGTGTATTTATTTATAACTCACCAATACAACTTGTAACATCGTCGTACACATGACACATGCGTTTAAAATAAAAAATAATAGAAGCTGTCCACCAAACACATTCTCGATGTCCTTAACAAGTCTAAGAAATATATAAGTTATTTTGTATATTATTTTTATACATTTTCTAATGGCTATTATAACACTAGCTAATGTCAATATTACCTGATAATAGCACAATGGTGAAGGACACTCTTTTTAAACTGGTCTGGAAAGTCTTCAACTTTTTTATCAATATTCATATTTTTAAAGTTAAGAATAAAAATATCCAATTGTGTGACTGAAATAGGAAGAGAGAAATTAAGAATTTAATTCTTATAAAATACTTAGCATTGCTTATAATAACAACAATGTTCTATATTCATTTCAATTATTTAATAATCAGTACTCACCAGCACACAACATAAACGACCATCGCATAGTTTGAAGTGAAGCATATATTGGTATTAACAAATACTTGTATATGATCTGTTAATAAAAAGTAACATTATTTATTCGTTATAGAAGTAGCAAATTATACTTACAGCTTACAGAGTACTATTTACCTGATATACAAAAACATAAGCAAAAACTGGTTCTTTATTAACATCTATTATTATAAAATTCATATCCACGGGTAATGTGTTAAAACCATTCCATCCCGTTATCAAAAAAGCATGAACTGAAAGTAAAATAATCATAAAATATAATTATATGACATCATAGCTTTATATTCTGAAAGATTTATTTGTTATACATTATTTGTGACTTCACTACTACGAGTATGTTCAACTTTTTAATATTATACTTAATACTAATAGCAAGGCTTTTCATAACAATAATACTTAGCTTACTTATAAAATCAAACGTTCCTAATATATTGAGAGCTAAAAATAATTTTCTAGAAATCTGTATTCCTTTATCTATCAATATTTTTTGTTTGACTGAATTATAAGAAAATTCGTCTATATTAAGTTGATTTATTAGTTCCATCAGCTGATTGCGACGGCAGCGTAGATCTAATAATTGTACAGAGATCATCGTTTCCATTAGATACATGTTTATTCTAAAAAAATAAGTAAAACCATATCATATACAATTTGTACAGAAATAATTATATTACTTTTATGATATTTACTCGCTAGCAATGTCCTTTATTTGAGCCCGCTTTGACATGATTAGGGTCAGTATATGTAGTCCTTGACCAACTGATGGAAGAACAAAAAAGAAAAAGCCCAACACTGTTTTTAGTAATATGCTCAGTACAAATTTGAGGGTCATAGTCTTATAAGGTATAAAAAACCAAAGACCGCACAATTTTAAAAAGTTCACTTGCATTGATATGGAACCATGAATTTCGCTTCGAAGCGTCTTCATTTTGAAAGTTCCGTATTCAAATGTATTAGGTATTTGTGATTCCTATACAATTAATAACCTAAGACAATTATAGTATTCCAGTATAATTAACATTTTAAAGCGATTAATGATTTAGGGTTCTCTTTTTTCTTTTACTCAAAAGTAATGCCACTTTCAGAGATAAATTCTGACATCAAACAAAAAACTAGCTTACTTTCTCATTTATAACGACTAACCTTTTAAGTTATAAGCATACATATTGTGCTTGTAAAATAATTGTAAATAATTATTTCACATTTTCTTATTTCATAAAATCTAAGCAATCATATTGTGATATAAATATAATTATTACTGTTGAAATATACAGTTATAATGTTCTTACATATTATAGGATTCTCGTATATTATTAAATTTTATTAATATTTAAGTGATAATTAAAGCTTAATTTAGTTAACTACAAATTAAATCAATCAGAGTCAATTATATTTATAGAGAAATTAAGTTTAATAAAATTTATTTTCAACAGAGACACATAGCCTGGTAACGCCACCTTGTGGCTTTATATTATAATAGTGAATGAGTCAATTATATGTGACATCGCAATCCATTTCCTTCACTCTTCCTTAAACCATGCACACCAGCGCCAACTGCGACGCCCGGTCATTCAAGCATTGGATATAGCACTAATCGCATCGGCAGAGGACGAAGCCCTACAACTCCGTCTTCAACTCCAGCTTACCGCCCGATCTTTAAGTATTGCACTTCAGGATCGTGAAGAGACATTGTTATAGTCTCCCGCTATTAAGTGGCAGTGCCAAATCGTGACCGCGAGTGTTAATGACGTCTATAGAACTAGCCTGCGTGTTTGAACTTTAACCGTCACGCGCCGTCGACCTTCCTGGATTATCTGGCTGGAGCTGCCCTGGATTCTGAGGTTGGTGCACGCATGGTTCCTATTTACACCTATTACCCTTGCGAGTCACACATTTCTACAATTTACTGCTCCCCGGTGAGCGTGTCGAAGGTTACTAGAATTGTGTTTTGGCGCCACCATTTGTGGTCCTCATCGAGACGGATGGTCATCATTTGTGGCCTATTCCAACTATATTTCAACCCGCCCTTATTAGGACACCCACAGTAGGATCTAATAAGTGTACTTCCGCTAATCTTTTAACGTACCTATACGTTACGTATAACTGTGTTAACGACTTGTGTATTGTTAAAAAATAAAATAAAATAAGTAATCCCGCATATCGTATTGTTTGCTTAATTATAAAACTAAACTAATCGCATATTAATTACAATTAAGATATTGTTAACGAACGATAAATTTACCGCTCATGCATTGTTAAATCTACCCCCATTTTGAATTCTCATTATCGCACGGACATCGTACGATTACGTAGCCGGTTAGAATTGTTTCGGAATTGCTCGGCTGTTTTCGGTTTAGCTCGCTTCACTTTTCACTTTCATTCAACCATTCAATCGTTTATATTACTTTAATACGTAATTATATCACTTTATTTTACTATAACTATTTCGCATAATAATATTGAGAAGAGATGGCTTCTAAAAGTAAAAGGATTGATGATAACTTACATGATACAGATAAGCAAGACTCCCAGTTATTAATGTTACAAGCTAAACGGGAAGTTATATTTGAATTAATACAGAATATTTACGATTCTTCTATAAATATTAACGAGGAGACGAAGGAAAATTTCCTTGCGGAGAGTGCTACTATTGACACATTACGTGTTGAATTCCTTAAGTTGTTAGATGACTATAACTCACGTTTATTTGTTGTCAATCCCGCTGCAAAACCTGATTACAAGTGTCTCGCTGCATTTGAACAATTATTTAGCCGTATTAAACGACTTCAAATGCAATTCTCGACAACATTGAATAATAATAGTTTTGCTGTGCAGAAAAGTAAGCCTAGGTTGCCTCCTATCGAGCTAATACCTTTCTCAGGTGACATTCGCTCTTGGCCATTGTTTTATGCTAGCTTTAAGTCAACGGTCCATGATAATTTGTCTCTCACAGATGCCGAAAAATTATATTACCTTTTAGGTAAACTCTCTGGAAAGGCACAGTCAGTGTACGCGGGTATTACGCCTTGCGCAGAAAATTACAACTTGTTGTTACAAACGCTCATAGACAAGTATGAAGATAAGCGTATGCTCGCCTCGGCTTATCTTAAGCAATTGTTAGACTTTAAACCTTTGTTTAACGGAACCGCAAGTAGCCTCGAATACTTTACCGATCAGTTTGTAAGCGCAGTTCGAGCTTTAAATAATTTAAAATTGGATAATTTAACTGATTTTATGGTATTACATATTGCGCTAAATAAATTAGACTCAGATACTGTCCGCGCTTTTGAGCTGAACGTTGGTTCTCGCACACCTTCATTTGATGAATTGGTGCAGTTCGTAAATAACCGTGGTAAAGTATTTGAACGTATACCGTCTACTAGTAATAATAATAGTTTCTCAAATAAAAATATAAGTCGCGCTTGTTCAAAAGGTGATTGTAATATTTCTAATAAAACGGCACCAAAATATCATGCTTATGTAAATACGGTAGATTCTTGTCATAAGTGTCTGTGTCAAAATATTATACATCAACATTTATTTAAATGTCCGGATTTTCATAAATTAACACCCGTCGACCGATTTAAATATGTTAAAGAAAATAATGCCTGTGTAAATTGTCTTAGTACGAAACATAAAGTTTTAAATTGTAAATCGGAATTAAATTGCCGTATTTGTAAATCTCGACATCATAGTCTCCTCCATTTTAACGTCGGTGTCGAATCCCCTATCTCAGTGTCTGCTCGCGCCACAGATACGGCGCAAGCTTCCTCTTTCGGGTCGCCTGCGCACGTAGCCATCGCGACGTCGTCTACAGATATAGCCTTGTGTACTACATCCACTGCCGCGTCTCAGCAACCGGTTTCCTATAAATCGACGCATAACAAGCAATGCACAGTACTTCTTGCTACAGCTCAAGTTATTACGTACGACAGTAAAGGAAATAAACATTTGTTACGTGTATTACTCGACTGCGCTTCGCAAAGTCACTTTATTACTAAGGAAGCATGCGAATTATTAGGTATTCCCATACAGGGTGTTCAGCGAACTATTGTTAAAGGTTTTGGTGGAGTAGAAAAAACTGTAAATTCAAGTTGCGTTAACTTACAATTTTATTTCCGCTTTGATAAAAATATTACACATACAATCTCACCGCTTGTAGTCGATAAGATTACAGAATCACTTCCTAGTACTCTTATAGATACTTCGTTTCTTTCGCATTTAAATAATTTACCGCTGGCCGATCAGTCTTTTGCAGCGCCTAATAAGATAGATGCGTTGATCGGCGCACCACTTTTCGCTCATTTATTACTTCCAGAAGATGAAGTTATTCGCGTCCCAGGCGTATCTTCACCGTCAGTGCCAACAGCCATACGAACAATACTGGGATATGTTATAATGGGTTCCGTACCTACATTATTTGCCCGCAAGTCTGTGACTTGCTGCCTGGTTCAAGAGGAATCTTTAGAAAACATAATTAAGAGGTTTTGGGAACTCGAAGAGCTCCCCTCCGTAACGCCCATACAGCATCCCGCCGATGTTGAATGTGAACAATTTTATAAGTCTACTACGACTCGCGAACCCTTAACTGGTAGGTATGTTGTGGGACTACCTTTTAATGGAGATGCATATTCCTTGGGTAATTCTTACGAAACCGCTCGACGGCGTTTTATGTGTCTCGAAAAAAAATTTGAAGCTTCACCTAAATTAAGGAGTGCTTATGATGACGTCATTAGAGAATATATAGAGAAAGATTATATTTCACCCGCACCCGTTGACATCAGTAATAAATTATTACCAATGTACGTAATACCGCACCACGGAATTATTCGCGAGGATAAAGCGTCGACGGGTCTTCGCATAGTTTTGGACGCGAGTTGCAAGACTAGTACAGGAACATCATTGAATGATATATTACATAATGGCCCGAACTTGCAAGGCGATTTATTTTCAATTATATTAAATTTTCGCTTGTACGCTGTTGCTATGACTGCAGACCTTCGCCATCAATTTTTACAAATTAAGGTTAGAGAATGTGACCGTCGATATCAATGTATATTTTATCGCTTTAGGCCGACAGATCCGCTGATATTATACTGCTTTAATCGCGTCTGCTTTGGCTTATCGTCCAGTCCATATCACGCAATGCGCACCGTTCATCAATTAATCGAAGACGACGGCCACAAATTCCCCCTAGCTAGTGAAATAGTCAACAGCTCTTTATACATGGATGATATAGTTTACTCTGTTATGACCGAGGAAGAAGGGGCTACTGCATCCAATCAGCTGATCCAATTATTTGCAGGGGCTCAATGGGCTTTAGTTAAATGGAAAAGTAATTTCATCTCCGTTTTAAAGGATATACCTCCGTCTCACAAAGTTCCTTCCGAAGTTGAATTCGACAAATCCATAAAGCATAAAATATTAGGCTTGCATTGGTCCACAGATACTGATAGTTTTTATTTTAAAATTACACCTTACACTGATTGGAAGTGTACTAAGCGATCCATCTTATCTTATATAGCTCGCCTGTGGGATATTATGGGTTTTGTTGCTCCAGTGGTAATATATGCTAAGTTGCTTATTAAAAGTCTTTGGCAGCTTAAACTAGATTGGGATGATACACCGCCGACCCATATCGTTAATATGTGGAGACAGTTTTGTAACGAGCTACCAGTTGACTGTCTCTCACGAGGTGTAACACCGAAAAAAATAATCTTTCATCCTTTGTGGATGCAAGGACCTCCCTGGGCTATACTTGATCCGACTCAGTGGCCTCTTCGTAGCTTAGACGGACAGTCGTTAGAAGTAATACCGGAACAAAAAATTCTATCGCATTCGGTTTGTACAATCGCAAAGGAATCTATTATATATGAACTCGCATTACGCATACCGTCTTGGAACAAGATTCTTCGCATTCTTATTTTCGTTTTTAAATTTGCTAGGTTATTAAATCGCCGCAGTTCACTAGCAGTGACTGCTAACGAACTTCAGTTTGTTAAAAACAAATTAATATTAGCCATACAAAAGAGATATTTTGCAAAGGAATTTCAAAATATTCGCAATAAAAAATTGATTTCTCCACCTTTTAATAAATTAAGTCCTTTTATAGATAAAAACGGCCTCATCCGCGTAGGCGGCCGTCTCGGCAATTCTGGACTTCAGTATGATACTATGCATCCGGTTATTTTACCTCGCAAGGATCATATCGTAAATCTTTTAATAGATTATTATCACATAAAACATTTACACACTGCACCTTTGTGCTCGTTACCCGGACCAGAAGTTAATTGCAGTATAAATAGTTTGCTCCATAGGCATTCGCTGTTGGATAAGTTAGCCCAATCTTTTTGGCGTCGGTGGAGGATCGAATATCTTCACGGACTACAGACTAGACATAAGTGGAGCGTTCCTTCCACGCCTATTACACCAGGAACGGTCGTAATAATAATGAATGATAATTCTCCGCCACTCTCATGGCCTTTAGCGATCGTAGACAAAGTTCATCCCTCTAAGGACGGTATTGTGCGCGTCTGCACTGTCAAAACCGCTAAGGGAATTTACCTTCGTCCTGTCGTCCGCTTATGTCCTTTACCGTGCCAATAGTTAAGTAATATTTTAATAGGTTAGGTTAAGATTTAAACCGTAATTTAGTATTTTTTGTTATATATAGAAACCCAGTCTCGATTTAATATAGTTCAATGTATTACTATTCCGCTTAAGTTATTTTAGTTAAATATTATTTAAATTTCTCAATTAAAAGCAATTAGGCTATTAGGCTTAATGGTAGTCTTTTAAAGGTGACCCTTTAAGGGCGGGCGGAAATGGTAACGCCACCTTGTGGCTTTATATTATAATAGTGAATGAGTCAATTATATGTGACATCGCAATCCATTTCCTTCACTCTTCCTTAAACCATGCACACCAGCGCCAACTGCGACGCCCGGTCATTCAAGCATTGGATATAGCACTAATCGCATCGGCAGAGGACGAAGCCCTACAACTCCGTCTTCAACTCCAGCTTACCGCCCGATCTTTAAGTATTGCACTTCAGGATCGTGAAGAGACATTGTTATAGTCTCCCGCTATTAAGTGGTAGTGCCAAATCGTGACCGCGAGTGTTAATGACGTCTATAGAACTAGCCTGCGTGTTTGAACTTTAACCGTCACGCGCCGTCGACCTTCCTGGATTATCTGGCTGGAGCTGCCCTGGATTCTGAGGTTGGTGCACGCATGGTTCCTATTTACACCTATTACCCTTGCGAGTCACACATTTCTACAATTTACTGCTCCCCGGTGAGCGTGTCGAAGGTTACTAGAATTGTGTTTTGGCGCCACCATAGCCTATATATAACTTAAAATACTAAATGTATATATTTTTTAAAGCTTTTTTCTTTTAACTTATTCTATAAATATTTAATAGTAACTAAAATAATTTAGTATTTCCAAACAAAACACTACTAGATAATAGAAGTACATGAATTGTTACTGTAAAAAACCTGTCGTACCTTAAATATTTAAGATAAAATTTTGTAAATATAAAAACCAACAGCTAAAATAATGTAATGACTTGTTAGTCAAAGCGATAAACATTTTATTTGTAGTAGTAAAAACACAGATTCAGTTGTCTTTTAGACTTTAGAGACCAAAAAACTTGTTAATCTTTTTCCACTTTTACGACTCGAAAATGGTAAATACTTTTTTGTACTCTTTTGTACAACTACGACATTAAAATCAAGGATTGGTGTAAAATAACTAATGAGTATTTCTTTATTGCTTTTTTATATTTAATTGTATATACTTAACAAATTTGTTTCAGTCAGTGAAATATTTATTAATCATCGGAAACATTTCCATTATTTTTATTTTATTACTTGGTTATATGAAAGTAAAATCTATAAACATGTTCAACCATATTAATCTTATTAATATATAAAAAAAAAGAAAAACTTTAACGACACTTTCACTATTCATGCATGTCGTCTGTTCTGTGTTTTCGATGGGCCACCGGTTCATTGAACGATTGCTATTTCTCAAAATATAAGTTTTACGGTGCGTACAATTGAAAAAAGAAAATTAACAAATGATAATGTCTTGTATGTACATAGTATATTAAACATACTTTTCTCATTTTCACTTCTTATTGAACAAAAAACGCCTTCATAACAATTTGCCTTTTCAATGATTTTATAAATTTTATTGAATATTACTGTTCCAACTCAAATTATATTAATATTCTTACCATAATATGTATAATAGAAAGTTATAAAAAATCCATTGTACTTCATCATAATTAAAACATATTTTTAATTGTTTCGTAATAAATGATACCTGATTTAAAAGTGGTGTCAAATAAATCATCAAATATGTTCGGATTAATTATACCAGAATGATGAAAAGGAATTTATTGTTTTAATATTTGCCACATTAAAATAATTTTTATGTTACGTTATCGTGAAAGGAAATTGCATGTTGAACAGAAAACATTTTGAAAACCTTATTTTGTATTTTTACTACATACTTTAGTCAAGTTTTAAGTTGACTTTCGATCTTTGAGGTATAATGTATTTATAATTTTAATGCATAGAATAAAATTACATTAAAGCAGGTTCATTATGTTTTTTAGTTTGTTTACGAGTTTCGGCTTTAATTATACCATTTTGTTTTTTCTCTACTAGAAAATGAATACGTCCTTTTCTTAATAAAATGACTTTATCCTTATATTAAAATATTTGATATAGATATTAGATAAATTAGGTAGGTATGCATGTAACTTAACAGTTTCGAGGATAAACTTCAAACTTAACTATAATTAACTGAACTAACAAAGACAAACATAGTGTGAAAGATGAGCGTAACTTCGACTACTAACGATATTGAAAATATGTCCATTTGTACAAAAATAACAAATTAATTTTGATTAATATAAGCTTTTCGACAGAATTAAAGAAAATTACATTAAAGAAAATTCCTTAAATAATTTATTAATAGTAATAAAATACATTATAATAATTATGTTATCAAATTTGAATCTTAAGAATTCAGCTGCATGTAAGTATAACACTTCTTTAAGACAAAAAACTCTTTTTCCGGTAAGAAAAACTTGAATTTCAATTTAACAATACAATTTTAACGATTTTTGTTCTAAGCAAATTTCTCTTCGCTGTAGAAACGGAGATCACAAATTTGATTTTATTTCCGTCAGTCGATGAAGCTTCTCTTGGCAGTATAATAGCATCGCTTATAGATAGCTCGGTAGCTACAATAGCATTAAATCTTGAGATAATAATAACACTTCATGCTGTTGAAGCGGTAATCAATACAGTTTTAAGGCTGCATTGTTTCAACAGCCCAATTTGCAGCTTACCCATGAACTAACAAGCTATTAAAACTTTATCGCAACAAAAGGTACTAAAACATTTTTTATTATTCCACGTAATATAATAAAATATTTTAATCCACCAAGTAAAGAAAATATGAATAAATAATTTGTACCCTTTTGGCAAGATTTAACCCTAGTCATATTGGATTAAATTGTTTCAACAGGATGCGATATTCTTTGACAGAGTCATATCTCAATGAGTATTGCAAAAGATGAAATAAGTATTTCGATCGTTGATTTATAGTGACTTCACAGCTATTATTTTCTCTTTATCCAATATCTTCAGATTGCACTGTGTGATACTATTAGAATAGTAGTTAGAATTAGAGTTTATAACAGTGCATATCTTCGAGTTTATTTCAAAATTTTTGTCGGTCTACTTTAATGGTTACTTTAATAAGTAGTTTAAAAACGATTATATACTTTCACTATAATTATTAGTAAATTGAATGACAATCATGAGTCACATTAAGACCAAAATCATTAATATAATTACAAATTTATGTACTTTGTACATCTATCTTACAAAATTTTACAGTTTCGTAAATTATTGTTAAACTATTTATACAAAATAATGAATTCCTTTCTAACACTTAAATTGTTTTCTTAGAGAGTCAGCACTCTAAAATCAAAGATAATCCTGAGAAATATGTATTATTCGTATCACGTTTGTGATGCAGTTAATTGGATTGAAGTTTGCTTTGTGTTGTCACAATAGCCGCAGTTTGCCCTCAGCCACAATGCAGAAGGCGTGTCTAATACCACAATAAGCATTCAGAGCTAACTCTAAAGCTCAAAATGAAAAATTATTACAAAAGTATTTTTTATAAAGGTTGCTTATTTTTTTACGTTTATAAATAAATTAGGAGTCTACAGTAATAATTATGTAACCCAGTCCTCTTTTAAGGATGCTGCAGAGTAAAACATAGTTTCAAGGATTCTATCAGTTTGTAGTTACAGGGAACTATTTTATTTCTGAAATTTACATAAACTTAATAGTTATACGTGGTTTCAAGTTATAAATTACTGTAGCTAAACCGGTAAACTGATTCAAAAGCCATTGACTTCACTAGTAGATTCTGGTAAAAAAATCAAATATAATGCAAATCTAAATAATAATAACAAAAACAGTAATTATAAAAACTAAAATTAAAATGTTTTAAAAGCGCTATACACCTAAGTCTGTTTTTACACGGTAGATTGGTTCCAGAAAACACCGTGTAAAAAATAACCTTGTAAAAAAAGACATTGATCGTATGCAAAAATAGGTGATTGGTTCCTAATCTCTAAAACCTATTAAAATTAGTGAAAAACAAGGATTTTTTAAGAACAAGTATTCATGTTTATTTAATTAAATCACATATACAATGTTTATTTTTACAAGCATAGTTATTGAAGATAAAAAAGATCATTCACAAAATATTAACACATTTCAATTGCTCTGACCAGTAAGTAAATGCTTGTATGCACAAAAAGGGAATTTCCCTAAATTTGTGATATGAACATACTTCGCAAAAATTTAATTTGACAAAAAAAAATTAAGCCCAAAAAAATTTAAATCGTGCTAAATGGAATAAAATCGTGTAAAAAAATTAAAAATATTTTATTTTCAAACCGTGTTATAACAAAACCGTGTAAAAAAATACCGTGTAAAAACTAACTTAGTTGTATTTGATACATATATATGGAGCTAATGTGAAAGAAACCTTATCGTCTATTCTCTTTAGTTACTTCTACAGTATGCTATATTACATGTAAAATATAAATATTTTGTAAATAATGCATGAGAAAATAAGTTTTTTTTTCTTTCCCTTCCTAAGCAATAGTAGTTAAATAAAAAGACTTAATGTAAGCAGTAACTTTAATATCACAGTAATGTCATTTATGACAAAGGACTTCTAGTTTACGAGGAATTACTTTTTACATTATCACAAAGTTTTTGCTGAAACAGTTTCATGGAATTTAAAATAAATGAGAGATCAATTATTCGAGACTATTCTCTTAAATTCAGTAGCACTTTTGATTGAGGTGGAATTTAAAATTTTTGTGTTTGAGTAACAAATAAAAAGTATTACAGAAATTTAAAAAGACATTCAAATAATATTACCAAAAAAAAGGAGAAACTTAGTTACAATATTTTATAATAATATTTAATTTGGTACCTTGAGATATTTTCAAGTCTTGTTAAATATAAACTCTTTGTTTTAAATTAAGCAATAGACGAAGCTTCTGGCCAAGGTGTAGGTATAACGTTAATTACGTATGAAGGGGTTTTTAGTAAGCTGTTCTTAAATGTACTTATTATAAATAATTAATAACACTTTAACCCGATTAACAAGGGTAATTTGGTCGTAGGATATTTTCAATCCGCCAGATTCTCTCTTTTAATGTAAAATAACATTACTAAATTACGTCTGTAGAAATTTTATCATCAAAGATAATATAGATAATGCTTGCCATTGGTATGTACTTTTGTCAAGTACGGATAATGCGAAATAAATTTAAAAGTATAAAATGTGCAAAAGATTATAACTCTTCAAAGATTTCAAAACTCTTATAAATTTTTTCTCATTGTATTCAAATTTGATATAGATTAATGATACATGGTAAAGCTGATGCGATCCTAATAAAAAAAAAATCCTACACTTTTTACAAAATTGACTAGAAGTTACTAATTTTGAGATAAAAATGAATTTGTTTAATAATAAATACCAATATGGTATAAAATAATGTTGTTGTAATAATCTTTCCTTATTTGCCATTATATATTCATGTTAAGTAGTTTTTCATTACTAGCACGAGTACCTAATACACTATTTGATATAAACGGAAAATATTAGCAGATATCCCTGTCACGTATAGGTTTTCAAAGTTTACGTGACTGGGATGAAAAACTTAATATAATTTTAATTTCCAATTCACAAATTATTTTATAACTGAGTTATGCTGTTAACTTTGTTTATTTGTGAAACAAATAAAATATTCTTTACAGCGAAGAAAATCACGTGACATTTTCAGTCTAACACAATATTAATGAAGTTTAAAAATATGATATTAAATTGTAAAAATACAAGTGAGGCGTTAAAAATATTTACGTCAACATATTATGAATGAAACGTCATTAATGTAGTTATATGTGGATGAACTAACATAAAACCACGTAACTTATATTTTTATAAACCTAGAATATATTTTTTGATAATAAAAAAAATCCGTATGAACAAAAGTGAACTTTAACAGTAATTCGTAATACTATCAAATGAAACAAATCTGTTTATTCATTAACATGATACATACAACACACACACTTCCTAAACTTATAATACTCCTTGTTTGCATTGGGGCTTACTTAAGTTACAAGAATTGTACTAAATCAAATACCTTAATTTCTAATAGTAAATTCTCCATCAGTAAAGGACTGAGGTAATAAAGGAAGACAAATTTATCAAATTATAAAAGTAAACAACTCTGAAGTAAATTTATTCTTTTATAATGCTTTAATAATTACTAACTGTTCTGTGATTTAAAATAGAAACAAACAGAAAATTATTATAAATTAAGATTAAAATAGACCTTACTTTTAGGTACGTACCTGTTTTATTCGCTTAATTGCCTTTAAACCATCGTACAGTATTTGTAAACAGCAGATCTAACACAAAGTACATAGTGATTCACAATCAAGGTCTTATCAAGTCGGAGTGGAACCAGATCACTAATTATTTCTCGGCTTTGTAATTGAAACAGAGGAATCAGACATTGATTAAGATGATAGGTCCTGTCTTTTCTTTTAGATTTTTTTTTGCAAAACTAGACAACTTCTATCCTTGTTTAGAACCTCATTTTTTTATAAAGAATACTAGTATTAATAATTATATTTATATTTTCGAAATTTTCCGGAAAACTACAATAGGGTCGGTGAAGTAGATGACTACAAGCAATTATTAATCACGATAACTAATTTAAATTTTCGTTAACATATAATTGAAAATTACAAATAATATTAATCATCAGCAATTCGAATATGAAATGAAAAGCAAAATTCTCATTTTACAGAGCAATCAATGTTTTATTACACATCCATGCGTCAAGTTCAATAAAATGACAGTGAGTAATAATTTTTTATTAAAGTTCATAAGTCAAGATATATTTTTTTTCCCCTGTAGAATATTTAACATATAAATTTAAAAAACGACTCATTTTTATAAAATTTTGTTATAGATCAGCATATGGATCAAGTCAAACACAAAGTATTGTGGAAAATAATTTATTTTTGAGGTTTCTTTCCTATTAAATCAATATATTACTGAAGCTTGCATTATTTCCTAGAATTTATTTTAATGGATTATATTTAGATTGAAATCGATTGCACCGAAAAAACTGTCTATATATTTTTTATATAATATAATTTAAATTAATTCATGTACAGGTATTGTTTTTCACATAATGTTTGCTCCGAAATGATTTATGGAAATTTAAATAACGTCGTCAATAATTCATAACTTTTTATGGACGAGTATATATTACTTATGGTCTGTATTGTCCAATTCCGATAATTTGTATTATTGCTATAATACTTAATACGTACTGTAACCATTCAAGAAGAGTTAAAACAAAAATAAAATCATTTCACAGGCAGAGCTATAAACATAGTATTTATACTAGAAACACAAGCTGTCGTTGCAATAGATAAAGACTTCAAAGAGTTTGTAACTCCTTTATAGAGCAAAGTCTTTTTCATCTCAACGTCTTCACATTTTGCTTACAGGAATTGTTACAGGAACGGTTATATACAATTACTCTGATAGTAGACTGACTGATTGAAATCTGATTTTATTAAATATTATGTAAAAACTAGGATCAAGGTGAAATGAAATTGCAGAGACTGATTTAGGATTAACGATCTAGTTATTTGTATTACTGCCAAGTAAACACTCAGAGCATTAATTATTCGCTTATGGAAAGAATATGACTGAAAGGATTAGCATTCTTATTATATAAAAAAAAACAAATCTCATAAATATAATATGATTTCTGTCAGTAAAAGTTTCCCTTGGAAGAAAAATAGCGTCGATAACTTTTGAAGCTTGGGATAGTAATGACTCTTTGTTTAGTTTCTCCGAAAAACAAATTATTCAGAAAAAGACACAAACATTCATTTTACTCTTTGTACAATCTCTATAACAACATTTTAGTAATTGTTTTTAATATATTTAAGATTTTAATATTCGAATTATATATAAATAGATAAAATAGAACACCGAAATCTTCATTTTATTTTTAAATAAAGCAAACAAGCATATAACATGACAAAATAATTTTATTATAAATTCCATTTTAAACAAATAAAAAAATTGGATGCGTTGTAATGAAATTATTGTTGTGTATTTATAAAGACGTTTGTTTTACAGATTTAATTACTTAGCTATAATATATTTATAAAATAATAACTTGAATCTTACATGAGGTAATGTTACTGTGGACATTCTATGTTATATTTAGATTGTTTTCAAAGTAATATTTGTGGGAGCCCAGTGTGAAAAATATATATGATTTTTAATAAATAGATAATTTCTTATTTTGTTTGATTCAAAAATCTTAAACTTAAAAAAAAAACAGACAGTCGAGGAATAATAATTTAAAAAAGTTAAAGGATAATGAGTTATTGCAGACAATCGAAGAATAAAAAAATATGAAAAGATGAGTCATTTTATTTTTCATTTCAATTTCTTGTTTTATTGAATAGAGCAAATTAATTAAGGTGTAATTCATGAGTTTTACAAAAAGATATATTAAAATAATATTAAAATTAAATTGTGAAGCTATAACTAGACTAATATTTGGGAACTAACACAGAAATTTTGCCTTAAGGATTATTTAAGAAATAAATAATGCTTTAATGTAGTAAAAAGGTAGATTCAACCTAAGGACTATTTTTAGGTTTGAAGTTTAGTTTTAACAATATGAACATAGTTTGTTATAAAAATACCTTTTTTAGTTTTACGATAACCCTTAGGAAATGAAAGACGAATATTATTTTTAGTTTCATAGAAATGTAGCAGTCGTTAAAAACAAGATAATGAATAAAGCTAAAACCATATCCAATAACAATGTATAATATCATTGTTCTCGTGTATCAATATCTTCTGTGATGTCACCAGTTCAAACCTATCTCTCTCATTACAACAAGCATTCGTCACTAATGGATGAGTTGATAATTCCTGTAATGGTTACATTGTTATATCCATTTGTATAACATGAGGGTTACGTTTGATAACGTCAAGAATTGTCTTTATACTCCATTATCTACAGAATTCAATGTTAAAAGAGCCATCTTTAGGATGTAGTTACAATGAAAGCTTAATATATATGTATATATATAGAGTATCGTCAAAACTTATAACTCCAATATGTTTGTGTTTATATTACCGATTTTCATAGTAAAAATTTTATAATAAGTCTATTTATTATCTAGTAAGATCTTTTTTTTGTAATAACAAACTTTATTGGAGTCAAAAGTCTTTATTTGTGTTATAACCCTCTGTCCGAACGAAGCACTTTGCTTCGTTTTTTTTAATTCGTACAGTGAAGGACTGGAACAGCTTGCCTGCGTTGGTATTTCCGTCCCATTACAATGTGAGTATCTTCAAAAGAAGAGTGAATTTCCACTTTCCATTAGGTGGAATGTAGTCAAGCATTAACCTAGATGTTATAAAAAAATAAAAAGTTATTCTTATTAAAAATGAATCTTCTAAAAAACTGCTCTTATAAACAATAAAACATTTTTTTGGTATAGGATCTGAAATCTACTTTTGGAGATAGAATGTTTTATTTAAATATTAACATAGTATATAGAAATGTATTTGAGGAGTTTTTCAAATTTTAAGGAGAGATAACTCTTTCTAGAAACACATAGCAAATGTTTCTGTACAATGGATAGGTCAGTGACATGTTATGACGTGTTCATCACGATATTAAAAAACTTATATGAAAGTTGGATGTACACTGACATAAAGAAAATAAATATGTATTCTTAGTTTGATATAAACATTAACTTATGTAGACATTGTTATTACATTACGTATATAGTATAGAATCTATATATATTCTAAAAGCTTATGTTAGTTTAAACTCTAAGCTACCAAATAACAGATTTCATTTCGTTATTTACTAGAAGTTTCTATTAGCACTAGGTGATAGACATTATAAAACTCGTATCTGGAGACTTAGATTCAGATATAATTTTATATATTTTGAAAATATAACTACATGTATGACAAAAATTGTACAAAACAATTGTACCTTCGTTGTTTGTTTACATCTTTAAGAGTTAAAGTAAGTGTTTTAAACACTAAAGTTTTCTGATGAGATTTTATCTCATTAGTGAAATTAAATAAAATATATAATACTAAAATAATATAGTTCCATATTGATATTATTATTAAAATAAAAAAATAAAAGAGTTTGTAGACTTATGGTAGCCTTTTATTCAAGGTTTGTATGAGATTTTGTTACATGTTTTTATTTAACTTTTACAACTTTGAGGGCTCACTTTTACCGATACTTATGTCTACATTTCTTAGTTGTTGAGGATTATTGTTACAGACATTCTTGTTTTTAATATAAAAAACATGCTCACTTAATAAAATACAATATAGTATTTTAATATTCTAAGGTATAATATTTATTTACAACATATGAAAAAATTATTAGTAAAATTTGTTTTAAAAACATAAAATCTTTAATAGATTTATATTTGAAATAGTAGGCACTTTCTTTTCACAATTTCAGCAGTTTCGTTATCTAATTCATATTAAAAAATAAAGGGAAAAAATCTAGTAGAAACATATATTTTTATTAAAACCCTTTTTAAATATTTATCTGTTTGTGTGTTTGTCTTTTGCCCAAAAATATTTGTGAATTAAGTATTGTTATCACCGTTTAACATACAGAATAATTTATAAACACAAAAAATCTTTTCAGTGTTTAAAATTAATTTAAACAAAGATAACTTTTCGGTTTAAATATATAACTCTTATACAACTTTTTAGTTATGAATTGGATTTACAATAGATTTGTTCTATTCAATTAAATAAAAGCCAAAGTATAAAACTCGCAAACAATTATTAATTTTTAATGTAAAATGGAATCGTAAATTGTATGTTATTTGATTATCATTTCTGTTATTTTTAAAACAATTAAAGAAAAAATATAACTAAAGTTATAATCATTCCAATCACCATGGTTTACATATTTACTGCTGTAAGTTTAAAAATTTAATTGCTATTTATGAATACACATACAGCCTTTGTATACTTTAACTTAATACCTTAACCAGGGAGCTTTCTTATTTTAACAGAGTCATCTCCTGACTTCAATTGTGAAACTAACACTTAAAAAATCAATTCAAATGGAGTTTAGTGATAAACAATAATGGAAAACTATATATTTATACAGATGTTATCTCAAAACTTTTGTTCACCCCTAAGCTGGAATATAGAAAAAGCTTAATTTAAAACAAACACCATCGTCCTATCAATATCTTATTTTGGACCAAAATATGTCACTTCCTTCCACCTCCTTTTATCCATTTTATCATTCTTCATCTCAGTGAAGATATCCTTTTCGCAGTATATTTTTTCAGACACTCCATCCATGTCTTCTTTGGTAGCCCTCTTCTATTTGAACTATCCACATTTACTCTTAAAACTCTATCTAATTTCATCTTCCCACATTACATAATTTATAACAACCATTTGAAGTTACGCTTTTAAAAGAAATTCATGAAAGAATGTATGTTTAGAAATAATAATATATTCTGATTGAGTAGATTAGTCTTAAATTTGAGGAAGCTATTTAAATATTTTTATTAAAACCTTATACTTAATTTTATATTGTACATTATGCACCTGTTAATATCTTTTAATACTTTTATAATTAGCTTTCGTATGTAATGAATATTTATTAACCAAATATTACTCACTATTTTATAGGTGGCAAAAACTTAGTTGTACTTACATTAATGCAACATTTATACGGCTTATTGAGGGTAAACTCAATCTTATTTTGACAATCTGCGTTGCTTCAACTCCTCCCTATCCGTCACGCGTAGCTACACAAACATGCAACTTCATATATTTTAAAATATTCAATAGCGATGGCAGTATCATGAAATGGATGGTTTGTTGCCAAAAATTCATAAATACATTACATTAAATGTTATCTTCAGTAATATACCTTCCAGTCGCTATTACTTTTCAAACAACAATTACAAAGAGAAAATGTTTTCATCGAAAACAATAAAACAACAAAAGAATTCTGAATATTTTTAAAAGATAAACAAGTTTCTAAACTTTATTGAAGTGAAACATAATTTAGGATGCAAGTCTTTGTTCAGCGTCTATAAAGAGATAAACAGAGCTAACAAACTTCACAAGTCAAACAGTTCCTTATTATTCAGTGTCGTCACTGCCTTAAGAAGACGAAACTTAATAAAACTTGTATCAAGTATCAAAGTGAACAATTCAGACACTGAGGTGTTAAATAAATATATAAAATATAAATACATTAAAAAAATTAATAACATTTCAAGTTATTACTTAAAAACATAATAATAAAAAAAATATATTTATAGGTACAGCATTTGGTATTCACATTGCATAAAATGTAATAATTTATTTATTTATTCTTTTTTGCACACACTTCAAGAGGATATTACAAACATAATTTTAAAAATATGAGAAGTTGGCAAAGGCGGTCTTATCGCTAAAGCGATCTCTCCCAGACAACCCTTGGTGAAAGGTGAAATGAGAAGGGGTTGGTGTGGCAATCACTATAAAATAAACTACAAGGCCTATAATCTAATTATACACATATAGATATATAAAAAATCCGTGCACGCAGGGGGACACGCGTGGGTAGACCTTGTGTATGACTAGTTTAAAATATAACTCACTACCTAAGAATAATAATAAGATGCTGTTGTTTACATCAAAAATTTGCAAGCAAAAAGCGGTTTTTATTTTTTTCTCAAAATAGGTATCTTTTTTGGAAATACTTTTGGTACTTAAATTTAGAGTAAAAAATAACCTTTCTATAAAAAATATTTGCGAGGAGGGAATGTTTAGCAGAAAAAAGTTGCCGTGGTTTTACCTACCTTAAATTTTCAAGCTAAAAGTGCTTTTTATTTTTTTTCTCGGAAACGGTACCTTTTACGGAAAAAATTTCGGTACCTAAGTTTAGAGTAAAAAATAACCTTTCTATTAAAAATACTTGTGATGTAAGAATGTTTACCAGAAAAATGTTATGATTTTTTTTCAAAAAATTTTCGGTTTTTTTACCCCCACCCCTAAGTTATTAAAGTTAGGTTTTCGGTTCATCTACATTAGTTATAGGTATTCATCCAAGACATCATATAATATGAACGCGATTGATCTTCTTTGTATAGGGAAAAAGTTATGGTCGAAAAACAGAAATCAGAAAAAGTGAGGCCCTAGCGCCCCCTGTGTCCGGATTTTTCTGGTTAACGAACTTGACCTTCATTTTTGGATGGTTGATTTTTGTGCAAAGCTTGAAAGCGATTTGAGCGAAACTGCGGCCGCCGCTATCGTGCTGACAAAAGTCGAATCTGGACGCACGCACGCATATATATATATATATATAAACATTTTGACCAATGGTCACTTCGGACTCAGAGGGTCATAGGAAGACCTCTTGTGAAGAAATTTTTCCAAAATTCGAAAGTCGGGTACAAATGAATGGGCA
The DNA here is from genome assembly GCA_918358865.1 of Melinaea marsaeus rileyi. Taxonomy (NCBI): domain Eukaryota; kingdom Metazoa; phylum Arthropoda; class Insecta; order Lepidoptera; family Nymphalidae; genus Melinaea; species Melinaea marsaeus. Next base: position 5,822,316 of record OU911093.1, on the reverse strand, counting down.
GACCGAATTCTTCGAGGTCTACCCAAAAATATATGGTAATATACATATTCTTATAATATACTACAATTAATTTCTACATAGATTATATTAAATTAATTAAAAATTTATTTCTGTTGTTACTCCTGTTGAATCAAAATTCTTCTCTGGGTTATTTCGCTGCTGAGTAGCTTATTAAAAGAAATAAACTGAACAAAGTAATATATTCATTCGAAACTTTATTAGTAAAGCGTAACTTTAGTTCTTATAGCTCTCGTGATACGAATCAATTGGCAGTTTAGATCTTGCAGCCTATAATCCACACATACACCACGGTATTAATAATTACGAAAGATTCCGAAGTGTTAATTAAACAACACAAGTATTATCTAAACCTAATATCAGATGAATAACCTAACCTAACTATACTATGAGTATTAGAAGACAACACCAAAATAAAACAAAATGAGTTATAATTGAGATGTAAGCATGTATATATCTTATAGATATAGATGAGATGTAAGCATATATATGTATACCTAACTTATCGGCTAAATACTGAAACATTCAATGAAAAACTACGTATATTATAACATAACAGTATTAATAGCTACATCTTTGATAATCAAAGAAATAAAAACAATTTATAAACAAATATTAACTTATGCACACAATTATTGTAAAACTGTAAAATTGGAAAACTTATTGTTATAGTATAAAAATACATATGTACATTTCATTAAAACACTTAAATGATATAAGTTTGTTGGCAAAATATAAGTCGGATAACTTAATTACTGAAGATCACTAGCTCATTCTACACTTAAGTGTTCACTGAACAAAGGAAATATTAACAGAAGTAATGGTTAATTCACCACAAACTTTATAAGACTTCCTTCAGAAATTATAAATATTAATATTTGTAATATTAAAATTAAACAATATAGCGCACAACTATACAATTTTATTATAAAATAAAACTGATACTGTGAACTTCTTAAGTAAATTATGGGGTCGATAAAATGCGGTTTTGTATTTGAATATAGCTGCCGTTTCGTGGTTGAGTAAAGTAATATATATGTGAAAAATAATGTTTTTAAACAATAATTTGCCAATTATATAAAATAAATATAATGTATATGAATACCACAATTTCCAAACCACTGCTTAAAAACCTCTCCTTTAACGTTTGAATATTTTACGACTTTTAGTTTTGAATGCGAAACCCATTCACCTTCCAACAGTTATTATTATATCCTTTATATAATTTAATTGAAGTTAAAGTCTGGCTTGACACAAATAATTAAAGACCGAAATATACAAGTATTGAATTTGTTTGGAATAAATAAAAAAAATGTATTAATTGAGATCTTAATTTTACTTTTTATTCCTATTTTTTTTTTATTTATAGTTTATTTATTTTCTACGGATTAATGTATTAAGCGTTAACGGATCAATAATTGATTCAAGAAAATTCATTTAACATATAAAGCCTATCCGACTTAAGTAGCTGTTGGTTTTGTGGTTTGATAAATTGTTATAACACTAAAACACCATTAGGAAATAAATAATTTATAGAACATTTTGCATTATAAATTTCGCCTCCATGGCATTCAGCTCCCCAATATTTAATTTATCCTTTAAACAAAGGAAAATAGATAATTACGTGAAGGCCTATTATTAAGTGTCCGAATTACAAAGAGCTCATTTCCAAGAACGAAAAATGATTTCACTTTGGATTTAAATGTTTTATACTTAATCTTTGTTATATTTTTGATTAGATTTATGTAATTCACACCATAACTAATATTAAATATTCAAATTTGAGTTTTTGATTTGTTACGCTTTTACGTCTTAACTTAGTGCTCATTGGTCGATCAAGTGATAGACTAATAGGGAATTTGGCTAGATATAGAGATAGGGAAATATAGAAAACAACATAAGGTATCATTTATCCACATAAAGTTATGTTTCAACCTTTAAGGGGACTAGATAAGGGAAAGTAAGTGTCAGAAGCGGATTACCTTTTTTAAATATTAAGGTACCGCTAAGTATTACGTTAAACATTTATGTTATATAGTCTTATCATAAATGTTTTAATGTGTGAAGAATATTTATTCTTAATATAAAATAACAAATGATTTGTATTTAATGTACTTAATTCTTACAATTTTATTTTCCATTGCAACATTAGTAAAACAAAACATTTAAATTAAAAATCAGGTCACGTTACTGAATGTTAAACTTTTAAAAGTATTTAAATAAGTGTTTAAATGTCTTTGGATCTCTTGAGATTCTGCAACGTTATTTTCTGTTTCGTCAGAAAAGGTTATTTTTTTAATTAATTTTTTAATTAAAAATATAAAGTCATTTCTTCGTATATATAATTGTTGCATGTGGATTCGCTCACGTGAAGAGATTAATGGTTACTATAGAACATGAAGAACTTGTTCTCGTTAGTTTAAATAGTGATTGCGAATTGTTTAAGTATCATTTCTTTAATATCTTTTTTCTTTTAGCCCTATATATATATAATACTATACATTAGGCGGTTGATGCGAAATATCTTCAGACATCTGTACATATTATAATATTGTAGAATATGTATTAATTAAACAACTATAAATTATAACCAAGTGCCCATATGGGCCATATATATATAATTTATTTATTTATTTATTTATTTACCTTCACGCCATATCCCTTGCGGGGTAGCCAGAGACGACGGAGCGCCAAACGCTACGGTCTCTGCATACCTCTTTCGCCTCGGCCACAGACATCAACTTCTTCATACATGCCCTCCGGGGGGTCCTCATGCTTTTTACGTGACCTTCCTCCAGTATCGTAGCTACTGTGTTTTCGAAGGTCACTCGAGGCCTCCCCCTGTCTCTCTTACCGCTCACTTTTCCCATATAAATCTTTTTTACCATTCTTTCATCACTCATTCGTTCAACGTGCCCAAACCACCTGAGCACGTTCTTCTTCATTCTCACCGTGACATCTTCGCTAGTACCTGCCATTCTGTGGATCTCTTCATTGCGGATTCGATCAGCTAGACTGACTCCGCATATTCTGCGAAGAGATCGCATCTCCACAGCATTCATCTTTCTTACATTCTTCTTCTGTGTTACCCACGTTTGACTGCCGTATAACAGTGTCGGTAGCAAAACTGCATTGTGTACAGCCAAACGTGCAGCTATACTGACGTTTTGCCGTCTCAACAATGCAGTCAAAGCACCATTGACTCTGTTACCAGCAGCAATACGCCTTTCCACATCCATTTCGTATCTTCCGTCTCTGCTGCACTGCATCATCTGCATATAGTAAGCAATTGACCTTAAGGTCACCTACTTTCACTCCCATGTCACTATCTTTCACTCCTTGGAGACAACTATCCAAATACAAATTGAACAACCAAGCTGACATAGCGCAACCTTGCTTAACACCCGATTGGATGTTAAACCAGGGCGACATGCCAGCTCCTACTCGCACACAGGCTGAGTGATCTCGGTAAAGAGACCTTACAGCCTGTAGCAAGGGTCCGTTCACATTGTATCGGGGCAGTATCTCCCATAACTTCTTTCTCACAACCCTGTCAAACGCCTTTTCCAAATCCACAAAAGCACAGAAAACCTTTTGGTTTAGGGCCAAAAACTTTTCCGTGATCATGCGGAGGGAAAAGATCTGATCTATACACCCTCTTCCAGGTCTAAAACCTCCTTGTGCCTCCCACAACAGCCTTTCAGATCTCTCTTGCATTCTTCTCGCTAAAATTTTAGCATAAACTTTACCGCCCAAGCTAATCAAACTGATGGCCCTATAGCTTGCACAGTCTATCTGTGAACCTTTGCCTTTATACAAAGGTACGATGACTGCACTTCGCCAATCGTCTGGGACCTCCCCAGATTTCCAGCATAAATTGCATAAAAACCAGAAAAAGTCCCAGACGCGTGGCCCACCATATTTGATCATCTCGGCAGTAACTTCATCTGCTCCCGCAGCCTTACCACATTTCAGACTTCGAATCACGTTCTCTACTTCTTCTAAACTGATTTCACCATCGGCTACATCTTGACTCAGCATTACGCTGGTAGTCAAGACCGAGGCGTCCTCACGTTCATACATCTCCTTATAGAATTCCGCCCACCGCTGCAAAACGTGTGCTTGCTCAGTTAAAATTTCACCGCTTTTCGAAAGCACCCCTTTCATTCTACAGGTTACCGAACAACCCCGGGAACCACTAACTTCTCGCCAGAAAAGCTTCGTGTTTTCCCGGAAGTTGTTCGTCAACCTTTCATCCCTTTCTCTCTCAGAATTTTCACGCTTCATCTTTATGAGTGCTTTCGTTTTGTGCTTTTGCAGCTTGTACGCTCTTTTTCTTATCTCTCTCATACTTTTATCCTTACCAGAGGCTTTATAATCCAGCCATGCTTTCTTCTTTAACTCTACAGCGTCTTTCACTTCATCATCCCACCATTCATCGCGCTTTTTACTAAAACCTCTTTTCGTTTTACCACATACTTCTGTCGCTACTTTCACCATACCATTCCTAAGGTTCTGCCAGCATAGTTCAACACTTTCATTTCCAGAATCATAGCTTTCAAGCTTCTTGGAAACCCTCTCTTGATATTCCTCTCTGATCGGTGGATCCTGAAGCTTCCAGCTTCTTATGCGATAATTCGACACCAAGCTTGGACACGTCGTGCGGCTGCGCCAACCTGCGAACAAACCTCTTATTCTAGCAACGACTAGATAGTGGTCCGTTCCCAGATCAGCACCTCTGAACACTCGCGTGTCCATAACTTGACTTCGAATACGCTGGTCCACTAGGAATAAATCAATCATACTTCTTTCTTCCGCTCGCTCCCATGTGTACATGTGAATTTGTTTGTGATCAAACATCGTGTTTGCCACAAACAAATTTTTCTCCTTACAAAATTCCAAAATAAGCTTTCCAGCCTCATTTACCCTCTTATCACCATATTTGCCTAGCACGCTTTCGTAACCGCTTCGCGCGGTTCCAACCCATCCATTCATATCTCCACATACTATCAACTTTTCATTATCTCTGACACTACTTAGAACATCCCTGACATTCTCCCAAAACTCCTCGAGCTCGCTCATTTGAGCTGAGGATACTGGCGCATACATGGCTAACAAGAATACTCTTGTTATCCCCAGCTTAAAGCGAACCCAAAGAAGCCTCGGGTTAATCGCCTTGTATTCTACCATTACATTAACCATTCGAGAGGACAATAATACGCCTACACCTTGGCAACCTCGCTCACCCTCTGGAACCCCAGCCCAGAAAGCGACCCGGTTGCCAGGCAAATCGGTCGTATCATTGCCTTTTCGCTTGGTCTCAGACACACAAATAACATCCAGATCTTTGTCATCCATCACATCTAATAATTCATTCATCTTCTGTTCCATTCCTCCTCTTACATTCCACGTAGCTATTTGTAGCTCCGTCCTCCACCTTCCGCCGTTCGGAACATGGCGTGTTGGTTGGCGGTTCCCAACGCCGCATTTGTTCATATTATATTACATATTATAAACATACATTTTATTTCAACGTACAATTATAGTTTTAATTCTAAATACAAAATTTTAAATACAAAATACAAAAATATTAATATTTTAAATTATTTACATAAAAAATATATATATATATATATATATATATATATTCTTTTCTTTCTTGTCCAAGGTTTCTTTTTTTTTTGTCCAAGGGAGGCCCTTAGACAAAATATTCATTTTCACTATTTACACTTTAACAACACAATTCAACGTCTCACGGATCACGTCCGGCCCGAGATAGGTATTATGTGGAATGACCTATATATAAATAGGTTATAGGTTGGCAAGCTCGCGTGTACCAGGTGGTGTCGTCCCCAGTATCATCGCCTGCAAACTTGCTAAAATCAGTCGTCGCGTGGTCGATACCAGGAGTGCAATGAAGTTCGGGAGTTCACATGTACGACGCTCTAGATGTATTATTTTTTTTTTATTTATTTTTTCCATTGATTAATTTAAATAATTTAGAAACATTTGACAAAAAACACGTAAAATATTGTAAATTAAAAATATTAACAAATTTTTTTATTTGACACTTGTCAAATTTCTTTTTAATATAGACATATAGACAATCAACAATAAATATATATATATTTTTATATAATAAATTGTAATTGTTAGTTATAAATCTTAATTTACATTAATATAAGTAGTTATTAGAGACGCTTTAATTGTAATGAAGAACGGTTGTGTCTTATTACAATTCTCTCACGTAATTATTACCACTGAAAAATTAATAATTAAATTATGTATCGAAAAATAATTAAAAACTTTATCGATTGTTGACGCTTTTTGTTTATATCATGATAATCGAATCTGGACAGTTTGTTGGAACGAGTGGTAAAACTTTATGAATATAAAATTGATTCTCATGTCTGAAATATTTTTATTTGTTACTATACTTTTTATATATTTCTCCGAGAAATGTTTTATCTAAAATGGTTCGATATTTTTGGTTACAAAACTGATAATGCACGGAAAGTTAAATTTGTCTTTGCATTCGTAAGATAAGTGTTTTTGGATAAAGAATAATTTATTAATTCAATGATCTATTTTTATCCCTTTAGATAACATTAATTAAATTAAAAATTATACAACAATAATTTATTATTGTATTTTTAAAAGTAGGATCTACACAAATGAACATCATTTACCTTACTCCGCCAATAAACCTTTTAAGCTTCGAAAATTGGAGTCGGTTTTACAACTTTATATAAATAAAATTATTATAACAGCCGGTTCAAATAAAATGAAATATGTTTTTTAAATCCTGACGCAAAAACGAAGAGTTATAAGTTTAAAAGGTGTATTTATTCATGTGTCATGTTATTGAAAAAAGCGATTTGAGTGCAGTTTCTTTTAACCCAAAAAAGTTTTTCATCTCTAATTGAAACTGGGTAACGAATTAATGAAGGTGATAATTTTTAATTAATAATATTTAAGCTAAATTTCGTTTGTAGCACACTTTTATTATATAATTATAGTTAAGTAAAAACTATTCCGGTTGTACAAAATACATTTAATTCTTCTGTGGTACTTAATCTACATTTACCGACATTTATAATATTTTATTTACAATATGTGTAACCGCTTACTGATTTATTCAAAATTTAGTAACATACTTTCTTAATTCAGGTAGGAAATACATTGTACTTATTAGACCGACTACAATTATGTTTTTCAAACTTCATAGGTTTTAGAATGATAATGATGAAAAATTTTGGTATTTAATATTGTATTTGGCTCCTTACTTTATGTAATACATCTCTTTATCATTCCACTCTATTTTAATATCACAAACTATTTTCCAATATATTGACGTGCAAATAAGAAAACACTATGAACAGAAAAACACTAAAAATGCTTTTTACGTAACAACTAGTCAACGTTTGGTTTATAATATATAATATATGTTGGAAACAAATAAGATACGAGAATTTTAACCTAAATGTATATATATATATATTTATAAAATGTTGTATACGTAGTAATATATCAACAAAAAAGGTATAGTGATAAAGTCATAAATTGTTTAAAAGGAGAGAGTTGTAAAAAGGAGTTCATATCTTAGAGTAATAAGTTGTATTTTGTGATTAGTAGATTATTATCACAAACAACAAAAACTCTTGCCTACAAAGTTATATTGTATTTTTTGACAAACCTTTTATTTGTTCTACTTTAGCTTTCGCCAATAGAAAATCAATGAACAACCGAAACAATGATTATTTTAGAAAACCTTTTCACTATGTTATTCTATCCCAGACACAAAATTAATAATATATCATATAAATTTATCTAGTCTAAATTGGTTTTAATTAAGCCTAAACCATATATTTGGCCAGCTTTAAACATTTTTTAACATGGAAACAATAAAATTAGAAAATTTTCAAAACTATGTTATCTATTAACATTATGTTGTATTCGAATTAGTTTTTACAAAAGAATAAATAAATTGTATTTGATTGTAAATTGTAGCAAGAGATAATTATCATAAATATATATCTTATCAGTCATATCTACCATATGCGTTCAGACACTATAACATACGTACAATACTTTTGTAAAAAAGAATAATCGACGTATAATTGTATTTAATTGCGCTACTACTACAACAACTAGAAATACTTGTAATATCTGATTGGAATTAACCAACGTCCATTAGGACGTAGCGCCGTATTTCTTTGACAAAATGTGAAACAACCATAATTATTCAATGATAAGTTAATTGCACTTAAGAGTTAATTAGAGGTATTCAGCGATTTCTGAGAATAATAATATTAGATTATTTCTATAATTAGGATATCAAGTTACATTATGGATTTATTACAAAATTATTGAATTAATTTTATTCGTTTCATCGTAAATAATGCATATAGTATTTATATTGAACCAATTTCAATCCTTCTTTCAAAGTTCTCGGTTTGTCGTAAGTTTATAAATAGACTAACAATTTATATTTAAACAATTTGTAAATAAACTATTATACAATATTTCTTGGGGATCATACACCTATGAGATAGTAAGAAACTATATAATAATAGAAATTATTTGTTACATGATCGCCGTTTATAAATGTACATCTAATGTTTATCCAAAAGTATTTGTAATACAAATATCCCAATGAAAGTCAAGTTAAATTGATGATCCAAGGATATGAATTCGAGATTTCGGAAATTATATTTTTAAAACAAAATCGTTTAACAGTTTATTCATAAACAAAGGAAACAGATTTGAATACAGTAATATTAAATACGTCAATTCATCATTTGTAGCTTTTGTTAATCCCCAAGCTATAATACTGATACCGTACCGATCATTTTCAACGTAACAAAAGTTTGTTTATATGTCAGATTATTAAAATAAACTTTTAAAATTTGGCATGAAGTTAAACTTACTGAATAATATAGTAAGTGTAAATATTGAAAAAACTATTGTTTTTACTGTCTAACGTCAATCAAGTCAATGTCATTATAATATAGTTTCAATACTTACAAAGTAAAACCAAGTAAAATCTATTTATAGACAAAATAATAAAATAGTTGAATATTGTAGCATGAAATTGAGCAGCTTGCACTAACACTTAACTATAACACTTAGGCTCTTTTCAATAAGCAATTTGACTTGTGGACGATATAGCAAAATTGTGTCAGTCTTGTTTAATTAAACATTTTGAAGTCATAAATATTTTGATTTTGCAAATAATATTTTCTGGCGACTTTGTTTGGGTTATGTGTACAATTTTAAGTAATATTTTGTACTTAGTTCAATGTTTAAACCATGTAGCTGAATTATGAAAACATTATGTTTTTTGACAAACGTAATATGATAATATAAGTTCGTTGACATTTCATACTCAAATAAGTTTAATGTTCATATTACATAATTAGTTATTGCAAAGTTTAATCTCAAATTTATATTCTGGTTAGTAATTTTATGCCAGTCTTAAGTTGAAGTTAGAAGTTGGTGTTCTAATTACGTGCGCTGAACAGACATGATCAATCTAATAAGGCTATAATTGATTAGAAATGTTTGTCGGTTTTAAAAAAATTACATAATTATAGCATAATTACAAAAACGAACTATTGGTATTGAATATAAACTGCGACCCCATAAATATTTGATAATGAGGTGATAAAAGAACGTGGAAAATAATGAGGATAAGGGCAGATGAATGATGATAACCTAGGTACCCTAGGTAACCTAGGTAAAAAAATATATAAAATATTGTAAGGAAATAATAAATACCATTATTTAGTTATTTGAGTAATACTATAAAGGAGCGAATAGAAAATCCTTGCGGTTAAAGTTCTTTCTTGGAAATTGAATCGATTTTTCTGTAATGCTCTCTGTATAGAAGCGTTTTATTATGGCGAAAAGTGCAGATTTCCTACCAGAGTTGTGTTGAGACTCTTGAAGTTCTTGTATATTTTGTAAACAATTATATTGTGTTTAAACACTACTTTTATTCATAATCATGTCATAATTTGTTGTAGTGAATTAATTCTATTACAATGTTATTAGTTCGTAATGGTTACGTTCATCATCTGATCTAACTAACAAATTATTATAAAATAAATTGAAAATATTTTTTACTAGTTCTGTGAGCTGGTAGTTATGAAAGATTTGTTGATTACACTATTAGATGTTTAGATCAATAAATCTAAACATCTAGTTCAGATCATTATTTGGGTAATAACCCAAATAGTCATCTAAACGCTTAATAAACTAATATTAAAATATATATAATTAACCTACTTATTATACATATATATATGAGCAGAAATAAAACTAGTGATATCTGGTATCGTTGATGTTCCTACTAAGTTTTTTAGTCAATATATTGTTTGCACAACTTCATAATATAAAATTAAAGATATCAACGAATTTGTAAAATATGATTATAATTAAATGAGAATTTTATTAAGTAATGCTCCTAAAATCATTTGAAGGCAGGAGAATATGTACATTCTAAGTATGGCTATTTATTATTTAAGAATCAATTTAAATAATGATTTTATGCAAGTTCATAAAAGCTTATTATAAAAAATTACACATAGTACATACAAGTCTAAGATTTTACATGATTACTATTGTATTGTCTGAAGTGAAGAAACAAGTATGTTAGTATTCATAAATTAATTATATTATACACAAAATCCAAATCTTTCGTAAGCCACTGTTATTTACTTGAAATTCACATAACAGATTCAAATGTGATGAGATTTTTTGCTCTAGTTAGCTAATCCTTGTTTCTTGCATGACGTGATAATAATTATTATTCAGATACTCGTAAAATTTGATCCTCCCTTAAGACGTCGTCGTACATTTTAATACTGTCACGTTAAGAGTACATTTTTTATTGTTATGTGAGAAACTAAAAATTAATAAAAAACTTACCATCCAAGGAGGAAATACTTCCTCTGACAGATGGCGGGTATTGACTGCTTTTAATTACGAATGGAAATTGAAATCGAAAGAACACTTTTTGAATAGGTTAATATTAAATTAAACGTTCTTCCTGAAAGGAACTTTATAAGTGTTACTAATATTAATTTCTTACTTTTAATTAATATATATTTTTTAATTTAATACTTAGTGAACAGTTACTTTTAAATAAAGTGAGTTATTTTTTTGGTATATATTTTCAAGTTGCTACTTGAAATTCTGTACAGATATCTACTATTTTTGTAATATTAATTTTAAATATTAACTGAAATAGACCTTGGAAAATGAGCTACATCTTAAAATAATAGCACATATTTTTTAATTAATTCGTTGTAAATTAAGTGTTAAACAAAATAGAACTAGGCAAAAAAAATTAAATTGCTTGAATCTGAGAGCTATAGGATACCGTCCCGTCATTAAGTCAACTGAGATACTGCCTCTCTACCTGCCTTAACGAAACTAACATTATATATAAGAACAAATGAAAAGCATATCAATAATTAGTTAGCCTTAGTAGCCTTAGATTATCAAAATTACATCAAAACTGTCGTTTATTTGTAATCCTTCAGTTAAAACTTAAAATATCTTACGAATATTTTCGCTGCTTAGTAAAGCAATATTACGAAATAATATTCTAGTTAAATACTACTGTATTAGCACAATATTTAATAATTATTAGTTTAGATATTTACAGAGGATCTAATGAAAATAGATATTTCGAATTGAATGCTTTCACTCGAGATTAGTTTAAATTGGAACTTTAGTCTGTTATCGAATTTCGAAGATGACATCTTTATACTACAATATTAATGTATGATATTTTAGTAAGCTTTAGACTAATATTTAACTTTTAATGTTATTAATAGACGGAAAGACATTATTAGATATATTTCAAGATGTTAAGAACTAATTTAGGTTTTTTATAAATATATAAAATTTTATTTAATTTTGTTTTTTATATTATATTCTTGCCATTTTTGAAGTACGGAATTATTCAATTTAATGTCTTATTTTGTTTAATTAATTTAATTAATTGATTCATAATTAGAATTACGACAAATGTTGGTACGATTAAAAGGTTTCATATTTTAATACGAATATTATGTTAAGGTTATTTAAAGTATATATTATTATATACCTTTGTATTATAGATCTCAAAGTATATGTAAACAAACGTGTAAAAATATATATAAAATCGTGGGATACAATTTATATGTCAGACTGCAATTGGATTTCACATAGCGTAGTCTGTATGTAATATGACGTCCATGTCTTAACCTACTATTTTATCCAGTCAAGCATAATCCAGTCTTCCTTAATATTTTTTTTGTAAACAAACAAAATGAAAGATAAATTTTAAGCTCAGAAAAAAGAGAAAAAGGTAAAATGCTATTTGTAATAATTTTAGAACGGAAACCACTAAAAATACAGATAGTCAAATTAATATTAAAACTATTTATTACAAATCACTCGATGTTTGTGCTTCCTACATCTTATAAGTTTTTCGTTTGAACTTAAGGTTTAATAGAATAGATTAATTAGTTTATAGATATATTATATTCAATGATACATATATCTTGCTAAGAACCTCTTAATATTTATAAATTAGGTGATACTTAGCAACAACCAGTTAGCGTTATAAAACACTGAAGTAATATAGCGACAAATGCAGATTTTTCAAAAACAAGATGCATTCGTTTCTTAATGGAAACTTCCAGTTTCGCTTACCATAAATAGTTAATCTAAAATTTTAAGGTTAAAGATTACTTCTTCCAGTCTTTATACACAGAAAACACAAAAATAATTTTATTTATGAGCGACATGCGTGCGCTTCGTGGAACGCATACAATTGTTTGAAGCGTATCCCGTAACTTGTGTATTTCAGATTGACTCCGCGTGTTCAAAATACGCAGTTAGAAGGGGCTATATCTAGTGTGTTACGACTCTGGTATAATTATAAAGCTAAAAGCGATTTGGAATAAACTGACTTTGAAATAATTAGCATGAGCGTTATTAGAGTATTTATTATAATAATATTTGATTAAGCTTTTCTATATATCTTTATACATAAAATAGGTTTTTTTATTCATATTCTAATTTCATTCAAAAATATATTTCATTTTTTTTTCTAAGTTTTATCATTAAGTTGCATTTTCTACTTCACCTTGGACACTTTTTCAGTTCTTTAAAAACCGACTTCAAAAGAAGGAGAGACGAATATTATTATTATCATAAAAACGAATCTGTCTTAAGGATAAAGTAACAAGTAAAGATATAAGGCTTTCCAATAACTATGTATTAAGCCTCATTGTTCTCATATCTCAATATCTTCTGTGACGTCACGAGTCCAAACAGATCTCTCTAATTGTAACAAACATTCATCACTAATGGGTGAGTTGATAGTTCCTGTATTAGTTACATTGTTTGGTCTGTTTGAATAACATGAGGGTTGCGTTTAATAATGTCACAAGCTTTCTTCACACTCTGTGATCTGTTGCAATGTGATTTAAACTAACTCTTCTCTTTTTTATGAATTTTTAAATCTTTTGAAACAATTCATTTTAAAAACACATTTATATCAAAGTAAGTTAATAAATAATTTGTAACTGTGATGAAAACTTGAGTGAGTTGATACTTTATAGTACTTATAATTAAAATAACAGTATTTAAGTAATTTTATGACTGCAACTCAAATGAGTTGGTTGTAGTAGTACCAACTACTTCTACTCTTAGTGTTAAAATATATATCAGATATTATAGCTACGTTTCATGCGGTTAGTGGGAGAGCCAGCAGCCCAAATACTTCTCTTCGTAACTTCCGTCATCCCTCTCCAAAGCATTTGAATCTATATTTGGAAGTGTCTACTGCCATCACAAGTGTTCCAAACAAAAAAAATAAACTACACTTGGTATTTATATAAGAGCTGCTTTATAGCTAATCAATATTAACAAATTCCATAGTGTGTAATAAAGAATTAAAAATATATATCTTGTTCTTTAAACAGTAAGATTTTAAAGACTAAATTAATTTGTAACGTCACCCAGTTTGTTCTGAGGGCGACTAAATTGAATGTAGTAGAAAAAAATCCTTTTGCAGTGAGTGACATTAAAGTTGATTTAAATTATTTAAACTTTACTTTTTACTTACAATTCTTACAATATGCAAATTAACAGGCTGAAGTTAAGAAAATATTTTTAAGAAACAATTTCGACAAGTCGGATTTTTAATATGAGATTTAATCATTCTGAAAATAATCAAAAACGATTACAAATTTTTTAATCCATTCATGTAAATGTTCCTTTTAAGAATCAAGTTAGGACCTGTTTAGAGTTTGCCATTTTGCAGCCCTGGATTTAAAACACTGAATTGTTCTGTAATTAATAGAAGCAAAGTAGCTTACTTTTACTAAATGTTTTTTAACCAATTTTAATTATTATCATTAATATTTATTTACAATAAATTTATATTAAACATTTTAAGACCAGTAGATATGCTTAGGTCTCATAATACCAAAAGTTATTCTAAGATAGAAATTGTACGATACCTCACCTCCAAGGTCGATACTCCGTACGCTCCCGACACGACAATGGAGCTTTGGGTCTGAGTAAATAATTTAATAGATTCCGTCTGCAAAGTTAAAGAAAGAAGTAACACATAGTTAAAATACTTATCCGTCTGAGAAATATTTATTAATAAATTAACAATTTTAATATATGTATGTACATTTTTACACTATTTATAAAGAGACATAGTGTTTGATAAAAAGTTTAGAAACGATTTATCAAGTCTATTTTTTTTTTATTATTTGAACTAAATATCTTTAGGTTACAAAAATCTAACATACAATAAAGAGATCCACAGAATGGCAGATACTAGCGAAGATGTGAACGGTGAGAATGAAAAAGAACGTGCTCAGGTGGTTTGGCAACGTCGAACGAATGAGTGATGAAAGAATGGTAAAAAAGATTTATAAAAGAAAAGTGAGCGGTAAAAGAGATAGGGGGAGGCCTCGAATGACCTTCGAAAACACAATATCTGTGATACTGGAGGAAGGTCACGTAAAAAGCATGAGCACCCCCGGAGGGCATGTATGAAGAGGTTGATGTCTATGACCGAGGCGAAAGAGGTATACAGGGATACGTAGCATTTGGCGCTCCGTCGTTTCTAGCTACCCCGCAAAGGATATGGCCTGAAGATAAAATAAATTAATTAATAAAAAATCTTAGTCTTTTTGTGATGTCATTAACATTTATTAATAAAATTATTTTAAAAAGACAAAGTATTTAAGTACCTTATTTTTTCATTATTGATAGAGAAAATGTAAAAGAAAACATTGATATAGTACAGAAGATTCAAAAATGTAAAAAAAATATTTGAATTTGTGTGAAATATCAAAATAAATTAAAAATATACTTTCGATAAATAAACAGCAACTCATAGATACTCATTATTTAATAAAAATATTTCTTTTCGTACAGTAAGTAAAAGAAACACGATCTCAGATTGTTTTACGTTAGCAATAAGGAAGGGAAGATTTTACCGAGTCACGTTTTCGTTTGTTCCCAAAGGTAAATATGCTGTCTATGAAGAAAATTTCTTTTGTTTTGTCGTCTTTCATATGACAGTATGAGGCTATAACGAAAACTTAATAATAAATAATATTTTAATTATATTAAAACCATGCTTGTAGAAAACTAATAATTGAGAAATTTCTCTTTCTAGAAATGCATAATAAATAACTCTGTACTATTTATCAAATAGGTCGGTAACATGTTATAAGGAGTTCATCACGATATTAAAAAACTTATATGATAGTTGGATGTAACCTGACACAAAACAAAGAAATAGTTACCCTAGCTTCAATTAAACAGTAACTTATATGGATATTATTATATTACTCAATATATAAACATAAACGTTATTGAAACAAATATGTTTCTAAATTATGAAGTAGCTATATTTTATGATTAAATATACCTAAGGAATTTGTATTGTTCTCCTCTTTAGACTCTCTTCAGTTTTTTAATTAATTTATTCTCATAACTATTTCAAATAATAAATTTTATATCTTTATAATTTAGATTTTAACAGAAGAATTTATAAATATATTAAAACAGTTTGTTAGTAAGTAACAGTATCGGGAGATAATATTGGTTTAAATTTTGTAAGTTCTCGGGTGTTAATAAATTTATTATAACAAAAATCAATGAGGTTTAAATAATAAATAATAACCCTGATATTTGGATAACGTTATAATTGTTAAAAAAATTATACGACCTCCGGTGTTATATGACAAATGCGAACGTTGAGATGAATGGTGTGACGAGAATGGGTGGAGAAGCAAATGAGTCTTTAATAGTTATAAAGTAGCACCGGTGATAGAAAAAATGAGAAATAATCATTTGGTATGGTCATGTGTTGTGGAAGAAACGTATGTAGCAAAAATGTAGTAAAAATTTAGTTAGAAAAGAACGTGGAAGAAATTAACATATTGCGTAAACCCCAAATAATTGTCATAAGGACAGCTTCATGATGATGATGGAAGTTGGTAAAATTATAGCAATATTTTTTTCACATGAACAATTAATACTTTTTGTTTTTATTTGTTATTCTTCCAGAATCTAAAGTCCATCTACGTAATGAAATATCTTAAAACTCATTATAATAATAGCAAAGAATCAACAACCTCCGCGATGAATATAAACAATAATTTAAGTGTATAAAAATAAAATCATTTTAAAAAACGGTAACTTATTTGGTTTCATTATATAACTATGTGATTTTGAATGGTTTATGACATTTAAATTAACTTTTATACCATTATTCCAGTTATGAATAGGCTTAAAAATATTTTTTTTCTATTGAATTAAATAAAAAGAAAATTACAAAAAACTTTCAAAACAATTAATATTCTTTAGTGCAAAATATAATTTCTAATGACTTTGTTTTACCATTGTTATTTGCTGTTTTTTTTAATACAAATAGAATACAAATAATTTTTGTTATTTTTAATCTACAATAAAAATGTTGCAGTCTAAAGTAATAAATATATTGAATAAAACGATTTTAAATATTAAAAAATACATATATAAAATAATATATGTAAAAAAAAGAAAATTGTAGTTTATTTTTCATTGTTTTTTATTGCTATTCAAAAATTTCAGATTATACTCGGTCACCTTTTTCTCTCATAAGAATCCACATTTACTCTTAAACTCTATTTACTTTCAACTCTCCACATAATTAAAACGACCGTTTCATGTAAATCTTTTTAAGGAAATTCATAAAAGATTGCATGCTTATAATTTATAATACATTCTGATTGAGAACTTTTGAGAATATAATTATAACGACTCTTATAACAGATACTTTGGTAAAATATACCTTATAATATAATTATTATACCTTATATACAAACTTAAACCTTACACTTTAACCTATATTGTATATTATATATTTGAATACTTTTGTATTAAATTTTTTATAAAATATTTAAATCTAAAACTATAGTGAAGTATAACATTATTTAGAATGCAAGTCTTTGTTCGTCATCTATAAAATGATAAATAGAGCCAACAAACTTCACAAGTCAAACAGTTCGTTATTATTCAGTGTCGTCACTGTCTTAAGAGGAGGAAACTTTATAAAATTCAGACACTGATATGTTAAATAAATATAATATGAATATATAAAAAAATAAACGATATATTAAACTGAATTAAAATCTGATTTTTTATTTAAAAAATGATTTATTGGTAGTCAATTTGGTATTGAGAATTCATATAACAACAAATAAGTAAATAATATAATTATCGAAATAAAAATATTTATTTTTATTATCCTTTCAAATTAAAAAACCTTTCGTTGGCTTGATTTTTCGCATATATTATAAAACTCCACAAGATATCTTAGACCTTCTTATCTTAGTTTTAAATCTTAATTCTAAAAAGCGCTAAAGTTCTAACTCCACTCGCTAAGCGAATTGAAAATTCTTATGGCCCTTGTTATACGATTATTTATACAGATTATAAGTTGCTGAAGTACTACTACCGAAACGGAAGCTAATTCGAATTTATAAGATCAATGCTTGTTTTGGTGTCGGTTATCGTCCACATCACACCAAATTATTATTTAGTTATATTGGAGATATCCCATCAGTCTGCGATAACTATCTGAAATTGCGCGAGAATTTGAATTTTCATATTTCAAAAAGTATTAGTACTATATATTGCAACTATTTCAATCAAACTTTAAATACATTTAAAACTCATTTACAGTGAATGCTCATGTTGTCCGAGATATTTAAATGGAACTTTGCACACGAACAGTTTTCAGTTTCACACCACATTCGAAAGGAATATACCAATGCAACCTCCTACATCAACTTTAGTTTTTACAGCTATCATGAAACGACTCAAATTCCTCTACTTAAACTTTATGACAATTTAAATGATGCAGATTATAATTTACACACGTACTACAGTATTACTAATTACGAAAGGGTCCGAATTATAAATTAGATAACACGAGTATTATGTACCATAACTTATAGAACGGGATGTCAAATGAGCTGATACTTCACCTTTCAGTGAGTGGTGTAACCTTCAAATATATCTGTAACTACATATGCAAATATGCAAATGTTTTGGTAACTCTTCATAATGAGGAGGGCTGAAGGCGAGGGAAAGAAAGTGAGGAGTGAAAATTTAATAGTAACTCATCATCTGAAACGTATCTATAACAGTACTTCAATTCCGTATTCGATAATGTATTATGTTGTTCGAGCTGCAATCAAATTAATATACCTAGCCTCTAACTACTCTAGTGAGTATTAGAAACTAACTTTAAAATATAACTAATTACACAGGGACACAAAAAAAAAAAGTCATGAACCAGAGGGGAGACCCCATTATTCTTAGGTTTTTGGGATCGCTGAAACCGAATATGACAATAAAAACTAATTTTAAATGCCAGTTTTACCGCTAGCACCCCCTTACTACCTCTTAAGGGGTGAAAATTGAAATTTTTGTATATAATCAAGATAGATGTCTATTTCTACGTTTTTTGGGATGCTGAAACCGAAAATGATAATTAAAAATAAATTCATGACCACTATCATCCCCTACCACCCCTTACGGGGGGTGAAAATTTAAATTTTTCTATAAAGTCAAGATAGATGTGTATTTCTACGTTTTTTGGGATGCTGAAACCGAAAATGATAACTAAAAATAAATTCATGACCACTATTACCCCCTTACCACCCCTTACAGGGGGTGAAAATTTAAATTTTTCTATAAAATCAAGATAGATGTGTATTTCTACGTTTTTAAGATGCTGGAACCGAAAATGATTACTAAAAATAAAATTTAGGACCTCTATCACCCATTAACACCCCTCACCAACCCTTAAGACTGAATCATGATGAAGGTTTACAAAAATATTCCTTGTCACCACAAACCGAATCTGAATCTTTATTTTCCCTGAAGCACACTCATTTGAGATTGGATTCGAAAACATATTTATTTTTGTTGGTTTTTAATTTAACTATAAATATATGCGTTTATAATAAATAGGGTTGAAATATTTTTCCATTCTGAGCTCTTAAATTTTTAGCTCGAACGCTTGTGCTATCAGACACGCTTTATATATTATGGCTTCCCACAAACCGCGGCTACTTTAGCAAAATAAAGCAAATTTCGTTCCATTTAGTTGCGATCCAAACATGATACGAAGTTTTTCTTAGAAATATCTCTCATTTTATCTTTTTTTTAAAGACGATTCATTGGTTAGAAAATTATTTATATATTTATTCATAAATTATAGACCAAAAATATGAAATAATATTAAATTGTTATATAAAATGTATATACATTGTGATACTCGTAACTGACCGACATCTTTGATATCGTGATATTGTGATATCGCAGTGAGTACATTTATTGAAATTTTACTTGATATTACTAAACTCTGATTACTTTTCAATAATCATGCTCATAGATATGAAATTGAATATCGACTCGACAGAGAATATCGACTCCTGCTGAAACAATTTCATGCAATATTACGAGGATTTAAATCTTGTCAAAATCGTACAAAATATTTACCGACAATTTTACTTCACAATTTTTTTTTGTTTAAATTTAATTATATAAAATTACTGTAATTTTTATTCAATTAAAATGTTAACACCCAATCAACCCTTGGGTTAGCCACAAATTAGAGCTGCATTGATTTTGGTTTCAACTGCACGAAGTGTTATTACCAACCCAGGCGTCAAAAGTTCGATGCTATTATACTGCCAGAAACTTTATCAACTGTCAGAAAGCAAATTGAATGTATTGTATTTTCGTTTACAATAAGGAATTGAAACATTTATTGAATTTAACACGTAAATTTGTAATAAAAAAATAATGCTGTGTTAAATAATAATCAAAACTGATATCGCTACCAAATTATTCAAGTTGTAATTCAGAGTAGCTAAGGAAGTAAGTGGTTACTTTGATTTCTTCTTTTGGGTTTCTTTTTTTTATTTTATTTAAAAATCAGATTCTTATGTAGAATATTACTTTCTCTTCTAATGAAACAACAATATGAAAAGAAAACTTTTAAACTATTTCGTAAATTATAGTAAGTAAAGCAAGATTATAACTTAAAAATGATTTTGATTCGTAATATCAAAATTGTTTTCATATCCTTCCCATTATTCTGTTATAATTAATATGAATCGAATTGGTGACTGCTTTGATATATTATTTAAAACAGTTATCAATATTATAAAGTATAAAGCAAAAAGATATTATAATTATATTCAAGTACAATGAATACCTTCATAAATGTAATGTAGAATTTATTGCTATTAGATATTAACATTATTAAGAAGCGAAATGCTTTCTATTTATTAATTTATAGAATATTTCATTATTTACTTGCGGCTTTGTGTATTTTCCCAAAACATTTAAATTAAGTTTAACAACTTTTAGGTTGTTTCATTATCTTTTTTCTATAGCTTCCATGCAATTTTCAGTCTTTTGATTTTGAAACTTTATGATAACTCCAGTCAGTAAACAACAATTCCCTAGTTCTTATTGTTAGCTTCAAAGCTGCGCTACGCATCTAACTTTTCTGTATGTCTACTAATCGATGAGTAAGTAATCATAGGTGACTGGTTTATTAAAGGGGTAGGGTTATTTAAATTTAGATTCTTAAAAAATAAATTATGTAATAGAGGTGCTGTTGTCTAAAATCGAAATATTGAAACTGTCATAAAGAAAGAGAGATGGAACGAGAGATAGAGAGAGTATGTGTGTATGTGACATATAACTTAAATATTATTACATATAAATAAATATAAGAAGAAGCAATATCAAAAAAATATAACCATTTGTTATTTTGCGTATTTTTTATTATCGAAGTTCATAAAGATACAGCAACTGAATTATTAAAAATGATTTCCCAAAGTTAGCTGGTTCGAATCTTGTCTATGAGTTTTTTATTGTCCGTTTAAAAGATTAACACGGGTAAAATATGTTCATGGGTAATTATGAATATAGCACATACATTTAAATTACATATTTGACACAATAATTTATAAAAAGCAAAAACAATCCACTTTTCTTATTATTCCAAACTTTACACTTTTCATATTATTATACTCGTATTAAGACACTTTAACATAAAAACATTTACGCAAATTATGTAAAGGTGGTCCTAGGATAATACAAAATTGACGGAAACCTACTCTATTATATTATTATTACAATTAATAATATATGCCACTTCATGTTGAACAACATATAGTCAAGTCGGTTAAATAGTTTTATTATAATAGACAATATTATAATATTCAAAATCATTTCTTCAATATTAGAATTAGTTCTTTGATTGATACACCCAAGTCATTACCCAACAAAAAGTTTTTTAAAACAATAATAATACATAATAATTAGCCATAAAATAAAATATGGACTACACTGTTAATTAAATAAACTTAACTTGTATTAATTAATTAATTGTAACCTGCAGGTAAAAACTTATTATGAACATTTATTAATTAATGAGGAAAATTTAATACTGTACATATATTTTGCTATCGCGTCTTATTTTTGATTGTCAACTAATTTTGGAATGAGATTATTTTCTGTATACTTATCTTTTTAGTATTTATTTCGACATGTCTAATTTAATACTACTCTTGATCAATGACTATATCTTTATGTGAACAATTTAAATAATTATTATTACTATCATGGATATGAAGGCAAATTCATATCCACGGGTAATTTTTTAAATCCATTCATTCCATCCCGTTATCAAATAAGCATGAACTTTACTAAAGTTTAGTAAAATAATCATATAATATTATATAAAACCCACAATATTATATTGTACATTATTTGTGTGAGATCAACTATGTTGAACTTATTATGAATTTACTTAAGAGAAGTCCAAGTGACTTTCATAATGACAATACTTTTTTCCTTGTAAAATCAAACGTTCCCAATATATTCAGATATAAAAAATATTTTAGTAATCTGTATTCCTTTATCTATCAATATGTTTTGTTTAACTTAATTATAAAAAAAAAACATCTATATTCAGTTGATTTACTCGTTTCATCAGTTGATTTCGACGGCAGCGTAGATCTATTTAATAGTTTGTATCGGATACATACTATTTAAAAAAGACAAGCAAAAACGTAATATATTACATATATTATTATAAAGAAATAAATATTCTATGTATAATATTTACTATGTTTGTAATAATGTTTTTTATATGAGCCCGCTTAGACGTAATAAGGGTCAGTATGTTTTATCCTTGAACAGCCGATAGAGGAATAAAAAACTTACTATTTTATTTTAAATAGAGTAATATTACTAGGATCCGCCAACCGTGCGCGGCATGGGCGTTGAGCTGAGCCCCACCGTTCTTCTTTCCTTGATAAATTTTGAATGGGTAAAACTTTTTCAATCTGTTTTCGCTATAACATCGGCGTTCGGCTCAAACATACATGAGAAAAATTTTAGCTGATTATCTCGTCGCTTTCTGGAGACAACTCAACACAAAATAAGGCAACACATTGTAATTGTCAAATTATTGTAAAAAAAACTGTCTCACGTTTTCTTCTTGTAGAAAATATAACGATGTTTTAATTTCGAAGAAATTATTGTATAAAGACGAGGCACTGAATAATATTAACATTAAGTAAGTAAAATTTTGTACATTATTAATATTTAAGTGATAATTAGAGCGTAATTGAATTAAAAACAAAATTATATCAATCAGAGTCAATTAGCCCTTAAAAGAGAACCCTCCATATTAAATTTAATAACATATATTTTCAGTAGAAATATTAGGCTATGTATATATAAAAATAGTTAATGTTAATGAATTATTTTGGATATCACCATGATTTTTCTATACGAGGAAAATGAATAAAAAAAACTGCTATGAAAAGATATATCTTTTAGAAATATGCTATATCTTATTTTATAGTTACTGCGTAAAGTAATGAAAACACAACACTATTAGCAAATATAATTATTTAAATTACTTCTGCATACAATGTAAATTGTATCTTAATAAAACAACGACTAAAATAATGGAGCCATTTGAAGAAAAAGCAATAAACATTTATAGTAGGAAAATGTTCAAGCTTTATTTATCTTTTACACTTCAGAGAATTAGTAACTTCTTTATAGAGCAAAGCCTTTTTATGACTTTACACCTTTTCGACAAGATTACGGAAAAGAGTAAGTAACCGTTTTGTACTATAATGAAATACTAAAGACCACATAGATATGCTGCAAAATAACAAATGCTTATTTTATTTTATAATGTTTCTCAATCTCTCTCTCTCTCTCTATCTCTCTCCTGGTCTCTCTCCTTGTCTGATAGCTTCAACTTTTTTGTTTTGATCTATTGACCAAATTGCATTTATTGCATTTTTATTTGATAATATAATGAAATATGACGTTCAAATTTTTTTAAGAATTTGAATTAAGAATCTGAATTTAAATATTCCTATTACTATTATAAACCAGTTTCTTACTATTATTTGCTCATCGATCGATGACACACGGAAGAATTAAATGCATAGCGCAACTTTGAACTTAATAATAAGGACTAGGAAATTGTTGTTTACAGACTGGAGTGTGAGAAGAAAATTATCATATAGTTCCAAAATCAAAAGACTGAAAAGTACAGTGAAATTATATCCTAGTAGAAACAGATAATGAAGAAACGGAAAAGGAATATAACGTAAAAATTTAAAGGTTTTGAGAAAATACATAAAGCCAATAAACAAAGTAAATTAGCCACAGTGAAATATTCTATAAAATCTCGGAGGAACTTTTTTTATCTGATTTTATTACTTGATTATGTGAAAGTTTTGCGTTGGAGTTGCCAGTTCTAGCTTTACCATATTAGTAATTTTTAACATTTTAAGTCACATACAAGTTTTTAAGTTGACACAAAGGCCACAAAATAAAAAGTGGCGATAGTAAAAATAAAAACATTTTAAGTCATTGTCATTTTTGTTTCCAATTGTCTATGAACATGTTTAGCTATATTAATCTTATTATTATATTAAAGAATGGAAAAAAAATATCGACACACCATTCATACTATATATTCATTGTCTGCTTTTGTGATTACTTGGAGTCCTCCGTTTATTGAACGATGGATGATTTCTCAAAATTTTAGTTGTACAATGCGGACAACTGCTTTCGTATATGTCTGTTAATTAATATAATAATATATATATAAATATATATATATATATATATTATAAATAATATATAATAAGTATTAAATATACGTTTCTCTTGTTCCCTCTTCTTTTTCTTCTTCTTAATAAACAGCTACTAGTATTAAAAGTTTAGTCATTTAATAATTATAGCTTTAAAGTTAAATACAGCATCACTATGTCTTAATACACACATTTTAATTTGACATTTTTGAAAATAATACAAAGAAAGTATTTTACTACAATTATATGTACAACATAACAACATCAATTTATAAAGAAATTAATTGTACTTCATCATAATTGAAATATATTTTTACTTATATTTTATAATGATGATATTCAATTTAATTAAAATGTCAAATCAATCATCAAATCTGTTTAGATTAATTATACCAGAATAATGAGAAGGACGGCAGATATTAATACAATTTGATATTACATTACCGTGAGAAGGACACTTAATGTAAAATCGAATACACTTTAAAAGTCTTTAATATTATTGAATTATTTTATAATTATTATACACAGACATTAAAATATATTAAGAAAATACTTCATTAAGTATAATTGTGAATAAAACTATATTTTATATATTCCGTTTCAACAATATACTTTAACTGTTTGAATAATTACTTTCCTAACATATTAAACTTTGCTTTTGTATATGTATTTATAAAGTAAATATTAGAAATAAAACAACATTATAATAATTACATTTAATATTTGGATTATAAGAAATCAGTAGCCTATCCACGCAACATACTTCATCTGTAATATAAGTATAATATAGTTTTGAGGTAATAACCTCATTGTAAAAAGGTAGATCACAAATACAATTTGATTTCTGTCAGTTGAAGTTTCTCATGGCAGTATAATAGCATCGGTTACTTTTGAAGCTTGAGACAGTAATAACACTTCGTGCTTAAAGCTCAAGTCAACGCTGCTCTAATTTGCGGCTAATCCAAGGTTCGGTTAGGTATAAACAATTTACTGAACAAATAGCACTTAAACACGGTAGCTACTAAAAGATTTTTTTATTAGTCATTTTTATATTTTAAATTTAATTTTATTTATCAACGCAAGTAAATATTTATGACGTTTTGACAAGATTTAACAGAGTTAAGTTTTACTCTTCTTCCTAAGAAACAGCAAATAGTATTAAAAGTTTAGTCATTTAATAATCATAGTTAAATATAGCATCACTATGTTGTACTTAATACATACATTTTAATTTGACATTTTTGAAAATAATACAAAGAAAGTTTTTTACTACAATTATATGTACAACATAACTACATCAATTTATAAAGAAATTAATTGTACTTCATCATAATTGAAATATATTTTTACTTATATTTTATAATGATGATATTCAATTTAATTAAAATGTCAAATCAATCATCAAATCTGTTTAGATTAATTATACCAGAATAATGAGAAGGACGGCAGATATTAATACAATTTGATATTACATTACCGTGAGAAGGACACTTAATGTAAAATCGAATACACTTTAAAAGTCTTTAATATTATTAAATTATTTTATAATTATTATACACAGACATTAAAATATATTAAGAAAATACTTCATTAAGTATAATTGTGAATAAAACTATATTTTATATATTCCGTTTCAACAATATACTTTAACTGTTTGAAAAATTACTTTCCTAACATATTAAACTTTGCTTTTGTATATGTATTTATAAAGTAAATATTAGAAATAAAACAACATTATAATAATTACATTTAATATTTGGATTATAAGAAATCAGTAGCCTATCCACGCAACATACGTCATCTGTAATATAAATATAATATAGTTTTGAGGTAATAACCTCATTGTAAAAAGGTAGATCACAAATACAATTTGATTTCTGTCAGTTGAAGTTTCTCATGGCAGTATAATAGCATCGCTTACTTTTGAAGCTTGAGATAGTAATAACACTTCGTGCTTAAAGCTCAAATCAATGCCGCTCTAATTTGCGGCTAATCCAAGGTTCGATTAGGTATAAACAATTTTCTGAACGAAGAGCACTAAAACACGATAGCTACTAAAAGATTTTTTTATTAGTCATTTTTATATTTTTATATTGTAAGTATAATTTTATCTATCAACGCAACTAAATATTTATGACGTTTTGACAAGAATTAACTCTCGTCATATTGGATTAAAATGTTTCAACGGGACTCGATACTCTGTCAGTGTCATCTTTATTACAAAATAATTAAAAAATCGAATAATATCGAGTATATTTGCAATAATCACACTCACTGGGACTGTCACTATCATTGCTTTTCGAGCTTTGCTATTAGACATTTACTTCAATGACTGATATCTTATCTTTATCATCATTGTTAGATACCACGTTGTGATCATGTTATATAATTTACATTTTTAACGGTCGATTCCTCTTCTTATTTTAATCTCTTAATGTAATGTAGCTTAAAAATTATCACACAAGTGTCAATTACTATAAGTATTATTGACAAACATGAATCTCATTAAGATCGAAATGTTTAATATTTTTATATATTTAATTTTGATTTCTTATACATACTCTGTGACAATTATATTACAATACCCAAGTATATTTTAAAATAGAAAAACATGTTATCACAACTTTGTCAATAATTAAATTATTTTAAAGGTTATCTGTTTAATAAATATCTAGGTCATGTGAAATAAACCTTATCGTCTACTCTGTGTTAGTAATTATATAGTAAGTATATTTATAACATATAAAATAAAAATGTCCTGCTTACTTATAAATAAAGAATGACGAGATTGATAAAACATATCATTTTTTTCCCTTTCTAAACAAAAGCAGTTAAATTAAAATAATTAAACTGTCAGCAGGATCTATAACATTCCACACTAGTTACACCTATAACAAAGGACTTTCAGTTTACGGGGAATGTCCTTTCAAATTATGACAAAGCTTTCACTGAAATGGTTTTATGTAATTTAATTTTAAAATATTAGACGTGAATTATTCGAGGTTATTTTCTCTTATCTAATATAACTTATTGGACTTTTGAATAGGTATAACAAGTATTATATAATTATAAAAAATCATTCAAATAATACTACTGGGTAAATAATATATTGGCTTTGTTATAAACACAGTATCTATGATACTGGAGGAAGGTCACGTAAAAAGCATAAGGACCCCCCTGAGGGCATGTATGAAGGGGTTAATGTCTGTGGCCGAGGCGAAAGAGGTATGCAGGTACTGTAGCGTTTGGCGCTCCGTCGTCTGCGGCTACCCCGCAAGGGATATGGCGTGAAGGTAAATATAAATATATATAATATAAATATAACTATAATATATACTCGTAGAATTCTTTCTATTCCAGAAAACAAACAAAAATCTCTAATTTTCAATTTAAAAAAATATGCTCAGCAATAATTATTTATTTTTCATTACACCAAAACGTAAAACCCTCAATAGTTAATAAAGTTATCAATTAATGTTCCATAAATATATTAATTATAAAATTATCAGTGGTTAGTTATAACGTGGGAAATTTGTAATAAGACACAACCAGTCTTAATTACAAGTGAAGCGTCTCTAATAATTACTTTTATTATTATAAATTAAGATTTACAAGTAACAATTACAATTTGTTATTTTACGTTAAATTCAGAATAAGATAAAAGTATCATATATTATATCAACAATATATATATATATATATATATATATATATATATATATATATTGTTGATTGTATATATGGGCACTTGGTAATAGTTGTTTAATAAATATTATCTACAGTATTATATATATTCTATAATATGTTAAGGCAGTGACGACTCCATAATAACGAACCATTTGACTTTTCAAGCTTGTTGGCTCTGTTTATCTCTTATGATGCTGAACCAAAACTTACATTTAAAATTGTTTCATTTCAAGCTTTTTTTAAGCTTATTATTTTAGAAAAACATTATTGTTTTATACCTCTTTATAATAAGACGTACTATTTGATTAGTATAGTTTTTGTAAACATTGCCACTTATTAACATGTGAAAATAAGAATTTAGTAAATGGGTCAAGGATTGCAAACGAACAAATAATCCACCTCACGGTAAATAGCGGCGGCATTAATGAATATTTTTAAATATACCACCATTGACGGATAAGGTGAATTTGAAGCAATAAAGATTAAAGCTACACGGAATAAGCTTGTCCGTGTAAAGGTTATATTAAAAAAAAGTAAAATAAGTTTTTACCAACTATAAAAAAATATGTTATACCATCAGAAATTCAAAATCGATAATTTTTGTTCAAATCTTCCTATATTACGAATATGAAGAAATTTATTTCATTCAATAGAACAAATTCATTCGAAATCCAATTTATAACTAAAATAATGATATAAAAGTTATTTTAATGCTATTTAAGATCGCAGAGTTATATAATAAAATAAAAAGGAAACTTTGTGTTAAATAATTTTATACACTTAAGTTAATTTTATATTTATCACGAAGGTTTTTGATTCTTTGCAACTTTTATACTTAGATTTAAGATACTTTTTGACGTAGTTGTACTATAATTCTGGAAGATTAAAAATATTTCAATCAAATAACAGTGTTAATGTGTTAACTTACATCATCATCACCAACATGTCCTTATGCCAATAATTTGGGATTTGCGCAGTATGTCAAATTCTTCCAAGCTCTTTTATCATACGAAGCCTCAGTGGGGACATGCTTCTTCGCCATATTCACGCAAATTGATCGCCATTTTTTCGTCGATCGTCCTTTTCTCTCATTTACACTCTTAATCTTCATAAAAACCTAAAACTATGCCTTTCCTCCGCAATACATGGTCATACCAGAAAGATTTATTCCTTATTTTTTTCTAGCACCGATGCTATTTTAAAACTCCTACATACTCAATTGCTTCTCCATCCTTTCTCGTCTTCCAATATCTGTGGTCATAAAAAAAATCATTTCTACAGGCGCTGACAGGCAAACTGCAATTAAATTAATTTCAAAATAGTGGCATTATCATAATAAAAAATAAGAAAAATTACGCTACATTATGCTACTATGTACTTAATATAAATAAGACATTTTGATTGGATGTGTGTTCCTCAATCAAGAGTGAACAAGTGAGGTTATGTATCTAGTTTATGTTCTCTGCTTTTACCTATGAGAACTAACGAAACAACTATTTGTAATAATATAATCTCAAAATATCATTGTTATAACTCTTATATTATAAAATAAAAATGAGCATTGTCGTCAGTCTGAAAAAATAATCTTTACAAACTCAGAAATTTACATACACAAATCAATATAAAAATATAACTCCCAAAGTTGTAAAAATAAAATAAGAACATGTAACGAAATCTCATAAAAAGCTTGAAATAAAAAGCTACCACAAATCTACAATCTGTTTTATTATTCTTTTTATGAATAGTAAAAATACGAAACCACATTTCCTTAATTTTTTTATTTTTTTATTTGTCTTATAAACAGTATTTTGTGAAATAAATTAATAGACATTAATTTAATTTAAATGATCTAAAATAAATTTGAAACAAAAATATATTAGAAAACTTTTCCTTATTTAATGTTTAAAGAACTTACTTAGATCCTTTAAGTTGTGGTATTTTATTTAATTCTTTTGGCTCTCATCTCAATAAGAGATCTGAGTGCTGGGCGATGAAGATGATGGATGAAAAGCGTTTTCATGTAACGGAGATGCGATGTGTAATTGGATCCGATTACGTTGGGATATTCAAAAATGTATTTTGTGGAATAATTAACAATCCCCAAACACGCGTTATTTATGCTTTAATACTTATAAATAAACAATAAATATAAAATTTATTCAGATGAAAAGACAAACCAGGCCTTTTAAAGCAATTAATTCATAAATACAATTATATTTAAGTACTACTTAAATATGTATTTGAATATAGTTTGAATAACGTTATATGTTTTTATGTCAAATAATTATAATGTCATGAAAATGCTGTTTATTATTTATAATTTAAACCTAATTGATTCAATATTAGAGCCTTAATATAACTTGGACAGAATAATTATTAGCAATTACTACAATTTTTGTTATAACAATTTTATTAATACCTGGGAACTAACTTAATATTTTTTCCCAATACTGTTATTTACGAACAGATGGTTTTGTCACTTTTCGTCTTGTAATATATTGAAATATATATTCTTCTGTTAAAATATAAGTCAACAAGATGTAAAATTTGTTATTTTTACATATTTCTGAGTATAAATTGATTTTAATACTGAAGAGAGTATAAAGACGAGAAGAAGACAAATCTTAACTTTTATTATTGTTCTTTACTTTATAAATAATAAACATATATACTAGTTTTATAAATATATAAAACAAAGATGGTATTATTATAATACTCATCCAACTCGTGCAAACAATAATGAAACGGAATATGTAAATTGTATTTTTCTACTTAACCCCTTATATACCACAAAATATAGTTACCTCAAAATATAGCTATATTTTTTTTTTAATGAGTAATGTAATAATAATATCCATATAAGTTATCATATATATGAAACCAGCAGTAAAGATTTGTTTGCTTTGGACATCCAACTTTCACATAAGTTTTTAATATATTTAATATTACGTTCTGATTTGCTTTTACCCTAATTTTTATATAATTATTACAAGTTCGATTAAAGATCCTCTAATAACACAGACACACAAAAAAAATCATGAACCAGAGGGGAGACCCCATTATTCTTAGGTTTTTGGGATCGCTGATACCGAATATGACAATAAAAACTAATTTTAATTGCCCGTTTTCCCGCTAGCTAGGGGTAGCATGAAAGTGTTAATGGGTTATAGAGGTCTTGAATTAATTTTAAGTTACCATTTTCGGTTTTAGCATCCCAAAAAACGTAGAAATACACATCTGTCTTGATTTTATACAAAAATTTAAATTTTTACCCCTTAAGAGGTAGTAAGGGGGTGCTAGCGGGGCTATCTCACACAATTTATTATATTTTAACTTTGAAATTTGTTTATTTAAGAAAATAAATATTGAAGATATAATGTTTATGATATTGATTATAGAGACACCAAAGACACGAGGCACGTAAAAGAAAATAAAACAAAAGACATTTTCCTCATAGACAGCACATTCACCCTTGCTAACAAACAAATATGTGACTCAGCAACATCTTCCCTTCCTTATTGCTAGAGTAAAACAATCTGAGTTAACTATTTTACACAATGTGTACAAAAATGTTAGTGTCTTTAAACATTATTACTTGAAAATTCTTTTTTTGTCAAAAATGAGGAAATAAGTAATACCCCTTTTTGTAAAATGTTAACAAGGTTTATTTATTTTAAATTTATTACTTCCTCATAGATTTTAGAGACATAATAAAAAAAAACTATTTTAATGCTCATTGACATTAGATTGCTAAATACTCTCTACATTTTTCATGTTTCATTAAAATAATAATAATATTAAAAATAAATTAAGATCAATAATTTACTACTACTGTACTAATATACACTTCTATAATAATTTTTATTTATTATATTTTTGATATTCAATTACGAAGAATATTCCATATCTGTGCAATGGTATTTATGTAATCATATTTGTTCATAATGGTTCTCTTCCTAAATAACTTCATGGATTTTGGTTTGTACTACATTTTTGTTCTAGTTGATTCGATAGCACTGTTGTAGAAATTCACAAATCTTTTTTAACTATTGAACCAAAATGTAGAAATATAAACAAATATTCTTACTTTATGAAATAAAGATAACATTTATATGATTGTTAAAAATAAAAATTATATAATGTTTGCTAATAAGGGATAATTATAATTATATGTGCTCTGTACAAAACATATGAAAAAGATAAGGCACTGAACTACTTTTCATTTCAAAATAATCTTATAAATAAATAATGAAATCATAAATAAATCGTAGTTTATTGTCAATGACTAATTCTAATCCGTTTCCATTTTGACGTAAAAAATATGAAATTCAAATAATTTGACATGCTTTATAGTCTGCATTAAAACTTTTCTTTTATTTTTGGTCAATATCACGATGTCATTTTTAAAATAATACAATAAAGTAAGAAAAACATAATAACTATTTGAACTATGTATTATTTCTTTCTTTAACTTTGCAGACGAAATCTATTAAATTATTTACTCAGACACCAAAGCTCAAATATTGTAATGTCAGAAGCTGACGGAGTATTAACCTTGAGGTGTCTTTAATTTTCAACTTTAAAATAACTTTTGGTAAATTTTATTAGGTAAGGATCTAAAATGAATTTGGCGTTTGGTATGGAAGGAATAAATGGTCGAATATTTTTAATATAATATATTTATTTAATCAAAATATGTACAATTATTACGAAAGAAAACGTTGTAACCAAAAACGCACTGTATTTTTTTTGCGACACTATCGTCATTCACATCATTAACCTATCTTCATTCATATCGTTTACTTCCAAAATTAACATTTTATATGAATATCAAACCCTTTATGGCCTTTATGGTTCGAATCTACTAAATGACAGTCTCATTAACCTATTAGAAAATCTTAAGGCAATATTTCTATTCTAGGTTCTAGATATTGGTTTAGGTAATCCCTAGTGATTCAGAACTTCTTCGCGTATAATTATTACATAGTATTATTACGAGATCACGCCATACTCAAAGCTCATGAATAAGGATCCCGTACGGGTTGGAAACTAGAAGTTATAACTATATTATATATATTGCCACAGTGATATTAAAAAATTCCAATTAATAACTTATTTACAGTCATCTCAGTAATTAATGCTTACTAGACGTTTCTACAAAAAAGTATTATCATCGAATAAAATTATATTTTCTTTACTATTTTTTTATTATTCAAAAAGATATTCACTTAATAAAAACCTTTAAGTAAAGAATCAAAATCATTATTTAAGTTATGCGTGGAACTTACTCTTCTCTTAATTTATTTGCTGTTAACAAAAATATTTTAACATAATACAATATAAGATAAGTATATATGTAATCAATATTTGAAATAGAACAAAATTTTAATAAATTATAACAAATTAAAAGCTTCATAGTAGTTTATTTATTAAAATCTCAGATAAAAGGAAAATCTTCGAATCTTTGTTGATGTTATTATAGTTCTATTAATTCGAAATCAAAATTCAAACAATTGAAAATTAATTTAAAATGTGGACATTCTATTACCTACTTAACACTTTATCACGGCAATAATAAGAAAGTAAATATAAACACTGCCCAGTGTGGAGGCATTTATTATTTGTATACTTTGTAAGCTGAAGTAGAAAAAATGACACCTTTAATATTTTTTTTAAATAACATAGAATATGTATTAAAAACCTATTTCATGTTTAAACATTTCTAAAAAGGCATAATCAACTATTATAATGTTTATTCTCAAATCGCAGTGAGTTTTATAATTGTACCACATTAGGAACATACTAGAAATTGTCGCTTCTAACTGCGTATGTTGAACACATGGAGTCAATCTGAAATACACACAGGATACCTTTCTAACAATTGCATGCATTCTACGAAGTGAACGCCTTTTATTCATATGTAAATCTATTTCTGTGTACTGTTGTAATTATATGTTGTATAAATATAGATAAAAGTATTTTTATATAATAAAACTGATTATAGGTACCAGATATGAGTGTTATTCTTGCTGAATAAATTTGCATTCTATAAACAATTTAATTTTTACTGTACTGTTGTGAATAATAGTTTATCTACATGTTATTGATTACAAAAAAGTAATAATACTTTAAGCTGTAGTTCCAATGTCAATTTCTCTTAGAATTTATAAGATAGTATATTCAAATACAGAGTTTTAAGTAACATTTACTGAAATGTTCATTTCATTTAATTTAATGAAACTTAGTTTAGCTAATTATTTAATATTAAATTTATGTTAATTGAAAACAATTTAAAATTCCTTTCAAAATCGTTTCCTGTGCCTTTAAAATGCATGGATTTTCACAAAGAATTTAGTATTAACGTATTCAAAAAGTCGTCGTTGGATTTCAATTTCCATTCGTAATTAAAAGCAGTCAATACTCGCCATCTGGCAGAGGAAGCAATGCCTTTACAGAATAGTAAGTTTTATGTTAATAAAATTCATTATAGTTTTTTCCTAAAATATTAGTTTATCGCATAAAGTATAAAGTACTTAAAACAAAACAAATTGTACTCTGACGTGATAGTAAAAAAATTCCCATCAACATTTTAATGTCTGCTTAAATTTTACCTCTATCTTAATAATAATTTTTGTTACATCATGCAAGAAACAAGGATTAGGTAACTAGTGCAAAAAATCTCATCACATTTTAATATGTTACACAAAAAAAAATCGCTTAAAATTTCAATTAAACGTGAGTGAGTGACTTACAATATAAGGATTATAGACGAAACGAAGCTTCTTAGCATTCCATGGATACAAGGTGCGGGTGCCTTGAAATAAACCTATGTTGTAATTTAATGGTTTGGAATGATTTTCATTTGTGATTATGGAAAATTTTAATTTTGAATAATATGATGCAAGCATGTTACTAACTAACGTTGGAAAGTTATATCACCTTAGCGCGAACATCATCAGTTCATGTCGTACCGACCCGAAAGCGTTCTCCAAGTCTATCCAACATACCGTTATTTGTCTTTCACTAGTTTTGGCAACTTTAAAGCTTTCCGATAGTAATGTGTTATGTTTGAGGCATTCAGAAATGCCAGGCCAAAATCTTTGTGTTGATTAGGCCCGACATATTTATTATTTATCATAAATTGCGTCATTTTTGTTTGTAAAAAAGAAAAAAATATTTTTGTTATAGTATTTGTTAGAACTATCGGTTTAGTGTCTAAGATCTGACACATTGTCGCGTTTGGGAATGAGGACAAAAAGAGCATTTCCGAATGTTACCGGTGTTTGTCCTCTTGACCAGATTTTACCGAATATATTCAAGAGATATCTATGAATCGACGGACATTTTTTATAAATTATATATGGGATACCATCCAGACCTGATGCTGATTTAGATGGTTTCTTTTTAATTATTTTATTGATTTCCTCCAAAGTTGGTGGGTTAGCATGAAAATCTATGGAAGAACTCTCAGGTTTTCGGTCTTTGGGATCCCCATATCGCCTCCTATTTTTAGGCACTTTATATGTGCTTTTATAGTAATAAAAAATTTGCTCGTTGGTCAAGAGAAGCTTACCTTTTTCGTCTTTGAAAATGTTTTTAGAGTACTTAAAAGGATTTTTATCAAAGTCTACTTCATGTTTTTCCTGGTCAAAGCTATCACGGTTCTTGTTATTTGTTGTGATATGCCTTGTATTAATTTAAAAATTGACCTTTATGCCCTAAACAGTTGGGCGACAGCCATGGGCGACAACCAACGTAGTCAAAGTTGGTTGTCGCCCATGGCTTTGGTCCTACGAAGTTTCTTTTTGAGGTCTTTTTTTTTCCTTCTCATTTTCTATTTAAAATCGTTTTCTTTATACTTATGAGCATAACGATTCGAAGGTGGATCGTGCTCATTGAAGTAGTCAAAAATATTATTTTGTAGTGTCTCTATCTGCGCGTCGAGTACTTGGTTTGAGCCCGGATGCTCTAACAGGTCCGCTTTATTTTGGTCGTGTATTTTCCATGTCGATTGTTTGATATTAGGAGTGCTAAGACGCGTCCAGATGGTCATGGACTCCTGGTGATTCGCATTCAATGTCTCACCATGGGATAAATTAGGATTTGAGAACACTATCCGAAGTGAAAACTGAAGATATTACCTTCGATTGCCGCGCTTCAGTACCATTGTGTGTTTTGAGATGTTTAATAATTCAGGCTCCTCTTTTGTAAATTTTCCCGCACGTAAGGCATTTCAATTCCGTTTTCGCACCGTTTTTGCCGTTAATATCAGCCGATGAACAGTTCTTCCGCCCCCCCCTCTCGGACTGTCCCAGTGGTATTTTTCTTATTTGGACTTTTAGCTTTAAACGAAGTTCCCGGGCTTGGTTTGCTAAGCCGTCGCCCTCGGCTGTCTTTCCAGTAGTCGTCTGTCTTCCCAGCTGCCAGCTGTCTTTCCAGCGTGAGTTGTCTTTCCAGCGTCATCCCGTCTCTCCGGGCTGTCAATAAAAAATTAATAATTAATAATATAATTTATTTCGTAAATACTAACAAATTTGTTTCTTTATTTCAAACAATACTAATCACAAAAAATACTAATCATAAATAGTTTTGATCTTCTATAATTTTTTTTAAATGTTAAATGTCAAAGTAACGACGTTTGTGTGTGTTTAATGTCTTAATCCAAACATCAACATTTATTTATTTCTTAAACAAAGTAATATTTAATTAATATTATTATGCTTCGAAAGAAACACGACCAACAATTTTATATAAAAAAGCTTAATACATATTTATTGGTTTTATACCAATGAATATTAAGCTTTTTTTATATAAATCCATATTCGATGAATTGCCTTTCAATCAAATAACACTCTTTTTAATTAATATATTAATCTTCAAAGTACAAAGTGGTTCACAATCTTATCTCATCTCATCTATTCGGTATGAAATCATGACAATCGTGAGTCTCATTAAGACCAACATTATTAATATAATTAAAGATTTATGAACTTTGTATATGCAATACAATATTCAGGTATATGACAATACATAACAATATTATTTTACAGTGTATAATAACTATATTAAATAAGGAACTCCTTTTTAACAACTGAATTGCACTCTCTATTTCTCTCTAAAATACTAAATAAGAGGTATTTCTGAGAAAACTCTATTATTCGAATCATGTTTAGAACGCAATTAATTGGAACGAAGTTTGCTTTGTGTTGCCACAATAGCCGCAGTTTGCCGGAAGCCATAATGCATAAGGCTTGTTTAATACCACAACAAGCGTTCAGAGCTAATTATAAATGACTAATTACTGCAAGAATATTTTTATAAACGGTGTCCATTTTTATATATTAATAATTAAATTAGAAGTACACAGTAATAGTTATGTAATCGAATTCTCCTTAAAAGAGTGTGCTGTAGAGGAAAATAAAGTTTCAAAGATTCTATCAGTTTGTAGTAACAGGGAACAGTTTTATTACTGGAATTTAAATAAACTTAACAGTTTTACGGGATTTAAAGCATATGATTTAAATAACTATAGTTAAAGCCTTTCACTTCTCAACTGGATCCTGCAGATAGCAAAGTAATGAATAAAATGTATGTATAAAATAGAAAAATAATTTTAAATTTAATGCAAAGAATAAGTCTGGAGCACAATAAAAACAGTACTTTAAAAAGCTACAATAAAATTGTTTTAAAGGCACGTGAAAGACACCTTACCGCCTACTCGTTTTAATTACATCTATAGTATGCTATATTACATGTAAAACACAAACATGCTGTAATTTTTTCTAAATAATGCATAACGAGATTAAGAAAATACTTTTTACAAATTATTACAAAGCTTTCACGAAAATGGTTTTATGGAATTTAAAATATTAGACGTGAATTATTCGAGGCTATTGTCTCACTGGGACTTCCAAATAAAGTGTCATTTTAAAATTGTGTGTATTTGAGTAACAAATTTGAAGTATTACACACATTAAAAAAAAACATCTACATATTAAAAAAAATCTTTTTAGTTATAATACAATATTTTGTAATATTTGTTTTGCTATCTTAATTATTCAGATGTTTTCCAAGTCTTTTTAATTAAATATTATTTAATTTAAATTACAAAATTAAAACAAGCTGCCGCCCAAGATTTAGGTAATTAAGTAAGTTCAATTTGTTATTATGTTAAACAATAAGTTAAAAATACGAAATTCTATTGTTGATTGTATACCTAGCTACTTGGTAATAATTTATTAATTTGTTAAATAAATACATATCCTACAATATTATTAAAGCTTAAAAAGATTGATAATAGAATAATGCCGGCAAATGATATGAGAATGTTAAGGAAGAGTGGATAATGTAAGGAATGAGTATTCTAAAAGAAATTTCAAAGCGTCCTTTACTGAAAAGATCAGAACCGTACCGTTGTATGAAAACGTAATTACGAGTAGGAGAGATGTAAGCCAAGTAACTAAGCGAGTCCTAAAGATGGATATGAATATGTATACAATTAGACGGATGAATGAATTAAGAGAAAATCATAAGATATGGATGTACCTTTAGGGATAAGAAAAAAATAAGTTGAGACAAAAATATCGGAAAAAAAGGAGTGAAAGAGTAAAATATGTTTTACTGATCCCATATTATATATTGGTTAACTTTATGTAAGTATAAGTTAACCTATATATAATAATTTATTCTTTATTTGATTAAAGAATAATTATGTTTTGAACAATATCTACCTTAAAAATTATGTTTATTAATTTAAAGAAAATAAATTATAGCGTTTAACTGGCGTAATGTAAATACCACAAATAAAATATATTTAATTAATATATAGTTGCAGAACTTTATATTATTTATTAGCAGGAGTATGTTATAAAACCACCAAGAAGAAATGACTTTTCTTTTTAATTGTATTTTAACAATTATAATAAGATGAGATGTCAGATATCTGTTTCTTATTCTATTCTAATATCGATACCACGGATGCTAGAAGTAACATATTTTAATACGTTTTATATTTTTTATGAAAAATATTAATATATGTTCAAACGTTTGTTCGTTAATCACGGATCAATCACTAGATATTTTGCACATATAGAGATCAAAATCGAAAAGATATTGAAAACATTATAATTAAACAATTCACAGTCACCATTTAAACTAAAGAAAACAAATTCTTCAAGTTTTTTAAGTAATTTTTAATCTTTTCAAAGCGAACGAATCCGCGTGCAAAAGTTATATATATATATAGAGGTGACTAAGTGATATGTCAGGACATAGCTTAAACTCTTGGGTGATCTAACGTGAACGTTAACAAGAGTCATTTTAATAAGAGATTTAAGCAATAAAGAAAGTTCGTCCTTAATACGAGCTCTAAGGTAACTAACTCAGCCTTTATGGGAACTCGTCATTTTGAATAAATATATAAAATATATATATTCTAAAATTAAATCAGGAGGAGTAAAATCTAAAACGTTTCTAAGAAAATCTTTGTTTCTTTAAGATAAGCGTCCAGTTTTGTTTTAAAACACTGTACTCTGGCTGTACTCAATCTATCTATGAATAGATTGAATACAGTCAGGCAAACTCTTGACAAAAGTTACATTTTCCTTTATATTATGTAAACACTTACCTTTTCGAACAAAACGGAAAAGAATTGTGCGGCAACTTAAAAATTCAAAAACTTTTGAAAACCCGTATTCTTCTACTTACACTTAAATACTTTTAAAAGTTTAAGAGGAAAAGGAACGTGACCTTATTTTTAATTTAAATGGTTATGGTAAATTGACGAATACTGTACTGGGTTTACTACTATCACAGTATAGAATAAAATTGTTACAA
Source organism: Melinaea marsaeus rileyi (assembly GCA_918358865.1). Lineage (NCBI taxonomy): Eukaryota > Metazoa > Arthropoda > Insecta > Lepidoptera > Nymphalidae > Melinaea > Melinaea marsaeus. The sequence continues at coordinate 5,782,045 of OU911093.1, read as the reverse complement.
TAAAATAAATTAAACACAAATTCGTTTTATTGTTGTTTTTATTAAACATAAATATTATTCGCTTACCACATTAAAATATATTTTTAATATCACTAAAGTAAATTTGAATACAAATTCAAAATATCTTTATTCAAGTAGACATTTACACGCACTTTTGAATCGTCAATTATTACAATACAAAAAAGTGTAGTCAGTCCGTAAGTAAGCTACCACCGGCTGGGAATGCTGCTCTGTTGAGAAGGGCCGGCCAGAAACACAACAGTTGCTCTTTTCAAAAGAAATATAACAATTCTAGGTGATGTACATTATTATATGTCCTGCAAAAGATTCAACTACTTAAGTTCCACATATTTCGATCCACTAAAAACTCTTGAACGTTATAATAAGATTTTTTTAATAATAAACTTTTGATTTTAGATTTAAAACCAAAAAAAGGAAGGTCTAAGATATCTTGTGGAACTTTATTATATATGCATAAACTCGAACCCATGAAGGATTTCCTAACTTTTTGAAGCCGAAACTTTGGCATTAAGAGTTTGTTTTTATTTCTCGTATTTATCGCGTGTCTGTCGCTGTTTTTTATATAACTATTTAAATTTTGACGTAAATATAATATGTTATTAAATATATATTGCGAAGCGACTGTAAGAATACCTATTTCTTTAAAAACATCTCTCAGAGAATCTCTAGCTTTTAAGTTATAAACAGCCCGCACAGCTCTTTTTTGTAAAATAATTAGGGAATTAATTTCGGCAGCACTGCCCCATAATAAAATACCGTAAGATAAAATACTGTAAAAAAATAAAAAATAAAGTCGAGCCCTATTAATGTCCGTTAATTGTCTAACTATTCTAATTGCAAAGACAGTGGAGTTGAGTTTGGCTGCGAGTGTTGAGAGATGGGGGTTCCACTGGAACTTTTTGTCTATGTAAATGTTTAATGTAATAGTTAGCAATTCCTTATAGCAGAAATAAATTATTTTCATGGAACATACTTATAGATACATAAATTATGCTAGCGACTTCTTGTTATGTCTAAAAATATATCTTTCATTCTTCGAGATTAATACTTTATTGAGGATGAACTCTATGTTCTTTTCCAAATCCCATTATATGCCTAACAATATGTCTACCAAAGTTCTTATTGATTGATGAACTAATTTGTATAAATAAGTGTAAAATAATTAAATCTAAAGCAAAATCATTTTTCGTTCTCGAAAATGGAAATGGGTTTTTTGTAATTCGGACACTTTATAATACGTCTTGCTTTACGTAATTATTAATTTTTCTTTGTTTTAATTCTAAATTAAAAAATGGCAAGCTTAAAGTTTTATAAATTACTTATTTGTTAACAGTATTTCATAAGTAAAACAAATTTATTTAATAATTTTCAACCAGTATAACCAACAGTTAGTTAAATCAAAAGAATTTTCTTGAATAAGTGTAACAGATATCAAGTCTATTTATCCTTTTTCTTTTATTTTCTATATAAACAATCAAGCAAAAATATTTTTAAAATATAAAATCTTATAGTAGTTTTAAGTAGCATTTAAAACAATCAAAGATTTCAAACAATGTATGAAAGTGAATTTAGAAGAATTGATAATTTTGTTCTATCAAATAAAGAATACGCAATTTAGTTTATACAAAAAAAATCTACGAATGTATGTATGTTTTATAATAATAACTTTATTTCCTAACAGGGTAAATTATTAGTGAGTGAAGCACAAGTCACTAGACCAAATTAATTTTATTAAAGTATAAAAGTAAATTTATAGAGTAAATGAAATCTTTTGTGCTATAAGGTTTATTAACTGGCTTATGGTTTTATATAAAAACAAACCGAAAATTATTGTAAATGAAGGCTGAAAATAGACGTTCTATATTACATATACTGATATGATATCCTTAGCCAATTGATAGAAGCAAAAAATAGAAGAACGCTAATACTGTCTATTGTAATATGATCCGTACAAATATGAAGTACATAAGGTATAAAGACCTGAGCCTGGAAAATTTTAGAAATGTCTCAAAAATGATGTTGTTTTGTATATTATTCATATCTTTAAACAATTATAATCTACTAAAACGTATATTACTACTATTTATTTAGATTTAAATTTATAGTCATATAACTTTACACGTTATAATTGTCAAACTATTGCAAGAAACTATCTTACGTTTTGTTATTATACAAAATTCATAGAAATTATTGTATAAGAAACAGCAGGCTAAACAATACTACCATTAAGTAAGTAAAATTTAGCATTTTTAAATATTATTAATATTTAGTTGATACTTAGAGCATAATTGAGTTATAAGCAAATTTATATCAGAGTTAATTATCCCTTAAGAGAGAACCCTACATGTTAAGTTTAAGAACAAATATTTTCAGCTGAAATATATATTTTCATCAAATAAGTTGCTTAGTATAACTTTTAAATTTTGTCCCTTATTCTGCTTTATTTAATTTGTAATAAAAGGTAACTCGAGCCGACTGCGTTACTAATTTAATAAATATGATGAATGTAAAAAAAAAACGAAGGAGCATTTTTTATGCTTTAATCTTTTTATGCAAAAAATGTAATATTTAGTCAGGCAAAGCAATCCGTTGGTAGATACTTACTACTAAATGATATACAAATGCACTGTATGTCCAACTTTCATATAAGTTTTTTAATATCGTGATGAACACGTTATAGCATGTTACTGACCTATATGATAAATAGTACAGAAAAAATAAGTAAACATTTTTATCATAAATTTCTAGATTTTTTCTCAAAATTTAGTTTTTAATTCATAAAGAATGTAATATTAACGAATTCAAAATTCACCGTTCGATTTCCATTTTCATTCGTAATATAAACCAGGTCAGTCCCGTCAAGTCAACCCGTCATATATCAGAGAAAAAAATTCCTTATAGGATGTTTTTTTTTAATTAATACATTTTTCTACTTTTATCTACAGTTTCAGTTACTAACATAAAGTATAATGTACGTAAAATAATACAAATTGGACTCTAACGTGACAGTATTCTAATTTACGTCAATTTATTAAGGGAAAAAATATTTTTGATGAGTATCCGTATCCGTATCCGTATTAATAATATAAAATGATAAAAAAATATATGAACCTGTTACTAAAAAACTACTCATTCTAGCTTAAAATTTAAATAAAACAAAAGTAATTTATAAAATAAGGCATGTTGTTGATATAATTTATTTTGGAAATAGTGTGTTTTTTTCTATATTTCATTAGATATATTTGTAATTGATTTAGCCCGGAAGGCTAATTTAGTGTCTTCTTTTAATAATCCTATCTTTTAAAAAATCAATTGTCTAACTTGATACATCATTATTAGGTAGTAATCTTATTATATTTTTCTGAATTGTCTTAAGAATAATAGTCAAAATATTGCTGCTTATTTTTGCATTTATTTTGACCTGGTGATCTTTAAAAGTTTACGTGGTTTATTTCATAACATAAAAATTTAGTTGAAACACTTTTTTATTTCCCAATGTTTACGCCCATTTTCGCCAACCGCCATATGATGACTGATGAAACTCAGCTTAGCACATAACTTCCTCGTGAGATTATTATTATTATTTATTACGATCATTCATTAAGGATATTTATATCTACTGGCATTTTAAGTGCCGGCAAGTACAGCGATTGTTAAAAGTCACTATAGAAGATCGAAGATAATTGAAAATGTAACAAAGAAGAAATATATGTAAATTAACATAATATTGTTATTTGTATTTTAATAGTTCAAAAGACAAATGTAACAATTATAAGACAGTATTATTATAATCCGTTAATATCATTATTTCCAAGGTAATACGAGATCTAAACATCAAATATTATTATAATCAACAAAGCTGTCATAATTAACATCTCACAAAGCTACTAATAGGTGACAATGTGTTCACTTTATTTGATAATGATATGTCATGAAACACAGTTGCATAATAAACGTAACTATTACGTACTAATAACATTGCAATAAAATTGTTTAACTAAAACAAATTATTAAACAATTTTCAATCAAAATATTATACTTTATATAACAACTGTAAGATTCTCAACACAACTCTGCTACGAAATCCGAATTTGTTTTTTTACCGCAAGGAGTTTAAAAACTTTAAACTTTAAAGTTGTAGATTAGCTGGAACCAAAAATTGCACGTAAAATCATTCTTCCTTTACATCATGTGTTAAATAAATAGTTAAAGTTATTTATTATTTTTTACAATATTTTATGACACTGCAGGCAACCATTTTGTTTATAATTCAGACCCACCACACTCTGAATTTCAGATGTTTATGAATTAATTATTTAAATTACAAATGCTGACACAGTTATTTTTAAATATTAATGAACCGAACTAATTGTTTTATGATATTCTTCTCCTAATACACTGTTTATAAAGTTAAGTCTTTTGGTACTAAAAGAAGTTAATACGAACTGTCAGCCTGTTGTATCGAAATCTTGTAATATATCACGCATTAGCGTAGATCCAGCTTATTCCAGTTAATAGTCATTTATGTATGAGTTGATAATTCCTCATTCCACAGAGCAGTGATGTTATATTATTTGGACCGTTTGTATTTCAATTGATAATAATGTACAATGATTGCTTTATTCCACATACATAAATATAATACATGTCTTAATTTGTGAATAACACTTAATATGGATAAAAAATAATAATAGTTTTATGACAATTATTTTCTATTTGATATGTAATAATAATGATATTGTGAAAGTATTAAATTAATTATTAATGTGTTAGAATAATTCTCGCCACTTGAAGTCGTATGCAGTGGAATATTCCGTCAGGGTCGTTATAATTAAAATCTTTGTTTGTTTTAAGCTCATGTATTTGCGCTAATTTAATATATTATATATATTTTTAACATTCAGTTTAACAGTTTCGTATGTTATTTGTAGCCTACACCGTTGTATTATCACACAGTTTAAACCACACTTTTAAGTAAGAGGCATTATAGTAATTCTCGAATAAAATTAGAGTTTATATACATATTCTCTATAGAGTCAGTGTTAAAAGAAAACTAAAGTACAGTTCACCCTAAAATATATAATATAATGAAATAAATTATCGCTAGCCACAAGGTTTTTAATTAGTTAACACCACTAATTAATAAGAGAAATTCTATAAACGTAGTTATTCTTTTATTGATAACTAATTTTACAGTAGTTTTGTACATATAGCACGTATTCGTATTATTATAGTACAGTGACGTACAAAGTGCTATGTATAGCCGGACTATTATTTAATAAACTGTAATTAACTATTTAGAGACAACTTAATATATATATTTTTATCTTATGCTACTGTCTTTATCAGTTTCCTTTTGCTATTTACAAAATCCTAATGAACAAATTCTAGAGGTTTGTTCTGTTCAGTGTGAATATGTCAAAAAATTAAAGGTGCACATATAAATGTACTTCATTTTGCCTTTATATAGAATCAGCCAAGTGATAAATTTGGCGTAATAGTTGAGGTAGGTTAAAAAAATATATATAAAATAAATTTATATAAGAAAATGAACAAAAAAGGTCTTCAAACAATTATTTGCAACTTATTAGAAACTTCATGTGAATATACTCACAATTACATAAATCCACGATAATACATAAATAAATATTTTTTCTAAATCTAAGATTTGATGCATATTCTTATGTTCAACTTTTAATTTTGGGTCCAGAAAATAGGTGAATTGATTTAACTTTGTATTATTAATGTAATTACGCTGCTGGGGACACAAAAATTCAGAGATTTTATTACACTTATAATATTAAAACCATGTATATTTGTTGTAGAAATAGTTATCTTCATCATACGTTATAAATCAACCAAAAGTAATTAACATTACCGGTTGCCGTACACCAAAGCGGTTGACTTTTAATAAATAAAGTTTCTTTTTCAACAACACACGACAAATTTAATAGTAATATGAAATTTATTTTCACTACTCATCACAGTAACTGATACAAAATAATATATCAGTGAATTTTTAAATTTTAACTTTATTCAATAACTTATTTAAAACTAATCGATTTTTATATAAGATTGCATTTCGTACAGCTCTGATCTTCTACAGTGTCTTCAATAATATTTTTTATATTGTTATAAAACAAAGTTATGAATTCTTGTTGACTATTGTCTACTTTCAAATTGTTAATAATAAGTTAGCTAAACTTTAAAGTAGGATTTTTCTTCAACAACAATAGCGATCTATTATTTATAAAACATTTTTTTTTATAAAAAAGTAACTATTAAAAACTGTGATAAAAATTTAATATTGTTTTATATTTATTTCACAACGTAATGCCGTCACGATCACTAGCAGTTATAAATAAAAAAGTGAAAAAAAAATCTTTATTGTCATTTATTTTAGAATTGCTAACTACGAATCAAAGTAGTTAACAAAAACGAGGGATTACTTGCTTATGGAATATGATGTAGTTTCATTCCAACTTGCAATACAAACTTTTTTTTGACAATGACGAAGAGCTTTCTTGAAGACGAAACGAAGAGACTAAGCGAACTTATCTACAAATGTTTTCATATTTCTTTTAAATTATTTATCAAAATTTATTCGTGATTTTTTAATAAAGTTATTTAATAAAAGTTGTTGTGGTGCTAGAACATTATTTATGCTATTTTTAACTAGTGAAAATATATTATGTTTCGTGAAAAAACGAAGATTGTTTTGAACAAAAAGTTAAATGATCCCGATTTTATTCACGTAATTCATGTAAGAATGTTTAAAAATTGTAATATTTTTTTTAAACCACACCCTGGACGACGGTTGGACCAACAGTCATAAATAACGAAAGAAAATCTACATAAAAGAGATGCATTTCTATTAAGAATATTGGATAAAAGTGATCCTAGTAAAAAAGTACATACCCTAACTTTAAGGATCAAAGCAAATGCACTAAACGTGAAACGAGGTAAATTTCTAATGAGTTTTACTTTTATTTTTGTTAGATAAAGTTCGTAACCTTTATGTGGTTTATAAAAGTTATGCAAACCTTATAATATATTAAATTTACAATTTTTTTTCTTAATTCATCGAATCTTATAACGATAATGTTAATCAATTAAATTTCCGACCAAATGTAAGACTTCTCAGAGTCTGCAGGTTCGAGTCCTGACTATGATTTTTTCGTTATCCATTGTGTATTTTTTTTCTTAGCACCAATATTAAATTAGACATTTGAGAAAATATGTTGTAAAAAACTGCAAGTAGGTAGCCACGTATTCATATTATTTTAACTTCACCCATACGCTGATATAAACCCGTATTTAACGGATTTTATTTTAATGGTCTCTCACATCTGGTTTTCTGTTAGCTTTTATAAAATATGGTAAAAGTTGTTTTAAAAAAATGTAGATCAACATAAGAGACTGAAATCCGTTAAAAGCATACGTTCAATATTATGATGGAACTTTACATATTCACACTATTAAGTTGTAATAAGTAAAAAGTATTTAGCTACCTACTTTACAATGGTAATAAATATAACATTAAAGCAGTGGGTGGGTCATAATTGAAATATATTGGTACTATATATATCATAAAATTATACGTGTTTTAAATAAAATATTAAATCGATTATCAAATCTGGTCAGATTAATTAAACCAGAATATTTTTTTTTTTTTTTTTATGTTAGAGGAGGGCAAACGAGCTTGCGAGTCACTGTTGGTATATGATCACCGCCGCCCTTGAATTCTTGCAACATCCGAGGATTCACAAGAGCGTTGCCGGCCTTGGAGAAAGGAATATATGCCTTTTTTGAAGGTACCCATGTTCTATCGATCTGGAAATACCGCCGAAGGAAGTTCGTTCCACATTTGAAATTGAATTGGTACGTGGGAAAAAAGTCCTTGAAAACCGCACAGTTGAAGATCGCCACGCGTCCAGGTGGTATGGATGATAAAGGAGGCGATGGCGAGCTGTGCGGTAGTGAAATTCAGCGGTAGGCATCAGATCGAATAGTTCTTCGGAACACTCCCCGTTGTAAATGCGGTAGAAGACGCACAAAGAAGCCACGTCTCTACGCAATGTCAAAGAGTCCAGCCGTTCGCAGAGCACTGAGTCCCCGACAATCCGAACGGCTCTCCGTTGAACGAGGTCAAAAGGTAGAAGCTGATATTGGGGTGATCACGACCAGAGATGAGAACAGTACTCCATGTGTGGCCGGACCTGCGCCTTATAGAGCGCAAGTCTTTGGCCAGGTTTGAAGTACTGCCTCGCTCTATTGATCACTCCCAATTTCTTCGAGGCCAACTTGGCCTTGCTCTCCAGATGACCATGAAACTGACAACCGCTCGAAATGTCGAGACCCAGTATTTTGATACTTGGCGAGGCAATAAGAGGAGTGCTCTCGAAGAGCAGTGATACGACAAATGGGGTTTTCTTAGTGGTAAACGCACAAACCTGTGTCTTTAGGGGATTGAACTGAACGTGGTTCAGTTCACCCCACTCAGAGACCATCCCCAGGGAGGTCTGTATTGAAGACACAAGTTTCTTTCGGCACTCGTCGACGTTTTCCCGAGAGAGACCTGCACGATCGGAATATACCGCATCCCCAGTGCTGTCATCCGCATAACAATGTATGTTGGAAATATCCAACATACCATTGATGTGCAGGAGGAACAGAGTTGGGGATAGCACGCAGCCTTGGGGTACACCAGCGTTCACGGGCTTGGGGTCCGAGCAAAAACCATCGAGAACGACCTGTATGCTCCGCCCAGTGAGAAAACTGGTGATCCACTTGCATAAACTCTCGGGAAGCCCATAGGAAGGTAGCTTCGAAAGAAGCCCCTTGTGCCATACACGATCAAAGGCTTTTGCCATATCCAGACTAACTGCCAGACCCTCTCCCTTGCTTTCAATAACCGCTGCCCAACGGTGCGTAAGGTATAACAGAAGATCACCAGCTGATCGACCATGGCGAAAGCCATACTGTCGGTCATTGATCAACTGGTGATCCTCGAGGTACGTTAGGAGCTGTCGGTTGATAATAATCTCCATTATTTTGGAGAGAAGGGAGGTAATGGCGATAGGTCTGTAGTTAGCTAAGGTCCGAGCTATCACCTTTTTTAGGGATCGGATGGACAAGGGCACGCTTCCATGAGACCGGGACTACGCCTTTAAGATAGGAGTACCGAAATAGATGTGTTAGCACTGGAGTCAACTCAGGGGCACACGTTCGTAGCACTAATAGAGAAATGCCATCCGGCCCACTCGACTTATGAACGTCCAAGGAAAATAGAGACTGCCTGATAGTTTTTTGTCGAAAAACTATTTCTGGCATTGAACTCTGACACCGCGGGATGATAGGCGGTGTCTTCCCTTGGTCGTCCAAAGTCGAGTTGGAGGCAAAAAGAGTGCCAGATGTGTGGGCCAGAGATGTGTGGGCCAGAGAGTCATTCCCCATGTGCAACGGCGGTAGGGACGGCTGGTTAAAGTTGCCCAGAGTGGCTTTGGAAAGCGCCCAGAATTTGCGACATGATCCCCAATTTTGACGACATGCTTGAACTTTGCTCTAGCGATTTGCCGTTTGAAGAATCTGGAGGCACGGTTGTATTTCCTCTTCAGAACTCTAGAGTTTGGATCCTTAGTGACTAACGCATTAGCCCAAGCTTGATAAGCCTGCCGTTTGCCAGTTGCTGCAGCCCTGACAGACGCATGAAACCAAGGCCGCGATCTGCCGCCAAGTGGTACCACAGAGCTTGGTACAAAAAGTTCCATGCCCTGAAGTATCACATCAGCTACAGCTGCAGCGCAGTCACTAGGATCATTGGAAGGGAAACAAATCGGCCCCCATGGGTAGGATGCAAAAAAAGACCGCATTCCATCCCAATCTGCTGACTTGTAGTGCCAAACGCGTCGAGTCGCAGGTCTTGTGCGAGCAGGACGTTGAATTGGCACCACACTCCGTACCAGACAGTGATCAGAGGAACCTAAGGAAGCCTCGACAGTGACCTGGTACTTTTCTGGATGTGTAGTCAGCAGAAGATCCAACAAAGAGGGCGTGTGGCTGTCCACGTCCGGTAGACAAGTGTGCGTCTTTACCAGCTGGGACAGACCATTTGCCAGAGCAAAGTCAAACACAGATCTCCCCGCGTAGTCAGTGGCACGTGACCCTAGCCAATCGGCATGGTGCGCATTGAAATCCCCGAGGACTAAGACTTCGGCGGAGGGAGTCTGTGAAAGCAGATCGTCAATCTTCGCCTGAACATGGCCCAAGAGTTGATCCGTTTCTGCATTACCACTATGGGACCTGTAGAGGCACGCGTAGACTCTGACATGGTTGTCCATGTGCACGCGCAGCTAGAGTACAGACAGGTCCCGACCTTCAAAAACCTGAAGGCGACGGTAGCAGATATCCTCCCTTACGAACACAGATACCCCGGCGTGTGGTATAAAATGGTGTTCTAGTTTATACCCGGGGTATGATAGGTACGCTGTGTCGCTAGGTTGAGATATCTGCGTCTCCGTCAAAAACAACAAGGCCGGCTGCGCCGTCTCAAGGTGGTAGTGGACGGCGTTTAGGTTCGAGTGAAACCCCCGGATGTTGCAAAAGTCCACATCTAGAGTGGAGCGGGGTGTCGTTGTTTGCCGTCGTTTGCCCTCATTAAACACAATAGAGAGAGACACAACAGACAATAATGAGAGAGATATTAAAATATTTTTTATACATTACCGTCAAAAATACTTTATAAAACTAACATCCCTCTTTGGTCACACTTGTACGCTGCAACTTATAATCTCCTCGTACATATTACTTATTTTAAGAATTTAATTCAAAGAATCATTTTTATTTTGTGTATTGAAAGCCAGCAACACAAATAGGCTATTTATTAAAGCTATAAATCTCAGTAAGCGATTTATTTGTACCAGCGATAGTTTTACTTCCGTTTTAGAAATGTAAGCGGTTTAAAAATACACTTTAACTGTATACTCATATTGATGTATTTAATTTTCCTTATTAATTCATTTATATTTTTATTGTAATAAGTGTTTTTCGGTGAGTAAGCCTCTAAAATACTGCTGTAATTTCGTTTTATAAAAGCAAATTGACAGAACATTCTTAATATGAACCATTAACTCTTAACACAAAATATTGCTAAATCAATCATTTCCTTGTCTTTAAATATATAATTTGTATATCGATATAAGTTTTTGTGCAATTTATTTAATGAAGAGGATGTTATTTTAATCTATATCAATTCAGAAATATATTAACTTTGATTCTTTGCAATGTCATTAATACTATCATATCCGTAATAAGATATTGTTTGTACGTATTATTAAAGATTTTTTTGTATTGTATGAAAAAAGTGAGGGCTATTTTAAAATATTTATATTTCAATAAAGTTGAATGATTAATTGACATATGAATAAAAAAAAAAACAAAACAACTAGTGTTATTTCTATTTGTAATATTTTCTTTATAATTGATATTTTTGGTTTTAATTTAATTTTACGTGTAACTTAATATAAATTTTTATTGCATAGTAAATTTACTATTATTTTTTATATTGATGTCGTAATAATTTTCTATTAATTTCCTTTCAACTTACTAATACTCTAAATAGTGCATCAAACATCAAAGTCTCAAATCCAAAGGGAGTGCTAATTACTTCTCAGTTTTGTCATTACAAGAGAAGACTTTAAACATTGAATAAGATGCTATTCCCTCTCTATTCTGTAAATCATTTGTATTGTTTCATTAAAAATATAGATAATTTCTATCCTTATTTAGATAATTAAAAAGCAATAATATTTAATTATAAATTATTTTTAGGAAATGTTATTTCGTTGTAACAGACATGTCATTGTAACATATATATTTATCCTCTTCCAGATGAAACTTTTGGAAATATATAAATACACGAGAAAATTCATTTTGGGTAGACCTCGAAGAATTCGGTCTGCCCATTCATTTGTCCCCTACTTTCGAATTTTGGAAAAATTTCTTCACAGGAGGTCTTCTTATCACCGCCTGAGTCCGAAATGACCATTGGTCAAAAAGTTTATATATATATATATATATATATATATATATATATATATATGCGTGCGTGCGTCCAGATTCGACTTTTGTCAGCACGAAAGCGGCCGCAGTTTCGCTCGGATCGCTTTCAAACTTTGCACAAAAATCAACCATCCAAAAATGAAGGTCAAGTTCGTTAACCAGAGAAATCCGGTCACAGGGGGCGCTAGGGCCTCACTTTTTCTGATTTCAGTTTTTCGACCATAACTTTGTCCCTATACAAAGGAGATCAATCGCGTTCATATTATATGATGTCTTTGATAAATACCTATAACTAATGTAGATAAACCGAAAACCTAACTTCAATAACTTAGGGGTGGGGGTAAAAAAACCGAAAATTTTTGGAAAAAAAACCATAACTTTTTTCTGGTAAACATTCTTACATCACAAGTATTTTTAATAGAAAGGTTATTTTTTACTCTAAATTTAGGTACCAAAAGTTTTTCCGTAAAAGGTACCGCTTCCGAGAAAAAAAATTAAAACCACTTTTAGCTTGTAAATTTTAGGTAGGTAAAACCACGGCAACTTTTTTCTGGTAAACATTCCCTCCTCGCAAATATTTTAATAGAAAGGTTATTTTTTACTCTAAATTTAAGTATCAAAAGTATTCCCAAAAAAGGTACCGATTCCGAGAAATAAAATAAAAACCGCTTTTTGCTTGAAAATTTTTGATGTAAACAACTGCATCATGTGTTACTCTTAGGTAGTGAGTTATATTTTAAACGAGTTACACACGAGGTCTACCCACGCGTGTCCCCCTGCGGGCACGGATTTTTTAAATTGTAATAATTATAAATCATTCTACATCATATAACTAGTGTATTTTAACAAATAACACGTAGAATACACAATAACATGCAACCTTTAACCACGAACACCTTTACCTTCTTGCCACTAATAAAAAAAAGAACATACTGAATTGAGTTCATAGACCGGTTTCACTTTCTTTCTTTTCATGTTGTTGTTACATTAGAAGAGAAAATGTGATTCTTTCTCTATTTAATGAACATTTTTAATCTTACACGAGTATTATGATATGAAACCAAAATCATAGATTATCAATACTATTCCATTTGAGTATATAATATACCAAAATCAGATTTTGAATAAAATAAATAAAAAAAATCCGCGCCCGCAGGGGGACACGCGTGGGTAGACCTCGTGTGTAACTCGTTTAAAATATAACTCACTACCTAAGAATAATACATGATGCCGTTGTTTACATCAAAAATTTTCAAGCAAAAAGCGGTTTTAATTTTTTTTCTCGGAAAAGGTATCTTTTTTGGAAATACTTTTGGTACTTAAATTTAGAGTAAAAAATAACCTTTCTATTAAAAATATTTGCGAGGAGGGAATGTTTACCAGAAAAAAGTTGCTGTGGTTTTACCTACCTAAAATTTACAAGCTAAAAGTGGTTTTTATTTTTTTTCTCGGAAACGGTACCTTTTACCGAAAAACTTTTGGTACCTAAATTTAGAGTAAAAAATAACCTTTCTATTAAAAATACTTGTGATGCAAGAATGTTTACCAGAAAAAAGTTATGATTTTTTTTCCAAAAATTTTCGGTTTTTTTACCCCCACCCCTAAGTTATTGAAGTTAGGTTTTCGGTTTATCTACATTAGTTATAGGTATTTATCAAAGACATCATATGGTATGAACGCGATTGATCTTCTTTGTATAGGGAAAAAGTTATGGTCGAAAAACTGAAAACAGAAAAAGTGAAGCCCTAGTGCCCCCTGTGGCCGGATTTCTCTGGTTAACGAACTTGACCTTCATTTTTGGATGGTTGATTTTTGTGCAAAGTTTGAAAGCGATCCGAGCGAAACTGCGGCCGCTATCGTGCTGACAAAAGTCGAATCTGGACGCACGCACGCATATATATATATATATATATATATATATATATATAAACTTTTTGACCAATGGTCATTTCGGACTCAGGCGGTCATAAGAAGACCTCCTGTGAAGAAATTTTTCCAAAATTCGAAAGTAGGGGACAAATGAATGGGCAGACCGAATTCTTCGAGGTCTACCCAAAATATTATTTTACAATTTTGTCGATAATTTATATAATTAGTATAATTCGTTTTCTAACAACTACATTGCTCTCTTTCTCTCTAAAATACTAAATTAAAGGTATTTCTGAGAAAACTCTATTATTCGTATTACGTTTGGCATGCAATTTAATGAAATAAGGTTTGCTTTGTGTTGCACAATGGCGTGTCTAATACCACTACAAGCGTTCAGCGCTAATTCTAAAGCTCAAAATGACATCATACAACTGCAAAAGATTTTCTTAAACGATTATTGTTATATATTTATAATTAAATTAGGAGCTCACAGATTTATGTAATCAACTTCACTTCAACTTTTTGAATGCGTAACACCAACCTTTTCTAATTCAAATCTGCAGTTATAGTATTAATATCTTAGGTCCTAAAAGGAGATATCAGATGATAGTGCGTCGGGGACCTCATCACGTCTAAATAGCTGAGGCTCATATAAAAACAGTTTCGGTAAACGTTAAAAAGTAAGTAAAAAACTTATACAATGTAAGAATAATTGTACAACTGTGCTTTTACAGATTAAGAATACGCTTCGCATAGTTTTTGATGGAGTCAGGACCTTATCTCTTTCCCCTCCACCTCTTATCGTAACTAAATTTACAAGTTTATTCATGCTTCTTTTTTTTCTAATTTTCTCGTTTCCTTTAGTCTAAAACAACTATAATCCTTGATTTATTACAGAATATACAAATATACAAATATCTATTACATTAACTTTTTTCTATATATTACTTTTATTCTGTTGATTTCTTATTTTAATAAGTCGTGCACGAGCGAAATGAACCAGAAGAAAAGACCGTTCCAACAGGAGTATTGGGACATATTATTATTGAATATATTTATTTGTTGTTACGAAAATATAATATCTAAATACCAAACTTTCTTTCAATAATTATTAATATTATTATTATTAGATTAAAAAAAAACGCTTAACATTTTGTTTAGTTTAAGAGTAGAGTATCTTATTTTTTTATTATCATATTATATATATCTAAAATATCAGAGTTTATTCTTAAGTTTGATATTTGATACACGTTTTATAAAGTTTCCTCTTTTTTACTGTCTAAGAGGTATTATCCTATTAAATACTGAACACCTATGGCTACATTTCCACTTCCCATCAGGTGGAATGTAGTTCAGCATTAACCTAGATGATATATATAAAAAAAGAGCATTAATAAGGGACTGATTATAAAATCTAAACTCCTTATTATTTCTCATTTTATTCAATCTGCATAATAAGAAACTTTATGTTTCATACAATGTTTTTTCGTAATCTTAAAATATTGATTGCAAATGGTTTGAAATATTTAATAAACTTGATGAATATTCTTTCATTATTTCGTATGAATTTCATTCTCTCTGTCGTATCAATATCACTCTCGTTCTCTTAGAAATAAAACATTTAAATTATTAATTCAATTATATTTTTAGTAATAAATATTTCTCAGACGGATTATTGTTTTAACTATGCGTTATTCCTTTCTTTAACTTTATAGACGAAATCTGTTAAGTTATTTACTCAGACACAAAGCTCAAATATTGTAATATCAAGAGCTTATGGAGTATCGACCTTCAGGTATCGTACTTTAGAATAACATTTGGAACCTTTTATTCGGCGCTCTAGAAATATGTAATAAATACCATTCTTAGCATATTTTTATATATTTATGTATGAAAATTAATTTAATTTTTAGTAATAAGTATATTCAATCTCTTAATCGTTATGTTAATATTTTACAATAATATTTTTATTATGCATATAAAAGATAACTTCTGAAAATTACGAAACAATTCAGATTTTGATTTCGATTACAGAGTTTCAATTTTTTTTTTTTTTTTTATGAAAGAGGAGGGCAAACGAGCTGGCGGGTCACGGATGGACGTAATCACCGCCGCCCATGAACTCTTGCAACATCCGAGGATTTACAAGAGTGTTGCCGGCCTTGCAGGTAGGAATAAACGCCTTTTTTGAAGGTATCCATGTCGTACCGATCTGGAAATACCACCGAAGGGAGTTCGTTCCACATTCGAGTGGTACGTGGAAAAAATGTCCTTGAGAACCGCACAGTGGAGGATCGCCACGCATCCAGGTGGTAAGGATGGTATTGGAGGCGATGGCGCGCTGTGCGGTGATGAAATTCGGCGGCAGGCATCAGATCGAATAGTTCTTCGGAACACTCCCCGTTGTAAATGCGGTAGAAGACGCACAAAGAAGCCACGTCTCTACGCAATGCCAAAGAGTCCAGCCGTTCGCAGAACACCGGGTCCCCGACAATTCGAACGGCTCTCCGTTGTACGCGGTCAAATGGTAGAAGCTGATATTGGGGTGATCCGGACCAGAGATGAGAACAGTACTCCATGTGTGGCCGGACCTGCGCCTTATAGAGCGCAAGTCTTTGGCCAGGTTTGAAGTACTGCCTCGCTCTATTGATCACTCCCAATTTCTTCGAGGCCAACTTGGCCTTGCTCTCCAGATGACCACGAAACTGACAGTCGCTCGAAATGTCGAGACCCAGTATTCTGATACTTGGCGAGGCAATGAGGGGAGTGCTCTCGAAGAGCGGTGATACGACAAATGGGGTTTTCTTAGTGGTGAACGCGCAAACCTGTGTCTTTAGGGGATTGAACTGAACGTGGTTCAGTTCACCCCACTCAGAGACCATCCCCAGGGAGGTCTGTATTGAAGATACAAGTTTCTTTGGGCACTCGTCGACGTTTTCCCGAGAGAGACCTGCACGACCGGAATATACCGCATCCCCAGTACTGTCATCCGCATAACAATGTATGTTGGAGATATCCAACATATCATTGATGTGCAGGAGGAACAGAGTTGGGGATAGCACGCAGCCTTGGGGTACACCAGCGTTCACGGGCTTGGGGTCCGAGCAAAAACCATCGAGAACGACCTGTATGCTCCGCCCAGTGAGAAAACTGGTGATCCACTTGCATAAACTCTCGGGAAGCCCATAGGAAGGTAGCTTCGAAAGAAGCCCCTTGTGCCATACACGATCGAAGGCTTTCGCCATATCCAGACTAACTGCCAGACCCTCTCCCTTGCTTTCAATAACAGCTGCCCAACGGTGTGTAAGATACAACAGAAGATCACCAGCCGATCGACCATGGCGAAAGCCATATTGCCGGTCATTGACCAACTGGTGATCCTCGAGGTAGGTTAGGAGCTGTTTATTGATAATGCTCTCCATTACTTTGGAGAGCAGAGAGGTAATGGCGATAGGTCTGTAGTTAGCTGGTTCCGAGCTATCACCTTTTTTAGGGATCGGATGGACAAGGGCACGCTTCCATGTGACCGGGACTACGCCTTTAAGATAGGAGTACCGAAATAGACGCGTTAGCACTGGAGTCAACTCAGGGGCACACGTTCGTAGCACTAATGGAGAAATGCCATCCGGCCCACTCGACTTATGAACGTCCAAGGAAAATAGAGACTGCCTAATAGTTTTCTGCCGAAAAACTATTTCCAGCATTGAGCTCTGACACCGCGGGATGATAGGCGGTGTCTTCCCCTGATCGTCCAAAGTCGAGTTGGGGGCGAAAAGAGTGCCCAAGAGATCGGCTTTCTCTTTTGCCGTGTGGGCCAGAGAGTCATTCCCCATGTGCAACGGCGGTAGGGACGGCTGGCTAAAGTTTCCCAGAGTGGCCTTTGAAAGCACCCAGAATTTGCGCGTGCCAGGCGGGTACTTTGCCAGCTGATACCCAATTTTGACGACATGCTTGAACTTTGCTCTAGCGATTTGCCGTTTGAAGAATCAATGTTTTACTTTGTTTCACAATTATTGATTTCTAGTAGTATTATGATAGAACAAAAACCAAAAAAATATATGTATATTTATGCTGTACAGAAAATACCTTTTTATCTCAGCCGAATCGTTAATTCAAAATATTGTAATGTTATACTAAAAAATGTTATCGAATATACATCGTTCCAAACTGCAAAGTGAACTTTTTATTCTAAATTCTATTTATAATAACAAAAATCGTTTACGTTACATATTTTTTTTCACTCACTCACTACTAAAAACTATACAACTCAAACGAATTTCGTTTAACAACTCTAAAACTAAAAAAATATTTATATACCGCTTAATATTTAAAGAACTAAATTTGTTTTTGTTATCATGTTAGAATAAAATTAATCAAAACAAAATGCATTCAAACTGCGGACTTCAATCAAAATCAAGTAAGCGTGTAGTGAGAGGCAATTAGACAAACAAAATGATTAATTCAAAAGTTCAGTAAAGTAATAAACACATAGAGTAATATATAAATGAATATTTCATAATATATAAAGTGACTATGCCAGAATTGAAAATTGTTTTAAAAACCATGATGTTTCTAGCACCTACACGAGTTCTGTAGCCATTTAGAATATAAACGTGTGTTATGTAATATTTATTAATATTACTTTATAGCTTCTATTATGTATGGGATAAAGTAGCTAATGTGCAGATGCTCCACTTAATGGCAAGTGGTGCCTTCATAAATGGCCGCTTTCAAATATAGCAATTAAATACTTTCTAAATAAGTAAATTTTCAATAAATAACAGCCAAAACGTATCATGTATCTACAAAAAATATTATTCAACAAAAAAATTAAAATTAATTTAATTCATTATGTTTAAAATGTATTAAATATACAGAAATATAGCTTAAAATAATTATTTAAATTACGATCACATGACTTTCTTATCGTTCTATTGATTGCAAAACGATTTTCATACACTTCAAAATCAATTTAAAACGTGCAAAATCCAATTTTCAAATTCAAACTCAACAGTGCAGAAGTAGGAAAATCAACACCTATGTAATAAATACTGACCAGTGTGGAAGTGATTTGATTCAAGGTGAAGTGGAAAAGATAACGTAATATCATAACTTCAATTAAAACTGTTATGTAGTTTAAAATAAATAAGCATATAAAAAAACGTATATTCAAATATTACAATAACGCTCATACTAATTATTTCAAAGTCAATTTGTTCTCAAATTCCTCTGAGTTTTATAATTGTACAACAGTCGTAACACACTAGAAATTCCAATTTCTAACTGCATCGGTTGAACACTTGGAGAAACCCACACAAGCTCTGGGATACGCTTCATACCATTGTATTCATTAATTTCTCGAAATGTACGCATGTTAATCATAAATAAAACTATTTCTGTGTATTCTCTCTTGTATAAATATATATAAAGTATTTATATTAAGAAATTTGTTTCAAAAACTTAACATAAACATATCGAAAGTTTTAGTAATATAATTAATAAAAAGAAAGAGAATAAACAACTGAAAACCAGGAAATTGTATTCAATATATTTCTTTTCTCAATTCTTATTCTTCCGTCATTGTCCATATTCAATAAGAAAGTCAAAGCAAAGCTTTTTTTTATTAACAGTGGTAAATTTTAATTTGTACTAAACTCGATGTGCATTCGATACGAAATTTCATTTATTTATTTATGTATTCATGTATCTCATTTTACATAGACACTTGAACTATAAATTATGTACACGGGATAACTTATCTCTTGGGGGAGTTCTCTTCCAGCTACCCCGTTTTAAATTTCATTAGTTCTTCTCTAAATAGCCTAAAAGTATTAAATATTTAACTAGAATATTATTTTATAATATTGCTTTGATAAACAAACAATAATAAATATTATTAATTTGTCTCGGAATTATAGAAAACTTTATATAATATAGAAATGTAAACATAGTTTTCATTAATATTAAAATAGTAGTAATATAGAATGAAACAATAGTACAAAGAGTTAAAGATTTTTTGCTGAGTTTTTTTTTGTTTAACACTTTATTTACATATAATTAAATACAAAACTATTTACATTATTAATCTAAAGTGTAGTTCATTTTCCAAGGTCTATTTCAGTTAGTTAGTCAGTAAATTTAAAAACAGTGTTTCAAGTAAGAATTTTAAAACAATTAACAGAATGAACTTCCCTTATTAAATGAAACTGTTCAGGTAATTATTTTATTGAAAATGTATGTTAATTGAAAGCAAGAAAGTAAAATCCTTTTGAAAAACGTATCCATTGCCTTTAAAATGCATGGATTTTCACAAAGAATTTAATATTAAAGTATTCAAAGAGGCGTCGTTCGATTTCAATTTCCATTTGTAATTAAAAGCAGTCAATACTCGTACCTGCCATCTGACGGAGAAAGCAATTCTTATAGGATAGTAAGTTTTTTGTTGATATTGTTCTATCCAAAAATTTTAGGTTCTCAAAATATTATGTTCCTAAAACAATACGAATTGTACTCTTACGTAACAGTAGTATAAACTTCGTATACGTTTTAAGGGAAGACAAAATTTTTACGATTGTTTGAATAGTAATTATTGTTACGTCATGCAAGAAACAAGAATTAGGGAAGTAGAGCAAAATTCTCATCACTTTTTAAGAATCTGTTACGCACACTCATTCTAACGTAAAATTTCAATTAAATAAGAGTGACTTGAGAGATAAGGGGTGTTGTTCATAATACAACTTATGACAAAAATGCTGAAGTTATTTATTTAATTCAGATGATACAATAGTAATCTTTTCTAATCTTACATTTTATCTGAACTGTATAGAAATATTTTACAATCACCTTTCGTAAGTTTACATTAAATAATAACTTAAATGAATCCTTGACTAATATTGTAAGTAGAAGTAGTTTTTTTATAGAAAAAAGTACCAATAGGTTCAGCTGCATTAATTCTTAGATTGTACTTAACGTGTAGCCTTCGCCTAATCTTGTTGTGTATAATTTAACAACATTTTTTGTACTGATTTTTTTTTTGTATTTTAAAAACTCTTCTTATAGTGCTATTAACAAAACATCCTTTAATGCTACTAACATAAAGCTTGAAGTAATAATTTGTATTCTTCATAGCATCTATAAGTAGTGTATGTAACAAGAACGACTATAATAACGACTACAAACTGACCACTCTAGATGAGTATTGACAATATAACTTAGCACGAATATCACCGATACCAGACATGGCTCGTGTAAGTCCAGCTCATATAGGTATAGACTTAACAATATATCCTTTGTGTATAAGTAAGAATAGTATTGCTATCATGTTACAAATATAACCTGTCAAACATTTATAAGACAGATTGTATCATTATAATCCGTTAATATCATTATTGCCAAGATAATACGAGATATAAGCGTCATATATTATAATCTACAAATCCGTCACAATTAGCAGCTCACAAAGCTACTAATATAACAATGTGTTCTGTATATTTGACAATGATGTGTTATAATACACGGTTGAATAACAAACGTAACCATTACATACTAATAACATTGTAATAGAATTGATTTACTATATCAAATTATGATATAATCAAAGTTGTTTCTACAAACAATATATTTATGTATTATGAAAACAAATCCTTTAAAATTCTTAAAACAATTCTGGCACATAATCGGGACTTGTCGCGATGATAACAACTTCAACAGAGAGAACAGTGCAGAAAATTTGATTCAATTCCAATCAAGAACTTTTACCGCAAGGATTTTCCATTCGTTCCTTTATAGCATTACTTAAATGAATAGGTATTGGTATTTGTTGTTTTCTGACAATAATTTATAATTGCTGTTACCGTTATTTTAAAGAATACAGTAGCCTTACTTTTCTTTTCTCTCTTAAGTTATCTTTACAGACAATAGCATCATACTACATTTATTAGTGCCATTCCATTTAATGTAGTGTAGTGTGGATGTGTATAATATCTAATATGAAAAGTTTGTTCAAATCCGACTCACAATAAGTGATGCCTAGGTAACCTCAATTCAATAAATCAATTACCTACCCTTATATCTTAACTATTTGGAGCCACCGCAATTTCTCAATCTCTTTTCCACTCTCTTAAGATACGTCATCATCATACGGTACCAATTTTTATGGGATCGCAGTGTATTTTTAATGCCGATATTTAGTTTTTGTAATTGTGCTCCTGGTATACAATTTAAATGAAACCGACAAACATAACTAATCAATAAAAGCCTTAATGAACTTAGTTGAATGCGTGTTTCCAATTTAGGCTGTTGAAACGCCCAGATATCATGTGAATATCAGATTGATCATGTTTGTTCAGCGTACGTAATTAGAACACCAATATCTATTGAATTAAGACTGATGTACAATTACTGACCAGAATGTAAATGGAAGATTAATCTTTGCAATAGCTAACTTATGTGACATATACATGAAAATAATTTAAGAAATGAAGGATCACCATATTTAATATATTTAAATAGATTATATTATTATCAGTATATTCTACTAAGACAATATAATGTTGTAATAATTTCAAACCGTCATAAATATTGAATAAAGGTGAAAAAAAATACGACATTTTTAGATGATGATATAGAAGTATATGGTTTAACTTTGGAGCAAAATATGATAGTTTCAAATAATTTTCTTGACCCAAATAAGGTCGCCGGAAAATATAGTTTGTAGAAAGAAAATAGTTATGACTAACAAGGAAATATGGTTCTTTGTTATATTTTAATAAGTGATAATAACTGATATAATCTAAATTAAGAAGTTATCCTACTCGTAGATCGACATTTATTTTTAACGATGTCTTAATCCGTATGTTACAAATGTAATGTCTTTCACTGAATCACATTGGAGTGAGGTTTGATTTTGATATAACAAATCCCTTATAGGAATTTATATTACTCGAAAGAAATGTCTTTACCAAAATTTATTGTCTTTTATTCTTCGCCTATTGATAGCCTGCAATAGAAATGGGGGTATTTCATTATGTAATAGCTATAAATCTCAGTAAATGACTACTGTCTCCAGCAGTATTAATAATATTTAAGTGATAATAATGAATCAAGTCTTGGTGATTAAATTAAAAAACTTAGAATATTAATCTTTAAATGTTAAAACAAAAATATTTCTAAACTAATTAATTCTTTCAACTGTAATATAATATAATCTATGTATAAATATAGGTTTTTCTTAAATTTCTTTAAAGCAGAGGATGTAATTTCAATGTTAATCAATTTAAAATTATATTGACTTATCAGTGTTTGCAATATCAATAACACTAACAAATCAGCAACTATATATTGATTTTATGAAATATTAAGCGACTATTTTAATTTGTATGAAAACTGAGTATTTCAATATATTTATTATGCAAAAGATTGGATGATTAATTTATATATGATTCGAAAAGGAAACAAAACGACTACTTTTCTAATATATTTGTTAATAAATTTATGTATATAATGTGTTATATAAATAAAAATAAAAGTATTTTAATTAAAAATAAATAGACCTGTAGTTCCAAGATTTACAATTACAAGCAATTTAATTTTTTTGTTTCTTATTAATAATTTATCTACAATTGATTAAATACATTATTATTTCTATATATTATTCCATTAAACGGTATCGCCAAAGTTATTTTCTCTTAATATTTTAAAGATAGTAAGTAGAACCAAATGTAAAGTTTTACGTAATAATTTTAAAATATTCATCATAATAAAACTGACTGTTTGTAAATGAAATTGTTAATCTAATTATTTAATTAATAATTTATGTTAATATTAATATAATTAGCAGCTCTCAAAGCTACTAACAGGTAACAATGTGTTCTGTTTATTTCATAATGTTATAACACACAGTTGGATAATAAACGTAACCATTACACAATTAATAACATTGTAATAGAATTGGTTCACTAAAACAGAATAAAAATATTTTTGAACCATAATACTTTGTGAAGTAAGATATATTTGTGTATAATATTAAATAACAACTGTAGGAATCTCAACACAACTCTCGCGGGAGATTTGCATTTAGCGCGATACATCAATATTTTAATACCGAGAACATTCTAGAAAATTTGATTTAATTCCCAAGTTAGAACTTTCACCTTTGAAACTGTAGCTTAGCTAGAAACAGAAGTGCACAGAAAATCATTCGTTAATTGTAGCGACTTTTATTAAGTTATATATATGTATTAATTATACCTTGACAATATTTTATATGACACTGGTAGCAGCCATTGTCAATAAAAACCATTTCAATCTCTAGATTATTGTTTAGACCCCTATTTTTTTTAAGATCGTTTTAGAATCGTTCACTTAAACACAAAATACTGACACTATTATTTGTAAATATTAATAACCTGACATAAATCATAGTTTCCGTGATAGTCTTCTAAGACATTATTTAAGTAAGAACTATTTTTATAAAAAAGCAGTCAATAGTTAGCTTGTACTTTCATTAATATCTTCTAATATATCACGCTTTAGGACAGATCCCTCTGACTGCAGTAAATAGTCATTAATGTATGACTCGTTAAAACCATATTCCACAGAGCAATGATGTTATATTATTTGAACCGTTTGTTTTTCATTTGATAATAATGAACAATGTGCGGATTAAGATTGCTTTATAATAACACTAGCAGGTTACCCGTGCTTCACGTCCTCATGCTTTTTACGTGACCTTCCTCTAGTAACATTGATACTTTGTTTTCGAAGGTCACTCGAGGCCTCCCCCTGTCTCTCTTACCGCTCACTTTTCCTATATAAATATTTTTTACTATTCTTTCATCACTCATTCGTTCGACGTGCCCAAACCACCTGAGCACGTTCTTCTTCATTCTTACCGTGACATCTTCGCTAGTGCAAATTGCATTCTGATGATGCAATGAGCACTGCGTCATCTGCATATAGAAAGCAATTGACCTTAAGGTCACCTACTTTCACTCATGTCACCTACTTTCACTCATGTCTTTCACGCCTTGGAGACAACTATCCAAATACAAATTGAACAACCAAGCTGACATAGCGCAACCTTGCTTAACACCCGATTGGATGTTAAACCAGGGCGACAGCCAGCTCCTACTCGCACACAGGCTGAGTGATCTCTGTAAAGAGATTTAACAGTCTGTAGCAAGGGTCCTTTCACATTGTATCGGGGCAGTATCTCACATAACTTCTTTCTCACAACCCTGTCAAACGCCTTTTGGTTTAGGGCCAAAAACTTTTCCGTGATCATGCGAAGGGAAAAGATCTGATCTATACACCCTCTTCCAGGTCTAAAACCTCCTTGGGCCTCCCACAACAGCCTTTCAGATCTCTCTTGCATTCTTCTGGCTAATATTTTAGCATAAACCTTACCGCCCAAGCTAATCAAACTGATAGCCCTATAGCTTGCACAGTCTATCTGTGAACCTTTGCCTTTATACAAAGGTACGATGACTGCATTTCGCCAATCGTCTGGAACCTCCCCCGATTTCCAGCATAAATTGCACAAAAACCAGAAAAAGTCCAAGACGCGTGGCCCACCATATTTAATCATCTCGGCAGAAACTTCATCCGCTCCCGTAGTATGCATTATGGTAATTCAATCATGGTGATGAAGAAAAACTTATATAAATACTATAATATAACAATGTTCTTCACAGTCAAGTTTTCAAGTCAGTCCATTTTGAGATATCAAGCGAGGTGGCCGCGTTTTACGGCCATTTTAGTTATTTCGTTTCGTAGTGACATCTGATGATTTAATAAAACAGTGATGAAGGAACAGACGAAACGCTTCGCGAGCCACAAGGGCAATGTCTACGACATGGGAGTTAAGGACGAGAAGATAAGGAATGAAAGTATCGGCTTTTTAGATCTGGTGTGTATTTTTTTAGAATTTTGTAAGCTTTTTGTTGAGGATTGTTTTATAAAAATAAATTTTTGATTTGTTGTAATTTATATTGTAATATTTTTGTCTACATTAATAATAAATGAATTAATTTTAGTATGTTTTTACTGTAATTATATCGAACAAAAGCTTGTTCTTAATTACATGTTTCTAATAATACAATTATTTTTACTGTAAGACGTTTCTTTCTAGTTTATTTTGGAAATAATATATATATGATGTAACTATTAAATTTTGTATTAAACTCAGTTCTAAATACGTTCACAAAGTTTCGTTAATTAAAGTAATTACATTGTCTTAAGCATCTTCACTTTGTTTATTTTGGTCAATTTTACTACATTATTTTTAATTAAAAAAAAAGTTCACCGTTTTAGGTTTAGAAGTTAATCTTTTGTACTATATAATATAATACAAAATAATACATTTAATAAGTTAGTTATTAGGAAAAGTATATTGTTCTCGGCTAACAGAATTTTTTTTTTTTTCGTTCTTGTCTGAATTAAGAAGAATATAAGTCATTCTGAAAAAGACAAATACAGTACTAAGTAATGTGTTAAAAAATTATAGGACCTATTCTGGTACAGTGTAGAAAATCTTGAGGTATATCGAGTCATTGTTGTCTTACTTGCTATCGCGTACTTAAATTTATATTCAAACTCAAAAAAATATATAAAAATTATATCACAAATAATGAAGCCTTATTGCTTAAGTCACAAGCTACGTTTATTAATAAATGATACAATGTATAAAGTAGAATATAATTAATATTTATAATACATGTATTCTTAGTCACTTATTGTAATAGTTATATCTTAGTGACAATATGTCATCGATTTTGCAGTCAAATGAATAGTTGTCGACTCTTCCATTATTGGCGTTACAATTAGAGTCATCTGTCAGGACTTGTACGTGACGGGATATTGGTATAATCACATATAATTTAAAGTTGAATATATTTTATAAAATTTTTTGTAAAAATCAATTTAAATACAAAATAAAATTAATAAGTAACATGTATATTATATTTTTATAGTTAAATCAGTTTTACTTACTACAGACCATTTTAAGGTGTCATATAACTTTCGATATAACTTAAGTAGCTTAGTTGTATGAAGTTATTCTATAGAATAACCTTCACTTACTTTAGAAACATAAAGTAAGTACATTTAGTAAAATGTAAGAGGAAAGCAATTCTAATTTCCCAAGAAGTAATTAAGAGTATTAATTAATAGGAACAGTGAAACTTGAAATACCAATATCTCAGTATTTATTTTCTATGTCTTTTTGTATTTATAATAATTCATTTTCTTTATAGAAGAAACTTACAGCACATAATATAAAACCTAATTGAATATCAGAGATTATTTTGAAAATATTGTAGTTTTATTGGTTGCGTTTTAAACAAGCTTTAAATCTGCTGAAATATATGGGTTAAGCTTAAGTTTCAACTGACGGGATAACTAATTTAAACTAGATAAATTTATATGATGATAACTTTGTTTCTAGACTACATAATAATGTAGTAAAAAAGCTTTCTAGAATAAAAGTTGTTTCATTGATTCCCCAAAGGCGAATGAAATGTTTGCTATATTGATAATAACGACGACGACGAGAGACACTCCTTTTTACAAGGTATTTTAAACAACTATTAATTTTATCATTACTTATTAGATTAGTATTTTTCGCCTGCGAGGTATACAGAGAGAAACAAACAGATAAAAATGCCACAACTATTTCTTTTGCTTTAATCCAAATATACCTATACCTATTTTATACTTCTATGATTACCATACTTACATTTTTATTGTATGTTAATATTTTTTTATAATTATTTAAAAGTTACTTTTGTTTGAAATTTGTTTGTGATAACATTATCTGTATTTTTAAATTGATAATTTGCCAAATAAAATATGTTCCTTTTGAATATGCTGCTATTTCAGTGGATGAAAGATATTGTGATTTTATTCATTTTAATTTAATTTCAAATAAATACAGATTGTACGAGTTGGAGATAATAAGATAGCACTGCAAAAAAATGTAGCGGTGTTAGCTTGTTATCAGAAAAATATTCAAGTTGCCTTTCTCACGGGGAAATTCTTTCAAGTAGACAAGGAAACATAATATTGGATTCTGAATTGGACTTGCCTTAATATTCGAGTCTGACGTACAAATTCACTAGCAATAGATAGAAAATAATAAAAGGAATTGTTTGTTACATAACGATTATAAATAAACATCTAATGTTAATCCTAAAGTATTATGGCAGCACTAACATTCCCAAGGCAATGAACTTCAAGTTAAATTGATGATCTAAGGATACGACTGCGAGATACCGGAAATTATATTTCCCGAACAAAGTCGTTTAAGACAGTACATTTATAAGCAAAGGAAACAGATTTGAATACGTCAATATTAAATACGTCGATTCATCAATTCCAGCTTTTGTTCATTTCTAAGCTGGAATATAGTCACCATTTTCAATAAGTAGCTTGTCAGATTATCAAAATAAACTTTTTAAATGTATAGTGGCTTTGGCATTTTTCATTAAGTTGACTTTACTACACAATAGGTATGTATACTAAGTATAAATATATTAGGTAATGTATTTATTATCTAACGTCAACCAAGTTAATGTTATTATAATATATCTCCACTTAGTCAAGGTAAAATCAAGCAAAAGTTACTTATAGACCAAATTTATAATATAATTGTATATTGCAGTGTCAATTTTAAAAGCTTGCATTAACACTTAACTATACTTTTGGACACTTTCCAATAACCAGTTCCAATGGTTGTTAATTTAGCAAAATTCTAGAAGCCTCGTTTAATTAAATATTTTAAAGAATAGTCATAAATAAATCATTTTTGCAAGTGATATTTTTTGACAATTCATATGCGTTGAGAACAAAATTTTTAATTGTCTGTCATACTTTGTTTCACCTTTTTAAATGTTTTGTGGTTGGAAATTATGACAGTATAACGTTTTATTAACAAAAGAAATACCACAATATAATTTGTTAGGATAGGGCGGAATAAAGTGGAATACATCATGGCAGTTTATCCTTTCCATGACAACGATCAAAAGATATAATTAGTTAAATATATTAAATACTTTATTAATTACAATATTTTTATGTACATGTCACATTAGTTAATTATTCTAAAGCTTAATAATATTTAGATTCTGGTCAGTAATTGTACGTCAGTCTTAATTTACTAGATATTGGTGTTCTAATTACGTACGCTGAACAAACATGATCAATCTGATATCCAAATGACATCTGGGCAATTCAGCAGTTTAAATTGGAAACGCGTATATGCATTCAACTAAGTTCATTGAGGCTTTTATTGATTAGCGATGTTTGTCGGCTTGATATAAATCATATAACAGAAGCAAAGTTACAATAACGAAATATTGGTATTGAAATGACTTAGGTACCACTTATTATCAGTCGGTTCTAAACAAACTTTTCATACTATACGATGTAAAAAACGACATTATACACTGCACTAAATAACATCGCAATAATAATGGTACGATACTTTTTTCTTTAAAGATAACTTTAGAGAGTAGAGTAAAGTAATCCAACTGTGTTCTTTAAAATTATGGTAAAAAAGAATATAAAATATTATCAAGAAATTATAAATACCTATTTATTTAAGTAATATCTTTGCGGGAAAAGCTCTTCTTTCGAAACTAAATCGTATTTTCTGTAATGCTCTCTGTATTGAAGAGTTTTAGTATGGCGACAAGTGCGGATTTCCTGACAGAGTTGTGTTGAAACTCTTGAAGTTCTTTAGTTTTATATACAAAATTTATCGTTTTCAGAAACTACGTTGATTAAAAATTAATTCATAATCTGTTTTAGTGAATTAGTTCTATTACAATTTTGTTAACTCCTAATGGTTACGTTCATCATCTAACCGTCTATCGTAACAAATTATTATCAAATAAATTGAAAACATTGTTATCTATTGGTAGCTTTGTGAGCTGTAAATGACATGTATTGTCTGAAATGGAGAAAGAAGTATGTTAGTATTCATGAAATAAATTATATTGTACACAACATCAATTCTTTTGTAAGTCACTGTTATTTACTTGAAATTTTACGGTAGAATGTGTATTTTTTTATGTGTAACAATTTCAAATGTGATGAGATTTTTTGCTTTAGTTAGCTAATCCTTGTTTTCTCCATGAAGTGACAATAATTACTATACAGATACTCGTAAAATTTGATCCTCCCTTAAAACGTACATACATTTTAATACTGTCACATTAGGGTACATTTTGTATTGTTTTAGGTACTTAGTACTTTTTACTTAATGTGAGATACTAAAATTATAGGATAAAAGTAGATTAAATATTATTAATAAAAAACGTACCATCCTAGAAGGAAACGTTTTCTTTGATAGATGACGAGTATTAAGTGCTTTTACGAATGGAAAATAAATTCGAACGAAGACTTTTTTAATACGTTAATAATAAATTCTTTGTGAAAATCCGTGAAAGGAACTTTTAAATTGATACCAATATTACTTTCTTGCTTTTAATTTTTATATTTTTACAGTTACATTTAAATAAAGTGAGTTAATTTTTTGTATACGTTTTCAAGTTGCTGCTTGAAACATTGTAAAGATATTTATTATCTTATAATCTAACTGGAATAGACTTTGGGAAATAAAGTAAAACCTAAAGCAATAATATATTTTTGTATTTAATTACTTGTAGATAAAGTATTTAAACAAAAAAAAAAGTTTATCGCTTGAATCTGGGACCGATAGGAAACCTTCCCATCATTATGTAACCTGAGATACCGCCTCTACCTGCCTTAACGAAACTTACATTATAGTTTTATTACATAAAACTATTCCATATTTAAATTAAACCTCAAGATAAAGAGAAAAAGGTAAAATGCTATTTGTATTAAATTATGAACGGAAACCACTAAAGATACAGACAGACAAATTAGTATTGAAACTATTTATTACAGACCACCCGATAATTGAACTAACTATATCTTAGAAGTTTTTCGATTGAACCTGAAGTTAAATGGAATATATTCATTAGTATATACACATATAATATTCAATTATACTTATTGTTAATATATAAAAAAACTGAAGTAATATTGCGGAAAATACAGATAATCAAATTTTTTTAATAAGAGATGCATTAATTTCTTAATTTCACTTTAATAGTAAATCTAATATATAACCCTACTTTTTTAATACTTGTTATTGTAAAATATGTATTTTTTATCTGTTGTGTGTGTGTGTGTGTGTGTGTGTGTGTGTGTGTGTGTGTGTGTGTGTGTGTGTGTGGGTGTGTGGGTGTATGTGTGTGGGTGTCCATCTGTAACAATGTATACATTAAGTACATACATAAAATAAAATACTATGAGTCTATACAAATTGCTCATACATTTCTTATCTAAAATAAATGTAAAAGTAGACCTCTAACTCAGTACACAAAACGTTTGCAAATGTGAGTTCTGGCACAGTGCCCGCATCGAGGTGTCATTTTATATCTCACATGACTTTTCCGAATTATGAATTTAATGTATGGTTATATTCTATTAGTATCTACACCATTAGATACTGGTATTCAAAACTTATTAAAATTGTTTTCTTTATTTTACATTTATCCATACGAAATATCATCAGCTTCGTATACACAAAACGTCAAATTTCAACTCTAAGAAAAGTCATAAAGAGAAGGAAATGAAGCCAAGGAATATTTAAGGAAAGTTATATAAGGCTAAAATCATTGGCATTGGGATAATAGTATAAAATCAGTTTCGATTACACTTATGAGTAGTAAGATCTATACTCGTCCTGAAATATTATAACTAAATATTTTCCAAGAAAGATGGTGTGTTTGCTAAGTTAAAATAAAAGATTACTCGACATGCATTACAAAATGAAATTGTTTTATAATTGCGTCGGGTCTTAGTAATAGAGTGCCATCTTAAAGTACCAAAATAAGTGTTCCAAATTTTAATCTTTCATAAAAAAGACATTCATTCAATTTCTTAAAAATATTCAGCATCATAAAAGTAAGCATGGAAGGATATAAAAAATACACAAGTAGAAATAATTTATATACCTAATTCAATATTTTTATGCGTGTTTGAAATACTATTTAATATAATAATGTAATCTAACAAAAAAAAGCAAAAAAAAAAGTTTTTAAAGCTTTATTCAGGTGAAAACTAGTCTTTCTGCTAGTTTATTTGACTCGTTTTTATACAAAGACTGAATCTGCAGTTGTTAGGTTTGTGTTTCTCCTGTTCCGAATTACCGGTACATTTACATTGCAATTTATAACTTCATGAGTTAAAATAATACACAGACTTTTTCTTTGAGTTTGGTTTTTGCATTTTTTAATCATATAATCGAATTATAATATTATTTATTTATGCCCAAATATTTGTACAACAACGCTGTTATAAATCAATCTTTTTTTATATTACATAAATCGGAAATACGAGTATAATAAGAGTGTAAAATTGGTCATGAAATGTCACATAAGTAGCGTAACGAAAAATATCCGACGAACACGTCTCTTACCTTTGGGAGTAGAAAAATACGTGACAAGGCCGACTATTGTTTGTTCATATCACAATCGAATGAAAAGAAATATAAAATATTTAATAACAAAATAATTGTAATGAAAGTACTTTTATTAAAATGTGTTAAATTAATGGCGATTTAGAAATGAATTTCGTATATTATGGAAGTCATTAGGATTACAAAGCTCTTGGATAATATAATTATTTTGAAACAGATCTATTATAGGTTCTTGGAAAAAATCTCCTTACAAATATTTTGTTTTTATACTATAACTTGAACAAAAATAATTTCTTTTAAAAATTGGGCTTAAAATAAAGAAAACACAAGATCTATAAATTGCAGAAGCTATTATCGTAACCAGATTTGAATTATTTGCCAAGACAGTTGGAAATGCATTACGCCAAGTAGCTTTTGCGGATATTTTTAAAAAATCTTTTTGATTTTTGTAAACCCTTCCATTTAAAGCATTAGGTAATGAAATTATAATTCATTTTTAATATTATTTATTACACGTCGCAATAATAAAATGGAATTGAATGATCTAAGGTCACCAACAGTAATATCTGAATTTGGCAGTCTTAAACAGTGTCGATAACTTGAGTGGGTCAGTCCATTCATTGTATTCATTACATATAAATTGTCATAATTAACACAATGGCCTTCACTCTTTTTTTAATGACGGACAAACATTGAAATATAAACCAGTGAAGATGCAAATACCCAGAGTATTTTCCGAATGAACTTTGACGAAATTATAAATGTTAATAAAAAACTATGGATTTTTAAGTAAAACGATTATTATTTATTGAAGAAAAGAAACTGTTGAATACATGTTTATTTATAATCACTAAAAAATTACAAAAAAGTGTGATTAATAATAATACAAAATAGTAATATAATTAAATATGAAAATAAGCTAAATTAGTAAACTAAAAACAGTGCCATCTCTCGACAGTAATGAAATTTTTTTCTGTCCACAGACGTCCATACATCCAACCGAGAAAAGTGAAAACAACACAGAACGAACAAAGTTCGTTCGTGAAAATACATACTTATACATTA
Organism: Melinaea marsaeus rileyi; assembly: GCA_918358865.1. NCBI lineage: Eukaryota > Metazoa > Arthropoda > Insecta > Lepidoptera > Nymphalidae > Melinaea > Melinaea marsaeus. Next base: position 5,748,522 of record OU911093.1, on the reverse strand, counting down.
AGTTTGTACTGGTAGAACCATTAATATATTGAAAACATAATATGACAATTATTATTTTTTTTGTTGATGGTTATGTTTACGGGATTAAATGAATTTCATAATTAAATCTTCTGGCCAATCTTTAATTATGATAATAAATTGAAATAATTAATAAATCAAAATATAAATTATCTGAATTGCACAAACAAATTTTAATTTTAATGGTAAAATAATTTTAATTTGTGGTCTACAAACAGGACACTGTAATAAAATCACAAGTTTTTTAAAAACGGATTGTAAAATGGTGTTCTTGCCTTAGAGTAATGTCTTGTGTTATCAATATAGTATAATTCATAAAAAACGAGATAACTTTACTATTCTATATAATATATTTGTCGTTAATATAAATTTGCAGTCACCAGTGTAGAAAAATGATTACTGCTGATGCTTAAATTATGTTAAATATATTATAAACCTAACTGTAATTTATGAAAGTAGTATAGAAAATTCTATTAAAAAATGGATAATTACAGTTTTCTAGAAGCAAAAGGACATAGTTGTAAAAATAATACTGAGATATCAGTACTTCAACTTTAAACTGTTGCTGTAACTTAATAGTCTTAGTTACTTCTTGGGAAACCGCAAACTTGCACGTAGTTCGTTCCTTTTGCATTTTCCAAAGTGTACTTAGTTAAGTTTCTAAAGCAAGCGAAACTTTTAGAATTACTTCATTCAATTAAATAAATTAAGTTATATTTAATTTAGGTTAAATCTCTGATGCTTTTAAAAACCCTTTAGAAATTAATTATTTGCTTTTGTAATATTTTAAATTATAAATATTAATACTAGGATCCGCCAACCGTGCGCGGCGGGTGTTGAGGTGACCCCTCTCCTTTCTTCTTTCTTGATAACTTTTGAATGGTTAAACATTTTTTCAATCTATTTTCGCTATAACATCTGCGTTCGGCTCAAATATACATGACAAAATTTAGCTAATTATCTAGAAAGCTAATTATCTCGTCGCTTTCTGGAGACAACTAAACACAAGAAAAGGTCTCCCAAACGGTTAAGAGCTTCGCCTACGCTCAGTTCAATAAAATATGTCTGTCTGATAATTATAGCGAGAGATTATTATCATATTTTCTGTATTTAACTGTAACTTTCAAATTCTTACAACAAATTTATAATTAAATAATATTACTAAAATCAATATTAATTTGAAAATGTAATGGTTGATGTATAAATGTATTTCATTTTGCAGTTACCTCACCAATACTGGTTTCAATAACTGAAAATACCTGGTAATATCTGGTTGAATGATGGATGTAGCGCCATATTCTCTTGTCAAATGAAATGTGAAATGAATTAAAGCTACCAATAATTACTTCTTGACGAGGTAAGTTAATTACACATCATAACTAATTACACCTATTCAGTGATATCTGTGAATAATACGGTTTATAATAAGGAAAATATTGTTAGGTATAAGATAATATAATGTAATTGAGATATCAAGATATATTATGATTCGTTATAAAATTTTTCAATTCACCTGTTTAATGATTTAATTATAAAAGAAATTGTTGTTGTTAATTTGTATGTAACAATTATTTAATGATAATTATTGGAAAACACATTTTTTATATTGTAAAACACAATTTCATTATCACGGGTACATACAGTTAGATATTAAATTCACTGCAGATACTTAGACTTGAGCTTTTAATAAACAAAGACGTTAATTACAACGACCCTGATAGTTCAGCTGCAAGCGACTTTCAAGTGGCGAGAATTGTTCTAAAAACAACGCATTAGTTAATTTAATGTTAACGCATAATATTATTATATATCAAACATAGAGTATAATTGTCGTATAACTATTTTTATTCATACGAACTGTAATTCACAAATTATGTCATTTATTAAATTTATACGTGTAGAAAAAATAATTATTGTTCATTATAATCAAATGAAATACAAACGGTCCAAATAATATAACATTATTACTCTGTGGAATGAATTATGAAGTCATACATTAATGACTATTTACTACAACTAGAGGAGTCCTAATGCGTATCTTACGCATATCACAAGATAGATAGACGCACATCAGAAGATATTGATACAACTACAAGCAAGTACAACTATAAAACCTTAAAGCTTTAAAAATAAAAATGTATGTAGTCGCTTCAACAAATCATACAGTGTTATAAAATAGTGTAAGGTAATAACAAAAAGATATCATGTCCATAATATATTTTTATGTAACAAACGTTATAAATAAACGAATAATTTTACGTGCCCTTCGGATTCTAGTTAAACAACTATTTCGAAGGTGAAGCATAAATCGTCCTTGTATACAAATATATCGTTTTCCGAAGCTACTAAGGTACAAAATGATTCCATGTTCTGTTTTATGGAATCAATTCTATTACAGTGTTATTAGTTCGTGTAATGTTTATTAGCCAATTAAGTTTGGTGGCAGCGAAGGATGCAAAGAAAAACAATTATTTTATAAAATTATATTAAAGAGTTACAATTAAAACTTATAATTAATTAATACTAAAAAAAGGTGATTCCAGGTCAGCGATTGACCCAAGAATGAATATATTTTATCCTCGATTCCCATCGATGGTGAGAACGCAAGCCGTATGGTGTCGTCTTCAGGATACTCGAAGCGTGGTGTCAGCATTTAACCGTGTGAAACCAAGTTGGTTCTTACTATAACAATTGCCCTCGGCTATGCTTTCGTAACACCTCCCCCCGTAGAACAGCGACTATTGAAGACCTTCGTTGTAAATTGGGCTGGAAGTTCTGATTCATCCCTTTGAGTTTTTTGGATGGTGTGTTTCGTATGTTCTTTTGAATAGAAAATCTAAAACTAATTTAAAACACTACAAATAGACAAATAAAAAAGTAATTCACTCAGAATATATCGATGTATGCTTTAAAGTTCTAAGTAACTTCAAAAAATACTTTAAATAGTAATTTACTTGAAATTTAAAAAAATACTTAGATTAGGTAAAGATTAAGGTTAAAAATTAGGAAAGGTAAGGACCTGAAAGAATCAGAGTACTTACATGAAAATGATTTTCTTGCCGAATCGATTTTCGGATTCACCTCCGCTGGCCTCCACGATGTATGTAGATTCGGATACTCGAAATCGGTTAGTCACGCGGGATCTCGCACCGATATTAGGGGAAATCTTGACGCGACGCGTACCGAATATATCTCGAATATCCTACCGACTGCGCCAATTAAGTTTGGTGGCAGCGAAGGATGCAAAGAAAAACAATTATTTTATAAAATTATATTAAAGAGTTACAATTAAAACTTATAATTAATTAATACTAAAAAAAGGTGATTCCAGGTCAGCGATTGACCCAAGAATGAATATATTTTATCCCCGATTCCCATCGATGGTGAGAACGCAAGCCGTATGGTGTCGTCTTCAGGATACTCGAAGCGTGGTGTCAGCATTTAACCGTGTGAAACCAAGTTGGTTCTTACTATAACAATTGCCCTCGGCTATGCTTTCGTAACAAGCCAACCGTGTATCATAACATATTATCAGATAAACCAAACACATCGTTACTTATTAGTGGCTTTGTGAGCTGCTAATTATGCTTTGTTGAATTTAATATTAGATGTTAAATCTCGTATTATTTTAGCTATAATGATATTAGCAGATTATAATAATACAATGTCTTATAAGTGTTTTACATGTAATATTAGTATTTTGAAATATTTACTAATATTATTTATACATTAATGAATATGTTTATATATATCCTTATATCAGCAGGTTTCAAATAAGCGACTGGTTGTATAGCTGTTTCTACTGAGTTACTTTGTCTTAATGAATTAATAACTAACTCCATTAAATTAAATAATTTTATCACCTAAAAACCTATAAACGTAGTAAAGGAGAAAACTATTTATTTTTATTAAGAATTAATATAAATAGCATTGTTAATATAATAATTAATTTTATAGGGTTCTAATCAAATGCTTAAATGCAAAGGTAGGTCACGTAAAAAGCATGAGGGCGCCCCGGAGGGCATGTATGAAGAATTTAATGTCTGTCGTCGAGGCGAAAGAGGTATACAAGGACCGTAGCGTTTGTCGCTCCGTCGTCTCTGGCTACCCCGCAAGGGGTATGGCGTGAAGATAAGTAAGTAAGTAAGTAATCAAATGTTATACGTGCCGTGACTTAAAACATCAGTGGCAGTAGCGTTGTATGACAAAATATCCTCAATTCCGATGATAATAAAAAAAAAATGAACACCACGCGTGGGTAGTTGCCGAGAGTCACATCTCAAGGAACGACGCTGACGCGCATCAGTCATCGCAAATTCGAAATTCAGGAAAATCGGGATATAAAACGGTATTTAATTTTTTTTTATTACGTAATAGACTTAGTAAATATTTTAAATATAACATAGTTTAAAATGATTGCAAAAATAAATAGCCATATCTTTACTACTATTTTTAAAGCGATTGATAAACTACTACTATTAATTTATAGTGGATCTATTTAGACACTTTATTTTATGCAAGCTTGCAAAAGATAAGGTTATTATAGAAAAGTTATTAAAAGAAGAAACTGGAATTGTTACTTCTGTATTTAATGAAGTAAAGAAAAGAATTTATTTCCAAAATAAATGATATTAATATTAATAACACTCCTTGTTTTATAAATCAGTTTTATTTCATTGAAACTTTTCACTAGAAGTAGTATTTATTACGAGTAACAGATACAGAGCATATGATGAGATTTTTTGCTCTACTTTCCTTTTATTTGTTTCTTGCATGGCGTAACAATCATTAATATTCAGAGAGCCGTAAAAGTTTAATCCTACCTTAAAAAGTCAACGGAAATTTTAATAATGTTCCGAGGGCGATTTATATTGTTTTAGATACATTAAACTTTACATGAGAAAATAAAATTGCTGGATAAAACTATATTACATTTTATTAATAAAAAAAAACATCCTATAAGAATGACTTCCTCTGACAGATGGCGGCTGTTGACTGCTTTTAATTAAGAACGGAAATTGAAATCGAACGACGACTTGTTGAATACGTTAATATTAAATTCTTTGTTAAAATCCATGCGTTTTAAAGGTACTGAAAAAGTTTTTTGAAAGGATTTTTTAAAATAATATTGCTATTACTTTCTTGCTTTCAATTAATATAAATTTTAAATGAAATAATAAGCTGAACAGCTTCATTTAAAAAAGTGAATTCATTTAAGTAAATGTTTTAAAATTGTGAATCTTTATTTCAATGAACCTTGGATTACATTTTAAAGTAATAATGTATGTTTTGAATTAATCTATTATATAAAAATGAATCGCAAAATGTGTTGGTAAGCGCACAACTCAACAACGCATGGACCAATCTTAACAATTCTTTTTTTTAAATATTCCTTGAAGCCCAAGGATGGTTCTTACGGCGAGAAAAATTCGAATAATTTCCAGGAAAACCCTAAAAGACCCCTTTTCTTTTTCCTATACAAATATTTCTAACTAAATTTAGAGTCAATTTGAACTGTATTGCTATACAATAAAGTTCATATTAAATTACAAGCACTCATTTTTGTCTAAACAATGTAGGTGTGTTGCTAACGTCGAAGAGTCAATTCGCACTTTATTGTCTCTGCACAAAGTTCAAATTCAATCAAATATATGTGTGTGCAGGTTCACGCAAAAGTGATAATATCGTGAATCCGACCAAATTGAAAAGTCAATAAATTTAAGAGCTTTAGATTTGATTGGCCTTGGAATATTCTTTCTTTTGTTTTAGTTTTGGAATGCGACATAAATTGTCATCAGTTTTCACGTCATTGCATCTGTCAAACAAACCGCGTTAAAAAGCGTTTATAATATTTAATAATTAATTTTTATTGTTTTATATCGTGTTTTGTGCAAAGTGTTTTAATACCTGTGATTAATAATTATTGCATGTGACATAATTTAGGTGAGTATATTCGATATGCCTCCTATAAGACGAAATAATTTATGTAGAAGAACCCGAAATGCTACAAACCAAACTAATTACCGATCTTATCATACTGCACAAGAACGTGACGACCGAAAAGAACGTGAAAGAATTCGTATATCACGAACGCGGGAAGCGAGAGCGAGAGATTCAACCAATAATCCCGAAAGTTTGAATCGAGCTGCTTTCAATTATGATTTGTCAATTGGATCTATGAACTATTGGATCTATGAACTTGGTTTGCTCTCATTGTAAGGCAAATGAAACCAATGGATTGTGTTGCGCAAATGGGAAAGTGAAATTGATACCATTGGATCTACCACCAGAGCCATTGTATTCATTGGTTTCATGAATAGAACCAGATTCCATACACTTTTTGTTAAATATCCAACAATATAACAATTGCTTTCAAATGACGTCATTTGGGGCAACAAACGTAGTTCGGGAAAATTTCATGCCAAATTTTAAGGTAGGTATTATAGCAGTTAATCATTATTATTTTAGTGAACAAAATTTCCTGTTAATTAAGTAAAGGTGTGTCATTAACCTTCAGTTCCTTAATCCCCAAGAAATATATTACTTAATCATAATATTATTTGGTGATTCAGTATTAGCAATACTTTTATTATTTTGAAACACAATATAATTATTTGATGATGGATATTAGTTACAACTAATTATTACTTATTGACATACCTAAGCATATCAATTATAAATTGGGAATTCAAATTAGGAGACAGATATACTTTTTACGAACAAATATTATTTATATTTGACAAAAATCTTTTTTTTTTTATTTACAGATACAAGGCCAACTATAAGGTCATAGCGCAGGTTCACTGTTACCAGTGTCAGATAGCAATTACAAATTCCTGCAAATTTATTTCATTGACAATTCACCACAAGAAATTGATATGCGTTGTTCAAATAACAATTCAGTAAAGAGGTCTATTGTAGAACAATTACAAACTTTATTTCATGAGTACAATCAATTGATTATGTTGTTTAAAACTGCACTGGATCTGATGCCATCTGATAATCACAAAATTGTAATCAGAGCTGATCCTGTTGGCCAACATGCAAGACGTTTTAATGCACCAACTATTGATGGAGTTGCCAACGTTGTAGTTGGAGAAAACTTAGAATCCTCAAACAAGATTATAAATCCCATTACAGGTAATAAAAAATATTAGTTTAGCAAGGAGATATATTATCAGTCACTATATCATTATTTTTTTATTTTCAATGTTATGAAAACAAAAATCTATTTTCAGGTTCTAAAACCAACAAAAAAGTCAGTTCAATGAACTATTATTCCTACCGCCTAATGATGACAATCACATACTCAAACGTCGGCGATTATATCACAAGTATGCTGTAGATATGTATGTTAAAATTGAAACGGAGAGATTAACATTCATCAGGTTGAATCAGACAAAACTCAGAACTGAAGAGTATATTCACCTTCGAGATGCGATTAATACTGATGGTAATGCACAGAATCTTAGTCGAATAACTATTCTTCCAGCAACATACATCGTAAGCCCTCGACATATGCATGAATATGCTCAAAATACCATGTCATGTGTTTGTCATTATGGTACAGCAGATTTGTTCATCACATTTACATGCAATCCACACTGGATAGAAATCAAGCAGGAGTTATTCCCTGGGCAATCACCTATTGATCGTCATGATATTACAGCCTGAGTCTTTAGAAAAAAGTTGAAATCTTTGATGGATTTCATTGTGAAACATTATGTGTTTGGAGAGACACGCTGCTGGATGTATTCTGTGGAGTGGCAGAAACGAGGATTGCCACATGGACACATTTTGATTTGGTTAGTTGAAAAGATAAGGCCAAATGAAATGGATGCAGTAATAGCAGCTGAAATCCCTAATGTAGAAGTAGATCCTGGATTGCATGAGGTAGTTATCAAAAACATGGTACATGGTCCCTGTGGAACTCTTAATCAAAATTTACCATGTATGGTGGATGGTAAATGTTCAAAACGATATCCACGGACATTAATATCTGAAACAATCACTGGTATTGACGGTTATCCTTTGTATCGTCGCCGATCGACAGCAGAAAATGGAAGATCAACAATTGTCAAATTAAATCAACAAGATATTGAAATATATAATCGCTAGATTGTTCCATATTCACCCATTTTATCAAAGACCTTCAAAGCGCACATCAACGTTGAATCTTGCCATTCAGTAAAATCTATTAAATACATTTGCAAACATGTAACCAAAGGGAGTGATATGGTTGTGATTGGTATTAATGCAGAGAATTCCAATGATAAAGTTACCCAATGCCAAATGGGTCGCTATGTTAGTAGTAATGAAGCAGTTTGGCGAATATTTTCTTTTCCTATTCATGAGAGACACCCTACTGTTGTTCATTTAGCTGTGCATTTAGAAAATGGACAAAGAGTATATTTTACAGCACAGAACACAGTACAAAGAGTTGTACAGCCACCATCTATTACATTAACCAGTTTTTTTGACATGCCAAAACAACAACTTTTGCTCAAACATTGTTATATTCTGAAATGCCAAAATATTATACTTGGAATCAATCCTTAAGGAGATTTATACCACGGAATCAAGGAAAACCAGTTTCAGGATACCTAGATGTATATTCTACCGATGTGATTGGTCGAATTTATTCAGTACATCAAAGCAATGATGAAAGTTTTTATTCACTACTGCTATTAGACAATGTACGTGGCCCAACATCATTCCAACATGTACGAACTGTTAATGGTGATTTGTGTGGATCATACAAAAAAGCTTGCCAACGTTTGCGATTGCTAGAAAATGATGCTCATTGGGATCAAACTCTCAATGATGCTGTAATATCATCACAAGCTCATCAAATATGAACAATGTTTTCTATAATCATATCTACATGCTTCCCATCAAACCCAAAGGATTTGTGGATCAAGTACAAAGATAATATGTGTTATGATATTTTGTATCAAATACGGATTAGAAGGGGAAATCCAAATATACAAATAAGCAAATTTACAATGAAGTATTGATTTCCATTGAGGACATGTGCTTGATGATGTCAAACAAACTATTACTTCAATTAGGCCTGGCCGCGCCCAATCGTCCAATGCATGATGCTTTTAACCAAGAGTTGCACCTAGAAAAACTGTATGATCTCAATACTTTGAAAGAATTAATTCAAACAAATCTTCCACTATTGAATGAACAACAGAAGTATGTATTTGATACACTTATGAAAGTAATAAATGATAAAAGAGGAGGGATTTACTTCTTAGATGCACCTGGTGGTACAGGAATTTTTTTTTTGATTTCATTGATATAAGCAACAATTCGCTCACAAACTAAAATTGCAATTGCACTCGCTTCGTGGGAAATCGCATCAACTTTGCTTGAAAGTGGTAGAACAGCTCATTCAGCACTAAAATTGCCATTACACATGCAAAGCAACGAAACCACAACCTGCAACTTTTCGAAGAACTCTACAATGGCAAAGGTTTTGCAGCAATGTGAATTGATTGTTTGGGATGAATGCACGATGGCACATAAAAAATCTTTTGAGGCTTTAGATAGAACCTTACAAGATCTACGGAGCAATCATAACCCATTTGCTGGTGCAATGATTTTATTAGCAGGAGATTTTCGTCAAATATTGCCAGTGATTCTACGATCAACGCCAGCTGATGAACTTAATGCATATTTAAAGTCCTCCAATTTGTGGAAGTATGTGAAGGTATTACATTTAAGCAAGAATATGCGTGTCAAGTTGCAAAATGACCAATCTGGAGACATATTCTCTAAACAACTCATTGACATTGCTAATGGCAAATTTCCTATAGACACCTTGACTGGTTGCGTTAACTTTCCTCAAAGTTTTTGTCAGTTAACTAGATCAAAAGATGAACTTATTCAAAAGGTGTTTCCAGATGTTGCTCAAAATTACAGAAACCATGATTGGTTGAGCGAAAGGGCTATATTGGCTGCAAAAAACATAGATGTAAATGAATAAAATTTCAAAATTTAAGAACAAATTACAGGCGAATTGAGGATATATCAGTTGATTCGGCTACTAACCAAGATGATGTCGTCAACTATCCGCCTGAATTTTTAAATTCGCTGGACTTACCAGGATTGCCAACTCACAATCTTCAATTAAAACTTTAATTATCGTTAGTTATATTGTTGAGAAAGCACTACAATTAAAATAAAACAGATTTTTGTTATTAATACGATTACTGAAAATAATTATATACGTTTTATTTCATTATTCTTTATTTCATCTTATTAAAATGATAAAGTAACATATAAAAAAAAGGATAATTTTACGATTTATTTATCATATTATTTAAAATATTAAATGATAAAAAAGATCCACCAGAAATCTTAATATGTATAAATTACGTGTCACGTTGTTTGTCCGCGATGGACTCCTAAACTACTTAACCGATTTTAATAAATTTACACACCACGTACAGTTTGACCTAACTTAAAAGATATATAATAGTTTTCAACTCAACTCATCGTCGCAATATTATTTTATTTGTTTATTATTTTGCAGTTAGCTCCTAACAATTCTAAAAGATGGCGGTATCTGTTGACTGGATTGAATAATTACGAATGATGTATCTACCCTACCTACCTCTTTCGTAAGGTTAGTGTTCCAAGTTATTTACTAAAAACTTTGTAATTTACAAATAGTGTTATAAATTTGGATTAAATTTAAAAAATAATTTTGTTTCTATTTTTGCTTAATATCGACTGTAAGAAAACATTATGATTTTCATGACAGAAGTACTCTGAACGTTACCCCTTAAATAGTTTACTACAATGTAATATATCAAAAACAATAGTCACAGCAACGCGTGACCGGGTCTGCTAGTTAATTATAAATTAAGCATAAAATATAAAAAAATTGCATTACAAAATATTGTGGAGTGAAAATTTATTCAGCAAGAGCGGCACTCGAATCCGGGACCTACGGGATTTATATCAATTGAGATACCGCGTCTTTAACCGTCTTATTGAAACTGACATTTTATATAAGAAAAGTAAAGCAATATTAAAAAAACAGTTATCACAGATAGATATAAAGGAACTAATATTTAGGTAAAATCGCATTAACACCGTCGATTATTTTTTAGTTTTTTTTTGGTTACAAGTTAAAAACAACACTTCGTTTTGATACAATATGAACATCAATTTTAGATACCTGTAGGTATGTAAGTATCAAATACATACGTTCCTAAAAAGTACTAAAAATAAATGAATACTAATATTAAAACGATGTAAATTAATTTTATTTTTTAAAGTTTCAACTTAACAATAAAGCTTTCGGCTTGTAATTTGTCATATTACGAGTGATTGGAACGACGCACTAGGGTATCTCCTTGTAACAAGATACCGTATACGTGAATATGCATTCTTATTCAAACTTTACAAGCCCCAAAATGAGACAAGTTGCAAATGCACAACCAGAAGTGACGTCAGCAGCTAGCTTCCCCAGCTTCATTTCAAGTATTTCAAATGCACGTATATATATTTATTTAGATACAAAGAAAACTGCTGATAGATTAATACAAGGAAAAAAAACATCATAATATAGAATAATACCCTGAAAATAAAGCCCTTAATTTCGAGGGATAACAGAATTGTGCTCTCAAACGTTTATAAAGTCCTTAGTCCATAACTTTAGTTTTTGCAAATGTATGAATGAATAAATGAATGAATATATGAAAGGTGAATGTAATAACAAAACTTCACTAAACACAACTAAAAATTCACTCAAGGTTACACATAACCTTGAGTGATTTTTTAGTTGTGTTTAGTATATCACAGATAGACACAGATTTCAAGTCGTGTCTATCTGCCATTTAGAAACAAGAAAATAATAACACTCTTATTATAGAAATCCAGAAAAAAAACCTTAAATAAAAAACTATTTTAAAATTCAATCGATTTGGATCCCAAGTCATCAAGAGATAGTTGGGAATGAGAGGGCGGATAGTGAATCAACACACGCCACAAACCGTTGTTCGATTGAATGAAACAATTAAATCAAATCCAGCGGAAGAACAGCAATACTTGAAATATGAACTAAATTTACTACGGGGCAGTGCTTGGAAATCGAATAACACCAACGAATTGTTTGAAGAAGTTATGTTTTTGAAAATATCCCCACATCACTCTGTGCAGAAAAAGCAAGTTATCATTACTAGATTACGCATTGGATATACAAATCGTACACATTTTCAATTAATAACCAAGAACGAAAAAATTTAATGCAAATGTGGTGTATACTGATCTAAATGTTGAACATTTATTGATTGAATGCGTGAAATACACTTTCCAGAAAAAGCTTTTTTATATTCAAAATAGTTTGGTGAAATGGTTAACCGGCGATGATTGCCACAGAACCTTGGGTTTGCCAGAGGGCTGTGGGGATTTGTAAACTGATTTAATTATTGTTATTCTTGTTGTGGTCTCTAATGACCTTAGTAGTTGTAAAGCAACCTAAATAAATAAATATATATATATGTTCTAGTAGACCCGGTCATGCGTTGCTGTACTGTACCGTAGGAATATATAGAAGCAGAGAAAGATTATATGATTTATATGGTGAGAGGCAATGGAATCATGATCCGGTGTTCTTAAATAGAGTCAGAAATTTCTCTAAAATATTTAAGAACGTTTGCGTACAAGCCAAGTCCATTTATATAAAAAATAAAATTTTAAATTCAGAAGATAAAATAAAGGCAACTTGGGATGTTTTATCTAGTTTTACTGGAAAATCTAGGGCTCCCAATGGACCTATAAAGTTAAAAATTGATAATATTGAAATAAATAAAGAATCAAAGGTGGCGGCTGTTTTTGAGACCGTTTTTACTGAAATCCCAATAACAGTCACACGTAATTTAAATTCCTCATCATCTGTTGCAATCGCGGAATTAAACAAAAATGTTAAAGTCAATAATAAATATTTTGCTTTTAAACCTGTTTCATCAGATGAAATAGTTAACACATTTAGAACCTTAAATTCGAAGAAAACCGGTGATCTCTGGGGTATGTCAGTTAAATTGCTTAGCACTATTATAAATGATATTGCCCCTCAATTATCCCTTATTTTTAACAAATGTATCGAAACCGGTATATTTCCAGATTTGATGAAAAACAGTAAAATAGTTCCTTTGTTTAAAAGTGGCGATAGATTGGATCCCGAAAATTATAGGCCTATCTCGGTTTTACCGACCTTGAGTAAGGTCTTCGAGAAAATAATTTTAAATCAGATTTCAGAGTTTATGTATAGCAGTGGGATCATGCATAGTGAACAATATGGTTTCACCAAAGGCAAATCAACGACTGATGCGGGTGCTGCGCTTCTTAAGCACATTTACGACGCGTGGGAGAAGTCGCAGAATGCAATTGGGGTGTTTTGCGATTTGTCCAAAGCCTTTGATTGTGTGGACCATCGAACGTTACTATGCAAACTAAACCACTACGGTGTACGTAGCGCTGCGCTTGATCTTATTGCCTCTTACCTGAATCAAAGAATCCAGACAGTTTACGTAAATAATTCTAAATCGTCTGGTTCTCACCTAAAGATGGGTGTTCCACAAGGATCTATTCTGGGCCCCTTTTTGTTTTTACTTTATATTAATGATTTGCCCTTTTTTGTTAAGGGTCTGTGTGACATTGTACTCTTTGCTGATGACACCTCGCTTATTTTTAAAGTTGAGCGTGATAGGATTAATTATGACGAAGTAAACAGTACTTTGTCACGAGTCCTGCATTGGTTCGAAATTAATAATTTAGTGTTAAATGCTAAGAAAACTAAATGCGTAGAGTTTACACTTCCTAATGTAAAAAGTAAAAATTGTAACTTGCTCCTTAACAATGAAGTGTTAGAATTAATTGACTCAACAAAATTCTTAGGTTTAACATTAGATAGAAAGCTCCAGTGGAACCCCCATCTCTCAACACTCGCAGCCAAACTCAGCTCCGCCGTCTTTGCAATTAGAAAAGTTAGACAATTAACGGACATAAATACGGCTCGACTTGTTTATTTTAGTTACTTTCACAGTATTTTATCTTACGGTATTTTATTATGGGGCAGTGCTGTCGAAATTAATTCTATATTTATTTTACAAAAAAGAGCTGTGCGGGCTATTTATAACTTAAAAGCTAGAGATTCTCTGAGAGATGTTTTTAAAGAAATAGGTATTCTTACAGTCGCTTCCCAATACATATTTAATAACATTTTATATATACGGCAAAATTTAAATAGTTATATAAAAAAGAGTGACAGACACGCGATAAATACGAGAAATAAAAACAAACTCGTAACGCCAAAGTTTCGGCTTCAAAAAGTTAATAAATCCTTCATGGGTCTGAGTATACGCATATATAATAAAGTTCCACAAGATATCTTAGACCTTCCATTTCTTAGTTTTAAATCTAAAATCAAAAGTTTATTGTTAAATAAAGCTTATTACAACGTTCAAGAGTTTTTAGTGGATCGAAATATGTGGAACTTAAGTTGTTGAATCATTTGCAGGATTTATATTATATTATAATTAATATACATCACCTATTGTTATATTTCTTTTGAAAAGAGCAACTGTTGAGTTTCTGGCCGGCTCTTCTCAACAGAGCAGCATTCCGAGCCGGTGGTAGCTTGCTTACGGACGGACTACACTGACCTTTTTTTGTATTGTAATAATTGACGATTCAAAAGTGCGTGTAAATGCCTACTTGAATAAAGATATTTTGAATTTTGAATTTTTTGAATTTTTGTGACTACGATTTCTGATATATTATATTACAGTAAACTATTTAAGGGGTAACGGTAAGAGAAGACTTGTTATGAGAATAATAATGTTTTCTTAGAGTCGATATTAAGCAAAAATCAAAACAAAATAATTCGTTTTATATTTTATTAAATTTTTTTATCCAAGTTTGTAACAAATAAGTATATTACAAAGATTTTAGTAAATAACATGGAACACTAAATTTACGAATGAGGTAAGATAATAAGGTAGAGCAGATAGTTTAGGATTATTAACAATAATATAAATTATTTTGAAATTTAAATACTTATAATTTTTGTTTCATTTAGCACTAATCGGTGAACAATATTTTTGATTAACCTGTCTCTAGCTGTATTCTTAGATTTCTTCACCTTTCTTTAATAAAAAAGTTACCTCTGAAACCTTTGACTTTTTATTTCTGTGACTGATATTGCTTGCATCAATCATTTGTTTGTTGTTAATAAAAAACATATTTTTTATTGCCGAAGTGCTTTATTTTACTGATAAGAGATAATTAAATTATAATATGTATCTTGTTTTTAATAAAATAGATTTATATTACATTATAACCGAAAACTTGAAAAAAATTGCAATTATTTAGGAACCGATTTTTTTTATTGATTCATTAAGTCACGATGCGAATCTATCTTTATCGGAAATAATCGCCATCCCTAGTTTAGATAAAACTTTGAACTGTGTGGACGTAAACTATCATCAACACTCACACACACTAATATACTCAATAGACTTGTAATAGCAACTCAAATTAAGATTATTAATAAAGTAATATACTATATAGTACATACATATGAATATGCATTTATTTTAGTAACAACCCCTACAATATGTTTAACATTGCATCATAGCGAATAATTATTGAATTCAGTCAACAGATACCGCCGTCTGTTAGAATCGCTTGGAGCTAACTGAAAATTGTGACAGTCAAATAATAAACAAATAATTTGCGATAAAATAATATTACGACTATGAATTGAGATAAAAGCTATCCTATCTTTTAAGATAGATTAAACTCCACGTGGTGTGTAAATTTTATTTAAATGGGTTAAGTAGTTTAGAAGTCCATCGCGGACAAACAACGTGACACCTAATTTATATATATAGAAATGTACGTCATTAAAAATAAACTCGTAACTAATTCTTTTAAAAATATATCGAAACTACCATTATCAGTATCTTTGTAGCAAACAATAAGCCTTTTACTATTATTTAAAATGTGTACAAAACCATACCGACACTTTTAATTTAATGTAAGTATCACTGAAACTAATTTTCATGTTTTTGGGTCAATGTGATAAAATCTTCAATACTAAAATATATTCTATATGTTGTACAGCTAACTCCAAGTTAGATTTCAAAAAGATCCGTTCTGTAGTTTCACGTCATGCAACAAACAGATAAACAGACAAAAATGACGAATTTATAAAAACACATTATATGTGTTTTATCCTAGACAACTTGTGATATTTCTTATTATATATTAAACGTTATTATTAATAAAAACCATATTTACATTTTTATATTATATTAAGTTTGCTATAATTCCAAGAAATATAAATATTATACAAGATTAAATATTTATCGTCATTTTCCATAGCGATATCAAGACAAAACATTCTAGTTAAATACAGTATGTTAACATAGTATTAAATAATTTGTGTGGAGCTATTTACAGAAGACTTAATGAAAAGAGAGATTTTGTCTTGAATGCTTTTACATCAAGTTAAGTTTAGTAAACTTTAGTTTAAATTGAAACTTCAGTGTGTAATTAAGTAAAGCTGGTTGGCTTTGAGTCTGTTATGGAGTTTTGAATAAAATATTCAAAGCTAAAATGTTATTTGTACGAAAATGAAATATAAAGTCAAAATAGTTTTAGTCAGCAGAATTGATATTGAGTTGAGCTTCCCTCATCTTTAAAGGTTTTCGATTAAAATTGAAATAATTTAAATAAATTAGATTAATAAGTATATGAAAGTGCTGAAATATACAATTTTTAGAAGTTAAGACATTCATTTTCAAAAGATCATTTTTTAAAAATCATAAATCAATAGGGTTATTTACTACGAGTACATATTTACTAGTTTAAATTAAGTATTTTCCTATTATTTATTACTAAAAAATATCCATTTATTTAATATTCCTGTTTGATGTTACGGTAACAAAGAAAATAAGAGATTAAAAGCTTAGCAATACATATTATGAATGTTTATGTTCTAATATCTTTATCCTCAGTGCCGTAGGCTGTTAGTTGTTTGGTGTTATTCTGAAATGAATGTCGATTTTTTATTAAAATTTTCATTCATACAAAAATACCACCAACATAGGCAACTTTTTCAATTTGGTTTCAATAAAATATTATATTATAAAAATTTTTTCGGAATATTACGAATGAAAACCGAACTATTTAAAATAAAATATATAAATCATATATTTTAGTATTAAGAAGAAATATGAAATGAATAAAATTTTTGGGTTTTGAATTAGCAGCTCTCTTTTTTTTTATTACAATACGCTTTTAATTAAAATAAAGCAACTGCTAGCTAAAAAATCCTTTATATGTATTTGACATGCGTGCACTTCGTGGAACGCTTAAAATTGTTTGAAGCGTACCCCGTAACTTGTGTGTATTTCAGATTGACTCCGTGTGTTCAACATACGCACGTAGTTAGAGGAGGCAATTTCTAGCGTGTTACGACTGTGGTACAATTATAAAACTTACACCGATTTCGGAATAAACTGACTCTGAAATAATAAACATGAGCGTTATAGGAGTTTTATTTAAAAAAAAATTGATCATGCTTTTTTATACATAGTTAAATATTTTTTATTAAAGTTATATTCCTGTTATTTTTTCTACTTCAGCTTGGACCATAGAATAAGCCTCCATACTGGCCAGTATTTATATTTACTTTCCTACTAGTGGAGTGATTGAGACTGAACTAGTTAATCGAGTTTCCAGGATTTAAATTGATTCTCAATTGTTTGAAACCACATTTCAAACTAACGGAACTATGTATGTATAAGTTCCAGGAGTGATTTAAATGATGACTATCTTACTTTGTAGATTTTATTTTACTTATCATCAGTAAAGGATGAGTTGTTACATTGTTTTTTATAACATTAGAGACGCGTTTATTAATCTCAAGAGTTGTCTTAGTACTCTGTGCTCTGTTGCAAAGTATTTGAAACTTACATTATGTTTAATGCATTTTGAGATCTAAGGACTAATTTTAATAACAGTGTAACTTAAAACTTCCGTGAAAAATATCAGCATTTAAGTTGTTTGAAGTTTAAATAAGTTTTAGATTTAGCTGTAACCATTTGACTGCAGCTCATGTAATTTGGCTGTATTAGTACCAATCTCCTATTATCAGGGTTAAGATTTATATAAGATATTACAGCTACGTTTCATATGGTGAGTGGGAAAGCCAGCAATCAAAACACCTAAATTTCTCCACCCTCCCTTATCTTCTCTCACCTCTCTCCTTTTACCGAGGGTGGCACTGCATTTGCATCTATATTTATAAGTGGCCATTGGCCACAGTACCACTTATCATCGGTTGGAAGGGCTGCTCGTTAGCTATTCTGTACCCCTCCCGGGTATTAACATGTCAATATTGTTTTTAATTAAGCGATTCAGAATAACAATTTAAAAATTTCCTATTAATAACAGCCACTTATAAATGCTCATAATTTCATTAAAGTATGTAAAATAAGTATATAAACTATGTAAAATAAGTATATATAAGATACAGTAAGATAAAAAAACTGACTTACAGATAAACGCATATAAAAATTTTTGAAAACAAAATATTATTTTAAAGACTGTATTATAAGTTTTCTTAAAAAAATGCGTTAGCTTTGCCATTTTTATTTTAATTATTTAGAAAAAAAAAGAAAATAGTGAAAAAGTATTTTTACGATATAACATAAAAAAGTTATAATATTAAAAGTTGTTTTCGAAATTTTTCCATTAAGGGCTTAATTTAAAATATTTAAATCTATTTAAAAATAAGGAAATAGTATTAAAGTATTTTTTAATCCTCACTCACGATAGAGTATTTATAGAAATTTTAGATTTTTGTACACATTGTTTTCTTATAAAAAGCTATCTCAGATTGCTTTACACTAGTAATAAGGAAGGAAGCGGAGATGTTGCTACGTCACGTGTTCATTTGTTCTCAAAGGTAGATGTGCTGTCTATGAGGAAAATTTCTTTTGTTATGTCCTTTTACATGACTGGATGTAGTCATAATGAAAGTTTAATAAATGTACGTGGAGTATCATAACATTTATATTTCCAATATACATTTTCCTAAATTTGTAATTATTACAGTTAATAATAAGTTAGTTATCTATTAATATATTTTCTTGTAATAAATAAATAATAAAAGTCTTAATTCGCAATGTTGTTGTTATTTTTATTAAGAAGAAACTAAATAAGCGTCTCTTGTAAAACCATCTTAAAAATTAGCTTGATTTTAGCATAATTGTATAATAACACTTAGACAGTAAAAGTAATTAGAAGAAGTTTAATTAATCTTGTGATAATTACTTGATAAAACACAAAAATAACACTAATTTTTCTGATGAGAGATCTCGTATCTACATTTAAATAGAAGGGAGGTTCTTATAATTAACAACAAATAGCTCAAATAAGCACTAAAATAAATTTGATTGTTTTTCGGACAAGTTATTTGAAACCGTGCATGTAAAAGACCAAGTCTCTAGAATTCTTTGTGAAAATACATTATAAAAGATTCTGTAATATCAAACAAGTAACATGCTATGACGTGTTTATCACGATATTAAAAAACTTATATGAAATTTACATGTACACAATATTGGTATACCATTGAGTGGTTAGTATTTACCAACGTATTACGTTTATTTCATGATTTAAAAATACTTCATTCAGTATTTTTTGTATTCATATCTTTTTTTCTAATTAATAACGAAAAATCGGACTATCAATTTTAATAAAATAATCTTATATAAAAAGAAAATCTTAAAACTATTAAAGAATAAAAGCAAAAATTAAAAGTTAAACGTAGCAACCTAATTGATGAAAATACATAATTAATTTTTATCCTGCATATCCTGCATAAGAAACTTCCA
Organism: Melinaea marsaeus rileyi; assembly: GCA_918358865.1. NCBI lineage: Eukaryota > Metazoa > Arthropoda > Insecta > Lepidoptera > Nymphalidae > Melinaea > Melinaea marsaeus. The sequence continues at coordinate 5,728,579 of OU911093.1, read as the reverse complement.
GCTTCTTATGCGATAATTCAACTCCAAGCTTGGACACTTCGTGCGGCTGCGCCAACCTGCAAACAGACCTCTTATTCTAGCAACGACTAGATAATGGTCCGTTCCCAGATCAACACCCCTGAACACTCGCGTATCCATAACTTGACTTCGAATACGCTGATCCACTAGGAATAAATCAATCATACTTCTTTCTTCCGCTCGCTCCCATGTGTACATGTGAATTTGTTTGTGCTCAAACATCGTGTTTGCCACAAACAAATTTTCACAAAATTCCAAAATAATCTTTCCAGCCTCATTTACTCTCCTATCACCGTATTTGCCTAGCACGCTTTCGCGCGGTTCCAACCCTTCCATTCATATCTCCACATACTATCAACTTTTCATTATCTCTGACACTACTTAGAACATCCCTGACACTCTCCCAAAACTCCACGAACTCATTAATTTCAGCTGAGGATACTGGCGCATACACGGCTAACAAGAATACTCTTGTTATCCCTAGCTTAAAGCGAACCCAAAGAAGCCTCAGGTTGATAGCCTTGTATTCCACCATTGCATTAACCATTCGAGAGGACAACAATACGCCTACACCTTGGCGACCTCGCTCACCTTCTGGAAACCCAGCCCAGAAAACGACCCGGTTGCCAGGCAAATCGGTCGCATCATTGCCTTTTCGCTTGGTCTCAGACACACAAATAACATCTAGATCATCTTCTGTTCCATTCCTCCTCTTACATTTCATGTAGCTATTTGTAGCTCCGTCCTTCACCTTCCGCTGTTCGAAATATGGCGTGTTGGTTGGCAGTTCCCAACGCCGAATAAATTGGAGTAATTTTTTAAATAAATTTGAGTCTCTTCTAACAGATAAGAGTTGTTGATGTAGAAATTTTATTTGCAAAAGTATATTTTTTTTATTTCCTTTTAAATATTTTTCATTTGACGTTTATGAGTTGAAAATTATTAAGTAAATTTGTTTATCACACAAATAACGTTAAGAAATAAGTAATTTATAAAACATTTTTCTTACTTATACATTCCGCCTCGATAACATTAAGCTTCCCATTATTTAATTTAGGCCTAAAATAAACAAAGGTATAAAGAGCGGAAATGAGCTCTGAATGAACGAACAATGAGATTTAGATTTTATTGTTGTATACATAATAAATATATAAATATTATGTTTTTCTGTTTTTTATCAGTTAACATTAACTATTGCATTAAACATTTCTTTTAAATAATCTTAGTCATATTAAAAACATATTTTAATGTTACCCACATTATTATAAAAAATATTTATTCTTAAAATAAGATACTAACAATATATAATATATTAGTGTTTAATATATTTAAAGGTAATAATTTTATTCTATACTTTGATGTCAGTAAACCTACGGTTTTGTGATCGTCAGATTACTAGAATCATTTATAAATAAGATCACGGCCCAGTGTGTTTAACTTATAAAAGTATTTAAGTCGAAAGTAGAAGGTACGCTGTTTTAAAGTCTCTGCAGCTTGATTCTTGTCCTGTATCGTCCGAAAATGTAAGAATTGAAGTAATATAAAGAAATTTTAGTCTTGCTGTATTTGCCTGGCTTTATTTCATCTGTATAACTCAAAACTGGACCCTTATCTTAAAAATTACAGATTTTCTTATAAACGTTCACTATTTCACTACTTTGGAGATTCGTTGTAGAAAATATTTTCTCTGGTTGTAATAATACCCGTACCCGTTTCCATTTTTACACTTGATTTATTCATACTTTCCGTGACTGATGTGAGAGATCAACGAACATCTAAACATATTAAAATATTTCTTATATATAATATAAAAGTGTTAAAAAAATATTCCTTCTTTAGTGGTAGTCATCAATTTATTTAAATGTATACGTTTAAATTCATATTCAGAACTCACTTAGTTACTTGACTTTTATCTCTACTAACTATATAACTTATAACAGAAGTATATAACTAATATCGTATATTATATATATTTTATAGTATCTTATAGTTTTATATTAGTATTACTAACCCTTATATTTGTATTTTCTTTTTTTTTGCTTTTTATACGCCTACAGACGTCTGCTCTTTCGCATCCTTAGGTTGATTGATAGAGAATGCCTTTTAGCATTAAGCCCGCCTTTTGTATTTTATTTTTGTATTATGAAATAAAGAATGAAATAAATAAATAAATAATTGCGTTCCCTTACCATTATGCCGGCACGCTTCAGATATATTAAGTAATGGACGCTTTCAAACGTCTTTTAAAATCCTTATTCCTTTTATTACACAATAACATTATTATACTAATGGACTGCATTATTCTTCTATCGATTTTTTAACTTTTCTTAATATTATACAATAAGTATTTATTAAATATTTATAAATAATTACCAAGTATACAATCAGCAATAAAATATATATTTTTAACTTATTCTTACTTATAAATCTAAATTTATAATAATTTAAGTAATTATTATAAACGCTTTTACTACAATGAAGGTTGTATTTAATTACGAATTTCTTATATATATATATATATATATATATATATATATATATATAATATTACTAACCACGAATTTAAAACTATAATGAGTTGGTCAAAATATAACTTATAACGGTGTCGATTGTTGACAGTTTTTTCATTTTGTTATTAAGAAATGTTGACAGTTTGATGGAACTCCCGATATATACATGGATATAAAATTGGTTCTCATGTCTGAAATACACTTTTATTAAGGTAATATTTAGATGCAAAAATTATAATGAATGGAAAGAAATATTTGAGTCTACACTACTAAGAACAGTGTTTTGGCTACAAAATATATTAAATGATATACATTTAACTTTTAGAATTGATGTAATAATTTTAATAAAATATCCATATTAGAATAAGTATTGTTTTTAAGTAGTCTAAAAGAGTTCAATACAAAGTTGTAAAACCGACTCCAATATTCGTAGCTTTAAAAGGATTATCACCCAGTAAGCTGATGTTCAGTTATAGTGAACTCTTTTAGACTACTTAAAAACAATACTTATTCTAATATGGATATTTTATTAAAATTATTACATCAATTCTAAAAGTTAAATGTATATCATTTAATATATTTTGTAGCCAAAACACTGTTCTTAGTAGTGTAGACTCAAATATTTCTTTCCATTCATTATAATTTTTGCATCTAAATATTACCTTAATAAAAGTGTATTTCAGACATGAGAACCAATTTTATATCCATGTATATATCGGGAGTTCCATCAAACTGTCAACATTTCTTAATAACAAAATGAAAAAACTGTCAACAATCGACACCGTTATAAGTTATATTTTGACCAACTCATTATAGTTTTAAATTCGTGGTTAGTAATATTATATATATATATATATATATATATATATATATATAAGAAATTCGTAATTAAATACAACCTTCATTGTAGTAAAAGCGTTTATAATAATTACTTAAATTATTATAAATTTAGATTTATAAGTAAGAATAAGTTAAAAATATATATTTTATTGCTGATTGTATACTTGGTAATTATTTATAAATATTTAATAAATACTTATTGTATAATATTAAGAAAAGTTAAAAAATCGATAGAAGAATAATGCAGTCCATTAGTATAATAATGTTATTGTGTAATAAAAGGAATAAGGATTTTAAAAGACGTTTGAAAGCGTCCATTACTTAATATATCTGAAGCGTGCCGGCATAATGGTAAGGGAACGCAATTATTTATTTATTTATTTCATTCTTTATTTCATAATACAAAAATAAAATACAAAAGGCGGGCTTAATGCTAAAAGGCATTCTCTATCAATCAACCTAAGGATGCGAAAGAGCAGACGTCTGTAGGCGTATAAAAAGCAAAAAAAAAGAAAATACAAATATAAGGGTTAGTAATACTAATATAAAACTATAAGATACTATAAAATATATATAATATACGATATTAGTTATATACTTCTGTTATAAGTTATATAGTTAGTAGAGATAAAAGTCAAGTAACTAAGTGAGTTCTGAATATGAATTTAAACGTATACATTTAAATAAATTGATGACTACCACTAAAGAAGGAATATTTTTTTAACACTTTTATATTATATATAAGAAATATTTTAATATGTTTAGATGTTCGTTGATCTCTCACATCAGTCACGGAAAGTATGAATAAATCAAGTGTAAAAATGGAAACGGGTACGGGTATTATTACAACCAGAGAAAATATTTTCTACAACGAATCTCCAAAGTAGTGAAATAGTGAACGTTTATAAGAAAATCTGTAATTTTTAAGATAAGGGTCCAGTTTTGAGTTATACAGATGAAATAAAGCCAGGCAAATACAGCAAGACTAAAATTTCTTTATATTACTTCAATTCTTACATTTTCGGACGATACAGGACAAGAATCAAGCTGCAGAGACTTTAAAACAGCGTACCTTCTACTTTCGACTTAAATACTTTTATAAGTTAAACACACTGGGCCGTGATCTTATTTATAAATGATTCTAGTAATCTGACGATCACAAAACCGTAGGTTTACTGACATCAAAGTATAGAATAAAATTATTACCTTTAAATATATTAAACACTAATATATTATATATTGTTAGTATCTTATTTTAAGAATAAATATTTTTTATAATAATGTGGGTAACATTAAAATATGTTTTTAATATGACTAAGATTATTTAAAAGAAATGTTTAATGCAATAGTTATTGTTAACTGATAAAAAACAGAAAAACATAATATTTATATATTTATTATATATACAACAATAAAATCTCATTGTTCGTTCATTCAGAGCTCGTTTCCGCTCTTTATTTATTTTAGGCCTAAATTAAATAACGGGAAGCTTAATGTTATCGAGGCGGAATTTATAAGTAAGAAAAATGTTTTATAAATTACTTATTTCTTAACGTTATTTGTGTGATAAACAAATTTATTTAATAATTTTCAACTCATAAACGTCAAATAAAAAATATTTAAAAGGAAATGAAAAAAAATATACTATGCAAATAAAATTTCTACATCAACAACTCTTATCTGTTAGAAGAGACTCAATTTTATTTTAAAAATTACTCCAATTTATTCGGCGTTGGGAACTGCCAACCAACACGCCATATTTCGAACAGCGGAAGGTGAAGGACGGAGCTACAAATAGCTACATGGAATGTAAGAATGAATGAATTATTGAAATGAAATGAATGAATGAATTATTAGATGTGATGAATGACAAAGATCTGGATGTTATTTGTGTGTCTGAGACCAAGCGAAAAGGCAATGACGAGACCGATTTGCCTGGCAACCGGGTCGCTTTCTGGGCTGGGTTTCCAGAAGGTGAGCGAGGTTGCCAAGGTGTAGGCGTATTGTTGTCCTCTCGAATGGTTAATGCAATGGTAGAATACAAGGCTATCAACCCGAGGCTTCTTTGGGTTCGCTTTAAGCTGGGGATAACAAGAGTATTCTTGTTAGCCGTGTATGCGCCAGTATCCTCAGCTGAAATTAATGATCTCGTGGAGTTTTGGGAGAGTGTCAGGGATGTTCTAAGTAGTGTCAGAGATAATGAAAAGTTGATAGTATGTGGAGATATGAATGGAAGGGTTGGAACCGCGCGAAAGCGTGCTAGGCAAATATGGTGATAAGAGAGTAAATGAGGCTGGAAAGCTTATTTTGGAATTTTGTAAAAATTTGTTTGTGGCACACACGATGTTTGATCACAAACAAATTCACATGTACACATGGGAGCGAGCGGAAGAAAGAAGTATGATTGATTTATTCCTAGTGGATCAGCGTATTCAAAGTCAAGATATGGACACGCGAGTGTTCAGGGGTGCTGATCTGGGAACGGACCATTATCTAGTCGTTGCTAGAATAAGAGATCTGTTTGCAGGTTGGCGCAGCGGCACGACGTGTCCAAGCTTGGCGTCGAATTATCGCATAAGAAGCTGGAAGTTTTTTTATGCAGGATAATAATTAATTATGTATTTTCATCAATTAGGTTGCTACGTTTAAATTTTAATTTTTTCTTTTATTCTTTAATAGTTTTAAAATTTTCTTTTTATATAAGATTATTTTGTTATAATTGATAGTCCGATTCTTCGTTATTAATTAGAAAAAAAGATATGAATAGAAAAAATACTGAATGAAGTATTTTTAAATCATGAAATAAACGTAATACGTTGGTAAATACTAACCACTCAATGGTATACAAATATAGTGTACATGTAAATGTCATATAAGTTTTTTAATATCGTGATAAACACGTCATAGCATGTTACTTGTTTAATAAATATTACAGAATCTTTTATAATGTATTTTCACAATGAATTCTAGAGACTTGGTCTTTTACATGCACAGTTTCAAATACCTTGTCCAAAAAACAGTTTAGTGCTTATTTGAGCTATTTGTTGTTAATTATAAGAATCTCCCTTCTATTTAAATGTAGATCTCGTATCTAAAATCATCGTATCGTATCGTATAGTATCTCTCATCAGAAAAATTAGTGTTATTCTTGTGTTTTATCAAGTAATTATCACAAGATTAATTAAATTTCTTCGAATTACTTTTACTGTCTAAGTGTTATTATACAATTATGCTAAAATCAAGCTAATTTTTAAGATGGTTTTACAAGAGACGCATTTTTAGTTTCTATTAATAAAAATAACAAAAACATTGCGAATTAAGACTTTAATATATTTTCTTGTAATAAATATATATTGTATATTGGAAATATAAATGTTATGATACTCCACGTACATTTATGAAACTTTCATTATGACTACACCCTATCACGTAAAAGGACATAACAAAAGAAATTTTCCTCATAGACAGCACACCTTTGGGAACAAACGAACACGTGACTCAGTAAGATCTCCCCTTCCTTCCATATTAGTAGTGTAAAATAATCTGAGATAGCATTTTAGCAAAATTTCGAAAACAACTTTTAATGTTATAACTTTTTAATGTTATATCGTAAAAATACTTTTTTCACTATTTTCTTTTTTTTTCCAAATAAATAAAATAAAAATGGCAAAGCTAACGCATTTTCTTAAGAAAATTTATAATACAGTCTTTAAAATAATATTTAGTTTTCAAAAATTTTTACATGCGTTTATCTGTAACTCAGTCAGGACGTTTTTTTTATCTTACTGTATCTTATATTAAATAATGAGCATTTATAAGTGGCTGTTATTTAAAGGAAATTTTTAAATTGTTATTCTGCATCGCTTAATTAAAAACAATATTGACATGTTAATACCCGGGAGGGGTACAGAATAGCTAACGAGCAGCCCTTCCAACTAATGATAAGTGGTACTGTGGCCAATGGGCAGTTATAAATATAGATGCAAATGCAGTGCCACCCTCGGTAAAAGGAAAGAGGTGAGAGAGGATAGGGGAGGGTGGAGAAATTTAAGTGTTTTGATTGCTGGCTCTCCCACTCACCATATGAAACGTAGCTGTAATATCTTATATAAATCTTAACCCTGATAGTAGGAGATTGGTACTAATACAGCCAAATTACATGAGCTGCAGTCAAATGATTACAGCTAAATCTAAAACTTATTTAAACTTCAAACAACTTAAATGCTGATATTTTTCACGGAAGTTTTAAGTTACACTGTTATTAAAATTAGTCCTTAGATCTCAAAATGCATTAAAAATAATGTAAGTTTCAAATACTTTGCAACAGAGCACAGAGTACTTAGACAACTCTTGAGATTAATAAACGCGTCTCTAATGTTATAAAAAACAATGTAACAACTCATCCTTTACTGATGATAAGTAAAATAAAATCTACAAAGTAAGATAGTCATCATTTAAATCACTCCTGGAACTTATACATACATAGTTCCGTTAGTTCGAAATCTGGTTTCAAACAATTGAGAATCAATTTAAATCCTGGAAACTCAATTAACTAGTTCAGTCTCAATCACTGCACTAGTAGGAAAGTAAATATAAATACTGCCCAGTATGGAGGCTTTATTCTATGGTCCAAGCTGAAGTAGAAAAAATAACAGGAATATAACTTTAATAAAAATATTTAAGTATGTATAGAAAAGCATAATCAAATTTTTATAAAAAATAAAACTCCTATAACGCTCATGTTAATTATTTCATAGTCAGTTTATTCTCAAATCGCTGTGAGTTTTATAATTGTACCACAGTCGTAACACGCTAGAAATTGCCACTTCTAACTGCGTATGTTGAACACACGGAGTCAATCTGAAATACACACAAGTTACGGGATACGCTTCAAACAATTGTAAGCGTACCACGAAGTGCACGCATGTCAAATACATATAAAGGATTTTTTAGCTAGCAGTTGCTTTATTTTAATTAAAAGCGTATTGTAATAAAAAAAAAAGAGAGCAGCTAATTCAAAACCCAAAAATTTTATTCAATTCATATTTCTTCTTAATACTAAAATATATGATTTATATATTTTATTTTAAATAGTTCGGTTTTCATTCGTAATATTCCGAAAAAATTTTTATAATATAATATTTTATTGAAACCAAATTGAAAAAGTTGCCTATGTTGGTGGTATTTTTGTATGAATGAAAATTTTAATAAAAAATCGACATTCATTTGAGAATAACACCAAACAACTAACAGCCTACGGCACTGAGGATAAAGATATTAGAACATAAACATTCATAATATGTATTGCTAAGCTTTTAATCTCTTATTTTCTTTGTTACCGTAACATCAAACAGGAATATTAAATAAATGGATCTTTTTTAGTAATAAATAATAGGAAAATACTTAATTTAAACTAGTAAATATGTAGTTAATAACCCTATTGATTTATGATTTTTAAAAAATGATCTTTTGAAAATGAATGTCTTAACTTCTAAAAATTGTGTATTTCAGCACTTTCATATACTTATTAATCTAATTTATTTAAATTATTTCAATTTTAATCGAAAACCTTTAAAGATGAGGGAAGCTCAACTCAATATCAATTCTGCTGACTAAAACTATTGTGACTTTATATTTCATTTTCGTACAAATAACATTTTAGCTTTGAATATTTTATTCAAAACTCCATAACAGACTCAAAGCCAACCAGCTTTACTTAATTACATACTGAAGTTTCAATTTAAACTAAAGTTTACTAAACTTAACTTGATGTAAAAGCATTCAAGACAAAATCTCTCTTTTCATTAAGTCTTCTGTAAATATCTCCACACAAATTATTTAATACTATGTTAATATACTGTATTTAACTAGAATGTTTTGTCTTGATATCGCTATGGAAAATGACGATAAATATTTAATCTTGTGTAATATTTATATTTCTTGGAATTATAGCAAACTTAATCTATACTTATAATAAATCTGTAGAGAGGTCAATTCTGTACATGAAATATATTTACAAAATAAGTAGCAGGGGGTGATTAGTGTTCGATACTGATGCCAAAAATGCAGTTAAAAAAATTTTTGTCTGTCTGTCTGTCTGTTTGTATGTTATTTATAGAAAAAAAAACTACTCGACGGATTTTAACGAAACTTAGTACAATTATTCTTTATACTCCTGGGCAGGTAATAGTATACTTTTCATCACACTACAATGAATAGGAGCAGAGCAGTGAAAGGAAATGTTGAGAAAATGGGAGAAGTTGCTTGATTTTTTAAGCTTCCGTCGCGTGTGCAGCCTTAATGGTTAGAGCTACATAGAAACTATGTATAACGGAAATATTCTACATAAAAATACACGAAAAATATTCCAAGACAGCATATATCTACCTTTTATAGTTAACTCACAATAACACGCATAACTCTCGATAGCTTAGCAGTTCGGAGATTTCTTATTATATTTGTTTACTTTTACGTTTATAAAACCAATAATGCTCACCATCATTCCTAATTAAAAAAAAAATAAACATTAGCACCAATTCAATAAAAAAAGAATCATTGAAATCGGTATAGAAACACCAAACTTATACTTACTTACATGAAATACGCCAACAAGACATCGCGCGTGAATAGTGAATCAAGCTATAAGGATTATTTTTGCGTAACGGTTGCCGCGCTCGACGGGGCTCGCGGCGGCAGAGTATAAAAGGGGCGGGAGGCGAGCGCAAGCGTCATTCAATATTTGGCTGTTGATGCGTTCAGAGTGTTGAACTTTATTGACAGACAATAATTGTTATTTTATAAACCGTGCTTATCAGCGCGACTTTTTGTCTTTAAATAGTTTATTTTAATTTCTTTTGTTGTTATTTTCTAAATTAGTTTTAGTTTTGTTTAAATTCTTAACTATTAATAGTTCCTATTTTATTTCTTTTTAAGTAGATTTAGATTCGATTTTTAGATTAGATAGATTAGATAGATAGATAGATTAGATTATTGTTAGATTTTTAGTTACTGATAGGTTAGTTTTGGGCATTTTATGTTTAGTTTTTTTTGTATTGAGTAGATAAAAGCGTAGGTAGGTACTTTTATTAATTATAGTATTCATAGGTATTTTTTATTTATTTTTAAGTGAAGTAGGTATAGGTAGATATTGCCTACTATCTACCTATACTGCACACGTGTTTTAGCTTTATTTTCATTTCTTTTTTTTTTGTACCTAAGTTGTAGGTAGGTAGGTACATATTTCTTAGTTTAATTCTATTAGAATATTAGGTATTTAAGTTTAAATAGGCACTTAGATTTATATTTTTTTATTATATAGCAGCTGTACTTAGAACATCTAAGGTTTTTTTTGTATTAGCATAGGTACTTTGATTAATTACAGTAGTTGTAGGTATTTCTTATTATTCATTTTTAAGTGAAGTAGGTAAGTGTAGATAGTATTGCACACGCATTAAGTATAGCTTTATTTTCATTTTTTATTCTTTTGTAATTTGTAGGTACCTACGTACATATTTATAATTCGATTAGAATATTATTTTAGTTTTAATAGGCACTTAGATTTATATTCTATTTATTATATACTTAGCTATAGTTAGGACCTCTGACGTAAGTTTTTTGTTGGGTAACTAAATAGAATTTAAGTTACCGTCGATTAAAAATAAAATAAACGATGCCACCTAAAAAACGACCATCTTTATCTCGAACTTCGAGTCAAGCTAGGAGAATGAGAATGACGCGTTCTCAAGAATCGGAAGAGGAAAGAGCACATCGGTTAAACTCTATGAGAGTTAGTGCCTCAACATCTCGAGCTAATGAAAGCTCTCCAGAAAGAGAGATGCGATTAGCAGCTGAAAGAGCGAGACGAGCTACAACACGGGCTTCTCAAAGCTCTTCTCAACGAGAGCTAAGGCGTTCCATTGACCGGGAACAACATGCGTTATCCCGAGAAGCTGAAACTGCTTTACAACGAGAATTGCGACTCACAGCTGACCGCGAACGGCATACATTATCTCGCGAGTCTGAAACCTTCACTGAGAGGGAATTACGGCTTACAGCTGACCGCGAACGTCATATTTTATCTCGCGAGTCCGAAACCTTCACTGAGAGGGAATTACGGCTTACAGCTGACCACGAACGTCATATTTTATCTCGCGAGTCCGAAACCTTCACTGAGAGGGAATTACGGCTTACAGCTGATCGCGAACGTCATATTTTGTCTCGAGAATCTGAAACTTTTACTCAATATCAAGACCGTTTGACAAATGATAGGGCGCACCATAACATGATTCGATCTCTTGAAGATGAACATGAGCATGAACAACGACTAGAGTCGGGACGCGATTATTACAATTCTTTGAGACAAGAACAATTGATTACTTTATCTAATGAAAGATTAAGAATTGAAAATATTCGGTCGCTTGAAACAGAAGAACAGCGAGAGGCCCGTCTTACTGCAGATAGATTTCGACATGGTCTTAATGACTTAGATATACACGTGGTAGATCAATCTACAAATTCGGTGGCGTGGTCCGATAAATATAAAAGTGGGTTTGCTTATAACCTCACAATTGATTACAGATCATCTTCTGAAATAGGCGATATGAACGTAGTATGTTCCTTTTGTAATGCTTCGAAGTGGAGGAAGGAGTCTGCTGGTTTCTGTTGTTCTGGAGGTAAAATAAATTTGCCTTCGTTCGAAGACCCACCGGAACCTTTAAAATCACTACTTTTAGGGGAACATTTGCAATCCAAACAGTTTTTAGATAATATTCGCACTTATAATAGTGCATTCCAAATGACATCCTTTGGTGCTAAACAAATCTCAGAAGGCCCTTTCATGCCTACTTTTAAGGTACAAGGTCAGGTTTACCATTTGATAGGGTCCCTTTTGCCTGAAGAACAACCTAAATTTCTTCAAATATATTTTGTATCCGATTACAACGAACAGTCGAATATAAGAAATCAATATTTTCCGAATTTAAATACTGAACTCATTTCACAACTTCAGAACATGTTACATCAGGTTAATTCGTACGTATGCAGTTTTAAATCGGCATTAGAAGCCCTTTCTCAAGATGGTAATAACAATTATAAAATTGTTATAAATGCCGATAAGCGTCCAACTCAGGAACACCCTGGGCGTCATAACGTTCCATCCACGAATGAAGTTGCTGTAGTACTGGTCGACCAGGAATGTGATAGGCGTGATATCGTTATACGTTCCAGAGACAATCGTTTGCAACGTATTTTCGAAACCCACAGGGCTTACGACAGTTTGCAATATCCTATGATATACTGTCGAGGGGAAGATGGTTATAATTTCGCTGTATACCAAACCGATCCGCGCACAGGCGCACCTAATTATAATAAAAAGGTGTCATGCCTTCAATTTTATTGTTACCACCTGCAAGTGAGACGGAATAGATTGGTATACTTTCAACGTTTTCGTGGCTTATTTAATCAGTTTATTGTTGACATGTACGCAAAAATTGAAACCGAAAGATTAGTTTATATACGATCTAATCAAAGGCAGCTGCGCGCTGAAGAATACGTGCACCTTCGCGATGCCATGCAGCAAGATAACGATACTGTGAATATGGGTCGTTTAGTTATTTTACCCTCTTCTTTTACTGGTGGTCCACGCTACATGCATGAACGTACTCAAGACGCTTTTTGTTACGTAAGAAAATATGGACGTCCCGACTTATTTGTTACTGTAACTACCAATCCCAAGTGGGATGAAATCACTCGGGAGCTTCTTGAGGGTCAGGCACCGCATGACCGCCATGATATTATTGCAAGAGTGTTTCATTTAAAATTAAAATCAATGATAGATCTTCTTACCAAAGATAATATTTTTGGAGAAGTATTGTGTTATATGTATAGTGTTGAGTGGCAAAAACGCGGCTTACCTCACGCACATATCTTGCTTTGGTTAAAAGATAAGGTTCGACCTAATGATGTAGACAGATTAATCAGTGCTGAAATTCCAGATCCGACTGCAGATCCCCTGTTATACGACATTGTTAAAACTCATATGATACATGGTCCATGTGGTGCATTTAACGCAAATGCTCCTTGCATGCAAGACGGTCGTTGCACTAAAAGGTATCCAAAAGCATTAGTGGATGAAACTGTAACAGGACATGATGGATACCCATTATATCGTCGCCGTTCAAGAGACAATGGTGGTTTTACTGTTGAAAAGCGAATGTCTGGACAACAGGTTACTTTAGATAATAGGTGGGTCGTTCCGTATTCAATATAGTGTTCGTATATTTAAATGCCACCTTATTCAAATTTCTTATTCTATTTAAAAGACTAGCCTCGAATAATTCACGTCTGATATTTTAAAATCCATAAAGCAATTTCATTGAAAACTTTGTAATAATTTGAAAGGAAATTCCCCGTAAACTATAAGTCTATTGTCGCACTGAAATATTTTAGTTACTACTGATATTTTATTTCCATATTTAACTATTATTGCTTAGGAAAGAAAAGAAAAGGTAGTTTTTAAATCTCGTCATTCATTATTTATAATTTTGCAGGATATTATTGAATTACTATATATTTTATTAAATTATGTAGAATAGAAAATATAAAAAAATATCTCTGGCTACCCCGCAAGGGATATGGCGTGAAGGTAAATAAACAAATAAATAAATAAATAGAAAATAACGTTTTAGTACCTATCACATACTGTCAAGAGAAACTTCAACCGACAGAAATGAAATTGTATCTGTGATATTCCTTTGTATAACAAGGACGTTTTTACGTAAACCTAAAGCATTAAATTTTTTTTTTTTATAAAGAAATTTACTTTTTCTTAGCGGAAAAAAATATTCATTGATCTTAGAAGAAGTTTTATTCCTACAGGCAGCTGACTTCTTAAAATCAAATTTTAAAAATAATTACTACTTTTCATGGAATGGTATTTTCAGCTTAAAAGTAATTATTTAGTTATTATTTGATGCAATAGAGTATATTTTTAAACTTATTATTAATAATGAAAGTGATAAAAATACAGAAATCATCAATATATAACCAACCATGGTTATAATTAAATCAAATTGTTAATGTTTTGATGAATGTGTTATAATGTTACGTAATTTTAAATATTCTAAAAAATACATAAGAATATTTATTTTCTGCCCCGATGTGCTTTCTGATTTTTTATCGGATGGCAAGAACTCCATCTAAAAGTGGAAAAAGATTTGTTACGTCAACGAAACAATTTCTTATAAATTATACATACTTATGTGTGTGATTGAATTCTTATTAGTAAGGATTGCACGTTTATAAAATAATAGTTTTTAACTAAGGTTAGAAATTAATACTTTTTAATAAGAAAGGATTTAAAAAGGAGATCATCTCAATCAAAGTCTCTTTCTCGTTCTCGTTCTCGTCATGATAAAGCCTTGAATTGATTAGGACACTGGATTCACACTATATAGATGAGATCTTCATTGTAAAACATTTTGTACTTTGATGTTTGACGTACTGGTTAAAACGACTGATATTAGGTTGAAAGGCAATTTAATCGAATACGGAAGTTGATATCGATAACTAAAAATAAAGACTTTTTATATTTTATTTGTAATAATTTTGGGTAGTTTATATATAAATTGATAAATCAATCTTATTACATCTCGATGTGTAGATGTTTTATGAAGATACTTAATAATTATTTTATTAAAAATTTTATGGTAGGTTGTTGTGTGTATCAGTTTTAGTAAATATGTAATATAAATTTTATTTATGTATTTATGTACAACCTACGTAATGATTGTAATATGTTTTTAAATGTTAACATTAAATGTATATTGAGTAGTTAGATAAAAATGACAACCACTACTTACAATTTAATATCATATACAAATATGTATGTATCTCTATCGTTATATTGACAATGTGTTTTAGAAGGATTTAACTGTCATATGTTGATTTACATCTTTCCTTTAAAATAACTTTTTACATTTTTTTTTAATTCACAAAAAAAAAACGAGATGTGGGTGTACATCTAAATAAAATCTATTAAGAAAGGGTTTATATCAGCGTTTGTTTGTGTCTGTGATAAGTTTAAAATAATATTAAAATGTAGATTACTTTGTGTTAACAAATATAATGTTAAAGTTATAAATGGACAATTAAAAATTCACTCGAATCTGCTACCTCTTAGAAATCGTCTTGTTGTTTTCAAAACTGATTTATTGAGTTACTGTACCGGTATTAGTTCCAATGAATTAACACAAAAATATGTATAATACATTCAAAACAATAAAAGGTTTTCAGGACATTCATAAACCACATAAAGTTTGCGAACTTTATCTAACAAAAATAAAAGTAAAAAAAAGTTTAAAGTAAAACGCATTAGAAACTTACCTCATTTCACGTTTAGTGCATTTGCTTTGATCCTTAAAGTTATGGTATGTGCTTTTTTGTTGGGATCAGTTTTGTAAAAAATCTATATTCTATATTGAATTAAACTCCTTTTTCAGAACCTGTTTTACCTTGATTGGCAATTGCCAATTTTAAAATAAATGACAATTATATAAATTTATTTATTTCTAAGTACATTCTTGTATATTACTAGCTGTTAATCGTGTGTATCCAATTATGTTAATAATATTAACGATTCTTTAATTATATATGAATTACGGTGGTACATTCAGGATTGATTAAGTTTTTCCTCGAAATAGGCTTTGTGTTTTACCGGAAATTTGAGATATTTTCGTTAGTAAAAAGTTAAGTAGGAAATATTCTATCACCGCAAAAAAAATTATTAAATTATAATATTGTTGAAATATAGATACACTAAAGTATAAAAAATACTTAAATACTTAAATAAATTAAATATGTTAGTACTTCATAAGTTATACTTTCATTTACATGTTCCATAAGTCAATTATTGTAAAGCTAAATCTCAAATTTCCATGATGAGCAGTAATTGTACGCCAGACTTCATTCACTAGAACATTAGAATTGGTGTTCTAATTACGTACGCTGAACAAACATGATCAATCTGATATCCACGTAATATCTGGGGCATTTCAACAATTTAAATTGGAAACGCGTAAATACATTCAACTAAGTTCATTAAGGCCTTTATTGATTAGCAATGTTTGTCGATTTCATATAAATCATATAACAGGAGCACAATTACAAAAACGAAATATCGGCATTGAAAGTAAATTGTCATCCCATAAATATATGTATCGTATTGTGATGACGTCTCATAAAAGAGTTAAGAAGTTGCTCCATATAATTGTGATAAGGACAGGTGGATGATGGTAACTTAGTTACCACCTATTATCAGTCGGATTTGGACAAACTTTTCATATTAGACATTGTACACAACAACGTTACACTACAATAAATAACTTTGCACTGATAATAGTACGATGATTTTGTCACTGTTGATAACTTTAGAGAGAAAAGCAAAGTAATGGAGCTATTTTCTTTACAATTATAGTAAAAGTGAATATGAAATATTGTCAGTAAATAATATATACCTATATCTATTCATTTATGTAATGCCATAAAGGATCGAATAGAACGTCCTAGCGGTAAAAGTTCTTCTTGGGAATTGAATACAATTTTCTGGAATGTTCTCGCTATTAAAGCGGTTTAGTATCGCTAGTAGTGCGAATTTTGTGTCAGAGATATCTTGAGAAGCTTGAAGTTTGTTTTTGTTACATACAAATATATTGTTTCTAGAAACTTTTCTTTTATTAAATCAATTTTAATACAATGTTATTAGTAAGTAATGCCTACGTCTATTATTCAATTGCATATCATAATATGAGTTATCATTATCAAAGCAACAGAACACATTGTTACCTATTAGTAGTTTTGTGAGATGTTAATTATGACAGCTTTGTTGATTATAATATTAGATGTTTAAATGTCGTATTACCTTGGAAAAAATTTTATTAAAGGATTATAGTAATACAATCTGTCTTACAAATGTTTGACGGATTATATTTGTGTCTTAAATTATTTATATACGTGATAGCAATATTATTCTTATAAAATAATAAAATATAATAAAAAATAGAATTAAAGGAGCAGGACTTAAACGAGCGATGTTTGCTATCGTTATTTCTGCTAAGCTATCTTGCAATACTTATATTGAGTTTCGGAGAAGAGATGACACACAGTACTCCGTGTGTGACCGGACTTGTGACTTATAGAGCGCAAGTCTTTGCCCAGGCTTGAAATACTGTCTTGCTCTATTGATCAATTCCCAATTTCATTTAGGCCTTGTCTTCTAGATGACTACGAAACCGATAGTCTCTCTAAATGTTGAAAACGCAGTGAGAAAGCTGGTGATCCACCTGCATAAACTATCGGGAAACCCATAGGAAGGAAGCTATGAAAGAAACCCTTGTGCTATACACGATAGAAAGCTTTCGCCATATCCAGACTAATTGGTGGATCTCCCTTCCTTTCAATAACAATCGAATTTAACCGGCATGTTAATAGTCATAGCATCACCCAGGAACCAAAGATCGACATATAAAACTGTTTTAAACCATTTATGCAACGTTGGATTCAAAAAGAAGCTTGATGTTTGGGAGCCTAACCTAAATTGACACTAAAGAAGATAGTGGATTAATTTTCCTTCTGCGAAGCCATGATTTTTATGAGAGAAGTATTATGAAGCTACCTTCAAAAAGGCAAAAATAATCTTCGAAATGGGCAATCCGAAACACGACAAATAATGTTTCGAAATTCATTTAAAAGTAACGGATTTTTTTCCCCAACCTTACATTTACGAAATAAATTATGTTTTCCATTTATATACCCCTATACCCCTTATTATATTAATATATAACCCTTGCTTCGTAAGACTTATTTTGAAATTTTAAACTGATATAAGTATTTTTTAATATATTCAAATGTCATGAGTATTGTTGCTCTAGTTACTTAATACATGCATGACGTAACAATAATTAGTATCACGTCAGAGTATAATTTTTATTGTATTAGGTATTTAGTATAATTTAGTATTTGATATTGATATAGGAGCTTTAAAGTTATAATCAGTTGAACTGTGTGCTCGTTAGATACTCTCGCTAAATAATATATGAAACTACTCTTTGGTATTGATAAAAGAGCTTTAAAGAAATATTAATTTATATTAATATTTATTTGATGTCTGTGGCAGAGGCGAAAGAGGTATGCAGGGTCCGTAGCGTTTGGCGCTCCGTCGTCTCTGGCTACCCCGCAAGGGATAAGGCGTAAAGCTAAAATAAATAAATAAATAAAATTTATATTAAATAGTATATTAGTAGCTACACAACGCATTTTGAAAAAGCATTTTTTTTTGAGTTGCATAATTTTTTGTAACTGAAATAAAGGCATAAAAGACTTTCTGCTGATAGTGACGGGTGACCTAAATTGAATTTAGTATAAAAAAAATAATTTGCAGTGCAGTTACATTTAAATAGAATTATATTTTTTACTTTCGACTTTACTTTTTAGCATAACATTAAAATATTTTATATAAGAATTAAGGATTAGGCTGAGATAAGAAGAAATTTCTACTACACTATAATTACACAATTTTATGTTTTTGATCCATTATAATAATACTAACAGAAAATTTATGTTTGCGAAGACAATCTAAAACATCGAAACAAGTTTAAAAATACATCCCGAATGAATGGATTTGTAAAGTTGTTTTCTTTCAAGTGTTTTCTTCCATAGAGAAAAGCTCTCTTATAACAATCTTATAACAAATTGTTCTGAGACGAGTCTCTGAAAAATTTCTTTCATTTTAGAGTTAGATATCTTATAGTTATTAATGAAAAACGTGAATTGTTCTAAAATTGGCAAGAGAAAAGTAAAGAACTTCTATTTATTGCAAAATAATAATGTGTTTTAATCGCTTTTAGTATTTAAACTACAACAATAGAACTATTATGAGAGTTTTATGTTTATTATATAAAATAATTTATATTGAAAAAGGTTTGCATTTGTATATCTAATATTTTAGAATTGTTATTCATTTTGATTATTAGTTACTCTGAGATCTAATAGAATGTAACAAAAGTAAACTTGAAATTCTAAAATACCTCAAGGTCGAGGTCGATACTCCTTTAATAATCATTAACGTTAGTGAATAAGATATTAGGTTTAAAATATTTAAATTTAGTTCAAAACGATTTAATAAGTATTAAACATATTTAAAGGCCTTATTCAGTAAAAGCAGGACCCTAGTTAATAGCGTTTAAAGACATTTCACTGTTCGTACTCTTATAAAGAACTGTGGTACCACTTGGTGGCAGATCGCGGCCTTGGTTTGATGCGTCTGTCAGGGCTGCAGCAGCTGGCAAACGGCAGGCTTATCAAGCTTGGGTCAATGCGTTAGTCACTAAGGATCCGAACTCTAGAGTTCTGAAGAGGAAATATAATCGTGCCACCAGATTCTTCAAACGGCAAATCGCTAGAGCAAAATTCAAGCATGTCGTCAAAATTGGGGATCAGCTGGCAAAGTACCCGCCTGGCACGCGCAAATTCTGGGCGCTTTCAAAGGCCACTCTGGGAAACTTTAGCCAGCCGTCCCTACCGCCGTTGCACATGGGGAATGACTCTCTGGCCCACCCAGCAAAAGAGAAAGCCGGTCTCTTGGGCACTATTTTCGCCTCCAACTCGACTTTGGACGACCAGGGGAAGACACCGCCTATCATCCCGCGGTGTCAGAGCTCAATTCCGGAAAAAGTTTTTCTGCCGAAAACTATTAGGTAGTCTCTATTTTCCTTGGACGTTCATAAGTCGAGTGGGCCGGATGGCATTTCTCCATTGGTGCTACGAACGTGTGCCCCTGAGTTGACTCCAGTGCTAACGCGTTTATTTCGGCACTCCTACCTTAAAGGCGTAGTCCCGGTCTCATGGAAGCGTGCCCTTGTCCATCCGATCCCTAAAAAAGGTGAAAGCTCGGACCCAGCTAACTACAGACCTATCGCTATTACCTCTCTGCTCTCCAAAGTAATGGAGAGCATTATCAATAAACAGCTCCTAACCTACCTCGAGGATCACCAGTTGGTCAATGACCGGCAATATGGCTTTCGCCATTTCCGATCGGCTGGTGATCTTCTGTTATATCTTACGCACCGTTGGGCAGCTGTTATTGAAAGCAAGGGAGAGGGTCTGGCAGTTAGTCTGTATATGGCAAAAGCCTTCGATCGTGTATGGCACAGGGGGCTTCTTTCGAAGCTACCTTCCTATGGGCTTCCCGAGAGTTTATGCAAGTGGATCACCAGCTTCCTCACTGGGCGGAGCATAAAGGTCGTTCTCGACGGTTTTTGCTCGGACCCCAAGCCCGTGAACGCTGGTGTACCCAAAGGCTGCTCCTCCTGCACATCAATGATATGTTGGATATCTCCAACATACATTGTTATGCGGATGACAGTACTGGGGATGCGGTATATTCCGGCCGTGCAGGTCTCACTCGGGAAAACGTCGACGAGTGCCGAAAGAAACTTGTGTCTTCAATAGAGACCTCCCTGGGGATGGTCTCTGAGTGGGGTGAACTGAACCACGTTCAGTTCAATCCCCTAAAGACACAGGTTTCCGCGTTTACCACTAAGAAAACCCCATTTGTCGTATCACCGCTCTTCGAGAGCACTCCCCTCATTGCCTCGCCAAGTATCAGAGTACTGGGTCTCGACATTTCGAGCGACTGTCAGTTCCGTGGTCATCTGGAGAGCAAGGCCAAGTTGGCCTCGATGAAATTGGGAGTGATCAATATAGCGAGGCAGTACTTCAATCCTGGTCAAAGACTTGCGCTCCATAAGGCGCAGGTTCGGCCACACATGGAGTACTGTTCTCATCTCTGGTCCGGATCACCCCAATGTCAGCTTCTCCCATTTGACCGCGTACAACGGAGAGCCGTTCGAATTGTCGGGGACCCGGTGTTCTGCGAACGGCTGGACTCTTTGGCATTGCGTAGAGACGTGGCTTCTTTGTGCGTCTTCTACCGCATTTACAACGGGGAGTGTTCCGAAGAACTATTCGATCTGATGCCTGCCGCCGAATTTCATCACCGCACAGCGCGCCATCGCCTCCAATACCATCCTTACCACCTGTATGCGTGGCGATCCTCCACTGTGCGGTTCTCAAGGACATTTTTTCCACGTACCACTCGAATATGGAACGAACTCCCTTCGGCGGTATTTCCAGATCGGTACGACATGGGTACCTTCAAAAAAGGCGTTTGTTCCTACCTACAAGGCCGGCAGCACTCTTGTAAATCCTCGGATGTTGCAAGAGTTCATGGGCGGCGGTGATCACGTCCATCCGTGACCCGCCAGCTCGTTTGCCCTCCTCTTACATAAAAAAAAAAAAAAAAGAACTATCATAGATTGTTTAATGATAGTAACAAATGGGAGAGGGAGATGTTGCTATGTCACGTATTCTTTTGTTCCAAAGGTACTGTATATGAGGAAATAATTATTTTGTTCTGTGCTCTTTTACGTGGTAGGGGTTCGCTATAATAAAAATACGATATGCCTGGAATGTCATACCTTTAACTTTAGTATTTTTTGTAATATTAAAGTTTTATTGGAGGTGTGTTTGTTTTTATAGAACCCTTATTCATATAGAGGAAACCAAAAAATAATATTTGTCCGACAATCTTGTAAATTAAGTTGCTCTTGAGTTAATTATATAATAATAAGCCTGATAAAACAATGAAGAAGCTTTACTGATCTTGTAAAAATTATATAAAAATATGTAGGATTTAAAAGCAAATTTTCTCATCATACTATACTGAAACTATTTTTCTAATGAAAGATTTTTCTTTCTTTCTTCTATTTAGAAGGAAGATATTTTTTAAAACATTAAATAGCTCCAGAAGCAAACATTTGTGAGGAGTAAAATTTTTTTTGGGTGTTGTGAATACAAAAAAGCGAGGTACATGACAACGTCTCCATGCACGTTTTCATGAACCTTGTACGCACAAAATCAAATTTTGAGAAACGACAACTCTTTCTAGAAATACATAAAAGTTTCTGTACCAATTGTCAAATACGTAAGTAACATTCTATGACGTGTTTATGACATTACAAAACTCATATGAAAGATAAATAAATACTGAACAAAGCAAATAAATCTTTACTTCTAGTGTCATAAAAATGGTAACTTATTATTACAGTCATAGTATAAAAAGAATTATTATTGACTAAAATAATCTTCTATATATGCAAATTTTGTATACATAAAATTATAGTTTCAAAATGGTTGTATAAATTTGTCGGTACGTTTATACACTACGATACCATATTATAGATTTAATTTCCTTATTGCTTTAAAAAAGTAAAATTTTTGTTACTTTTTATTTAAAACAAATATTTATTTATATATTCTACGGTCGGTTCAAACAATCTCTGACAAATTGACAAATTTTTGCAAATAGCAACACTTGATTTCTCCAAAACCGTCAGAGCAAGGGGCGCGCGGGTGGCGGGGAATTGTGCGTCGTTTAATGCAATTTTAGTCACGATGGAGCGCTTCACGGGGCAACAGCGTGCTTATTGCGTAAAACAATTTAACAAAAACAACGATTCCTACGTTACTGTACGACGCCTCTTAAGAGTTGAATATGGATTACAACGTGTAAGTGAGTGTCCAAGTGTTAATTTAATTAAAGCTTGGGTTAAAAAGTTGACAATGAATATTAAACAAACCGACCGGGCGACCACGTTCAAGAAGAAGCGAAGAGAACATTCGGGAGGTTGAAATTTCTGTAAGGGACGATCCAGAATCATCTACGCGTAAGCGGTCGGCGGCTCTTGCTATACCAAGAACTAGTCGGCGGCGAATGTTGCATTTGGACCTTAAACTGCACCCATATAAGCTTCAAATTGTACAGGAGATGAAACCAAACGATTACATTGAACGCAAGTTATTTGCTAACACTATACTGGAGCGATTCTCTAGCCTTGAGAATGTATTGTTTACGGACGAGGCCCATTTTCACATGAATGGTCACGTAAATAAACATAATTGTCGATATTGGAGCACGGAAAACCCTCACTATAAACACCAAAAGCCTCTTCATTCACCAAAAACGACAGTGTGGGCTGCCATATCCGCAAAGGGCATAATCGGCCCATACTTCTTTGAAAATAATCAAGGAAATAAAGTAACTGTGAACTCAGTGGAATACGTGAAAATGTTGCGAGAGTTTTTGACACCACAGTTGCATGAATTTGAAGGATACAATAGCCGGATTTGGATGCAAGAAGATGGAGCAACATGTAATACATCAAACGTGACTTTACCGGTGGTCAAAGAAATGTTTCCTAACAAATAGATTTCTCGCAGAGGTGATATCCCATATGGCCTCCCAGAAGCCCGGACCTTACACCTTGCAATTTTTTCTTGTGGGGATATCTGAAGAGTCGAGTATACCTTAATAAACCGACGACCATATTCCAATTAAAAGAAAACATCCACGAGGAGATGCATGTGTCAACGAGTTTTCCAAAGTTTACATAGTCGATTGCAGGAGTGCCAACGACTAGACGGAGCACATCTCGACGATGTCATTTTTAAAAAATAAATTTTAATAAATGATAATTACGTTAAATAAATCATAAACAAAATAACATTTGTACTTTTATTTCTAGACATGTTTCAAAAGTGCAAACATTTTTGGCCCACCCTGTATTATTATAATTGCAAAGAATCAATAATTTTTATTCAGTGATAAAAACATTTTAAACAAAGGTAACTTTTTTGGTTTCATTATATAACTCTGTGATTTTGAATAAAATAAGTTTTATATCATTATTTTAGTTACAAATTGGATTTGTTATATTGAATAAATTAGAAAAGAAAACAAAGTTATAATAACTTGCAAGCAATTAATATTTTTTAGTGCAAAATAAATTTTATAACGATTTTGTTTTGACATTGTTATTTGATGCTTTGTTTAAAATACAAATATATATATTAAAGTCATAATAAAACGAATTTTTTGTTATTAGTTATTTTATTAAATAATTGATATGTATAAGAAGACAAATAAAAAGAAAAATAACTTATTACTATACATTTTAATTAAATTCCTCGATATGCGTATAAAAATTACATTTGAACAATAATTAACGATTTGATTTTCTAAACAATATATTTAATAGAAACTGATTTGTACTTTTTTATAAAGTGTATACGGCCGGCTTGCTTTATGTTAAGCTTCAATCTTAAATTACAATCTTCGTTGCTTCAACTTCTCCCAAACCCTCAAAGGTGGCTACATATATGTGACAGAAGGGCTAAGAAAACGTCAAAACATCAAAACAATAATGACACAATTTATTTACCAACATTACATCATTTAATTTAAGGTATTAATCTTATAATAATTAACACTAAATAACAACGCAATTACACGAGTATAAAATTATTCCAGCAAGGAAACCTCAATACAATTCAAATACATATTACATTTACAATACACCTTCGTAATATAATTAAATATATTTTAGTAACACAATAATCACATACCTGACCCGCAGAGATAGTTCAGAGCACTAGGTCGAGCCGTGTCCGAGTTCTGACAACGTCTGATCTATCGAAAAGGCACTTCGCCTATTTATAGGCCACTGACGTCAGAGGCACGTGCGAAGCGAGTGACTGTTTCATAAAACTACCCTCATAATTTCATTTAAATAAAGTTGTTTCAAAGTTACCTAAGTAACCTTAAACATAATAAAATCTCCCACACGGCCATTCTGACGAGCAGCCTACCAGGCTCGCGAAATAACTGACTGTTAGAATAATATAACTATTTACAATTCATTAGATAAAGCCAACTCACATGGCTGCCAAATCACATGGCTAACAAATTATGCCAAATCACATGGCTCACAAATTATGCCAAATCACATGGCTCACAAATTATGCCAAATCACATGGCTCACAAATTATGCCAAATCACATGGCTCACAAATTATGCCAAATCACATGGCTCACAAATTATGCCAAATCACATGGCTCACAAATTATGCCAACTCACATGGCTCACAAATAATGCCAAATCACATGGCTCACAAATTATGCCAACTCACATGGCAACGAAATCTCATAAGACTAATAATAACAACACTAATACATATAAAATACTAAACAGGAAGACAAGGTTGGAAAAATTGTCAAAAATGACGATGAATGGTGGCCAGTCACCCATCGAACATTCTCCACAAAGATTCCTAACAATACAAACATGACACTTAACTATCTAAGGTATCACTTAGTTCACAACCCATATCTGGCGTTACAATTCGCAAATTATCATGGGATACATATAACTCATTGCCGGTTTTATGTACTTTCACAGTATATCTGTCATTGTCATTTACTTGGGTTATAATGCACGGACCTCGAAACTTACTATCAAGCTTATTAATGGTACGCGGGTTTTGTTTCACCAGAACAATGTCTCCCAATTTAAAAGGTACAATTTTTGCTTTAGTTTTGTCAAACGCGTCTTTTTTAATCTTAGATTGTTCGTCTATCCTGACTTTAGAATCACGACGAATAGATTCGAGGTCCAAACGTTCAACATCGTGTATTAAGGCTGATATAGCGGGAGGTGATCGATCGCATCCCATAAGAAGCTGGAAGGGAGTGCGACCAGTACTTTTGCTAAATGTGCTATTAATTGCTAATTGCACTTCTCCCACCGCATCCTTCCAACTTCTTTTGGAGGTATTTTCAATAATTGTAAAGCAGTTGGTGAGAACCTTCATAATTCTCTCTACCTGCCCGTTTGCACGACTTACGCCAGTTGCTATAAAATGAGTCTCGATAGACCAGTGCTCACAAAAACTAGTAAATTCTCTACCCGTGTAAGAGGCTGCTCGATCGCAAATAATGCGTTTAGGGGTTCCAAAGTTATAAATTAGTTCCTTTAAACAATTAACGGTTGCGGCGGTGGTAAGATTATTCACAGATTTCATGAAACAATATTTCGTAAATGCATCGATAAATACAATGGCGTACTGTTTGGATGGCTTGTTACCACTTAATTTGCCAGTACTATCCATGTGCACGGTATGAAAAGGAACAGGTGGTTTATCTATTGGGTGGAGAGATATTTGGCGTGAACCAGATTGGCTTTTATTAATTTTACAAGTCAGACAACTATCAATGAATTTACGAGTACACTTACTCATATTCGGGAACCAGAACTGCCCTCTTATATTTTCGAGGGTTTTTTCCCAACCAAAATGCTTTAAAGAATCATGATAAATTTGAATCATATGCCAACGATAACTTTTGGGTACAAAAAGAAATTTTTTTATCTTATTGTCTCTAGTAGAAAATACACGATATAACAAACCGTCTTTTATCTCATAGCTAGAAGCTAAGTTTTTATCAATAGTTTTGTTTTTAATCGATTCTATGATGTCTTTTACCTCAGAGTCATTGTTCTGCTCAACCTCTAACCATTCACTATAATTAAGAACGTTATTAATGTTTAAAGCCACTGGATTACGACTTAAAAAGTCTACGTGAGGTATGCGCTCACCCTTACGGTATTCAATATCGAAATCGAATGATTGTAGGTAAGCCCACCATCTGTGGACCCTTGGAAGTAATTCTTTTTTATTTCGCGAAGCTTTAAGCGAGTTACAATCTGTAACTACTTTAAAAAATCTACCTAGAAGATAATGTCGAAAATGTTTTATGGATCTAACAAAGGCCAACGTTTCCAACTCATAAGAGTGGTAACGGCTTTCAGTTTCCGTCGTTTGCCTACTGAAATATTCTATCACCCTTAATTTCCCATCATGGTTTTGAAAAAGAATTCCAGCTAGGCCAACGGAACTAGCATCTGCGTGAAGTTCTACAAATTTAGTGGGGTCGAATAAAGTTAAGACTGGTTCGGAAGCAAGCTGCTTAAGTATAGTGTTTCTGGCAGTATCATGATCCGAAGTCCAATTCCACTTACAATTATTACGAGTCAAATTATACAAAGGAATCATTACTATAGAAAAGTTGGGCACAAATTTTCTAAAATATCCTGCTAAGCCACAAAACTGTCTCACTTGTTTTACCGATTGTGGGATAGGAGAATCTAAAAGTGCTTGAACCTTACCAGGATTAGGTTTAACTTGTCCGTCGGATATAATCCGGCGTAGGTATTCTATTTCGGTCTTGAGGAATTTACACTTTTTAACATTCAATGAAAAACCATTTATTTTTAGAGTGGCAAGAACTTGCTCTAGATAATCGATCCCCAATTCAACAGTTTCCGAATATATTACAATATCATCAATATAAATCAAAACAAATTTATCAATGAAAGATTTTAGTGCAATACTGATAGCCCTTTGAAATACAGATGGCGCATTACAAAGACCAAATGGCATACTTAGGTACTCATACTGCCCGTCTGGGGTGACAAAGGCAGTTTTATGTATAGAATCTTTGGCTATGGGAATTTAATGAAAGCCTGCGGTCATATCTAAAACTGTAAAGTACCTGGCTTTTGTTAATTTGCTAATGTGGTCATCAATTATAGGAAGTGGGAAATGATCACGAATGGTGTTGCTATTGAGTTCTCTGTAATCAACACACATTCGATCACTTCCATCTTTCTTTTTTACAAGTAGTATGAGACTTGAAAAGGGGGAGCTACTTTCACGGATAATATTGTTGTCTTTCAAATCTTTTATAATTTCTTTTACACGATTCCGTTCGATTGGAGCCAAACGATATGGACGTCTTTCAACTATTTTGTCTGGGTTTTTTAAACGTATAGAAAGTTCCCCAGTGGTCACCTGTGTGACAGAGTTCCCGGATGTAAACATGTCAGAATGAGTATTAAGAATTTTATGTAAATTAGTTCTATCTTTGGTACTTATTTTACTATCAATATTAATTAAATCTAGGTTTATCTCTTGTACAGAATTAATATGGTAATAATCTCGGGAAATTGTTAGACTATTACTCGTGAATGTAATTTGAATGCCAGGTATTTTAAACATATTTTGACCAAGCAGCACATCGTGTTGTATAAAATTATCGGGGACAAGAACAAATTTCAATTCTATAGTAAGGCCATCAATATTGACTAAGCAAATTTTCTTACGAGTAGCTCGAAACGAGTGGTCACCAATGCCTTTTAATAAGGTAGACTCATAGATTATTTTACCTTTAACAGAGTCCCCCACAATATTACGCATTAAAGAGCACTCTGCCCCATTATCTAATAGGCACGAAAAGGTTCTATCTCCTATTTTAATAACGTTAAGTTTATTATTGTTGATAATAAGAGTGTTGACATGGGTAACGTTTTCATCTTTTGGTTGTTTATTTAATCTTTTAAAGCAATTATCGGACTTATGACCTCTTCTATTACAGAAACTACAAGTTACAGGAGCAGGCTTAGTCGGATTATGTACAAAAGTTGAAGTAGCATTTGTAACGGTAGTGGTGGTAGCAGGTAGGGTAGATACAGAACTTTGGCTCTGGGATCGACACTCTTTGTACAAGTGACCTAACTTATGACATTTGTGGCATCGTTTTCTTTTCTTTAAATCGGTAGGAAAATTAGGCTTAAGTCTTTTAAGAGGTACGTTCGAATCTAAATCTCCACGGGGACTTTTACGCTTATAAGAGTTTAGACTTTGAATTAATTGAGGCAAACTTTTTGGCGTAAGTCGTAACAAATCGGAGCGAATACGAAAATCAGACATACCGGAAATTACTGCTTCAACCAACTGCTGATCAGTCATCTCCACGCCAATCACCTTCTTGGCCAATTCCCATTTTCTCGTAGCATATTCGGCGAGGTTGCTAGCGTGGTCGCTGGAGTACTCGATGAAAGTCGTCAGATCGTCGAAGTACCGCGCTTCGTCTGAAAAGGTTTCAATTAGACCATCTTTTAGTTCTGTCCAGTTTGTTAAGCTGGAGTAATTCCGCCTTGCCCATTCCGCAGCCCGTCCACGCAGGTGTTTCCTTGTTAAATTAAGGATTTCCCTATCGGACAGGTCATATTCGTTTTTGAGTTCTTCAAGGTTGCGGCACCATACTGGAATTGTATCGGTCCGGTCATCAGGGTCAAACGCAGGTACATAAATGTGTTCGAGACTTCTCATACTTCTCATACGTTGATTTTGTATTAGTAGGATTAAATGCTTGGGCAGTGGTTTGAATTAACTGGGTCATCATTTGTTGCATCATATTCTGCATAAAGTTCAAAGGCACAAATTCTACTTCCCTTGAATCCCGATTGTTGTTTGTACCCCCTGAGTCATGACTGCCATTTCGAGTGACTGAATTGTGGGTAGTTCGAGAATTTTGACTGAGGATCGGTGAAGTGTGTATCGGACGTTGCATCACTGCACTGGACTCCTGTGAAGTTGCTGCAAGCTGATTCCGCTGCTCTTCATCCGATGATACGGCTACTTCATCATTGCTGTACATTTTTTTTTTTTTTTTTTTTTTTGTGATCTGAAACAGTTAACATTCATAGGCGTAGTTTAGGTAACAAATCCCACTTCTGATGTGACAGAAGGGCTAAGAAAACGTCAAAACATCAAAACAATAATGACACAATTTATTTATCAACATTACAACATTTAATTTAAGGTATTAATCTTATAATAATTAACACTAAATAACAACGCAATTACACGAGTATAAAATTATTCCAGCAAGGAAACCTCAATACAATTCAAATACATATTACATTTACAATACACCTTCGTAATATAATTAAATATATTTTAGTAACACAATAATCACATACCTGACCCGCAGAGATAGTTCAGAGCACTAGGTCGTGCCGTGTCCGAGTTCTGACAACGTCTGATCTATCGAAAAGGCACTTCGCCTATTTATAGGCCACTGACGTCAGAGGCACGTGCGAAGCGAGTGACTGTTTCATAAAACTACCCTCATAATTTCATTTAAATAAAGTTGTTTCAAAGTTACCTAATTAACCTTAAAAATAATAAAATCTCCCACATATATATACAATTTTATATATTAAAAATATTTATTAGCGATACCATTATTTACTATGAAGTGTATCATTTATTCGTTTACAATCTTTGACCCAGCTACTAAGTTTATAACCACAAGTTAATAAATGCTAATGTTTAGCAGTGAACTTTTGTAACCGATACTTTTAAAACGACAATCGCAATTAGTACACGTTTTTGTCAAGAGGTACAAAGCAACAAAGGTTTTCTAAAATAATATGTTTATAAAATAAACAAATAATTAAAACATGGTTAAATTAAAACATAATTTAAAATGCAAGTCTTAGTTCAGCATCTATGACGAGATAAACAGAGCCAACAAACTTTACAAGTCAAACAGTTCGTTATTATTCAGTGTCGTCACTGCCTTATTAAGAGGAAACTTCACAACACTTATGTCAAATATTAAAGTTAACAATTCAGATCCTTCGAGATGTTAAACACATATAATATGAATATATGTATATAACATAAGAGTTTCTTAAGCTTAACAATATTCGCAGCTTTTATTTTCAATAATAATAATAATAAAAATAATTATTAGTGCATAGTTTGGTATTCAGATTTTATATACAAACATATAAATCGATACGTTACGTCGTATAAATGTTACGTCTGACCTCGAGGTTGCTACTGCTTTTGAAACCTTTTTTACTAATATTCCAGTGACTACAACGTTATCTTTAAATTCTTCTCCCGCTGCAGCTATAGGATTACTTAGAGATAATGTAGATCGATGTGTTAGCATTTTTAATTTTAAAAAAGTTAATGCTCAAGAAGTAATCAAAGTATTTAAATTAATTAGCGTTAAAAAGACTAGTGATCTTTGGGGAATATCTGTTGACGTACTCAAGTCCATAATTGACATTGTAGCGCCAGACTTAGCATTGATATTTAATAATTGTTTAGAATGTGGTATATTTCCTGATCTAATGAAACAAAGTAAAATAACTCCATTATTTAAATCTGGCAGTTTATTAGATCCTAGTAATTATAGACCAATTTCAGTCTTACCTACATTTAGCAAGATTTTTGAAAAAATAATTCTTAATCAACTTGTTGATTTTTTCAGTAAAAACAATCTCTTGCACAAAAACCAGTTTGGTTTCACTGCCGGTCGCTCTACAACAGATGCTGGGGTTGAGCTATTACTCAATATATTTGAAGCCTGGGAAGGATCCCAGGATGCACTTGGCATTTTCTGTGATCTATCTAAGACGTTTGACTGCGTTCAACACGAAATCCTTATAAAAAAATTAGAACATTATGGAGTTAAGAATAAGTCCCTAGATTTGATCAGTTCATATCTTAATGATAGAATTCAAAAAGTAGACGTAAATGGAATACGTTCCCCCGGTTCATTGGTAAAAATAGGTGTGCCACAGGGCTCTATCTTAGGGCCTTTCTTGTTCCTCATTTACATAAATGACTTACCTCACCTAGTGAGGGAAAAACATGGGATAGTGTTGTTTGCTGATGATACTTCTCTTACTTTTAAAGTTAGCAGAAGGCAATCTGTTATTGACGATGTAAATAATGCTCTCTCAGATGTTGTACAATGGTTTAACGCCAATAATTTGTTGCTCAATAAAAAAAAGACGAAATGTGTTAAATTTACTTTACCAAATGTTAAAAATGTTAAAACCAATGTACAATTAAACAATGAGGAATTGGACTTGGTCAAATCTACTACTTTCTTGGGCATTACCTTAGATGAAAAATTGCAATGGGGTCCTCATATATTTGATTTATCAAGTAGACTTAGTTCTGCTATATACGCGGTTAAAAAAATACGTCGTTTGACAAATATGGAAACTGCTCGATTAGTTTACTTTAGTTACTTTCATAGTATAATGTCTTACGGTATACTCTTATGGGGTAATGCAGCCGACATCGATACCATATTCACACTGCAGAAGAGGGCTGTTCGAGCAATATATAATATGAGACCTAGAGAATCCTTAAGAAACAAATTTAAAGAATTTAAAATAATGACGGTTTATAATCAATATATTTATGAAAATTTAATTTACGTTCATAAAAATATTTCTAAGTTCAAAGAAAATTGTGATTTTCATAAAATTAATACGAGAAATAAAAATAAACTCGCTATGCCCAACACTAGGCTCCATAAAATAGGTAAATCCTTTAAGGTTAATTGTATACGTTTTTATAATAAGCTCCCAAATGAAGCCTTAAGTTTATCGTTAAATAAATTTAAATTATATATAAAAATAAATTTGATAAAAAAATCCTACTATAGTGTACAGGATTACATCAACGACGGTATGGCCTGGGAATGAATTGTATTATATTGCGAATAACTAGTAATCTCCGCAATTTGATTTTTGTTGTAGATTAATTTCGTTTTATCGACCTGTTGCATCACACCGATTCCTTAGAAGTCATTACTTGCGGTAGCGTCGGGAGTCGGGTTGCGCTCGTCCCTCAAATATGTGCGAAGGGGGTGATGGCTGACTCTTGCGTTATGCTCGTGAACGGGTGCTGCTTGCGGTGACTGGTTGTGTAGCAGGCCTATTTTTATTTTTTATTATTGTTATCATTATTATTAATTTTTTTTTTTGCTATTATTATAATTATTGTAATAATAATTATTATTTTTTTCATTATATTGCGACGGTTCTAGTTGTTCCAAAATAGCTTTTAAGATTGACATTTGTGAAACAGTGATCACAATATAAAAAAAATATATATCCGGCTGAGTTTGTTGTGTGGTTCTTCTCAGACTTGGACGCGTTTGGAACCCTCATAGCTTTAACATTAAGTTGGACAGTGCTTTTACAGAAGGGCTTATTACGATAAATCTGGTATCGAAATAGGCCCTCCTGACACTTCCATTTTGACGTACACAAGTGATCACTGATAATGATTCAAAGTGGAAAAGATATAAATAAATAAAGATATAATTATTAAAAATAAATATATTCAAAACGAATGTTTTTTTTCTCTTGCTAGAAAACGTTTTTTCTGGTTCACACTACTTATTAAAAGAAATATATAAAAAAAGTTATTGCCAAATTCGTCTAAGATTAGTTTATCGGACGTTATTTATAAAATAATATAATATATTATATTATAGTAATTTTATTCCATAATTCTCATTACTTTTGTTTAAACTAAAGGAAACGACCAAACGAGGAGAAGACAAAGTTTGTACTAAGTTGTGGCCGTCGTCTATGAATATTAATTATGGAGAGTGGAGGGAAAGCGATAAAGTTCTGACTCCATCCAAAGATATTCCAAGCGAATTTTCAATCTATAAGGCCGTTGTTGTATAATTATTTTGCATATTATACTCCTTGTATTAGTTGCAGTTAATTCGAATTAATCAGGTTTAGTTGAACTTAGATATTAATTCATAACTGTGGATTTGAATCTCATGAGGTTGTGATAGCTTTTATCAGAGGCTCCTTTAATAAGATATGTAATAACATGTAAATATTTTAGTGAAACTTGTAATTCATTCAAAGCTCATTTAAAATGGTTTATTTTGCTTTAGATATATGGTCTTTGTAGATGACCAGTTTTTAGTTTCATGCTCCAATACACAATAAACATAGCAATGGAACTCACTACAGAGTAATCTGTAGTCAATCAAACGCTGACTAGTAAAAATCGAAGGCAAAGGATAGTTTGTAATTTTGGAAATGTTATTGTGTTAATAAGCATTAAATGTCGTTTTTTTATTACTGACAGGTAAAGTTCGTTTAATTAAAGGCTTTTACTGTGAATTAGATAATAAGAATAAATAAGTAAATCTTTATTACTTACAGAAACTCAATTGTGTTTGAATTCGTAAATAACCGAAATTATATATATATATTAACTTTATACTAACTTTAAAGTCTGATAATTTATTGTCAGATAGTAAAAATGCTATAATAAAATTTTATCTCACATTAAATTAAATATTAATAATTGCTAAAATATATTATGTTTCATTAAAAAGTACAACTTTTACACCAATGGAAATATTAATAGAAATAATAACTTTATAAAACTACCCTCAGAAACTGTAAATATTAATACTTGTAAAATTAAACTATCTAACAAAATATGTTCAAAACGTGTAACCGTACCAATTCCATTATGAACTAAAACTGTATTTGTAAATTGCTTTAAGTAAATTATTGGCTCAATAAATAACGGTTTTACATTTGAGTACAGCTGTAGTTTTGTGGTTGTGCAATGTGTTAAAATCCTGTTTTCAGGTAATAATTCGCTGATAATGTCTCAAATATAGCATAATACATCTATTTCCTAATTTGAATATTTTACTACTTTTAGGTTTGATTGCTTTATTTTGGTTGTAATTATAATAAAAATAAAACTTGAATTTATTATCTCTCTTATATTTTAATTTAAATAATATTTACAAGACTTTACATTATTAAAAATATTTTTCCCAAAATTTTGATACAAACTCTTATCCTCTATATAACTCCATTAAAGTCAAATTAAGCATAGCCTCGTAATCAAAGAACGAAATACACATACAATTATTGTTTTTTTTTTGTATAAATAACGTTTTACACATGTTATAAAAATATGTATTTGTTTTACTGCTTAGATACAGTCAAAAAATAGATTATTTGTTATATATATTTGATATATTTTTTTATGTTCGTATATATAAAATGTCATCAATAAAGAAGCTTTTAATACTTAAACGACCGACAAGGGATGAAAGTTCTTTTGGAAGAAGATAGATCATTTAAAGATGAAGGTAGTGCTACCTAGTATATTAAACATTTATTTTACACAGTCTGTCATATATTTAATATGGGTAATCAAAAACATTTATTCTTAGTAGAAAATAACAACAGCAATATATTTGTGTTTAATGTATTTAATTATAACAGTTTTATTCTATCATGCGATGTCAGTAAGCCCCCGGTTCCGAGTGACAATTTATTAGAAAAATTTTAAATTAAGACCATGATGGTTGAAGGTTGTTTAACAGTCTTTGCGTCTCTTGCGATACCGTACAATTCTGTAAAAACAAAGTAATAACAATAAAATATACCATATATTTCTAACTACCCTTTGTTTAACAGAGAAATAACAAATATAGACGCTTTAACTTTATAAAAGTTGCATGTAATTATTTTTTTTAAACAATTACTGTATTTCTCGAAAGATTAATTATAACTTTATCAATTCTTAAGGATTTTTCGTTTTATTTTATAAAAAATCGATATATTCGAAAAACAATTGTTTCAAATAGACTAAAAGAAACACAACAACTGAACATCAATTAGCTTAGTGGGTCGATAATCCTTTTAAAGCTACGAATATTGGATTTGTTTTTACAACTATATATTGATAAAATAACTATAACGGTTGGTTAAAATGGTATATATTTTTAAGCTCCGACGCAAAAACGAAGAGAGTTATAAGTGTATTACGTGTATATATATGTATATGTATCATCATGTTATTGGATAAACCAGTTTTTTAATCGACTTAAATTCTCATCTCTAAGAGGAACTAATGAAAAGATAAAGTTACTGAAAGTAATAATTATGAATTATATTAACAAATAAAAAATAACAAAGAAAGAATAATATTACCAATTTTTTTTATATTTTTGTTCTATTATATAATTATAGTTATAGAAAAAAAGGCCTATTTTAGGTGTACAAGAAAAATTAACTCTTCTGTGCTTGTTTATCAGTTACATTAATAATGTTTTATATACAATATTTTATTTTAGATTTTTGATAAATTTGACATTTTTTAAATTCAATATGTATTTCTTTTAATTAAAGTAGGCCCACATTACTTACACACACTATGAAACAAAAACAAACACAGATTCCAAGTATATTTTCTAACAGCATTAATATTGTTTTTGAATAAAATTACGCTTGTTTTTCTCCGCTAAAAACAACTTTTTTATTTTTTCACAGTTAATAAAACAACACAGTTATATAACACAGTTATAAAATAGTACGTGTTTTTGGAAATTAAAATAATATCAAGTTTTGCATCACAGGCACGTAAAGTTTGAAAACACACACGTGATGGGAATTTATTCTGTTTGTATCAAACACTATATTATGTAGTTGTGCTCCTAATGAAAAACTGCTTGTTCTAAATGTATTGTGGAAAAAAATAAAAAATATTACAACAACATTAATTTATACGTATATACAATATTTCTATAATATTTTATATCTTTGCAAATTAGGAACTGAATTATTAATAACATAATTTTTTATTAATAATACCAATAATATGTTTATTTAATCAGTAACACTTTATTTTGCAAAATCTGTAGTAATTTTAAACATTTCATTTAAGAATAAGAACAATAGAAGCCTTAAATTTATTAGTTGCGTTTGAAAGTGAGTGAGTGAGTGGTTAAAGCTTAATTGGGGCTATTTAACTAGTGACATTCTGGGTCACTTGAGAGGTACAACTGCTTACTCAAATGAAAACAAGATAGACTATTCTAGTTAAAAAAATAAAAAAAAGAAAAGTATTCCCTCCTCTTCTAATTTTCTTTGTTACACAAAGATGTTACTCAATTGTAAATTAAAAATAGCATCTATAAGATGATTTGATCAATTAAAGAATTAGCCGGAGTAAAAGTATGCTACTCGTATATCTTGACTGGCGCATTAAAAGCATAACAAGATTTCATTAACATTCTTACTTACTTTTAGCATAATAAGCCAACATCTAAATAGTTAGACAGGCAAAAATGTTAGAAATTTTCGTTTTAGAATTTATATACTAAAAAGCAAAATTCTAATATTTATTAGCTGAAACAATTGTTTAATAAGTTATTTAAATACACCTAACTTGTCCTTGTTTATTTAGTTTACAATGTTATCAATTAATTACAAAAAGTACATTTAAGATAGTAACTCTATTAACTCACTTAAGGTCCCTTAATGCCTAATGAAAGTTATGCCTACGGGTAGGCTTGAAGCTTCGTTTTTTACATAAAACGAAGAGTATATATTCAGCAAGACTTGAAAAACACCTTCACAATTAGAAAGCAAATAATATATTATTACTAAATATTATAATTATTTTTTCTTTGGTAATAATATATGAATGTTTTTTTTGTTTGTTTTGGTCTTGTTATTTTTTTCTCATATACACAAAAATTTTTTGAGTTTGAGAGAAAGCTTCGAATAATTTACGTGTAATTTTTTAAATTCCATAAAAACATTAAAACTATTTCAATGAATGCTTTGCTATAACGTGAAAGGAAATTCCGAATAAACTAGAACTCATATGTATATGTCATAGATGTGACTACCGTGCAATTCTGTAGTTACTGCGGACATTTTCGTTTTGGGTAGACCTCGAAGAATTCGGTCTGCCCATTCATTTGTACCCGACTTTTGTATTTCGAATTTTGTAAAAAATTTTTCACAGGAGGTCTTCTTATGACCCCCTGAGTCCGAAATGACCATTGGTCAAAATGTTTATATATATATACTAGCAGACCCGGTCACGCGTTACTGTGACTATTGTTTTTGATATATTACATTGTAGTAAACTATTTAAGGGGTAACGTTCAGAGTACTTCTGTCATGAAAATCATAATGTTTTCTTACAGTCGATATTAAGCAAAAATAGAAACAAAATTATTTTTTAAATTTAATCCAAATTTATAACACTATTTAAATTGTAAATTACAAAGTTTTTAGTAAATAGCTTGGAACACTAAACTTACGAATGAGGTAGGTAGGGTAGATACATCATTCGTAATTATTCAATCCAGTCAACAGATACCGCCCATCTTTTAGAATTGTTAGGAGCTAACTGCAAAATAATAAACAAATAAAATAATATTGCGACTATGAATTGGGTTGAAAATTATTAAATATCTTTTAAGTTAGGTCAAACTGTACGTGGTGTGTAAATTTATTAAAATCGGTTAAGTAGTTTAGGAGTCCATCGCGGACAAACAACGTGACACGTGATTTATACATATTAAGATTTCTGGTGGATCTTTTTTATCATTTAATATTTTAAAAAATATGATAAATAAATCGTAAAATTATCCTTTTTTTTATATGTTACTTTATCATTTTAATAAGATGAAATAAAGAATAATGAAATAAAACGTATATAAGTATTTTCAGTAATCGTATTAATAACAAAAATCTGTTTTATTTTTATTGTAGTGCTTTATGATACACAATGTTTTTTGTTTGATTACCTGGTGAATACAAACAAA
The DNA here is from genome assembly GCA_918358865.1 of Melinaea marsaeus rileyi. Lineage (NCBI taxonomy): Eukaryota > Metazoa > Arthropoda > Insecta > Lepidoptera > Nymphalidae > Melinaea > Melinaea marsaeus. Next base: position 5,689,982 of record OU911093.1, on the reverse strand, counting down.
TCTAATGGTTTTCCAACATGGGAACAGGCAACATACAATTGACCCCTGGGACTTATTTATGGTCATAGCAAAAGCAAGCCGCACTGGAAACTGTCAGTCGGAATCATTGCGATGCGTGGTATCAACACGTCTTCTCCTTTATACTTTCCTTTCAGTATAGTTGCTTCTATCACGTTGTTCAATAATTTTTTTATCGCTAACCGTGTGCCGTTGCAAAGACGTGATTGGTTGATATTTCTCAACATTATAACTAACGATAATTAAAGGTTTAATTGAAGAGTGTGAGGAGGCAATCCTGGTAAATCCAGCGAATTTAAAAATTCAGGCGGATAGTTGACGACATCATCTTGGTTAGTAGCCGAATCAACTGATATATCCTCAATTCGCCTGTAATTTGTTCTTGAATTTTGAAATTTAATTCATTTACATCTATGTTTTTTGCAGCCAATATAGCCCTTTCGCTCAACCAATCATGGTTTCTGTAATTTTGAGCAACATCTGGAAACACCTTTTGAATAAGTTCATCTTTTGATCTAGTTAACTGACAAAAACTTTGAGGAAAGTTAATGCAACCAGTCAAGGTGTCTATAGGAAATTTGCCATTACCAATGTCAATGAGTTGTTTAGAGAATATGTCTCCAGATTGGTCATTTTGCAACTTGACACGCATATTCTTGCTTAAATGTAATACCTTCACATGCTTCCACAAATTGGAAGACTTTAAATATGAATTAAGTTCATCAGCTGGCGTTGGTCGTAGAATCACTGGCAATATTTGACGAAAATCTCCTGCTAATAAAATCATTGCACCACCAAATGGGTTATGATTGTTCCGTAGATCTTGTAAGGTTCTATCTAAAGCCTCAAAAGATTTTTTATATGCCATCGTGCATTCATCCCAAACAATCAACTCACATTGCTGCAAAACCTTTGCCATTGCAGTGTTCTTCGAAATGTTGCAGGTTGTGGTTTCGTTGCTTTGCATGTGTAATGGCAATTTTAGTGCTGAATGAGCTGTTCTACCACTTTCAAGCAAAGTTGATGCAATTCCCCACGAAGCGAGTGCAAGTGCAATTTTATTTTGTGAGCGAAGTGTTGCTAATATCAATGAAATCAAAAAAAAAATTCCTGTACCACCAGGTGCATCTAAGAAGTAAATTTTATCATTTATTACTTTCATAAGTGTATCAAATACATACTTCTGTTGTTCATTCAATAGTGTAAGATTTGTTTGAATTAATTCTTTCAAAGTATTGAGATCATACAGTTTTTCTCGGTGCAACTCTTGGTTAAAAGCATCATGCATTGGACGATTGGGCGCAGCCAGGCCTAATTGAAATAATAGTTTGTTTGACATCATCAAGCACATGTCCTCAATTGAAATCAATACTTCATTGTAAATTTCTTCGCTTATTTGTATATTTGGATTTCCCCTTCTAATCCATATTTGATACAAAATATCATCACACATATTATCTTTACCTGATCCACAAATCCTTTGGGTTTGATGGGAAGCATGTAGATGATTATAGAAAACAATGTTCGTATTTGATGAGCTTGTGATGATATTACAGCATCATTGAGAGTTTGATCCGAATGAGCATTTTTCTAGCAATCGCAAACGTTGGCAAGCTTTTTTGTATGATCCACACAAATCACCATCAACAGTTCGTACATGTTGGAATGATGTTGAGCCAAGTACATTGTCTAATAGCAGTCGTGAATAAAAACTTTCATCATTGCTTTGATGTACTGAATAAATTCGACCAATCGCATCGGTAGAATATACATCTGGGTATCCTGAAACTGGTTTTCCTTGATTCCGTGGTATAAATCTCCTTAAGGATTGATTCCAAGTATAATATTTTGGCATTTCAGAATATAACAATGTTTGAGCAAAAGCATCGTTTTGGCTTGTCAAAAAAAACTAGTTAATGTAATAGATAGTGGCTGTACAGCTCTTTGTACTGCGTTCTGTGCTGTAAAATATACTCTTTGTCCATTTTCTAAATGCACAGCTAAATGAACAACAGTAGGGTGTCTCTCATGAATAGGAAAAGAAAATATTCGCCAAACTGCTTCATTACTAATAACATAGCGACCCATTTGCTATTGGGTAACTTCATCATTGGAATTCTCTGCATTAATACCAATCACTCACACATCACAATGGCAAGATTCAACGTTGATGTGCGCTTTGAAGGTCTTTGATAAAATGGGTGAATATGGAACAATCCAGCGATTATCTATATCAATATCTTGTTGATTTAATTTGACAATTGTTGATCTTCCATTTTCTGCTGTCGATCGGCGACGATACAAAGGATAACCGTCAACACCAGTGATTTTTTCAGATATTAATGTCCGTGGATATCGTTTTGAACATTTACCATCCACCATACATGGTAAATTTGGATTAAGAGTTCCACAGGGACCATGTACCATGTTTTTGATAACTACCTCATGCAATCCAGGATCTACTTCTACATTAGGGATTTCAGCTGATATTACTGCATCAACTTCATTTGACTTTATCTTGTCAACTAACCAAATCAAAATATGTGCATGTGGCAATCCCCGTTTCTGCCACTCCACAGAATGCATCCAGCGGCGTGTCTCTCTAAACACATAATGTTTCACAATGAAATCTATTAAAGATTTCAACTTTTGTATAAAGACTCTGGCTGTGTCTATTTCTATCCAGCGTAGATTGCATGTAAATGTGATGAACAAATCTGCTGTACCATAATGACAAACATATGACATGGCATTTTGAGCATATTCATGCATATGTCGAGGGCTTACGATGTATGTTGCTGGAAGAATAGTTATTCGACTAAGATTCTGTGCATTACCATCAGTATTAATCGCATCTCGAAGGTGAATATACTCTTCAGATCTGAGTTTTGTCTGATTCAACCTGATGAATGTTAATCTCTCCGTTTCAATTTTAACATACATGTCTACAACATACTTGTGATATAATCGCCGACGTTTGAGTATGTGATTGTCATCATTAGGCGGTAGGAATAATAGTTCATTGAACTGACTTTTTTGTTGGTTTTAGAACCTGAAAATAGATTTTTGTTTTCATAACATTGAAAATAAAAAAATAATGATATAGTGACTGATAATATATCTCCTTGCTAAACTAATATTTTTTATTACTTGTAATGGGATTTATCATCTCGTTTGAGAAATCATAGCCATCTTCACCTTGCCAAAATATAATGGGATATTGCAATGCGTCATATGAGCGGTGTGTTTCCTTTATACGTTGTAATTGATCATTCCGACGATGTAAAACAATATCAAGGGATTCCAAGTTTTCTCCAACTACAAAGATGGCAACTTCATCAATAGTTGGTGCATTAATACGTCTTGCATGTTGGCCAACAGGTGTTTTATCAGCTCTGATTACAATTTTGTGATTATCAGATGGCATCAGATCCAGTGCAGTTTTAAACAACATAATCAATTGATTGTACTCATGAAATAAAGTTTGTAATTGTTCTACAATAGACCTCTTTACTGAATTATTTGAACAACGCATATCAATTTCTTGTGGTGAATTGCCAATGAAATAAATTTGCAGGAATTTGTAATTGCTATCTGACACTGGTAACAGTGCACCTGCGCTATGATATAGTTGGCCTTGTATCTGTTAATTAAAAAAAATGATTTTTGTGAAATAAAAATAATAATTGTTCGTAAAAAGTATATCTGTCTCCTAATTTGAATCCCTAATTTATAATTGATATGCTTAGGTATGTCAATATGTAATAATTAGTTGTAACTAATATCCATCATCAAATAATTATATAGTGCTTCAAAAAAATAAAAGTATTGCTAATACTGAATCACCAAATAATATTATGACTAAGTAACGTATTTCTTGGGGATTAAGGAACTGAAGGTTAATGACACACCTTTCCTTAATTAACAGGAAATTTTGTTCACTAAAGTAATAATGATTAACTGCTATAATACCTACCTTAAAATTTGGCATAAAATTTTCCTGAACTACGTTTGTTGCCCCAAATAACGTCATTTGAAAGCAATTGTTATATTGTTGGATATTTAACAAAAAGTGTATGGAATCTGGTTCTATTCCTGAAACCAATGAGTATAATGGCTCTGGTGGTAGATCCAATGGTATCAATTTCACTTTCCCATTTGCGCAACACAATCCATTGGCTTCATTTGCCTTACAATGAGAGCAAACCAAGTTCATAGATCCAATAGTAACACATTGGTGGTTACTGTAGTCAATTGACAAATCATAATTGAAAGCAGCTCGATTCAAACTTTCGAGATTATTGGTTGAATCTCTCGCTCTCGCTTCCCGCGTTCGTGATATACGAATTTTTTCACGTTCTTTTCGGTCGTCACGTTCTTGTGCAGTGTGATAAGATCGGTAATTAGTTTGGTTTGTAGCATTTCGGGTTCTTCTACCTAAATTACTTCGTCTTATAGGAGGCATATCGAATATACTCACTTAAATTATGTCACATGCAATAATTATTAATCACAGGTATTAAAACACTTTGCACAAAACACGATATAAAACAATCAAAATTAATTATTAAATATTATAAACGCTTTTTAACGCGGTTTGTTTGACAGATGCAATGACGTGAAAACTGATGACAATTTATGTCGCATTCCAAAACTAAAACAAAAGAAAGAATATTCCAAGGCCAATCAAATCTATAGCTCTTAAATTTTTTGACTTTTCAATTTGGTCGGGTTCACGATATTATCACTTTTGCGTGAACCTGCACACACATATATTTGATTGAATTTGAACTTTGTGCAGAAGCAATAAAGTGCGAATTGACTCTTCGACGTTAGCAACACACCTACATTGTTTAGACAAAAATGAGTGCTTGTAATTTAATATGAACTTTATTGTATAGCAATACAGTTCAAATTGACTCTAAATTTAGTTAGAAAATATTTGTATTGGAAAAAGAAAAGGGCTCTTTTAGGGTTTTCCTGGAAATTATTCGAATTTTTCTCGCCGTAAGAACCATCCTTGGGCTTCAAGGAATATTAAAAAAAAAGAATTGTTAAGATTGGTCCATGCGTTGTTGAGTTGTGCGCTTACCAACACATTTTGCGATTCATTTTTATATAATAGATATATATATATATATATATGCGTGCGTGCGTCCAGATTCGACTTTTGTCAGCACGATAGCGGCCGCAGTTTCGCTCGGATCGCTTTCAAACTTTGCACAAAAATCAACCATCCAAAAATGAAGGTCAAGTTCGTTAACCAGAGAAATCAGGCCTGTGGCCTGATTTCGGGGGGCGCTAGGGCCTCACTTTTTCCGATTTCATTTTTTCGACCATAACTTTTTCCCTATACAAAGTAGATCAATCGCGTTCATATTATATGATGTCTTTGATAAATACCTATAACTAATGTAGATAAACCGAAAACCTACCTTCAATAACTTAGGGGTGGGGGTAAAAAAACCGAAAATTTTTGGAAAAAAATTCATAACTTTTTTCTGGTAAACATTCTTACATCACAAGTATTTTTAATAGAAAGGTTATTTTTTACTCTCAATTTAAGTACCAAAAGGTTTTCCGTAAAAAAACCGTTTTTGAGAAAAAAAATAAAAATCACTTTTAGCTTGAAAATATAAGGTAGGTAAAACCACGGCAACTTTTTTCTGGTAAACATTCCCTCCTCGGAAATATTTTTAATAGAAAGGTTATTTTGTACTCTAAATTTAAGTATCAAAAGTGTTTCCAAAAAAGATACCTTTTCCGAGAAAAAAAATTAAAACCGTTTTTTGCTTGAAAATTTCTGATGTAAGCAACGACATTATGTATTATTCTTAGGTAGTGAGTTATATTTTAAACGAATTACACATGAGGTCTACCCACGCGTCCCCCTGCGGGCACGGATTTTTTTATATGTCATTGTTTTCGTTTAAGAAGAGAAAGAAAGGGTTTTTCAATCACGTCATTTATTATTTACAACATATGCAGGATATTTGTGTTTGATATATAATATAACTTACCATAGTAATTATTCGTAGCACTAAAATTTCCTGTATTTATTTATAGCACGCGCCTTGAGGCACGTAAAGGTAAGGTTCGTAGCAATTCCAGAAGTAAAAACTGTTCCTTGTTACTTTAAACTGATAATCTCCAAGTATGTATTTCTCTCTGTAGAAAACTATTTTTAAACTAGATACCATTACATAATTATTACTGGAGGCTCCTATATTTAGTTTATTTCTATTCTCTGACCACTTGTTATGGTATTAGAATAGCTTCCGGAAAACAGCGGCTATTGTGGCAACACAAAGCAAATTTTGTTCTATTTAAATTTTGTTCTATTTTCCTAGAAATATCTCTGATTTAGTGTTTCAGAGAGAAAGAGAGCAATTTAGTTGTTAGAAAACTATTCGTACGAGTATGTTTTATATAAATTATTGTCAAAAATATAAAATAATATTATTCTTATTATTAAAATATACTTAAATACGGTTACAAAGTTTGCATTTATGTGTAAAAATCAAAATTAAATAAATAAAAACATTTTAAAAATACATGTATATTAAATTACATCACTGCAGATACTTAGACTTGAGCTTAAAACAAACAAAGATTTTAATTAAAACGACCCTGACGGAGTTTTCAGCTGCATGCGAGTTCAAGTGACGAGAATTGTTCTAAAAACAACGTATTAGTTAATTTAATATTTGCATAATATAGTTATCATTATAAATAAAAAAACGTAGTATAGTTATCATATTATTGTTCATTTTGAAATGTTATTAACAAATTATGTAATGTATAATACTATATGTTTAATAAAGCTATCCTAGTCCGCTCATTGTTCATTATTATCAAATGTAATACATATAGTCCAAATAATATAACATCATTGCTCTGTGGAATGAGGAATTATCGACTCACACATTAATGACTATTTACTGCAATCAGAGGAATCTGTCCTAAAGCGTAATATATTACAAGATATTAATGCAAGTACAAGTTATGTATTGACTGCTGATTGTATAAAAATAGTTCTTACTTAAATAATGTATTAGAAGACTAAGAAGACTATAACAAACATATGAGTTATTAATATTTACAAATAATAGCGTTAATATTATTTAGCTTGGGAATTAAAACAAATTTTCTGGAACGTCCGCACGGATATTCTACTCCGCACGCATATTCTACTTTTTAACGCTTATGTAAAGTCCCTCTTGGAATATGATTCTACGGCTTGGAGACCGTTTTATAAAAAATACATAAATGAAATTGAAAAAATCCATTAAATTTTTTTAAAACATTTGCGATTTAGATGCCTGCATGCGATGACTGTTTCGACTATTCAAACAGTAAAGTTCTTGTTAATGTTACTCCATTACGTAGAGGCTTGAGAGATCAATTATTACTTTATAAAATTTTCCATAATCTTGTTGAGCCTCCTTAGTAAAATTTTATTTGAATGTCCACGTCTTAGTTCAAGAAATCAATAATTCTTTTTTGTACCTCGTTGTATAAATGATTATGCTAAAAATGTGTTTTTGTTACGTGCGTGTAAGAATTATAATAAACACTGTAAAAGTTTAGATATATTCAACATGAAAATTAGTAATTATAAGAAAACTCTGTGTAAATTGTCATAGGCTGTAATATTTATACTGTTTCAAAGTTTTGCTTTTATTTTTTGTATTTTTTGTATTGAGTTTCAATTATTTGTTTTAATTTTCAGTGGAAACTTAATTGATTTATGTTAAACATTTTGTAATTTTTATTGTATAGGTGCTATTATAATTGTATGTTTCCCAAACATAAATAAAAAATAAAATGTTCTCGGTATTGAAATAGTTTAGTATGGTGCTAAATGCGAATTTCCCGCGAGAGTTGTGTTGAGAATCTTGCAGTTATTTTACAGTATGTATTATATACAAATATATCGTTCTTCACAAAATATTATGGTTCAAAAATATTTTTATTCTGTTTTAGTGAATCAATTCTATTAAAATGTTATTAGATCGTAATGGTTACGGTTACTATCCAACCATGTGTTATAACATATCATTATCATATAAACACAACATATTGTTACCTATTAGTAGCTTTGAGGGCTGCTAATTATGACGGATTTGTTGATTATAATATTAGATGTTGAGCTCTCTAGAAATCTTATTGGATTATAATGACACAATCTATCTTATAAATGTATCACATATTATTAAACTAGCGTCCAAGACAGCCAATCCAAATAATTCACTTCACTCAATACTGATACTTTTCTTTATAGGAACTTGTCTTCAACAATTATTAAGAAATAAGGACACCTTCACAGAATATTCACGCTATTTCCAACTTCAAACACTTCAGACTGTAGCTTCCAAACGAATGGCCGATATTTATATAAACTACCGACTTTATTGTGAAGTTGTGTTGGAATCAAAACAAAATCCATATTCTTAACATATTCAACAATTTAGGAATACATTTATTACAGTACATTTTATTTCCAAGTGAAATACTTAGTTAATATAATTAAACATTTTTATAATACCGTCTATAATGTATTTGAATGATTTTACATAAGTTTTTATGATTAATACGTAAAGTCGGTAACAATATTATAGTATAGTATTTAGTATTTAAATTATATATATACATCATAACCATATTATGCTTATTTATATAGAAAAAAATTAATTACCTTTACATCTATATGACCAGAACTCAAAACAGCGATGTTTGTTATCGCTGCTGTTTTATTGAATTATCGTATCCTGATGAATTTACAATTCCATTATATTAAATCGTTTTTGTCACAAAGTATTTATGTTTGTGCTGTATGTCAAAATAGCCTTAAATCAAATTCTAATAAAAATAGATATAATAAAGGTACTTACCGCGAGTCACATTTCATGACTGACTTGTCAAGTCATCCCGTGTAATCACGTGTCATCGCATGACCACGCGTGTTGAAATTCGGCTGAAACGTCTTAAATTAAAAAGGTTTTTAAACTTTAATAATGAGACCAACTTGGTAATTAGTTTAAAAGATGATATAGATTAAAAATGAATGCAATACTAAGGAACCCTATCCTAGTTATTAAATTAAAACTTGAAATAATATTCAAATGTAACAAATAATAAATTTAAAATAAAAAAGTATCCAATAAAGTAAAACTGGATTTTGTTAGTATTTCCAGAATAAATCACCTTAACGATACGCCTTGTTTCGTACGTTTTTTTTTGTTTAATTAAAACTTTAAACTAGAATTACAATTTTTTTTCGAGTAACAGATACAGAGTACGTGATGAGACTTTTTGCTCTATTTTTTTTACCCCTGCTTTTTTACGTAACAATAATTATCATTCAGATGTTGACTGCATTTAATTAGGAATGCAAATTGAAATCGACCGACGACTTTTGGAATACGTCAATACTAAATCTTTGAGGAAATCCATGCATTTAAAAGGCTTTAGTAATGTTTTTTGAAAGGAACTTTTAGATATTGATATTGTTTTCAATTAACATTAATTATTAATTTAACAATTTCATTTCAATACAGTCATTTTTATTTTGGTGAATATTTTAAAATAATTACTTGAAACTTTATATTTGGATCTACTTTATTTTAAATATTAAGAGAGTTTTTTTCTCTTTGTAGTTACAGTTAAAAGTAAAAATATATAGAAATAATATATTGTAATCAATTAGTTGTGGACAATGTATTAAAATAAAAATTGCAAAAAATTTAAATTGCTTGTAATTGCAAATTTAGTTACTCAATACTCGTAGGTCAGTATTTTTAATATAATGCATTTACATATGAATAACATGCGTGTACTTCGTGGAACGCTTACAATTGTTTGAAGCGTATCCCGTAACTTGTGAGTATTTCAGATTGACTCCGCGTGTTCAATATACGCAGTTAGAAGTGGCAATTTCTAGCGTGTTACGACTATGGTACAATTATAAATCTCACAGCGATTTGAGCGTCATCGGAGCGGAGCGGATATTTAAAATAACGTTTGAAAACTTTTCTCTTAAGTTTTCATATATTTTTTTTTACAAATTCCGAATGTTGTTTTAAAGTATATAAGACTTTTTATTCCAGTTATATTATGTGATTTCTTCTTCATCTTGGACCATTGAATAAAAGCCTCCACACTGGTCAGTATTTATATTGACTTTCCTACCAGCGCAATGATTGAGTCTGAACTAGCTAATTGAATTTCCACGTTTTAAATTGATTTTCAATTGTTTGAAACCAGATTTTAAATAAATAGAACTATAATAAAACCGAGTGAGTAAGTTCCAGGCGTATTTTAAATGATGATTATCTATCTACCTATAAAAATTTAACTTTTGAGTTTTATTAAGTGAAGCTCTGTTTCTGTATAATTAATAAATCTTAGGCGTAAAGGATGAAACGAACTTTAATTTAATTATTCAACACTAGTTTTTTGTAGGTACGTTTAGTATATGTTAAGTTGTCAGTTAAATACGTTATTTATATAGAAAGTATCCAATGCGAAAACTTTAAAAGTGTAATATTATGTATATTATATGATATACTTCTAATTTCTAGTTTCCAACCCGTTCAGGGACTATATTCATGAACTTGGAGTAAGCTCGTAACCTCGAGGTGAATAATATTATATACTGATAAGGGAAGAAGTGCTGACTCACTAGGGATTACCTAGATCAATATCCAGAACCTGGAATAGAAACTTTGATTTAGGATTTTCTTAAGGAATAATTAAGACTTTAAAGTTGTAAAATGTAGATTAGACCTAAGAGTTACTTACGGGTTTGAAGTTCGTATGAAATGATAATTTTTAATGTAAGCAATATGAAAATAGGTAGGTTTGTTTAATATAAACACCTTTTTCAGTTCTTGGAAAACCAACCCTTGAGAAATAAAAGAGGAATATTATTCTTAATTTCATCCAAATACAGATGTGGTAAAGACAAAACAACAATTATAGTTATAAGCATGTCCAACAATAATATATTTAATCTCATTGTTCTCGTATATCTTCATCAATATCTTCTGTGACGTTACAAGTCTAAACAGATCTCTCTAATTGCAACAAACATTCATCACTAATGGATGAGTTGATAGTTCCTGTATTAGTTACATTGTTTTGTCAATTTGTATAATATGAGGGTTGTCTTCATACTCCGTGCTCTGTGGGAATGTTAATGAAACTTATTCTTCTCTTTTTATAAAATTTGTGAATCTTTTGTAACAATTAATTCTAATAACAATTTTATATAAGTAATTTATAAATGATATGTTTTTTTTGGAGTTGATGTAAAAATGTGATAGTACTACTCTCCTACTATCGGTGTTAAGATATATAAGATATTATAGCTTCCTTAACCCTCTTTCATTTCGCAAGGGTTGCACGGCATTTGCATCTATATTTGAAAGTGAAGATGCTCTGCAAACGGCTGGACTCTTTGGCATTGCGTAGACACGTGGCTTCTCTATTTGTTCTCTACCGCATTTACAACTGCGAGTGTTCCGAAGAGCTATTAGACCTGATGCCTGCCGCCGAATTTCATCACCGCACAGTATGTCATCTGCTTCCACTGTACGGTTTTCAAGGACCTTTCTTTCTCGTACCACGGATGTGGAATGAACTCCATCCGACGGTATTTCCGAATTCCGAATGTAATGTAAAAGAAAATTCCTCATAAACTAAAAGTCCTTTGTCATAGAAGTGACTACTGTAGAAAGTTTTAGTTGCTTTTGATAATTTCTTTTTTTATATATAATATATAACTGCCTTCGTTTAGGGAATGAAAGAAAGGAAATTTTCTATATCGTCATTTATTATTTTTAAAATATGAAAGATATTTGTGTTTTATATGTATTACAGCTTACAAAAGGTACTAAAATGGTGTAGACGGTAAAGATTTTTTCACACGACCTACATATGTATTAAATAGATGGCTCTTTGAAACATTTTATTTTAGTTTTTCTAATTACCGATTTCAATGTGCTCTAGTTATCCTAGTATTATTATTATTGTTATTATTTAATAGATTTGCAACATATTTTTAATATTATATATATATTTTATTGATTCCTTTGTTGACTGCAGGGTTTACTAGATAGGTCAATGAATATGTAGTACTAGTTAATAACCTGATTCTTAAAGTATGTAAAACATTACATTTAAACTAATTCCAGATGTTCCTTGTTACTACAAAATGATAGAATCTCCAAATCTTTATTTTCATTGCAGCACACTAATTTTAAAGCCAGAATCCATCAAAAAAGTGTTATGAGCAACGTTTATAAAAATATTTTTGCATTATGGCTTCAGGGAACCCGCCGCAGTTGTGGTTACACAAAGAAAAGCAAACTTCGTGCCATTTAATTGCATTTAAAACGTGATACGAATAATAGTTTTCCTAAAAATATCTCTGATTGAAGAGAGACAGAAAACTATTGCTAGAAAAGTATATATATATATATATATATTATATGTGATGAACTGATCTTTTATTGTTTATACATCATTACATATTTACATACTCTCACATTATGAATTATTAAAAGATAGTAAAAATGAAATGTAAAACTAAAATGTAATTATTACAAAGTATTTTTGTTAAATTCAATCGTTAAAAATATTAATGATTTTGGTCATAATAACACTCATATTTATCATTCAGTATTAACCTATCCTAATAGTAACTAACAATCATAAAAAAAAAAATCCGATCACACCATCACACTGTGAGATCTAACAGTGATGATAAAGATAAGATATCAGTCTTTGAAGATAGACATATCAGAAGGTAATATATTGCAACGCTTAATAATCTCTGACAGTGTCATGCTCCAGTGATTGTGATTATTGCAGCTTCACTCAATAATACTCGACATTTTGATTATTTTGCAATAATCATACTCCATGAAGATGACACTGACAGAGAATATTGAGTTCTGTTGAAACAATTTAATCCAATATGACGAGAGTTAAATCTTATATCTATATTTTTTTTTTATTAAATATTTGTACACTCTGTACCCTTTTATAGTATAATTCATATTATATTTAATTTAATCTTATAATAAATGTTTTTTCTTCTGTTAAATTTTAAATACCTAACGTGATTTGATTTCTACATCAACTGTAGTAATAGAACAGCTATTATTATACCAAGATTGAAAAGTAAGCAATGCTATACTGTCAGGAGAAAGTTCAAGTGACTGAAATCAAATTGAATTTATGGTCTTTGCGGTAACAATGAAAACATAAAACATTTATTGAATTCGACACATGAAGTTCAAATTTGACATTTGTATTTCGTCTGGAGGAGAACACAGTTGGTAAAATCTTACAACATGTAAGTTACGATGATAAAACATTTGTAATATATAATATATAATTAAATATAACTGCTATTAGTAAGGATTGCATGTTTATTAAATAAGAAGGTTATTTATAAATAAGACAAGATTTTATAAGTTTTCATACAACAAAGATATACAGGAAAGAGATGGTATAGCATCTTACTCAATGTACAGTATCGTTTTTTAATGACAAAGCCGAGAAGTAATTAACGCTCTGGTTCCTTTCACTCCGACCACTTTGAAATTCGATGTTTTTCTAGAAAAAGTGTTAGTCGGTCGAAGATAAGTAAACTAAAATAATAGTTTATACCGTTACCAAATAAAAAACCTTTTTTATGTCATTCCTTATGTTTTTTTTAGTCGTAGTTGTTATAATAAAATATTTATTTCAGATGTATTTCCACATTAATGTAAAAAATAACAAAATTAGTAAATTCAAAATTAAATAAAAACATTAACAGTATAAAGATCAAGTACTATTTTTAAATAAACTTTTAATTGAATTCAAAGGATAATATTAATATAACTACTGGTAGTCGTTTTGTTTCCTTTTCGAATCATATATTAATTAACCATTTAATCTTTTGCATTATAAATGTTTTGGAATACTCAGCAGTTTTTTCATACAATTTAAATTAATCGCTTAATAATTCATACAAACAATATATACTTGGTGATATGTCAGTGTTATTGATATTGCAAACACTGACAAGTGAATATATTTTTTAATTGATTAACATTGAAATTACATTCTCTTCATTAAATAAATTGAAGAAAAACCTATATTGATACGTAGATTATATACTTAATGTCGATAAAATTGATTGATTTAACAATGATTTTGTTTCAACATTTAAAGATTAATATTCTTAAGTTGTTTAATTTAATGACCAGGACTTGATTAATTATTATCACTTAAATATTATTATTACTGCTGGAGACAGTGGTCACTTACTGAGATTTATAGCTATAATATAATGAAATACCTCCATTTCTATTGCTGGCTATCAATAAGCGAAGAATATAGGACAATAAATTTTGCACTTACTTTTACACTTGAAAGAAATGTATTAAACATTTCTTTCAAGTGATATAAATTCTTAAGAGGGATTTCTTATATCAAAATCAAACCTCACTCCAATGTGATTCAGTGAAAGACACTAATATTACATTTGTAACGTACGGCTTAAGATGTTGTTAAAAATAAATGTCAATCTATCAGTAGGATAACTTCTTTATTTACATTATATCAGTTAGGTACTTATTAAGATATATAAAAAAAATGGAATTTATGTATGATACAAAATACTTTATCATTTTATGTATTTGTTCATCATCGAAAGGAAATCGTAAATTTTATATATGTTTATGAGATAAATTAATAAATTATTTCATAGAAACATTATAACTCTAAGGTCTGAAGTTTTTGCTTGACTAAAGTATGAAGTTTATATAATAACTATAATATAATACAATAATATTAAACACTTTCAAAGTGTATACATACAGTGTCTATTTCAAGGCAATGTAATATAAAATTGTTTTATTATCTGCAGTCCTTCTCGTTATTCTGGTATCATTAATCTGAACAGATTTGATGATTTGATATTTTATTTCAACCAAGTATTATTATTATTATGAAATAAAAAATAAAAACATATTTTAACTATGATCAAGTACAATGTTATCCGCATTGTAAAACTAAAATTTTGAGAAATCAGCTATTGTTCAATGAACGAGTGAACGAGTGGCCAAGTAATTACAAAAGTAGACAATGGATACGTAGTGTGAATGGTGAGTGTCAATATTTATTTATTCTCTAAGATATTATTGATAAGACTAGCATAACTTAACATGTTCATAGATAATTGCAAGCAAAAATTAACTGGCCTAAAATTAGAAAGTAATACTAATAAAAATTAGAAAGTAATAACTAATATGGTAATGCTAAAGCTCGCAACTCCCAATTTTACTTTTACATATTCAAACAAGTAAAGACATTCTATCTAATTACAGACAAAATCATAAAATAATTGTATATCGTAATATGAAATTGAAAAGCTTGCACTAACAATCAACTATAGCACTGGGACTCTCTCCAATATTCAATTTGAATCGTTGACATTGTAGCACAGTTTTGGCAGTCTCGTTTAATTAAACATTTTAAAGAATACTCATAAATATTTTCTTTCTGCAAACGATATTTTCTGGCTACCATATTTGGGTCAAGTTAAAAAATTTTAACTATCATACTTTGCTCCATAGTTAAACCATACATAGTTATCTTTGTTTAATATTTATGGTGGTTTGAAATTATTACATCATTAATTTTTTTTGACAAAAGAAATTTGATAATACATTGTCTTAGTAGAATATACTACAATATATACGATATATCTCTTCAATGAGAACGATTATAAGATAATCTATTTAAATATATTAAGTATGTTGATACTTCATTAGCTAAATTATTTTCATGTACATGTCACATAAGTTAGTTATTGCAAAGCTTAATCCCCTATTTACATTCTGGTCAGTAATTGTACGCCAGTCTTAATTCAATAGACATTGGTGTTCTAATTACGTACGCTGAACAAACATGGTCAATCTGATATTCACATGATATCTAGGCGTTTCAACAATTTAAATTGGAAACGCGTATATGCATTCAACTAAGTTCATTAAGACCTTTGTTGATTATCAATGTTTGTCGGTTTCATATAGATTGTATACCAGGAGCACAATTATAAAAACGAAATATCGACATTAAAAGTAAACTGCGATCCCATTAATATTTGTACCGTATTATAATGAAGTATCATAAAAGTGCGTAAATGAGATTGATAAACTGAAAGGGATCCAAATAGTTAAGATAACGGCAGGTGAATCATGATAGCCTAGGTACCACTTATTATCAGTCGGATTTGAAAAAACTTTTCATATTAAACTTTGTACACACTACACTATATTAAATAACATGGCAGTGATAAATATAGTAATGCAACCGTGTTCTTTAAATTTACGGTAAAAGCGAATATAAAATATTATCAGGAAATAATATATAACTATACATACCTATTGATTTTAGTAATGCTATAAAGGATCGAATAGAACATCCATGCGGTAAAAGTTCTTGCTTGGAATTCAATCAAATTTTCTGCAATGTTCTCGCTGTTGAAGTTTATATTATCGCGCCAAGAGCGAATTTGTGCCAGATTTTTTTTAAGAATTTTGAAGTATTTGTTCTTATTTTATACAAATATATTGTTTGTAGAAACTACTTGGATTATATCATTATTTGTTATAGTGAATCAATTCTATTACAATGTTATTATTATGTAATGGTTACGTTTGTTATTCAACCGTGTATCATAACATGTCATTCTCAAATTTGCAGAACACATTGTTATATTAGTAGCTTTGTGAGCTGCTAATTATGACGGATCTGTTGATTATAATATTAGATGTTACATCTCGTATTATCTTGACAATAATGAAATTAACGGATTATAATAATACAATCTGTCTTATAAATGTTTGACAAATTACATTTGTACCATGATAGCAATATTATACTTACTTATATATAAAGGATTTATTATTAAATCTATACCTGCTAAGTTAACTTGTCAATACTCATCTAGAGTGGTCAGTTTGTAGTCGTTATTAAAATCGTTTTTGTTACATACACGACTCTCAGACACAATAAAGAATACAAATTATTACTTAAAGCTTTATGTTAGTAGCATTTGAAGATGTTTTGTTAGTAGCATTATAAGAAGAGTTTTTAAAACAATATTTCTAATAAGAAAATGGAGTTAAATTATACACAACAAGATTAGGCGAAGGCTACACGATAAGTACAGTCTAACAATTAATGCAGCTGAACTTATTGGTACTTTTTTTTTTATACAAAAACTACTTCTACTTACGATATTAGTCAAGGATATAAAATATTTATATACAGTTCAGATAAAATGTAAGATAACAAAAGATTACTTTTGTATCATCTGAATTTAATAAACAACTTTTGCATTTTCAAAATAAGTTATATTATGAACAACACCCCTTATTTCGCAATCACTCTTATTTAATTGAAATTTAACGTTAGAATGAGTGAGTAACTGATTCTAAAAAGGTGATGAGAATTTTACTCCTCTTCCCTAATTCTTGTTACTTGCATGACTTAATAGTAATTACTATACAAATACTTGTAAAAAAGTTGTCTTCTCTTATAACGTCTACGTAAATCTTAATACTGTTACGTAAGAGTAGAATTTGTATTGTTTTAGATACTTTATACTTTATGTGAAAAATAAAAATTTTGAAATCAAACTATATTAAATTTTATTAATAAAAAACGTACTATCCTATAAGAATTGCTTTCTCTGACAGATGGCGGGTATTGACTGCTTTTAATTACAAATGGAAATTGAAATCGAACGACGCCTCTTTGAATACTTTAATATTAAATTCTTTGTGAAAATCCATGCATTTTAAAGGCAATGGATACCTTTTCCGAAAGGATTTTATTTTCTTGCTTTCAATTAACATACATTTTTAATAAAATAATTAGCTGAACAGTTTCATTTGATAAGGGAAATTCATTCTGTGAATTGTTTTAAAATTCTTACTTGAAACACTGTTTTTAATTCTACTGACTAACTAACTGAAATAGACCTTGGGAAATAAACTACACTTTAAAGTAATAGTATATATATATTTTTGTAATTAATTATATGTAAATAAAGTATTAAACAAAGAAACTCAGTTAAAAAACTTAAAATGTTTGTCTTGTTAAACTATTTGTACTATTGTTTCGTTCTCGACTCCTCGTGATAGTTATAATTTTATTTTGAATTTTTATATTAATGAAAACTATATTTACATTTTTTAATTTATTAGTTTGCTGTAATTTCAAGAAAAATAAATATTATACAAGATTAAATATTGTTCGTTTATCAAAGCAATATTATAATACAATATTCTAGTAAAATATTTAATAATTTTAGGCTATTTAGAGAAGAATTAATGAAATTTAAAAAGGGATAGCTGGAATAGATCTCCCCCAAGAAATGAGCTATCCCATGTACATAATTTATAGTTGAAGATAGTTGAAGTGTCTATGTAAGAATGAGGTACATGAATACATAAATAAATAAATGAAATTTCGTATTGAATGCGTATTCACCGAGTTTAGTAAAGATTGAAATTTAACTCTGTTAATAAAGAGAAAGGTTTCCTTCGACGTTCGCATCGAATTTGGACCATGACAGAAAAATAAGAAATAAGAATAAAATGTGTATTGAATACAACTGCCTGGGTTTCAGTTGTCTATTTTCTTTTTTATATAAATTATATTACTAAAACATTTGATATGTAGCTTATGTTAAGATCATGAAACAGATTTTTAAATATAACTACTTTATATGTATTTATACTAGAGAGAGTACACAGAAATAGTTTTATTTATCATTTACTGAATTTCAGTTATGCGTACATTTCGAGAAATCGAGAAATACAATTGTATAAAGCCTTTCCCGGAGCTTGTGTGAATTTCTGATTGACTCCAATGTTCAACCCATGATGGAATAGGGAATTTTTAGTATGTAACGACTGTTATATAATTATAAAACTCAAAGGAATTTGAGAATAAATTGACTTTAAAATAATTCGTATAAGCCTTCTAGTAAAATTTGAAAATGCTTTTTTTTATATGCTTGTTTAATTTTACATTATATTACAGTATTTATTGAAGTTATGTTGCTTTTTCTACTTCATCTTGAATCAAATAATAAAAACCTCCACATTAGTCAGTATTTATAAGGTAGACATTGACTTTCCTACTGGTGCAGTGATTGCGTTTGAACTTGATAAATGAATTTCCACGTTTTAAAATGATTTTTAAGTGTATGAATGCTGATTTTAAATTAATAGATCGATAAGAAAATCATGTGATCGTAATTTAAATGATGATTCTAAGTGAAGCTATATTTCTGTGTATTTAAAAAATCTTAAACATAAAGAGTGAAATTAACTTAAAACGTATTGTTGAATTATACTTTTTGTAGATACGTTTTGGCTGTTTTTTGTTGAGAATTAATTTATTTAGAAAGTATTTAATATCTATATTTAAAAGTGGCCATTTATAACGGTACCACTTATCAGTTGGTGAAGCATTTTTCATGGAGCATGTTCATTAGCTTCTTTGTTGTATACGAAATAAGAGCTATAAAAAAATATTAATAAATACTTAATAACATACGTTTATATTCTAAATGATTAAAGAATGCTAAATTTCAAAAACAGATTTAGTTATTTCAAAATTAAGCGGTATATAAATATATTTTTAGTTTTAGAATTGTTAAACGAAATTCGTTTGAGTTGTATATTTTTTTAGAGAGTGCAATAAACTATGTAACGTAAACGATTTTGTTTTGATAGCGGCCGGTGATCTAAATAGAATTTAGAATAAAAAGTTGACTTTGCAGTGAGTTACTTTTGGAACGATTTATATTCGATATCATTTTTTAGTATAACATTACAATATTTTGAATTAAGCATTCAGCTGAGATAATAAGGTATTTCCACTACACCTTAATTATATATATTTTTGGTTTTTGTTCTATCATAATACTACAAGAAATCAATAATTGTGAAACAATGTTATACATTGAAATTGATAAATCGAAATCAAAATCTGAATTGTTTCGCAATTTTCAGAAGTTGTCTTTTATATACGTAATGAAAATATTATTGTAAAATATTAACATAACGATTAAGAGAATGAATATACTTTTTACTAAAAATTAAATTAATTTTTATATATAAATATATAAAAATATGCTAAGAATGGTATTTATTACATATTTCTAGAGCGCCGAATAAAAGGTTCCAAAAGTTATTCTAAAGTACGACACCTCAAGGTCGATACTCCGTAAGCTCCTGACATTACAATAATTGAGCTTTGAGTCTAAATAAATAACATAATAGATCTCGTTTATAAAGTTAAAAAAATAAATAACGCATTGTTAAAGAATAATCCGTCTGAGAAATATTCATTACTAAGAATATAATTGAAATAATAATTTTAATATATTATTTCTAAGAGACAGAGAGTGATATTGATACTACAGAGAGAATGATATTGATACGAAATAATGGAAGAGTATTCATCAAGTTTATTAAATAATTCAAACCATGCATTAAATATTTTGAGATTACGAAAAAATATTGTATGAAACATAAAGTTTCTTATTCGTGCAGATTAAATAAAATGAGAAACAATAAGGAGTTTAGATTTTATAATCAGTTCCTTATAAATACTAATATTTTATATATAATATCATCTAGGTTAATGCTTGACTACATGCCACCTGATGGGAAGTGGAAATGTAGCCATAGGTGGTAAAACGCATTAATCTAGTTACCTTATCACCCACATTGTATCCGGAGCTTATTTTTTAATAGGATGATACCTCTTCGACAGTAAAATAATACATATCTACATTTTAATTCAATAGTCAAAAAATATTTTTGTATCCCTACAATATAATATATAAAATATAATTCCGGTGCAAGAACTGTGAAATTATATTTATCCAAAATCCTTCACTTTCTTCAGAGGATTTTGGTTTTGTACTTGGATGTTTTATAGCTTTAGTTGTATTATTAAAAAAAAATTAAAACTTGTTAAAACTAAGGAAATAAGTAATAAAGAAGTTATGAAATTCTCACGCAGCAAAAATAGGACTTTAACAAATAGTGTTTAAAGACATTTCTAACTTTTTTTAAAATTATTTTCTTATAAAGAACTTTCTCAGATTGTTTTACGCTAGGAATAAGGAAGGGGAGATGTTGCTGAGTCACGTATTCGTTTGTTCCCAAAGGTAAATGTGCTGTCTATGAGGAAAATTTCTTTTTTTTTTGTTATCTATTTCGTGATAGTATGTCATTATAATGAAAGCTTAATAAATGTACGTGGAATATAATAACATTTATATCTTTCATATATATTTTCTTAAATATAAAATGTATTCAAATTAATTTACTGTATAAAATATTTTCTAGTAATAATATAAGTTTTTATTAGAGATGTGTTGCTTTTTAAAGTCATCCTCATTAATAACAAAAAACCGCTCTCGTGAAACACTTTAGGAAATTAGTTTGATATTGTGATAATTATATAATAACACAGCCTGTAAAAATAATTAGAGGAAGTTTAATTGATCTTGTGATAATTATATAACAATATGTAGCTTTTAAAAGCAAATATTCTCATGATACAATAATGAGACTATTTTGCTCATGACAGATCTAGTATTTAAGTTTAATAACAAGGAATATTGTATTTTAAATCAACAAATAGCAACAATAGAAATAAACATTACATAATATTAAACTGCATTTTGGGCGTTTGTGTATGCAAGGTATAAAAATGTGGATGTAAAAGGCCAAATTTTGAGAAAAAACAACTCTTAGTAGAAGGTTCTGTTCTGTTTATTGAATAGGTCAATAACATGTTATGTTGTGATTATCACGATATAAAAAAAAAAATTCGCACTTATCGTGATAGTAACAACTTCAACAGCGGGAACAGTACAGAAATTTGATTCTATTCCAAGCAAGATCTTTTATCGCAAGGATATTCTATTCGTTCCTTTATAGCATTACATAAATCAGTAGGTAAATCTACTGAAGACGCTGCTCATATGAAACAGTGCCGTTTATTTGAAACTAACAAAGTCAGAAACGCCTATCTCAAGGGAGGAAATCTACCTCAAGAACCATTTCAAAACAAACTTGCTAACGCAAAAATAGGCTTTCGAAAATGAAAAATTACATAAAAATATCTAAAAACATAGACTCGTTCACTTCGACTTAGTAGAATGAGAAAAGCTAGTCATGTCTGTAAGGATAATGAACAATCTTAAAAAGGCTGTTAATGTTTTTGCTAATGTACCACGTGCCATTTGCAAATTAAGTAAATGTGTATCTTCTAAAATTAATAAAATTAAAATTACGCTTAAATTATAGCTTGAATTTAGATTATTGAACTATTATTACCATATATTTTGGTACAATGTCCATTTAACTTTATACTTAATTTTATATTGTCTAACATATATTTGCAAATAACTTTTAACGCTTTTATACCTAACCTTCGCATAAAATCAATTTTCATTATTTATATTTTATCCAATACTGCATTTTTTTATAAAGTTCGTTATGCACTAATTAAGTACGGTGGCAGCAGAGGATCCAAAAAAAATCATATTATAAAAATACTTTAATTAAAATTACAATTTAAGTTACAACTAAAATGACGACTGCTTGCTCGATATTAGAATACAAGAGTGACAATTATATTTAAAATTAATTATAAAGAAATACATTTCTGTCAAGTGCACATTCAGCTTTTTGATTGTTATAAAATTATAATAAAATAATACATTTATGTGAAGTGCAGATTCAGCTTTTCGATTGTTATAATTCCTATATTCTGATGCAATGCAATGTACATATTACACCAACGCTTATTAAGCGGTTCCCGCGATGCATGGGAACATAACTCACTTGAACATTTTATACTATTTATTATTAATTAGATTTTTTATAATTCACTTCCTTCTCCCCTTTTTCTCAAGGGCTAAACGAATGTAGGTCTTTATTTATCAAAAATATTAATTTGCGATACAATTAATAGATAAGGTAGATCCTGTACTCGATTGCAATCCCTGATCTTAACTTGTAACATTTAGCACTTAACCTTTTAGTAACGCTTATTTTTAATTAAAAAAATTATAAATAGTGAATGTGTTTTATCAAGTGAAATAAAACAACAAAGCATTTTCATAAAATAAACAAATTTCTAAAACTTTGTTGAAGTGAACATAATTTGGAATGCAAGTCTTTGTTCGTCATCTATAACCAGGGACAACAAACTTCACAAGTCAAATAGTTCGTTATTATTCAGTGTAGTCACTGCCTTAAGAAGAGGAAACTTTATAAAACTTGTATCAAATATCAAAGTTAAGAATAAACTTTTATATTTTAGATATATAAATATATATATATATATATATATATATATATATATATATAATATGATAATAAAAAAATAAGAAACTTAAACTAAACAAAATTTTAGGCTTTTTTTTTTTAAATCTAATAATATTTCCGTAACAACAAATAAATATTTTCAATAATAATATGTTCCAATACTCCCGTTGGAACGGTCTTTTCTTCGGTTCTTAACTTATTTCTTAACGTTTACCAGAGCTGTTTTTATATGAGTCTCAGCTAGTTCGACGTGATGAGGTCCCCGACGCACTATCATCTGATATCTCCTTTTAGGACCTAAGATATTAATACTATAACTATATATTTGAATTAGATGAGTTGGTGTTACGCATTCATAAAGTTGAATTAGCAATATATGTTTGTAATTTTCAATGTTATATATATATATATATATATGTATATATATATATATATATTATACTATAAGTTACATATATATATATATATATATATATATATATATATATATATATATATATATATATACTTATGGAGCTGGAAACCATACAAGCTGATACTATACTTTTTAGTTTTTATTGAGATTTTATTATAATTATTGCAATAGTAAATCTGTTAAAATGTCAAGAAAGGAAAGGAAAATAAATAACAATAGAAATAATACAAATTAAAAATAAATATTATCTTATACACAATCATTAAAAGACTGTACATTTTCAAAATTTATTGTTTGATGGTACACATACTAGAATATAATTTTTACCTATAATTAAAACACTCAAATATAAATTTATTGCTAAATTATATTACGTTTCAGTAAATCGTATAACTTACTCACTGAAAATCACGAGCTCGTCCTCCAACAGTGTCTTCACTGAACAATGGAAATATTAATAAAAATAACGTTTAATTCACAACAAATTCATATTAACTTCATAAAACTACCTTAAGAAAGTGTAAATATTAATATTAAATACTATGTAATGGTAAAAGTTCAAAAAGAATAAGTATACAATTTCATTATAAACTATAACTATACCTGTAAACTAGTTTAAGTAAGTTATTGGATCAATAAAATGTGGTTGCATTTGAATATAGTGGCGTTATAGTATATTGCATATTGCAGCACACTTATTTGAAATTGGATTTGATTACATAAATATGTGGGCTCCTAATTTAATTATAAATATATAACAATAAACGGTTAAGAAAATCTTTTGCAGTTATATGTCATTTTGAGCTTTAGAATTAGCGCTGAACGCTTGTAGTGGTATTAGATACGCCATTGTGCTACACAAAGCAAACCTTATTTCATTAAATTGCATGCCAAACGTAATACGAATAATAGAGTTTTCTCAGAAATACCTTCAATTTAGTATTATAGAGAGAAAGAGAGCAATGTAGTTGTTAGAAAACGAATTAAAGGAATTATATAAATTATTGACAAAATTGTAAAATAATATTTTTCTATATTAAAATATACTTTAATATTGTAATATAATTATTACAATATTAAAGTTTTATAATATCGTTTTAGAATTATTCAAGTTACTGTTAATTTTTTGTTATTTGATAAGATAAGAGACTAGTTACTTTATTATTTTATATTGGTTTTTTTATTTATTTCATTTAAAATCTGATTATAGTATATTATATACTCAATTGGAATAGTGTTGATAATCTATGATTGATTTCATATCATAATACTCGTATGTAAGATTGTAAATGTTCATTAAATAGAGAAAGAATCACTTTTTCTCTTCCAATGTAATAACAACATGAAAAGAAATAAACTGCAACCGGTCTATGAGCTCAATTCAGTATATTCTTTTTTTTATTAGTGGCAAAAAGGTAGAGGTTACTGTTCGTGGTTAAAGGTTGCATGCAATTGTATATTCCACGTGTTATTTGTTAAAATACACTAGTTATATGATGTAGAATGATTTATAATTATTACAACTTAAATTTAAAAAGCACACGTTCTCGTATATTTAAAATATATTCCCAAAAGTTTTGTCTGGAAGTGCATAAATATATGTGTTACAATGAAATGTTTGTTACGACGAAAAAACATTTAGAAATAATATATAATTAAATATTATTGTCACTAGTAAAGGTCGATTGGTTAGTAATTAATAAAGTTATTTTTAAAATAAGGGTAGTTATAAATTTTTCTATTTTTTAGTAAATAGTATCTTAATCAATGTTTGAAGTCTTCTCTTCTAATGACAAAGCCGAGAAGTAATTAGCGCTCTGGTTTCGATACTTTGATATTCGATGTACTATTTTGAGTGTTAGTTAGTTGAAAGGAAATTATTATGTAAAAAATACTAGATTTAAAATAGGATAAAAACATTTACGGTATAAAATCAAATTATACATAATATAAAGTTAACAATTAATATAAAATTAACAGAAATAACAATTATAAAGAAAATTTACAAATATGGTTAATAATAGTTGTTCAGTTCTTCCTTTCATTTATATATGAATTAGACATTCAAATTTATTAAAAATATTTTGAAATACTCATCAGTTTTTATACAATACAAAAAGTCACTAATAATTCATACAAACAATATCTTGTTGCTGATATGTTAGTATTGTTCATATTGCAAGAACCAAAGTTAATATATTTCTAAATTGATATTATATCCTCTTCATTAAATAAATTGCACAAAAACTTATATTTAGATATAATCTATATATTTAAAGACAAAGAAATGATTGATTTAGCAATATTTTGTGTTAAGATTCGTATTAAGAATGTTCTTTCAAAACGCTTTTATAAAATGAAATAACAGCAGTACTTTTGAGGCTTACTCACCGAAAATCACTTATTACAATAAAATTATAAATGAAGTAGTAAGGAAAATTAAACACATCAACATATGTTTAAGCCGTTTACATTTCTAAAACAGAAGTAGAACTATCGCTGGTACAAATAAATCACTTACTGAGATTTATAGCTTAAGTAAATTCCCCATTTGTGTTGCTGGCCTTCAATAGACGAAATACAAACGACCATTTGAAATGAATTAAATTCTTAAAATAAGTAATATTTACGAGGAGATTATAAGTTGAAGTTGGCAGAAATGTGACCAAAGAAAAATGTTAGCTTTATAAAGTATTTTAGTTCTCCATCTACTTTATTTTGATGCTAATGCATCAAAAGTATTTTAATATCTCTCTTAGTCATTTGACCAGATTTGATGATCGATTTAATATTTAATTGAAAATACTTATCATTTTATGAAATATATAATACAAAAATATTTTAATTTTGACCCACTTAATGATTTATTGTTATATTTAGATGTTAACATTGTAAAGTAGGTAGCTAATTAACTTATTACTTAAAAGCTGAATACTTTTAACTTAATAGTATGAATATGTAAAGTTCCATCATAATATTGAACATACTCGTATGTTTTTAACGGATTTAAATCTCTCATGTGGATTTATATTTTTTTAAAACAACTTTTACCATATTTTGGAAAAATTAACAGAAAACCAAATGTGAGAGACCATTCAAATAAAATCCATTAAATACGGGTTTATCTCAGCGTATGGGTGAAGTTAAAATAATATGAATACGTACGTGGCTTTCTACTTGCAGTTTTTTTTACAACATATTTGCTTAAATGTCTCATTTAAATATTGGTGCTAAGAAAAAAAATACACAATGGATAACGAAAAAATCATAGTCAGGACTCGAACCTGTAGACTCTTAGAAATCATCCATTTGGTTTGAAAATTAAAAAATTGAGATACTGTATTGTTATTAGATTCTATGGATTAGTATAAACAATGCGGGAAGTTTAATATATTAAAAGGTTTGCATAACTTTTATGAACCACATAAAGGTTACGAACTTTATCTAACAAAAATAAAAGTAAAACTCATTAGAAATTTACCTCATTTAATGTTCAGTGCATTTGCTTTGATCCTTACAGTTAGGGTATTTACTTTTTTGCTAGGATCACTTTTGTGAAATATTAAAAATAGATATATATTTCTTTTTGTACAGGTTTTCTTTTTTTATTTATTAGTTGTTGGTCGTGACGTCGTCCATGGTGGGGTAAAACGAATTGTTACAATTTTTAAACATATTTACATGAATTACGTGAATAAAATCTGGATCGTTTAACTTTTTGTTCAAAACAATCTTTGTATTTTTACGGGAATTTAAATATTTTGACTAGTAGAAAATAGCTTAAATAATCTTCTATCATAAAAACAACTATTATAAAATAGCTCTATTAAAAAATCATGAATAAATTTTGATAAAAAAATTAAAAGAAGTAATAATTTTTTTTTTGATAAGATCGTTTATTATCTCTATTTCGTCTTCAAAAAAAACTTTTTGTCATTGCCAAATTAAAAATGCTAAAAACATCATATTAAATAATCAAGTAATTCCTCAATTTTGAGAACTACTTTGATTGGTATTAGAGTGGCAATTCTAAAACAAATGGCAATTAAAAATATTTTTGTGCACATTGTTATTTATAAACGTTTATTGATCGTGACGGCATCCACGGCGTTATAATTAAGATTTACGATTTTTTCAATATTTATGAATTATGTTATCATAACCTGGATTATCTAAGTTTTTATTCAAAATAGTCGTTATTTTCTTTCTGGGATATTTTCACTGTGAAAAAATAATACGAAGACATTTACAGATTAGATCATTTATTGCTTTCGATTCTTCCCCAAGAGAACTCTTTGTCAGAGCCAAAATTCAACGAGGCTTGCGATATATATGGAAAAATAAAACAGTTTCTATCGTGACGAAAAATTAAACGAATAAAAAAAAAACAATATCTGTACTTGTTTATTATTATAGAACTTTATATTCGATAGAAAATTCAATTAAATAAACATAAATATAAAACAATATTAAATTTTTATCACAGTTTTTATTAGTATTGTTTTTATTAAAAATATTTATTGTAAATCATTGATCGGTATTGTTATTGATAATAATTTAGATAACTTATTAACAATTTGAAAGTAGACCATAAACTAGTAAATCAGAGCTCTATGAAATTTAGTTCTTATTTTAACATCGATCATCAATTTTAAATGAGTTATTTAATAGTCTTAAATTCTAAAATTCAGTGATATATTACTTTCCATCAGTTATTGTGGTGAAAAGTGAAAATATATTTCATATTAACATTAAATTTGCATCCGTAACCGATTTATAACGTATGAATTTATGTACTATACAATCTATATAATAAATAATTATTTCTACAACATTTTTTTGTGTCTCCAGTAGCATGAGTACATAATTAATACAAGGTTAGTTCAATTGACCTTTTTTTCAAACTTTTAAAAGTTGTACATAAGAATATGCAACAAACAAAAAATGTTAGATTTAGTCACAATATTTATTTATGAATTATTGTGGATTTATATAATATTGATTATACTACAATGAAGTTTCTAGTAAGATGCAATTATTTGCATGACACTTATGTGTCTGAAGAAGTTTTTTGGACATTTTCTTATATAAATTTATTTTTTATATTTTGTATTTTTAACCTACTTCAAATAGTAAGCTAAATTTATCACTTGGATGATTCTATATAAAGGCAAAATGAAGTACATTTATACGTGGACCTTTCATTTTTTGACATATTCACACAAAACTGAACAAATCTTTAGAATTTGTTCATCAGGATTTTGTGAATAGCAAAAGGAAACTGATAAAGACAGTAGCAAAAGATAAATATTTCGAGAAATACTATAATGCCTCTCACGTAACAATTAGCGAAAGTGTGGTTTAAAATGTGTGACAATACAACGGTGTTGGCTACAAATAAGATATGAAACTGCTAACCTAAATGAAATAAATATATACAATATATTATATTAGCGCAGATACTTGAGCTTAAAACAAACAAAGATTTTAATTATAACGACCCTGACGGAATATTCCACTGCATACGACTTCAAGTGGCGAGAATTGTTCTAACACATTAATAATTAATTTAATACTTGCATAATATCATTGTTATTACATATCAAATAGAAAATAATTGTCATAAAACTATTATTATTTTTATCCATATTAAGTGTTATTCACAAATTAAGACATTTATTATATTTATGTATGTGGAATAAAGCAATCATTGTACATTATTATCAGATGAAATACAAACGGTCCAAATAATATAACATCACTGCTCTGTGGAACGAGAAATTATCGACTCATACATTAATGATTATTTACTGCAATAAGCTGGATCTGCGCTAAAGCGTGATATACTAGAAGATATCGATACAACAAGCTGATAGCTCGATTAGACTTATTTTGTACCAAAAGGCAACTTTATATAAAATGTATTAAGAGAAGACTATCATAAAATAATTAGGTCGGTTTATGAATATTTACAAATTATAGTGTCAGAATTTAGAATTTAAATAATTAATTCATAAATATCTGAAATTTAGAATGTGGTGGGTCTGAATTATAAACAAAACGGTTGCCTCCAGTGTCATAAAATATTGTAAGAAAATAATAAATAACTTTACATATTTATTTAACACATGATGTAAAAGAAATAATGATTTTACATGCAATTTTTGGTTTTTAAACTCCTTGCGGTAAAAAACAAATGCGGATGTCGAAGCAGAGTTGTGTTGAGAATCTTACAGTTGTGACATAAAGTATAATATTTTGATTGAAAATTATGTAAAAAATTGTTTTAGTGAATCGATTCTATTGCAATGTTATTAGTACGTAATAGTTACGTTTATTCCAATCCAATCCATTATCAAATAAAGTGAACACATTGTTATCTATTAGTAGCTTTGTGAGCTGCTAATTATAACAGCTTTGTTGACTATAATAATATTTGATATTTAGATCTCGTATTACCTTGGAAATAATGATATTAACGGATTATAATAATACTGTCTTATAATTATTACATTCGTATTTTGAACTAATAAAATACAAAAACCAATATTTTCTTTATTTATATATATTTCTTCTTTGTTACATTTTCAATTATCTTCTTTTTTTTTTTTTTTTTTTATGTTATAGGAGGGCAAACGAGCGTGCGGGTCACCGTTAATATGTGATCACCGCCGCCCATGAACTCTTGCAACATCCGAGGATACACAAGAGCGTTGCCGGCCTTGGAGAAAGGAATATATGCCTTTTTTGAAGGTACCCATGTCGTATCGATCTGGAAATACCGCCGAAGGAAGTTCGTTCCACATTTGAGTGGTACGTGGGAAGAAAGTCCTTGAAAACCGCACAGTTGAAGATCGCCACGCATCCAGGTGGTATGGATGGTAAAGGAGGCGATGGCGAGCTGTGCGGTGGTGAAATTCGGCGGTAGGCATCAGATCGAATAGTTCTTCGGAACACTCCCCGTTGTAAATGCGGTAGAAGACGCACAAAGAAGCCACGTCTCTACGCAATGCCAAAGAGTCCAGCCGTTCGCAGAGCACCGGGTGCCCGACAATCCGAACGGCTCTCCGTTGTACGCGGTCAAATGGTAGAAGCTGATATTGGGGTGATCCGGACCAGAGATGAGAACAGTACTCCATGTGTGGCCGGACCTGCGCCTTGTAGAGCGCAAGTCTTTGGCCAGGTTTGAAATACTGCCTCGCTCTATTGATCACTCCCAATTTCGTCGAGGCCAACTTGGCCTTGCTCTCCAGATGACCACGAAACTGACAGTCGCTCGAAATGTCGAGACCCAGTATTCTGATACTAGGCGAGGCAATAAGAGGAGTGCTCTCGAAGAGCGGTGATACGACAAATGGGGTTTTTTTAGTGGTAAACGCGCAAACCTGTGTCTTGTCGGGATTGAACTGAACGTGGTTCAGTTCACCCCACTCAGAGATCATCCCCAGGGAAGTCTCTATTGAAGACACAAGTTTCTTTCGGCACTCATCGACGTTTTCCCAAGAGAGACCTGCACGACCGGAATATACCGCATCCCCAGTGCTGTCATCCGCATAACAATGTATGTTGGAAATATCCAACATATCATTAATGTGCAGGAGGAACAGAGTTGGGGATAGCACGCAGCCTTGGGGTACACCAGCGTTCACGGGCTTGGGGTCCGAGCAAAAACCGTCGAGAACGACCTGTATGCTCCGCCCAGTGAGGAAGCTGGTTATCCACTTGCATAAACTCTCGGGAAGCCCATAGGAAGGTAGCTTCGAAAGAAGCCCCTTGTGCCATACACGATCGAAGGCTTTTGCCATATCCAGACTAACTGCCAGACCCTCTCCCTTGCTTTCAATAACCGCTGCCCAACGGTGAGTGAGGTATAACAGAAGATCACCAGCTGATCGACCATGGCGAAAGCCATACTGCCGGTCATTGACCAACTGGTGATCTTCGAGGTACGTTAGGACCTGTCGGTTTATGATAATCTCCATTATTTTGGAGAGAAGGGAGGTAATGGCGATAGGTCTGTAGTTAGCTGGGTCCGAGCTATCACCTTTTTTAGGGATCGGATGGACAAGGGCACACTTCCATGAGACCGGGACTACGCCTTTAAGGTAGGAGTGCCGAAATAGACGCGTTAGCACTGGAGTCAGCTCAGGGGCACACGTTCGTAGCACCAGTGGAGAAATGCCATCCGGCCCACTCGACTTATGAACGTCCAAGGAAAATAGAGTCTGCCTGATAGTTTTTTGCCGAAAAACTATTTCCGGCATTGAGCTCTGACACCGCGGGATGATAGGCGGTGTCTTCCCTTGGTCGTCCAAAGTCGAGTTGGAGGCGAAAAGAGTGCCCAAGAGATCGGCTTTCTCTTTTGCCGTGTGGGCCAGAGAGTCATTCCCCATGTGCAACGGCGGTAGGGACGGCTGGCTAAAGTTGCCCAGACTGGCCTTTGAAAGCGCCCAGAATTTGCGCGTACCAGGCGGGTACTTTGCCAGCTGATCCCCAATTTTGACGACATGCTTGAACTTTGCTCTAGCGATTTGCCGTTTGAAGAATCTGGAGGCACGGTTGTATTTCCTCTTCAGAACTCTAGAGTTCGGATCCTTAGTGACTAACGCATTGGCCCAAGCTTGATAAGCCTGCCGTTTGCCAGCTGATGCAGCCCTGACAGACGCATCAAACCAAGGCCGCGATCTGCCACCAAGTGGTACCACAGAGCTTGGTACAAAAAGTTCCATGCCCTGAAGTATCACATCAGCTACAGCCGCAGCGCAGTCACTAGGATCGTTGGAAGGGAAACAAATAGGCCCCCATGGGTAGGATGCAAAAAAAGACCGCATTCCATCCCAATCCGCTGACTTGTAGTGCCAAACGCGTCGAGTCGCAGGTCTTGTGCGAGCTGGACGTTGAATGGGCACTACACTCCGTACCAGACAGTGATCAGAGGACCCTAAAGGAGCCTCGACAGCGACCTGGTACTTTTCTGGATGTGTAGTCAGCAGAAGATCCAACAAAGAGGGCGTGTGGCTGTCCACATCCGGTAGACGAGTGTGCGTCTTTACCAGCTGGGACAGACCATTTGCCAGAGCAAAGTTAAACACAGATCTCCCCGCGTAGTCGGTTGCACGTGACCCTAACCATTCGGTATTGTGCGCGTTAAAGTCCCCGAGGACTACGACTTCGGCGGAGGGAGTCTGAGAAAGCAGGTCGTCAATCTTCGCTTGAACGTGGCCCAACAGTTGATCTGTTTGTGCATTACCACTATGGGACCTGTAGAGGCACGCGTAGAATCTGACGTGATCGTCCATGTCCACGCGCAGCCAGAGCACGGACAGGTCCCGACCTTCAAAAATCTGAAGGCGACGGTAGCAGATATCCTCCCTTACGAACACAGATACCCCGGCGTGTGGTATAAAATGATGTTCTAGTTTATACCCGGGGTATGATAGGTACGCTGTGTCGCTAGGTTGAGATATCTGCGTCTCCGTCAAAAACAACAAGGCCGGCTGCGCCGTCTCAAGGTGGTAGTGGACGGCGTTTAGGTTCGAATGAAACCCCCGGATGTTACAAAAGTCCACATCTAGAGTGGAGCGGGGTGCCGCTGTTTGCCGTCGTTTGCCCTCAGGAAACACAAAGTGCGATACTTTGCCCGCCCCAGATACGACGGGCAGCCCGAGCAAAATCCGAGGATCATTCCCCCGATTTTGCTCGGGGAGGGGGTCCCCGGCTTCATCAAAGCCGGTACCCTCCTGGGGTATTTTTCTTTTATGCATCGCGTTCATGTTTGGCGGGGGGGGGGGGGGGGTTTGGGCTTCCGGATTCTCTCACTCACCGACGGAACATAACCAAATGAATTTGGTTACTACACGTCGGTCTTCTGTGAGAGAGTGGTCCTTCCCCGGTCGAGCCAGCCCAATACGAGCTGCAGTCAGATAACTACAGCTAGGCTCTACCACCTAAACCACCTATCTTCGATCTTCTATTTCTATATTCTACTTCTTCTACTTTTAACAATCGCTAAAATTGACGGCACTTTAAATGCCAGTACATATAAATATCCTTAATTAATGATCCTAATAAATAATATTAATAATAATAATCTCACGAGGAAGTTGTTCTGAGCTGAGCTGAACTTTGATCAGTCATCATACGGCGGTTGGAGAAATTCTGCGAAAAAAACGTTAAATAAAAAGGTGTTTCAACAAAAAAAAAATCTTATAAAATAAACCCGGTAAAGACTTTAAAAGGTTCAACAGGTTAAAATAAATGCAAAAATAAGCAGCCCTATTTCTACTACTACTCTTAAGTCGATTGAGAAAAACATAATAACATTACTACCTACTCGTATTAATGGTGGATCAATTTAGACAATAGATTTTATGTAAAGTCATAAAAGATAGGGTTATTAAAAAAGAGTTATTAAAAGAAGAGATTGAATGTAAACTGCCGGGCTGAATTAATTACTAATATATCCAATGAAATATAGAAAAAACATTGTATTTCTAAAATAAATTATATTAAGAACATGCCTTGTTTCATAAATTTGTTTAATTGAAACTTTACGCTAGAATAGTAGTTTTTTAGTAACAGTTTCATATATTTTTAAATAGTTTTTCTTTTGTTACCTTTTTTTATGAGGTTACAATGACTATTATTCAGATATTCACAAAAATATTTTCTCTCTTAATACGTTGAGGTAATTTATAATACTGTCACGTTAGAGTACAATTTGAATTGTACATTATACTTTATGTAAGAAACTGAAACTGTATATAAAAGTAGAAAAAATGTAGTAATAAAAAGAATCCATCCTATAAGAAATTTCTTTCTCTGATATATGGCGAGTATTGACCTGGTTTATATTACGAATGAAAATGGAAATCGAACGACTTTTAAAAATTCGTTAATATTAAATTCTTTATGAAAATCCATACATTTTAACGGCACTTGAAACCTTTTTTCAAATTAACATTTTAATTGATATTGATATTAAATTTTTGCTTTGAATTAACAAAACCTATTTAAACTTTTAATTAAAACAATAACTTAGCTGAAGAGTACCGTCTAAATGAATTGAGTTAATTTTGATTTAATTTTTTTAAAATTGTAACTGTAATTGAATCTATCACTACTCTAAATTTGTTTGTTGTGATGTCGCTTTATACCTACATTATTATTACTATAATCATTCTATGATAAATATAAAAAAAAATTGTACAATAACAGCTTATGAATACACGCTAGGCATCGGTAACTTTTCGTCAAATATTCATAGATAATAAATTTATTTTCTTTCTTGTATGTCTTTGTTTTTGTTTTTTAATCTTGTAAATATATTGTTTGCAAGCTGTGGCAACATTAATTCCAGGCATGAATTTAAAAGCAGCTTGAAGCTGAGTTCATCTCCTTTTCTGATGCATTTATATAATCTTATAAGTTACTTTTGGTAAATATTAACCTTATTGTGTGCGCTTCTCGTATAATACTTGTTACTATTAATATTATTATGACCATTTTTTAAATATTAAGGGAAATGGACCTTGGAACTACAGCTTAAAGTGATAATATATTTTTTTTGTTAATTTAGTTGTAGATAAAATATTAAACTAAAAAGGACATATTTTCTTATAGAATTTCAAATTCATTCATCAAAAATAGTATTTAAATCTGGGACCTATAGGTCAGTGATAGGGTGTAGTCATAATAAAAGTTTAATAAATGTACTTGGAATATCATAACATTTATATCTCCTATTTATATTTTCTTAAATTAGTAATTATCACAGTCAAAATGTTATAACAAATTAATTATCTAGTAATATATTTTCTTGTAATAATAAAAGTCTTCAGTGGAGGTGTTTTTATTAATATTAAGAAGGAACTCCGAAAAAGCCGCTCTTGTAAAATAATCTTGGAAATTAGCTTGATCTTGGCATAATTATACAATGACACTTAGCCTGTTAAACTAATTAGAAGATGTTTCATTGATCTTGAGATAATTATTTAACAACATACAAAAATAAAATAATTATTTCGAATAAGATCTTAAGATAAGTATGTACTTTTAAATAGAAGAGACATTCTTATTGTAAACAACAATTAGTTTTATAAATAAATGAGCAGAACAAATTATCAATTTAAAAAATTATGTTTTTCTGGCACTTGTATGTACAAGATATTTGAAACTTTGCGAATTAAAAACAAATTTTTGAGAAAAATAAATATAGAAATTTATGATAAAAATGTTCACTTATTTTTTCTGTACTATTTATCAAATAGGTCAGTAACATGCTAAAACGTGTTCATCACGATATTAAAAAACTTATTTGAAAGTTAGACCTACAGTTTATTTGTATATCATTCAGTAGTTAGTATCTACCAACTGATTGCTTTAGAAGCACTGCTTTATCTGAATAAATATTACATTTATTGCATAAAAATATTAAACTTAAAAAATGCTTTTTTTTTTTCTTTTTTTTACATTTTTTTTTATAATTCACAACGCAGTCGACTAGGGTTACCTTTTATAACGAATTAAATAAAGAAGAATAAAGGGCAAAATTTTTAAGTTATACGTAGCAACTTAATCGATGAAAATATATATTTCAGCTGAAAATATATGTTGTTAAACTAAACATTTAAGGGATAATTGACTCTGATATAAATTAGTTTTTAACTCAATTACGCTCTAATTATCACCTACATATTAATAATATTTGATAATGTTAAATTTTACTTACCTAAAAGTAATATTATTTAGCCGGTTGTTTCTTATGCAATAACTTCTATGAATTTAAAACATCATACAATTTTCTGCGATAAGAAAACGTGAGATAGTTTCTTACAATAATTTGACAATTACAATATCTAAAGTTATATGACGATCTAAATAAAATAATAATGTACATTGAAGTATGATGGGGGAATTTCACTCACAAAAATAGCGGTCATTTTGAGTTGAAGAAAAACGGAACCCAAAATTTATAATAACCTTTAACAAATTAGAAACATTATAATTTTAACGATATTATTAATATACAAAAAAAAAACATTTTTGCAGGCTCTGGTATTTATATGAAGTACATAGTTTTATAGACCTTTTAAAATTACGAGTTTGTGCTTCAAATTTGTAAGGAGCATATTACAAAAGACAGTTTGTTCTTCTTTTTTTTTCTTCCATCAGTTGGATATAGAACGTCTACTTTTAGCCTTAATTTGCAATAATTTTGGGTTAGTTTCTATTTAAAATCATAAAACAGTTTATAAAATTTATAGCACAAAAGATTTAATTTACTCGACAGATTTACTTTTCTACTTTAATAACAAGAATTTGCTCTACTGCCTTTGTTTTTTACTCACTGATAATTTAACCTGTTAGGAAATAAAGTTATTATTATAAAATAAAGTTATTATTATATCATTTGCTTATATTGTTAGCTTTGTGAGTAATTATCAGATAAGTAAAACTTGAATCATTTATCAGATATAAAGGATCATAGTTTGATACATGTTAGCAATTTTGAAGGTATTAAACGCTCTATATAACGCCATTAAAGTTAAATTAGGAATAATCTCATCTTAAAACACATAATTAAAGAACGAATACACATACAGACGTTTATTTTTTTTGTATAAATTTAATAGCGTTTTTTTTTATTTGATAGAACAAATTTTAAGTTCTTAAGAAATATTATTTATGTAACGTTTTTTCTCAACTCACTTTCACAGATTAATAGAAATCTTTGATTGTTTTAAAAGATACTTAAAACAATTCTGCATGATTATATATAGATTAAATAGACTTGATAACTTTACACACTTACTTAAGAAAATATTAGATTAAACTAACTGTTGGTTATATGGGTTGAAAATTATTAAATAAATTTGTTTAAAAAGCGAAATACTGTTAATAAATAAGTAATTTATAAAACTTTGAGCTTGCCTTTATTTATTTTAGAATTAAAACGAAGGAAAATTGATAATTACGATGACGAAGACGTATCATTAAGTGTCCGAATTACAAAGAGCTCATTTCCGAGTACCAAAACTGATTTCACCGTGGTTTTTGTTTTATAATTATTTAGATATATCCTAACAAAAATTCTTTATGCAATTTTTTTATTTATTACGCTTTCACGCCTTAACAAGTCAATCAATCAATAAGAACTTTTGGTAGTCT
This sequence comes from Melinaea marsaeus rileyi, assembly GCA_918358865.1. Classification (NCBI taxonomy): domain Eukaryota; kingdom Metazoa; phylum Arthropoda; class Insecta; order Lepidoptera; family Nymphalidae; genus Melinaea; species Melinaea marsaeus. Next base: position 5,651,948 of record OU911093.1, on the reverse strand, counting down.
TGTTGTTAGGGATATAATAGGATGTAGAAAAGTACATATCGTTCATCCTTAAAAAAGTATTAATCTCGAAGAATGAAAAATATATTTTTAGACATAACAAGAAGTCTCTAGCATAATTTATTTACCCATAAGGATGTTTCATGAAAATAGTTTATTTCTGCTATAATATAATAAAAATAAAAATAGATTATTTTCTGTGTTCCTAGAAAATTAACCTTTAAGGGGAATAAATAAACGGTAAAAGTAAGTTTCTTCGGACGCTTATAGACCAATTAAACATTAAGGTATCGCTAAATTTAAACATTTACTTTAGTGATATTATAATCATATTTTAATGTGGTTAGTGAAGAATATTTATTTTTAATAAAAACAACTACGAAACGTTTAAAATTACGAAACGATACGATAATGTATACTGTGATCAACTGTGTAAACTCAAGTGATCGTCATTTTACCATAAACATTTAAATTAAAAATAAGGTCACGTTGCTGTTCCTGTTAAACTTTTAAAAGTATTTAAGTGTAAGTAGAAGAATACGGGTGTTCAAAAATTTTTAAATCTTTAAGATGCCGCACAATTCTTTTCCGTTTTGTTCGAAAAGGTAAGTTTTTACATAATATAAAGGAAAATGTAACAGTCTTAACACAAAACTGGACGCTTATCTTAAAGAAACAAGGGTTTTCTTACAAATGTTCTCGACTTTACTCCTTCGGTGATTTAGTTTTAGAACATATATATTTTATATCATTATGCAAAATAACGAATTCTAATAAAGGCTGAGTTAGTTACCTTAGAGCTTGCATTTAGGACGAAGTTTCTTTATTGCTTAAATCTCTTATTAAAATAACACTTGTAAACGTTCACGTTATATTACCCAGGAATTTAAGCTGTGTACCGATATATCACTTAGGTCACTTCTATATATATATAACTTTAGCTTGAAAAGATTAATAATCACTTAAACAACTTGAAGAACTTGTTTTCTTTAGTTTAAATGGTGACTGCGAATTGTTTAATCATAATATTTTTAATATCTTTTCGTTTTTGATCCCTATATGTGCAAAACACCTTGTGATTGATCCGTGATTAACGAACCAACGTTTGAACATATATTAATATTTCTCATAAAAAATATAAAAAGTATTAAAATATGTTATTTCTAGCATTCGTGGTATCGATATTAGAATAGAATAAGAAACAGATATCTGACATTTCATCTTATTATAATTGTTAAAACACAATTGAAAAGAGAAGTCGTTTCATCTTGGTGGTTATATAACATACTCGTGCTAATAAATAATATAATTTTTTTCAACTATAAATGAATTGTAAATAAAATATATTTTTTTTTGTGGCATTTACAAAACGAGACTTAAAAAGTATATTTTATTTTCTTTAATCAAATAAACAATAAATTAAACTTAAATAAAGTTAACCAATACATGAAGTGCGATTAAGAAAATATGTTTTACTCTTTCTCTCCAGTCTTCCGATATTTTTGTCTCAAGTTATTTCTTACTTATCCCGTCAAAGGTACATCCATATCTTATGATTTTCTCTTAATTCATTCATCCATCTAATTGTATACATATTCATATTCATCTTTAGGACTCGCGTAGTTACTTGGCTTTCATCTCTCCTAATTACGTTTCCTTATAACGCTGACGGTACGCTTCTGATCTTTACAGTAAAGGACGCTTTGAAATTTCTTTTAGTATACTCATTCCTTACATTATCCACTCTTCCTTAACATTCTCATATCATTTGCCGGGATTATTCTTTTATCAATCTTTTTAAGCTTTAATAATATTGTAGAATATGTATTTATTTAACAGTTAAATAAATTATTACCAAGTACCTAGGTATACAATCAACAACAGAATTTCGTATTTTTAACTTATTGTTTAACGTAGTAATAACAAATTGAACTTACTTAATTACCTAAATCTTGGGCGGCAGCTTGTTTTTTTGTAATTTAAAATAATGAAAACGACTTGGAAAAACATCTTGATAATTAAGATAGCAAAATAAAATATTACAAAATATTGTAAGTAATCAGATTATTTTTTTTAATATGTAGATGTTTTTTTAATGTCTGTAATACTTCATATTTGTTACTCAAATACACACAATTTTAAAATGACACTTTATTTGAAAGTCCCAGTGAGGAGATAGCCTCAAATAATTCACGTCTAATATTTTAAATTCCATAAAACCATTTTCGTGAAAGTTTTGTAATAATTTAAAAGGAAATTCTCTGTAAACTAGAAATCCTTTGTCATAGATGTGACTACTGTGAAATATTGTAGTTACTACCGATATTTCATTTGTATATTTAACTTAGGAAGGGAAAGAAAAGGTATTTTTTCAATCTCGTTATGCATTATTTAGAATAATTTGCGGGATGTTTGTGTTTTACATGTTATATAGTATACTATGGATGTAATTAAAGAGAGTAGGGAGACCGGGGCTGGTTGACCAATTTTCAGTTTAAAAGTTAATATTTTTATTGCTTTAATCATTATTTTTGTGAAAAGTTATTCCATTGATAGTGACACTATTCAGCTCTAGAAAGAAATTACAATAAGCTTGATACCTATTAAAACATAGTATATAGGCTCGATTTTATAGAACGGGAAAAACGAGTCAACCTACCCCGTGCCTGGGGCAGGTTGACTTGTCACTAGGGGTAAGTTGACCTAAGAAGTAATGAGTACCAAGACTACGAAGGAACAAGATTTAAATACTAAAGTAAATGCAATCATCATTTTTAAGAACATCTTCAACAACATTAAACACCGTTAAGAACCTATCGGTCCACCTCCAGTCTAAAATAGTCTTTGATAGTCCTTTAGTCTAAAATAGTCAAAATAGTATTTATAGTGAACACGTGGAAAAACGAAGAACGGAAGGACCATATTGCCGAGGCCGAGATAGCAACTGTGACTCTCACCAGCGAAACCTCGGTCAGCAGACATCATTTTTCCCAATTTTTTGGTGCCAAGATGAGCTATTACTCTATCAGGAATGTGAACCGTTGTCAGTCCTGTTTCATCTACATTCTAAATATACCCAGGGCTTACATTTAAACGTAAGTAAACGGTTCTTAGGTAATCAAAGAACAACTGCACGTTGTTTTTGTTGAAAGAAGTGGCTCGAAATAGTAGCTTGAGGAGATTGAATAGAAAGAATAGGATGACGTTTAAGCAAACTCCCTACCCAATCTTCATCAGCAATCTGTTTTTTATCCCATGATTCAGGAATAGATTTTTTTTTTTTTGCAAATTCATATGCAAATTTTCGGGACTCGTAAGGCGTTAATCCATAATAAACATCATCAGCTCCCTTATGGGCAATTTTCTGATGCATGCTCTTCCTCGTCACTGAATATTTGTCTGTTTTTTATGTAGCCAACGCTTTCCAAGGTCAATTGAGACCTAGACAGTCCGGGATTGCATTCTTTTTTTTTTCATATTTACTACATGGCGATATTTTATATGGTATAGCAAATTCTTTTGCTGGAATTGATACTTCGGCGAAAATAACTTGTCGACATACTCTCTCCAGTATGTCTTTACGTCGATTTGACTTTCGTTTATCGATTTGCATCGTTCTAAACTGGAAATGTTAGGTTAAAAACAATCATTTCTATACCAATTTATATCTAGTATATCCAAAATTGTATGGGGCAGGTTGACTAGATAGTCAACCAACCCCTTTATAAATGAGTCAACCAGCCCCAAACGACCTAGTAATTTTTAACTACTTGCCAAAACCTTAAAATGGTATCGTAATTAAAAATAATAAGGAAGCATACAAAGTTGGGAAATCAAACATTCTTATTAAACAGTTTGAAAAGCAATTAAAACAAAGTGAAAAGAGTTATAACAAATAGAATTAGGAAAAAAATAGTTACTTAAGTGTCTTGTTTTTGAACAATAGGCTCTAGCTGACAAACGGTTTGGGTCTGCTCCGCGGTTTTTCTGATGATTGTGCGCGGGGGAATAATGTATCCGCTCACCTAGTCGATCTTTGCAAAAAGTGTGCCTAACTCGCGTTTTTGACAATTAGTCTACCTGCCCCTATAGTCAACCAGCCCCGGTCTCCCCTAAACGATAAGGTTTCTTTCACATGCTTTTGAAACAATTTTATTATAGCTTTTTGAAGTACTGTTTTTATTGTGCTCCAGACTTATTTTTTGCATTAAATTTGAAATTATTTTTCTATTTTATACATACATTTTATTCATTACTTTGCTGTCTGCAGGATCCAGTAGAGAAGTCAATGGCATTTGTACCCGTATTTTAACTATAGTTATTTATATCATGTGCTTTAACTCACGTAAAACTATTAAGTTTATGTAAATTCCAGAAATAAAACTGTTCCTTGTTACTACAAACTGATAGAATCTTTGAAACTATGTTTTCCTCTACAGCACAGTCATTTAAGCAAGGTTCAATTACATGACTATTACTGTTTACTCCTAATTTAAATATAAATATATAAAAATGGACACCGTTTATAAAAATATTTTTGCAGTAATTATTCATTTAGAATTAGCTCTGAACGCTTGTTGTGGTATTTAACAAGCCTTATGCATTATGGCTTCCGGCAAACTGCGGCTATTGTGGCAACACAAAGCAAACTTCGTTCCAATTAATTGCGTTCATAACATGATTCGAATAATGGAGTTTTCTCAGAAATACCTCTTATTTAGTATTTTAGAAAGAAACGGAGAGTGCAATTCAGTTGTTAAAAAGGAATTCATTATTTTATATAATTTTTATATAAATTGCTTACGAAAGATTAAAATAATATTGTTATATATTGTATTGCATATGTTATAAAGTCCATAAATCTAAAATTATATTAATAATGTTGGCCTTAATGAGACTCAAGATTGTGAAAAAAAAAAAAAGACAATAATACTTATACTAAAGTTATATATAATAGTTTTTAAATTACTTATTAAAGTGGACTCAATTTATAAACCAATAAAGAGATTGAGATAAACTGAAAGGTACATATGTGACATACATATGTACAGTTAAAAACTCTAATTCCAACATTTTGATCACATTGTGATATCTAAAGATAAGAAGAAAATATTAGTTGTTGAAGTCACTATATTTCACGATAGATTTTGACGGTGTCATACCCCGGTATGATGTTTCATAAGTGTACTTACAATACAACTACTCTCGATATTAGTCAAATACTTTACTATTTTGCAATAATCATACTATGCTATAATGCTAAGATAATGCCAAGAGAAACTTCAACTGATAGAAATAAAATTGTATCTGTGATCTACCTTTTTACAGCGAGGAAGTTTTTGTCTAAAACCTAAAGTTTTAAAATTTTATAGTTAAATTGAAATGTAACTTTTTCTTAGCGGAAATAAAATTGTATTTTGTCTTAGAAATGTTATATCTACATGCAGCTTCTTAAAATTCAAATTTTTAAATGATTTTTACAATATACTTTTAATACAGTTTCAATATTAATCATAAATATATTTAGGAAATTATAAATAAAAGTTAAAAATAAATAAACTTTAAAGTAAAAAATAAACAAAAACGTTTTATGTTATAAACATAAATAATTTATGTGTTTCTGTTGAAATTACATTTTATTAAACTTAGTATGGAAGGTTGTCTTGAACATAATTGACTCTGATTAATACAATTTGTAGTTAATTGAATCAAGCTCTAATTATCACTTAAATATGAATATAATTAATAATTAATAAGAATCCTATAAAATATTAAGTACTTGATGATAATATTAATTTATAACTCTGTCTTGTATATCACAATATCTGCTTGTATATATTTTCTACAATATGATAATGTGATATAGTGTTTTACAATTACTTACTAAGTGTTGTACTTATGTCTGTATGTGTATGAGAGTATAATTTTACTTAATTCTGATTAAAAAAGTTACATAGTTTTTTTAGCTGATGTGAGAATTTATCTCTGAAAAGGTGCATTAGTATTGATTAAAAGGAAAAAGAGAACCCCAAATCTTTAATCACTAACCTTAATTATAGTAGAACGTTATAATTGTCTAACGTTATTAATTGTATATGAACCAATAATATACCAAATACATTTTGAATACAGAACTTTCAAAATGAAGACGCTTCGAAGCGAAATTCATGATTCCATATCAATGCAAGTGAATTTTTTAAAATTGTGCGGACTTTGGTTTTTTATACCTTACAAAACTACGTCCTTAAAATTTGTACTGAGCATATTACTAAAAACAGTGTTGGGCTTTTTCTTTTTTGTTCTTCCATCAGTTGGTCAAGGACAACATATACTGACCCTAATCATGTCTAAGCGGGCTCAAATAAAAGATATTGCAAGCGAGTAAATATTATATAACAGGAATATATTTTTTTTATATACACATAATATATTCTAGGTTTTTTACTGTTTATTTTTTAGAATAAACATGTATCTAATGGAAACGATGATCTCAGTGCAATTATTAGATCTACGCTGCCATCGCAAACAACTAATGAAATTAATAAGTCAACTGAATATAGACGAATTTTCTTATAACTCAGTTAAACAAAAAATATTGATACAAAAAGGAATACAAATTTCTAGAAAATTATTTTTGGCACTAAATATATTAGGAACATTTGATTTTATAAGTAAGTAACATATTGTTATTGTGGAAAATCCCTTGATGACTTTGTATTTAGTATAATATTAATAAGTTAACAGGGTTAAAAACACAAATAATTTACAAAATAATAGTTTGGTGTTATGGAATTACATTTTAGAATTATTTTTCTTCCAGTTCATGCTTTTTTGATAACGGGATGGAATGGTTTTAAAACATTACCCGTGGATATGAATTTTATAATAATAGATGTTAAAAAAGAACCAGTTTTTGTTTATGTCTTTGTATATCAGGTAAATAGTACTCTGTAAGCTTTAAGTAAGTCTGTAAGTATTTTGTTATTTCTTTAACGAATAAATAATGTTACTTTTTTTCTTAACAGATAATATACAAGTATTTGTTAATACCAATATATGCTTCACTTCAAACTATGAGATGGTCATTTATGTTGTGTGCTAGTGAGTACTAACAATTAAATAATTGAATATAATATACGTTGGGGATCGCCAACCAACACGCCATGTTCCGCACGGCGGGAGGTGGAGGAAGAAGCTACAAATAGCTCTGTGCAATGTAAGGGGAGGAATGGAACAGAAGATGAATGAATTATTAGATGTGATGGATGACAAAGATCTGGATGTTATTTGTATCTCTGAGACCAAGAAAAAAGGCAATGATACAACCGATTTGCCTTGCAAACGGGTTGCTTTCTGGCCTGGGGTTCCAGAGGGTGAGCAATGTTGCCAAGGTGTGTTGTTGTCCTCTCGAATGGTTAATGCAATGGTAGAATACAAGGCTATCAACCCAAGGCTTCTTTGGGTTTGCTTTAAGCTGAGGATAACAAGAGTATTCTTGTTAGCCGTTTATGCGCTAGTATTCTCAGCTCTAGTGAGCGAACTCGAGGAATTTTGGGATAGTGTCGGGGATGTTCTAAGTAGTGTCAGAGGTAATGAAAAGTTGATAGTATGTGCAGATATTAATGAATGGGTTGGAACTGCGCGAAGTGGTTACAAAAGAGTGCTAGGCAAGTACGGTGATGAGAGATTAAATGAGGCTGGAAAGCTTATTTTGGAATTTTGTAAGGAGAGATATTTGTTTCTAGCAAATACGATAACAAAAAAATTCACAAGTACACATGGGAGCGAGTGGAAGAAAAAAGTATGATTGATTTATTACTAGTGGATCAGCGTATTCGAAGTCAAGTTATGGACACGCGAGTGTTTGGGGGTGCTGATCTGGGAACGGACCATAATCTAGTCTTTGCTAGAATAAGAGGTCTGTATGCAGATTGCCACAGCCGCACTCGTAAGAAGCTGGCAGCTTCAAGATCCACCGATCAGAGAGGAATATCAAGGAGGGGTTTCTAAGAAACTTGAAAGCTGTGACTCTGGAAATGAAAGTGTTTGAAATATGCTGACAGAACCTTAGGAATGCTATGAAAGTAGCGATAGAGGTATGTGCTAAAAGGAAAGGAGGTTTTAGTAAAAAGCGCGATGAATGGTTTGATGATGAAGTGAAAGACGCTGTAGAGGTAAAGAAGAAAGCATAGCTGGATTATAAAGCCTCGGATAAAATAAAAGTATGAGAGAGATAAGAAAAAAAGAGTACAAGCTGCAAAAGCACAAAACGAAAGCACTTATAAAGATGAAGCTTGAAACAACTTCCGGGAAATCACGAAGATTTTCAGGCGAGAAGTTAGTAATTCCCGGAGTTGTTCGGTAACCTATAGAATGAAAGGAGTGCTTTCAAAGAGCGGTGAAATTTTAACCGAGCAAGCACTGATTTTGCAGCGGTGGGCGGAATTCTAAAAGGAGACATATGAATGTGAGGACGCCTCGGCTTTGAGTACCAGCAAAATGCTGAGTCCGGATGAAGCCGATGGTAAAATCAGTTTGGAAGAAGTGGAGAGCGCGATTCGAAGTCTGAAATGTGATCAGACTGCGGGAGCAGATGAAGTTACTGGCGAGATGATCAAATATGGTGAGCCATGCATCTTGGACTTGTTATAGTTTTTGTGCAATTTATGCTGTAAATCAGGGGAGGTCCCAGACGATTGGCGAGGTACAGTCATCGTACCTTTGTATAAAGGCAAAGGTTCACAGGTATACAGATTGACTGTGCAAACTATAAGGCTATCAGTTTGATTAGCTTGGGCGGTAAAGTTTATGCTTAAATATTAGCGAGAAGAATGCAAGAGAGATCTGAAAGGCTGCTGTGGGAGGCCCAAGGAGATTTTAGACCTGGAAGAGGGTGTATAGATCAAATCTTTTCCCTCCGCACGACAACGGAAATGTTTTTGGCCCTAAACCAAAAGGTTTTCTGTGTTTTTGTGGATTTGGAAAAGGCGTTTGACAGGGTTGTGAGAAAAAAAAATATTTGAGATACTGCCCCGATACAATGTGCGGACCTTTGCTACAGGCTGTAAAGTCTCTTTACAGAGGTCACTTAGTCTGTGTGCGAGAAGGAGCTGGCATGTCGCCCTGGATTGACATCCAATCGGGTGTCAAACAAAGTTGGATAGTTGTCTCCAAGAGGTGAAAGACAGTGACCTGGGAGTGAAAGTAGGTGGCCTTAACGTGAATTGCTTGCTATATGCAGATGACGCAGTGCTCATTTCATCATCAGGCTGCAATTTGCCGGCATTGGTCACCTCTCTGAAAGATAAGTGTGACAATAATGGTCTAAACGTGAACGCAGATAAGACGAAGGTTTGATATTTGAAAGAAATGAAGAAAGAACAGATTTTAAGATCAACGTGAATGGTAAGATAATAGAACATGTGAATTAAGTGGTATATTTGGGCAGTATGTTTAGCAGAGACAGAAGATACGAATTGGATGTGAAAAGGCGTATTGCTGCTGGTAACAGAGTCAACGGTACTTTGGCTGTATTGTTGAGAAGGCGAAACGTCAGCATAGCTGCACCTTTGACTGTACACAATGCAGTTTTGCTACAGACGCTGTTATACGGCAGCCAAACGTGGTTAACATAGAAGACGAATGTAAGAAAGATGAATGCTGTGGAGACGCGAGATTTATACAGAAAAAGTGAGGGGTAACAGAGACAGGTTGAAGCCTCGAGTGACCTTCGAAAACACAGTATTTATGATACTGGAAGAAAGTCACGTAAAAATCACGAGGACCCCCCCTGAGGACATGTATGGAGAGGTTGATGTCTATTTCCGAGGCGAAAAAGGTATGCGAGGACCGTAGCGTTTGGCGCTCCGGCGTCTCTGGTTACCCCGCAAGGGCTATGGCGTGAAGCTAAAATAAAATAAAATAAATAATATTAAATATTGTTGTTATTGACACACATAAGTATGTAGCAACTTACAAGCAACAATACTTATCTTGTAACACGACAATCATAAAATTTTCTTTTCTTATTTCAGTTACACAATTGGATATTTTTATTCTTAACTTTAAAAATATGAAGATTGATGGGAAAATTGAAGATTTTCAAGACCGGTTCAAAGAGAGTGTCCTTCATCATTGTGCTATTATCAGGTGGTATTGATTTATTAGTATTAGCTGCTCATACAATAATTACTACAGAATGTATAAAAATCATATTCAAAAATAATATAAATTCTTTTATGTTTTCATATAATATGTAACTTCTGTATTTCTTAGATTTGTTAAAGGTATCGAGAATGTGTTTGGTGGACAGCTTCTATTATTTTTTATTTTAAACGCATGTGTCATGTGTACAACCATGTTACAAGTTGTATTGGTGAGTTATATGTATATGATTAATATATATAATCATATAGCAACATTTATATAATAAATATTTATATTACAGATTAAGAACATTTTTGATTTACTCTGGGTTTTCGGATTTCTATCTATTTTGGCATTAATGCTTTACGTCGATTGTTACTTTGGCAGCGCTATTACAGAGAAAGTAAAATATTATTTTAACCTGATATTCATATCTTTAAATTATTGAATAACAGTACAATTATTTACAGTATAGATTAATTGTGAAAAACGTTCATATAAATAAACACTGTTTTGTGTATTATTATATTCATATAGATATTTATAAAAGTATGTTGTCTCAGTGTTTCACAAATGTGACATTATAAATTACTTGTTCATCTCTTTACAGAGCGGTCAAATATCCTTTATTATGTACTGCTATCCTTGGTTTAATTTGCCAAAGAATCTAAAAAAAAACCTCATAATAGCCAACAATCAACGACCTCTGATAATAAATGCAGGAAAACTTATTCCTGTATCCATTCAGACATTTACTAAGGTATAAAATTTTAACTATCATGGGTAGATTTTGTCATCTTGAATTATTATCTAAATCTTATATATCTTATCTAAATTTGTAACCACAAGCACTTATTACCTTTTGTAAGCCCTAAAAACACTAACTTTTGTTTCCGACATATTTACTTGTAAGGTTTATAAATAAATGATGACTACAACAATAAATATCAATATATGTGTCATATGATTTATGGTCTTCATACCCATTACGTGAATAATAATTATTTAAATAAAAAAGTCTACATAAATATATATACAAGTTGAAATGGATACTGTCTTAAGAGCTAAGTACAACTGTACCAAAATAAATTCTTTTTAAAATCAGTTTTTCTCCTTGTCAGTCTATAGACGCCCACTGCAAAGTATATGCCTCCTCCTAAGAACGCCACGCTGACCGCTCTTGTGCTGCCCGCATTCAATGCCTTCCCACCACCTTGATTATGTCGTCGGTTCATGTTGGGGGGCCCACCCACGCCACCTCTAACGGTACTAGTCGCCACTCAAGAACCTTTCTTCAGTCGGTTGTATAAGCGGTGTACCTAGCCCTCCGACACTTCAGACGAGCAATTCTTCGAGCTATGTCGGTGATTTTAGTTCTTCTGCAGATCTCTTCGTTTTATATTTTATCTCGCAGCGAAACTTCGACCATATCCCTTTATGTTGATTCAGAGCCTGCTCTAGTCCATGACCTTGAAGACATCTTCCAGTGCAGCCTTGAAACTTTCAGAGAGATAACTTCCTGTCTAACATCTCACTCCAACTATGGAAGTTTCAAGCTCTGGCCCTGTAGCCGGACTGATATGTTGGCATTTCCATACAAGTACTTCAACACTTGTATGTATCGATAGTCGATCTGACACCTTTGGAGAGAATGCAGGACAGCCCAGGCATCGAGTCAACCTTGTTCGTGGATATTTTCTGGATTAGTAACAGGTTCGCATATGAAAGAGTATAATTTCCAATAGAACTTCTTAACTATTCTCATCTGGGATTGGAGGCGTGTGTGGCTCTACTAACATCCTCGTATATTGCTTCTACCTCATCATCGGAATGTATTGAAGTCTGGGCATACGCCTTTGTAATCTGAAGGTTCGTTGAAACGAATAATTTGGTTTGATTATTCTGAGTATCAGATACGCAACACAAGTCAATACACTTTTGATCTTGGCAACGTTGTTGACAAAGGACTTGTGGATTAGAAACCCGATTCCTCCCTGAGACTCTCACCTGGAAGTAGAATAGGTCACCTGATTTAAGACTAAAGTCCTCTCTCTCTCTCTCTACGGACCTTGAACAATCCTAAGATACCCCAGTGTCAATTGTTCAACTCCTCCTCCAGTTTCAACAATATCTCGCCAGATTGCAACGTTCACGTTATATATTGCCACAGTCAAGAGAGTGGTGATAATGGAAGCCGGACCTGTCGAGGTAGACAACGAATGATAAAAATCAGTAATCATAATGAAACCTACTAGTTACTACCTTACCTTACCTTACCTTACCTACTACCTAATCAGTTGACAATAAAAATAAGCCGTGATAGCAAAATATATGTGCGAATTAGTAGAAAAATTATGTGTTGCAAATAAAAATCTAAGGATTCGTAACTAAAATACTCATAAACCAGTAGTATAGTATGTAGTTTAATAATACGTTCCGACTTGGGGGTGTTTATTACATCTTAATAGTGTTTTTAATAGTCTTATTTTTTCTAGGTAATGAATTGGGCGTATCAAGGATTTGCCCTTTTCAACCAAATGAAAAATTAATTCTTGTATTTAAGAAATGATTTAACTTATTATATTATTAATAAAATATTTTACCTGCTAATTTATTGCTTAATATTAAATTATCTTAAACTTGTAGAAAGGTTTGTTAATACGATGAAACAAGATCATGAATTAATTAGTACTCTGGTTTCAAACTGAATAGAAAAGATGAAATGAGATGAGATTGTGAACCACTTTGTACTTTGAATATCAATATACCGATTAAAATAAGTGTTATTTGATTAAAAGGCAATTAATCGAATATAGAAGTTTATGTCAATAAATATTAAGTATTTTATGTATTAATTACAAAAATTGTGGGCATTTTTCTTTCGAATTATAATAGTATTTATTAAATATTATTTTGATTAAGACATGAATAAATGTTGATGTTTGGATTAAGACATTAAACAATTGTTTTTTTTTTAACAACGTCCTTACTTTGACATTTAACATTTAAAAAACATAATAAAAAAACTGTAGAAGATCAAAACTATTTTTAATTATTATTTTTTGTGATTAGTATTGTCTGAAGTAAGGAAAAAAAATTGTTAGTACATACGAAATAAATTATATTATTAATACATAGAACCTTTATGTCGTAAATCATTCACGTTTAATTGAAATTTTAAGTTAAAATTAATCTTTTTTTATGGTTAACATATTACAATGTGATGACATTTTTTGCACTAGTTACGTAATCCTTGTTTCTTGCATGACGTAACAAAAAATATTTTTAAGATAGACGTAAAATTTAATCCTACATTAAAATGTTGATGGAAAATTTTATACTATCACGTTAGAATACAATTAGTATTGTTTTAGATACTTTATACTTTATGTCCTAAACTAACATTTTAGGATCTATATTGAATTTTATTAATAAATAACTAACTATTCTATAAAGGAAATGCTTTCTCTGACAGATGGCGGGTATTGACTGCTTTTAATTACGAATGGAAATTGAAATCCAACGACGACTTTTTGAATACGTTAATACTAAATTCTTTGTGAAAATCCATGCATTTTAAAGGCACAGGAAATCTTTTATGAAAGGAATTTCAAATCGTTTTCAAATAACATAAATTTAATGTTAAATAATTAGCTGAACGGAGTTTCATTTAATTAAAGTGGGTTTTTTCAGTAAATGTTTTAAAATTGTTATTTGAATGTACTATTTTATAAATTTTAAGAGAAATCGACATTCGATCTACAGCTTAAAATATTATAATATTTTTGTAATTAATTACTTATAGAATGCAAATTTATTCAGCAAGAATAACACTCATATCTGGTACCTATAGTCAGTTTCTTTATATAAAATTTTTTTTATCTATATTTATACAACATATATTACACAGAAATAGATTTACATATGAATGAAATGCGTTCACTTCGTAGAAGCGTAGCTTGTGTGGATTTCAGATTGATTTCATGTGTTCAACAAACGCAGTTAGAAACGACAATTTCTAGTATGTTCCGACTGTGGTACAATTATAAAACTCACTGCGATTTGAGAATAAACATTATATGCATTTCTATTCATGATTAAACATAAAATAGGTTTTTAATTCATATTATATATATTATTGAAAATTTTTTATTGAAGTTGTCATTGTGTTTACTTTTCTACTTCAGCTTGGATACAAAGGATAAAAGCCTCCACACTGGGCAGTATTTATATTTACTTTCTTAGTAGTGTCGTGATTGAGTCTTAAGGAGCCAATTGAATGTCCACGTTTTAAATTAATTTTCAATTATTTGAATTCAGACTTCGTGTTAATATTACCAAGAAAGTAATATAAGAAGAAGTACGAATAATAACACTTAGAAAGATTCGAAGATTTTCCCGTCTTCTGATATTTTAATTAATAAGCTACAATGAAGCTTTTAATTTGTTATAATTTATTAAAATGTGATTCTACTTCAAATATTGATTACAAACATACTTAAATGTATTATTTTGAGTGGTTGTGAAAATATGTTTGATGACAGAAATTAAATTAAAAGAAGAGTAAGTTCCAATCATAATTTAAATAAATATTCTGATTTTAAGGTTTTTTATAAATAAATATTTTTTTGAATAAATAAAAAAATGAGTATAAAGAATTTATAATTTTATCCGATGATAATACTTTTTTGTAGAAACGTCTAGTAAGCATTAATTACTAAGATGACTTTAAATAAGTTATTAATGGAAAGTTTTTAATATCACTGTGGCATCTGCAAAGCAAAAACTCATAGTAATAATTTCTAGTTTCCAATAGTCATAATCTCTAATTTCTAACCCTTTCAGGATCCTTATTCATGAGCTTTGAGTATGACGTAATCTCGTAATAATATCATATAATAATTATAAGGGAAAAAGCTCTGACTCACAAGGGATTACCTAGACAGATATCTAGAACCTAGAATAGACATGTTGCCTTAAGGTTGTCTAAAGGATTAATGAGACTGTTATTCGGTAGATTCGAGCCATAAAGGCCAAATAGGTTTGGATTTTCGTATGAATTATTAATTTGGGAGGTAAACGATATGTATGTGGGTTGGTTTGTTTAATAAAAAAACTTTTTCAGTTTTTCGAAAACCAAGACTAAGAAAATGAGAGATGTATATTATTATTAGTTTCAGACAAATGTATCTCTCGTAAGGATAAAATAAAAAATTAAGTCAAAATCATTTTCATGTTAAATCACGAGCGATAATTCCTGTATTGGTTATATTTGTTTATTCGTGGGTTTGTCAAAATGGGGGTTGCGTTTAATAAAGTTAAGAGTTGTCTTAGTGCTCTGTGCTCTGTTGGAATGTTATTAAAACCTACTGTACTCTTTTTAATCCATTTTGAAGTCCTTAAAAAAAATATTTGTTACAGATATTTATTAGAGTAATAAATAATTTGTGATGAAAACTTTTCTGTTATTTTTAAGAATACACTTTAAAAAAATTACACTATCATAGTTATAATAAACCTAAGAAGGTTTTAGTTCCAGCTGTATTCATTTGAATGCAGCTCATACCAGTTGCCTGTTTTAGTATCGTGGCTCTTGCATTTGCTTCTATATTTGAAGTGTCCATTGGCGTTGGTACCACTCATCATTAGATTGACTGTCTGCTAGTTTAATACTCTCGCTAGATAAAATGAAACTACACTTCTCTATTGATAAAGGAGCTGTAAAGAAATATTAATATATTGTATTGTAAATAGTATATTAGTACATACACAAATAGTTTTAAGTTTTAAGAAAAGCGCTTTGTTTGAGTCGTACAATTTTTAGTTACCGAAATAAAATGAGTAGCGTAAGGGGTTTGTCCTCGTTGCGACGGGTGACCTAAATTGAATTTAGTATAAAAAGTTGACTTTGTAGTGCAGTTACTTTTAAAATGATTTATATTTTTTAGACTTTCCTTTTTAGCATAACATTATAATATTTAAAATAACGATTAGGCTGAAATTACTACCATACTATATTTATAGAATTTCTGAGTTTTTAATCTGTCATAAAAGTAATAATTGTGAAAAAAGTCTTAAAAATGGAAATAACTTTAAAAGTCCATCCATTGTGTTTCTTTCAATAAAGAAAAGCGGTCTAGTAACAAATTGTTCTGAGACAGATCTCAGAACAATTTCTTTCATTTTAGAGTTAGACATCTTGTAGCTAATAATGAAAAACGGATTGTTTTCAAATTGGCAAGAAAATAGCAAACAACTGCTATTTATTGCACCAAAACAACATATTTTACTTGTCTTTAATATTTAGACTACAACGATAGGATACAACAATTTCGCATAACTCGCCATTTGTTGGATATGAATCTCCCTTCAGTTCATATTTCATGTTTAAGTACGAGTTTTATAAGCGTAGTATGTATACATATTTTACTACTTCATAACGTGTCTATTTGCATATCTTAAATATTTATATACTTAGATATTTATACTAAAAAAAAAAAAAAAAATCATTTATTACTTCAAAGATTTTATTGATTCCGGTTTGACTGTTTTTGTTAGTTAAGGGATCAATGAACTATCTACGAGATAGCAAAAGTGCACATGTAACAAAAGTTGATATTTTTATTAAAAAAATATGTTATATTAAAAAACATTCGACCATCTGTTCCTTCCATACCAAATGCCAATTTCATATGTAAGGACCTAATAAAAAGTACCAAAACTTATTCTAAAGTTGACATTGAAAAATACCCCAAGGTTGATACTCAGTAACTTCTGACATTAGAATATTTGAGCTTTGCTGTCTTAGTAAATAACTTAATAGATTTCGTCTACAAAGTTAAAGAAAGAAATAATACATAGTTCAAATAGTTATTCGTCTAAGAAATAATTATTACTAAATTAACAAATAAAATATGTTTTTCTTATTTTATGGTATTATTTTAAAAATCCCATCTTGATATTGACCTAAAATAAAAGAAAAGTTTTAATTCAGACTATTAAGCTTGTCAAATTATTTGAATTAAATATTTTTATGTTAATAAGGAAACATTAGAATTATTCATTGACAAAAAAACTACGATTATTTTATGATTTAATTAATAATTTATAAGATTATTTTAAAATGAAAAAGTAGTTCAGTGCGTTAACTTCTTCATATGTTTTGTACAGAACACATATAATTATAGTTGTCCCGCAGAGGAAGTGAATAATTCAACAAAAAAAACATTACTTACATTTTTTTATTTGTTCTGCAAAATTAAATCTCATTTATTAATCTCTGTTATATAAAAGTAAGAAAATATTTATATCTACATTTTGGTTTAATAGTTGAAAAAAAGATTTGTAAATTTCTACAACAGAGCTATTGAATCAACTAAAACAAAAAATGTAGTACAAACCAAAATCCATGAAGTTATTTAGGAAGAGAACCATTATGAACAAATTTGCTTAAATAAATATCCTTGCACCGATATAGAATGTTCTTCATCATTGAATATCAAATATATGACGAATAAAAATTAATGAATATGTACTCTATATTTTATTACAATAATAGTGAATTATTTATTTTTATTATTATTATTATTTTAATGAAAGATGAAAAATGTAGAGAGTATTTTAATAATCTAATGTCAATGAGCATTAAAAAAGTTTTTTTTTATTATGTAACTAAATTTATGAGGAAGTAATAAATTTAAAATATATAAACCTTGTTAAAAATTAGGAAATAAGGAATAAAGAATTTTATTACTTATTTCCTCATTTTTGTCAAAAATGGAATCTTAAGTAATAGTGTTTAAAGACATTTACATTTTTGTAAACATTGTGTTCTTACGAAGAACTAACTCAGTTTATTTTACTCTATCAATAAGGAAGGGGACATGTTGCTGAGACACGAATTCGTTTGTTAGCAAGAGTAAATGTGCTGTCTATGAGGTAAATCTCTTTTGTTTTATTATCTTTTACGTGCCTCGCGTCTTTGGTGTCTATAATCAATATCATTATACCTCCATTATACTCTATATAATTATATTATATAGAGTATATTGGAGGTATTATATAATTATATTATATCTCCTATATATATTTTCTTAAATAAATAAATTACAAAGTTAAAATATAACTAGATAAATATACCTATGTTTGTATTTAGGTACATAACTACCGAACGAAATTTGGCTCCAGCAAATAACAACAGAGTTATCCAACTTTAAAATTTTTGATAATTGGCTATGGCCGCCATAAATAACAAAAAACACCTTAGATTTCGGCCAAGAATACTTAGATGAAAATTCAGCCCGCTATCTGCCGCAAAGTCCGTTTTTGTGGTACGGATCAGAAATCCGCCATTTTGAAATTTTTCGCCCAAACAAAAAAAAACGGCTTGATATAAAAATTTTACGTCTCCTACGCCAAAACAAGAAATTAAATCACCGCCATTTTGGATTATTCCTCCCAGTAAGAAAGTTAGTTGGACAAAAAAAAATTAAATAACTCAACATGATCACCAATTTTTGTGGCGGTCGGATGAAAATTGCTGTTGCTACGCCAAAAACAAAACTAAAAAACGCTGTCATTTTGGATTTTTTCGCCCAATCAGAAAAACAGCTCGACATAAAAATTCAAATAATTCAAAGAACAAGTCTGCCAATTTTCGTGACGATAGGATGAATAATGCGGCGGCTACGCCGGATTAACGCTTCCTTCGGACAAACGCTTTGGTACGCTTCAGTATTCGTCCTTCGGTCAAAAAGAAAATAACTGGATCTTGATACAATTATATAAGCCTGTAAAAATAATTCGAGGATCTTTAATTGAACTTGTAATAATTATATAAAAGCAGATCATATTATCGTAATATTAAATATATTAAAAACTTATGTGAAAGTTGGACGTCCAAAGCAAACAAATCTTACTCTTGGTTTAATATATATAATTATTTATATGGATATTATTATTACATAACTCTTTGAAAAAAATATGTTCCTATATTTTGAGGTAGCTATATTTTATGATATATAAGGGGTTAAGAATATGTATACATTTTATACATTCCATTTCGTTATTGACTAGTAGTCTTTGTTTGTACGAGGTGGATAAGTATAATAATAATACCATCTTTGTTTTATATATTTAGAAAACTAGTATATATGGTCATTATTTATAAAGTAAAGAACAATAATAAAAGTTAAGATTTGTCTTCTTCTATATTTAAAAATCTGTCCAAAGTTTTAAAATCATTTTATATTCAGAACTATTGAAAATAATATATTTTACATCTTGATGATTTATATTTTAACAGAAGAATATATATTCCAATATATTATAAGATAAAAAGTGACAAAATAGTATCTTAGTAAATAATAGTATTAGGAAAAAATATTAAGTAAGTTTCCGGGGTTTTAATAAAATTGTTATACAAAAATAGTACTAACTGTTAACAACGTTTCTTTTTTTTTATAAACTGTTTAGGTTAGTGCTTGACTATATTCCACCTGATGGAAAGTGGAAATGTAAATAAATATAACGTTATTCAGACTATATTTAAATCTAAAAGTATCATTTAAATATATTTGAATTTATGAACTAATTGCTTCAAAAGGCCTGATTTGTTTATTAGTCTGAATAAATGTTATATTTATTGTTTAATTTATAAATATTAAAGCATAAATAACGCGTGCTTTGGGATTGTTTAATATTTCTCAAAATACATTTTTTAATATCCCAACGTAACTTGACAACAAAAGAAAAAAGTTATACATATCTCAATGGATGAAACTACATAATTAATTATGATTATACAAATGTTAATATTAATGAATACGCATATTGCAAATGATACTGAAGAAACTTGATACAATTACAATATATGACAATATCATTATAAGGAATCAATTCTGCCTCCGTTGTTTGTTATCTTTTGCTGTTTGCTTCTTGCACTTTTGGGGTCGGCACAGTATGATTTCCTTCCATACTCTCCTGTTACGCGTAATCTCTGTACACACTCCCTTCTTCTCTATATCGTATTTCACGCAATCCATCCATCTGTTCTTCAACCATCCTCTACCTGTCCATTCTACCTTCACTACCAGCACTCTTTTGGTCACATGCCTTTCATATCACCTCATAACATGCTCATACCATGACAGACGGCTACCTGTATTATTTCTGTCACTGGCGCTACTCCTAAGCTTCCCCTAATATACTAATTTCTTATTCTCTTCTTGTCATCCCACACATCCATCTTAACATTCGCATCTCCTTTATATGAAAACGCTTTTCATCCATCATCTTCATCGCCTAGCACTCAGATCTCTTATAGAGATGAGAGCCAAAAGCATTAAATAAAATACCACAAGTTAAAGGATCTAAGTAAGTGTACATTAAAGAAGAAAAAGTTATGTGATATATTTTTCATACAACTTTATTTTAGTTAACTTAAATTAAATTAATTAGTATTTAGTATTTTACTTATTTTCACAAAATACTGTTTATTACACAAACAAAATAATAAATAAAAAAAGAAGAATAAAATAGATTTGTGGTAGCTTTTTATTTCAGATTCAGATTTGGTTACATGTTCTTATTTTACTTTTACAACTTTAAGAGTTGTATTTTCATATTGATTTGATTATGTAAATTTCAGAGTATGTGAAGATTATTGTTTCAGACTGACGACAATGGTCATTTTTATTTCATAATATTAAATTATAATAATGATATTTGGAGATTATATTATTACAAAAAGTTGTTTCGTTTGATCTCACATGTAAAAGCAATGAACATAAACTAGATATATAATC
The DNA here is from genome assembly GCA_918358865.1 of Melinaea marsaeus rileyi. Classification (NCBI taxonomy): domain Eukaryota; kingdom Metazoa; phylum Arthropoda; class Insecta; order Lepidoptera; family Nymphalidae; genus Melinaea; species Melinaea marsaeus. The sequence continues at coordinate 5,631,000 of OU911093.1, read as the reverse complement.
TCACTTGTTCACTCACTCTTTGAGTGATTGACGAACACACATCCAATCATTCAAAATGTCTTATTTATATTACCAGCATTATACTAATATAATAACCTAAGTACATTGAAATATTAGAGCAGTGTAATGTAGCTTAATTTTACTTACTTTTTATCATGATAATACCACTATTTCGAGATTAATTTTATTTCAGATTGACTGTTAGTACCTGTGGAAATATTTTTTTATGACGACTGATCAATTACGTACTTATTTTTATTTATTTATTTACTTTCATGTTATGTTTGGTAAAAAAATAAAAAAATTAAACAATCTGCCGTGTTGAATGACAAATGCGAACGTTGAGATGGACGTGTGGTGTGACGAGAACGGGTGGAGTAGCAAATGGGTATGTAGGAGTTTTAAAATAGCATCGGTGCTAGAAAAAAAGCAGAAATAATCATTTGTGGTATGACCATGTACCACGGAAGAAAATCATAGTTTTTAATGTAGATTAAGAGTGTGAACAAGAGAAAAGGACGACCGATGACAAAATGGCCATCCATTTGCATGAATATGGCGAAGAAGTATGTCCCCACTTAGATGTCGTATGATAAAAGACTGAATGAAAGGTAATGATGATGTAAGTTAATACATTAACACTGTTACTGTTCAATTTTTTTTAGTCTTCAAAAACTATAGTACAACTACGTCATTAAGTATCTTAAAACTTATTATAATATTTGCAAAATATCAACAACTTCCGTGATAAATATAAAAAATAATTTCAGTGAATGAAATAGTTTTAAACTAAGTTAACTTTTTTAGTTTCATTGTATAACTCTGTGATTTTGAATAGCATAACTTTTATTGGATTTCGAATGGATTTGTTTTATTGAATGAAATAAAATCATAATTAAAAACAACTTGTAAGCAATTAACAGTTTTAGTGCCAAAAAGATTTTATAATGATTTAGTTTTGCCATTGCTATTTGCTGGTTTGTTTAAAATACAGATGGAATGTAAATGACTTTTGTTGCTTTTTTATCCTATACAAAATTTGTAATAAAATTTATAATATATATGTATGTACTTGAAAAATATTTAAAGTTATTTTATTAAATAAAATGTATACGTATCTGTTTTGTATATTTATTATATATACATTTACGGAATGTTAAAAAAATTGAAAATTTTTCATTGTTTTCTTTTTTTTGCGAAACAACATTTTTTTATTAACTTTCGTTAAGTTTGCTACCAATTCCCCTTAATTAAATTTCTTTATTTTCGTGTTAAAAGCACATTTGAACAAAAAATAACCAAATTTGAATTTCTAATTAGTATAACATATTTTATATAGTTGGTAAAAACTTATCTTTATTTTTTTTAATACAACCTTTGTACGGACAGGCTTACTTCTTCTATATCTCAACGGTGGCTACATAAATATGCAACGTGATATATTTAAAAACATTCATTAGTGACGCCATCATACCACATTTACCATGAGGTTGATCCTTTGTTCGTTTGCAATCCTTAACTCATTTACTAAATGCTTATAAAAACATGTTCATAAATGTTAATGTTTGTAAGAAAACTATTACAAATAGTATGTCTTTTATATAGAGGTATAAAACAACAAAGGTTTTCTGAAATAATAAGCCTAAAAATCATGAAATGAAATAATTTTAAATGTAAGTTTTGGTTAAATAAACAGAATCAACAAACTTGACAAGTCATACGGTTCATTATTATGCAGAGTCGTCACTGCCTTAACATATTATAGAATATATTATAATATTGAAGAATAGGGATTTATTAAACAACTATAAACTATTACCAAGTGCTCATATATATAATCAACAACAAATATATATATATATATATGTATATATATATATATATGTATATATATATATATATATATACATAAATATATATGTATATATGTATATACATTTATATACATTTCTAAATTTCCATCTCATGGATAATGGCATGGTGGCTACTCGTGGTAAGACGCATTAACTTAGTAATAGCCTATTTACACATGATTTGCTGCATTACTACATTATTGTCCATAAATCTTGAAATATACCAAATTATAAAATGTTTGTACATCATGCAAAAACTACTACTGTAATTGATTGAATGTTTTAGTCTTTTGCCGCAGTCAAAATATAGAATACTTTTACAGTGATAAATCTTCTTTGTCAATTCCAATGCAGTAACAATGCTAAACCGATTTTTATGTAATGAGGAATTGCAGTTTTTATAAAATGCCCTTATCATTAACTACAATATATAGAATGCTTTCAGATCCAGAAAACGAAGATCTCTAATTTTACTCCAAAATATGTACTTAGAAACAATTATTTATGTTTTATTGTCACTTAATGTTAGGTAAAGTACTGACGGAGTTTAATAAAAAAAACATACAAATTAAAAAACTTGTAATGAGAAAATTGTTTACAACGAAATATTTCATTCTTTTCAGTGTAACACAATATCTATGAAGTTTGGAAAAAATAATTGGAGTCTGATGTTTCATAAATTCAATGTATTCCTGCTTGAATTAAGAAACTATACCGAATTTGAAATATATCAGTAAGGGGTCTCAAATTCAAAGTCAACCTTTATACATATACATATATATTTATATTTATTTAATAAACAGATTATGTCTCATTACGATTTCATTACGTATTTATATGTATTCTTATACATTGTAATACTTATTGGCAGACAACAACTAGTTAATAAATTATTTAAATACACCTAATAGCGGGGATCAACTAGTCCATTAGAAATGGTGGCGCTGTGGTCAATCCATTAGTCATATTATAATTTTTTCAATAATATTATTTGAATGTATTTTCTAAAATTATATAATACTTGTTCTATCTATTCAAAAGTCCAATAAGTAATGTTAGATTTGAGAATATAGCCTCGAATAATTGACGTCTAGTATTTTAAATTTCATAAAACCATTTCAATGAAAGCTTTGTCATAATTTTAAAGGAAATTCCCCGTAAACTGAAAGTCCTTTGTCATAGATGTGACTAGTGTGGAATGTTGTAGTTACTGCTGAAATTTTAATTTTTTAATTTAACTGCTTTTGTTTAGGAAGGGAAATAAAGATTTTTGTTTTTAATCTCGTCATTCTTTATTTATATGATATACAGGACAATTTTATTTTACACTTAATGAAGCTGCTTACTAGAGAAGTATTAAAACAGAGTAGATGATAAGCTTTATTTACATAACCTAGATATTTAATAAACATAGTTTTTAAAATATTTTAATTATTGACAAAACTGTAATAATATGCTTTTCTATATTAAAATGTACTTGAATATTGTAATATAATTGTTACAAAGTACATATTTATATATAAGAAATCAAGATTCAATATATAAAAATATTAATGATTTTGATATTAATGACATTCATGTTTGTTATTCAGTATTGAATACTTTAGTAATTGACACTTGTGTGATGGTTTTTTAAGCTACTTAATAAAATAAGCTCAATCTTGAGACTAATAAAGAGATTAAAACAATAAGAGGAATCGACCGTTAAAAATGTAAATTATATAACAGGATCATACTATGATATTTAACTATGATGATAAAGATAAGATATCAGTCATTGAAGATAAATATCTAATAGCTCAATAAGCAATGACAGTCTCTTTGAGTGTAAGTGTTGCAAATATCCTGGATATTATTCGACTTTTGATTATTTCATAATAATCATACTCACTGGGAGATGACACTGACAGAGTATCGTGTCCCGCTGAAACAATTTAATCTAATATGACGAGAGTTAAATCTTGTCAAAAGGTCATGAATATTTATTTGCGTTGATGTATTATATTTAAAATAAAAAAATATAAAAATAAGTAATAAAAAATCTTTAAGTAACTATCGTGTTTAAGTGCTCTTCGTTCAGTAAATTGTTTATACCTAACCGAACCTTGGATAAGTCACAAATTAGAGCAGCGTTGACTTGAGCTTTAAGCACGAAGTGTTATTACTATCTCAAGCTTCAAAAGTAAGCGATGCTATTATACTGCCATGAGAAACTTCAACTGACATAAATCAAATTGTATTTGTGATCTACATTTTTACAATGAGGTTATTACCTAAAAACTTAATTTTTCTGTGACCGAAACCTTATATGATGAAGTGTGTTTCGTAGATATTCTACCGACTTCTTATAATATGAATATTAAATGTAATTATTATAATGTTGTTTTATTTCTAATATTAACTTTATTTACTAAAACAAAGTTTTTATGTTAGGAAAGTAAAAATTAAAGTATATTGTTAAAACGGAATATATAAAATACAGTTTTATTCGCAATTATATTTAATGAAGTATTTTCTTAATGTATAATATATTAATGTTTATGTAAAGTATGTAGTTGACCGTAATGTATAACTAAAACTTTGAAAAATCATCCATCTTTCAATAAACGGAGGACTCCAAGTAATCACATAAGCAGACAATGGATATATTTTATGAATGGTGAGTGTCGATATTTTTTTTCTATCCTTTAATATAATAATAAGATAATTATATCTAGTCATGTTCATAGACAATTGGAAACAAAAATAACCTTGACCTAAAATTTAAAAAAGTACTAATATGGTAAAGCTAAAGCTCGAAAATCTAACGCAAAACCTTTACAAAATCAAGTAATAACATCTGATAAGGAAAGCTTCTCTGAGAATTTATAGAATATTTCACTGTGGTTTATTTACTTGCGGCTTTGTGTATTTCTTTCTCAAAACATTTAAATTTATACGTTATATTCCTTTTCCGTTTCTTAATTATTTGTTTGTATTAAAATATAGTTTTCCTGTACCTTTCAGTCTTTTTAAACAATAGTTTAGTATTTTGAATTTATATGATATTTTTGTTCTCGCGCTCTAGTCAGTGAACAAGAATTTCCTAGTTCTTATTGTTAACGTCAAAGCTGCGCTACGCATCTAACTCTTCTGTGTGACATCCAAACGATGACTAACTAATAATAAGTACAATCGTTGCTATAAAAAAGTTTGGTTGCCATATTTCAATATATTATCTAATAGAAGTGCTAATGACCAAAATCGAAAAATTGAAGCTATCAGACAAAAAGAAATAGAGATACATATCTTTCTTATAGTATTTAGTTATTATAGCATAATAGTACCTACATAACAGTTACTTCATGTTTCCGTATTCTTGCCGAAAAGGTGTAAAAGCTTTGCTCTATAAAGAAGTTCTGAATTCTCTGAAATATAAAGCTTGTGTATTTCTTTACTATAAATATAATGTTTATCGCTTTATTTAAGAAATAGTTTCACTGTTTTAGCCGTTGTTTTATTATGATAGGAACTATATTTTATGCAGAAGTAATTTATTCTGGAATAACTTTTTGTTTTTTTAATTCTTTTTCCCCTTATAGAAAAATCATTGTGATATCGAAAATAAAACATTAACATTAACTATTTTTTAGATACATAGCCTAATATTTCTGCTGAAAATACATGTTATAAAATTAATATGGAAGATTCTCTTTTAAGGGATAATTGACTCTGACTGGTATTAATTTGTTTTTAATTCAATTACGCTCTAATTGTCACTTAAATATTAATAATATTTTATAGTACAAAATTTTACTTACTTAATATTTTGAGTCTTTATACAATAATTTCTTAGAATTAAAACAGAATACAATTTTCTACAATAAGAAAACGTGAGATAGTTTCTTACAATAATTTGACAATTACAATGTGTTATAATTGGGTAGAACTCGAAGAATTCGATCTGCCCATTCATTTGTCCCCGACTTTCGAATTTTGAAAAAAATTCTTCACAGGAGGTCTTCTTATGACCCCCTGAGTCCGAAATGACCATTGGTCAAAATGTTTATATATATATATATATATATATATATATATGCGTGCGTGCGTCCAGATTCGACTTTGTCAGCACGATAGCGGCTGCAGTTTCGCCCGGATCGCTTTTAAACTTTGCACAAAAATCAACCATCCAAAAATAAAGGTCAAGTTCGTTAACCAGAGAAATCCGGCCACAGGGGGCGCTAGGGCCTCATTTTTTCCGATTTCAGTTTTTCGACCATAACTTTTTCCCTATACAAAGTAGATCAATCGCGTTTATATTATATGATGTCTTTGATGAATACCTATAACTAATGTAGATAAACCGAAAACCTAACTTCAATAACTTAGGGGTGGGGGTAAAAAAATCCGAAAATTTTTGGAAAAAAAATCATAACTTTTTTCTGGTAAACATTCTTATATCACAAGTATTTTTAATAGAAAGGTTATTTTTTACTCTAAATTAAGGTACCAAAAGTTTTTCCGTAAAAGATACCGTTTGCGAGAAAAAAAATAAAAACCACTTTTAGCTTGAAAATTTAAGGTAGGTAAAACCACGGCAACTTTTTTCTGATAAACATTTCCTCCTTGCAAATATTTTTAATAGAAAGGTTATTTTTTACTCTAAATTAAAGTATCAAAAGTATTTCCAAAAAAGATACCATTTCCGAGAAAAAAAATAAAAACCGCTTTTTGCTTGAAAATTTTTGATGTAAACAACGGCATCATGTGTTATTCTTAAGTAGTGAGTTATATTTTAAACGAGTTACACGCGAGGTCTACCCACGCGTGTCCCCCTGCGGGCACGGATTTTTTATTTCTGTTGTTATGTATGGATCTGTGTGCTGGGCGATGAAGGTGATGGATTAAAAGCGTTTGCTTGTAACGGAGATGCGAATGTTAAGATGGATGTGTGGGGTGACAAGAAGGGACAGAATAAGAAATGAGTACATAATATAGATAATTTTTCTTATAATTCAGCTAAACAAAACATATTGATAGATAAAGGAATACAGATTTCAAAAAAACATATTTTTATCCCTAAATATATTGGGAACGTTCGATTTTATAAGGAAGAAAAGTTTTGTCATTATGAAAAGCTACTTGATGGACTTGTCTTAAGTAGATCCTTTATAAGTTCAACATAGTTGTTTTCACACTAATAATATACAATATAATATTTTGGGTTTTATATAATATTGTATGATTATTTTACAAAATTTTAGTGAATTTCATGCTTTTTTGATATTGGGATGGAATGGATTTAAAAAATTACCAGTCAATATTAATTTGACTTCATACCCATCATAGTAAAAATCATTATATAAATTGTTCACATAACGATGTAGTCATTGATCAACAAATGCTATTTATCATAATAGAATTAAATAAGACATGTCGATACAAATACTATCTTAAAAGATAACTTATAAACTTATCGAAAATATACTAATTCTAAAATTAGCTGACAATCAAAAATAAGAGAGAGATAGCAAAAATATATGTTCAGTATAAAATTTTCCTCATTAATTATTAATGGTACAGGTTACATAAAAAATAAAGAAATATATTTCTTATTGTGTAAATTTTCGTTTATTACTTGTTGTTACTTCATACTGTTTTTTAATTACATTTTTTAAATATGTATGAATTACGTTTGCATAATCAGGATTGTTGAAGGTTTTTCTCAAAATATCGCTGTTTTTTCCTTTCTGAGGGTTTGAGATATTTTCACTAGAAAATAAAAATACTAAGACATTTGAAGATTAGATCATTTATTTCCTCCGATTCGTCTTCAAGGGAACTCTTTGTCAAAGCCAAAAATCCGAGTGGCTTACGACATATATATCGAAAAATAACATAGTTCCTATTGTGATGAAAGTTGATATGAATAAAAAATAAATAAATATATATATATATATATATAAATAAATTATTATAGAGCCTTTTGAGCGAATAATTTATATTATAAATAATATAAATTATCCGCTCAAAAGGCTCTATATGTGATAGACAAATCAATTAAATGTTATTTTAGACATAAGGATTTTTTAAATATTACTTTTTTATATCAAAAACATGTTTTATAATTATCTATGTAATCATTTAGTTACGAGTAACTTATTATTAACAGTTAGAAAGTAGGTAATAGTTATAACAAGTATTCACAATTTTGTTTTTTGAAATTCTAAAAAATATTATTTAAAAAACTGTACTATATGAAATTTACTTCTGACTTTAACTTTGACAATCACTTGGAAAATGTTTAATTAATGTGCTAAAAGTGAAAATTTTCTGATATATTATTTTGCTGCGCTGTTGCTTCGCTGAAAAGTGAAAATAAATTTTATATCAACATAATAAATTTTGCATATTTAAATTTATTATATTATTAAAATTCAACCGCATTGATGTACGGTAACCGGTAATATAAATTCCTTTTGGTTAAAGAAATTAATTTAGAACATCCAACCATTTAGCTTCGATAGTCTTGAATCGAGTTTCAAAATTTTCATGCTGAAGTTTAAAATTAAAATAACAACGAATGATTACTATCTAGTATTTCTATATCTAAACAATTGTTATCCATCAAATATCAAAAGTTTAATATTATATGATTATAGCATAACTAACTTATATATGTAAATATAGAATACGCAAATCAAAATGTATGTTAATAGGGGCGCGATCAAGAATACATCTGGTTTTAAGTGATCACTGTCGATAGAAGTCTTGCAACAAACCGTTTTAGTAATGGTTTAATTTGAAAACAATCAAACTAAAATCAATCAATATCAATCAATCAATCAATAAAGACAAGGTTTTTTTTAAAATAAGCATGCATTGTATCTTTAAAACGTCTAATTCTAGTTGCACGGTTGCTCCAAATGTAAGACCATTGAGAAGAACTGGCTAGTATGTTCCAGGATACTATTTTAACTTATTATTAATTTTCATTATTTAATATTAAGTTATAAGTATCGTCAGTAGTAGTCGTTCTGTGAACAGTAGACCCCACTACGTTTGGAATGAGATAATGTTGGAAAATTATTTATAGTGGATTTCACGAGGTGCAGTGGTTACGATATTTCACCCGTGAACCAAGTATGAGCGCCACCCTAGTAACCTCCGTACACTCGACCTAAAACAAAATAAAAAAAAGAATACTTAGACGAAATTTGGCCGCCATTTTGGATTTTGAAATAACAAAAAGAACTTAGGTTGCGGAGAAGAATACTTAGACGAAATTTCAGCCCGCTAGCTGCCGCAAAGTCCGTTTTTGTGGTACGGATCAGAAATCCGCCATTTTGTAATTTTTTGTCCAAGCGAAAAAGGGCTCGACATAAAAAAATAAATAATTCAAAGAACACACCTACCGATTCGTGACGATTGTATAAAAAATACGTCTGCTACGCCAAAACAAAACATAATACACCGCCATTTTGAATTTTTCCTCCCAGTAAGAAAAATGGCCACAAAAAAAAAAAACATGCGTGCGTACAAAGTACACATGTCAGAAGTGAAACTTCTTTGGCAAACTAATTTATAAATCTTGTTTATATTTATACAAATCTAAAACTTTAAATTTCCAACATTAAGAGGAAGGGAAAAAGGAAGATAGGTTAGGAATTTAATTGTCATTAAAATAAATAATTAACTAGTAAACGAATACACAACCAATAGGGCGTGTATTCTTTCTCGATATCCCGTATTCTCTCTCTCTCTTGTTCAATCTTTCTCACTATAGCTCTCTCCCACCTCACACTCCATAGCACTATGCGTGATACGACGTTCGCTCTGTCTCACTTTTTCTCTCAATCTTTCTCACTCGCTTGCTCCCTACTTTCACTCCACGGCTAGTTGCTCATGCTACGTTCGCCCTGTCTTACTCTCTCTCAATCGGTCTCGATCACTCTCTCTCTCTTTTCCGACACTTCCGTTGCATACCGGCGTGACGTTTCATCTGTAAAAATTTTACCCTCATGCGCCTAAAGAAGTTTCACTTAAAAAAAAATAACTCAAAGAACATGGTCACTAATTTTTGTGGCGATCGGATGAAAATTGCTAATGCTAGGCCAAAAACAAACCTAAAAACGCGGCCATTGTGTATTTTTTCGCCCAATCAAAAAAATGGCTCGACATAAAAATTCAAATAATTTAGAGAATACGCCTGCCGATTTTCGTGACGATAGGGTGAAAAATACGCCTGCTACGCCGGAACAAACAATGAAATACATACGAGAAATAGCAGAATGGGCCTATCAACTGAAAACGTAGTCCTTCGGACAAACGCTTCGCTACGCATTCGAACTATTATTACATAGGAACAACAACGAAAAAGGCCAATAGAGAAAATCTTAGAACTGTAAGACGGTATTTCAAATTTAGCGTTGCATTGGTTGCAATTTTCTTGTCATTTTTGTGTAGAGTTGTTAATGTGGAAGATCACAAATAATAGTTGAATTTCAAAAACCATTCGACGTTAATAACTAATAATGGAACTTGGGAACGAAACAGTTGTATCCGCTTTTGCCAATGGGTTTGTTTTTCTACAAAAGATATTTTATGTTAGTGTAGTGTTGATAACGGACTATCTTATGAAAAGTTTTTTTAAATCCGACTTTTTACTTATGATTTGTAATTTATTTACCTCTAAAGGCAACGCAGTATTTTAACTCTTCCTTTTCTTTTCTTATTCTACGTTTACTTGATAAAAAAATATACATAATATTTTAATAACTATAAGGGAATAAAAAACCATTTTATGAAAGCGTTTCCCAAGAAGTAGTAAGAGTTTTATGCAGCACAAATAGTTGAAAGTTTAAATACTAATGTCAGTATAAATTTTCAGCTATCCTTTTGTTTTCAAGAAACTGTAAGCTTATAGAAATAGTATTTACCAAGCATGAAATACCAGACTTTTGATTATTAACTAAATATATATTCTTTAGTTTATGCTGTTGTTTGTATAAATTTGTCTTGCTCTCGACCAAAATGTAATTAACAAATTCTAAAGAGCTGTCCTTTTCTATTTGGCAACATGTGCCCTATATGAAAATATGTTATTAAATGCTATTGATTCTGTTAAGTGAAATTTACTCTACAGCTTGAAGTAGTGTACAAAAAGAGGATAAAGTACAACAATATACAAGGATTAATAAAAGATAAAACCATTTCAGATATTTATTTGTAAGGGGACTTTTATATTCTTATTATAATCTTATTCATAAATAAATATCTTGTCTAAATTGAAAATACTTTAGTACTTGCGGCATGCCGCAGTAATTCCAGTTAGGGAATTGAAAATAAATGTTTGCTATTGTTTGATGGCTGGTTGTAACACGAATATTGGAAATTAAATTGGAATATTAAAGTGTTACAATACGTCTTCAGGGATCGGAGTAATTTTGTTTGAAAAACGTTACATTTTCTTGTGTACAGTATTAACAATACTAAAAATTTGTAATATTGCATCTAGACAAAGGTATTGAACTAATCTAACCTTGCTACGGAGTGATACAGAATGTTAGTGAGTTTTCTAATATATTTATAATAAAAAAAAGGTTGTGTAATTATATTGTTGTATAGTTAAACGAAAACTCTTAAATTAATTAATTAAATTAATAAAAATAATTTTAGCAAATTTAACATATTAATATTCAATATTAAGATAAAAATGTGACTTCTTTTAATATAAAGGAAATAATTCTTTACAAATTTTAGTGCAGCAACTGTTCTGAAATAACATACCAATAAATTGTCACATTTAACACTTTATTTAAAAAATATTTAAAAGTTAAAAATATACAAAAACTATATTTCGTATTTGAAATTGGGGATGTAGAAGGCGTCTCTTAAACTCTATTCTATATATTATATTTACTATTTCGTTTACAAAAACTGTTTAGAGCAAACTTAAACTAAACAGATGCTAAAGTGATTCATATTTGTTATTGTTTTATTAAAAAATCTTAAGAACATGGGGACGTCACGACCTACAGCTATTAATAAATTAAAATGACAAATTTACTTTGCTGTTTCCAAATTTTTGAGACCATTATCAACTTTTTTTATACTAAGATTATTTAAATAATTAATCAATAAGAAGAATCGTATCCTATTATTATATTTTATATCAAGCAAAATACAATAAAGTCGGTAAAATATTTTATTTCTAATAAATAACATTATAATAGTCAAAATAATCTCTTCAACATTAGAATTAGTTGTTCATTGAAACGAAAATGGCAAATCCTTAATACCCTAATTCATTACCTAAAAAAAAGTGTTAAATTTTCTCAATAATATTAATATTTTAAAAGTTAGGAATAAAAATTTCCAATTGTATGACTGAAATAAAAAGAGAGAAATTTAGAGGAAGTTATATAAAAAATTTAGCATTGCTTATAATTACAACAATATTCTATATTCATTGCAATTATTAAAAAAAATTAAAATAACAATTCAATTTTACCATGAAAGTTTTTCTGAAATCTTTTAAATTGTTGCTTATAACTTATTTCATAATTACTTTATGCTGCGTAAAGTAATGAAAAACACAACACTATTAGCAAAAATAATAAAATGATTTACTCTTGCATAAAAAGAAATCGTATTTTATTAAAACAACGAAATAATGGAACCATTTCAAGACAAAGCAATAAACATTTATAGTAGGAAAATATACAAGTTTTATTTGTCTTTTAGACTTGTTCTTTATAGAGCAAAGCCTTTTTGTGACTTAACACCTTCTAGACGGACAAAAAGAAATGGTTATATTTTCTGATAATGCTTTAGAATATATTCAATTATATGTAATAATAAAATAACTCATATGTCACAAACACACATAAAATCTCTCTCTATCTCTCGTTCCGTCTCTCTTTCTCTCTGATAGCTTCAACGTCTCGGTTTTGGATAATAGCAATTCTATTACATAGTTTATTCAATTTCTCGTTGATAATTTTCTATAGCGACGACTATACACAATTAAGAATCTGATTATCTGAATTCAAATAACAATCCCTTTAATAAACCAGTTACGTATTTTTACTTACTCGTCGATTAGATGACATACAAAAGAGTGAGATGTATAACGCACTTTGAAGTAAACAATAATAACTAAAAAATATTGTTTATTGACTGGAGTGTGCGAAGAAAATTATCATATAATTTCAAAATCAAAAGATTCAAAAGTACAGGGAAACTAAATCCTAGTAGAAAAAATAATGAAGAAACGGAAAAGGATTTTAACGTATAAATTAAAATATTTTGAGAGAATGCACAAAGCCCCAAGTAAATATAAAGCCGCAAGCAAATAAGCCACAGTAAAATATTCTATATATTAATAAATTTATAGAGTTATATATCTCTATAAATTTTTTATTAAGAAGCATTTCGCTTCTTTACTTTCTAAAGAATTTATAAAGATATTCATTGTACTTGAATATAATTATAATATTTTTTTGCTTTATATTTTATAATATTGATATCTGTCTTAAATAATATATCAAAGCAGTTAGCCATTCGATTCATATTAATTATATCAGAATAATGAGAAGGATATGGAAAGAATTTTGATATTACGAATCAAAATCATTTTTAATTTTTAATCTTGCTTTACTTACTATATGAAATAGTGTAAAAGTTTTGTTTTCATATTGTTGTTTCATTAGAAGAGAGAAACGAAGCTTCTTAGCATTCCATGGATTCACCGTGCGGATGCCGGGCCCATCGCGTTGCAAGAAGAGGAGCGCAAACAATGCCTGGGACTCGCGACCCAGGTGTAGGTTTAAAGGGCCCCTTTACTATGCGCATACACGTTCACCTTCACTGTTCACGCTCCTCTCCCTACCTAATCAAATATCATAAGAACCTACTAAAGCCGCCTTTGAAATACGTTCCAGAAATGAACTGATGGTCATTCTAGATAGGCAAAAATTCTTAAATAAATTGTAGAGAGATTTTGCTGTTATACCTCTTGCTCCTACTTCTACAGCGTACAAATTAACTATAAATTTATTTCTGATCAGTTCGTTACATAGTTCGTAATACTTGTTAAGCTTTAATGTATGATCTTTGGGTATGTTTGTTTCCCAGGGTAAAGTAAGCTCCACAAGTATAACGCGCCTTAGTTGTTTCGAGTACAGGAATAATTCCGGCCTAGATGACAAAACACAAACATCCCCGGGGATTTTGTATTGTCTTTCATACGTGTCCATCATGAGAGGCCAATCAGGAGACGCGTCCAAGATGTAATAAGGTTTTAGTTTAGATTTTTTGGACGAACCTGCTGTTACGAACTCTACTGATATTTTGGTGGTTGTCATACCCCTCTGCGCTCTTGCTACAGAAAGACTAACCGCTTCTCGTATGATTTCTAATACTTTATCGTGGGGACGCGAGTATTTACCTCTATTTAAAAGTACAATACACCCTACTAGCAAGTGTTTCGCGGTTCCTACTGCCTCCCCACAGATGTTGCAAGATTTTTTGGTGGCTTTACCCCAACTTACTAAGTTACTTTGATCTGGGAGAGCCATTTGTAATGCATTAAGATAAAATTTTAATAATGCTGGGGACCAATCATGAAGCAGGGTGAGCCATCTCAAAGCTAGTGGAATACAAAAATCTCCTATGGTCACCCATTCGTTTTGCAATTTTAGGCTCATCGCGTGCCACCGGTAATTATCGTTTTTATCTTGCCGAATAAAGGATTTTGTTATTTCTAAGTCTTGTTGTTTCCTACTTGATCCTAGCCCTGCTTTATTTGTTTGAGCACCTATCATAAATTGTTTATAGAATTGAAGTCGTGACTCTAGCTCTGCAGCAATTTTATCTTTTGGGAGAGACGTTATAGTATCATCATTCGATTTTGGGATAATATGTCTTTTGGTCACTCTTAGATATTTATAGAGTTCCGATGGTTTCTTTAATTTTAACCCAAAATTATGTCAGTCTCTAAATAAGGCAGAAGAGTTCGCTGGATGCGCTAACCCGAGCCATGACTTCAATGTCCTTATGACGCTTGCATCTAGCTTCAACAAAAGGGTCTGATTGATATCGTTAACGAGGAAAGGCCAATTTAGACAATAGTCTACATAATAATCCGATTATTAAACAAAATAAATAAAAGAAACCCAAAAGAAGAAATCAAAGTAACTAGTTTCTTAGCTACCTTGAATTACAAATGAATAATTTGGTAACGATATCAGTTTTAATTATTAATTAACAGAGCATTAATTTTTTTATTACAAATCCAAGAAGCAAATTCAATAAATGTTAATTCTTTATTGTAAAGTAAAATACCATACATTCAATTTTGCTGTCTGGTAGTTGGTGAAGTTTCTGGAAGTATAATAGCATCGAACTTTTGACGCTTGGGTTAGTAATAACACTTCGTGCAGTTGAAACCGAAATCAATGCAGCTCTAATTTGTGGTTAACCCAAGGCTCGGTTGGGTTAACACTTTAATTGAATAATAATCACTGTCACTTAATATACCTAAACAATATAATATAATATAAAAAAAAATAGAATGGAAAAATGGAATGCAATTGAGTGCAGTAAAAATTGTTGCTTAATAATTTGTACGATTTGACAAGATAAATCGCGTAATATTTATTGCATGAATTTTTTTCAGCAGGAGCTGATATTCTCTATCGGTTTCATATCTCTGTGACCATGATTATTGAAAATCAGAGAGTAATATCAAGTAAAATTTCAATAAATGTATTCACTGGGATATGACACTATCAAAGATTGTTGTCGTGAAATTACATGGACGTGAGTATTAAACAACTGATATCTTTTTTATCACCACTAACAGTTATCACAGTGTACTCGTTTATGCATTTTATACAATATTTTATATAATTTTATACTTTTGTCTATAATTTATGAAATATATACAAATATTCTTTTAATAAATGAATCGTCTCTAGGAAAAGAAAAAAAATTGACATTTTTTTAGGCATTCGTTTCACGTTTGGAATGCAACTAAATGGAACGAAATTTGCTTTATGTTGCTACAGTAGCCGCAGTTTTCGAATCCGATTTTAAATGAGTGTGCTTCAGGGAAAATAAAGATTCAGATATCTATCCGTTTGTGGTGACAAGGAACATTTTTGTAAACCTAACAATTTTGTCTCTTAATAGCCCAGTCATATTAGGGCTTTCACCTCGGAATGAAAGATAATAAGCTGCAAATTGGTATGAACCTTTGTTTTGTCATTCTAAATGTTGTCTCAAAAGTCACAATCGTTATCGTGTCCGCGTCTCAAGATATTCAAGGTCAAAGGTCACAAAAATCGGTTTTTCGCGAATATCTGGCTTCCTATCGGTTAAATGAGATTTGCATTTATTATAAAAGTTGTAGGCTATAAAATTCCCTACAACTTTTGTTTAAACTTTTTTTTCATACGACCAACCGTTTTGAAGGTAGAGCGCGAAGAGTGCACATCGTACAGTCATATACGGCCTAATGCAAGGTCAAGCGTGAGTTATGCTTATCAGTACGTTATAAAGTCAATTATTTACTTGGAAATTATAAATATTAAACAATGCCTATTATTTATGTACTAACTATTAATTATTTACATTTAATTAAAGTAAGTAACTTGATTATTTATATATAATTATTCATATTTAACTATTTAAGTATAAAATATTATTAATTCTGGATTATATATTTTAGTTTTATTTTAAGCTAAAATGATAGTAAGAGTATATATTTTACACATATTTTTATTTATTATTAAATACGGCATAATATACATTTATCAAAATGTGAGTTCAAATATCAAAAGTATCTTTGTTGATTTTAATTGTAATGAAATTGGAAATGGAAGCTAATTATCTTCTTCTTGTTCGTCGTCTTCTTCTTCTTGTCGCTCAAAAATGTTCGATTCATTGTCATCATCCTCATTATCTGTCATGTTCATCTCCAAACCTTCCAGAATATCGGGATCATATGTATTTTCTTCATCGGGATTACTTGGATACAGTGAAGCGTTGAGGCAAGCTTGTCCGTTGCACTGGCCGCAAGCTAAAGAACATTGTAGCCCTGATTTTCTGCATCCACAGCGGGAACCACAACCATTTTTGCAATTGCAAAATATTACGTTTAGTAGTTCGGCTGGTGCTGGAGGTAATAACGTTCGTATGGGCTCCAGGATTTCATTTTCAAGCATCCAGCCCCATTCTTGAGGTTCTAAGTCCTTCCCTAACCACGTTTGAATCTGGTAGTAGACACGTTTTATGTGTTGATGAGCTGCTACACTTGTTGGTGGAAGTGTTGACAGTTGTACAGGTTTATTTAGTTTTGTAAATTTGATGAATTGCGTGTAGCGGAAATGATCAATGTTGTCCTCAGATTTTGAAGCATTATATAATGCCAACAAGATGCGCACTCCATTTTCTAATAATGTTTGTTTTGGGCAGTTTTCTTGTTGAAATACTTCCACCAGTTTATCTAAATCAGGAGTTTTTTCCAATGCTCTAGTAACAGTTTTTTTTCCTTTTTTAAATAGCGCAGAAGTCGTGTCACAGCCACTGAATGCGTGTAAAAATAAAATGTGCTTTTTAGTACGAGGATATTGGTCAAAACTTTTAGTAGAATATATTTGTGTTTTGACATTGCCTTTGCCAACTTTTTTCAAAAAAATTTCCTGATGATGTGACTGAGTACGTCCAATTAAAATAACGAGCAAATCGATATCTTCTCCTATGATGACAGCAGTCTTTTGATGTTCTGATAAGGCAATAGCTGTGTCAATGATGAGAACATCAGCATCATCTCTGGCTTGTTTTGTTGTGATATTAACAGTTTTAAATTTTTCAACAAGCATGTCGATAAATTTTTTTTTATTAGACCGATTTCATAAAAATTTTTCTTGACTGATTGGCACAACCATTGTTTCGTCAAAACAAACTTCATATGATTTTGAAAGTGCAGCAGTTCTTCTTTGTTGTTCCAGTGCTTTAATATTTTTACTATAGTCCGAATATCCGTCAAATACAACAACAATTGTGTTTGTAAATATTTAATGTACTTATTTAAAATAATAGAGAAAGTATCGTCTTTGCTCCAAACGACGCGATGCAGAAGAAATCCACCATCGATGATGTATGTTACATTATTTTCATCAAGATCGATAACGACAGGCATCATATTGTCATATAATGTTGCTTTCGTGGTTTTTCTCATGCCATTACTATCAAATAAAGATGTCGGATACGGGCTTAGTTCATACTGAAGATATTCTTGTAAATTACTTTCAAATTTTTTGATTACAGTTATTCTCTGGAAAAGTAACATTGGATCTATAGAAACTTTACAATCATTAATTTTGACAGATTTGTTAATGGCTGAAAGCGGTAAAACCTTATCGACGCGTTTTAACTTTATTTCGTTGAAGTTCAAACCAGTTATCTTTACCATAGATTGCAATCCGATTTCATGGGCTCGGTGACAATTAATTTGGTCATTTCCAACGATTCCTGAAGCTAAGGATACCAACTGATTCGTATTTGGAAAGGGATTATGAAGCGTAAACCAACCAACCAGTTCATTTACATCAGTATCATCCCTTTTTATTCGTGAATCTCTAGCATCAACATGTTGGTCCACAGAATCGAAAGAAATGTTACAAAACCGTTCAATTTCTTCACAAATTGTATTCGTGGCATACATAGCATATACCCACTTACATAGAACACTTTCTTGTGTACTTCGGCCTCGAGATACTCCTCCTTCTGTCTTCATAGATTTCATCAGACTTTGCTCGATTACCATGTCTGTCCATGTACCAGAATTGAATTTTTCTGTTCGTTTTACAGTAAAGAATCCGTTTTTAAAGTTCTCAAAAGCCTGTTGATCCATTGTCTCCTCAAGTTTTAACATATCTTGAAGATACAAATGAGCTGATTTCGCATATAGGAAATGACCACCAGCATGAAAATAGGGCAGCATTTTTCGCACTGCATCCAAATGTTCTTGAAAAAGTCCCAGCCTTTCAGCGCGAATGAAATCTAGGGCTATTGATACCATTTCAAAATATTGCACCCATAACTGTGCCGTGGGACCTCGAGCTTTTAATTCTTTTAGTTTATCCTGAAATTGATCAATTAACGAGTTGGAGCTGCTCGTACATCCTTCAACATCTTCGTAGGAAACATCGCGACTAGTTATCTGTTCAATTAACTCATCTAACACACAATTTTCAATTTTCATCTCTTCAAAAATCTTTATTGATAATGCAAGTCGCAATAATATATGGCCTCTGATACTTCTTGCATAAGCGTGACCATTCAACATTTTGTCGACCGAATTTGTAGCATATATTTTACTTAAAGCTTCCTTGAGACCACTACCGTCCATTACATGTCCTATGCATCCAAGAAAAGACATGAGCATATGAAATCCTCCAAGTTTGACAACTGTTTTAGACAAGTCTGAGTTTGCATCTGACGCAGCAACCATTTCACGTGCTTTTGAGTACAGGGGCTGATCAAATGTAATTATGCACGTTTTTTGTTGATGTGACTTGGCAATATTTATAGCACTATGTAAAGTTGTATAAATTGTGTCTAAATTACTGGCAGGATGATCAATGAAAGGTAGAAATATAACCTGAGAAGTTGAAAAATTTTGATTATTTTTCGTAAGTTGTTGAAGATAGCCATTCCACCCTGGCAACGGTGAAAGATTCTTCCATTTTCCGTATAACCACAACAAATCAACTGCATTAAATTTTTTTTCAATCAGTACTTGATCATCATGTAGATTTTGGACTTGAATCTTGCTGTACCCAGGTACAACTGGCTTTTCATATGCTAAAAGAGATACATGTGATATTGCTGCTAACTCTTTTGCACTCGGTTTAGTTGTACATTTTTTTATGCGATCATCATAAATTACAGCATCTTTCGGAGTAATTATTTTTATCATTCCCATAACGTGAAGAGTATTATTACCGTCAAGAGTACTGACATTAATATCTGCATTGTCTCCAACATATTGTACCAACGCACCAGACTCTGATGGTAAAATACGAGGTTGTGGATGGTAAACTGATGAAACTTCATACTGTATGGTATTACTATATGATGCAGCAAATCCTAAAGATGATAAAACATCCAACAATTTTTTAGACCCATATCTTCTGTGAAGAAATACGGAAAGGCCCAACAGTAGCTGTGATGAAAATGAACGTTCTCGTATCGAAGCCATTATTGCGTGGCTAATAGATGTGCATTTCGTTTTTAAATGATCTACTTGTCCTTTTCTATTTTTTAATATCATTTCTTCCAAAAAATGTGATAATGTTTTTGGTATTTCTTCATTAATACAATCTAGCATTTTATTCGGAGGTGGATACGTTTTTGTTTCAACTACAGATGATCTGATGTCTTCCCTAATAATAGCCGCAGCAGCTTCTACAATCCGTAGACGTTCTTCTACAGGAGTACTTTTTTTATTTTCGTACCAAGCTTTTGATAATACGTTAAGCTGTGTATCACGGAAAGATATAATTGTAAATGATCCAATTTTTTTGTGATTATTATATCAGTTAAATACTTTTGTTGTAATTTTGTAATAATTGTCTTATCGTCAGGTATGTATTCCGTAGGGACATCTTTAAGTTCTTTCAAAGTAAATTGAGAATCTTCATTATTTTCTATATAACAAAAAATCTCCTTCATTGCTTGAGTGACTTGATCATCTTGGCGAGGCATTTTATCTGCAGATGGTACTCGGGTTAAAAAGTTGGTATAGCAAATAGTATGATACTTTGCTTCAGCAGCGATCAAATCATACTCGTAATATATACGTTCCTTTACTAATTCTCCTAAGGAATCGTTTCGTTCTTCTGCTCTCTTAATTACGTTGTCTTTGAATGCAAGAGTACTTACATTACTTATTGTCCGTCTATACTTTAATTTTTTTTTCTTTTCTGCTATTTCATCAGCTTCTTGGCCACAAAATAAGCATAACTTTCCAAAATCAAAGACTTGATTTCGTTTTTTACGAGGTGCACTTGACGTTGAAGGTTCACTCTCATCTGTGCGTCGTTTTGATGCAATAATAACATTTTTACTCGTGTACACTTTTCGACACTCGGAATGCACATTTACAGAACTTAAAGTATTTAAATAGTCTATATGTCCATCATTTCTTTCAATACTTGCAGTTTTTAAAGTTTGTAAACCACGTACGACATTCAGAGAAACACCTTCTGAAAGTTTCTTATCACATATAAAACACAAATCAGCCATAGCTCTTAAAACCGTACGTCCGTAGTTGCAACGGTACAATTTCAAACTAACGAATAATCTTGACTCATACAAAGTGGAGAGAGTGGCCTTGAATACTATACAACATCTGTCCCGGCAATGAATAGAAAAGGGCATAGGGTAGGGACAAGTATTTCCAGGTATTGAGAAATTTACGCGTTTTAAAGAAAAGATATATAATGTCGTGTTAACTTAAAATAAAACTAAAATATATAATCCAGAATTAATAATATTTTATACTTAAATAGTTAAATATGAATAGTTATATATAAATAATCAAGTTACTTACTTTAATTAAATATAAATAATTAATAGCTAGTACATAAATAATAGGCATTGTTTAATACTTATAATTTCCAAGTAAATAATTGACTTTATAACGTACTGATAAGCATAACTCACGCTTGACCTTGCATTAGGCCGTATATGACTGTACGATGTGCACTCTTCGCGCTCTACCTTCAAAACGGTTGGTCGTATGAAAAAAAAGTTTAGACAAAAGTTGTAGGGAATTTTATAGCCTACAACTTTTATAATAAATGCAAATCTCATTTAACCGATAGGAAGCCAGATATTCGCGAAAAACCGATTTTTGTGACCTTTGACCTTGAATATCTTGAGACGCGGACACGATAACGATTGTGACTTTTGAGACAACATTTAGAATGACAAAACAAAGGTTCATACCAATTTGCAGCTTATTATCTTTCATTCCGAGGTTGACCCCTTTTTTTACCTAATATGACTGGGCTATAAAATGCTTTTTATAATTAAAATACAAATAAAACAACGCGACAAAGGCTAGTACTTTCACTAAGACATTCTACAGGCAATAAACTATTAAATAAAATGCTAATGTACTATTTAAAATGTAATACAGCTTTATTAAAAAAATGGTAAATTAAGTAGGTATCTTTAAGTCAACAGACTTGCATAGTAACCTATATTATATATGAAACACAAATATTCTCCATATTTTATAAATAATGAATTTTTATAAATGACGAGATTTGCCATTCTTTCTCTTTCTTAGCAATAGCAGTTAAATATTTTTTTTAAATATCTGCTATAACTACCACATTCCACAGCAGTCACATCTATGACAAAAGACTTCTAGTTTACGAGGAATTTCCTTTCACGTTATAGCAAAGCTTTCACTTAAATGGTTTTATGGAATTTAAAAAAATTGACGTAAGCTATTCGAGGCTATTCTCTCAAATAAAATATTATTTATAGGACTGTTCAATATGGTGACATATTAAAATGTAGTGTATTTGAATGAAATATGAAATATGTCATTGGCCAATTATTATATTCAAATGTAAAACCACATTTTAGTAAGTTACTATTAATACTTAAAGACTACTTAAATGAGTTTACGGTTATACGAGTAGTTTTAGCTTAAGATAAAATGGTGCAGTCATAAGTTTTTAACATGAAAAGTTTAAATGTTGTTTAATATTAATCAATATTTATATTTAGAATTTCTGTGGGTAGTTTTATAAAGGTAATCAAATTATTATTTGAAATAATAATCATTTCTCTTAATATTTTCATTGATCAGTGAACACTCGAGTGATCGAAGCTAGCGATCTTCAGTTTTACTGGAGACTTTTTACATTCTTTGTCACGAATTGGCTCGAAAACTATTTGACGGAAAATTATGAAACTTTGCAATCAAAAAGACACACATTAGGTGATGGTTTTTCAAAAAAAAAGATTTTGAAAAATGTCATAAAAAAAATATATTTTTTTTAAATATCATGTCAAAAAACTGATATCCCATTGAAATCAATGGGAAACGATGAGTCAATACACTAGGCTCGCTTCGCTCAATATGCAAACTGCACCCGAGATTTCGCGAGCGCAGCGAGTCAAAATTGAGGGTTTGTTGGCGCCCCTAGTAATAACTATACGTATAATTATATGATATAGTGGAAGGTAACGTATTTTAGCAACCAATTCATAACATAAATTAGCAAAAAATTTATGTTATTTAATTGCTTTAAGATAAAATTTTATTATATATTTATCATCTAAAAATAAGTTTTGGACCTTAAAGTCACTCAATGTTAGTATATATAAGGTGGTATTTATTTTAACTCAATAATACATTACCGAATACCGAATTGAAGAACTGTTATAGATACGTTTCAGATGGTGAGTTATTATTAAATATTCACCCCTCACTTCCTTTCTCTCTCCTTCATCCCTCCTCATTCTGAAGTAGCAAAGCATTTGCATATTAGCATATATAGTTTAAGTTATTCTTTTTCTATTGCACCACTCACTAAAAAGTGAAGTATCAACTCGTATGGCATCTCGTTCTATAAGTAATGGTACATAATATATAAGTTCCATACAGACAGTTTCTTTTTGTAGTTATCATGCATGTATATAATATATGTTAATAACTAATCAATCATACATTAACATTACTTGATAATAGAATGAAATAATACTTGTGTTGCCTAATTTATACTTCAGACCTTTTCGTAATTAGTGAATTAAAAACTGTATCATTTAAATTGTCATAAAGTGTTAGCAGAGGAATTTGAGTCGTTTCATGAGAGGTTGCATTGCTATGTTCCTTTCAAATGTGGTGTGAAACTGAAAACTGTTCGTGTTCAAAGTTCCATTTAAATATCTCGGACAACATAAGCATTCACTGTAAATGAGTTTCAAATACATTTTAAGTTTGATTTAAATACTTGCAATATATAGTACTAATACTATTTGATATATGAAAATTCAAATTCTCGCGCAATTCCAGATACTTATCGCAGACTGATTTTATATATTCAATATAACTAAATAATAATATGGTCAGACGGGGATGATATCCGAGACCAAAACAAGACCTGACTTCATAACTTGAATTAGCTCGTATATGGACAGTTTTGGTAATAGTAGTTCCGCAACTTATAATCTGTAAGAATAATCGTATAACAAAGATTTGATGAATTATAAATTTGTTTGAGTGTAGTAGGAACTTTAGTGCTTTTTAGATTTTATGTTTAAAACGTATATGCTAAAACTCAAGTATCAAGATTTGTTAACTTGAAAGAATAAATAATAATTTAATTTTGAATATATTTGTTAATTATATGAAATTTCAATACCAAATTGTCTACCAATAAATCATTTTGTAAAAAAATGGATTTTAGTTTATTTTAAGAAAATATATGTCGCTTATTTTTTTATATATTTATATTATATACATATATTTAACACCTCAGTGTCTGTATTGTTAACTTTGATATTTGATATAAGTTCTATAAAGTTTCCTCTTCTTAAGGCAGTGACCACCCTGAATAATAACGAACTGTTTGACTTGTAAAGTTTGTTGTTCCTGTTTATCTCCTTATAGACGCTGAACTACACTTGCATTCTAAATAATGTTATACTTTAACAAAGTTTTAGGTTTAAATATTTTATAAAAATATTTTTTGTAGAAAACCTTTATCATTTTTTTTAACTATTTATAATTAGTTCTTTAAAAGAAATAGAGATTACAAGTTTCACTGCTAAACATTAGCATTTATTAACGTTAGCAAATAAGTTGGTAAAGGATTGCAAACGAACAGACTATCCACCTCATGGTCAATAAAATACTTATTTTTGTATATATAATTATAATAATATAAAAATCAAAACGATGAAAATATTATAAAATGATCAAGTGGTGTCTCATCAGTAATAAAAAAAATACAATGTAAGATGAAATTTGTTTAATCTAAATTGGTTATATACAAAAGTTTGCAAAGTTATTTAGAAATATATAATGTTTACTATAGGATAAAGTGTAAGGTTTAATGGACTTTGTATAAAAGGTATAATATAAGGTATAATAATAATAATAAAAGTTAAATTTTACCAAAGTATCTTTTATAAGAGTTATTATTATATTAAATTTGGTGAAGCATAAAGCATAAAGCTTCCCTAAATATAAGGCAAAAGTTCTCAATGAGAATGTATTATAAATAATAAGCATGCAATCTTTTATGAACTTCCTTAAAAAGTTTTACATGAAACGTTCGTTTTAATTATGTGGAGAGTTGAAAGTAAATAGATAGAAAGTAAATGTGGATTTTTATGAGAGAAAAGGTGACCGAATGTAATCATAAATTTTAATATATAACATAATTAATCATAATAATAATAATAATAATAATAATAATAATAATAATAATAATAATAATAATAATAATAATAATAAAAATAACATAATTAATCATATATTTTAAATTTTAAATAAAAAATAAAGAAAAATTAACTACAATTTTCTTTTTTTTACATGCTGTAAATGTATTGCATAATTTTTTTAAAATATTTTATTATACATATACAGAATCATTTATTGAATACAATGTATTTATTACTTTAGAATTACATAATTAAACACATCTATAGTAGATAAAAAACAACAAAAATATTTTGTATTCTATTTGTATTTTAAACAAACCAGCAAATAACAATGGTAAAACAAAGTCATTAGTAATTGTATTTTGCACTAAAGAATATTGTTTTTTTTTGTAAGCTTTTGTAACTTTGTATTTTATTTAATTCAATAAAAAAAATTATCGTAAATCCAATTCATAACTAGAATAATGGTATAAAAGTTAATCTAAATGTCATATGCCATTTTAATATCACATATATAATGAAACCAAAGAAGTCTCTGTTTTTTAATGTGATTTTATAGACTGAAATTATTGTTTATATTCATCGCGGAGGTTGTTGATTCTTTGCTATTATTACAATAAGTTTTAAGATATTTTATTACGTAGATGTACTTTAGCTCTGAAATTAAATTAAATTAAATTAAATTTACTAACAAATAAAAATAAAAACAGTGTTATTTGTTCATTTCATAAAAAATAGCTATAAATTTTACCAACTTCCACCATCATCCTGAATGACAATTATTCCGGATTAAGCAATAGGTTAATTTCTTACACACTCTTTTAAAACTCTTTTTACTACATGCCTTTCTTCCACAATACATGACCGTATCGTGATGACAAACCATTATTTCTCATTTTTTCCATCGTCGGTGCTACTTTATAACTGCTAAAGACTCGTTTACTATTCCACCCATTCTCGTCACGTCATCCATCCATCTCAACGTTCGCATTTGTCATATAACACCGCAAGTGGTATAATTTTTTTAGCAGTTATAACGTTATCCAAATATCAGGATTATTATTTATTATTAAAGGGTCATTGATTTTTGTCATGATAATTTTATTAACATGCAAAATTTTAACCAATATTTTCTCCCAATACTGTTATTTACTAACATACTGTTTTGTAATTTTTCGTCTTCAAATATATTGAATTATATATTCTTCTGTTAAAATCTAGGTCATAAAAATGTGAATTTCATTATTTAAAATAGTAATAAGAATAAATAAATTTAAAAACTGAAGAGAGTGTAAAGAAGAGAAGAATATAAATCCCTTATACATACCATAAAACATAGCTACCTCATATAACATAGCAACATATTTGTTTCAATCATTATTCTTTTAATAGCATGAGTAATGTAATAATAATATCTATATAAGTTAATATTGAACTGAAGCTAGGGTAACTATTTCTTTGCTTTGTGTCAGGTTACATTCAAGTATCATATAAGTTTTTTAATATCGTGATGGACACGTTATAGCATGTTACCGACCTATTTAATAAATAGTACAGAGTCATTTACTATGCATTTCTAGAAAGAGAAATTTCTCAATTATTAGTTTTCTACATGCATGGTTTTAATATAATTAAAAAATTATTTGTTATTAAGTTTTCATTATAGCTACATACTATCACATGAAAGAGGATTAAACAAAAAAAAATTCTAACCTTTACCTTTGGGAACAAACGAATACGTGACTCAGTAACATCTCCCCTTCCTTATTGCTAACTTTGCAGACGGAATCTATTAAGTTATTTACTCAGACACATAGTCCAAGTATTGTAATGTCTGGAGCTTACAGTGTATCGACCTTGAAGGTATCGTACAATTTCAAGATATCTAATCTAAATATATCTATCATTCCTAAAATGGTTTGTTAGATATGGATATATTAAAGACTTTTTCAATATAAATTTATTGTAAATAAATATAGATGATAATAATTAAAATGGATTAATAGATATTTTTAACAAAAGTGCATTAATTTGATTTTGTTAATTTTGGAACAATTTAGCATTTTTCATCCATGGCTACAAAATGTCAAACTCTAAACAGGTCTTAACTTGAAACTTGAAAGAAACAAGCACATGAAAGGGTTAAAATATTTTATAGTCATATTAAAACTCCAAGATGTTAAAAATATTTTCCAGAAATACTTTCTATCTTTAGCCTAATATGCATATATAACACATAACATTATAATTATATTCTACAATGTAAAATTTAAAATATAAATCGTTTTTAATGTAACTCTCTGCAGAATGAACTTTTTAGTCTTTAAAAGCTTACTGTTTAAAGAATAAGAATTTTTTTTTTGTTGCGTTCTATGGAACATATTTTAATATTGATTGATATAGGAGCGATAAAGCAGCTCTTATATCAGTACCAAATTGTAGTTTCATGTTTTTTTATTGAAACAGTTGTGGTAACACTTCCAAATATAGGTGCAAATGCCTTTGAGAAATGGAGAGGAATGGCAGAAGGTGCGGAGGAGACTACTAGGAGTTTGGGCTGCTGACCCTCCCACTATCCATATAAAACGTAGCTATAATATCTTGTAATATATTATAAAACTGATAGTAGAGGATTGGTACTACTATAACCAACTCGTTCGAGCTGCAGTCAAATAATTACAGCTACATCCAAAACCTACCTATTTTTAAAATGACTGACGTACTGCTCTTTTACTTAGGTACTTCTGAGAATTAACTAAATCAAGTTTTCATCATGGTTACAAATTATTTATTAACTTACTCTGATATAAAAGTGTTATTAATACAATAATTTGTTTCCAAATTTCAAAATCCATGAAAGAGTAAGTTTCGATTACATTGCAACAGAGCATAGAGTATGAAGAAAGTTTATGACATTATCATACGTAACCCTCATGTTATACAAATAGACCAAACAATGTAATGGTTACAGGAATTATCAACTAACCCATTAGTGATTAATGTTTGTTGCAATTAGAGAGATCTGTTTGGACTCGTGACGTCACAGAAGATATTGATATACGAGAACAATGAGGCTTAATACATTGTTATTGGAAAGCCTCATATCTTTACTTGTTACTTTGTCCTTAATACAGATTCGTTTGTATGAAACTAATAATAATACTCCACCCTCCTTCTTTTGGAGTAGGTTTTCAAGGAACAGAAAAAGGGTCCAAGGTGAAATAGAAAATGCAAGACAATGATAACTTCAATAAAAACTCAAATATATTTTTTTAATGAAATTATTATATGAATAAAAAAAATATTTCGTGTTTAAAGATATACAGGGAAGCTTAATCAAATATTATTATAATAAATATTCCAATAACGCTCATGCTAATTATTTCAAAGTCAGTTTATTCCAAATCACTTTTAGCTTTATAATTATACCACAGTCCTAACACACTTTAAATTGCCTCTTCGAATGGAAATGGAATCAATCTGAAATCCACACAAGTTCTGGGATACGCTTCAAACAAAAGTTTCCATTAAGAGACGCATGCATCTTTGTTTATGAAAAATTTTGAATATCTGAATTTTTCGCAATATTATTTCAGTGTTTTATAATACTCACTGGACTGTTGCTAAGTATCACCTAGTATATAAACATAAGTGATGCTTATCAATATGTATCCTTTATCAATTTTTCTATTCTATTTAACTTTAAGTTCAAACGAAAAACATAAAGGAGTTGGAAACTCAATTATCGGGTAGTTTGTAATAGATAGTTTTAATATTAATTTGTCTTTCTGAATCTTTAGAGGTTTTCGTTCTCAATTTAATATAATAACATTTTACCTTTTTCTCTTTTTTCTGAGGTATAAATTTATTTTGTATTTTATTTGTTTACAAAAAAAATATTAAGGAAGACTGGATTAGGCTATATATATTATTATATAGGTGAAGATATGAACATCGCGTTGCATACAGACTACACTATGTGAAATCCAATTGCAGTCTAAAAGCAGATCTTATATATTATTTACAGGTTTCGTTACATATACCTTAAATTCTATAATACTAAGAAATATAACACTATATATTTTAAATAATTCTAAACATAATATTTTTATTAAAATATGAAATAGTTTTATGTAACAAAACTTTTTATTCGCACCAACATGTGTTGCAATTCTGATTATGAATCAATTAATTAAGTTAATTAAACAAAATAAGACATTGAATTGAATGATTCAGTACTTCGTAAATGACAAGAAACATGTATAAAATACAAAACATTATGGAATTTTGTATATTTATAAAAAACCTAAATCAGTTCTAACATCTTAAAATATATCTAATTATGTCTTTCCGTCTATTAATAACATTAAAAGTTAAATATTAGTCTAAAGCTTACTAAAATATCATACATTAATATTGTAATATAAAGATGTCATCTTCGAAATTCGATAACAGACTAAAGTTCCAATTTAAACTAATATCGAGTGAAAGCATTCAATTCGAAATATCTCTTTTCATTAGATCCTCTGTGAATATCTAAACTAATAATTATTAAATACTGTGCTAATACCATAGTATTTAACTAGAATATTATTTCGTAATATTGCTTTACTAAGCAGTGAAAATATTCGTAAGATATTTTAAGTTTTAACTGAAGAATTAAAATAAACGACAGTTTTGATATGATTTTGATAATCTAAGGATATTAAGGATATTATTTATTAAATATGCTTTTCATTTGTTTTAATATATAAAGTTAGTTTCGTTAAGGCAGGTAGAGAGGCGGTATCTCAGTTGATATAATGACAGGACGGTATCCTATCCGTCCCAGATTCAAGCAATTATTTTTTTTTGCTATGTTTTATTTTGTTTAATACTTAATTTACAACTAATTAATTACAAAAATATATTATTACTTTAAAGTGTAGTTCATTTCCCAGGGTCTTTTTTAGTTATGATTTAAGAAATAGTAGATATCTGTATAGAGTTTCAAGTAGCAACATGAAAACATACCAGAAGAATAACTCGCTTTTTTTAAATGTAAGTGTTCCCGTAAGTATTAAATAAAAAAAAAAAAATAATTATAAGCAAGAAAGTACTAATATTTAGTATCAATTTAAAAAATCCTTTCAAAGAACATTTTAAATGCCTTTAAAGTGCATGGATTTTAACAAAGAAATTAATATGAACGTATTCAAAAAGTCTTCCTTCGATTTCAATTTTGATTCGTTATTAAAAGCAGCCAGAGAAAGAGAGAAAGCAATTCCTTACGAATGTTACGTTTTTAATTAATAATATTTAATCAATTTTTATTCTATAATTTTAGTTTCTCACATTTAGTATTAAGTACCTTAAGCAATACAAAATGTTACAGTATTAAAATACTATCTAACGTGACAGTATTCAAATGTATGACAACGTTTTAAGGGAGGATCAAATTTTACGAGTATCTGAATAAAAATTATTATCATGTCATGCAAGAAACAAGGATTAGCTAACTAGAGCAAAAAATCTCATCACATTTGAATCTGTTACACATAAAAAATGTACTCACTCGTAAATAACAGTGAGTTACGAGAAAATTGGATTTGTATATAATATAATTAATTTAATGATTGTTTCTTCACGTCAGCCTATACTATATACTATAGTAATCATGTGAAATCCTAGATCTGTATGTACTATGTGTAAATATTTTTAATTAACTTTTATGAGCTTGCATAAAATCATTATTTTAATTGATTCTTAACTAATCGATAGCTATTTTTAGAATGTACACATCCGCTTGCCTCCACCTGATCATAGATGTATTACTTAATTAAATTGTCATTTAATTAAAATCACATTTTATAAATTCATTGATAGTTTTAATTTTATATTATGAAATTATGCAATAAAGATAACTATAGACAGGAAAACTTAGTAGGAATATCAACGATACCAGATATCGCTAGTTTTAGTCGTACATATTGAACATTATATATGTGTGTATAAATGTATATTTTTATATTAGTATATTAAGCGTTTACATCATAATTTGGATGATAGATGTAAACATCTAATATTATAATCAACAAATCTGTCATAACTACCAACCATCTCACAAAGCGACTTATAGATAATTTCAATTTATTTGATAATAATTTTTTTGTTTGATTAGATGATGAACGTACCCATTATGAACTAATAACATTGTAATAGAATTAATTCACTAAAACGGGTTACAATATGTTTATATATCAAAGTTGTTTCTGAAAACGATATATTTGTATATAAAACAAACAAGCACTTCAAGAGTCTTAACACAACTCTGGTAGGAAATCTGCACTTTTCTCTCCATAATAAAACGCTTCAATACAGAGAGCATTACAGAAAATTCGATTCAATTTCCAAGCAAAAACTTTTGCCGCAAGGATATTCTATTCGTTCCTTTAAAGTGTTACTTAAATGAATAGGTATTGGTATTTATTATTTTCTGACAATATTATATGTAATTTTTAGCATAATTTAAAAAAGGGTATACATTACTTGGCTTGAAAATCATCCTAATATTCTTATTAGTGTGCTGCTATTTAGTGTAGCGTACAATGTCTAATATGAAAAGTTTATTTCAATCCGACTAATAATTAGTGGTACCTAGGTTCATCATCATTCACCTGCCCTTATCCTAATTATTTAGGTCCGGCGCTATTTCTTTTTCTTTTCCACGCTCTTCTATGACGTCATCATCATACAGTACATATATTTAATTTTAATTAATATAAAACGAACAAATCTTTCTAATAAATGATCAGATTGATTATGTCTGTTTAGCGTATGTATTTAGAACACCAATTTCTAGTGAATTAAGACTGAAATAAAATTACTAAACAGAATTTAAATTTGAGATTTAACTTTGCAACAACTAGTTGTGTATTATTATTACATTAAACTAAGATAACTATAAAATGTCAACGAACTTATAAAATTATTTTTCGTTTCTCAGAAAACATAATGTTTTCATAATTCATCTACATAGTTTAAACACTGAACTAGGCATAAAAAATTACTTAAAATTGTACATACTCGTATAACCCAAATAAAGTCGTCAGAAATTATTATTTTCAAAATCAAAATATTTATGACTTTAAACTGTTTAATTAAACGAGACTGACACAATTATCTATATTGTCCACTTCAATTTGCTTATTGCAAGGAGCCTAAGTGTTATAGTTAAGTGTTAGTGCAAGCTGCGCAATTTCGTACTACATATAATATTCAACTATTTTATTATTTTGTCTATAAGTAGATTTTACTTGGTTTTACTTTGTAAGTATTGAAACTGTGTTATAATGACATTAACTTGGTTGACATTAGACAGTAAATACAATAGTCCTTACAATATTTACACACTGTATTATTCAGTTAGGTCAACTTATGACACATTTTGAAAGTTTATTTTAATAATTTGACATATAAACAAACTCTTGTTACGTTGAAAATGATCGGTATGGTATCAATATCATAGCTTGGGAATTAGCAAAAGCTACAAATGAATTGACATATTTAATATTACTGTATTCAAATCAGTTTCCTTTGTTTATGAATGTATTGTTTTAAACAATTTTGTTCTGAAAATAAAATTTCCGAAATCTTGCATTCGTATCCTTGGATCATCAATTCAACTGCGTTCATTGGAATATTTGTGTTGCCAATAATACTTTTGAATTAATATTAGATGTCCATTTTTAAACAGCATTCATGTAACAAATAGTTTCTATTATTATATTACTAGCTGTTGCTAGTTACTTCATATGTCAGACTGGAATAGTAAGGCAAGTCCAACGTTAGTAATTAAAGAATTTTTCGGTGAGAAAAGCATCCCAAACGTTGTTACGTTGTGCCAACTTATCTATATCTTGCCGCCTTGCAAACTGCCTTTACTACTTTTGACCTGAGAAGTACATAGAGACAAATAAAGGGACAAATAAAAATGTAAATGTTTCTATTCCTTAAATCTTAATCCTCTTCAATGTATCTATTTTAATATTTTCAATGTACATAAATACCATACTTACATAAATTTCATATTTTATAATTGTTTCAAAGTGATTTTTGTTTGCATAAACTTTGCATACTTTTCTAGTACCGATGACAATGCAATAATGTAAAAAAAAAACATTAAAAAAAAAACTGATGTTAAGTTACGAAATTAATTTCATTTCATGATGCAAATTTTATTATATATATACCAGATTTAATATACTAACCAAATTTTGATAATAAAATGTTATAATCGTCTACTACAATATAATTCTCCTTATATGAAGATAAATATTGTAAAGAATTAGTATTATAAAATATTTTGAGATATAATATATTTAATAAAATTAGTGACATCTACTAAATAACTTTGAAGTTTGGACTTGGAGTAATCTTTTATAAGAAATTAATACACATAAAATAATGGTTTTACCAAAATATATTGAACTATATTTTTTCTTTATTTATCGCCAGCAATACAAAATAGTTGTAAATCTTACTGACGAATTTATTTGTACCATCCAGATATCTTAAGTTCGCAGTTATAAATCTAACTTCTTATGTATATGGGAATCTAAAGATTCCAGACCAAGATATTCAAAGAACTTTTACAAGTTTCCAATGAAATTGAGGCCAATTTATGTGATATCGACTTTTACATTAAAGTACATTTAATAATTATGATATTAGTTTATTTTTAGTTTGGGTCGGATTGGGTTCGGATTTCTTTCTTATTATATAATGTTAATTTGTAAGTGTGAAATTAAAATAAACTTTTATAAATATTTTAAATCATGCCACGTGTAATATATGTCATTATTATCATTATTATACATAATAATAGTGTTATACATAGATTTACAGTTATAAAAACACTACCTATGAATAACTCTTTAATGTTTTTTTTTTCTATTTAACGTTAATCTGCTAATATAAATTTTTAGCTTAGAAAAGGTTAAAATGTATAGTAAAATATACACGTTTTAGCTTTTAGATAATAAACCCGTCATTATATAAAGGCAAACCATAAATTTAATTTAATTTCTCTCTGCTTATGAAGTTTCTTTGGACAGTATAATAGCATGGTACACTTTTGAAACTTGGAATAGTAATAACACTTCGTACAGTTGAAGCCGAATCAATGCAATTCTAATTTGCGTCTGACCCAAGCATCGATTAGTTATTAATACTTTATTTGAATAAAAGGCACTACAACACTATAGCTACTAAATCATTTTTTTTTATTATTTCTTACATTATAATATAACCAAAGGAAGTAAAAATTGTAATTGAAGATTTGTTATTGGATTAAATTATTACAGTAGGACTCAATATGCTTTCAGTTTCTCCCAGTGATTATCAGTATTATAATTTTTTATTATTCCTTACATTATAATATAACCAAAGGAAGTAAAAATTGTAATTGAAGATATGTTATTGGATTAAATTATTACAGTAGGACTCAATATGCTTTCAGTTTCTCCCAGTGATTATCAGTATTATAATTTTTTATTATTCCTTACATTATAATATAACCAAAGGAAGTAAAAATTGTAATTGAAGATTTGTTATTGGATTAAATTATTACAGTAGGACTCAATATGCTTTCAGTGTCTCCCAGTGATTATCAGTATTATAATTTTTTATTATTCCTTACATTATAATATAACCAAAGGAAGTAAAAATTGTAATTGAAGATTTGTTATTGGATTAAATTATTACAGTAGGACTCAATATGCTTTCAGTGTCTCCCAGTGCTCCCAGTGATTATCAGTGTTATAAAATAATCAAATTTAAATAATATCGAATATTTTGTAATAACTATCCACACAGAAAAACACATTATATCTATGACACTGTCATAGATTATCGAACGCTCCAATATATTAATCTATCATCAACGACTGATATCATGTGTGATCCCATAACAGGATTACATTTTTTAACAGCGGATCCATTGCATCTCATTTCAATATGTTTTTGATATCAATATGGAGATCACTTGTATAAGTACCTGGAAAGACTATCACATAACTGTCAGTTACTATAATTTATAGCCTATATTGTATTATATAAAATCATTAATTTTGTCTCAATATACATTCATACGTCCTTTGTAACAATTATTGTAATACGATATTGAAGTTTTTTTAATAAAGAAAAATATTTTATTACAGTTTTGTAATAACTGAATTGCTTTCATTCTCTGAAACACTAAATGAGATATATTTCTAGTACAACTCTATTATTCGTATCACGTTTGGGACGCAATTAAAATAAACGAAGTTTGCTTTGTGTTGACACAATAGCCGCGGTTCGCCGGAAGCTATCACGCGGAAGGGGTTTCTAATACCACAAGCGATCAGAGCTAATTCTAAGGCACAAAATGAAAAATAACTGCAAAAGTATTTTATAAAGGTAGGAAAATAAGTCATATATTTGTAATTAAACTAGAAGGCCGTATTAATATTTGAGTAATCGAATCCGGCTTAACAGCTTACAAAAGAATAACTTTAGAAACACTCTATACTCTAAAAATGGTAATTAGTAAAACTAAAATAAAATTAATTAATTATAAAGTGTTTGTATGTTTGGGCATCATGCAAAAGCTACTACTTCAATTATTTTTTTTTGTAATTTTAGTTCTTTGCCGCAGTCAAAATTAAAATACTTTTACTCTGACTAAATCTGTTAATGCCGATTCAATAACATTAATAAACCGATTATTATAAAATATGGAATAAAGGTTTTTCTTCAATTTCTTTATCATACAACTACTACGGTATATAGAATGCTTTCCATTCCAGAAAATAAAAGAATTATTATATTAATCTGTAATTTTACTTTAAAAATATAAATTCTCAGCAATAATTATTTATTTTTTATTATCCCTAAAAGTTTGATGAAGTAATGAGGTTCATAAAAACAAAAATAAAATTGCGACAGAAAATTTTTGATTATTTTCAGTCTAACACCTACAAAGTTTTGAAAACATGATTGGAGTCTGATGTGTCATAATTGCAATGTGGAACACATGAATGAAGAAAGTATGATATAAGTATAAGAAATATAATAAATCAGTAAGAGGTCTCAAAATCAACATATTGTAAATAAAATATTATAAATGTCGGTAACTGTAAATAAACTAAAGCAGAAATATAAAATATAAGTTGAATGTACAATTACAGCTTGAATAGCTTTGATTCAACAATAATTATATAATAAAAATTTCCTAGAAATTAAATTTAGCTTAAATATTATAGATTCAAAATGATTACCTTCATTAATTCTATCCGTGCTCTAGTTCCAATTAGAGATGAGAATCTTGTTGGGTGAAAAGAAATTGCAATCAAATCGCTTTATTCAATAACATGATACGACACATAAATAAATAAACCTTTTAAACTTATAACACTCTTCGCTTTTGCATCAGGATTTAAAAAACATTTCATTTTAACCGGCTGTTATAATAATTTTATTTATATAAAATTGTGAAACCGACTCCTATTTTCGTAGCTTTCAAAGGATTACTATCCGAGTAAACTAAATGATGTTCAGTTGTGAAGATCATTTTTTAGCCTATTTAAAAAAATATTGTAATATAGACATTTTATATAATTATTGTATTATCTCCAGAAGATAAAAATAGATCATTTAATTAATAAATTATTACACCCAAAAAATCCTTTCTTACGAATGCAAAGACAAATTGAATTTTCCATGCACTATCAATTTTGCAACCAAAAATATCGAACCATTTTAGTTATGCACTTTAGTCACAAAGAAAAAAATATTTTAGACATGAAAATCAATTTTATATTTTTACCACTTTTCCAACTATCTCTCCAGATTCGTTTATCATATAGAAACAAAAAACCGAAAACAATCAAAAAAGTTATAAATTACTTTTCGATACATAATTTAATTGTAATTTTTTTCATAAATACGTGAGAAAATTGTAATTAAAAACAACCTGTCTTCATTACAAATAAAAAAGAATTGCTTTTTTTATTGTAAATTAAGATTTATAATTAACAATTACAATTTGTTATTATAAAGAATAAGTTATATAATAAAGTATATAAATTTATTGTTGATTGTATATATTTATAATATTTATGTATATGCGCCCATATGGACACTTGGTTATGATGTTAAAGTTGTTTATTAAATACAATATTCTACAATATTATGTTCAGATATATTTAGATCTTTCGCATCAATCGCCAAAAGTCTTTATATGATAATTCGTATATATAAATCGTAGTATCGTAAGGCCAAAAATGGAAAAAGATATTGAATAAATGATATTTAAACAATTCGCAGTCACTATTTAAACTAAAGAGAACAAGTCCTTCAAGTTCTTTAAGTAACCATTAATCTCATCTCGTGAGCGAATCCACGTGCTACACTTATATTATATATATACATAGAAATGACTAAGTGATATGTCAGTGCGCAGCTTAAACTCCTAGGTCAAGAAATGAAAACGTGAATAATTTCCGCTCTCATTAAAGAAATTTAATGAGAGCGGAAATTTAAAAAGAAAAACATTATTAATGAGTATCCTGTTTTGTTTTAAAGATTAATTAAGCCAACCAAATTCTAACAAAGCTAGACTGTTGTAACATTTTAATTTAATTTAAATTTATATCTTTAATAAAAAAAAAATAATACAAAAACAAACTACATTGACAATGACTCGAAACTGGGTTTACTAATTTTGCAGTGGGAAATAAAATTGTAACAATTGAATACGTTAAACACAAATCAGTTGTTGTTGTTATTTTATATTAATAATAAATATTTTTCATTAGCCACAATAAAATATATACGAGTAAGACTAAATAAATTGAATGTTTACCGTAATACTTATCGAAACCGTAATATTTAACTAGGTTATCCGCTTTCGATACTTACTTTCATCCCTTATCTAGCTCTTAAAGGTTGAAATACATTTATTGTTGATAAATCATACCTTATGTTCTTTTCTATATATCCCCATATTTCTAGCAACATGGGTGCCAAAGTTCTTAGTAAGTTAAGACGTAAAAGCGTAAAAAATCAAAAAACTCAAATTTGAATATTTAATATCAGTAATGATGTGAATTACACAAATCTAATCAAAAATACAACTAAGACTAAGTATAAAACATTTAAATTTAAAGCGAAATCATATTTCGTTCTCGGAAATGAGCTCTTTGTAATTCGGACACTTAATAACACGTCTTCCTTCACGTAATTATCTATTTTCCTTTGTTTAAAGGATAAATTAAATATTGGGGAGATGAATGCCATGGACGCGAAATTTATAAGTAAAAAATTATATTAGTAGTAGTATTATATTAGTAGTATAGTATTTTATTTTATGGTGTTTGAGAGTTAAAACACATTCAAACCAACAGCTAGTTGAATTGGATTAGCATTCGATGTACAATGAATTTTCTTAAATCAATTATTTATCCGTCAACGCTTATTCCATTAATCCGTTGAAAATAGATAAACCAAAAGTATAAAAAACAGGAATCAAAAGAAATATTAATATTGTATATTTAGTTATTTAAGTATGTTTGTCAAGGCTATGCTTAATCTAATTTAAATTAAATTATATAGATGATATAATAATTGTTAGATAGGGTTTCGAATTCAAAACTAAAGGTCATAAAATATTCAAACGTATCATATCGTATATCAAAGTATTTGTAATAACTGATTTGGAAATTGTGGTATCCATAATATTATATTTATTTTATATAATTGGCGAATAATTATTTTAAATAATAATAATTTTTCACACATGTAACACATAACACATCCACGAAACGGCAACTATGTTCAAATGCTAAACCGCATTTTATCAAACCCATAATTTATATAAAGCACTTTCAGTTTTATTTCATAATAAATTTGTACAGTTGTACGGTATATTGTTAAATTTTAATTTTACAAACATTAACTTTTACAATTTCTAAAGGTAGTCTTATAAAGTTAATCTATATTTGCTCTAAAATAACCATTACTTCTATTAATGTTTCCTTTGTTTTGTGAACACACAAGTGGAGGATGAGTTGCCAACAAACTTATACCATTTAAGTACTTTAATGAAAGACACAAATGTGTTATAGTATTTTTACTATCTTACAATAAGTTTTCCAATTTTATAGTTTTACAATAATTGTGTGTATAAGTTAATATTTATTTATAAATTGCTGTCAATGTTGCTGTCAATACTTTTATGTTATAAAATCCGTAGTTTTTTCATTGAATGTTTCAGTATTTAGCCGATAAGTAAGGTAATTG
Source organism: Melinaea marsaeus rileyi (assembly GCA_918358865.1). NCBI lineage: Eukaryota > Metazoa > Arthropoda > Insecta > Lepidoptera > Nymphalidae > Melinaea > Melinaea marsaeus. The sequence goes on along the minus strand of OU911093.1, from coordinate 5,591,365 downwards.
TTGTCATTTTATCATGTTTATATATATATTTTGTTTTATTTTGGTATTGTCTTCTAATACTCATAGGGTATTTAGGACTCTAGGTATATTAATTTGACTGTAGGTTGGGCATGTAAGTAATATTGAATTATCATGTAAGTATACATACATTATATTAATAACTACTAATAAATCATACAGATTCACTTGATATTAGGATTACATAATACTTGTTTTGTTAAATTTAGACGTCGGAATCTTTCGTAATTAATAATACTGTGGTGCGTGTGTGAATTATAAACTGCATCATCTAAATTGTTAAAAGGTGTCAGCAGAGTAATTTGAGTTATATCACAAGAGCTGTAAGAACTAAAGTTACTATTTACGAATAAACTATACTATTTTAAATGAGTTTCGAATGAATTGTAAGACATTGCTGTATTTATTTATATAGTATATATATATATATATATACAAAATTGTTACTTTATTCAGTCTATTTCTTTTAATAAGTTGTTCTCGACCGAAACAAACCAGAGGCGACATCAGTTCCAACAGGAGTAATAACAGATATCAATTTTTAATATACCTATTTTATATGCAATGTGTGTACCTATAAAAGTATATTTTTTTTATTATTAGATTTTAAAATAATACTATATTTCTTAATTTTTATGTATTCATATTATATATATATATATATATATTCATATTATATATATATATATATATATATATATATATATATATATATATATATATATATATATATATATATATATATATATATATATATATATATTTAACAGCTCAGTGTCTGAATTGTTCGCTTTGATACTTGATACAAGTTTTATTAAGTTTTCTCTTGTTAAGGCAGTGACGACACTGAATAATAACGAACTGTTTGACTTGTGAAGTTTGTTGGCTCTGTTTATCTCTTTATAGACGCTGAACCAAACTTGCATTCTAAATTATGTTTCACTTCAACAAAGTTTTAGAAATTTGTTTATCTTTTAAAAATATTCAGAAATTCTTTGTTGTTTTATTCCTCTCGATAAAAAACATTTTCTCTTTGTAACGGTTGTTTGAAAAGTAATAGCGACTGTTTATTGCTGAAGATTAGCCTTTTTAATATGTATTTATGTATATTTAATTAGAGGGTCAAGGGTTGCAAACAAACAGACCAACCACCTCATGGCTAATATTGCCGTCGCTAATAAATAGCAAGAGAAGTTGAAGCAACGAAAATTTTCAATATAAGATTGACGCTACGCTGAGTAAGCCGACCCTGCAAAAATGCTGCATTTCTAAGCATATATTCTTTCATGAATTTCTTTTAAAAGCGTAACTGGAAATGGTTGTGGTAAGATGAAATGAAATTAGATGAGTTTTAAGGGCAAATGTGCATGGTTATAATGACGAATGATAAAAGGAGGTGAAAGGAAGTGGTATATTGAGAGCACTTTCATTTTTGAGATAACATCTACATCTAAATATCAAAAATCTACTCAAAAGGAGTTTAGTACTAAAGAATTGTTTATGACTAAACTCCTTTTTAGTAGATTTTTTAAAAGTTAGATTTACAACTGGAGATGACTGTGTTAAGATACAAAGGGTATAGTTAAGTTTTGTAAGACCTATCGCCTCGTGCCAATAGAAACTTCTAGTCAATAACAAAATGGAATCTGTACTTTGGTGGTAGTAGAATATTTGTCACTAATTATTCTGTAGTATATAATTATAGTATATGCGTAATGTAATAACAATGTCCACATAAGTCAATGTTTATATCAAACTAGGAATAAATATTTGTTTCCTTTATGACAGTGTTCATCCAACTTTCATATAAGTTTTTTAATATCGCGATGAACACGTCATAATGTCACTGATCTATTTCATAATACAGAATCATTTACTATGTATTTCTGGAAAGAGTTACGAGTATCTCTTTTAAAATTTGATTTTCCACATCTAGATTTTTATATACCATGTTAATATTTACATAAAACAATATTTTTTTCTGTTTTCAAAAGTAGATTTCAGATCCCTTATCAAAAATGCTTTTAATATTCAGGATCAAGCTAATTTCTAAGATTGGTTTTTAAGAACGGTGTTTTAGAAGATTCATTTTTAAAAAGGATGACTATAAAACAAATACATCTCCAATGAAGACTTTTGTTATTACAAAAAAAGAAGATCTTACTAGGTAATGGACTTATTATGAAATAATAATTATGAAAATCGCTAATCTAAGCACATACATCAATATGTATGTGCTTAGATTAGCGTAAATATATATAACTCCAATGAGTTATATATATTTACGAGTATAAAGCTCTCATTGTAGCTACACCCTATCACCTAAAATGCGGCTCTTTCTCTCTCTTCTATAGATAACGGAGTATAAAGACAATTCTTGACATTATCAAACGTAACTCTCATATTATATAAATGGACATAACAATGTAACCATTACAGGAATTATCAACTCATCCATTAGTGATGAATGCTTGTTGTAATTAGAGAGATAGGTTCGAACTGGTGACATCACAGAAGATATTGATATACGAGAACAATGATATTATACATTGTTATTGGACATGGTTTTAGCTTTATTCGTTACCTTGTTGTTGACGACAGCTATGTTTCTATGAAACTAAAAATAATATTCGTCCCTCTTTTCCTTAGGGTTATCGAAAAACTAAAAAAGGTATTTTTATAACAAATTATTATTATATTGCTTACATTAAAAAACATCATTTCATACGAACTTGCAACGCTTAAGTAGGTTGCTCAACGCCCTTAGGTTGAATCTACCTTTTATCTTTTTACTACATACTATATTTCTGTGTAATATCTGGGATATTAGTCTAGGTCTGAGTCAGCATTTATTCCCATATAATTATATAATATTATTCGTCTCGTGGTTACGCAATACTTCAAGCTCATGAATTTAGTCCCTGAAAGGGTTGAAAACTAGAAATTATAAGTAAATAGTAGATATACATATTCTTATAATTAGTAACTTTTGCATTTGATATTAAATACTTTCAATATGAATAACTTATTTAACTGACAACTTAACATATACTAAAAGTTAATTTCATCTTTCATGTCTAAGATTGTTTAATTAGAAATATAGCTTCATTTCATAAAACTCAAAGTATGGGTGGATAACTATTATTTAAATTACGTCTAGAACTTACACTCACACAGATTTATTATTGTACTATCTAGTTTCAAACAATTGAAAATCAATTTAAACGTGGAAACTCAATTAACTAGTTCAGTTTTAATAACGGCACTAGTACGAAAGTCAATATAAATACTGCCCACTGTGGAGGCTTTTATTCTTATATCCAAGGTAAACTAAAAAATACAATATAACATAAGTGAAATAAACACTCAGATTTATTTTAAAAATTGAAAACGTTTTTCATGTTTTAGCATTTATAGAAATTATGCATTTCAAATGTTATTATGAAGTTAGAATTCCTAAATAACGCTCATGATAATTATTTCAAAGCCAGTATATTTTCAAATCGTTGTGTGTTATCATTATCATATCATTGTACAATAGTCGTAACACACTAGAAATTGTCACTTCTAACGGTATTGCTTGCTCGCTTGCTATGTTAAGCACGTGGGGTCAAACTTAAATCCACACAAGTTACGGGATACTCTTTAAACAATTATGTGCGTTCCATGAAGTCTACGCATTTCATTCATAAATAAAACTATTTCTTTGTGTTCTGTATATACAGGTTAAAGTATTTTTAACTTTAATAATTTTACATTAATAAATATAACCCTAATAATTCACTATTAAAGTGAAATTAAAAGTTTCCATTAAGAAATAAATGCATCTTCGAAAAATTTTTGCTTATCTGTATTTTATCAAAATTAAAATCATTTATCACAATCATAAATGGATTTGAGAAAGAAATAGAAATAAAATTGAATTTTATTTGTTTACATAAACCTAAATAAGTACCTAACAAATCTATCAATTCTTAAAATACTTACACATGTCTGTCTCTGTCATTAACAATTAAAACTCAACATTACTCACATTAGATTATTTTTTTGTATGATATTTTAGTAAGTATAAAGACGATCAAAATTCTCTAACAAAGATAACGAAAATCAGATTTTCTTAATTTTATAAAGTTAACATTTTTCTTTAGTAAACTTATGTCAGTCAGTTACCTATTATTGTTTCATGTAATCAACCTTACATGGATCTAAATTTAACAATTTATAATAATTATTAATAAATACTTCTTATACACTCACTCACAATATATAATCCGGTCCAGATTCCGACAATTCATTGTATTCTTAGCTTAAATGCATAAAATGCAAATGATTGACATAATGACATTCGCTCTTTTAGAATTTTACGGAAAAACATTCATTAATAAAAATACATACTTATAGTACAACCTTACTTGTACAACCATTAAAATATTGAAACCATATAATGACAGTTATTATTATATATTTTTAGTTAATGGTTATGTTTACGGGAATAAAATAATAAATAACTTTGATATGGCAATTAAAATAAATTAAATGTTTCCGTCATAAATTACTATAATAAATTGAAATAATTAATAAATTAAAATAATATTATCCAAATTTCAGCTGCATATAACCATAATTATTTATTAAATTTGTTAAAGCAGTTCCTTTATTCTGGATATTATATGCACTAACTTTTGCAAGTGGCTTCGCTCGCGCTTGTCTTATTATGTCTCCAAACATTTTTTTTGTTCAATAATTTATAGTTCTTACTGTTTATTACTCGTACTTTTTAACAACCTATAGACAATGTACAGCTTCACAATTTATTTTCAAATATTATTTTATAATTATCTTTTTATATAACTCATTAATAACACCTTAATTAATTTGATCTAATCAATGAAATGAGAAACTGAAGTGAAAAATGAAATGACTCATTAACTTTTCCTTTTTTTAATTATTACACCTCGACTGTCTGCATATTAAAAGTTAAAGGTTTTTGAATCTAATAAAAATAGAAATTAACTATTTATAAAAAATTATATATATTTTTCACACAGGTCTCTTACAAATAAATATTTACTTTGAAAACAGAAACAATCTAAATATTACATAAAATGTACAAAGTAATAAGACATCATGTAAGATTCCAGTTATTATTTTATAACTATATTATAGCTAAGTAATAAAATCTGTAAAACAAACATCTTTATAAATACACAATAATAATTCCATTACAACACAACCTATATAGATTTTATAATAACATTGTTTTGTCATGTAACATGCTTGTTTGCTTAAAACAAAAACAAAATGTAGATTTCGGTTTTCTTTTTTATTTACTTATATATAATTAGAATATTAAAATCTAAAGTATATTAAAACTAGGATCCGCCAACCGTGCGCGGCGGGTTTTGAGCTGAGCCCCTCTCCTTTCTTCTTTTCTTGATAACTTTTGAATTGCTAAAAATATTTTAATCTGTTTTGCTATAACATCCGCGTTCGGCTCAAATATACATAAAAAAAACTTTTAGCTAATTATCTCGTCGCATTCTGGAGATAACTAAACAAAAAAAAGGTCTCCCAAACGGTTAAAAGCTTCGCTTACGCTCAGCTCAACAATTACTAAAGTACTTTATAGAGATTTTATAAAGAGTAAAATAAATGTGTGTCCGTTTTTTTTCCGGGTAGTTTATTTTTCGAAGAACCTCCACAAAGAGTCATTATTATCCTTAGCTACTAAAGTTATCGACGCTATTTTTCTTTCAAGGGAAACTTTTACTGACAGAAATTATATTATATTTACGAGATTAAATTTTTTATATAATAAGAATGTTAAATCTTTAAATAAATAAACTTTGAGTTCTATCGTTTCCATGAGCCAATAATTATTGCTATGAGTGTTCACTTAGCAGTGATACAAATAAATAAATCGTTAATCATAAATCAGTCTCCGCAATTTAATTTCACCTTTACTATAGCTTTCCCATGAGTATTTCATGTTAACAATCACAATTTAAATCAGTCAGTCTACTATCAGAGTAATAGGACATGACCATTCCATAACAATTCCTGTAAGCATTTTGGAAGGCGTTGAGATGGAAAAGGCTTTGCTATATATATAAAGGAGTGACTCACTCTTTGAAGTTGAGTAACATTTCTATTGCAACGACGGCTTGTGTTTGTTTCTAGTATAAATATTATGTTTATAGCTCTGCCTGTGAAATGGTTTTATTTTTGTTTGAACTTTTCTTGAATTGTTACGGTACGTATTAAGTATATAATAATTTAAATTATCTTTTTCTGAATTAATTGGTTGTCATAGTATTGACACTAAATGTTTTAAACAAATGATAAAAGAATATCACAAAGAACTTTTCTTTAAAGTCAAAGTTAAGCATTTTTTAAAATTCATTTTTATCTTAAATTTGACTAATAAAGTACGACGTGGGAATATGTAGGATTGTTTCAGTTTAAATTGTTTACAGTTTAATGTTGTGTCCAGTAAACATAAATTAATATTTCAGTGTATTTTTATATATTATATTTTTAATGAGCTTAAAAATAAATAACAGATTGTATGTGCTATAAAAGACTTTAATTATACCTTTAATTCGACTGTGGTTATGGAATGGCAAAAAACAGCCAATACATAATATAAACATTAAAAGTTGTGAATTATTGACGACGTTATTAAAATTTCCATAAATCTTTTCGGAGCAAACATTATGTGAAAAACAATACGTGCGTTCGTTTAAATTTAATTCTATAAAAAATATATAGACAGTTTTTTCGGTGTAATCAATTTGAATCTAAATATAATTCACTTACAATTTTTTTCTATGAAAAAAATGCAAGCTAAGTTAATCATTTGTGTCTTTCAGTAATATGTTGATGTAATAAGAACGAGACCTCAAAAATAAATTATTTTCCACAATACCTTCTATTTGATTTGAACCATATTCTCATCTATAACCAAATTTTATCGAAATGAGTCGTTTTTTAAATTTATATGTCAAATCTTGCAGAGGGAAAAATTTATATCTTGACTTATGAACTTTAATAAAAAAATATTACTCACTGTCATTTTATTGAACTTGACGCATGGATGTGTAATAAAACATTGATTGCTCCGTAAATTGAGATTTTTGCTTTTTTATCCCCTATTCTGATTGTTGATGCCTATTAATAATTGTAGAATTCAAATATATGTTCACGAAAATTGAGATTACTGTTTGTGATTAATAATTGCATGTCGTTGTCTATTTTACTTACTTTCTTGTAATTTTTCTGAAAACTTGGAATAAATAAATATAATTATTAAAACTAGTATTCTATATTAAAAAAATGAGGTTCTAAACAAGGATAGAAGTTGTCTAGTTTTACAATGAAAAATCTAAAAGAAAAGACATGACATATCATCTTAATCAATGTTTGAATCCTCTCTTCTAATGACAAAGCCGAGAAGTAATTAGTGATCTGGTTCCACACTGACCCGATAAGACCTTGATTGTGAACCACTATGTACTCTGTTTTAGATGTACTGTTTATAAATACTGTACGATGGTTGCAATTAAGCGAATATAGCAGGTACGTACCTAAAAGTAAAAGGTCTATTTTAATCTTAACTTATAATAGTTTTTTGTTAGTTTCTATTTCAAATCACAGAACAGTTAGTAATTATTATAGCATTATAAAAGAATAAATTTACTTTAGAGTTGTTTATTTTTATAATTTGATAAATTTTTCTTCCTCTACAACCTTTGTCCCTTGACTGACTGATGGAAAATTGGCTATTAGAAATTAAAGTATTTGATTTAGAACAATTCTTGTAACTTAAGTAAGCCCCGACGCAAACTAGAAGTATTCTAATTTTAAGAGATGTGTGTACTGTATGTATCATGTTACTAAATAAACAGATTTGAAATCGTTTTTTTGATCAATCAACTAACGTTCTCAACTCTAATTGGAACTAATGATAGGATAGAATGATAGTTATAATTATGAATTACTATTAAAGTTCACTTTTGTTCGTATGGAATTTATTTTATTATGAAAAAATATATTCTATGTTTATAAAAATATAAGTTTAGTGCTTTTATGGTCGTTCATCCACATATAACCACGACGTTTTATTTATAATATGTTGACGTTGATATTTTTAACACCTTACTGGTATTCTTACAATTTAATATATTTTTTCTTTTAACTTTATTGACAGTATTGTGACAGACTGAAAATGTCACGTAATTTTCTTTGCTGTAAACAATATTTTAATTGTTACACAAATAAACAAAGTTAACAACATAACTCTGTTATAAAATAATTTGTGAATAGGAAATTAAAATTATATTAAGTTTTTCAACCCAGTCACGTAAACTTTGAAAACCCATACGTGACAGGAATATCTGGGAATATTTTCCGTTTATATCAAATAGTGTATTATGTACTCGTGCTCGTAATGAAAAACTAATTAACATGAATATATTGTGGCAAATAAGGAAAAAATTATTATAACAACATTATTTTATACAAGTATATTGGTATTTATTATACTTTATAAAAACAAATATATTTTTTATCTCTAAATTAGTAACTTCTAGCCAATTTTGTAAAAAGTGTAAGTTAATTTTTTTTATTAGGATGGCATCAGCTTTGCCACGATATTATTAATCGAGATCAAAATTAAATGTAAGTAGAAAAAATGAAAAAGAGTATTGAAAATCTTTGCAGAGAAAAGTCTTTTGCACATTAAATACTTTTAATGATCTCCATTAACAGTACTTGACAAGTATACATACCGTAATGGCAATCATCCTGTATATTGCTTTTGATTGTAAAATTTCTACAAACGTAATTTAGTAAAGTTATTGTAAATTAAAAAAGAGAATCTAGCGGAGTGAAAATATCCTACGACCAAATGCTAAAAGTACACCTAAATTTCCCTTGATAATCGGGTTAAAGTGTTATTAATTATTTATAATAAGTACATTTAAGAACGGCTTACTTAAGGCACCTTGATACGTAATTAATATTATACCTACTCCTTACCAGGAAGCTTTGTCTATTGCTTAACTTCAAATAAAGAGTGTATATTTGACAAGACTTAAAAATATATTAATGATATAGCAAATAAAATATTATAACGTAACTAATTTGGTTTTTTCGCTTAGATGATTATTTGAATGTCTTTTTAGATTTCTGTAATACTTGTTATTTGCTAAAATAATAGCCTCGAATAATTCATGTCTAATTCATTTCAAATTCCATTAAACCATTTTAGTAAGAACATTGTAATAATGTAAAAAAAATCCTCGTAAACTAGAAGTCTTTTGTCATAAATCTGACTACTGTGATATTGTAGTTACTGCTTACAATTTATTTATTTTTTTAACTATTATTGCTTAGGATGAGAAAGAAAAGAAATTCCTTCAATCTCGTCATGTATTATTTACAAAATTTGCAAGATATTTATGTTTTAAATGTAATAAAGCTTACTATAGAAGTAATTAAAGAGAGTAGACGATAAGGTTTTAATACAGTTTTTAGTTTTTAATTACTGTTTGCTCTAGAATTATTCTTTAATTATTGTTATTGTTATTATTATCTAGATTTGCACTATTTGATTTTTTTATACGTTCATACATACATTTAATTCATTATTGTGCTGACTGCAGGATCCAGTAGTGAAGTTAATGGCTTTTATATATGTGTTTTAACTATAGTTACTCATATCATGCGCTTTAAAGCACGTACAACTGTTAGGTTTATGTAAATTCCAGAAATAAAACAGTTCCCTGCAACTACAAACTGATAGAATCTTTGAAACTTTGTTTTACTCTGCAGCATACTTAAAAGAGAATTGGATTACATAATTATTACTGTAAACTCTTAATTTAATTATAAACGTAAAAAAATAAGCAACCTTTATAAAAAATACTTTTGTAATAATTTTTCATTTTGAGCTTTAGAATTAGCTCTGACCGCTCATTGTGGTATTAGACACGCCTTCTGCATTATGGCTGAGGGCAAACTGCGGCTATTGTGTCAACACAAAGCAAACTTCAATCCAATTATCTGCATCACAAACGTGATACGAATAATAGAGTTTTCTCGGGATTATCTTTGAATTTAGAGAACTGTCTCTCTGAGAAAACAATTCAGTTGTTAGAAAGAAATTCATAATTGTGTATAAATATTTTATAAATCGTTTACGAAACTGTTAAATTATATTATTATATATTTTATTACTGGAATATTCTAATAGAGAAGTTCAAAGTTAAGTTAAACTAATCTATAATTATATTATTGATTTTGGCCTTAATGGGACTCATGATTGTCATTCACTTTATCAATAATTATAGTAAAGTTAATTGATAGTTTATAAACCACTTATTAAAGTTACTACAATCTTGAGGTTAGAGTTTTAAATAAACTGGAGGATATGCACTGTTATAAACTCTAATTCTAACAATTATATCATACTGTGATATCTGAAGATATCGATAAAGAGAAAATAATAGCTGTTGAAGTCACTATAATTCAACAATCGATATACTTATCTCATCTTTCACATTAATCATTCTCACTGAGATATGACACTGTCAAAGAATATCGCATCCTGTTGAAACAATTTAATCCAATATGACGAGAATTAAATCTTACCAAAGGGGTATAATTTATTAGCTAAGCATAAGCGAAGCTCTTAACCGTTTGGTTTAAACTTAACTGAACCGATTTGAATGAAAATTGGCAGAGCTGTAGAGTTTGGGAATCGGCATGTTTAAAAAAAACAGAATTAAAATATCCCATTCCATTCAGAAATGATGGTCAAAAAAACTTTTTCTCTCAAAGACTTAACGTTATCAAAACTTCAGCGCTTGCAGATCGTCAACCTATTTTTTCAATTAATTTAGATTTCTATTAATTTCACATTACATTAAAAATAATTCTTATGCACATTTCAGAGCATTCAAAAAAGGGAGCGGGTTCAGCTCAACTCCTGCAGCGCACGGCGGCGGATCCTAATTTAGTAATTTACAAATATTGTAATCTACCAAATTAAGTGGTAGATTACAATATTTTATTATATTATATGGAATAATAAAAGTGTTTTAGTTTCTTTTGTTGCGATAAAGTGGTAAAACCTTTTTAATTCAAGGGTTTGCCGCAAATTGGGCTGTTGAAGCCATCATGTTGTCATGAAACGGTAATCAATGCAGCTTTAACACTGTATTGATTACCGCTTCAACAGCACGAAGTGTTATTATTATCCCAAGTAGTATTATAGCTATTTATAAGCGGTGCTATTATACTGCAAAAAGAAACTTCATCAACTGACAGAAATGAAATCGAATTTGTGATCTCCGTTTTTATAGCTAGGAGGTGTTTGCCTAGATCATAAAGCAATTAAATATTATTGTTATATTGAAATTTAACTTTTTCTTAGTTTAAAATCTAGTCTTTTGTCTTAGAGGAAGTATTATACCTACTTACAACTTACTGCCAAAAATTTAAATTTTAAAAATAATTATTATAATATTTTTAATACAATCTCAAAATTAGTCATAAAAATATTTAATAAATTATATAAGAAAATTTCATTAATATATCGATACGTTTCATTTATATTAATCAAAAAATATTTTTTATAAAAGAAAATATTTAATATCTTTAGTAGTCGAAGTTAAGCTCATCTTTCACACTATGTTTACCTTTGTTAAATTATAGTTTAGTTAGTTTATAGTTTACCCTCGTAACTGTTAAGTTACATGTAATACATACGTATATTACATATATTACATTATCTAATATCTAAATCAAACATTTTAATATAAGGATAAAGTAATTTTATTAAAAACAGGATGTATTCATTTTCTGGTAGAGAACAAAAGAAATCGGTATAATTTAATTTAATTAAAGCCGAAAATCAAAACAAACTAAAAAAGTTATTGAACGAAATTTAATGTAATTTTATTCAATGCATTAAATTTACAAATACATTTTACCTCAAAGATCGAAAGTAAACTTAAAACTTGACTAAAGTAGTACATTTAATAATACTAATATAAAATAAAAAATACAGAATAAGATTTTAAAATGTGTCCTGTTTTAAATGAAATTTCCTTTTCACGATAATATATCATCAAAATTATTTTAATGTATCATATATTAAAATAATTAATTCCTTTTTATTATTCTGGTATAATTAATCCGAACAAATTTGATGATTTATTTGACATTACATTTAAATCAGGTATCATTTATTATGAAGTATAAATAAAAAACATATTTTAACAATGAATTTTTTATAACTTTATAATGTATATTATTACAAGCCTATTAATTTATCTATTTTGAGTTCGAGCAGTAGTATTCAATAAAATTTATAAAATCGTTAAAATAGCAAATTGTTATAAAGGCTTTTCTTGTTCTCTAATAATAATATATACAATGTACACAAGACATTATTCTGTTCATATTCTTTATTTCTATAACAATTGTGCGCACTGTAAAACTTCTATTTTGAGAAATCGGCCATCGGGTTGAACATGTTTATAGATTTTACTTTCACATAACTAAGTAATAAAGTAAAAATAATGGAAATGTCTCCGATGATTAAAAAATATTATACTGATTGAAACAATTTTGTTAAGTATCTAAAATTAATTATAAAAAAGCAACAAAAATACTCATTAGTTATTTTACATCAAGTCTTGATTTTAATATCGTAATTGTAGCAAAAGAGTACAAAAAGTTTTTTACCGTTTTCTACAGGTACGCTGTTCGAGAAGGCGTAAAAGTAAAATGGAATTAACGAGTTTTTTGGTCTCTGAAGTCTAAAAGATAACTGAAACTTGTGTTTTTACCAATATACCAGTAAATAAAATGTTTATCGCTTTGTCTAACAAGTAATTCCATTATTTTAGCTGTTGATTCTTATATATCTCTTATATATCTTATATCTACAAAATTTTATCTGAAATAATTAAGGTACGACTGAGGTTTTTTACAGTAACAATTCATGTACTTCTATTATCTAGTAGTGTTTTGTTTGTAAGTAATAAATTATTTTAGTTACTATTAAATATTTATAGAATAAGTTAAAAGAAAAAACCTTTAAAATAAAGATATACATTTTGTGTTTATGTTATATACATGAATAAGCTATGTGTCTCTGTTGAAAATAAAAGTTATTAAACTTAATTTCTCTATAAATATCTCTCTGATTTATATAATTTGTAGTTAAGTGAATTAAGCTTTAATTATCACTTAAATATTAATAAAATTTAATAGTAAATTTAGTACTCTGTAAGCTGTAAGTAACTCTATAAGTGTATTTTGCTATTTTTTTAACGAAAAAAATATATTACTTTTTTATTAACAGATCATATACAAGTATTTGTTAATACCAATATATGCTTCACTTCAAACTATGCGATGGTCGTTTATGTTGTGTGCTAGTGAGTACTGATTATTAAATAATTGAAGTGAATATAGAATATTGTTGTTATTATAAGCAATGTTAAGTATTTTATAAGAATTAAATTATAAATTTCTCTCCTTCTATATCAGTCACACAATTGGATATTTTTATTCTTAACTTTAAAAATATGAATTTTGATAAAAAAGTTGAAGACTTTGAAGACCGGTTTAAAAAGAGTGTCAATCATCATTGTGCTATTATCAGATAATATATACATTAGCTAGTGTTATAATAATTATTAGAAAGTGTATAAAAATAATATATTTACAAAATAACTTCTATATTTCTTAGACTTGTTAAGGACATCGAGAATGTGTTTGGTGGACAGCTTCTATTATTTTTCATTTTAAACGCATGTGTCATGTGTACGGCGATGTTACAAGTTGTTTCGGTGAGTTATAAATAAATATAAGTGTGAGTTTTAAATAATATATATTTATATTACAGATTACTAATATACTTGATTTTCTATGGATTTTTGGATTTCTATTTACTTTAGCGTTAATGCTTTATGTTGACTATTACTTTGGCAGCGCTATTTCAGAGAAGGTAAATTACTATTGGAACCTGATATTCATATCTTATTATTGCTAAATATTAAAATGTTTATTTAAAATGGTAATAACCATTAAAACTGTCTACTATCTAAACAATTATTGTATTCATATACTTATATACTTATTTTTATAATTGTTTTTGCGAGTGTCAGACAAATGTGATATTATTATACTTTTTCTAATTTTACAGAGTCGTCAAATACATTCTGTTATGTACTGCATTCCTTGGTTTAATTTGCCAAAAAATCTAAAAAGAAACTTAATCATAGCAAACAATCAACGGCCTCTGGTAATAAACGCAGGAAAACTTATTCCTGTATCCATTCAGACGTTTACTAAGGTATATAACATGAATTTCTTATTACATATTTTATCGAATTTGAATGTTTCAATGGGTTAATTAATTTATGTTAAATTATCTACATCTTACTTTAATTCGTAACCTTAAGCACGACATCCTCTTATTAATGTTTTTAATATTTTTTTTGTAGGTTATGAATTGGGTTTATCAAGGATTTGCTCTTTTCAATCAAATGAAAAACTTTTAATGTTGAATTGATGACGGTCGTTATTATTATATTACTTATTACATTTTTTAACAACTTTATTGTTTGTTGCTTAATTACACAGGCACAAAAAAAAATCATGAACCAGAGGGCAAACCCTATTATTCTTAGGTTTTTGGGATCACTGAAACCGAATATGACAATAAAAACTAATTTTAAATGCCCGTTTTCCCGCTAGCACCGCCTTACTACCTCTTAATCTATCTACTAGCTTTTAGTCGTAGTCGTATTAAAACGTAGAAATACACATCTATCTTGATTTTATAGAAAAATTGAAATTTTCACCCCCTTTAGGGGGTGGTAAGGGGATGATAGTGGTCATGAATTTATTTTTAGTTATCATTTTCGGTTTCAGCATCCCGAAAAGCGTAGAAATACACATCTATCTTGATTTTATACAAAAAATAATAATGTTCACCCCTTAAGAAGTAGTAAGGGGGTGCTAGCGGGAAAACGGGCATTTAAAATTAGTTTTTATTATCATATTCGGTTTCAGCGATCCCAAAAACCTAAGGATAATAGGGTCTTCCCTCTGGTTCATGATTTTTTTTTGTGTGCCTGTGTTATTATTAAGTATATTTTTTAACATCCTTCTTATTGATTGAGAATGTAAATAATCTTAGCAGAATAAGGGTATAAAAATATTGATTAAAAATTTAAAACAAGAGAGAAGAACAGAAAGAATAAAAATACATAATTAATTGTAACTAAAATGTAATAGCCAAGGCGTCTGTCAAGGTATTATGTTAGGACCACTATTTTTCAGTATCGAAATATAGCAGGGATCACAAAGTCAGTCTGGAATATGTGAGATTGCTTTGGTTATAGATAAAAAAATGAATAATTATTAAATAATAATAAACTGAAAAATTTATACAATTGTTTATTTACTATAAAACTGTCTCGTCTTATAGGTTAGGGATGTTCTAGTTCTGCAAATGATTTGCCAAACATTAAGACCAGGTAGGGAGCAAATTACCTAAAAAAATAAACTTTCAATTAATGTTGGAAATCGTATCTTTTAATGATAAAGGTGAGTAATAATTAGGTTCTAATTTCACACCGACCACCTGAGATCTTGATTATGAACCGCTGTGTACTTTGATGTTCCAATTACTGTTTTGAAATATTGTTAGTTTGTTGAAAGGTAATTCATCAAATAAAGAAGTTTAACCCGCAACTATATATACTATATTTTGTTATTACTATATTTTATTATATTTTGGTTAGTTTTTTTAATAAAATTTTAATTAATACTTTAACTTTTACCTTAAATTTAATGAAAAGTGAAGTAAAATTAAATATTGATATATAGACAATATATTAAGATACTAAAGAAATGTTTTTTATAGCAATGTATATTAATATTTAATGATTAAGAACATTATTTCGTAATCACCTCTGGTATCATAAAATAAAATTACAATTGTTTCATTCGCTGAGAAGTACTTACTATCAATATATTAATTAATTAAAGAATAATTCTAGAAACTAAGATTTAACAATTGCTTTTGATAGGCGATAAACGCGATCGCAATACTTTTAACATTGAATTTAGATATGGTTTCATTTTTTTTTTGTGACTGCACTTTTAAAAATAAAAAGGTTTAAAAATGAATATTACGTGTGTTTAATTTAAAATGGTCTATTTTAATCTCTTATATAAATTTTAGGTTTAGCAGTCCACAATGTAAGTAACCTTTTGGTTACCAAAATATGCCAAAACCAAAAGAACAGATTCTGAACAGTTATTATTTGTGTTTCTATATAGACGACCATTACTTAACAACTTCCACAAAAACTAGTAAAAGGTTTTATTGTTTTAACACTACATTCCCATATACACAAGAAGTTAGATTTATAAAACAGAACTTAAAATATCGGCTGATAGTGCAAATACGTCAATCACTAAGTTATTATTAGATATTATTAATATTTAACCTCAAGATAATTTACTTTTAATTTGGAGAATATAAATGGGATAATTGTCTGTAAAGACAATTACCCCATTTTAGTTATATCTGATAAGGATATTAAGTAGGTTATGTATTAAATTAGCACAAATATACGTGCGAAAGATGTGTGAGAAAAATGGGTTATCATTTTAAAAGCACACGATATACGTAATTGTTAGTTAATATTATATGAGAAGAGTATGTCTGGAATTTTCTGCCGGTTCTTCTCTATAGATTTTTCTTTGGACTAAGTTCTGTTGTCAAGTGTAATGTATGCCTAATTGAAATAAGAGACTTGGACTATACGTATTCACAAATAACTAAGACTAAAACGCGTAGATTATGTAACTTTATGGAATACTTTTTAAAATCCTTTTATTATTCGTACATAAAACTGTTATTGCATTAAAATTATGTTTTGCTTACTTTGATTATTAAGTAACAAAGTTTTTAATTAAAATTTGTAATATTATAATTAAACGTTAAAATTGAAATAAAACTTAATCTAACATAATCTGACTAAAGAGAAATGTTCACTTTATAAAATTACTTTGCAGAGTAATGTAATAGCAATATAATTTAAATAACCGCTATCTTTCTTACTGTTATTGTATAGTTATTCTAATTTTAAAAAATATTTGACATTCCATTAAATTATTATTACGAAATATATGGTAAAATATATTTTAATAATGATCAAGTACAACAGATTTCTTTATAATGGCCGAAGTTATTACTTTAAATATTAACGTTATTAAGTAGCAATATACTTTTCATAATAATATATTTTAAAATAATAATTATAGTTCTTTCATAATATTGATGATGTTTTTTACGGATATAACTCTTGTATGTTGATTTACGTTTTTCTTTTAAAAAAACGTTTCCTATATTTTTCAAAAGTTCACATAAAAACAAGATGTGAGTGCTCGTCAAAACAAAATCCATTAAAAGCGGGTTTATCTCAGCGTATGTGTGTCTGTGTAAAGTTAAAAATTAAACATACGATGGATATACTAGCAATATTTTTATTATTTTCTTAAATGTGTATTTTAAATGTTAACAATAATAAATAAATACACATTGTTTAAAGTTATACTCATATACAGATTATTTGATTTTATAAATAAACGAAACAATGAAAATTCTTAGGTAGTATTGGAACCTGCTTACTCTGATAAATGTCCCGTTGCTTTATATCGGAGTTAGTACTATAATGTGCTGTAGCTTCAATGTATTGACTTAAAAAATGTGCTTAATATATTAACAGTTTTGCAGCATTTTTATGAACCATATAAAAGTTACAATGTAACAAATAGAAATGTAAAAAAAAATTCTCGTTTAGTACATTTGCTTTAATCAAAGTTATGGTATTTTCTTTTTGTTTTGTAAATAAATCAAATAAATCATATTTTATAATCAAGTAATCTCTCGTTTTTTGAAAACGCTCTCCTTTGGAATTTGATAATTCTAAAATAAATGTCAATCATATAAATTAGATCACTTTTTGCCTCCGATTTATTTTCAAGAGAATTCTTTGTCAAAATCAAGCGTGGCTTGCGTTATATATATCGAAGAAACATTATTTGTTATTGTGACGAAAGTTGAAACAATAAAAGAAAACCTTATCTGTGATCTAAAGAAATAGCTCTGTAGAAAAACTTAATTATTTACAAAATAGTTTAGATTTTAGGCTTATTTTAATCCACACAGTAAAACAATATTTATTTTTTTCACTACATTTGATTATGACTTACAAAATCACTGATCGACATTGTTATCGATGAGAAATCCTTTATGGTAAAAATTTTTCCACCTAATTATTTATAATAAAAAAGTATGTAATAGTCAAAACAAGTGTTCATAACTATTTTATTAATATAAATATTTTTTTTTAATAATATTTTTTTTATATATATTAATATATATATAAAAAAATATTATTAAGAAACTGTAAAAGAACTATACGAAATGTAGTTATTAACATTGACTGTCATTATTTATTTAAAATAAATATTTTTGACCGAAGGACGAATGCTGAGCGTAGCAAAGCGTTTGTCCGAAGGATTACGTTTCCACTAGATAGGCCCATTCTGCTATTTTTCCGTATGTATTTCAATACGTTTGTTCCGGCGTATTTTTCATCCTATCATCACGAAAATTGTCACGCCTATTATTTGAATTTTTATGTTGAGCCGTTTTTTTGATTGGGCAAAAAATCCAAAATGGCGGCGTTTTTTAGTTTTGTTTTTGGCGTAGTAGGAGCAATTTTTATCCGATCGCCACAAAAATTGGTGATCATGTTCTTTAAGATATTAAATTTTTTTGGTCCGTCCATTTTACTTACTGGTAGGAAAAATCCAAAATGGCGGTGATTTGGGTTTTTGTTTTGGCGTAGCAGGCGTATTTTTCATACAATCGTCACGAAAAGTTTTAGGTGCGTTCTTTGAATTATTTAAATTTTTATGTCAAGCCGTTTCTTTGCTTGGGCGAAAAATTTCAAAATGGCGGATTTCTGATCCGTATCACAAAAACGGACTTTGCGAAATCTAAGGTGTTTTTTTATTTCAAAATCCAAAATGGCAGTATTAAATTTTAAAGTTGAATAACTCCGTTGTTATTTGGTGGAGCCGAATTTCGTTCGGTAGTTATGTACCTACATACATACATAGGTATACTTATTCCTTTTTGGAAAAGGCGCTTAAAACATTCTCTCATCCCCTAACGTATTGAGGTCTACTGTTCACAGAACGACTAGTAATAAAGTGTTAAATATGAATGCTTATTGATACATTATTTTACAAAAGTGAAGAGAAAATTTGTATATATTTTAAAAGGTGATAATGATTTTAGCGACTATTAATATATTAAATTTGCCATATTTTAGTTCATTCAAAAATAAACTGTATTCATTAAAATTCTTTGGTGTCCGGCAATCGGTAAAATTTTATTTGACCTTTTACTTGCTTTTATATACGATTCTGTCATTTGAAATCACAAGCAACAGCTAGTAATATAATAAAAGGAATTATTTGTTACATAAACCCCGTTTATAAATATACATGTAATGTTGATACAAAAGTATTATTGGCAGCAAAAACATTTCCAAGGCAATAAACGTCAAGTTAAATTGATGATCTAAGGATACGAATCCTAAATTCCGGAAATTATATTGCCCGAACGAAATTGTTTAAAACAGTGCATTTGTAAGCAATGGAAGTAGATTTGAATACGTCAATATTTAATATGTCGACTCATCAATTCTAGATTTCATTAAACCCCAAGCGGCAATATAAATACTGTTTTTAAAGTAAGAGGAATATATTTATATGTTTATCAAACTTTTAAAATGTACAGCATAAATATTGGTTTTGATTTTGCTAAGTGTTGAAGCTGTATTATAATGATATTAAGTTGAATATACTAAGGACTTGTATTATATTTATTGTTGTATGTCATTAAACCAAGTAAACGCTACTTAAACATACAATTATAAAATAATTGTATATTGTAGTATAAAATTGAAAAGTGCGTTAGTTCAAGTCAATTCATCTATAACACTTAAGTTCTTTCCAATAACTAATTTGAATTCTGGACAATGTACCAGTATTCTGGCAGTCTCGCTCAATTATATTTAATTATATTTAAAATATCTTAAAGAATATTTTTTTTCTGCAAACGATATTTTTTGACGACCGTATTTATTAAACTTTTTCATTGTACATGAAGAATTTATTGATTGATAGATGAGATATGACCATCTCTTTAATGAGAAGGATTAAAATATAATCTCTTTAAATACATAAAAATATTCTCATGTAGATGTCACATAAGTTAGTTATTGCGAAGTTTAATCTCAAATTTACATTCTGGTCAGTAATTGCACGCCAGTCTTAATTCACTACATATTGGCATCCTAATTACGTACGTTGAACAAACATGATCAATCTGATATCCACATGAAGTCTGGGCGTTTCAACAATTTAAATTGGAAACGCGTATATGCATTCAACTAAGTTTATTAAAGCTTTTATTGATTAGCAATGTTTGTCTGTTTGATATAAATTACACAACAGGAGCATATTTACAAAAAAGAAAATTCGGCATTAAAAATAAACTGCGATCCCATGAATAAATGTATAACGATAACAAATTATAAAAGAGCATCGAAGTCGGATTTCAAGAAACTTTTAAATTAGATAGTTCATTGCACACTAGAACACTATACTATTATAGAATATATTTTAAAGAAGAGCGAACTGTGTTCTTCGGTAAAAGCGGACACCAATGTTTCATTCCCAAGTTCCATTAGTAGTTAAAGACTAATGTTCCGAACGTTCAATGACATTGTAATTCACGCCAAGTAGCATACAATAACTAGTGCTTATAACTCTCATAGATAATACATTTTATAATTCTCACAGATATTAAAGTCAAACGACTTGTGATGAAGTCATACAATAAAAATCTTATTTTATAATTTCTGTTAAACGAAGCTTATGAGCTATTTAATATTCAAATATTATCCATATTAACCAAATCAGTTTGACTTTAACTTTGAAAGATTGTTAAGTTAAACGAATTGTTGCAGAATTATAAGCTAAACAGTGATCACTTTCTACCAGACGACGATTGATCGTGCTACTCTTAGTTTACATTTTGATTTGGCACATTTACAAATATTGTTAGTATGTATGGTATTATGGAATATTTTTTTGTATATATAATTATATAATTGTTTAGATATTGAAATAGTAGATAATTTATTATTAAATTAATAATTGTCATTTTATATTATCTCAAAACTTACTCTTCCAATGTTCAAAACTCGAAAGTTCAAGACTGTCAAAGCGAAAAGGTTTAATATTCTAGAGAAAAATCGCCATTTGCACTTAAGAGTATTGACATGGAATTTCTTTTTTCTTCAGATATTTTATAAAGACACCAATCAAAACTTTAGTTATAAAAAAATTTTTAAAATAGTCAGTTTCATCCGCTCGTCAAAAATAATTTTATTTGCTTATGGTTCTTCTATAGCTGAGTAAGGTAATTGTGACTATGAACATGCAATAAATTTATTGTTTTCAATTTCAAAGAATAATTACACATACACCGACTCATAGTTTTGGCTGTTAATTAATATAGGCTAACTCACTATTTTGTAAGTATATATAATAATGAGTTCAAATCTGTACATTATATATATAAATATGTATAATATAACTCTGTATTTTTAACTTTTCTAAATTTATATTATCTTACAATGAGATAAAATTTTAGATTTCTTTACAGGTGGTCGAATTTAACATACATTTTTCATACGAAACTGAATAGTTGGGATATTTCACTTTTTTTGAAAAATAATATATCTATGTGAAAAAATAAAAGAATCTGAATATAGATAACAGATACTTACTTAAAACACGTATAAATAATAACCGTCCAAATAATATTAAAATTACATAACATCAAAATGTATGAAGTTTTTCAAAAAATTCCATAAAATACACATTTGTATAAACTTTATGGTAAATGTTTAAATGAAATAACCGAGATTTTTCTCCTCGCAATAAGTCTCTGGATTCAACTTTCACAAACGGTCTCGGGTGCTGCTGTTTACTTTGATATGCGATATACTCGTATATTCATTTTTCTTAACATTCTTTAGAAACAAGTACACTTGATAATAAATAGCAATGTTGGATTAATATTTTTTATTATCTATAGACTTGATTAGATACTCTGGGAGTACTTATGTGAAGCGTTTTACGTTTCTTAACGTACGCGAAACATAATATTTACTATTTTCGTTTTAGATTTTATATAATTTAATTAAATGATGCAGTCTAAAAGCGACTCACGTATTTTTATTTATTGTAATACTAATTACAAAAGAGCGTGTGACGAATAAATTTTCCAAGTCAGGCTTTATCTTAATCTAATCTGAAATTATATGTAAATCGTATGTTTGTATATTTTAGGGTTCCGTAGTCTTTAAGGAATCTTTATAGTTTCGTTGTGTCTGTTCGGTCGTTGGTCTATATACAGCCTAGTTCGTGATAATATATTGTATTGTTGGAAAGGTCTTTAAAAATATGATGGATTTTCTAAAACCATTTTTTGAATTAGGGATCCGTTTGTGAAATATTAAGCGTTTAGGTGCAAATATTTGTTACATTCTAGTGTGTTCTAGTTTAGTGGTTGGTTGATTTTGGAGGTGTGAAAAAAATATTGATAATAATTAGGCTTTTCAAGCTTACGAGAAATAGTCGGTTAACTTAAATTATATATAATTTGTATGCCTATATTGCAAGGGCGGGCTGGATCTTAACAAATAAATCTAAATAATTCACTATATTACAAAATAATTTAATAACTTTATTTGATATTTTTTAATTTAAAGATATCAAAATAAATCCACGAGTGCATATGTCTATCTATCTATCCATTATGGGCAACTACGGAACCCTACATTGCGCATCTCCGACACGCACTTAGCCGGTTTTCATTAGGGACTTATAATGTTAGCTTTAATTGAAATGCAAGTTTCAGTTATTTTATACGTTTTGTAGTTGTTTGCAGATTACTAAAAATTTATTAATTTAAATACAACAAACCTGAACGGATTTAAATTGTATGAAGTGTTGAATAATTATGAATTTAAAACATATTTTAAAATAATTGTACGATTTGTTTTTCTGCTATGGAACAACTGCAGTTCAAAATTTTTCTTTTTGAATAAATATTGTTCAGAATATGAAGCGCGAAACAAGGAATAAATAGGAGTAAAAAAATATGATAGATAGTATAAAATTTTTTACTTGACCCATACAGATTCGGCAGAACATATTGTTTGCAGAAACAAAATATTCATGACTATTTAATGAAATGTTTAATTAAAGAAGATAGCTAAAATTTATTAAATCTAAAGCATCCTCAAGCTGGCATCATCTTATTTCTAAAAAAGTACGAAATGTTACAGATTATTAAATTCTTAATAATTACCTGTCAACATATAAATAGTGAACCTAAAATCACAGTCATCATAAAAATTTGAATGTGGGACTAAGCATTTAAATTATTACTGAAATGAAATTTTTTTCTTAATACTATATTGCTGTTTAGGTGTGAACAAAAGCTAGATTTGATGCACCAACGTATTTATTATTAAAGTATTCAAATTTGTTTCCTTTGCTTATGAATGTACTGTTTTAAGCGACTCTGTTCGGGAAATATAATTTCCGGTATCTCGCATTCGTATCCTTAGATCATCAATTTAGCTTAACGTTCATTGCCTTGGGAATATTTGTGCTGCTAATAGTACTTTTGGTTTAACATTAGATGTACATTTATAAATAACATTTATGTAACAAATAATTTATTTTATTACATTACTAGCTGTTACTTGTGACTTCATATGACAAACTCGAATAGTAAGGTAAGTCCAAAGCCAAATCCAGTATTATATTTCCTCGTAGTAATTCGATAATTTTCGGGGGAGAAAGCATTCCAAATATTGACTCAGATAAGATAACAATCTAACATCGCAACATTTTATTTTTGCCATGTTAGATTATAATCTAATCTGGTAAAGTTCGTTCAATACTTTATGCCTGCGAGGTGTTAACGAGGTAAGTGATAAAGAAGTAGACATAAAAATTTACAAAAATGGTTGTGTTACGTAAGTCTTATTAATTACAACGTGTAATTGTTATTTTTAGTAACTTTATTTTAATTTCACATTTTATTTGACTAGAGAATGTAAACTACATTTAGAATTAAATCAGATATTACCAAATTTCTTTTGTTGTTGAAACCGGTATTGGTGAGGTAACTGCAAAATAAAATAAAATTATACCTCGATCTTTTATTATGAAATTATTATTGTATGTAATATAGTTTGAAACTCGTATAATACATATACCTGATAAAAATATAGAATTATTTTGTGGTAAAAAGCAATACATATATAAGGCGTTTATTCCTACCTACAAGGCCGGCAACACTCTTGTAAATCCTCGGATGTTGCAAGAGTTCATGGGCAGCGGTGATCACGTCCATCCGTGACCCGCCAGCTCGTTTGCCCTCCTCTCACATAAAAAAAAAAAAAAAAAAAAAACATAAAATTTACAAATAAGATCTAGATTGTATTTGTTTTTATTATAAAATATTTATTTTAATGCAGACTATTTTAAAAGTTCAACACAAACAGAATAATTAATAAATATGAATGAAGTTATTTTAACACCTTCGCTTACTTTAGACCCTTAAGTTAAGACATTTTGTACACCGCTAGACACACCGTAGACGTACACCGTAGACGAGAGTAGGGCTAATTTGCGGTTTCCCAAGATGTAATAAGATTAATAAGTATATTTTTTCAAACTATTTTCTTTTATATAACTGTAATTATTCATTTGCTTTATAGAATTCCTTTAGACTGCTTACAGAAATTGTTATTAAGTTTACAATTCGTATCATAATTAACTTAAGTGAATATTGTTAGAGATCATTTTGAATAGATTCTAGTGTTATTGTTTCTTTATATAATAAGGTTAAAATTTGTCAAAAAATTTGGATTAGATTTAAATATGCAGTCACAGTTTAACTAATTCAGACTAGATAAATTTATGATATATAATCAATTTTAATTCTAAGTTACTGAATAACTTAATTTTTTTCATTGATTCGTAAAAAGCGACTGCTAACGTAAAACAAATAAAAAATAAATATTAACCACGAATATATAACTCGGTAGTGAAGTTTTCTTATTTACGAAGTACGTTAATTATAATGGGTACTGTATTGATAATAATCCACTAATCACCAAAAATAATTAAATACTTTAAAACACGAAACCTTTTTTACAACTCGTTTTTAAATAACTTATGATGATCTCTATATCCTGTTTGTATTTATATTACTGACTTACAATTTATAAAAATATTTTTGCTACATTAAGTGTACATTATTGTATCTTATTTGTTGCTAACAGCGTAGTATTGACCCATTGTAAACCACATTTTCTATTAAAGCAGATTCGAGGCCTACCTATGAATTTTTCATTATCCATTTATAAACTTTAAAATATGGAATTGAGAGCAATGTTTATTTAAAAATGTTTGATACAAAAATATTTACACATCCGAGAAAATAAAAAGAAAACAAATAAATCCCTTGTATTGGGCACTCACATCTCGTATTTCTGTATTTTTTTTTTTGCAAAATATGAGAAAGGTTGTTTAAAAGGAAAAATATAAAGCAATATATGGGATTTAAATCCGTTCAAAACATAGTTATTAAATATTATGATAGAGCTATATAAATTCATATTGTTAAGTTTTAATAAGTAAAAAGTACTTAGCAACTTAATTTTTAGTATTAACATCTAAAAGATTATTAAAATAATTAAGTAGGCTGATCATAATTTATCTATATATACGAGTATATAAGCGTTTTAGCACTCACTGACTCATCACGAAATATCCGAAACTATCTGTCCGATTAACTTAAAATTTTACATAGTTATTTCTTTTGTGACGTAGACGTCCACTAAAAGCGGATTTTAAGGAATTCCTTTCCCAACGGATTTAAACTTTTTGCATTTCGCCAAATTTTAAATCTGTAGGAGCAAATACACTTATCGCGGGGGTAAGAGTTACTATAATAACGGTAGTAATTTGATAAAGGTTACAATATAGTAACAAATCCTATATAAGAATTTAATTCATATCAAATGAAATATTTTACCAAAAAATATTACCCTATGTTTTTCCTGTATTGAAATTCGACAATTTAAATGGGTACGTTTCAATATAAAACAGTTGTTAATCTTACTGACTGATTTATTTGTATCATCCGGCGATATTTTAAGTTCTGTTTTATAAATCTAACTTCCTATTTATATTTGAATATAGAGCTTCCAGGCAAGACGTTTAACGGACTTTCCTAAGCTTCCAAAGATGTTATGGGTAATTTATTAAAAATAGGCCTTTACTCAAAGTACTATTGATAATAGCTAAATGATAAAATAGCCGCAGGAGAAAAACAAACCCATTAAAACATTTAACACTAGCAGTATAACTGTTCTAAATAATACTTTGATATAAATCCCAAGTACAAAAAGACACTGTTGTGATTTCATTTTATCGGAGCAAAATATTTCAAAAGAATGTGCCTAATACGAATCATTATATGTCAAAGCAATAACCTTGTTAAACAAAACTATTGTTTAGTACATTACTATATAATCTACACATCAATATTTATTTTATCTTAATAAAACTAGGCTTGAATAATTAATTGATATATGATTCGAAAGAAAGAATGAAAGGCCAAAAATTATTGTAAATAAGATAACATATACTTTTTATTTTGTTAAGGTATGAATTTCCATATTTAATTGATTGCCTTTCAACCAAATAGCACTCTTTTAATCAATACATCGAACTTCATAGTGTCTTTCACAATCAAGATCTGTTTTGTGTGAAACCAGAGACACTAACTAATTCTTAGCTTTGTCATTAAAAAAATCGAAATCGAATCGGGCATAGCGTCTTAATCAATGTTTAATATCAAACATTGATTAAAATGCTTTTAAGTCCCTTTTTATTAAAAATATCATGAATTATTATTTTGGTTAGAAACTAACCTTATTATATTCTAAAATTACAATCCTTACCGATAAGATTTCATTCCAGTAAGTATAACGTCATTGGAATTCGATACAATGAATTCGATACAAACCCTTTTTTGAAACAATGATCTGCTTACTTAACAGAATTATAAGAAAACTTCTCCATATTTAGTTGATTTATTAATTTCTTCAGTTGTTTGTGATGGCAGCATAGTTGTAATAATTGTAATGAAATCACCTGAAATGAAATAAAATATACATAATATTTCATTACATACATATATACTTCTTTATATATATATATATAAAGAAGTATATATTTCTTCTTTCTTTCTTTTTTATAATGTGTACTGTCTTTTCTTTCGGTTCGCATAGACATAATAAGGGTTAGTATATCTAATTTTTAACTGACCGATGGGAGCCCAAAAATGAAAAACCCAAAAACTGTCTTTTGTAATGTGCTTAGTACAAATTTGGAGGGAAATTCTTTATAAGGTACCAGAGCCCTCAAAATTTTAAAAATGTTCCATATTCAAAATGTTAATGTTTGATTTTGATTCGTATACAATTAGTTACGTTACACAATTGTACAATTAGACAAGTGCCTAGTATAATTACGTTCGTTTAAAGTGATAAAAAATTTGAGGTTCTCTTTTCTTTTTAGCCAATACTAATGCAAGCTTTGATAGACAAAACTCACTTGAGCTAAAAAAGATTTGTAACTTTTTTATTTAAAATTAAGTTATACTCTCATGCGTACACATACATAAGTACAATACATGAAAAATAACTTATTACTCTCATATTGTAGAAAATATATGTATAGCAGATATTGCGGTATACAAAGTAGAGTTACTAAGTAATATTATTATTAGGTACCTAATATGTTAAAGGATTCTTGTCTATTATTAAATTTTATTAATATTTAAGTGATAATTAGAGCTTAATTCAGTTAACTACAATTTAGATTAATCAGAGTCAATTATAATTAGGAAAACCCTCCTATTCAATTGAATAGTTTAAATTTATTTATCTTTAACTTATTCTTGAAATATTTTTATTAACTAAAATTATTTCAAAACCAAGCACCACTGGAGAATAGAAGTAAAATAATTATAAGTGTAAAAAAACCTTAGTCGTACCTTAATTATTGTAGATACAATTTTGAAGACATAAAATCCAACAACTAAAATAATGGAATTATTAGACAAAGATAAAGTGATAAACGTTCTACTTATAGTAAAAAATAACAACCTTTAGTTGTCTTTTAGGTTTCAGAAAATAAATAACTTGTTAATGGAGCAGCTCTTTCTCTACTTTCAAAACTACTACTAGAAAATGTTAAATAACTTTTTATATTTGTTTGCTACAAGTTCGATGTTAAAATAAAAGCTTGGTGTAAAATAACTAACAGCTATTTTTTATTACTTTGTTATAATTAAATTTATATATTAAACAAATTTTTTGCAATCAGTGAAATATTTTTACAAAGTTCAGAGGAATTATCCTTATCTGATTTTATTGTTTGTTTATATGAAAAGAAAAAACTATAAACGTATTCAGCCATGTTGAACTTATTATTAATATATCTTTTATATGTAAGAAAAACTCTCACTATTCATGCCATTGTTGGCTGCTTCTGTCATTTCTTAAAACCACCGGTTCATTGAACGTTTGCTGATCTCTCAATATATAGATTTTACAATACGCACAATTATTCTGTTTCTTAATGTTTTACTAATCTATTCTCGTCAAATAAAAAATATAAAATAAATTTCACCCCATATCCAGTTCTTTCACCAAAAACATATTACTTAATGTTTCTTTATTTATAACATTACAGCAAAAACAAACTCTTTTCATGATGTTCAAAGAATACAATCTTTTATATAATATGTCAGATTCATTCCACTTATATTTTAAAGTAACAAATGACTATAAATGGTCTGATAAATACTACTTCTCTTAACCTTTAAATCTGGACAATCGTTATGGATACATAAATTCTGATAGCGGCTTCGCCCACGCTGTCTAAGTAAAAACAGTCTTGTTATATCTAAAACTATTCTATTAGAGTTTATTAGAGTTTAAAATCACAACGATTCTAAGGAATAATAATAATAATAATTGGAAAAACTGTGTACTATAATATATATTATATGCTATGTGTACATAATTACTAACAAATCATATAGATATCCACATCACTTGACATTGGGATTAGATAAAACTAGTGTCGTTTAATTTATACTCCGGACCCTTTCGTAATTAGTAATACTGTGGTGCGTGTGTGGATTATGAACTGCAACATATAAATTGTTACAAAGTATTGGCAAAAGAATTTGAGTCGTTTCATGAGAGCCGTAAGAACTAAAGTAACTTGAATTATTAAGTTAATTCCGAATGTGCGCATAAAGTTTACGAATTGGTTATCTAAAAACTTCCTTTTAAATGTCTACAGAAAAAAATAGTCATCTATTTTGATTGAGTTTTGATGAATTGCAAGATTCAGTAAAACATTTCATTAAACACTTATTATCTAAATTCCTGTTTTAGGTCAGGATGAGATGAGGATTTGAGAAAACCTTTAATACTTAATATTTAATTTTTACTAAGGTTTCATATTTTATATAAAATACCTCCTTCAAGTCCTTGGAAATATAATTTCGAAATTAAAATATTTTAACTCCTTTGAACATTTTATCATATAAATATTACACTTTCATCTTTATTATAGAAATCCAGATATATTTTTTTAAGTTTTGAAGCAGGTGCGCTATACTCGTATATTATAATACCATTTACAAAAACCCGATGGAGGACAAGTACTATGTAATCATATGTTGTGTTGTGTATAAGAACGACAAAGAAACTAAAATATTAAAGAAATCACAAAAATGGATATTTCTTTATTTTTTAATATTCTTATGATTTCTTAGTAATCTAAAAATATTTAATTTAAATAATTTCAAATATTTATTAAATTGATATGAATACCCTTTTTTTTTCCAATACGAAATAATTTCATTTATGAAATAATATAATAAAATTAAAATAACATATATTTCATTTCTTAATTTGTTAATGAATATTTCTGAGGTGATTAAACTATGTATTATTTCTTGCTTTAACTTTGTAGTCGAAATCTATAAAGATATTTACTCAGACGCCAAAGCTCAAATATTATAAAGTCAGAATCTTACGTAGTATCGACCTGAGATATTGTACAATTATAACTGTAGAATAAATATTGGCACATTTTATTAAGAAATTTAAATATATTAACATGTTTATTATATATTATTACATACATACGTGTCATTTTTGTGTAATAGATAAAAGTTTTTAAGCTTTTCTCTTACCAATTTCAAAACAACTCAGGTTCTTTCATTAACATCTCCAAAATATCTCTAAACAAGTCTAAGAACCATTTCTTACTTAACATCTTTTAAAAGGTATTAAGAGAGAGACGAGACACGTATGAGAGTGACGAATGGATTTCAAAATTTTTAGATTTGTTTCTATGTTTTAGATTATTTTCACAATAATTAATTTACTTGTAGTATTATACCGGACCAAAAACTCAGAAATTGGATAATTATAGTGTGTTAGTAATATTTTCGTATAACAGACTCGTCTGTATTTCGTATATGAAATATTATAATGTTATGCTAGTAAAGTAAAGTCTAAAAAATATAAATTATTTTAGACGTAGTGCACTGCAGAGTGACCTTTTTTATACCAAATTCAATTAAGGTCGACAGTCACCGTTTGGATAGTCACAAAAAATTTTACTACTATAACAAAGACCTTTTAGTAACTGTAAAAGTAATTATAATTTTACATTAACCGTATAGTACGAAACTTTAAAGGATTATGCTTAAATCGTCTCAAAATTAAGTTCTTCTTCAACCAAATTAAAGTAAGCGTTGTGACAGCTAATTACACTAATATAAAGTGATCAATTTAAAAACTAATTAAAATAATGTATACGTAGAGTAATATTTAATTAAAAATTGTTTAAAAATTAAAACACTGATCGCAATCGATTATTTTATATGACTTTTGTAACTACTAATATACTATTTAATGTATAATAATACCTTTTTATAGCTTCTAACGAGTGGCTAATGAGCTGACGATTAAAAAGTAATGATAATTGGTGCCGTCGTCAATGACCATTTATAAAGATAGATGATAATGCAGTGCACTCCTTAGAAAATAGAAAATAGCTATCCTATCTTCCTTCACAATAGAGGGGAAAGATGGGTGTTTAACTTTAATATCGCTATAACACCTTGAGCTGCAGTCAATTGATTACAGCTAAATCTTAAACCTATCTAAGCTTACAATAACTTAAATACAATTTTTTTATCACATAGATTCTCAGCATGAATACAGTTAAGTTTTCATTACAAAATAATGTATTATTTTACTTTTATAAAAATCTGTTATTGGAATCATTTTTTCAAAGGATCCCAAAATGGCTTAAAATTAGTGCAGGAAGTTTGAATTACATTCCAACAAAGCACAAAGTATCAAGACAACTCTTGACATTATTAAAACCTACCCTCATATTATACAAACAGACAAAACAATGTAAATAATACAATTATCAACTCATCCATTATTGATGAATGTTTATTGCAATTAGAGAAACATGTTTGGATTCCTGACGTCACAGAAAACATTGATATACGAGAACAGTGAGATTTATTACATTGTTTTTGGACACGGTAATAACTTTATTTGTTATTTGGTCTTTACGACAGCTGCCTTATAAATGAAACTAAAATTCGTCTCTTATTTCTTTAGGGTTGTTTTTCGAAGAACTGAAAAAGGTGTTTTTATAAAATAAATCTTCTCATTTTCCTATTGCTTACTTTCGAAATTATAATTGTTCATACAAACTTTTAGAAGTTTTATAGGTTTATATATACCTCTATACGGTACTTAGGAGTCGTATCATAATATTGCAGGCATGTAAATAATTCAAATTACATATATAGCATTTCTAAGATATATAATAATTCGTTAAGATCATTATATCGTTTAATAGATATAAGCATATAATATTATAATCAACAAAGCCATCATAATTAGCAACTCACAAAGCTACTAATAGGTAACAATGTGTTCGGTTGATCTGATAATGCTATGTTACTATAAACGGTGTTAATAACATTCTAACAGTATTGATTCACTAAGATATAATTTTGAATCAAAGTAGTTTCCAGAAACGATATATTTCTATATAATAGAAAAAAACTAAAAGATCAACACTCTGCCACGAAATCTGTACTGGCCGCGACACTTCAATGCCGAAAACATTACAGAAAATTTGATACAATTTCTATAAGTTTCACCTTCGAAACTGTAGCTTAACTAAACATTTAAGTGCACTTAAAATGATTCGTTCGTTCTAGCTTTTATTAAATAAATAGTTTTAAGTATTTATTATTACCTTACAATATTTTGTTTGATTTCATTGCAATTCAATTTATACATTTCCATTGTGGGTATGATATTCTTGTTGTTAAATATTTTAAGAGGCGTTAACTTAAATACAAAATGGTGAT
Organism: Melinaea marsaeus rileyi; assembly: GCA_918358865.1. NCBI lineage: Eukaryota > Metazoa > Arthropoda > Insecta > Lepidoptera > Nymphalidae > Melinaea > Melinaea marsaeus. The sequence continues at coordinate 5,558,580 of OU911093.1, read as the reverse complement.
AATAAAATTTGTAAATATTATTAGTCCGACATAACTACGAGGGGAGTTCCAAAAGTTCGTGGAATGAAAGGGATCTAAATAAAATAAAACAATAAAACAATTTTTTCTTTTCAATATAATCACCCTTAAGCTCAATACATTTGTTAGACCTATGAATAAATTTTTCTAAACCACTATAAAAATATGTTTTATCTTTTCCGTCAAAATGAACTGAAATTGCCTCCCTTACCTCGTTATCGTCGGAAAATTTCCTTCCCCTTAAGTCTTTTTTTAAATTGCGGAATAAAAAAAAGTCACTTGGGGCCAGCTCTGCATTGTAGGGTGGGTGAACTAGGGATTCGAACCCATGCGTGTGCAGAGCAGCCATTGCAATTTTGCTCTTGTGAACCGGCGCGTTGTCTTGCAAGAGCAACACCCCCTTTGTCAATTTGCCTCGCCGCTTTTCCTTGATGGCATCCTTTAATTTTTATAATATCGTTGCGTAGTATTCTCCGGTTACAGTCCTTCCCTTTTCTTTGTAATCAATCAAGATTATCCCCTCACAATCCCAAAAAAACAGTAGCCATCATCTTTCCAGCCGACTCCGTTGCCTTGAATTTCTTTGGCGGTTGTGTCCCCTTTTTATGCCATTGCATGGACTTTTGTTTGGACTCAGGCTCAAAGTGCAGAACTCATGTTCCAACTCCCGTAACAATTCGGTCCAAAATCTGTGCAGGTTTATCTCCACACAACTCCAAAAAATGCTTTGACGCATCGACGCGCTGCTCTTTCTGAAACGGCGTGAGCATTCTCGGTACCCATCTTGCACTGACTTTTGTCATACCCAGGTGATCATGTAGGATTCGCAAAATGGTGGTATTTGATACTCCAACTAATGCAAATAATTGTTTTTTCTTCAAACGGGCATCCTCTAATACAATTTTCTCCACTTTTTCCACGATGTCCGATGTGGTGGCCTCAACTGGCCTTTCTGAGCGGGGGTCGTCTTCAGTTGACTCTCGACCATGTTTATAAAGACCATGCCACTTGTAAATCATTGATTTACTAGGGCACTGTTCCCTTTAAACGACTCCCATTTCATTCAAATGGTTTGAGCGTTCTTTCCTTGCTTGGTAAGGAATTTTATCACAGAGCGGTGTTCAATTTTCTCCATAGTTTCAGTTTTCTTCCGGATTGACTTGTTCAGCAGGCGACTGTTCATAAACGAATTACGCAATCTGGTTGAAACTCGGTATTTATACTAATGATGAGTCTCCGATTCGTATGACACCAAGCGAGCGCCCCTACCCCCGCTCTATTCTCTCAATTCCACGAACTTTTGGACCTCCCCTCGTATTTTATATTAGTTTTTTTTTTTTTTTTTATGTTAGGGGAGGGCAAACGAGCTTGCGGGTCACCGTTGGTATGTGATCACCGCCGCCCATGAACTCTTGCAACATCCGAGGATACACAAGAGCGTTGCCGGCCTTGGAGAAAGGAATATATGCCTTTTTTGAAGGTACCCATGTCGTATCGATCTGGAAATACCGCCGAAGGAAGTTCGTTCCACATTTGAGTGGTACGTGGGAAAAAAGTGCTTGAAAACCGCACAGTTGAAGATCGCCACGCGTCCAGGTGGTATGGATGATAAAGGAGGCGATGGCGAGCTGTGCGGCAGTAAAATTCGGCGGTAGGCATCAGATCGAATAGTTCTTCGGAACACTCCCCGTTGTAAATGCGGTAGAAGACGCACAAAGAAGCCACGTCTCTACGCAATGCCAAAGAGTCCAGCCGTTCACAGAGCACTGGGTTCCCGACAATCCGAACGGCTCTCCGTTGTACGCGGTCAAATGGTAGAAGCTGATATTGGGGTGATCCGGACCAGAGATGAGAACAGTACTCCATGTGAGGCCGGACCTGCGCCTTATAGAGTGCAAGTCTTTGGCCAGGTTTGAAATACTGCCTCGCTCTATTGATCACTCCCAATTTCATCGAGGCCAACTTGGCCTTGCTCTCCAGATGACCACGAAACTGACAATCGCTCGAAATGTCGAGACCCAGTATTCTGATACTTGGCGAGGCAATAAGAGGAGTGCTCTCGAAGAGCGGTGATACGACAAATGGGGTTTTCTTAGTGGTAAACGCGCAAACCTGTGTCTTTAGGGGATTGAACTGAACGTGGTTCAGTTCACCCCACTCAGAGACCATCCCCAGGGAGGTCTCTATTGAAGACACAAGTTTCTTTAGGCACCCGTCGACGTTTTCCCGAGAGAGACCTGCACGACCGGAATATACTGCATCCCCAGTGCTGTCATCCGCATAACAATGTATGTTGGAAATATCCAACATATCATTGATATGCAGGAGGAACAGAGTTGGGGATAGCACGCAGCCTTGGGGTACACCAGCATTCACGGGCTTGGGGTCCGAGCAAAAACCGTCGAGAACGACCTGTATGCTCCGCCCAGTGAGAAAACTGGTGATCCACTTGCATAAACCCTCGGGAAGCCCATAGGAAGGTAGCTTCGAAAGAAGCCCCTTGTGCCATACACGATCAAAGGCTTTTCCCATATCCAGACTAACTGCCAGACCTTCTCCCTTGCTTTCAATAACCGCTGCCCAACGGTGCGTAAGGTATAACAGAAGATCACCAGCTGATCGACCATGGCGAAAGCCATACTGCCGGTCATTGATCAACTGGTGATCCTCTAGGTACGTTAGGAGCTGTCGGTTTATGATAATCTCCATTATTTTGGAGAGAAGGGAGGTAATGGCGATAGGTCTGTAGTTAGCTGGGTCCGAGCTATCACCTTTTTTAGGGATCGGATGGACAAGGGTACGCTTCCATGAGACCGGGACTACGCCTCTAAGGTAGGAGTACCGAAATAGACGCGTTAGCACTGGAGTCAACTCAGGGGCACACGTTCGTAGCACTAATGGAGAAATGCCATCCGGCCCACTCGACTTATGAACGTCCAAGGAAAATAGAGACTGCCTGATAGTTTTTTGGCGAAAAACTATTTCCGGCATTGAACTCTGACACCGCGGGATGGTAGGCGGTGTCTTCCCTTGGTCGTCCAAAGTCGAGTTGGAGGCGAAAAGAGTGCCCAAGAGATCGGCTTTCTCTTTTGCCGTGTGGGCCAGAGAGTCATTCCCCATGTGCAACGGCGGTAGGGAAGGCTGGCTAAAGTTGCCCAGAGTGGCCTTGGAAAGCGCCCAGAATTTGCGCGTGCCAGGCGGGTACTTTGCCAGCTGATCCCCAATTTTGACGACATGCTTAAACTTTGCTCTAGCGATTTGCCGTTTGAAGAATCTGGAGGCGCGGTTGTATTTCCTCTTCAGAACTCTAGAGTTCGGATCCTTAGTGACTAACGCATTAGCCCAAGCTTGATAAGCCTGCCGTTTGCCAGCTGCTGCTGCCCTGACAGACGCATCAAACCAAGGCCGCGATCTGCCTCCAAGCGGTACCACAGAGCTTGGTACAAATAGTACCATGCCCTGAAGTATCACATCAGCTACAGCCGCAGCGCAGTCACTAGGATCATTGGAAGGGAAACAAATCGGCCCCCATGGGTAGGATGCAAAAAAGGACCGCATTCCATCCCAATCCGCTGACTTGTAGTGCCAAACGCGTCGAGTCGCAGGTCTTGTGCGATCAGGACGTCGAATGGGCACTACACTCCGTACCAGACAGTGATCAGAGGAACCTAAGGGAGCTTCGACAGTGATCTGGTACTTTTCTGGACGTGTAGTCAGCAGAAGATCCAACAAAGAGGGCGTGTGGCTGTCCACGTCCGGTAGACGAGTGTGCGTCTTCACCAGCTGGGACAGACCATTTGCCAGAGCAAAGTCAAACACAGATCTCCCCGCGTAGTCGGTGGCACGTGACCCTAGCCAATCGGCATGGTGCGCATTAAAGTCCCCGAGGACTACGACTTCGGCGGAGGGAGTCTGTGAAAGCAGATCGTCAATCTTCGCCTGAACATGGCCCAAGAGTTGATCCGTTTCTGCATTACCACTATGGGACCTGTAGAGGCACGCGTAGACTCTGACATGGTCGTCCATGTCCACGCGTAGCCAGAGTACAGACAGGTCCCGACCTTCAAAAACCTGAAGGCGACGGTAGCAGATATCCTCCCTTACGAACACAGATACCCCGGCGTGTGGTATAAAATGATGTTTAGTTTCCTCGTAACACATTATTTGGGAAGTTTTATATTAAATAATTTTGTATTTTAGTTTCATAATGATGATGATATTATGCAAATATTAAATTAACTATTACGTCGTTTTAGAAACAATTGTCGCCACTTAAGGTCGTATGCAGCTGAAAACTCCGTTAGGGTCATTTTAATTGAAATTTTGTTTGTTTCAAACTCAAGTACAAATATTTTCTGTGATATAATTTATTATATGTGTATTTTCCTAATATTAAAATGATATCTGCAATTTGATGTGCTTAAGATAATGAAATTATGTTATAAAATAACTATTCTCTTAACGAAAATCTAGTTTATGGTTCTTTAAAGTAACACAACAGAATCGAAGACTTACTTAAGTCTTACTTCAGTAAAATCAATATATACAAATATCAATTGAATAAAATTTTAATCACCTTTCAATTTGTTCTATTAAATAAAAGAAACACAACCTTATTCATTCTAAACAAATTGGTCTCTAAAAATGTCTGGTTAAATATAAAACATTCAAATTATATTTTTTAAGCAAACAGTGACATAAATAACTAAAGTTTTGTTTTATCCTATAACTATCCAACAAATGCTCGTTCTTAATTGTTTGTTTCTGATAATAATATTTACTATTTTACTTTTATTTTGAGCTCAGTTTGGAAATAAATTTGTCTTTGGTGTAAGCAAATTTTTTTTTATTAAACTTGGATCTGCAGATATTTACAAAATTTTGTTGATTATGTTAATTACTTTCTGTCTGAAGTATGTTTTATTTTGAACCATGTTGCAATGTATTTTTTAAGTTAAAAACAAATTTCCCAATTTTATTTAGGTTTAGATATTCTAATACATAAATTAAGTTAGTACTGAGTATAATAAATATTTTTAATAAATGTTATGACGCACTTTAAAACCATACTTAAATATTTATAAATATCTTTAAACATTGTTTTCGACGTGTTCTCGGCTAAACAGAAATGTTGATTGTTTTGTTTGTTACAATATATTATTGTCTGAATAATAGAACTAACTCATTTTTGGGTTTAGAAAAATACATTGAGAAAGTTTTCTACTCCGTTGAAAAACAATTATTACATATATCCAGTCACAATCCTAAAATCTAGAAATATATGAAGTCTCTTAATTGTTAACTAAAGTTAATTGTTTTCACGTGCTTACTTCAATTTTGATTCAAAAATCACTCAGCAATAAGCTTCATATAAGATTATAATAAATATAAATTATACCGCGATTAATAAATCCTAGTTGGTTAAGTTATTGTAAGCCATATTTATTCATACATAATGATACAATACATGGAGTCTTAGACACTAAATTTAAATTTATATCTTCGAGACAACAATATGTCGTCGATTGTGCTGTAATATATCGAATTATCGACGAGTTATAGGCGTTGCTGCAATTACAGACATCTGCCAGGACTCGTATGTTGCAGGATATTGGTAAGAGAAAAAAAAAATTTGGTACATTGTTATTGAGGATATTTAAAATTCATTTGAGTCTTATTCATAAGAAAAAAAACTTTATTTAAAAAAACAGATTGAAATAGGATAAGGCATATAGGTAGGAAATAAAGTGTTTCAAAGATTTATGAAAATGTTGTCAACAAGTTTTCACGTTTCCTTTTACCATAATTGTTTTAATATTACTGTCACTCGATGACATCATAAATATCACTGAAAATTTTATTTGTATTTCAATAAATTATACAATTTTTGGTTCTCACAAGAAAAAGATCCCTTAACAATATTTGTTAATTGATTTTCAGTTAAGAAATTGAAATAAATAGTTCTGAAGTAATAGTATTTGTTACATACAAATACATATTTTACGAGTAAACATAATTTTATAATTAAACTATTAAATTGTTAATTCAATAAATTCATAATATATCTATCTCAATATTATATAATCTTATATTTAACATCATTTCACTTACTGTAAACCATATTATTAACAGTTTTACGATTTGAATGATGGCTGATTTGATATGAGTTCGTTGGTACAATTTTAGAGTTGCATAAAAAAACTCTAAAACTGTAAACTAAAGCAACATGTTTAGATATGATTAGATTTAATCATCACTTAGTAATGATGAATAACTTCACCTTTCTTGTCTCCTTTATTGCTCCTAATTTCTCAAGAGTGACAAAGCATTTGCAATTATACTTAAGTTATCCTTGGATGATTGCACCATTCACTAAAAAGCGTAAAGACATAGTAAGGGTAGTATAACTTTTATAAATTTTTCTCTTCTTAAGGCAGTCGTCATTGAATGATACGAATCGTTTGACTTATTAAGTTTGTTGGCTCGGTTTATCTCTTTATAGATACTGAATAAAGGCTTGCATTCTAAATAATGTTTCACTTCAAAGAAGTTATAGACATTTGTTTATTTTATGAACATATTCAGAAAACCTTTGTTGCTTTATTCCTATTGATAAAACACATTTACTATTTATATTGTTTGAATTAAAAGATAAGAGACTCTAAAAGATTAAAAGCTAAATATTATCAATTACTAAGTCAAGGTCAAGGATTTCAAAAATAAATATTAAGTTTCATTTTGAGGTTCTAATATTTTAACGGATCAAATATAATACCGGTAATATAAACAAAAATGCTTGTATCATTGTCAGATTTATCAAAATCGTTTCCAGAAAATAAATATTTACACGTGTATGTATGATAAAAACTGAAAGATTCTCAACACACATCTGGCACGAAATCAGCACTTGTCGCAATACTAAAACACTTTAATACCGAGAACATTTTGGAAAATGCGATTCAATTCGCAAGCAAGAACTTTTACCGTAAGGATTTTTCATAAGTTTCACCTTAAAACTACAACTTAGCTGAAACCTGAAGTGCATGTAAAACCATTTGCTCTTTTATAGTATTTGTTCAATAAATAGTTGTGGGTATTCGTTATTTCCTTACAATATTTTATATATTTATATATTTAGCTTCACGCCATATCCCTTACGGGGTAGCCAGAGACGACGGAGCGCCAAACGCTACGGTCCCTGCATACCTCTTTCGCCTCGGCCACAGACATCAAGCTCAATATATAAAACTCATTCAATATTTTATGTTTATGGCTATATATAAATATGCTGAATGAATAGCATTTCAATTTATAGATTTGCGTTTAGATCTATATTCTTGTTTTTACTTGTTTTAAGAGTCATTATATTATTGTTTCGAGTCGAAGTATTTGAAGTAACATACTCTAATATATATGTTTCCTATGTTCTAATAACAAAATCACATCTTATATTCGATGTACCCGTGGTAATTATTATTTTGACGAGAATTTGATTTATGGCTACTTAAAGTAGCACTTATCTGAATAGAGGATATTTTTTTTAATAATAATACTTTAATATTTTTATTTTATTTAACTAAATTTTTTTTTTATTTGAGAAAAAAACATTATTTAAAAAATTATAAATAAAATTAACAAATAGTATACATAACATGCGTTAAGTTTCCATTGTTATAATAAACAGTGAAGTAAGTATATAAAAAAATTACACGATGATAATTTTATTCATTTTTTTTATATTTGTTCTATGAAATAAAAAAAACACAACTGAATTTATCTTAAACAAATTCGAATTAACATTGTGAAAATGTATTTGGCAGTCTCATTGCAAATAAAGGCATTGAAATAATATTCTTTTTCTATAATATCCCATTAAAGAGTTAAAAGACTCATTCAATAATTGTTTAAAATTTTATTTTTGAACGTTGGAACGTTAACTTATTCTTAGTTGTTTGTAACTTTTTAGTAAGTCTTACGTTACTGTCGAGTTTAATTAGTAAATAAATTTGTCTTGGACTGAGCTATTATATTTTGTATTAATCTTAGATTTACCAAATTTCGTTGATTAAAATGTTGTCGTGTGTTTTTTTTTTAGAAAATGTAATTTCACACTTTAAAACTTTACTAAAATAACTTCTAACAGCTACGTATACGTAATACAAACACTTATTGTAAAGGTTGTATAAGATAACATTCTGACAAGAATATGTTATCGATTCTGTTGTTCTCGTAAATAATTATCGACTCATTCATTATTGACTTTGCTGCAATTAGAGACGCCTGTCACGGCTCGTACGTGTCAGGATATTGGCACGAGAATATTATTCTCCATTTGGTACATTGTTATTTTCGAAACCTTATTTATTACACTATTTATTAAGTGAATATTTTGCTTTAAAACTACAGTTTTTTTCCAACAATACTAAATTTTATTGATTGAAGTTTTTTTTTTAATTTTTCAGCAAAGTATCCAATAAGAATATTGTTCCTCAGTTAACAAATTAAATAAATCTGAAATAATAATAATTGTTACATACAAATAAAGCACAAAATATTCTTTTATAATTAAACTACAGAACTATTGAATTCAATAATTTTTTAATGAATTTATAATATAAGAATATGTAAGAATATAATATCTAACAGCATTGCTTTCGTTTTAAACCATATTATTAACGGAATTCACTGAATAGTTCTAACTAATTAGGTTTATTTAACTTACCTCCTCAGGATTTATTTATTAGTAGCTTTGCATCCATTTAACATTTAATTTGACAAGAGAATATGGTGCTACATCTATATGTTCATTTCTTGAAACCAGTATTGGCGAGGTAACTGCAAAATGAACTACAATTATAATTGACCATTACGTTTTAAAAGAAGTATTGATTTTTATATTCACATTTATAACAATTAAACAATGCATTTCGTTCTTACAATTTGTTTGCAGTATAACAATGTGTATTCAGGAAAACACATGAAAACTGGAAGAATGTTGCAGATTCCTTTGTACTATGTAATGCAATTAATATGGCCTTATACAAATGTATAGAATTTAATTAAAGTGTAGACAAATTGGTTAATGGTAACATAAAACTAACTAAAACTATTGAATCCAACTACAAGTCACCAAGGAATTGAAATATAGTACCTAATTAAGAAAGTACTAGGATAATTCCTAGAAACAGAATTTTGTTTCATTAGATAATTGTAATAAAATAAAATTCTGTGGATGAAATTTAATAAAATAAAAATGTAGTTTTTATATTATTTTATATTTATAATGTTGAAACTACTCGGCAGATAATAGATATTGTTTCTGTTTAACTTTCACCACAGTATGAAATAATGTAATAAAAAAAAGTGCTGTGATAAAATTTTGTATACGTTTATAAAAAGTTATAATTAAGAACATCTCCATCTAATTCTCAAATACAAAAATTTTACCAGAAACTGAAACTTTACTTAGAAATTTTGGCAACATTGGATTGGGTGATACTGTATTTTATACAAATTTAATTTCAATACACTTAATAATTGCAGCACAAAGAAGATTAATAAATATATTTATAAATTACTTGTTTATTCCAGAATTGAGAATTCCTAATCGAGGTATTTCTTGTTAACGAAGGATTACTTGGTACTACGGGTATTATAACGTAACACGACGAACACGAATGTTTAAAATTATGATAAGTTAATCTCAAATGACAAAAACGATCTAACCGATGTTTGATGAAAATTACCCCCAAACAAGAAGTAAAATTTTGCCAAAAATGACCCCAACAAAAGAAATAAATACCATAACCATCATAAGGACTAAAGCGTGAAATGGGTTTGTTCTTAATGAGTTTTACTTTTAACTTTTTCCCGCTTTTATTTTTGTTACATAAAGTTTGTAACCTTTACGGTGTTTATAAAAGTGCTGACACAAGTAAAGGGACAAACAGGTTTTTTAGCTGTTTTGTTTTAATTTAATTTTAAGTGAACAAACAAACAACATTTCTATATATCATAGTTTATCTAGTATATCTAGTATATGTCATAGTTTTTGTACTAAAACTTCAAAAACCCATTCTTTTTATTATAACTAAATTTTATTTAGTTTACTATTCCATGAAATATATTACGTATAGTATAGTGTAAATGTGGTTCAATTAAATGAAGTTAAAATTAATTACATATTAACCTATAATATTGTCCTTTATCCTTAAGCATACTTAAAATAAATTCTTACTATATCATTTACAATTCAGATACCAGACTTAAATTAATGTTAAATTAATAGTTAAATTTGGTCAGATTAAATAATCTCCAATTGGGAAAAATATTAAAACATTAGTATTGTATTAATGTGAAAAGGAAATTGTGTGTGAAACCGAAATCATTGAAGTCAAGCCGAAATCAAGTGAAGTTTACACTCTGCAGTAACATTTATGTCACTTTTAATTTTTTTATATGTACTATATATTTAAGTAATGATATCTCGTAATCGTAATGATCTATTAAACTGATGTTTTACTTTCCGCGATTGACAAATACTTAAAATGATAATCAATTTTTTGTCAAAATCAACCTCATATGCATTCAATTTTTGATTTTGGGTCGGAATTACTTAAAGCGGCTTACGGATAGTGCGATTAAATAGAAATCGTCACGTAACGAAATATCGTATGCTGTGTAGGTTGTGTGTGTGGGCATGTATATGGTACTAATAAAGGCTGGGTGCGCAAATAGTTTTATTAAAACGCATTAGTTATTTTCGTTTTTTATGTTAGATCATACGTGAATATTGTTTTATTATTTTTAATTTCTTTAATTTAATCTTGTAAATATATCGGTGACATTTTCTGAATCATATTTGAGTGAGTGAGGTTTGGTAATAAATCCTATACAAGAATTTACTACATCTCAAATGAATGTTTTTACCAAAATGTATTGCCCTTTATTTGGACTGTATTGATGTCCAGCAAAACAAATGGATGTGTTTCAATATAAATCTGTGAATCTTTGTGACTGATTATTTGGTTTACCCAGCAATATTTTTAGTTGAGTTTGATAAATCCAACTGGTTCACGACTATTCTTTACAAATATATAACTCTTATAAGAAGAATAAGCCAGTACAATGTTAGCGATCTGACGATTGTATTGTTATTAAAGTAATTTTTATATACAGTAAATTCTGTAGAGCGAGTTAATTTTTTCAAAGTATAAAAGTAAACTGAAAAGTATGTAATAAATTTTATAATGCTGTAAGGTTTACTAATTAGTCTATGATTTTAAATAAAAACAATGCTAACATAAATCTAAATTAAGACTGAATAAATCTCATTTTTAGGTAGCTCCTATTATTTCTAAAAAGTAACACAAAGTGTATAGTGGTTCACAATCAAGATCTCATCCAATCGTAGTGAAACCAGAGCGCTAATCGGCTAATCAGTTTTGTTATTATAAGCTTAAAATAAATTATAATAATCCAAGAAAACGGTGGAATCCACAACTGTTATAAAAATAAACTGTTCAATTATTAAATACGAACAGAAACTTCCATTTTAATAAAAATATAATTTTATACTAAAAATATTAATAATCATTAACAAACCGAAACGACAGATATCAAATAAAATAGCAAATCGAAATTTACGGAGCAATCATTGTTTTATTACACCTATGCGTCAAGTTCAATAAATTGAAAATGAATAATATTTTTTTTAAGTTTATAACACAAGATATTTAAAAGATATATCTCTGGTTATTTAACGTATAAATTTTTATAAACGACAAATTTCTATAAAATTTGGTCATACACTAGCATATTCATAAAGTTCAATAGAAAAAACATGTGGATAATAATTTATCTTTCACATTATTAATCATCTTTCACATTATTAATCATCACATTAATAAATACAATTTTGATTTTTTTTTGCAACAAAATAACTAGTAATATATTTTTTTAATATTAATATTAAGAAACCCACGTATAGATAAAGGGTTCTGTCATAGATTATTTCGAACTATTTATCTTTACATTACTGATTGGCTGGTTTTTCCCATGCTATAACTGACCCATACAACCACTATCGAATTAATGGTAAAATAAAAAAATATTTTGTAGGACATATAATCTGTTATTTATATTTCAGCTCATTCAAAAATATAACAATATCAATAATATAAAATATGAAGTAATTATTACTGGATACAATACAAATTTTAATTAATTATTAACTGAAATAAATTCAAATTTTCCCACGCGGATTATTACGATAATTAGATACGATTACTTTTTATTTGTTCTTAGCAACGTTTATACTTTTGCAGTTTATAATTTAAATTATTATTTCTTTTATTATACCAAAAATATTATATTGAAATCGATTATTAATAAAATATAATTTATCATGGAATGGAATGGAAAGCAAAATAATAACTATAACCGAGGTCCCTAATAAAATATTTAGTATCTACTCCTTATGAGAAACCCATTGTTAAGAGTATCGAATATAATAAATATGCTACAGTAGAAAACCATTACAATATTCCTCTGGATCAATTAAATAAATTAAATTGAAAACAAAAGCTCACCAAAAAGAATATTTCAAATTTTATAAAATAAAAAGAATGGTCGCGACCTCAATACGGTCTTGACATAAAGACACCAGTTAATGTGAGGCTAAGATTTATATTTAATATTTTAAATATTATGAATAATTTGATATTATTCAATCAATTTAACATCAAAAAATCTAATATAATTTACAGGAAATTTACTAAGGTCATAAGGTATGTGAAAATTATATTGGTATTGGTATAAGTAATATGAAGTAAAAATATTACATATCAGTAACATAATAGTATACAATTAAATTTACTACCGAAACTCAAAAGCAAATTAAAGTAAAACAAAACAACAAAACAAAAACTCCTTAGATTTCAAACTTGTAAGGTCAGTTACCTCACTTTCAACTTTTAAAATATTCTTAATATCTGAGTATTTTTCATATATATAAGCTGCTTAACATCAATTTATTTTTCATTGATACAAGCATTATTATTTATTTAATTTACGTAAATGAGATATGAATTTCTTTTGTATTCATTATCCAGAACATAAATTTGAATAAGGACCGTAAATAAAATAAAATAAACAAATAAAATTAAATATATTATGCTTCTGTGCAGCTTTTATCCATGGTTTAAGATAATTGATCATTTTACCATATAATAATTAAAATCTGGGTTACGTAAACTGATATGATGTAAAAAAATCCGTGCCCGCAGGGGGACACGACTGGGTAGACCTCGTGTGTAACTCGTTTAAAATATAACTCACTACCTAAGAATAATACATGATACCGTTGTTTACATCAAACATTTTCAAGCAAAAAGTGGTTTTAATTTTTTTTCTCAGAAAAGATACCTTTTTTGGAAATACTTTTGGTACTTAAATTTAGAGTAAAAAATAACCTTTCTATTAAAAATATTTGCGAAGAGAGAATGCTACCAGAAAAAAGTTGCCGTGGTTTTACCTACCTTAAATTTTCAAGCTAAAAGTGGTTTTTATTTTTTTTCTCGGAAACGGTACCTTTTACGGGCAAAACTTCTAATACTTAAATTTAAAGTAAAAAATAGCCTTTCTATTAAAAATATTTGTGATACAAGAATGTTTACCAGAAAAAAGTTATGAATTTTTTTCCAAAAATTTTCGGTTTTTGTACCCCCACCCCTAAGTTATTGAAGTTAGGTTTTCGGTTTATCTACATTAGTTATAGGTATTCTTCAAAGACATCATATAATACGAACGCGATTGATCTTCTTTGTATAGGGAAAAAGTTATGGTCGAAAAACTGAAAACAGAAAAAGTGAGGCCCTAGCGCCCCCTGTGTCCGGATTTCTCTGGTTAACGAACTTGACCTTCATTTTTAGATGGTTGATTTTTGTGCAAAGTTTGAAAGCGATCTGAGCGAAACTGCGGCCGCTATCGTGCTGACAAAGTCGAGTCTGGACGCACGCACGCATATATATATATATATATATATATATATATATATATATATATATATATATATATAAACTTTTTGACCAATGGTCATTTCGGACTCAGGGGGTCATAAAAAGACCTCCTGTGAAGAAATTTTTCCAAAATTCGAAAGTAGGGGACAAATGAATGGGCAGACCGAATTCTTCGAGGTCTACCCAAAAATCCGTACCCGCAGGGGGACACGCGTGGGTAGACCTCGTGTGTAACCCGTTTAAAATATAACTTACTACCTAAGAATAACACATGATGCCATTGTTTACATCAAAAATTTTCAAGCAAAAAGCGGTTTTTATTTTTTTTCTCGGAAAAGGTATCTTTTTTGGAAATGCTTTTGGTACTTAAATTTAGAGTAAAAAATAACCTGTCTATTAAAAATATTTGCGAAGAGGGAATGTATACCAGAAAAAAGTTGCCGTGGTTTTACCTACCTTAAATTTTCAAGCTAAAAGTGGTTTTTATTTTTTTTTCTCGGCAACGGTACATTTTACGGAAAAACTTTTAGTACCTAAATTTAGAGTAAAAAATAACCTTTCTATTTAAAATACTTGTGATGTAAGAATGTTTACCAGAAAAAAGTTACGATTTTTTTTCCAAAAATTTTCGGTTTTTTTACCCCCACTCCTAAGTTATTGAAGTTAGGTTTTCGGTTTATTTACATTAGTTATAGGTATTCATCAAAGACATCATATAATATGAACGCGATTGATCTTCTTTTTATAGGGAAAAAGTTATGGTTGAAAAACTGAAATCAGAAAAAGTGAGGCCCTAGCGCCCACTGTGGCCGGATTTCTCTGGTTAACGAACTTGACCTTCATTTTTGGATGGTTGATTTTTGTGCAAAGTTTGAAAGCGATCCGAGCGAAACTGCGGCCGCTATCGTGCTGACAAAAGTCGAATCTGGACGCACGCACGCATATATATATATATATATATATATATATATATATAAACTTTTTAACCAATGTTCATTTCGGACTCAGGGGGTCATAAGAAGACCTCCTGTGAAGAAATTTTTCCAAAATTCAAAAGTCGGGTACAAATGAATGGGCAGACCGAATTCTTCGAGGTCTACCCAATTGTATATAGCTTGAAATATATGTATTGCTTAAATATTCCTTGGTGAATATTGACTATATATTTTGGGTAGACCTCGAAGAATTCGGTCTGCCCATTCATTTGTACCCGACTTTCGAATTTTGGAAAAATTTCTTCACAGGAGGTCTTCTTATGACCCCCCGAGTCCGAAAAGACCATTGGTCAAAATGTCTGGACGCACGCACGCATATATACATATATGCGTGCGTGCGTCCAGATTCGACTTTTGTCAGCACGATAGCGGCCGCAGTTTCGCTCGGATCATTTTCAAACTTTGCACAAAAATCAACCAACCAAAAATGAAGGTCAAGTTCGTTAACCAGAGAAATCCGGCCACAGGGGGCGCTAGGGCCTCACTTTTACTGATTTCAGTTTTTCGACCATAACTTTTTCCCTATACAAAGTAGATCTATCGCGTTCATATTATATGATGTCTTTGATGAATACCTATACTTAATGTAGATAAACTGAAAACCTAACTTCAATAACTTAGGAGTGGGGGTAAAAAAACCGAAAATTTTTGGAAAAAAATTCATAACTTTTTTCTGGTAAACATTCTTACATCACAAGTATTTTTAATAGAAAGGTTATTTTTTATTCTAAATTAAGGTATCAAAAGTTTTTCCGTAGAAGGTATCGTTTCCGAGAAAAAAAATAAAAACCACTTTTAGCTTAAAAATTTAAGGTAGGTAAAACCACGGCAACTTTTTTCTGGTAAATATTCCCTCCTCGCAAATATTTTTAATAGAAAGGTAAGGTAAGGTTTTTTACTCTAAATTTAAGTATCAAAAGTATTTCCAAAAAAGACACCTTATCCGAGAAAAAAAATAAAAACCGCTTTTTGCTTGAAAATTTTTGATGTAAACAACGGCATCATGTGTTATTCTTAGGTAATGAGTTATATTTTAAACGAGTTAACGAGGTATACCTACGCGTGTCCCCCTGCGGGCACGGATTTTTTTTTAAACTTTTCGTCATCACTGTCGTCAAAAGAAAAAAGTTATTTTATTGTAACAAATTAAGATATCTGGGATTCATTACGTTAGTCTTCAGTTTATACAAAATAGTTAATAAATTTATATATACCTTAGAAAACGTACAAAGATTTTTTAGATGTATCGAGTAGGGCTAGTGTTTATATTTAGTTACATATCTAGGAAGTAATATATTTGATTTTAAAGTCATCATACAGGTTGTACTGTACCAACGTCAAACAGGCGACAATTACGTTAATTAATATGAAATAATTAAATTTTTGTTGAACAGCAGTAGTACTAGTTAGCATTTCAGGTGAAAAAAATATTCAATTAAAAGTTTAGGTTCTTCCATAGGCTCCTATTGATAAGTACTTTTGTAATTTATTTTTTGTATTTTTTATGGAACCTATTATTTATACTAGAAGCAAATACAAGCTATCTTTATATGGGGAAAGTCATAATACTAAAATACAAAGAGCGAGTAACTCCTTAATAGAGTGAATACTTTTATGTTCTATTAGTAGTCTAGTAGTATCTAGTAGTACTGAATATACAGAGTATCATACAGGCAAGGATCTATAATAATTTCAGCCGGGTTACGTCGAGTTTTATAATGTGTTATATATGTATACGTTCACTAAAAATATAGGACAAATCCACGGAGTGTCATGTTAAAAATTATTGATACCGATTCAATTGTTAATTTGTTTAAAAATGCTGGCAAAATTGTAGACATGTACAGTTGTAGTTATAAATCGTAAAAAAGTATAAATATTATAAATACTAAGATAGTAGTAGTTTTTATATATAAAAGTATATGGAATATTATTTAATTCTAATATAATAGGCCTTCAAATTAAAAAAATCTAACACTATCAAAGACTAGTAAGTGAAAATAGTCAGAAAGCATGTTATGTGTATACATAAATAGTATTATTTACTTCATCTGTAAAACTAATCTTGCAATGATTTTTTTAATTGACAGAAATAAGGAAGAAATATATGTTGGTCACATACACGATCTTAAACTGTACATTAAAGCTTTCCTAAAATAATCGGATAGACATACTAATTGTTTTCTTGAAATATTAAAGACAATATTTATTTAAGACTTACCATTAACACGAATTTAATTGGCCGAGACTTATTATTGTTAAAAAGTAACAATCTTATTATAAAAATACAAATCTCCCAAATACAACTTATTTTCTGTAAATAGTTTCTCTGGGTAGTGTAATAGCATCGCTTACTTAAGCACCTTGAGATAATAGTAAATCTTTGTGTAGTTTCCTTACATATATTTACTTCCCTTTTTAGAATATTAAAAGACTTTTTGATTGTTTAATTTTCAATTTTATTCGTATTATATATATATATATATATATATATATATATATATATATATATGCAAATACAAAAGAACAATGAAAATTGAATTTGGATTGCATATAAAGCAAATAAAGAAATAAAATCGACAAATTCATTATAAGATCCATTTTAAATAAAAAACAATAATTTTTCTTTGCAATGGAATTATTACTGTGTATTTAAGAAGATTTTTAACAAACAATGTTTGTTTTACTTTGATAAACCTTAAAATCTTTATGACATAACAAGATAAGGACAGCGAAGCCTCTTGCAAAAGTCAGTACGTAATATATTTACTTGCGTACTTGAAATAGCCATAATAAATGACATAAATAGTACGAATTATAAACACTTGAAATTTAATTTACTACTTGATTTATTAAGTAATTCAATTTATAACTGTATGAGAAAATCTATTTTATTTACATCCTTATTTCAGTTTCATTTATTATCATTAACGAAAAATATAGAATAATAAGTGTCATTATTTGCATTCAATATTTAAATGATCCCATTATTAGACTCTTAATGTATATGTATATATTTGTTACATTTAAATATTTGTTCATCTATCACAAAAAAGCGAAGGCTTTTGTCACATTTTATATATTTAAATAAAGAACACAATGAATTACAGGACTCAGGTAATCGACACTGTTTTAGAAGAAGAAGAGAATAAGAATACTGCCAAAGTCAGATATAACTCCATGTGTCCTTAAGCTAATCAGTCCCCATAGTCTAAGTGTCGCCCTTTTTCATAATTGACACGTAATAAATATTAACAATAACAGTATTTTCTAATTCTCTAATTCTTGAAACAAAAATGTTATAAAAATCAACAGAATTTTCAAAAATATTTACTAAAACTTATTGCCTTAATACATTTAAAAATTGCCTTATCAAAGAATTCAATGCGTCTTTTGATAATAGCTCTTATAATGTTTGCTTCATTTTAAATCATATTAATTAAATAAAAAAATGTATTTTTGCTGGAGTTGCAGTACAAAAAATAAAATAAGTTTAGTTAACAAATAATATCTTATAATATAACTTTCTAAAAGTAGTCATAGTTATTTTAACAACCCGTATTTGTTATATTGTTTCCATACCATGTTTTATGATAATTTTTATCGATTTTTTTTTAACTGATATAATAACATATCTGATTTAAATATTAATTGCCATGATTGATTTATTCAATACTTTACAAAATTGCGGCATCAAGGTCTTCTACAATATATCTATGAGGATATAATTTGTTGCCAAATAATTATATTATGCACGAATCAAGCTTTGTGATTCTAATAACATCCATAATATTCGTATTTCATTTATGAATCGCCATTATGTTGCTTTGTTCCGGTAATATATCAAAATTGATAAACACATAATGTTAATGTTTAAAAGTAATTTCATTAATATTACTTAGGTATTACATATCTTGTGTTTTGACGGGACGTGGGACATTTTTAATTTTACCACTGAAAGGAGAATTCTTCAACAATGGTACACTCTTATTATATATCCTATAATTAAACTATAAAAAAAGTTTGATCTGGAATATCATGGTAGTTGTAGCGAATATTACTTGTGAAAATTTATTTCTGTACAAATATTTGGGAATAAATAAACAGATCAACATTTACATTTTATTTTACTGGAGTATTATTTTACATGTACTATTTCATGATGTATCCAATATAAAACAACATTTTTTTATTATAATTCTATTATTGTAGGTATATGAGACGGAAAAATAATATAATCTGGAAATTTTAGAAAACACAGAATGCAAGCTCAGATAGAATAAATGGCTGTGTAATATTTTAACTCATGAAGTTATAAATTGCAATGTAAATGTACTGTTAATTTGGAATAGTAGAAATAAACGCTACAAATGCGGAATCAGTCTTTGAATACAAACGCGCCAAAATAAACTACCAGAAAACTATTTTTCACCTGAATAAATTTTTGAAACTAATTTAGAATTATGCACACACATATGTATGTACGCTGGATGGTATGTTATTTTGTTCTTCATGTGGAACTAATAATATATTATTATTATGAAAGTGAATTTCTTTTAAACGAGCTTTGCAAAAAGCCAAAGATAATAACTATTATAATTTCAAGCACTGATTTTGGTATTAAGGTATAAGATGAATCCATGGACCCGATATATTTATAAAACAATTTTAATTTTAAAATGTATGTAATTTGATCATTTTAATTTAGCTTACTTAACAAATTATCTTTCTAATAAAACGTGTCGGTCTCATAATAACAAATAATTAGGACAAGTATATTGTTTCACGCCCCAGCTTAATCGAGAATGGTTTTATAATACTATACCAATGCCAATATTAATGGGCTTCGTTTATCTTTCCTTAGATATGTCTGAGCTCCTTCTAAAGGCTTCATTTACCTTTTCCCTTGAAATTTGAATCTTTAGTTCTACGATTGTAAAGTTACAACAACATTTTAGTACATTTAATCTTATTTAAATAATAAATTCGAAACAGTATTTTTATAGTTTTGAATACCGGTAACTAACGGTGTAGATAGAAATAAATATATAATTAAGTATAGAATTCAAAAAATAGGAAAAGTCATTTGTGATAAAAATGGTGCCTCGATGCGGGCGTTGTGCCAAAATTCACATTTACAAACATTTATATTTTTGAGTGCTGAGTTGGTGGTCTACGGTTTACATTTACTTTAGATAAGAAATGTGTAAGCAATTTTTATGGACTCATAATATTTTATGTTGTGTGTGTGCTTAATGTATATTATTGTAACGTAAAGGTGTAAAAAAATAATATTCTAATTAATAAGTTAATAAAAGTATTGACCTGGACTTACTAACGGGCTAATTTAGTATATTTTTACTGTACCTACACATTGATTAAAAAAACATAAAATAATATTAATTGCAGTGGTGAAAAAAATACTTTGCATAAATGAAATCCCTTTAGTATATATCCTACATTACTAGTAACTTTGCGATCAATTATTCCAATATATTGTTTCGAAATGTGCCATTGGCATTATGTTTCATAATGCAAAATTGGTAACGATTAACAAGATATGAGATGGATTTCGATTTGAAGCTTCCTGATAGTGAAAATATGTTTTCAAAGGGTTCAATATTTTTTAGTGATGGCCGAAAACATAAATAGACCTGATTAATTTTATGTTTTTTTTTTATATTTATATTCTCAGTTATTGAAGCTTTAACTATGGTTTTTTGCCCTAATTGTTTATAATTTTGAAAGCGAAATTTTGTGCACGTTAATATTTATCTGAAAATTTGTTAACGGTTACATTCCAAAGAATGACAGAAGTTTAAAGTTATATTATTATTGTATTGTCTTTTTGTTTCTTTTGTTAGCGAAACAATAGTAATTATCATAAATAAATAATTATTTCACTTTAATGAGTCTAAATTTATATAAGGTTTTGCTATAGCATAAACTTTGCTTATTTACTATTACCAAAAAGGCGAGAGTTTTTGAGTGTGTTACAGAAATAAAATAAATCTGATTAACTTCAAAGTAACATAGCTTATTAGCCCGTATAACTCCCAGGCCATAATTAATAAAAAAAAAAAACTAAACATAAGTTTAAATGTAATTAAAGAAGTGTGCAAATCTATTAAATCCAAAAGGTTTAAATTACCTGATACTTTGGCTTTTTTCGTTATATTTTACAGTTAGTTGTTATCGAGTTTATTTCATTTTAACTACTATCGTATATTTAGATTCTCAAATATGATAGTCACTTACATTAAAAACTACATTTAGAACAGAAAATGTTTCTGCACGTATCGTCAGTAAATTATTTTTTGTTATTGAAAGTGATACAGTATGTGTGGCTGAAAACTCGTTTTCGGGAATTGAAACGGATTCTACTGCAGATTGTTGGCAATATTACTAGTATTGAAGTTTTTGAGTTGTACAATGTATTACACTATATTTGTATGAGGATGGATCAATATACCTTACAAACAATATACAAGTAAAATTGTAGATATTTGCACTTAAGCAATCATTAATTTCGATAATAAATAAACAGTATCGTTTATTTATATCATTTTTTCATATACTCTATAGAAATACGGTTTATAATTTATTCTTTTTGTTATTTTAACCTTAATCAAATTACTTATCAGGAAGCGATAACTAATTATTGACTGACGATGTTATTAACCCCTTGCCTTACGATTTAATTTCGAAGAAACATATGTGCTCAGACTATTTAATTTTAATGCAACTCTGTGCGGGTGTTATCAGAAAATAAAACTAAAATATTTTAACTTTAATGAGTATATTTATAAAAATATGGATAATATTTCATTTGTAGAAAAACATTTTATAAAATAATGACACAGAAAATGTTTGCGGGCGACACTCGTCATTTCCACTTAAGGGGTTAAGACCCATTCTTCTTTATGCATGTACTTTCACATTTATCACCATGTAAGTATTATTTTAAATAATAGTAAGTTATTTATTTACACGTAATTATTATACGTTACCGTAGGTATAATAATTGTCATTAACGTGTCTCTGATCATAAGTATGAATCATGTAAGAATAATCCGATTCATTACACCTGGCCATTTTCACGTTGCTTATTTAATATTTTTGAGTATATCATATTTTTTCTTTTAATGAATAAAATCATAATTCAAGAAACAAAAATGTGTTTTATTGAAATACAGTAATTATTTTGGTTCCACTTTGGTATAAGTACCTATACTAGCTTATTCCCTCCCGCTTCGCTGGGTACACTATTAATTTGGATGTGAGTTAGGTTACTATGGTAAACTTTGTCATATTATCCGTTGTCATCGTAACCGTTGCTATGGAAACCGTTGCTATGGTAACTAAGAGTTACTACGTCAAATGTATAGCGCTTACAGGTTTAAAACTTGGCGAAATGCAAAAAGTTGAAATCCGTTGGGATAGTTAATTCCATAAAATCCGTTCTTAGTGGACATCTACGTCACAAAAGAAGTAACTATGTAATATTTTAAGTTAATCGGACTTATAGTTTCGGAAATTTCGTGATGAGTATAGATGACTTCAGGTTAATAAAGGATGAGGTAAAACTTTTTTTCTATTCAACGAGGGTTGGCGGCAGTACTTGGAGAAGAAAGAAAAATGTCTTGTTATAAAAATTAAGAATAACCCACTATCGGATATTTAAGATAAAATTAAGTTATTTTTATAAGTGCTGATATTGTGAGTTCACGAAAAATATATTTTTTTTATCTGTATTTTGACTGTCTTTAGCTTCGTACTCTAAATCTAGTATTACAGTTTTTAAATCGATTGTATTTTGTTTTATTATTAGAAAGACTTTAATCGAACGCATACTGTAATGTTCATGACATCTAGTACCAGGGCGTTGAAAGTTATTTCTACTATAGGAAATT
Source organism: Melinaea marsaeus rileyi (assembly GCA_918358865.1). Taxonomy (NCBI): domain Eukaryota; kingdom Metazoa; phylum Arthropoda; class Insecta; order Lepidoptera; family Nymphalidae; genus Melinaea; species Melinaea marsaeus. The sequence goes on along the minus strand of OU911093.1, from coordinate 5,535,636 downwards.
CATAACATACCTGTAAACTTCACGGACAATGAAAAACCATATATAGAGCGAACTATATAAATGTAGGTATTGTAGTTAGTTGTATTTAGTTAGTTGTAGTCACATCTAGTTAATGTATAAAATGAAGAATTATCGATACACGTATCCAACTAGTTATCAGTAGCTATTATTCAATTTAGCAATTCGCCAATACTAAAATTACTAAAGATTTGTGTAATAGAAGAATTAATATGATCCTATATAAAATTTAAATAAATACCTTTTAATGTTAATTAATTGTACAAAATAATACTATAGCGGCTTAGTGATGTTTTTTATTTTTTTTTACACAAATGCACTGTAGGCGATTTCTTTAACGTCTTAATCTGATAAGTATTTCATTTATTTACAAATAAATAAAAACTTGCTTATAAAATAAATATTTATATTTTTTACTACATTTAAAAAGAAACAATGTCCGATGGACACTGAAGAGTGTCGTTACAATAAAGCTTAATATTAATAATGTTTGTGATTGGAAACCCTGAACGTGAAGGCTCTGTAAAACATGATTTATGCCGTCATTGTGCTGATGAAAAATTTTACTGTTGACATTTAATAACGCTCGCCCACGTGGCATTTAGTGTTTGTTTTTTAAAATCAAATATCGTGTATACATTTTTACGATCAATGAACGGTGAGAATTGTTATCTATTTTGTAATAAACGTTTAAAATAAAATTTCATTTTTATGATATGTTATGATCATGACTTTCATAAATTTGATATTTTCGAAAAGTATTTTTAGTATATTGGTATTGGTTGGTTCATATGAAAAAAAATGGTAAGCTACGTCTATGAATATCTTCAAATATGAAAGGTTACATCTAGTAAGTCAAGAAGAATCATAAGGATCAGAAGCAATTAAGCTACCGTGACGCGTACCGTCACTTGTTATATTTAGTATTTAAAATGAAGGTAATTAGTAGACTATATAATTACTAGATCGATGGTACAGTTTCCCAGAGGTTGCAGCTTCGATTTTTGGTCGTATCGACGAATTTTAGATTTTATATTTAATTAAAATTTTAATAAACTTAACATTCCCAAGTATGCTTATATATAATTTCAAACAGGCAATTATTTATAAACTATGTAATATATTTTAGCATGTATGATCTAAAACCGTCATTTTTGTAATATGAAACATTAAAATAAGATAAAAACAAATTTTATTTGTATTTTTTTCTGAATTTATAACTTGTTAAGACTTCCAATCAACAAAAACATATGTCTCACCAACCTAGCTCCTACGAATAAAGTTATTTCTTTTATTCTCGAATCAACATCGGCTGTTAAATCACGAGTCCCAATAGATCTCTCTATTGGTAGCAGATACTCGTCATTAATTGATGAGTCGGTAATTCCTCATTGTGAGAGCAATCGACGTGACATTGTCGTCTGGTGTATCCCTTTGTGTTCCATTATGAATTACCGCGTGTTCGATCAATAACATTATCAATTGTGCTTTACTTAGCTCTATTACTACTTTACTAATCTACTACTAGGAAGACTACAATGTTAATACAAATATGTTACAATACTGATTAAATGTAAAGTAAATAATTATGCTATAGTATTTTTATTTAATTAATATTTTACATAAGCTTTAAAATGTTGATTATGCTTGTTTATATATGCTTTATTGTAGTAATTTTTTCTACCTATTTAGTATCGTTACATGACATCACATCCTACCATACTTATGTTAATTAAATAATTAGACCATCCAACGCTAAATTATCAAGTAAAATTGTTTTTAATAAATTATGAGAAAAGGCAGTCTAGTTAACAAGAATTTTCCTTTCATGCTATAACAATGTTTGCACAACATGAAATGAATTAATGAAAATCCAAAATTAATATTCGTGAAATATTCGTGGCCCGTATATTTAGTATTACCTCAATACTGGTAATTGATTTTGTGGTTATAATCGAGTTTACATAATGATTTTGTTAATTACTTATAAACGGGTATTTTTTTCCACAATTATTGTATTTATTTACATTTATAGACGAAACATTTTGTTGAATGCAATGACTAATTATATCCGGATCCCAAAGAAGAGGTAAATATATGTGTTGCAAGAGTCTAAATTATTGCAATGTGTTTAAAAAAAACAGTTAAAATAGAGTGAAATGAAAGTGCTACCAAATATAATTTTTTTTTTTTTTTGAAAATGTTACAACTTCAAACACTTATAAAACGCGTTGTTTTAATGTTCTTCTCATTTAATTGGTTTATAACTTTTTATTATTTCATTATTTATGATTCCTTAGAATACAAAGACATTTTAATAAACAATTCAAATGCTTCAGTAGATTCTTTATAATTTTAAAACTGATAATGCGTTTCAATAAAGACTAGTTTTAAAAACGAAATGTAAACAAAAAAATTCAATCACGGCAAAAAAAAAATAAACAAACTTTACACTAAAATGCCTGTCAAAGGATCCAATTTAAGCTGTTCCATTACTTCAACAAAGACGGAAATGAAACAAAAAGGTTTTTATTCGAATACACGTATTAACGTGTAGTTTCGTATCAATTATTTATCAGATTGAAAATTTTTAGGAAAATTCTGATAAACTGGTAATGTTTTTAAGTCACTATAATAATAAAATTGTTATAATTAAATACATTAATTATTGTTAACTATTATTTAATTATTTTAATTATTATTATTGTTGTTTTATATTAAGAATAAGTATTCTTCATTAAATATATTTAATATGAATAAAACTAAATAAAATAAATGTTTAACTGGTGTATCCTATGTAATGTAGTTCTCTTAAAATTTATCCAATATTTATCCAATAATTAATTATCCAAAACCTAAAATTAATCCTAATAAATTATATTGATGGTCTGATAAAAACTACTTCTCTTTACCTTTTATAACATCTTGAATATTCTTAACGATACATAAATTATTCTTCACCCACGCTGTGTAGGTGAAAACAGTCTAGTTATTTCTAAGAATATTTTCATTATCCTTTATTTCCATTAATGCTTTTTTTTTTGGTATGAAAAATACCTTATGTTCTTTTCTATACCTAGTAACATGTCTGTCAAGGTTTTTAATGATATTTTGAACACTGAGGCTTAATAATATTAATAAAAAAACTTAAATTTGCATTATAACTTTTAGTTAAAAATGAAAACTAAAATCTATACAATATTAAAATCAAAAGCAAAATGACTTTTTATTTTCGGAAATGAGCTTTTTGTAAATCTGGAATTACGTAATTATCTATTGTTCTTCGTTTTAGGTCAAAATTAAAAAACGGAAAACTTAATACCATCGAGGTGGAATGTAAAAAAATAGGTGTTTTATAAATTACTTACTACAAAATTAATTTAATAACTTTCAATCCATAAAACCCACAACGTGTTAAATGAATTATTATATCTGACATAAACTTATTCAATATAAAGAATGATATATTATTTATTGTAAAAACATTAGATTGATAGTTTCCACGTTTTAATCTAAAGATCTCAAAACATTAATCTTCTTTATAAAGATATTTGTTAAAGGTTGTATTTTATATGCATTTGGCAAATTATTTGAATATAGTATATAACACGTTATAAATTTTAGCAACAAAATTATATATTTAAGTGCTTTGAGATAGGTATCTAAAGATTTATAAAAATTTAACAACTTGTTTTCAAATTATACAAACTTACAAAGATTGTGTATAAGTTGATATTTGTTTTTAATTTATTTTGTTTCTATAAGCTATAGTGTATTTTGGCTATTTGACCACAATTTAGGCCTTTTAGGACTTGTTATCACGTTTATTATTGAAATAATTATAATAAAATTTCAATAATAATTAAACAATCTTAATAATAAATACAGTTTTGTACTTTGATATTATCTTATAATACTCGTAGGTAGAGTCTAGGTGTATTAATTTACCTGTAGCTCGACTAGTACCAAAACTTTATAGAATATCGTATTGAAGAGGCTATTGTACGTACGTTAAGGCTATTGTAAGATGTTAAGTGACTATCGGAATCTCAAATGCTCACCCTTACCATTCTTGCATAGTCTCCTTCATAACTCCTCATTTCTCAGGAGTGGCAAAGCATCTATAGTTGAAGGTATTGTTGGACGATTGCACCACTCACTAAAAGGTCAGCTCGTATAATATCCCGTTCCATGAGTATTTAATATAAGCTCCATACATACTGTTTCTTTCTGTTTGTGTTATTATAATGTAAGTTCATATATTATGTTCATAATTACGAATATATCATACAGATATTGCCATCGCTTGAAATTAGGATTAGATAAAACTTGCTTTATTTCATTTACATTCTTCGGACCGTTTCTTATTTAGTAATAAGGTGGTGCGTATACAGATTATAAACTGTATCTAAATTATGAAAAAGTGTTAGTATTTTGGAATATGTAAACTTACATTTAAAGCTTAATGTCAGACTGCTTTCATATATACAATACTGTAAAATTATACTGTGTGACAGGGACGATATTGGATATCAATAACGCGCTGATCTCATTTGTTGAGCTAATGCTTGTACGGACGGTTTCTGTAAAAGTAGTTCAGCAACTCATAATCTGTAACTAAAATCCTTTTAATTTATTTTTAAGATATAATATAATATAATAAGTATTGATTTTCAAATTTAAATTGTAGACATTAAAGGAAAACGAAAAAATTGTATTTTGTTCGTATTTTGAACAAAATAAAACAGTTATTATAAAATATATTTTACATCGCAAATGTTTAATTGCTTGTGAGTTTTTATAACTTTGTTTTTTATTTCATTCAATAGAGCAAATCTATTGTAAATCCAATTTATAACTAAAAATAGCATAAAAGTTATATTTTATACTACATAGGTTTTTTAAAATCACAGTTACGAGTATATAATGAAACCAAAAAAATAACCTTTGTTTAAAAATATTTACTAAATTGAAAATATTTCTTGTATTTATCATTATCATTTTCTTTGTTTAATACATGTCTAGACTGTTTTGTGAAATAAATTTAAAAGCATTATATCTGAATTTTCTAAAATGAAAGGCGAATAAAAATTTGAGAATAAAACTCGTCCGAAAATTCTACCTTCATTAATGTTTAATACATTTTGACCCTTAAAGTTGAGTTCATTTATTTTAAAATTTGCCTTATAACTCTCTAAGAAACAACAAGTTCCGACGGAACATTATTTATGTATCAGACAAAAAATTTAATATTAAGTCAGACGAGAACAGAAGCTAGGGCTTCTAAAGAAATCACTTGACAAATACTAAACGCTCAATGATATACAAATACTTTTGGATTTGAATATCCTTTGGTTTACTAACTTTGGTATAATAACTTTTTTGTTGTAAGAAACAATTGTAACGTCACTCAAATATCTATTGTATATTATATTCTATTATTATATTCTATTCTATTCTATCTTTACTTCGTGATTGAATATTTGAAAAAGTAATTGAAATAGAACAGTTGTTATTAATATTAGTAGTAGTTGTTATTGTACTATTTTTAAAATGTCGCGAGAACTTACATAATTTATACCAACACTTTTTTTCAATAACAATATTGACTTGTATACTGTACTAAATAAAGGTGATATACATATATATTAATTTGTTGTAATATTGTCACCGTATCACGTAAAAGAGGACAAAACTAATTTACCTTTGGGAACAAACGAATACGTGACTCAGCATCATGTCCCCTTCCTTATTACTAACGTAAAACAATCTGAGATAGTTTGTATAAGAAGTAATGTATATGAAACACAAAAATGTCTTTAAACGCTACTACTAAAGATCCTGTTTTTACTGACTGAAAATAAAAAAAATCGTTAATACTTATTTCCTTATTTTTACCAAGGTTTTGATGTCATAAATCTAGTAGGAATAGTGTGGCTAACGTGTTTAAAGACCATTTAAGGAATATACATATTAGAAAAAAAAAAAAATTTTAGTTTAGTAAAGAGTCAACGTTTCTTTTTATATTTTTTTAATATATACAATTTTAGTTTGAAACTATTTGTTTTGTATTTGTTCATAATTCTTCTTTTTACATTTCCTTGGAAGATCTAAAGATACTTAACATAATTTATTAGATATATAAAGTTTTTCAATAGAAAAACAAATTAAATATATAAAACAGGTAACTAAAAATATTTTTGTGCAATAATTAGCTACAATAATAATAATGTCAGCTATTTTTATTTTGAAAACTTCAGAACAGCTTTTATTTAATGAGAGCTACAAAATTTTAAACTTAGAACAATTTGTTAGAAAATAACTTTTCACTCTTGAAAGCTACACGCCAATGGATTAGAAAATTTTAAGTCCTTTTGATTTTTAAACTGTTTTAACATTTTATTTTTATAATATTTTTATGCCAGATCAAAGCTCAGACAGACCTCAGTATAATTGTAAATGTGTTAAAATGTTAAAATTTTCCAAATATATCATTATTATTATACAAAACCAGTCTAACGAATATAAATCGTTTTAAATATAAATTACTGCAAAGTGAATTTTTTATACTAAATCCAATTTAGGTCACCAGTCACCATCAGGACAAACTCTTTTACGCTACAAATTTTATTTCAGTAACTAAAGGTTGTTCAACTCAAACAAAGCGCTTTTAGCCACTTTAAAACTAATTATAAATGTACATAAAGCTTACTGCTTAAAAGACAATCAATCAAGAAATGCAATCTGTTGGACAAAATAAATTGAAAGTTGGCGTGAAATGGGAGGCAAGTAGACTAGAAATGATTAATTTAAAAGTTCAATAAAATAATGAATAAGTAGAGCAATATATAATTGAAGCTTCTATAAAATAAAAGTGACGATCTTAAAATTGAGTATTGTTATGTGATAGGCATCTGTACGAGTTCTGTAGATACTAATATACTTATTTAATAAAAAATATTATTTCTTTATAGCTCCTACGTCAATCCCAAAGAGTTGGGATGAGACGGGACCGACGGGACAGGATGGGATGGTATTAAGCAACTAATAAATTTTACTACTTAGTTACTTTAAGAGTACGGCGAGTTCTAGATGATTTTTTTTTGTTCCTAATTTGCCGAATAGGAACTAATAGGATATCTGTCGAGTAGTAGTTTCAACTCATTTAAAGATAATTATTCGAATTCCAAACAAGATTTCTATATTTTAAATTAAGAAACGTCATTAATATGAGACCCTGTCTGTCTCTTTTAACTATTTTCTTTCGAGTCGATATCAATTTTCTATTACTAACTTGGTAGCTTCATGTGATCGACATGACAGACTTCATAAAAGATTCTGTCTTCTCATCAGTAGTTTCTTGTAGACCATGAAAGAGGAAAATTTTACTTCTTGACCTTGCTTCGTGCTAATCTAATCTAATCTTCTGACAACAATTACAATTGCTGCCGATACATAGATAATATTTCCCAAACAAGATTCTTGAATGCGAAGTATTCAGTTATAAGTGGAGATCCTTACACAAGGAAGAAAAATTTTTGCGATGCTTCTGAGAGTGCAAATTCCTTGTTAAAATAATCTATACGTCTCTACAATATATTTAACAATCTCATCCATGTTCTTACGTAGTTGCGTAGTGTGTATTTGTATTTGTGATTTTATTGTGTTTCTGATTTTATACAATAGTTGTTTTTTATGAAAGACGAACGTGGTCACCATTGGCTGCAATAAGTTCTTTAAATGTTAATGCCTGTTATCAATATGCTCTTTCTGTGGAAAAATTCCTCATTGCCAATCGTATACATCATTTTAGGGACTTTAAATTATCATGTTGCTTAGAGTAAGTCCTACTCTCTAAAACTGACCAATAAATAGCCCGCTACACAAACATTTGGCTTATACCAGGCGTACCGGGGAGTTTAAAAATCACCCCACTACCTTTTAATATTAAAATATTTTATACATGTTGGCGTCAAAATAAGAAAACACAATTAATTATCATATAAAAATGACACATTCCAAATTCAAAAGTAATATTTTGTTTATTTTTAATTAAAACAGTATTTGCTGCCACACTAAGTAATGTGTTAGGAAGAGACTATCATAAAACAATAATGTCGGTTTAAAAAGAATTACATATAATATTGTCAGCATTTTGCATTTAAGTAAAGCACTTATAATGATACACTGACTGATAATCTATTAATTGAATTCCTTTTTATTTGACATGACTACCGTATACGTGTTAAATAAAATATTGTAAGAAAATAATAAGTACCTACCTATTTATTTAATAAATGCTATAAAGGAACGAAGGATTTTACGTGATTTTCGGGATCTAGCTAAGACACAGTTTCGAAGGTGAAACTTTTAGAACATCGTTGCGGTAAAAGTTTTGACTTGAGAATTGAATCGAATTTTCTGTATTGTAAGCTATTGAATCAGGCTACAAAATAGAGTGGGTGCCAACCTCATTCGTGATTATGACCCTTCCCGGCCCTTAGGGCCGGGCAGTTCCCTCGTCTGATATAATGATCTAAACGGAATATGATACAATCTGTCTTATAAATGTTGGACTAATTAAATTGGTATTTTACATGCATGACAACATTATATATATATATATATATATATATATATATATATATATATATATATATATATATATAATAAGTATATATAGGCAAGATTATGTATTTATGAAGTTTGCTTCTGCAAAAGAGCAGTCAACATAAACTACAACCTTGTAGTTGTATCAATGTCTTCTGATACATCACGTATTAGCGCAGATCCCTTTCATTGTAGTAACAGTAATTAATGTATGAGTCGATAATTCCTCATTCTACAGAGCAATGATGTTATATTAATGGGACCGTTTGTATTTGATTTCATAATTATAATAAGCAATGCGGGTAAGGATTGCTTTATTCCCCATATATTTGTAGTATATTATATTAATAACATTTCATATAGACAGACAATAACATGTTAATTATTCTCTATTTCAGGTTTGTAGGGATGATAATATCACGTGAATATTAAATGTACTGATACGTTGTTTTAGGAACAATTGTTGCTACATAAAATCTTATGCAGCTGAAAACTCTACCAAAGTCGTTATCATTAAAAGATTTGTTTGTTTAAAGCCCAAGCATGAGTATTTGCAACGACATAATGTAAAAGATATGTATTTCTCCGTATTTCAATAACAAAATCGTGGCTTAATGAAATATATTGTAAAATAACTATTATTTTAATAAAGTTCTAGTTTATGGTTATTTAAGGAAACATTTTCTCTGAATAAGAGATAATAACTAACAACTAAGTAACTACTAACTAATTCTAAATAAATTGGGATTAACACTGTTAATATTATATTTGGATATGTAATTAAATATAAAACATTTAAGTTATAATTTTCTTCGCGTAATATCCTCTTAGGAGACAAAAAACTAAAATTTTGTTTTAACCCATAATAATGTCAAATAAATGTTATACCACACTTTAAAATTATACTGAAATATCTTCTACTATTTCTTTAGAAATTATTGTTTATTTGTTGACGCCTGACATACATTTATATATTTTTTTGCTACATGTCTGATTCAACAAATAACATTTGTCATACAATGACAACATAGATACAGAATTAAAAACATAATATATATAGTTTTCTTGTTTTTTTTTCTATTGCTTACTTCACTTTTGATTATAAGCACACTGTGAAATAAGCTATATACATAATCTTATGAAATTTTAAATCATACCACAAATAAGAGATCTGAAGTAATAACAGTTGTTACATACAAATATATTATACATAATTTACTACAGAACATAGTTTTATAATTAAACTACTAAATAGTTGAATTCAATACATTTTTAATACATCTTGATATCTTAAATATAAATAAATATAATAACATTATATATAACCTTCTATCTTTATTATACACCGTATTATTTACATAGAAATCACTGAATAGGTATAATTAGATATGATGTATAATTAACTTATCTCGTGAAGAAGTAATTATTAGTAGCTTTACGTTAATTTCACATTTCATTTGACAAGTGAATATGGCGGTACATTCATCATCCTATCAAATATTAGCAGGTATTGGTGAGGTAACTGCAAAATGAATATAGTTTGACGTCAGCCATTACATTTTCAGGGTACTATTAAATTAATGATAATTATAGAATATTATTTGTATTATTATTCGTGCTGAACAATTAAAACTATTCGAAAATTATCTCACAAACAGAACACAGTGTGTCAAAATTGGAGAATTCATTAGTGATGAGGCTCCTGTTGCTTATGGTGTCCCTCAGGGCAGTATTTTAGGGCCAACACTTTTTTTGGCTTATATAAATGATCTCTGCAATTTAAAACTTGAAAACGGAACTATCATTACTTTTGCAGACGATACGGTCCTTATGTTCAGTGCTGATTCGTGGCCTGAAGTTCTTAATAACGCTCAAAATGACTTAAATATTGTGACTCAATGGTTAAATGTAAATAAATTAACCTTAAATACTGAAAAAACTAAATTCATGACATTTACTTCTAGAACACAAGATCATCGAATTTTAGAGCACTATGAGTTGGTAGCCCATTCTTGTCCTAATATTACAAGTATTTGCTTGTGTCCCAAAATCCAAAAGACCAATCAAATTAAATATCTGGGTATAACTATTGACTACAAATTATCCTTTCTTCCACATATTGAATGTTTAACTTCTAGATTGCGCAAACTTATTTATGTATTTAAAAAGTTAAGTCGCGTGGCGGACCAAAATCTCATAAAGAGAATATATCTGTCTTTATGCCAATCTTTAATCACTTATTGTATTACTTCATGGGGGGGTTCCTCAAAAACCAACATATTGAAATTAGAACGTGCACAAAGATCAATTTTAAAAGTAAGTTTTTGCCTGCCCTTCAGATTCTCAACAGAAGAATTATACAATCTATGTAAAGTCCTTACAGTTAGACAACTTTTTATTTTACAAATTATTCTAAAACAACATTCCCATTTAAAATATGTCCCCACGCAAAATAAACGACACAAACAATACAAATGTCCCAGTAAAATGTTCAAATCCACCTTCTCTCATAAATTCTTTTGCTACCTCGGTCCCTTGCTTTACAACAAAATAAGTAAATCAATGATCATTTATCCTTTGACTAAACATTCGTGCAAACTTACAATTTCTGAATGGCTACTAGGCCTAGATTATAAAACAACAGAAGACTTACTATTACCATTGTCTTAAATCCCAAATAGTGCTGAACAAAACAATAAAATAAATATATATTTACACATACATATATAATTACCATACACATGCACACACGCACCCATACACACACACACACACACACACTCACACACACATTACATATTATTATTATCATATACATACACGCGCACATAATCACAACACTATATTAATACTGCTATTTTTCTTAGTAGCGAATCAGCATCGCTAGCAATTCTCTTAAAGCTTTGTATACTTGGGGGAAGGGCCTGGTGATCTGTCATACAGGTTTCCTAGTACTGACACCAGGCTCTCACAGTCATAATTTTACTAGTTTTAATTGCTGTTTATAAATCTACATATTTTTTTATTATTGTGATTTGTAATCTTAAAGCATTGTGAGAGCAAATAAACTTATTATTATTATCATGACTTCGTTTTTACAGTATAAAAGTCGAAAATAAAAAGTATAAAGTTATCCAAAACCCTCTGTATGTGTGTCGTATATATAGCTAATAATTTATTAATATAATTACCTTTTGTTACAGTTTATAATATGACGGTTGGCTCGAAGTTCTTTAAGGCCGGCGTAATAATAAAAAAAAACTAAAGAACATCCGGTGAATGCGTCCAACTGTAGGTTACTCAATACATGCACCAATAGAGACTTGCACCAAGACAGCGGAACAAGAGCTAAGGTATTCGTCAAAGGTCTGTCTATTGGGCAGAGCAAACTGTTGAAACTTTAGACCGATAACGTCTAGGTTTTATCGTCCAAAACCGTGGTGATAAAAGTGGTCGAGAAGTTCTACGGTTAGCTATATTGCTCGATAAGCGAAACTGTTATCAATCTGGGTAAAAAACCTCGCGCAAGGTTAACTCGACGCTATACCGACAATCTTCGGGACATAAGAAGGTTCAAGATTAGTTCGGCACTCAAATAGATTAGGAGTAACAAACCGCCAGATAGAATAAAAATAAAACTAGATATAAGCTTCTTAAGGCTGCTAGAGTCTTGAATAACCTTTAGATTTTTTTAAAACCGTCCTTTACGAAGACTAGACGTCACAGGCATTGAACTTGAGTATGATGGTGTTAGTTTCCAAAAAAGTGATTATATCTTGCTGAAGAATTACAGACTCATCACACTTCTCAGCCATGTTTACATATACTGCGGCACATTGGCGTTTGGGGATTATAAGAAAGACTTTTTTTCGGTTGAGACCTGGACTATCCTGCAATCTCTCCAAAGATGCCATATCAGATGACGGTCCATCCCAATATGAAGTGCTGGTTTTAAAAAAAGTCACCCTGTTAGTCCGGCTATAGGGCCAGAGCTCCAAACCTAGGAAAATATTTATATATAAAAATATTTATATTTTATTTGCAGAAAGTTATTAGTCAAGGACAGGTTATCTCTTCTAAATTGTTCACCGCTGCACTAAAAGATATCTTCGATCTTATAGACTAGAGTGAATTCGGTTTGCGGAAGATATAATCACAATAGCTGATATAATGAAAGACTTGGTTATAATGCTCGATGATCTCCGAACAAGTAGGCCTTAAAACATAATTTTTGTTGTAAATTCCATTGCAAATATTGTAGTATTAGAAAGCGTGTTTAGGGATCTCGAGATATTTGAAAAAAGTTGCATATTCTTGTCTACAGTATTTGAAATTGAAATTACTAATATATTGTATATTCTCAAAACAATTCATTGTTGTTAAACCCATGTTTAGTTGTAATGTGGTTATTATTATTATTCAATCGGGAAACATAAAATCAATAATCAGCATATTTCATTACGATGAGAAAAAATGTTAGTGATTTTTAAAGAACTTGTTATTTTGTTAATAACAATTATTACTTTTTAATAAAACACTAATTTTGATTCTATTTCAAATTTTGTTTAAAAGACATCATTTTTACTATTCTTTTTAAATTGTGCACATTGGTAATAATAGGTTGACTATAGAGCGATAGTTTCTTTAATATCCTAAACGAAGCACATAATGAGTGACGTAGACATGAAAGATATGGCAAAAAATAAAATCATTTAGTAACAGGAAATTAAATTATTTATACAGTTGTTTAAAAAAAAAAACATCGATCGATCGATGTTTGAAAATGATCCCAATAAAAGAAGTAAAGTTTTACAACAATGACCCAAACAAAAGAAATAAATACCATAACTTAAGGGATCAAAACAAGTACACTAAACGTGAAATGAGGTAAGTTCTTAATGAGTTTCACTTTTCACTTTTTCCCATTTTTATTTTTGTTACATAAAGTTGGTAACCCTTTTACGTTGTGTATGTTTCATGTGCTGACACATGAAGTTAGGGGACAAACACTTTTTTTACTGGTTTGTTTTTATTAATTTTTTTATGTTGTAAAGTTTTTTAGTTATTTATTATCTAATTGCATTCGTCATTTAAAAAACCTTGTGATTTTTTTTTAAGTAATCATAGGAAGTATTCTTATACGTAGATTTCACACGACAGGTGTTTAACTTTTTTTTAACTAACATTTAACTCAATACAAAATTCGCAATAAGCGAACAATGGCTCACTACATTTGGTTGCAAATAATAATTATATATTTAGCTTTGTACTAAAAACTAAAAAACCCGTTTTATTGGCATTATAACGTAATCTTATTATGTTACTATTACATAATATATACCATGTATGTTATGAAATAGTTATAGATTATAGTTCTACTAAATAAAGTTAAATTTATTATTTATTGAAATATAACATTATCCATTATCCTTAATCATAATTAAAATAATTTTTTACTGTATTTTTTAAAATAAAGATACCAGATTTAAAAGAAATTTTAAATTAAAAGTTAAATCTGGTCTGATTAAAACGAAATAATGTTATGTACAAATCGTAATGACGTATTCATTTCATGATTTACTTTATGCGATTGAAAAATACTTAAAATGATAACCCATTTATTAACACTTAATCAACCTTATATGCTTGAAAGATCGAGCAGTACAGTGTATTATAAATGTATAAAGAAGACTGTTAACAAAAGATATACCATAGTTGGATTCTAGATAATAATTTCAATAATGTTATAAATTATTAGTGACATTTTCTGAATGACATTTGAGTGGTATGGAATCAGAGTGGTAAATTCTTTACAAGAATTTAATTTATCTCAAATGAATGTTTTTCCGAAATTTTGTTGCCTTACATTTTTCCTGTATTTATAGCCAGCACTACAAATGAATATATTTCAATATCAGACACAAACCTTCGTGACTGACTTATTTCTTCTATCCAGCGATATTTTAAGATCTGTATGATAAATACAACGGCTTTAAGAATATTATATATATATATATATTTATATGAGTAGCAAAAGTTGTTCAAAGTTCAATGTTAGCAATCCAACGGTTGTATTATCATAAAAGTAATTAATATACTTCATCTTCTAGAATTTTTCTAAATGAAACACTTTATTTTTTAACAGAAAATTCTCATTGAGTAAAGCACAAAGACAGTAGAGCAAATCATTTTTTTTTAAGTGGAAAAGGAAATCCCTAGAGTAAATTAAATTTATTGAGGGCTAACTGTCTCTGATTTGATATAGAATCTAACCGAAATTATTATAAAAGAAGCTAAAAAGAAAGCTTATTTTTAGGTACCTACCTACTGTATTCGCTTAATTGCCTTTCAAGAAACGTACACACAATGTATCTAAACAGTACATCTAACACAAAGTACGTAGCGTTTCACAATCAAGATCTCATCTGGTCGGAGTGAAACCAGAGCGCTAATTACTTCTCGGCTTTGTCATTAAAAGAGAGATTCAATATTATATGTTCTCTCTTTTCTGTTCAAATTTATTAAAAATAGACATGTTAAAAAACTTATTTTCTTATTTTATAAATATAAAATGCTTAATAATTATTATTATATTTAATTATTTCAAGTTTGTAAGAAACTATTACAAGAAAATGTGTGGAATTCACAATCATATGCACTTATTGATCTCCATTTTGATTAATATATAATCTTATCGTACAAATAAAAATAATAAATAACTACTCGAATAATTCAGTACCGATATCTGATAAAATAACAAAAATCTCAATTTACGGAGCTATCAATGTTGTATTACACATCCGTGCGTCGAGTTCAATAAAAGAAAAAGGAATAATATGTTTTTGTAAGTTCATAAGTGAATTGAAGATATTTTCATCCACGAAAGATTTAATATAAAAAGTTGTATGAACGTCAAATTTCAATAAAATTTGATCATAAACAAGCATATGGTGGAAGTGCAATAGAAGTATTGTTGATAATAAGTTATCTTTGAGGTTTTTATTTTTTCTTTTTTTACTTTTATCATATTCTACAATTGAAACAGTCATTTTTTATTTTTGTTCTTTAAAAGAAATTAGATCTAGCTTAATAACTTTTAAATATATAAATTTAAATGTAAAATATAATGAACTAATCAATACTGTTTAAGAAAACTGTTAAAGTTTAATCTAATTACTCTTGACCTTAGGCTGTTCGTTTCACACAGTCAAGCTATTTTCATCATTGTGACATATAATTAATAATATTAAATAGAAATCATATTCTCATTGTCTAATATTTGCAACAAAAGGGTTGCTAAAATCAAAAAGATTTTCAAAAATATCTGCAATAGCTTCTTGGCTTAATGTATTTCTAATTGCTTTGGCAGAGAATTCGAAGCTTCTTACGATAATAGTTTCTGCAATTTATAGATCAGAGTGTTTGCTCTATTTAAAACCCAACTAAAAAAAACTTTGTATTTTTGCTCGACAGTACAGTACAAAAAGACAAAAATAATTTATTTTACAATTTATTACACAATTATTTTTAATCTAACATTATAAAATAGTTATCATTATTTTAATACCGAGTTAGTATTTGTTATACTGTTTATATAATGTGTAATATTTTATTATAATGTAAATTTTTTATTGACGTATTAATTATTCGTATGAAATCGTTCCGAAAATTCAACTGAATTATGTGAAATTAATATTAAAACCTACCGGATTAAATTATTAAAGGCCATGATTGATATATAAAGTACTTTAGCAAAATTGAGGAATCAAGGCCTACAACAAAATATTTGTGAAGAAATGATTTGTTCAGTGTTACCGAGGACATTTGTTGCAAAATAATAATAATATGAATAAATAAAGGTTTGGGATCCTAATGAGATCTATAACAATCAAAGTCCATTTATAAATCGCTATTATGATGTACCGGTAATATATACATATATATTATTATCACAGTATATTGACCTACATATACTGTGAGTAAAAGTAATTTTATTACAATTATTGTGATATTGCATATTTTATATTTCGTTTTGTTCTTATGTGATGCGGACAAAAAATAGTTTGCCTTGTCACGTATTTCTTTAATCCCAACGGTAAAAGAGACGTGTTCATCGGATATTTTTCTTTATGTCACTAATGTTACATTTCTTGTACACTCTTATTATATATGCGATTATCGTAATATATATATAATATCGTAATAGAAAAAACGTTGATTTGTAATAGCATTGTAGTTGTAGCTAATTTTACTTAACAAATAAACGGATGAACGGAGTTTTATTATAATGTAATACAGTTTTACTGTTAAGCTTAAAAGATCTATGAATTCAATATAGTATTATTTTATATGTACTATTTTAATAATATCTAATATGTGAAATAAATTTTATTTATTATAATTGTATTTTTAAAGGTATATGATTAAAAAATCAGAAAGCTCTAGGTAAGGAGGCTGAGGCTGTGTATTATTTTAAGTCATGAAATTGTAATGTTAGTATACCGTTAATTTGAAACAGGAAAAACATAAATACAATATATGCAGTATCAGTCTTTGGGTGGAATCGAGCCAAATAAACTAGCAGAAAGACTGATTTTGTCATTTTTAAGATTGGTCTCTGATCCTAGAAACAAGTGCAATTAGAAAACTATTTTAATTTTATAATGTATATCAATTATTTTATTAATTTATCTTAGAAAATAAATTATTGTTCTAAGTAACCGTAATTGTGTCAGACTATTAAATATTATTTTACTCCTGCTAATGCTAATGGTAGCATAATCTAAAATGATTGTATATGATTGACTGATTTCTTCGTTTACCTCTCTTTAAGCCTTCATTTACCTTTTCACAGGTGAAATTCAAAGCTTTTGGTTTATGATTGTCATAATTAAACAACATATTGAATGAATACAGACAGCTTTTGTACAGTTTTATATCCGGAGAGCTAATGGTTTTGATTCAAATAAAATGTGAAACTTAATATCGAATTGGAAAATAGTAAAAATCATGTAAGATATAAAATGGTGCCTCGATACGGGCGTTGTGCCAGAACCCACATTTACAAACGTTTTGTGTCCTAAGTTATTGGTTTATATTGTGCATTTCTTTTAGATAAGTAATGTATCAGCTATTTTTATAAACTAATATTTTTTGTTATGTCTATGATTAATGTACGTTACCGTGAGCTAAACCCATACCTAATAATTGTGTACAATAAACATATTGCAAAATATATATTGTAACATGATTAAGCTTAATCAAAATATATATTTTAAAGAAGTTAATTAAATTATTTTCATCTGAATCTACTAACTGGCTGATTTAGTATATAAAAATGTTGCACTTTGCATAATGTTAAAAAAAAATTGCTATGGTAAAAAGATAACATATAATACTTTGCATAAACTAAATCCTTCTTACTAGAAGTATAGTATAGTAGTAAGTATACTATTTTTACTACTTACTATTCGTATAATATGATATGAGCTGTATGACGTGCAATAATACAAACCGGCTAACGTATAATCTTATATGAGTTAGATTTGAAACTTTCTGATAGTGAAAACCAGATTTCAAAGGATTTAGTATTTTTTAATGATGCACGAACACAAACATAGACCTGATTAAAACTAGGTTATTGAATAAAATATTTATAATCTACAATGTATACTATACATTTCGAAACATTTACAATTTTTGATAATTATTTATAATTTTAAAAGCGATTGGTCGATATTTTGTGCACGTTAATATTTATCCGAAAATTAGTAAACGGTTACTTTAGAGAGAATGACGGAAGTTTAAAGTTCTTATAAATTGTTTTTTTTCCTGTTAGTGAAATAATAGTAATAGTCTTAAATCCACATTTGAAACTTTACAACCCGACCGACTGTGCAATAAAAAAACATATGTACCTTTTCATAATTTTATGTAATGGAATCCTAAGTAGGTCTTTAAATACTTTACGAAAAACATTTTTATTTGCCACAGATTAACAATTATTATAAAATTGATTAAAATGGTTACTTGCATATTCATTCTTGAATAATTCTGTCTTATTTCATATTTGAGTTTTGGACTGACAACAAATACTATGTCACAGCCAGGAATTGTAAGAGACGTTGTTGAATTCAAAGCTCGGCACCGCTACTCGCAACAGACAATACATTTGTCCTGTAAAAAATTTTTGTATTTATCCTTAGACAAGTTTTGTCTATTGTATTAATTTGAAAAGGCCTTAAGCTTAAAACCATATTTTGATACATTATTATTGTTTATTTAATGAAAATTAACACTAGTGATGTTTATTCATTATTTATTTATTTTATTATGTATTTTAATACTTAAAGACTTAAACTAATTGCATTAATTCGCAAATAAATCATAAGTTGCTTGGTAATATTTTAAAATATAAAATTCAAGCGTTGCATCTTTTAGACCTAAATATAATAAGTTAATAACGTTAAAAAGCATGTTATAAAGATCATGAATACAAAATCAGATGTACTGTGATAAGCGTTGTTACGATAAAAACATTCAATTATTACTGTTAATACTATACTATAATATACTAATACTGTTAATAAATTACGAGGTAAGGGCAGTCTCGCTAACAAGAAATTTCCTTTCATGTTATAACAATGTTTGCACAACATGAAAGGATTTAATGAAAATTTTAAATTAATATACGTGAAAATTCGTGGCCCGTATATTCAGTATTATTCCAATATTGGTCATCGATTTATTGGTTACTACCGAGTTAACATTATGATTTTATTTACGAAATATTAACGGCTAATGTCTATTCTGCAACTATTATGTTATTAAAAAGTAGAATAGCTTACGATAACTTGATTTTTATTAAATGTTGTGTTGCTACAGAATATATTTTATTAATTTTGAAAATATTACAATTCTAAAAATTGTATAGATAGAAAGCACGCTTTATTTCTTATTTATTAATCGTTAGTTATTAATAATTTATCAAACAAATCAAATGCTTTCTAAGTAATCTTAAAACGGAAAATGCAGTACAATAAGTTGTAATTGGAATGTATTTTCCGTTTACATTTAATTATTAAAACTAGTTGTATTTTTATTTATGAAATGAAATTTAAAAAGTTCAATCACTGCAAAAAACTAATAAATTAATAAACTTTATAATACAAATACATGTTCTTTCAACGGATCCAATCTAAGCTGTTCCATTACTTCAACAAAGGCGGAAATGAAACAAAAAGGCTTTGATACGAACATACGTATTAATTTATAGTTTCGTATAAATAATTTATTAGATGAGAAATGTGGAGTTCTGATATAATGGTAAAGTTTTTCAAAATCCATCTTCCAAAATTTTAATAGTACATTGTACTCGTATAACTCAGCTTTGTAACAAATTTAGTAGCTTAAGCTTAGAGTCTAACATAACCAATGTTTAATTTCTTCCATGATTTTTAATTTACTTTATCATACTACTTTTTGTTTACATATCAGATGAAAAGGATACTTTAACAATATATATGTATGTGGATTTATTTAATTCCATAAAAAAATAAATGTATGAAATTTAAATATCGTGTAATTATTTCACATTTCAAACCAACACAAATAATAAATGATACATACTTAAAACTTTTATTTTAAAGTCAATAGACAATTATTTTGTCAAATAGTTAATCGAACAGCAGAGAAAATAGAAACACTAGCAAAATTGAGATCTTGCTTGTCTTGCTTTGTTGAATTTTACGTTGACCAGAAGAATAGTCGTCGTAACTAATGCGCTATTTACTTCCCGCTTTTGAATGGCAAAAGAGATTTCATCGACATCATCAACTTAATGATCAACATGATTAAATAGATCGTTTACGTTTTCTTTTCACATTAATCATTCAAACAACCTTTGACCCATATATATACATATTAGAGTTTTTCTAATATATTCATACTTATATTATGGTTGTTGTTTCATTTTATATAAATAAAAGTAAAACACTTATTTGTTGCTTCTTATTGTGAAATAACTATTTACGTGTTTAACATAGTTAACTAAAAACCATAAACGTTTGTCATTGTCTGATAGTTGAACCATTGATACCATCGAAGTTTTTTTTTTTTTTTTTTTTTTTTTAAAGACCATAGACATTTGTCCATGCCTTTCATTGTGATTTTAAACAATTTTATTACGAATTTAAATGCGATGGTAACTTCGCAGGAAATTGTACACAAGTTTTCCAAAGCTATTTTAGAAATTGATAATAATAATAAATAAAGTAAATAGTAGTAGTAGTAAGCTAGGTTATTAAGTTCACTAGCTTTTTCATAGCCTCGGAGTCACGGTGAGAAATTGCCATCTTGAGGTTGTACTCTACAAGAGTTCTATCGGAGGTATCGCCGGCCCGCCTAATGAATCTCACAATGGCGTCTTCGTCGATATCCGTGTAGTACGTAGAACTTCTTGTGTGCCTAGATAAAGCCACCACTGCGTGTGGGACACTTGTCAGGTACGATTTTGGTTTGGATTTCGTTTGGATGATTATTACCGACTCGTATGTTAATCCCTGAGCTTCATTGATAGTGAGGATGCGCGAGTTTTCCCCTTTTCCGTACCCTAGGTTTGTAAGGTCCGCTTTTTCAGTCTGTGTGTGGACCAGGTACAGGGTATTAGGAAAGTCAGCTTCGATGGTAGCACCCGTAAACCTGACTGTTCTCAGAGAGCGAGTCAATGAATGGGCTGAGTATATGCCGTTGTATACCTCGTTTAGAGCATAGCTTACGTCCAGGGGACATCGGTAGGTTCTTAAGAGCTCTTGACTGATAGACGTCACGAGGTATGGGCTATTATATTTCATATGGAACAGATTTAGCCGGTCTATATAAGGAATCTGGTTTGTGTCTCCGATTAGTGTGACTGCTTTGGCCTCTGTTAGTCGGGCCGCCATAACGATCGCTCCGAAATGGTTCATCAAGGCCTCGTCAACGATAAGTCGTTCAGGCTTTTCTTTGACGCCATTTATTAATATTGAAGCGATCGTTCGGACTTTGGTCTTCCCGTCCTTTGGACAACTGAGGGCGAGTTTATTCCTGAGCTCTAATGCTGCCTCAGTCGTCGTTGTTGCTATCAAGTCACTTTCAAATACGAAGTTGTTTACTACCCAAGTCGATTTTCCACATCCAGGAAAGCCGTTGACCCAGTGGAAAATTGGTGCTTCCCAGTCTTCCCAGGGTCTTGCTGAATCCTCTACGGCTGTAGCCATTTGAAGGATGTTATCTTCCAGCCAGACCTCTGTGCAGCGGGCTACTACAAGTATTGAGTCTTCAGCGGGTGTTAAATACTTGGGCGGTCCAGTTACTCCTTTGGGGGTTTCAGCTATTTTAACGAATCCATTTTTAACGCTGTAAGCCGCCATGTGGGGAATTTTAGGTGTTTTACCCCGTACATATTCAGATGTAGTGTTGTTGAAAATGGCGGCTTTTTCTTTCTTGAGTAATACTTTAAGAAGACCTTCGTTTTCAAGTTCGAAGGTCCGCCTAATCTTTTCACAGATCGCAAGGTTAGTTTTGATTGTTTCCCTTATAGATGCTGTGTACTCAAGAAACGCGTTTCGCATATGTTCGTTGGCATCACTGGCGGATGGTAAATCGGGTGCACTTGTTTGTCCCATGTCGGCTCTAGTTCTGTTCTTTTTATGATATTTTTGCTTCGGTTTAAGCATTGTAATCATCTTATTAAATCCTTTCTTAGTTTTTGATTTGTCCTGTGTTATTTTGTTGGATTGAATTTCGATGGCAATTTTCTCTTGAAGGCGTGCGGCGCTGCTTTGTAGGATCTGGTTGCTTGGTTCGCCCCAGGTGTTTTCGGGGGTCGTAGTCCTATTCGGTGTTTTTCTTATTTTAAGGAACGTTAGGTCTTCTCCGCGGTCTTCATATACAACCACGTCGTGGTACCTTGAAGCATTTATAGATCCTATGAGATTTGCTACAGTTCCTTTGTCATAGCCAACTCGCATAGCGTCAACGCTTATTGTTTTTGGACTAGTGTTAATATTTTCAGCTCCTAGTGTGCTCAGGTGATCGAGCATCTTACATGCATTTGTGTAAGGGGACTCTGGGTAATTAGCGTCCAGTAGTGCGATGGTTTTGTTCTTTCTCCGCACTATTCGGCAATCCCAGTCCCCCAATGTGACTATTGGCATGCTGTCGTACATCGACCTCTTCATTGTTGCCCTATCGGTACTTCCTTTAGTAAGGGCAGCAAGTCCGGGTGAGATGTATACCCAGTTTTTTGGTCCTACGATGCAAAAACTGAAACCTATTTTTTCTTGGTCGTCGTTCATGTATAGAGCTATTGGTTTAGTCCGAAGCCCTGGTGTACTAGGTTGTCCATTATCCAAAAAGCGTTGTAGGTTCGACTTTTGTATCCCTGTAAGTTTGATAGGTGTTTTTGGTGTGAGTTTGATAAGACTCTTGTTTTCCAGAGGTCTTTTCCTTAAAGCGATTTTACTGCCATTTCTTCTCATGGCAACCAGGAAAATTTCTTCTAGAAAATCTAAGAGAACTGGGCGTCTTTGATCATCGGCCATGAGGGTTTTTATGCCGATTTTCTCCAGTTTGGTGTGGAGTTGAATTTCCAGGTCCGATCGAGCTGACGAAAAACGCGGACAGTCTAGTATTATGTGCCATACTGTCTCTTCGGTGGACGAGTCACACTCACAGCCCGGAGAGTCTTTTAATTTAAATAGGTGTAGGTATTTTGCTATGCCTCCGTGGCCCGTCAGGATTTGCACGTGTATAGGATTCCACTTGGTTTTCCTTGTAATACGAAAAGCTGTGGCGACATCTGGTAGGAACTCCTTTGTGATTTTTCCTGTGCTGGATGTTGTATATCTGTCCTGCCACTTTTGTACAGATTCTTCACGGATAGTCTTCTTAACGTAAGCTACTGGTATCTCAGCATAATCATATTTACTGTTAATTAGCGTAGCGCTTTTGGCGAGTTCATCAGCTCTTTCGTTGCCAACCGTATCTATGTGTGCTCGAAGCCATGTCAGTTTAACCTCTCGTCCTTGGGTCCTAATGTCCTTGATGTTCTGCTGTATCGCCCTTGCTAAGGGATTTGTTGTTTTAGGGTTCCTTAACAAATCGAGTGACGATCTTGAGTCACTCAATACAGTGGCTTGAGGATCATTGTTGTTTTTGATCTCTTGGGTAGCCCTGTATAGGGCGTACAGCTCAGACTGAAACACCGTACAGGAGGGATGCAGACTAAAGACTGAACATTTCTTCTCTTTTCCTTTCTCCCACCAGGTGAAGGCTGCTCCTACTTTCCCTTCTGTCTTGCTGCCGTCCGTGTAGATTTGAGGGCCGGAAATGTGGCGGGAGTCTTGGAGCTCCAAGCTACTGTCTTCTAGAAGGTTGTAGTCTATGGCTTCCGACAGGGATGGGTGTCGGAACTCTTTAAAGCTCGTGTCTGTTTCGAGACGCATGTTGGGAGGGAGATAGGCTGTTAATTTACCCCTTTTGGTTCTATGAAGGTTAGCCTGCTCTTGGATCCTGATATCCAATGGTAGCAGTCCGGATAAGATGAGTGCTGAGGTACATGAGACCGTGCGGTAAGATCTACATATTTTTTGCGCGAATCCCCTTTGGAGCATGGATAATTGATGCTGCACCATGTTCAGGTCTGTAGCATGGGACCATGCGCTGGAGCCGTATGTTATTATGGGCTCAATAACCGCAATGTAGATGGTTCTTATTATTTCCGAGTTAAGCCCCCAAGTGACCTTTGCCGCACGCGCTAGTTGTTTATAAATGCCCATAGCTTTCCGACATTGTGTCGCAACGTGTGTTTTGAAAGTCAGTTGCCTATCTATTATTACCCCTAGGAGTTTTAACTCGGTGACTAGTTTCAATTTTGTTCCTGCCATATGTAGGATCGGGGGAGTGTACTTAAGTTTCTTAGTGAGGAGCATCGCGTTGGTCTTGTGCGGTGCGAAACTGAGCTTATTTTGGTTCCCCCATAGCATTACGTGTTCCAGAGTCTTATTACCTTCAAGTTCTAATATGTCGATTTGCTTATTCGAAAAGACGAGTATCACGTCGTCAGCAAAAGCTTGGCAGTACACTCCTTCTTCTGTTAGTTGGTGTAATAGCGAGTCAATTATCACGTTCCAGAAGGTTGGTCCACCGATTGATCCCTGAACGCATCCCTTGGTAGTTTTCTTTTCGCTCGTTTGTCTCGCGTAGTTGACCATTATCTTGCGGTCGTTTAAATAATTACCAAACAAATTTGAAGAGGTTCTTTGGGCACTTCTTTTTGACAAGTTGTTGTTAAAGTGCCGGCCACGAGGCGTTGTCAAACGCACCCTCGATATCTAAGGAGACCACCAACACTGATTTTCTCTCACTCATTTGTACTTTAAGGTGGTCGACAAGGTCGGTGAGAGCGTCTTCCGTACTGCGCTGAGGTATAAAGCCATATTGCTTGTCGCTTAGTTTTGGGAGTATGTGCCATTGGAGGCGACCTACCAGGAGTTTCTCTATGATCTTACCTAGCACGGAGAGAAGGTCGATCGGTCTGTAAGACTTGGGATGTGTATAATCTTCCTTTCCTGGTTTTCTTATAATGGTTTAACGTTTAACGTTTAAATGGAGTTTTCTTATGATGGTAACGCTGTGGTCAGAACGGAAATTAACAATTTTATACAAATTTAATTTCTACTACAATGAATAAATGATAAAAAAAATTATAACTAATGATAAATATATTTGCTGACTAACGAGCAGTTGAATGAAATAATGGATAGCTATATTTCCGTCAGCGTTGTAACAGGTGTTATAATTTGTTACTATGAAACTAGCGTAAAATCCTAAAATATTTAAATGTTACATTTTGTTAAATTATTGACATGTAATTAACACTAAACCTACCGACAATTCTTGTATACCTGTTCCTACCGCACGCCGTCAAATTGACCGGTAATTAAAAGTTATTTTATTATATAACGCAGGTAATAATGGAAATAACTAAAAGTAAAGAGTGTAGAAAATATTATATGCATATTCTAAGAATTGTCCTGTAGTTTTATAACGATATTATAACGTTTAAAAAAAATGTGTAAATTTTACAAAAGTTTAAGAACGGTCAATTTGACCGGTACTTGGTAGGTTTAGTGTTAATATACTTCACAATAAGTCATCCAGGTTTTATAATGGTTATTATTACTTGATAATAATAATAATAGTAGATTAATAAATATTGTGTTACTAATAAAGTAATATAAAAATTCATCTAGATTTTACTGCTATACAAATTTAGATAATTGGATTATTTTCAATGTTTTCCTAAATTCATTTCTTCATATTTGTCTTTTTGTAACTCAAGAGTCAATAAAAATAAGGAAGTATATATTTCGGAGCGAACATTGATATGTGGTATGTTAGTAATAGAGAAGTCAGTCAGTCTGTATGTTCATTATTGTCTCAGGATTATAACGACATTCATAATAATTAGTAAGAATACCGTAATCCGCGACACAATTAGATGTGCGACCAGGAAAAATACATTCATCGAAATGGTTTGAATTCTAAATTAAATCTCTTACATATGCTTTATTTTCTTTTTAGGAACGTAGCGTTTATTGAACTGGAATTGAAAATCTATTCTACAAAAGTCAATGACACTTCAATTCACATCGACTGCTAAAATTTTACTGATTAATGTAACCTACCAATATACAACAAATACTCCTAAACATAATATAAACATTTTTGTCATAACATCATAATAGTAAAATTTTATTTTAAACTTTACTCATATTTCTACAACAATTTTATTTTTTATTATGAAATAAAAAATAATTGTTATCTTTCATTGATCGTAAAAATAAATGCACGGTGTTTGATTTTATTATACAACCACTGAACGACACGTGGGCGAGCGTTATTAGATGATAACACTAAAATTTTTCATCAGAACAATGACGATATAAATTATTTTTTTCAGAGGTTTTTTCGGTATTTTAAAATATCAACAGCATAAACAGAATAATATTACCATATTGTAAAAACGAGCTTCACTGTGTATGTGATGATGTGTCTTTGTGTCTATGAAATGCCTATAAAGTAAACTAATGTTTTATATTGTAGTAACTTATTTTTTTAGGTTTAATAATATATAATTAAAAGGAATATTAATTAACATCTTAATACATTGCTGTATTGTGTATCCACATCAACTATTTTGAGACTCTATAATACGAAATATTTTTTGATTTTACTAATGGAGCAAACTGAAATACCTAATAGCTTACTTACTGATTCCAAGTCAAAAACACTTTATTTTACATACATTTACAAATAACTTTTGTCTGACTGCAATACAGTTAGAATAATAAAATTTTGCTATATGTCTGGCTTCTCGTTATTTGTGATGTTCTAGGTTATGCAACAATTTTTCTGTAGCAGAAATAGCGTACCAAAAATAGCTTTCCATTGCTCTGGATTTAGATATCATGAATATCATGTATTCTAAACTTATAACAGTAAAACATATTTAAATCGGTTTAGAAGTTTTTACTTGGTATGTACCTACAAAAATACAGTAAAGATAAAAACTATATTTATTCGTGAACTTGTAATATCCGCTTATTTTAAGCAAAGTTATTTTTATTTTAAAAACAAATAAAATTGTTCTTATATTGTGCCATGAATATGAATAAAACTTACATATATACATATATTAAATATCCTTTATTTTCAAGTTTTATAACAAGTAATTATTGATTGATGATATCTCAAGACATGACGCTAGCCTCCATTATTAATTGATCTAAACTTAATATATTTCCACCGGAATCATTATTCATAATTTTGTATATTAAGTTTTTAAAGATCGTAGATTTTTTTTGTTGTTTTTCAAATTTTAAAAAAATCTGTTACATTTTATTAAAGTAATGTAGAAAAAATTAAACATTAAAAAATGGTTTAAAATGTAACATTAAAAAATACTCATATGATGATATTAAGTTATTGTTCTCTGGCTATCCCCTAAGGGTTATGGCGTGAAGATAAATAATAATAAATAAGTTATTAGTATTAAAAGGGCCCGGGGTCGTGAATCAGAATTATTTATGATTTATTAATAGTCATGGCAAGTATGTGATCATTATTCATATAATAATATTAAAAGGCGCTAGCTGTAAATGTTTAATCAGTCACTCTTGTCCTGTTGATTGATTTGTCAAGAGTTAAGCAAATAAATTAATAAAAAGGGATTTGTATGTAATAAGTGAGAAAACATATTCAAAATTTGTTTTTTGAACATCTTTTAAACATTATCCTTTTATAAGGGTCTAAGTACTCCTAATTAATAGTGAAATACTTTTCGTAACGTTATTATACATAATTAAGGACATAATATAAAAAAAGATTCTAATTGTTATGACTTTTTTATTACTTGTTAATGTACTTTGTTTTAACACCAACGAGATTTTCATAAAACTCATTAACCTTTAATAAGGGTTTATACATGTTTATGTATTTTTCCTTTTATTATTCTATCAAAGAATTTTTTATATAAAAGTAGTAATTTATTAATTAATAATATTGCAATTAAATATTTCTGTATTTTAATCAATTTCATTTACTACAATGACCAGTGGCTAAAGAAAAACAAATCTTAATATTTAAAGTTGGTAACTTTTGATTATACGAAGTAAAGTTCTTATTAATTGATATAATTATAATTTTTGGGGAATATTCTTATCGTATATCGTATACCAATACCATATCTATAATATAATCGTTGATTTTAAAAACAGTGATACCGATTATATATTTATTTAAAAAAATTAAGCTAAATTGTTTTAGTACAGTGTAATTACACTTGTATTGTATTTGTACAAGATATTGATCCATTTTCGAATAACTTTAGCAACACCTGCAACTTATACACCTCAAAAACTTCAATAATCGTAATACTCTGCGGTAGTATCATATGCAGATGAATCCGTTTCAATTCCCGAAAACGACCTTTCTGCCACACATACTGCACCAATTTGACCCACAGAAAACAATTTGAAATTCAAAACTAATGAAACGTACAGAAACCAGAAATATGGTAGTACCTTTATTATGTTGGTCCAATTTACACAATATTTTAAATTATAACCGGAGAGTTATTCAGGCATTTCATCCGAAAATCCGTTCACTACTTTATATCATATAAGCATTTTCATAAACTGTTGTTTCTAAAATAGTAATAGTAAAATAAAGTTAGTTTTGAAGTTTCATGCCTTTGGAATCTAATACAAAGACTAATAAAAAGAATAAAATAAACAGCATTTTTGTAGGACAAATTTATCGCGTCCGTCGCGAGTAGCGGTGCCTAGCTTTGAATTGAATAATGTCGTTTACAATTCCTGGTTTTGACAAAGTGTTTGTCGTTTGATTCGAAACATAAATACTAAGGTAGAATTAATAAAATATCAACAAGCAAGTGATTATTTTGATGAATTGGTCAGTAATTTTAAATGAAAGTTAGCAATGTTTAAGGTACCTCACAAAGTACTTTTAGAGTAATTTGAATTCCAATAAAAATAAATTTTGAAACTTGAAATACTGTACACCAATAAGTTTTTTTCTTCGAAGTACACTATGATTGTTGTGAAATATTTTGTCACTTCACAATAATATTCATTAAATTCATAGACAATACAAAATATTATGAGTCTATAAAAATATCATACATGTATAACATATATAAAGTTAGATAACTTAGCACACAAACCGTTTCTAAATGAGAGAGAGAGAGAGAAAGAAAGAGAGAGAGAGAGAGAGCAGTGCCCGCATCAAGGCACCAATTTATATCCCATATTACTTTTATATTTTTTGAATTCAACATTTAGTTCCATATATTATGTGTATTTACACGATACGAATTTAAATACTGGTATTAAAAACCATACGAATACAATTTGGAACTATTTATGAGAAAAGCTTTACTAACATTTATTATAATCGTAGAACTAAAATTTGACTTTTAGCTGTAAGCAAAACTTAAGGACAAAATAAATGAAGCCCAAAAATATTGACCTTTGTATGAAAAATAAAATACCCTTATTGCAATATTTAGTATTCTGGTACACCGAAATTTCTTAGAAATATCGCTTGTTTGTTAAGTTAAATTAAAAACATCAACATTATTGACTGTATAACGTGGGAGGTAAATCTTCAGCCCTTATTATTACAGTTCATTGTATAGTGGGCGTCTAGTGAGTAACGTTGACCCTAGAATACTCTTTAAATTGTATGTGGGTATAACTTTACAAATCTGGAAAGAAAGCATAGTAAGCACACGGGATGTTTTTAGCGTTCTCTCAAGCGGTCCACTTATAATAAAATGAGTCCACTCCTCGACCACCGTTCTTATTAC
Organism: Melinaea marsaeus rileyi; assembly: GCA_918358865.1. Lineage (NCBI taxonomy): Eukaryota > Metazoa > Arthropoda > Insecta > Lepidoptera > Nymphalidae > Melinaea > Melinaea marsaeus. The sequence goes on along the minus strand of OU911093.1, from coordinate 5,505,575 downwards.
TTGTCTACTTACTTTGCTAGTTTGGAGTGAACTGTGTATGTAAATGAAGGCCCAAGGCTTGTTTCGTCATAGGAGTGGTCCGATATAGCTTAGTATTCGAATTAATATTCTAATCATAATATTGCGTAAAAGTTAAATCACTTTATAAAATCACTATTAATTACTAAGATTTATAATTATAGAAAAACTATAGAGATTTAGAACTATGGAAATTAAAGGTGGATAACTTTGGCTATCATTAGAATTTATGTAGGAGTATTTATCGCATATATTCAAAAGGTATACTAAACAAACCAATACAAATTTATATATTTGAGATTTAAATTAGTTAAAAATAATTAGTATGAACATTAATCATCGTGAGGATAAAGGAAAATACTAAATATTACTATCTAAAATAATAAAGCTAAAACAATAATTTCTCATTTTATGTCTATACATCAACCTGTATACCACAGGGAAAGTTTAGATATTAGCACCTAAAAAGCTTAAACTAACATTATCAAAATGTGAATGTGAACATTTTGAGCTAGGGTAAAGCAAATGAGAATCTCATTTTACTATTACAAAACTATTCGCTATTTTTCACGGTGTTATGGAAATGTAACTAACAATGTACCGGTCCCTAAAATCACAAAAGAATGTCAAAAAAATCTAAATTTATGTTTGCTTCAAATGTTCGAAAAATGTATTCGGGGGAAAACTAGTCTTAGAGTAGTCTTTCTACCACTCTAGGTGGTTCATCTGTATAAAAACGCTTATTTGTTCCGTTTTTGTTTCTTAAGCGATATAGCTTCCGTACTAACGTAACACTTGTAATGCAAATTATAACTTCCCGAGTTAAAAAAATACACAATCTTTTATTTATCTTTTATTTGCCTTCTATATTTTCTTATTACTTCTATATCGAAGTTATTTATATATATTAAGGATAAATGACACCATGAAGGTAATGGATTTTTCCTCACATTTTATTCTTTTTAAAAATCTTTCACGGATTTTGTCTATGAAAATTAGATTTTTTGAAGTCAATACCTATGTACTAATACGTTTTTTCCAAAGTTTTTGTATATCTCTCAAATAATGTAATTAAAATAATATAAATACAACTTTAGAGTAATTTTATCAACCATGTCACTTATTACAAAAAAAAAAATTAATTGAGCGAAGCAAGCGGACCGCTCTATGAGACTTTTTGCTTCCCATGTTCTGGGTTTGCATGAAAACTTTACCGATTTTCATGAAATTTTGCACATTTATAGCGATGGTTGTGCGATAGTTTATAAAAAAAGTGAAAAAAACTCACGTCATTGAGGAATAATCAACAAAAAATTACAGTCCCATAGACTTACAGACAATGTTAAAAAATTTCGCTATGTGGTATTTGATTATTCTATATTTTTTGCCTGTCGGTTTCAGCTTTGAACGCTGAATTGAAGATGGGTTACTCGCTTTGCTCAATTCGCCGAACTGCACCGAGATTTTGCGAGCGCAGCATGTCAAGTTCAAGGTCCGGTTCGCGCCTCCCTTATTATTCATGAGATTGAATAATAATGGTCTTGAAATGTGTGAGAGTTTTGTTCCCTGTCAATATTAAAAACAAAAAAATAATAATTAAAAAGAAATCATCGCTGTATATGATATTGTGTAATTATCACATAACGGCCAGGTATTAAATTTATAAATCTTGATTTATTAATAATCAGTGACATGTAAATGATAATTATTATATAAAGATATTTAATTATTACGTGAAACTATAAATATTAACGAGTGATAAAAAATATACATAGAAAATTAATGAATGTCATGTCAATGTCATGAAGTCAGTCAGTCGTGTCAAAAAAAATAATTAAATAATTAAACAAGGCATTTGTTTATAATAAAATGAATGAATTAAAACATTCAAAATATATTTTTTGCTTATATCCTAAACATTACCTTGTATACGGGTTTAATTACTCCTAAATAAAAACACACACATTTCGTTACGTAATTAAGGGTTTGTAATATATAATAGATTCTAATTGTTATGATGTTTTTTTACCCGTTAATATACTTTGTTTTGAACACCAACGAGATTTTCAAGAAAGTCATTAATATTTACCTTAAATGCGGTATATTTTATCATAATTTCTTGTAACAATTATAAACTTGTTATTCACTAAAATAACGAATGGCTAAAGAAAATGAGTTCTTTATATTTAAGGTTCGTAACTATTGATTATGTGAAGAAATGCTAGCTCCAGTGCTAAATATGCCTAAAGATATGTAACCAAAACAATTTTTGTGAAATATCTATCCCTTATATTCGTTACAGCCACCATATTAGAGGTAATAATCCCGAACGAATAGAAAAATTCTACTATTTGTTTTATTCACAGCACTACTAATAAGGGCAAGTGAACAAATGGTAACCAGTAGGTGGCTCTTGTTTGTATAAAGAAACGCATTAACCCATCCAAAATAATTTAGGAGTGGTGTTTATAGTAAATACTAATACCGCATCAAGGAGGAGTGAGTCAGAGATAAGGATTATTTATTACCCAAATTAAAACGTTCTTACAAAAAAAAGAATTATGCATGCATGCAACTTAAGTGTTACTGTACTACTTTGTTTGTAAAAAATAACCTCACCAGTAACAGCATAAACTGCAATTCATGGAACAAGTCAAAAATAACAATACTTGTAATACTGCCAACAATCTGCAGTAGAATCTGTTTCAATTCCCGAGCATGACGTTTCAGCCACACATATTGCACCACTTTCAACAACGGAAACCAATTTACTAACGAAACGTGCAGAAACATTTGTTGTTCTAAAATTAAAATTTTATTGTTTATGTAAGTTGGGTCTTTTCGTAAGTAAGGTAAAGAGATAGAGTTGACAGTGGCTAATCACAAATTATAAAGGAAAAGTTAAACAAATATGTATTGTAGAAACATTATTATCTGAGATTTTTTTAGTTAATTGACATTTATTTATGTTGGTACAATTCTTATACCAACAAAAATAAGTGTCAATTAACAATATTCTTATAAGTTATTTGAGGAATTATTCGAGCGTTTAAAATACGTTACTTTAAAGTTTCATCCGAATCAGTTCAGTACGTTAGAAAGTACTATCAAAACCACAAACTTTCGCGTAAAAAAGTAATCGTAAAATAAAGATAAACTGTATTCATCAGAAATATTTTATGAGGAATCTAAGCTGCAGCAGTGGCAGCAACTTATGGAAATTCAAACTCGACATTCAGACAGACTGAAGTGCAGAAAACGCTTTTATTTAAATATTTAGAATACAAAATAAGGAATTGCAACAGTCCATTTTAAATCAAGTATCAAAAATGATAAAACGAAATGTCTTTCAATACTTATCTTTTGTTAAAGTTCTCAGTTTTGAAGTATTATTGCATCTTATTGGTTTCCTCAGAAGGATCAAATTTGTCAATTAGATGAAATCATTTAGGCATAAGAATAATTGAAACTTAGAAATAGGTTCTTGGAAAAATAAAATAACTAAAGTAAATAAATACATAAATATAAAATGGAATTTAAATTAACTGATTACATAATTACAAAAGGTTTTTAAGTTTAAGGCCTTTTAAATCTAATTCAAATAACAAGTCAACGCATTTAAATCAAAAAATATTAACACGACAGATTTATTGCTTCTATCGCGAGTAACGGTGCCTAGCTTTGAATTAAATAATGTCGCTTAAAATTCCTGGTTGTGACAAAGTGTTTGTTTATTTGGTCCGAAATATGAATACTAAAATTATTAATAAATCAAACAAGCAAGTTATTATTTTGGTATATTAGTCAGTAAATTAATAATGTTTAAGGAATATCACAAAGTACTTGAAAAGTAACTTAAATTACGATAAAAATAAATTTTGAAACTTCCAAGGGTGTATGTACAACAATAATTATTTTTCTTTGAAATGGACTATGATAGCTGTGAAATTATAAAGTTTTATATCACATCCGAATAATATTAAACACACACACAACACAAAATATTCTAATTCTATAAATTTTGTTCATACATCTCGTATCTATAATAAAGGTTAAGGTAGACCACTAACTTAGCACACAAAACGTTTGTAAATGTGAGTTCTGGCGCAGTGCCCGCATCGAGGTGCCATTTTATATCTCACATGACTTTCTATTTATGAATCGAATATTTAGCTCCACATTATTTGTATCTACACCATTAGATACTGGTATTCAAAACTTAGATGAATATAGAATTGAATTATTTAGCACTAAAAAGATTTACTACTAGAATACCACGATTTCTGGTTCTTTCTGGTTTTCCTGATCATCAGTATGGTCTGCTAGCTTCCCCAAGTTTTCATAAGCCTATTAGGTTAAAAATGCGACGACACATTAGTGTTGCATGAAAGTGAAATAACTTTATAAAATCACTATTAATAACAAAGATGTACATGTATTATTTAAATTTTCACTAACCCGTTAACTACTCATAATTTTCGTTGCCTTACGAGTTGAAGATAAAGAAAAATACTAATTATAACATAATTAAGACAAAACACAAATTTTCCCTAACTCTACACTAACATTTGTACCGTAGAGAAAGTTTAAATATTAACATTTAGTTAAAAAATTTATACTTCCAAGTTTCACAAACACACTTTGTGAAAGGGTAATATGCAAAGCATATAAGAATCGCATTTCACTATTACAAAACTATTCAATATATTTTATGCTGATAAGGAAATGTGACTATCAACGCAACGCTCACTAAAAGCATAATAGAATATAAAAAAGTATAATTCCAATATGTGTTTGCTTGCAATTTTGGCAATAAATATTCAAATGAAAAGTAGTCTTTCTGCTCTTTCATTTTTCTCGTTTGTATCCAATGGCTGATTCCCCGTTTATAACGTTTGTGTTTCTCCAATTCCGTATTAATACCAAAATTTACTGTAATAGCATGTGTTCAATAATAATGTATTGAATTTATCGATTCTTTAAACTATCAGATTATCAGTAAAAGTATACTGCTTGATAATGGAAACTATATTCATCCATTTATTTATTCGCATATACTTCTTAGAAATTAATTAACACTAGTAATGTTTGCTACAACTACAACACTGAATATAATTCAAACTCTAATAACTATATATATATAATATATGATATAATAGGAGTGTACAATTGTCGAAGAAACGTCAAATACCTTTTACCTTTGGGACTTAAAAATACGTGATAAGGCAACCTATTGCTGGTCCGTACCACAACGAAACAAAATGAAATGTATAATAAGTAATATTACAAAACTTTCTTTATGTACACTGTAATTATTTTGCAACAAGAATATTACAAATTATTTAACTGATTTGCCTACAATTAATTGTAGAAAGCCTTCATTTTCTAAAGTATTACTATAAAATCTACAGCAATTTGTATATTTTTATGATAACTTTAGTTTTAAATTTCATATGATTAGGGTAACCTAACATGTAAATGTAAAGGGTTTCTTAAAATTAATGAATTATATAAATAACAATAAAAATATGTTATTAGTATTTTTTATATTTCTTTATTACTTAATATAACATTCAGTTTAAAAGAAAGAAACGCTCAATTCTTTTCATTGCAGAATCTATTATCGGAACAAACTTCGAATTCTTTGCCAAACAACTGATAATGCATTAAGCCCAGCAGACGGTTTTTGTGGTCATTTTCGAAAATCTGTCATTTTAATTTTCTAATGGTCTCTACTTCTAACGGATTTGACTGTATTTGAGTCAGTCAGGCTCAAAAGGCGGCTGAAAGATCGTTTGACATAGGTTCTTGAAAAGAGTTCTATGAGTGCCTCCTATTAGATCTATACATTTTAGAAATGCATTTAAATAGCGTGGAGTTCTCTAGTATTGATCATGCATTTCATGGTATTTTTTTTTTTAATTCATGAAATACTTAAGCTTAAACGACTAAATTTATTTTAGGGCCGGTACCGCTTCTTTTGATTGTCTTAATGTATTTTTTTTACCCCATCATACTTATAATAATAATTATAAAAAACAAATGCATATTTTATAAATAATGAGATATAAATAAATAGATTTTTTTTCCTTTCTTAAGTAAAAGCAGTTAAATATTAGAAATGAAAATATTCGCAATAACTACCACATTTCACAGTAGTCACATCTATGACAAAGGATTTCCAGTTTACGGGGAATTTCCTTTCACATTATTACAATGTTTTCACTGGAATGGTTTTCTGGAATTTAAAATATTAGACGTGAATTATTAGAGACTACTTTCTCAAAACTATTGTAAATTTATAATATTAAAATACATTATAGATTTGAATAAATTTAACGTATATTTGGTACTTTACCTACAACGTTAAAGATTGATATTATATTTTTTGTGATAGAAGCAGACGACAGACAACTACACGATTTACCTGATTATACCTAGAAACGTTGCATATTGACATCTTCAATTTATATTTGCACATATGCAGGAGAAATAGAGGATGGTTAAACATATTAAAAAAGGTAAAAGGGAAATAATGCTCCTCCACCTACCACACAAAAAGCAGCTGCAGTAGCTTGTTAGAAAAAAGTTTATAGCAGAGAGTGATATTATTCCAGTCGAAGCATTACACTGGAACTGCTGTTAATTCTTTCTAGATTACAACTTATCATTGGTAACTTATTTTTTTCAAACAAAGTTCTTATTATTAAGAATACATTAAGATTATCCATTAAGCATGTCACAACATAATTATTGCATAATCTGAATATACGAATATGCATTTTCCAAAAACTACAATGTATTAAAAATCATATTAATTTATGGCATAGTGTAAAACCACTGCAATATAAGCTGACAAATTTTCACACAAAGGCGATCTCTGTATTATCGGACGCAACCGGACACTATATTCAATTAAAATTAAGCTGGATACGAGCACAATGTTGGACTGTTAATTCAAATTAGAGAATATGTTAATCATTATTTGTATCGGATACAATTCAGTTCAATGGTACTATCCATTTAATAAATTTTCTCAATGATTTTATGGATTTCGTTTTCCGTTAATGTTTAAATAATGTCAGATATTATTTTCGAGAAAATCTTAATCTGTCTACTGAAGATTAAGGAATTTTAAGGTATGCATTTTTATTTACCAATGATTTCCTTCTTATAGTTTGGTTCTTGAACCCGGAACCTCTTTATCATCTAACACATTTTCATCTGCTGAACGGAAGTGATAAAATTTATTTAAATAAATTCGAGTTGTATGTAAAATATCAAAATCAAGATTATATTTTAAAACTTATATTACAAAGATATTTTTTTTTCGTCCATAAAATATATTGTACAGTAATTTTTTCCTAGTTATTCCTCATCTTTTTTATTTTATTTCAATTCCCATATTACAATTCACTGCAATGTGTTTTTGCTGTCAATTTGGTGCAAAAATTCTGAAAAAATCATCGAAACAAGTACTGTAAAGGTTTAAACTGTGTTTTATAATATTGTATACTAACTCTCGAATATCACTCAACTTCGTAATTAAGGATTTTTTTGGCAACGTCGCTCTTTAGTAATTACAAGTTCATAAAATTTTACAAAAGTTATACAAAAAGAAATTGTACTACATACAATAAAAATTATAACAATTATATTTTAAAGTAAAAGTATTTTAAGCACAATACATTGGTTGTTTATGAACAACAATATATTTGAATGAATTTGTTTTATAATTCGAGATACTGTGAAGTAAAATTAGATAAAATTAGGCGCATTAAATAATATTTTTTTTTTCATTTTCATTTTATTTGTAAGTAATATGTATGTACTTTTATTATATTACTATACAAATTATCGATCAATATGTATAATATCTCAGGCGTTTTTTTTTAAAGTTCAAAATTCGAGTTAAAAAGTTGTAATTTTCGTTAAAAAAAAGTAAAACCTAAGTTAAGATAATTCGAGTTATCACAAGTGCTGGTTATCACATATCGTGCGCCTTTATTGTTTGCAATCAATTAATGGACGGTGTTCATACATTTACGTCTCTAAAAGGTGGTTGTGATCCTAACTAACTGTTCAGCTTAGTACTATAACTCACCAAAGTTTACGTGCTCTATTAAGCTTAGTACGGATCGGATATTAGTTGGAAAAATGAAATAAAGATCTACCAAGTTTATGTGACTAGGAAAACATGACCATGACAGAAAGTATAACGATCAGATTCATGAATACATGCTATACATACCAATAATTTAATTATTTTAAACAAATATTTTATCAAAATATTTCTAAAACACTTTGTTTTTTATTTTATTTTTTGTAAATCATTAATTACAATCTTTTATAAATCTACTTTACAGATATTTAATTACATCGACACGAGACGACGCAAGAGGGAGTCTTGTTGTCCGAGAGCTGATTTTGGTAAATTGTATGTTTGGTAAAATAATATCAATTTAAACAAATGTTTGTGTGTAATTTAAAGCAGATGACCTATGTAAACATTTTGCAAGCATCTATTAACTTGTTTCATTTTCTTCATTGGGATAAAAAATTTACAGGTATTTATCTGTATCTATTTACATTACATAAACATTTTTTCTGGCAAGCTTACTGATATTCTTAATATCATAGGTATATTAATTTTAAACGTGCGTATTAAGAGTGATAAGGTGTGTGTTTTATATTACATGTATTATAGCCTATAGGTATATTGAACTGTCATGATATAATATTTTGTAATGTGGGTAATGCAATAATATCATTGTTTATATAACTATTTAATTCTAATAAAACTACGTAATATAATTGTGTTAAAGTTTAATTTTATAGTAGTAGTAGTGTAAGGTGTGGACGACAAAAAGACGACGACGTAGCATCGCCGGTTTGGATAAATCATTTTATCATTTTGAAGTGTGCGTATTAACGACAAAAATAAATCGTCAATTTACGAAGAAAATGATTTCTTTGTGATTAAATTTTTTTCAACACATTATTATTTTACTAATTTATAATAAGTTTCCAATTAATAAATACTGTATAATAACTTGTGTCGCAGCAAGAAAAAAAAAACATAATAATTTATTTATTTCGTGTTTGTTTTGAATGTGAAATGGATGAAGCTAATAATTGTCTATTTCACTTTATTCTTAAATAAAATACCTTGTAAATAAACTATCTAGTTACTGTATCCAATCTTATTCACAATATTTAAGGATGTCGAAAGAGTTCATGTAATGATAACTTTTATAACTTCTCTTTAAAGGCTAGTAATATTGATATGGGCTTTCAGCAATTCTACACTTTCCTAAATAAAATAACTATATCTGATTTAAAACATTTTAAGAGGTTTATTCTGTGTATAGAAGTTGAGGTTAGTAAGGAAATAACAGAAGACAGTGTACCTGACAGTCATAAACGTGTGTTATGTTCACTAGTCATTTCGTTTTAATAAGAAACGAAAGATAAATTATATGGATATGTTTGATCTCCCTCTGTTTATTGGTTGGCAAAGTGCACGATACTATAAAATACAAGATTAGTTTACTTTAAGCTCTTTGATTCATTTCCGTCTTTAAACTTCAGTCTAATATATTTTTATTAAGATTTTAAACAAAGGTGAATTAGTTTTGTAAATCTGTTAAGGACAAACATTAATTATATGGCCTGAGTCAGACACAGTTAAGTATAAAGGATGTGAAGGGAAATTCTCTTTGAAGTCTATGATGACCGCAGTTATATAATAATGTGAAGTTTATTTCCTGTCTGTTGTCCCATGTCGTGAAATTTTGAATGCAATATTAATTTTTCGACTTGTATAATACTGTTTAAAATACGACAAAACATAATTGTTTAATAAAATAGCATATTTCATACATTCCCGTTTTGTAAGTTTTTGTAATGTTATAAAATTTCAATCACAATACTTCAAAAAATTAATAGAATAAAATATTTTAATACAATGATATATATATAACGTCAAACGAACTTTTTTCATTATTTAATTTATATACAAGTACTGTACCTAAAGACACTTTGTCAAGCTGTCGCAATGATGGATACTTTAGATTTATCAAGGGAGAGGAAATCGGGAAAGAGGCTCGAGAAGGAATGGTATTATCAACGTGAAAAAGACATCATTATTTTAATCACGTTTTATCGTTTCACGTTTTATCTCATAACAAACAGACCTTAGTAGATGGGATGTAATGATATTTGAGTAGACTTATGATTTAACTGAACCAATAACTTTTATACTTTTATATAATTTTAATTTTTATACTTTTATATAATTTTCAAGACATTAAATATAATATTTATATGACGGTCTTTGAGCAAGTACCATTAGTCGATTGACATCTGAAAAGGCTAGACATTGAGTCAGCGAATACTAATTAACATTAAGGGGCATTAGAATGTGAATATTATTTGCATTACTTTGTATAATCAGACCAGTCTGTGTGAAGCTTAGTAATCAAATGTATAATAATCGGTGAATGTCCCATTTAAATTCGCTAGTTACCGATAAAATACAAAACGATGACCAGTGCACTAATATTTTGTATGCATTAACTCTTTACGTCCCCATATGTTAAGTCATAAGTAAGTCTTAATTCATTTAATAAAAAGTACGAAAATGGATGTTGCATTTTTTATTATTGTTTATAATTTTTTACTGTCTGCGTATTATAGAATTGTATTGTAGTGAAAACTACTATCCTCTTTACTAAAATCCGGTTTGCCGAACCGCAAAATAATCGCGGCATACTCGTACTTAACCGAGAACAAGATAGAAGGTACTTTAGGACCTAAATAAGTAATATATTTTTAAGTATATTTTTTAAAATCACATGTGAATCTTAATCCATACTTATTATTAAATATACATATTTTTTACCTTTAACCTGCGAAGAAACATTTAAGATATCCAACATATTTTTTCCTATTCTTATTAAAAGTTTTAAACAGCTTATTTGTAAACAAAGAATAATTGAAGTATTACCTGAAACAGTTATGAAGATATACCTCTTTTTAATATAAAATGCATTTAAACTGATTTTAAAATCTCACCACATGAGAAGGCTATAATTTTGTTAGGTTCGACTGACACTGAAGTTTGGATGTATAATAATCTTTGGTTAAGAAATTCATATGTGGAACCAACATGGTACAACATGATAATGTAACCAATTACCACAGTAATATTAGAGTTTATTAGTTTTAGACAATAATTAATATATTTAGAATGTTTTCTTATTGTCTTATCGTATCAGAGATAAATAATGAACTACGAGAATCCTTAATTAGAATTACTTAATTAGAAGTCAGTTCTATTAATGCAATGTAAAATGGTCCAAGTTACACAAAACTTTCTTTAGTTTCAAGAATGCAATATGCAATAGTAGGTAGGTAGTAGGCGTAAACTATTATATAGGTTCCATTTTCCTTCGACTTAATTATAAAACTTCAAAGAACAACATTTTATTTAAAGTACACTGTGTATCAACGAACGTATATCAAAATTATATTAATTGTATGTATCTCTTTTGTGTATTTTAATGTTTTCGAACTGAATGTGAATTTGAACTCTTAAATATATTTTAATACTGTTTTTTTTTATAAATATAAAGGAGTAAAAATAGATAAAATAATAAGATCTGAGCATCTTTACGTTACAGTTAATGTCGTATTAATTACAATCAAGGTGAACGTATTGTAACTTAATCATTATAATGTAAATTTCTATTGCATATACAATTCAAACGGTTATTATACTAATATGACAAGATACCGTTTCATATATGTTTAAAACAAACATGAGAGAACTGTTTCGCACATGCTGTGATTTTCGCGTGATTGAATTAATAATGGTACGATCAGTGTCACAAACAATAAACTGTTTGAAATTAGTTTAAACAATATTATTGTGACGCATTTGGTAAGAATATCGTTTACATTTTCAAAACCGCAACTCCATTAGAAATTACAAATATTATTTTATATATGTCCTCGGCAGCGACCTAATTTATTTTATATTTTTAATTGCTCTTGTTTAAGCGATAACAATAGTTCATTACTTACTTATTTATAATTTATATATTACGATAAATTTATCAACACAAGTCAGGAACTTGCAAATCTAAACTTGAGAATCGTTACATTTATTTACTTTACGTTTAAGTGTTCTAGATAGATGTTTAGATTTAGCAAAATAATAATATTATATAATGTACTCGATTCTTAGTTATTATCAAACTAATATATAAGCCAAGTAATATCTAATAGTCGAAAAGTGTTTTCTTACCTAATATACGATAGAAGGATCTATTTTACTTATTTTAGTGAACTTAAAAAAATTACATTATCAAAGGAATCATCAGGTTTTCATTGTGATTTTGAGTTTTCAACAAAGCAAAGTATTCATTACAAGTACAAGTACAGTCTGTGCTACGCAGGCTTTTAAGATATGTATCAATAAAGATTTTATCTTATTATTAGTTTTCAGTGTTTTTCTTTTAACTATATTACTTGTAACTTTATTATATTTCAATAGGTAAATAAACAAAAATATTTAAGTTATTATTAAAATGCAATCGCTTTATTTAACAAAAATATATTGAATAAACACTCTGTCAGTTTTCATTTTGTTATCTTGCTCTAAATCCAACAGTTACAATTGCAAAAGCAATATGTTACACTCCGGTGACGGAACAATCCTAATTTTTACACAACAATTCAGTATTGCGCTGTAACGTATATCAATGAAGACTGATTTATTACAAACATCGGATCTATCTCTGTTCATTAATTTCTCTTAGACACGTATCTCTCAAATTTTAATATTGACTAGAATATTCTCTTAATGAGGTTAAATTTAATCAGTAATGATTCAAATAAAATCTCAACCGTTAAATAAAATTCATCACCAACGAATATTTTTAATATTGAATTTTTGTAGTAATATATATATATATATTTAAAATGTGAATAAAAATTATATATTATAAATAAAAAAGTATATTTTATATAATATTATACTACAATAAAAAATATTAATTGCTATAAGCATTTAACCGAAAATTTACATCACCATTAGAATCTTAATTTTGCTGTTCCAATTTTCGTAGAAAAATGTAAGACATAATTTTGGCAACATTTAATTTGAAAAAAAAAAATTAAGAATAATTTAAAAACAAAGTGACATAGTAATATAATGTATATGGTGTTTGTAAATATTATTTTATCTCTAAATACTTTCTTTTAAAATCTTAAAAGTAATGTACTAGAAAATTATTCAATAGTAAAAACTGCAAAAACAATTCTTGGCAATTTGTATTTATAAGAGCTCGGTCGTTACCTACTACTATTACGTAGAGCGTTTGTATGACATATAGGAAAATGAAAACTGTAAATCGAGTACTAAATAGATGACAAAATATCCTCGTCATTTAATATATTACTTTTAGTAGGTTTTCAATTTTCCTTATAAAATATGCATATTAAATGCGGAAAAATAACTCTATAAACAATTATAATACGATAATATACTTCAAAATTTTGCTAACAATTTAATTTTATTCTTGTTATCAAGAATAAAAAAAATTATCAAAGTTTGAAATAAAAAAAGTGTTGTGTATGAGTAATATTTTGTCACTACACTATACTATTGTTTTAGCAACCTGTATTCTTATATAACAATTTCTAATAGCACCACCGCTTTACTGCAATAATTTAGGATTGAGTCGTCTTGTTGTCAAAAATGTAGTATTGTTACATATAATATTATGATGTTTTATTATGGTATTATAACCTTGTCCAGAATAGGGAAAAAACCGTAAAAAAAAATATGATTTTATTTGGTTTATTTTATTAGATAAAGTTATTTACTTTCTCTTATTTCCCGGAAAGAAGACAGGAAGGGAAGGAAGAATAAATGTATAAAGTATTTTACAAAATCTAACTTTGTACATTTTACGAACAAAATAATAGGACAACATTTTATTTATTTATTTATTCATTTTATTTTATTTATTTATTTATTTATTTCAAAAATTCTTAAAACTATATACATGGTATACATATCAAATCTGAATTGAATTTATTGAATTTTGAAAATTACAATTTTCATTTGTAATCAAACAAACATATATCGTAAACGACTACAAAAGTATAAACTGTGTCGCAGCCGTTTACGCCCACTCCGGGACTCCGTGTATGTTCTAGAATCATATAAGATGTATTCAAATATTCAGTAAATTAACAATTCTTATAAATATTACTTTCTATACAATAACTAAATTATAATAAATAACTACTATTCGTTTTTGAGACAAAAATAAATAAAAATTTATATTTTTCGCTTAAACTTAATTAAAAATTATTAAATTGTTATTATTACAATATTATTAAAGAATTAAATAATGTATTTAAATAATAAACAATGATTTATTGATTAATTATTAGAGATAATTAGATTATTATAAGAATGGGTGGGTATGTGTTGTGTGTGTGTGTGTGTGTGAGTGTGTATGTGTGTATGTGTCATTATTAATTATAAATAAGTGTCTCTGTTTCATCATATGAAAGTTTCTGTAAGTAATTACAAATTTTATTTTTACAGCTCCAGTATGTCAGAGGATATATGTTTAAAATTTTATTTAATTTATTATAAATCAATGAGGAAAGGTATTCATAATTCCGTTTTGGTAGTGCAGTATGACATCGTTTGGTTTCACATGGTTGTTTCGAGCGACGAGTGAATGAATTATCAATTATGAAAGGTAGTGTCTGATGTTTCCGTAAAATCAGTTGTCTAATATACAATTGTCGTACTGTTAACACATTGGCATTGCTGTATAGCTCATTGGTAGGTGAAAGCATTGGTTTTGATAAGATTACTTTTAGTACAGCTCTTTGTGCTCTATCCAATCGAAGAAAACAAACTTTACTAGATCCACCCCACGCTGTTACGCAATAAGAGAGAATTGATTGTATCAGAGAAAAGTAAACTGTTGTTAGGATGTTTGGATCAGCAACCGCCCTCAGCCTTTTAAAAACAAATATCAATTTTCTTACCCTAACAACCGTTGAGTCTACCTGATCCTTCCGAGTCAATAAATGATCTATTTCGATTCCTAAATATTTAATAGTATGGGCACGGGTTAGTGTAGCACAGGAACAGCTAGTACCTCGAGATAAACAGCGATGTGCTTGAATTGAATAAGTCTGATCAGGCAAAGTGTGTGAACTGACAGAAAATGTGGCAAACATAGTCTTCGTTAAGTTTAGTGTCAACCGGTTCCTGTCCATCCAACGAACTATATTACTCAAAACTGTCTCAGCTGAAATACAAGCTTCTGTCCAAGATCGAGCCTGAATGACAAGTGCAGTATCATTACATTACATTAGTTTTAACATCAATTAAACACATAGTACATACATTTGGCTACTGCTGAAATGCTACAATGTTACCCGCTATTGTCTACAAATAGAGATATATGTATGTGTACAGAGATCCTTGAGAAATGAGGAGGATTGAAGCAGAGTCGCTGCTTCAAATTTCAAATCATTATGGAAAACATTGTAGCATTGGGCAAGATTATCTCTTCCCCATATATATAAATATCCCGATATTTTTTATCATGCCATAACAAATTTATTTCTAAAGTTTCACATACAACTAAAGATAACTTATATAAATTTATAAAATTGTTACATTATATTATTTTAAAAAAGTATCCTTACACTTCGAAAAGTTAGTGTACCAACGCAATATGCAATAAAATTTAAAATCAGAAATTGTTGAACAGTAAAACATTTTAAAAAAGAAAATATATAAAGAAAATATCAAAAGAGAAATATATATTTTCTTTTCATATATCTTTTGAAATCAGTCAGTTACTATGAATAAAAGATTTTGGGTAGCTTATATATACTTTTAAGTTAATATTTATTTAATAACAAATCTGATAAAACAAACCTATAAACATTAAACGAATTACTATTTCTGGAACTTAAATATACGTTTTAATTTTTATAAAATAGATTTTTCTTTTCTCTTATTTAATTGCTAACAGCATTTCTATATGCGAATCATAGTTTTTCTACTTAAAACCCGCTCTATTGCCATTATAACGTAATCTTAATATTTTACTACTCTATATTACATACTATGTATATTATTGAGATGAGCGTAAGCGAAGCTCTTAACTGTTTGGGAGACCGTTTTTTGTGTTTAGTTGTATCCAGAATGCGACGAAATAATAAGCTAAAAATTTTCTCATGTATGTTTGAGCCGAACGCGGATGTTATAGCGAAAACAGATTGAAAAAATGTTTAGCCATTCAAAAACTATCAAGAAAAGAAGAAAGGAGAGGGGCTCAGCTCAACACCCGCCGCGCAAGGTTGGCGGATCCTAGTTTTTTTTATATATATATATATATATATATATATATATATATATATATATATATATATCTATATAGTTCTACTAATATTATCATTTATGCTTAATAATCATTGAAACAAATTTTTACAGTATCTTTTACAATAAAGATGAAATGTTATGATTTGGATTAAATGTTAAATCAACAGTAAAATCTGGTCTGATTAAATTGAAATAATGTTACGTAATTATCGTATAGTTTTTGATTTTTTTATAATACTTATTAATGTTTCTTTACTATATGTAACGCCGATGTAAATTATGCTAATTAAACATGGATTTAAGAAAAGGGGGTTACCAAAGAAGACATGGATGGAATGTATTAAAAATGATATGACTACGAAACAAATTTCCACTGATAAAAGATCATGAAAGGAATATTCATAAATACAAATAATAAAACGGTAGGATCTAGTAGTACACTTTATTATAATTTTATAAAGACTTAACAAAAAAATAAACCATAGTTAGATTCGAGATTATTTTAAATAATGTTATAAACTATTAGTAACATTTTCTGAATGACAGATGAGTGACGTATGGAATCGTAGTGATAAATTCTTTACAAGAATTTAATTCACATCAAATGAATTTTTCCGAAACATATTGCCTTATATTTTTCGTATATTGATAGCCAGCGCTACAAATGAATATATTTCAATATAAAATAGACACAAAACTTTGTGACTGACTTATTTCTTCTATCTAGCGATATTTTAAAATCCGTATGATAAATACAGCGGGTTTGAGAGAGAACATTTTGTATTATATATATAAGTATAAGCAGTTTTGATTACAATGCAATGTTAACAATCCAACGATTGTATTGTTATAAAAGTAATTGTTATACTTCATTTCCTACAATTGTTCTAAATGAAATACTTTATTTCCTAACGGAGTAAATTCTCATCGAGTAAAGCACAAAGGCAGTAGAGCAAATTAATTTTATGAAAGTGGAAAAGAAAATCCGTAGAGTAAATTAAATTTATTATGTTCTATAAGATTTACTATCTGGTGTGTGATTTGAAATAGAAAGTAACAGAAAGTTATTGTAAAATAAGCTAGAAAGACCCCTTATTTTTAGGTACCTACCTACTGTATTCTCTTAATTGCCTTTCAAGCAACGTACAATGTATCTAAACAGTAAATCTAACACAAAGTTCGTAGCATTTCACAATCAAGATCTCATCTGGTCGGAGTGAAACCAGAGCGCTAATTACTTCTCGGCTTTGTCATTAAAAGAGAAAATTCAATATAATACGTCCTCTCTTTTCTCCTCAATTTTATTAAAAATCGACATGTTAAAAAACTCATTTTCTTGTTTTATAAACATAAAATATTTAATAATAATAATTATATTTAATTATTCCAAGTTTTCAAGAAACTATTACAATTTGCAAGAAAATGTATGGAATACACAACTATATGCACTTATTAACCTCCATTTCGATTAATACATAATCTTATACAACAAAAAACAATAATAAATAACTATTAGAATAATTCAGAACCGATTTCTGATAAAATAACAAAAATCTCAATTTACGTAGCTATCAATGTTTTATTACAAATGCATGCGTCGAGTTCAATAAAAGGAAAAGGAAAAATATATTTTTAAAGTTCATAAGTGAATTGAGCATATATCCATCTATGAAAGATGAACATAAAAAGTTGTATGAACTCCAAATATCAATAGAGTTATTAATACACGGTTTAAGTGCGATAGAAGTATTGTTGATATTAGTTATCTTTGAAGTTTCTTTTTTTCTTTTTAAAAGAATATATTCTATTATTTAAATAAATGTTTTGTTTTTATTCTCTAACATAAATTTGAAAAATAATTTTTATTTTTTTTTAGTTTTTTTAATTAAAATACACCCACGTAAGGGTTAGTTCATTTTACATAATGTTTGCTCTTGAAAGGTTTTATTAAAATTGTTATTATTGTCGTAGATTATTCAGAACTATTTATCTTTATACTACTTATTGGCTGGTTTTTTCATATCCCATAACTAATTAAAATGAAAAACTTTTTGTAGCACTTTTATTTAAAATTCTACTCATTCAAAAATACTGCAATATTAATATGAATAATTTATTTAGTGGATATAAAACAAACTGTAATTAATTTTTCACCCAAACAATCCTACATTTTCCCACGTTATATTTTGTTATTCGTTTTGTCAGTCATTTGAATGTAACTCCTATTGCTCTGGTTCAACCGGAAAAAGACCACCCTCACGGAAGATCAACGTGTAGTAATCAAGTTTATTTAGTTATGTGTTTTCGGTAAGTGAGAGTATTCGGAGGCCTAACCCCTATCCCCTGGCAGACATAAAAGCGATACTTATTAAAAATACCTTCAAAAAAACCACAAAAATATATGTCACACTTTAAACAAAATAATAGGTTATTAAAATAAAAAGTACGAATAACAAATAGGAAGAACAATAAGGTATTAAGAAATAAAAATGTTCCAAGGCATAATAAGACAAGAAGCCACTTGCAAAAGTTAGTGCCCAATATATTTACTTGCATCCAGATGAAAGGAATGGATGTAATCAATTTAACAAATAGTATTAATTATAAACACTTGAAATACATAACTTTATTTCATTTGTAATTCGTTTAATCCCTAATTGGCTGAAAATCTTTGTATGCTTTCAATATTTTAATGATATACAATTAATGTAAATATATATGTATTTTTATATTTGAATATTTCTGGTTCAATCAAAAGAGAGAAGTAATTTATATTATAATTTATAAATTTAAATGTAGAATATTAATAATTACTTCACCTCCTGAAATAATCAATACTGTTTAAGAACAATGCCAATTACTGGTAACCTTAGGCCGTTCAGTTCGCAAACCCAAGCCCGTTGAGACATGTAATAAATAATATCAAATAGAAATCTTTATTCTCATTGTCTAATATTTGCAACAAAAGTGTTGCTAAAATCAAAAAGATTTTCAAAAATATCTGCAATAGCTTCTTGGCTTAATGCATTTCCAATTGCCTTGGCAAAGAATTCGAAGCTTCTTACGATAATAGCTTCTGCTATTTATAGATCAGAGTGTTTGCTCTATTTATAACCCAATTTAAAAAAACTTTGTGTTTTTACTCAAAATACAGTACAAAAAGACAAAAATAATTTAGTTTTAAATTTATCACACAATTATTTTTAATCTAACATTATAAAGTTAGTTATCATTATTTTAATACCGAGCTAGTATTTGTTACATTTGTTTACATGATGTGTGATATTTATTATAATATAAAAATTTTATTGATATATTTATTATTTTTAAGAAATCTTTAAGAAAATTAAACTAATATTAAAACCTATCGGATTAAATTATTAATGAATAATGAACCTACAGTATGAGTAAGAGTAATTTCATTACAATTTTTGTGTATGTTAATGTATATTATGTAATGTATATTACATATTTTATATTTTATTTTGTTGTGTTGCGAACAAACAATAGTTTGCCTTAACACGTATTTCTTTAATCGCAAAGGTAAAGGAGACGTGTTCATCGGATATTTTTCTTTATGTCACTAATGTGACATTTCTTTAACAATTGTACACTCTTATATATAATGTGTATTTGATTTGTATTAGTATTGTAGTTGTAGCAAATTTTATTTGTTGAAATTTATTTCTGTACAAATATTTGGGAACAAATAAACGGATGAACATGTAGTTTTATTATAATGTAGTAAAATTTTTCTGTTAAGCTTAAAATATCTATTAATTAAATATCGTATTATTTTATACTATTTCAATAGTATCTATAGGTGGAATATATATCTATTTATTTATTATACTCGTAAAAATTTCATTATTAAAGGTGAATTTGATGAAAAAATTTTGTAGTTTTAAAAAATACAGAAAGCTCAAGAGAGAAAGCTAAGGCCGTGTTTTATTTTAAGTTATGAAATTAAAAATTGTAATGTAAGTATACCGTTAATTTGAAACAGGAAAAACATAAACGCAATAAATGCAGTTTTAGTCTTTCAGGTGGAATCGATCCAAATAAGTTTATTTGGCTATTTGCTAGTTAGCAGAAAGACTGATTTTGTCATTTTTAATATTGGTCCCTGATTCTAGGAAAAAGTGCAATTAAAAAACAATTTTAATTTTATAGTGTATGTCAATTATTTCTTTAATTTATCTTAGCAAATAAATCGTTTATCTAAGCAACCTTAGTTGTGGCAGATTATCAAATATTATTTTACTCCCCCATAAGCATAACCGAAAATGATTGTATACCAATTCCAATATGTTTGGGCTTCATTTACCTCTTTTTAAGGCTTCATTTACCTTTCCTCACAGGTGAAATTCAAAGCTTTTGGTTTACGATTGTTATAATTAAACAACATATTGAATGAATACAGACAGCTTTTGTACAGTTTGATATCCGGAGAGCTAATGGTTTGGATTCAAATAAAATGTGAAACTTAATATCGAATTGGAAAACAGTAAAAATCATGTAAGATATAAAATGGTCCCTCGATACGGGCGTTGTGCCAGAACCCACATTTACAAACGTTTTGTGTCCTAAGTTATTGGTTTATATTATTTTTATAAACTAACATTTTTTTCTTATGTATATCTTTAATGTACGTTACCGTAAACTGTACGCACACCTAATAGTAATGTACAATAACCGGTTTGAAAAATATATATTGTAACAGGATTACATTACAAGAAAATAAATATTTTAAAGAAGAAGTTAATAAAATTATTGTCGTCTGGATCTACTAACTGGCTGATTTAATATATAAAAATGTTGCACTTTGCATAAACTAAATCCTTTTTACTAGAAGTATAGCATAGTAGTATGTATTGTAGTAAGTATAGTATTCTTACTACATTACTAGTTCAGTTATGAGTTCAATTATACCAATATATGGTGACGTATAATATGATATGCTATATGACGTGCAATAATACAAACTCGCTAACGTATAATATGATATGCTACATGACGTGCAATAATACAAACTCGCTAACGTATAATATGATATGAGTTGGACTTGAAGCTTCCTGAAAGTGAAAACCAGATTTCAAAGGATTCAGTATTTTTTAATGATGCACGACCACAAACATAGACCTGATTAAAACTAGGTTATTGAATAAAATATTTATAATTTACAGTGTATACTATACTCTTTGAAGCATCGACAATTTTTACTAATTATTAATAATTTTAAAAGCGATATGCCGATATTTCATGCACGTTAATATTTATCCGATAATTAGTAAACGGTTACTTTAGAGAGAATGACGGAAGTTTAAAGTACTTATAAATTGTTTTTTTTTTCTGTTAGTGAAATAATAGTAATCGTCCTAAATCCACATTTGAAACTTTACAACCCGACCGACTGTGCAATAAAAAAACATATGTATCTTTTCATAATTTTATGTAACGGAATCCTAAGTAGGTCTTTAAATACTTTATGGGAAAACATTATTACTTGCCACAGGTTAACAATTATTATAAAATTGATTAAAATGGTTACTTGCATATTCATTCTTGAATAATTCTGTCTTATTTCATATTTGAGTTTTGGACTAACAACAAATACTATGTCACAGCCAGGAATTGTAAGAGACGTTGTTGAATTCAAAGCTCGGCACCACTACTCGCGACAGACAATACATCTGTCCTGTAGAAAATTTTTGTATTTTATCCTTAGACTAGTTTTGTCTATTGTATTAATTTTAAAAGGCCTTAAGCTTAAAACCATATTTTGATACATTATTATTGTTTATTTAATAAAAATTAACACTAGTGATGTTTATTCGTTATTTATTTATTTTATTATGTATTTTAATACTTAAAGACTTAAACTAATTGCATTAATTCGCAAATAAATCATAAGTTGCTTGGTAATATTTTAAAATATAAAATTCAAGCGTTGCATCTTTTAGACTTAAATATAATAAGTTAATAACGTTATAAAGCATGTTATAAAGAACATGAATACAAAATCAGATGTACTGTGATAAGCGTTGTTACGATAAAAACATTCAATTATTACTGTTAATTTTTAAACCCAATTATATATACTCGTATTATGAAAGAGAAAACATGATTAATAATTGCGTTGATGAAAAATTTGTATTGTTGACATTTAGTAACGCTCGCGTCTTGGCAATAGTGTTTCTATAATAAAGTCAAACGCCGTGCAACTTTTTACGAATAACTAACAATGAGAATTGTTTTTCATTTTGTAATAAATAATAATTTTTATAATGTGTTATGATCATGATTTTCATGTTATTGTTTAGACGTTTTAGCATATTGGTATTGGTTGGTGCATATGAAAGCATTTATAACCGAGACATGAAATTATGTTAAAACATGAAATGTTACGTTTAATAAGACATGAAGTATTTTTAGGATAAGGAGTGGTTAAAGAAGAGTAAAATATGAGTAGGACATAAAATTTATAGGGAAAGGGTTAGCCATCTAAATCTCATTTTCTTATATATATCCAAGTTTTCGATGGTATCACAGAAAAGAAAAAATGAGAATGTTTTTTAAGAAATTATGGGTCTATTTTATCATCAGACAAATCTGCCCTTACCTCATAATTTATTTCGAGGAAGTAATTAATGTTTTTAATAATTTCATAAAAATAAATATATTAAATATATATATATATTTAATATATTTATTTTTATGAAATTATTAAAAACATTAATTACTTCCTCGAAATAAATTATGAGGTAAGGGCAGTCTTGCTAACAAGAAATTTCCTTTCATGTTATAACAATGTTTGCACAACATGAAAGGATTTAATGAAAATTTTAAATTAATATACGTGAAAATTCGTGGCCCGTATATTCAGTATTATTCCAATATTGGTCATCGATTTATTGGTTACTACCGAGTTAACATTTTGATTTTATTTACGAAATATGAACGGGTAATTTCTATTCTGCAACTATTATGTTATTAAAAACTAGAATAGCTTACGATAACTTGATTTTTATTAAATGTTGTGTTGCTACAGAATATATTTTATTAATTTTGAAAATATTACAATTGTAAAAATGTATAGATAGAAAGCACTCTTTATTTCTTATTTATTAATCTTTAGTTATTACTAATTTATCAAACAAATCAAATGCTTTCTAAGTAATCTTAAAACGGAAAATGCAGTACAATAAGTTGTTATTGGAATGTATTTTCCGTTTACATTTAATTATTAAAACTAGTTGTAGTTTTATTTATGAAATGAAATTAAAAAGTTCAATCACTGCAAAAAACTAATAAATTAATAAACTTTATAATACAAATACATGTTCTTTCAACGGATCCAATCTAAGCTGTTCCATTACTTCAACAAAGGCGGAAATGAAACAAAAAGGCTTTGATACGAACATACGTATTAATTTATAGTTTCGTATAAATAATTTATTAGATTGGAAATTGCTAAAGTTTTTCAAAATCCATCTTCCAAAGTGTTTCTTTTTAATAGTACATTGTATAACTCAGCTTTGTAACAAATTTATTAGCTTAAGCTTAGTCTAACATAACCAATGTTTAATTTCTTCCATGATTTTTAATTTACTTTATCATACTGCTTTATGTTTACATATCAGATGAAAAGAATACTTTAACAATATATATGTATGTGGATTTATTTAATTCCATTAAAAAGTAAATGGTATTTAAATTTAAATATCATGTAATTATTTCACATTTCAAACCAACATAAATAATAAATGATACATACTTAAATCTTTTATTTTAAAGTCAATAGACAACTATTTTGTCAAATAGTTAATCAAACAGCAGAGAAAATAGAAACACTAGCAAAATTGAGATCTTGATAGATAGATTGAATTAAATGATGGATAGCTATATTTCCGTCGGCTTTGTCACAGGTGTTATAGTTTGTTACTATGAAACTAGCGAAAAATCCTGAAATATTTAAATATTACACATTTTGTCAAATTATTGACATGTAATTAATATACTTTACAATAAGTCATCCAGGTTTTGTAATGGTTATTATTACTTGATAATAATAATAATAGTAGGTTAATAAATATTGTTTTACTAATAAATTAATATAATAATTCATCTAGACTTCACTGCTATATAAATTTAAATAATTGAATTATTTTCAATGTTTTCCTATATTCATTTCTTCATTGTCTCTGTAGCATTGATCTTAACTGTCAAGAGTCTTTCTGTAACTCAAGAGTCAATAAAAATAAGGAAGTATATATTTCGGAGCGAGCATTGATATGTGGTATGTTAGTAATAGAGGAGTCAGTCAATCTGTATGTTCATTATTGTCTCAGGATTACAACGAAATTAATAACAATTAGTAAGAATACCGTAATCCGCGACACAATTAGATGTGCGACCAGGAAGAATACATTCATTGAAATGGTTTGAATTCTAAATTAAATCTCTTACATATGCTTTATTTTCTTTTTAGGCACGTAGCGTTTATTGAACTGGAATTGAAAATCTATTCTACAAAAGTCAATGACACTTCTATTCACATCGACTGCTAAAATTTTACTGATTAATTTTTACGAATACAGAATCTTTTGTTATTTTATATATTTTTGTCTGTCATAATATTTGTTTCTCAACAATGGTTGGTTTAAAATAAATCTAAATTATATAATATTACAAGGCAATTCTTTTGTGTTATGAACAATAGCAGAATTGATATTTTAATGAATTATGAATAGGCTTTTATTTAAAATATATACTTTATTTAAAATTTGTGAAAGTTTATAAAAATTAATAAGTTTTAATAAATCTTTTATCATGACTGCATGCTAAATAGAATATTCAATGAATACTTTATTTTATATATATTTTAAAAAACGTGCTCAAGATACTGTTTTAAAGTTCTTGTTCAAATTCTTATGTATTTCTGTAGTGAACTTTTGGGATAACTTTTTAACACGATATATTGGCATCATTACGATTATACCCTGATGTACCCTGTGTCGATATAATCCTAAAAGCTTATTACCTATACTCAAAAAGAGGAAGTAATAAGCTAAAATTTAAACAATACATACTCGTAATTATTGGAATCAATATGGATATGGAGGTCCTAAAGACTAATTAAGGAGGTCAAGACAATACATTTTTATACAGAATATATATATATATTTAATATATTTATTTTTATGAAATTATTAAAAACATTAATTACTTCCTCGAAATAAATTATGAGGTAAGGGCAGTCTTGCTAACAAGAAATTTCCTTTCATGTTATAACAATGTTTGCACAACATGAAAGGATTTAATGAAAATTTTAAATTAATATACGTGAAAATTCGTGGCCCGTATATTCAGTATTATTCCAATATTGGTCATCGATTTATTGGTTACTACCGAGTTAACATTTTGATTTTATTTACGAAATATGAACGGGTAATTTCTATTCTGCAACTATTATGTTATTAAAAACTAGAATAGCTTACGATAACTTGATTTTTATTAAATGTTGTGTTGCTACAGAATATATTTTATTAATTTTGAAAATATTACAATTGTAAAAATGTATAGATAGAAAGCACTCTTTATTTCTTATTTATTAATCTTTAGTTATTACTAATTTATCAAACAAATCAAATGCTTTCTAAGTAATCTTAAAACGGAAAATGCAGTACAATAAGTTGTTATTGGAATGTATTTTCCGTTTACATTTAATTATTAAAACTAGTTGTAGTTTTATTTATGAAATGAAATTAAAAAGTTCAATCACTGCAAAAAACTAATAAATTAATAAACTTTATAATACAAATACATGTTCTTTCAACGGATCCAATCTAAGCTGTTCCATTACTTCAACAAAGGCGGAAATGAAACAAAAAGGCTTTGATACGAACATACGTATTAATTTATAGTTTCGTATAAATAATTTATTAGATTGGAAATTGCTAAAGTTTTTCAAAATCCATCTTCCAAAGTGTTTCTTTTTAATAGTACATTGTATAACTCAGCTTTGTAACAAATTTAGTAGCTTAAGCTTAGTCTAACATAACCAATGTTTAATTTCTTCCATGATTTTTAATTTACTTTATCATACTGCTTTATGTTTACATATCAGATGAAAAGAATACTTTAACAATATATATGTATGTGGATTTATTTAATTCCATTAAAAAGTAAATGGTATTTAAATTTAAATATCATGTAATTATTTCACATTTCAAACCAACATAAATAATAAATGATACATACTTAAATCTTTTATTTTAAAGTCAATAGACAACTATTTTGTCAAATAGTTAATCAAACAGCAGAGAAAATAGAAACACTAGCAAAATTGAGATCTTGATAGATAGATTGAATAAATGATGGATAGCTATATTTCCGTCGGCTTTGTCACAGGTGTTATAGTTTGTTACTATGAAACTAGCGAAAAATCCTGAAATATTTAAATATTACACATTTTGTCAAATTATTGACATGTAATTAATATACTTTACAATAAGTCATCCAGGTTTTGTAATGGTTATTATTACTTGATAATAATAATAATAGTAGGTTAATAAATATTGTTTTACTAATAAATTAATATAATAATTCATCTAGACTTCACTGCTATATAAATTTAAATAATTGAATTATTTTCAATGTTTTCCTATATTCATTTCTTCATTGTCTCTGTAGCATTGATCTTAACTGTCAAGAGTCTTTCTGTAACTCAAGAGTCAATAAAAATAAGGAAGTATATATTTCGGAGCGAGCATTGATATGTGGTATGTTAGTAATAGAGGAGTCAGTCAATCTGTATGTTCATTATTGTCTCAGGATTACAACGAAATTAATAACAATTAGTAAGAATACCGTAATCCGCGACACAATTAGATGTGCGACCAGGAAGAATACATTCATTGAAATGGTTTGAATTCTAAATTAAATCTCTTACATATGCTTTATTTTCTTTTTAGGCACGTAGCGTTTATTGAACTGGAATTGAAAATCTATTCTACAAAAGTCAATGACACTTCTATTCACATCGACTGCTAAAATTTTACTGATTAATTTTTACGAATACAGAATCTTTTGTTATTTTATATATTTTTGTCTGTCATAATATTTGTTTCTCAACAATGGTTGGTTTAAAATAAATCTAAATTATATAATATTACAAGGCAATTCTTTTGTGTTATGAACAATAGCAGAATTGATATTTTAATGAATTATGAATAGGCTTTTATTTAAAATATATACTTTATTTAAAATTTGTGAAAGTTTATAAAAATTAATAAGTTTTAATAAATCTTTTATCATGACTGCATGCTAAATAGAATATTCAATGAATACTTTATTTTATATATATTTTAAAAAACGTGCTCAAGATACTGTTTTAAAGTTCTTGTTCAAATTCTTATGTATTTCTGTAGTGAACTTTTGGGATAACTTTTTAACACGATATATTGGCATCATTACGATTATACCCTGATGTACCCTGTGTCGATATAATCCTAAAAGCTTATTACCTATACTCAAAAAGAGGAAGTAATAAGCTAAAATTTAAACAATACATACTCGTAATTATTGGAATCAATATGGATATGGAGGTCCTAAAGACTAATTAAGGAGGTCAAGACAATACATTTTTATACAGAATATATATATATATTTAATATATTTATTTTTATGAAATTATTAAAAACATTAATTACTTCCTCGAAATAAATTATGAGGTAAGGGCAGTCTTGCTAACAAGAAATTTCCTTTCATGTTATAACAATGTTTGCACAACATGAAAGGATTTAATGAAAATTTTAAATTAATATACGTGAAAATTCGTGGCCCGTATATTCAGTATTATTCCAATATTGGTCATCGATTTATTGGTTACTACCGAGTTAACATTTTGATTTTATTTACGAAATATGAACGGGTAATTTCTATTCTGCAACTATTATGTTATTAAAAACTAGAATAGCTTACGATAACTTGATTTTTATTAAATGTTGTGTTGCTACAGAATATATTTTATTAATTTTGAAAATATTACAATTGTAAAAATGTATAGATAGAAAGCACTCTTTATTTCTTATTTATTAATCTTTAGTTATTACTAATTTATCAAACAAATCAAATGCTTTCTAAGTAATCTTAAAACGGAAAATGCAGTACAATAAGTTGTTATTGGAATGTATTTTCCGTTTACATTTAATTATTAAAACTAGTTGTAGTTTTATTTATGAAATGAAATTAAAAAGTTCAATCACTGCAAAAAACTAATAAATTAATAAACTTTATAATACAAATACATGTTCTTTCAACGGATCCAATCTAAGCTGTTCCATTACTTCAACAAAGGCGGAAATGAAACAAAAAGGCTTTGATACGAACATACGTATTAATTTATAGTTTCGTATAAATAATTTATTAGATTGGAAATTGCTAAAGTTTTTCAAAATCCATCTTCCAAAGTGTTTCTTTTTAATAGTACATTGTATAACTCAGCTTTGTAACAAATTTAGTAGCTTAAGCTTAGTCTAACATAACCAATGTTTAATTTCTTCCATGATTTTTAATTTACTTTATCATACTGCTTTATGTTTACATATCAGATGAAAAGAATACTTTAACAATATATATGTATGTGGATTTATTTAATTCCATTAAAAAGTAAATGGTATTTAAATTTAAATATCATGTAATTATTTCACATTTCAAACCAACATAAATAATAAATGATACATACTTAAATCTTTTATTTTAAAGTCAATAGACAACTATTTTGTCAAATAGTTAATCAAACAGCAGAGAAAATAGAAACACTAGCAAAATTGAGATCTTGATAGATAGATTGAATAAATGATGGATAGCTATATTTCCGTCGGCTTTGTCACAGGTGTTATAGTTTGTTACTATGAAACTAGCGAAAAATCCTGAAATATTTAAATATTACACATTTTGTCAAATTATTGACATGTAATTAATATACTTTACAATAAGTCATCCAGGTTTTGTAATGGTTATTATTACTTGATAATAATAATAATAGTAGGTTAATAAATATTGTTTTACTAATAAATTAATATAATAATTCATCTAGACTTCACTGCTATATAAATTTAAATAATTGAATTATTTTCAATGTTTTCCTATATTCATTTCTTCATTGTCTCTGTAGCATTGATCTTAACTGTCAAGAGTCTTTCTGTAACTCAAGAGTCAATAAAAATAAGGAAGTATATATTTCGGAGCGAGCATTGATATGTGGTATGTTAGTAATAGAGGAGTCAGTCAATCTGTATGTTCATTATTGTCTCAGGATTACAACGAAATTAATAACAATTAGTAAGAATACCGTAATCCGCGACACAATTAGATGTGCGACCAGGAAGAATACATTCATTGAAATGGTTTGAATTCTAAATTAAATCTCTTACATATGCTTTATTTTCTTTTTAGGCACGTAGCGTTTATTGAACTGGAATTGAAAATCTATTCTACAAAAGTCAATGACACTTCTATTCACATCGACTGCTAAAATTTTACTGATTAATTTTTACGAATACAGAATCTTTTGTTATTTTATATATTTTTGTCTGTCATAATATTTGTTTCTCAACAATGGTTGGTTTAAAATAAATCTAAATTATATAATATTACAAGGCAATTCTTTTGTGTTATGAACAATAGCAGAATTGATATTTTAATGAATTATGAATAGGCTTTTATTTAAAATATATACTTTATTTAAAATTTGTGAAAGTTTATAAAAATTAATAAGTTTTAATAAATCTTTTATCATGACTGCATGCTAAATAGAATATTCAATGAATACTTTATTTTATATATATTTTAAAAAACGTGCTCAAGATACTGTTTTAAAGTTCTTGTTCAAATTCTTATGTATTTCTGTAGTGAACTTTTGGGATAACTTTTTAACACGATATATTGGCATCATTACGATTATACCCTGATGTACCCTGTGTCGATATAATCCTAAAAGCTTATTACCTATACTCAAAAAGAGGAAGTAATAAGCTAAAATTTAAACAATACATACTCGTAATTATTGGAATCAATATGGATATGGAGGTCCTAAAGACTAATTAAGGAGGTCAAGACAATACATTTTTATACAGAATTAGTGGTGAATATATCTTAAAAAATATCTATCTGATAAAAAATTTTAGTAAGTTTTTGAGCAAGTGATACTTATGTGAGAATCGGTGAAAGGTACATTTTGGAGTAATCTTGATGGCCAAGTATTAAAAATGAACGTGTGTAACAGTTAATATGGGTACCGTTACACGGACGTCGAAACATTGTAACCTACCAGTATAGACGAAATACTCTTCAACATAATATAAACATTTTTGTCATAGTATCATAATAGTAAAATTTTATTTTAAACTTTACTCATATTTCGACAACAACTTTATTTTTTATTATGAAATAAAAAATAATTGCTATCTTTCACTGATCGTAAAAATATATGCACGGTGTTTGATTTTATTATACAAACATTAAACGCCACGTGGGCGAGCGTTATTAGATGATAACACTACAATTTTCGTCAGAACAATGACGATATACATTATTTTTTTCGGAGGTTTTTTCGGTATTTTAAAATACCAACAGCATAAACAAAAAAATAATATTACCATATTGTAAAAACGAGCTTCACTATGTATGTGATGATGTGTCTTTGTGTCTATGAAATGCCTATAAAGTAATCTAATGTATTATATTGTATAAACTTGTTTTTTAGCTTTGATAATATATTTTAAAAGGTATATTAATTAACATGTTAATACGTTGCTCCATCTGTATTGTGTATCCACATCAACTATTTTGAGACTCTATAATACGAAATATTTTTTGATTTTACTAATGGAGATCCCTAAAATAGCTAATAGCTTACTTACTGATTCCAAGTCAAAAACACTTTATTTTACTTACATTTACAAATAACTTTTGTCTGACTACAATACAGTTAGAATAATAAAGTTTTGCTATATGTCTGGTTTTTCGTTGTTCGTGATGTTCTCGGTTATGTAACAATTTTTCTGTAGCAGAAATAGCGTAGCAGAAATAGCTTTTTATTGTTCTGGATTTAGATGTCATGAATATCATGTATACTAAACTTTAGAACAGTAAAACATATTTAAATCGGTTTAGAAGTATTTACTTGGTACGTACCTACAAAAATACAATAGAGATAAAAACTATATTTATTTGTGCAAAGTAAAGTTATTTTTATTTTAAATACAAATAACTTTGCTCTTATACCAAGTTATTAATGATTGATGATGATAACTGAAGAAATGACGCTTGTCTCCATTATTAATTGACATAAAATTATATATTTCCACCGGAATCATTATTTATAATATTGTATATTAACTTTCTAAAGATGAAAGAGACAGAGAAAAAAAATGTAACATTAACTAAAAGGTTTCAACATGCATATACTGATTGATATATGTATAATGTATATGATATTAAATTATTATTATTATTATAACATAATTTGTTAATGGTAAAGTAAATAAATTCAAAATATGTTTTTATATCTTCTAAACATTACTTTTTTATAAGGGTCTAAGTACTCCTAATAATTGGTGAAATACTTTTCGTAACGTTATTATACATAATTAAGGACTTAATATAAAAAAGATTCTAATTGTTATGACTTTTTTATTACCTGTTTATGTACTTTTTTTTCAACACCATTTTCATGAAACATCAGATTTTCATGAAACTCATTAACATTTACTTTTCATAAGGTTGTATACTTTTTTATGTATATTTCCTTTATTTATTCTATTATCAAAAATTATGTATAAAAAAGTAATATACAAATTAATAATATTGCAATTAAATACTTCTATATTTTATCAATTTTGATAACAATAAAAACATATTATGTACTAAAATAACGAGTGGCCAAAGAAAAACAATTCTTAATATGTATACGAAGTAACGTTATTTCCATTTGATATAATTATATTTTTGAGGAATATTCTTACGGTATATCGAATACCAATACCATATCTATAATATAATCATGGATTTTAAAAACAGGGATACCGATTATATATTTATTTAAAAAATTTAAGCTAAATTGTTTTAGTACAGTGTAATTACACTTGTATTGTTTTCGAATTTCGAATAACTTTAGCAACACCTGCAACTTATACACCTCAAAAACTTCAATAATCGTAATACTCTGCGGTAGAATCATATGCAGATGAATCCGTTTCAATTCCCGAAAACGACCTTTCTAACACACATACTGCACAAATTTGACCCACAGAAAACAATTTGAAATTCAAAACTAATGAAACGTACAGAAACCAGAAATATTGTAGTACCTTTATTATGTTGGTCCAATTTACATAATATTTTAAATTATAACCTGTAGTAAAATATAATAGTAACAGTAAAATAAAGTTCCGATATCTTATGACAAAGCTTGATGCTACAGCAAAGATTCTTAAACGTTTATATCAACTTTAATAATACAAAATAAGTGAAACCAACAGTACATATATTTAAAATTAAGCATGAAAAAGGAGAAAGTGCCTTATGCCTTTAATCACTTAACTTCTATTGAATTTCCTAATTTTTTAAATACGATTCAAGTTAATGGTTTTCGAAGAACAATCTAACCGAGCAACTAGTTCAAATTGATAAAAGTTGAATAATGATTCCTTGGAAAACTATGATATATAAAGTAAATAAACACACAAATATAAAAATTATTTGCTCAATAGTTTTGAAGTTTCATGCCTTTGGAATCTAATACAAAGACTACTAAAAAGAATAAAATAGACAGCATTTTTGTAGGACAAATTTATCGCGTCCGTCGCGAGTAGCGGTGCCTAGCTTTGAATTGAATAATGTCGCTTACAATTCCTGGCTTTGACAAAGTGTTTGTCGTTTGGTCCGAAACATAAATACTAAGGTAGAATTATTAAAATATCAAACAAGCAAGTTCTTTTTATTATGAATTAGTCAGTAATTTTAAGTGAAAGTTAGCCATGCTTAAGGTACCTCACAAAGTACTTTAAGAGAAATTTGAATATCAATAAAAATAAATTTTGAAACTTGAAATACACTAGGGTGATTCAAAAAATCTTAGTTTTAAATTTTTATAGGGGCACCATCTTATATGGTTCTAATATGAAAAAAAATATACCAATATTTTTTTTTTTTAAATTTAAGTCAACTTTAGGGGTCGCTACCATCCATTAAAGTTTTTGAAAAATGCGTTACATACGGCAATGGGGTTGCAGCCCTTGGGAACCAAAATGGTGGTGCCTTTGTGTATTTTTGTACCTGAGCGTAAACAAGGTACGTTAGGTACCTGGTACATATCCTCTATCCACGTTTTTTAACTTCTTCAGACTTCAGGTTATTAAGCTACAGAAAGGGTTTAAAGATTAAAGTAGTAATTTCGCAATAGAGTGTGAGCTAGTGTTAGCTAGTTATCTGACTGCAGCTTGTATTGGGTTGGCTCGACCGGGGAAGGACCACCCTCACACAGAAGACCGACGCGTAGTAATCAAAGTCATTTGGTTATGTTCCGTCGGTGAGTGAGACAATCCGGAAGCCCAACCCCCCCCCCCCCCCGCCAAACATGAAAGCGATGCCGAAAAGACAAATACCCCAGGAGGGTACCGGCTTTGATGAAGCCGGGGACCCCCTCCCCGAGCAAAATCGGGGAAATGATTCTCGGATTTTGCTCGGGCTGCCCGTCGTATCTGGGGCGGGCGGGATCCCTAAAAAAGGTGATAGCTCGGACCCAGCTAACTACAGACCTATCGCCATTACCTCCCTTCTCTCCAAAATAATGGAGATTATCATAAACCGACAGCTCCTAACGTACCTAGAGGATCACCAGTTGATCAATGACCGGCAGTATGGCTTTCGCCATGGTCGATCAGCTGGTGATCTTCTGTTATACCTTACGCACCGTTGGGCAGCGGTTATTGAAAGCAAGAGAGAAGGTCTGGCAGTTAGTCTGGATATGGCAAAAGCCTTTGATCGTGTATGGCACAAGGGGCTTCTTTCGAAGCTACCTTCCTATGGGCTTCCCGAGGGTTTATGCAAGTGCATCACCAGTTTTCTCACTGGGCGGAGCATACAGGTCGTTCTCGACGGTTTTTGCTCGGACCCCAAGCCCGTGAATGCTGGTGTACCCCAAGGCTGCGTGCTATCCCCAACTCTGTTCCTCATGCATATCTATGATATGTTGGATATTTCCAACATACATTGTTATGCGGATGACAGCACTGGGGATGCGGTATATTCCGGTCGTGCAGGTCTCTCTCGGGAAAACGTCGACGAGTGCCGAAAGAAACTTGTGTCTTCAATAGAGACCTCCCTGGGGATGGTCTCTGAGTGGGGTGAACTGAACCACGTTCAGTTCAATCCCCTAAAGACACAGGTTTGCGCGTTTACCACTAAGAAAACCCCATTTGTCGTATCACCGCTCTTCGAGAGCACTCCTCTTATTGCCTCGCCAAGTATCAGAATACTGGGTCTCGACATTTCGAGCGATTGTCAGTTTCGTGGTCATCTGGAGAGCAAGGCCAAGTTGGCCTCGATGAAATTGGGAGTGATCAATAGAGCGAGGCAGTATTTCAAACCTGGCCAAAGACTTGCGCTCTATAAGGCGCAGGTCCGGCCTCACATGGAGTACTGTTCTCATCTCTGGTCCGGATCACCCCAATATCAGCTTCTACCATTTGACCGCGTACAACGGAGAGCCGTTCGGATTGTCGGGAACCCAGTGCTCTGTGAACGGCTGGACTCTTTGGCATTGCGTAGAGACGTGGCTTCTTTGTGCGTCTTCTACCGCATTTACAACGGGGAGTGTTCCGAAGAACTATTCGATCTGATGCCTACCGCCAAATTTCACTACCGCACAGCTCGCCATCGCCTCCTTTATCATCCATACCACCTGGACGCGTGGCGATCTTCAACTGTGCGGTTTTCAAGGACTTTTTTCCCACTTACCACTCAAATGTGGAACGAAACTTCCTTCGGCGGTATTTCCAGATCGATACGACATGGGTACCTTCAAAAAAGGCATATATTCCTTTCTCCAAGGCCGGCAACGCTCTTGTGTATCCTCGGATGTTGCAAGAGTTCATGGGCGGCGGTGATCACATACCAACGGTGACCCGCAAGCTCGTTTGCCCTCCTCTAACATAAAAAAAAAAAAAAGTTTGCATAGACATAATAAGGGTTAGTATATCTAATTTTTGACTCACCGATGGGAGACCAAAAATGAAAATCCCAAAAACTGTCTTTTGTAAAGTGCTTAGAACAAATTTGAAGGCCATTTCTTTATAAGGTAAAAGTAAATACCAGAGCCACAAAATTTTAAAATGTTCCATATTCAAAATATTAAGGTTTCATTTTGATTCCTATACAATTAGTTACGTTGGACAATTGGACAATTAGACAAGTACCTAGTATAATTAACGTTCTTTTAAAGTGATTAAAGATTTGAGGTTCTCTTTTTCCTTTTAGCCAAAACTAATGCAAGCTTTGATAGACAAAACTCACTTCAGCTAAAAAAAATTTGTTACTTTTTTATTTAAAATTAAGTTATACTCTCATGCGTCCACATACATAAATACAATACTTGAAAAATAACTTATTACTCTTATATTGTAAAACATATATGTATTGCGGTATACAAAATAGAGTTACTAAGTAATATTATTATTAAGTACCTACTATTTTAAAGGATTCTTGTCTATTATTAAATTTTATTAATATTTAAGTGATAATCAGAGCTTAATTCAGTTATTCAATTTAGATCAATCAGAGTCATTTATAATTAGGAAAACCCTCCTATTAAGTAGAATAGTTTATATTTATTTATTTTAAACTTATTTTTTTAAATATTTTTATTAATTAAAATAATAAATTATTTCAAAACAAAGCACCACTGGAGAATGGAAGTAAAATAATTATAAGTGTAAAGAAACCTTAGTCGTACCTTAATTATTGTAGATACAATTTTGAAGACATAAAAACCAACAACTAAAATAATGGAATTTTTAGACAAAGACAAAGTGATAAACGTTCTACTTATAGTAGAAAATAACAACCTTTAGTTGTCTTTTAGGTTTCAGAAAATATATAACTTGTTAATGGAGCAGCTCTTTCTCTACTTTTAAAACTACTACTAGAAAATGTTAAATAACTTTTTGTATTTGTTTGCTACAAGTTCGATATTAAAATAAAAGCTTGGTGTAAAATAACTAACAGCTATTTTTTATTACTTTGTTATAATTAAATTTATATATTAAACAAATTTTTTGCAATCAGTGAAATGTTTTTATAAAGTTCAGAGGAATTATCCTTATCTGATTTTATTGTTTGTTTATATGAAAAGAAAAAACTATAAAAGTATTCAGCCATGTTGAACTTATTGTTAATATATCTTTTATATGTAAGAAAAACTCTCACTATTCATGCCATTGTTGGCTGCTTCTGCCATTTCTTAAGACCACCGGCTCATTGAACGTTTGCTGATCTCTCAAAATATAGATTTTAAAATACGCACAATTATTCTGTTTCTTAATGTTTTACTAATCTATTCTCGTCAAATAAAAAATATAAAATAAATTTCACCCCATATCCAGTTCTTTCTATATTTATAACATTACAGCAAAAACAAATTCTTTTCATGATGTTCAAAGAATACAATCTTTTATATAATATGTCAGATTCATTCCACTTATGTTTTAAAGTAACAAATGACTATAAATGGTCTGATAAATACTACTTCTCTTAACCTTTAAATCTTGTCCAGATCCTTATGGATACATAAATTCTGATAGCGGCTTCGCACACGCTGTCTAAGTAAAAACAGTCTTGTTATATCTATCTATATCTAAAACTATTCTATTAGAGTTTATTAGAGTTTAAAATCACAACGATTCTAAGGAATAATAATAATAATTGGAAAAACTGTGTACTATAATATATATTATATGCTATGTGTACATAATTACTAACAAATCATATAGATATCCACATCACTTGACATTAGGATTAGATAAAACTTGTGTCGTTTAATTTATACTCCCCGGACCCTTTCGTAATTAGTAATACGTGGTCCGTGTGTAGATTATAAACTGCAACATCTAAATTGTTATAAAGTAATGGCTAAAGAATTTGAGTCGTTTCATGAGAGCCGTAAGAACTAAAGTAACTTGAATTATTAAATTGATTCCGAATGTGCGCATAAAGTTTAAAATTGTTTATCTAAAAACTTCCTTTTAAATGTCTACAGAAAAAAATAGTCATCTGTTTTGAATGAGTTTTGATGAATTGCAAGATTCAGTAAAACATTTCATCACTTATTATTTAAGTTCCTGTTTTAGGTCAGGATGAGATGAGGATTTGAGAAAACCTTTAATACTTAATATTAAATTTTTACTAAGGTTTCATATTTTATATAAAATACCTCCTTCAAGTCCTTGGAAATATAATTTCGAAATTAAAATATTTTAAGTCCTTTGAACATTTTATCATATAAATATTACACTTTTATCTTTATTGTAGAAATCCAGATATATTTTTTTTAGTTTTGAAGCAAGTGTCGCTATACTCGTATATTATAATACCATTTACAAAAACCTGATGGAGGACAAGTACTATGTAATCATATGTTGTGTACTGTATAAGAACGACAAAGAAACTAAAATATTAAAGAAATCACAAAAATGGGTATTTCTTTATTTTTTAATATTCTTATGAATTCTTAGTAATCTAAAAATATTTAATTTAAATAATTTCAAATATTAATCAAATTGATGAATACCCTTTTATTTATTTTTTCAATACGAAATAATTTCATTTATGAAATAATATAATAAAATTAGAATAACATATATTTTATTTGTTAATTTGTTAATGAATATTTGTGATGTGATTGACTATGTATTATTTCTTGCTTTAACTTTGTAGTCGAAATCTATAAAGATATTTACTCAGACGCCAAAGCACAAATATTATAAAGTCAGAATCTTACGGAGTATCGATCTGAGATATTGTACAAATACAACTATAGAATAACTATTGGTACATTTTATTAAGAATCTATTTTATTTATTTCTATTTTATTATCTTTATTAGATATAAAAAAAGAGATCATGAATTGTCAATCAAAGAAATTAAATTAAATAAATATGCAGAAACTCTTAATTATTGTAATTTAATATTGAAATGGTTAAGACATATCATTTTTGTGTAATACATAGAAGCTTTCTGCTTTTCTCTTGCCGATTTCAAAACGACTCAGGTTTTTTTATTAACATCTCCAAAATATCTAAGCAGGTCTTACAACAATTTCTTACTTAATATTTTTTAAAAGGTATTAAGAGAGAGACGAGAGACGTCTCAGAAAGACGATGGATTACAAAATTTTTAGATTTGTTTCAATGTTTTAGATTATTTTCTCAAAATCTAATTTACTAGTAGTATTATACCAGACTAAAATCTCAGAAATTGGATAATTATAGTGTAGTAGTAATATGTTCGTATAACAGCCTCATTTTTATCTCGTATATGAAATATTATAAAGTTATGGTATAAGGTAAAGTCTAAAAAATATCATTTTAAACGTAGCGCAACTGCAGAATGACCTTTTTTTTACACTAAATTCAATTAAGGTTGACAGTCACCGTTTGGATAGTCACTAAAAATTTGACTACTATAACAAAGGCCTTTTAGCAACTGTAAAAGTAATTATAATTTTACATAAACCGTATAGTAAGAAACTTTAAAGGATTTTGCTTAAATCGTCTCAAAGTTAAGTTCTTCTTCCATTAAATTAAAGTCAGCATAATAACAGATAATTAAACTAATAAACTGATCAATTTAAAAACCTATAAAAATAATGTCTACGTAAAGTAATATTTAATTGAAAATTCTTAAAAAATTTGAACACTGATCGCAATCGATTGTTTTCTATGACTTTTATAGCTACTTATATACTATGTAATAAATATATTAAAAATCAATTATAAGTCGTACCGTCGTCTATGACCACTTATAAAGATAGAAGAAAATACAGTGCACCCCTTAGAAAATAGAAAAATAACTATCCTATCTTCCTTTACAATAGAGGGGAAAGATGGGTGCTTGACTTTAATAAAGCTATAACATCTTGAGCTGCAGTCAATTGATTACAGCTAGATCTAAAACCTATCTAAGCTTAAAAAAACTTGAATACTTTTATTTTTATCACACAGATTCTTACCAAAAAGTCATTTAAGTTTTCATCACAAAATTATGTGTTAGGTTATAAAAATCTGTTATTAGAATTCATTGTTTCAAAGGATTCAAAGGTTCTCAAAATGGCTTGAAATTAGTATGAGTACCAAGACAACTCTTGACATTATTATAACCTACCCTCATATTATACAAATAGACAAAACAATGTAAACAATACAGGAATTATCAACATTCCCATTAGTGATAAATGTTTGTTGCAATTAGAGAGATCTGTTTAACTCGTGACGTCACAGAAGATATATACGAACAATGAGATTTATTACATTGTTGTTGGACATGGTTATAACTTTATTTGTAACTTGGTCTTTACGACAACTGCCTTTTGCATGAATCTTTAAATCGTCTCTCATTTCTTTATGGTTGTTTTTCGAAGAACTAAAACAGATGTTTTTATTAAATAGATCTTCCCATTTTCATATTGCTTACTTTCGAAATTATAATTGTTCATATAAAGTTTTGGAACTTTGTTATAAGTATACATATAGGATGGACCTCTATATGGTCCTTATGAGTCCGATCATAATATTGTGTGCATGTAAATAATTCAAATTACAGATAGAGCATTTCTAAGATATATTGTATTATAATCCGTTAAGATCGTTTAATAGATATAAGCATCTAATATTATAATCAACAAAGTCATCATAATAAGTAACTCACAAAGCTACTAATAGGTAACAATGTGTTCGGTTGATCTGATAATGCTATGTTACGATACACGATGTTAATAACATTCTAACAGTATTGATTCACTAAGATATAATTTTGAATCAAAGTAGTTTCTAGAAACGATATATTTCTATAAAAAAGAAACTAAAACTAAAAGATTTTCAACAACACTCTGTCACGACATCCGTACTGGCCGCGACACTTCAATGCAGAGAACATTACAGAAAATTTGATACAATTTCCAAACTTTAACCACAAGGATTTTCTATAAATTTCACCTTCGAAACTGTAGCTTAACTAAACATTTAAGTGCACTTAAAATGATTCGTTCGTTCTAGCTTTTATTAAATTAATAGTTATAAGTATTTATTTTTAGCTTACAGCATTTTGTTTGATTTAATTGCAATTCAATTTATACATTTCCATTGTGGGTATGATATTCTTGTTGTTAAATATTTTAAGAGGCGCTTACTTAAATACAAAATGGTGATAATACTATTTGTAAATATTATTAGACCGACATAAATATTTTTTATTAGCTTCCTCATAACACATTATGTGGGAAGTTTTTTTTTAACATAAAAAAATCTATACGAGCTACTAGTATATATATGTATATCGCATTATGACAGATCCCTCTAATTGCAGTAAATAGTCATTAATTTATGAGCCGATAATCAGTCATTCCACAGAGCAATGATATTTTATTATTTAGACCGTTTGCATTTCATTTGATAATAACACAGGCACACAAAAAAAAAAAAACGTCATGAACCAGAGGGAAGACCCCATTATTCCTAGGTTTTTGGGATCGCTAAAACCGAATATGACAATAAAAACGAATTTTAAATGCCCGTTTTGCCGCTAGCACCCCCTTACTACCTCTTAAGGGGTGAAAATTGAAATTTTTGTAAAAAATCAAGATAGATGTGTCTTTCTACGTTTTTTGGGATGCTGAAACCGAAAATGATAACTTAAAAATAAATTCATGACCACTATCACCCCCTACCATCACTTACAGGGAGTGAAAATTTCATATTTTTCTATAAAATCAAGACAGATGTGTATTTCTACGTTTTTTGGTATAATGAAACCGAAAATGACAACCAAAAGTGAATTTGATACCTCTTTTACTCAATACCACCCCCTAACTACCTCTAACGGGGGGGAGGGGTGGGGGTAGTTTCAATTTTGTATAAAATCAAGATATATGAAGAAATTTTGACGATTTACAGTAAATGACATGTTTATCAAACTAGTTTGAAGTTACTCTTAGCTCTTATATTAGAAATGCTTTATCGATCAGAAGTATCTGATATATATTCATGATTTAATTCTATTCTTAGCGTAACCCAGGAACAACGGCGTGGACGTAGTAGATTTCTGTTCCCTTTTGGAGTGCTGGATTAAAGTGAGTCCCCTTGCCTCTCACTATCCGGGGTGCTGAATTAAAGTGAGTCCCCTTGCCTCTCACTATTCAGCGTCTATCTGTTTCTACGATAACGAACTCTCTTGTTGTCAAAAGTTCTTCTAAGTGGTTGCCTTTTATAGGTTCTTTTCTGTTCTGGCAAATCTCTTTTTAAATTCCAACAGTAGTCTGCTAACATATTGACATCCCATTTACCCTGATAGCGCTGTTCCATTGTCTTAAGATCCTGTCTGATGGAACCTTTCACCTTGCTCCTCACTATAGTCTCCTAAATTGGCCGAAAAATAGTAACCTTTCTATTTCGGAGGCATAGAATTAGGTTCAGCATCTTTTAAGCGTTTTACAAGACTGCCGGATGGATAACAGTATAAACAGAATTAAATAGAAAGCAAAAAAAAAACAAAAAATGAAACAACTTGTTAAGAATAGGACAAAAATCATGATTCAGTCTTAGTATCATAATAACAAATATATGCATACAATAAGGTTACCATATACTTTATAATCATTTTTTCTCTCAGCATCTTCAAAAACATAGAAATTCACATATTTTCGGTTCCAGCATCCTAAAAAACGTAGAAATACACATCTATCTTGATTTTATAGAAAAATTGAAATTTTCACCCCCTTTAAGGGGTAGTAAGGGGGTGATAGAGGTCATGAATTTATTTTTAGTTATCATTTTCCGTTCCAGCATCCCAAAAAACGTAGAAATATACATCTATCTTGATTTTATAGAAAAATTGAAATTTTCACCCCCTGGAAGGGGTATTAGGGGGTGATAGTGGTCATAAATTTATTTTTAGTTATCATTTTCGGTTTCAGCATCCCAAGAAACGTAGAAATACACATCTGTCTTGATTTTATAGAAAAAAAATGAAATTTTCACCCCCTGTAAGGGATGGTAGGGGGTGATAGTGGTCATGAATTTATTTTTAGTTATCATTTTCGGTTTCAGCATCCCAAAAAACGTAGAAAGACACATCTATCTTGATTTTTTACAAAAATTTCAATTTTCACCCCTTAAGAGGTAGTAAGGGGGTGCTAGCGGGAAAACTGGCATTTAAAATTAGTTTTTATTGTCATATTCGGTTTCAGCGATCCCAAAAACCTAGGAATAATGGGGTCTCCCCTCTGGTTCATGACGTTTTTTTTTTTGTGTGCCTGTGTAATTAACAATGTGCGAATTGGGATTGCTTTATTCAACATATAGCACATTACATAATTTGTGAATAACATTTCATATGGATAAAATAATTTTATATTTTAGTTTTACAATGATAATGATATATATTATGCAAATATTAAATTAGCTATTACGTTGTTTTAGAAACAATTGTCGCCATTTAAGGTCGTATGCAGCTGAACACTCCGTTAGGGTCATTTTAATTGAAATTTTGTTTGTTTCGAATTGAAGTACAGATATCTTCTGTGATATAATTTATTATATGTGTATTTTTCTAAAATTAAAATGATATCTGCAATTTGATGTGCTTGAGATAATGAAATTATGTTATAAAATAACTATTCCTTTAACGAAAATCTAGTTTATGGTTCTTTAAAATAACCCAACAGAATCGAAAACTTACTTAAGTCTTACTTCAGTAAAATCAATATATAAAAATATCAATTGAATAAAATTTTGATGACCTTTCAATTTATTCAATGAAATAAATTAAAACACAACTTAAAACACAACTTAATTCATTCTAAACAAATTGGTCTCAAAAAAAATGTCTGGTTAAATATAAAACATTCAAATTATATTTTTTAAGCAAACAATGACATAAATAACTAAAGTTTTGTTTTATCCTATAACTATCCAACAAATGCTCGTTCTTAATTGTTTGTTTCTGATAATACTATTTTCTATTTTACTTTTATTT
The DNA here is from genome assembly GCA_918358865.1 of Melinaea marsaeus rileyi. Classification (NCBI taxonomy): domain Eukaryota; kingdom Metazoa; phylum Arthropoda; class Insecta; order Lepidoptera; family Nymphalidae; genus Melinaea; species Melinaea marsaeus. The sequence goes on along the minus strand of OU911093.1, from coordinate 5,461,813 downwards.
TGAGCTCAGTTTGGAAATAAATTTGTCTTTGGTGTAAGCAAATTTTTTTTTATAAACCTTGGATCTGCAGATATTTACAAAATTTTGTTGATTAAATTAATTACTTTATGTCTTAAGTATATTTTATTTTGAACCATATTGCAATGTATTTTTTAAGTTAAAAACAAATTTCCTAATTTTATTTAGGTTTAGATATTCTAATACATAAATTAAGTTACTGAGTATAATAAATATTTTTAATAAATGTTATGACGCACTTTAAAACCAAACTTAAATATTTATACATATCTTAAAACATTGTTTTCGACGTGTTCTCGGCTAAACAGAAATGTTGATTATTTTGTTTGTTACAATATGTTATTGTCTGAATAAAAGAAACTAACTCATTTTTGAGTTTAGAAAAATACATTGAGAAAATTTTCTACTCCGTTGAAAAACAGTTATTACATATATCCATCCAGTCACAATCCTAAAATCTAGAAATATATGAAGTCTCTTGTTAATTGTTTTCATGTGCTTACTTCAATTTTGATTCAAAAATCACTCAGCAATAAGCTTCATATAAGATTATAATAAATTAAAATTGTACCGCAATTAATAAATCCTAGTTGGTTAAGTTATTATAAGCCATATTTATTCATACACAATGATACAATGTGTAAAGTAGCAGTAATACAATTAATATATGTAATACATGGAGTCTGAGACACTAAATTTAAATTTATATCTTCGAGACAACAATATGTCGTCGATTGTGCTGTAATATATCGAATTATCGACGAGTTATAGGCGTTGCTGCAATTACAGACATCTGCCAGGACTCCTATGTTGCAGGATATTGGGACGAGAAAAATAAAACTTGGTACATTGTTATTGAGGATATTGAAAATTCATTTGAGTCTTAATTATAAGAAGAAAAACTTTATTAAAAAAAAAAACAGATTGAAATAGGATAAGGCATATAGGTAGGAAATAAAGTGTTTCAAAGATTTATGCAAATGTTGTCAACAAGTTTTCACGTTTCCTTTTACCATAATTATTTTAATATTACTGTCACTCGATGACATCATAAATATCACTGAAAATTTTATTTGTATTTCAATAAATTATACAATTGTAATATATATTTTTTGGTTCTCACAAGAAAAAGATCCCTTAACAATACTTGTTAATTGATTTTCAGTTAAGAAATTGAAATAAATAGTTCTTACATTCGTGGATTGTAGAGAAACCTATGCCAAACAATGGATCTGAAGTAATAGTATTTGTTACATAGAACTACATATTTTACGAGTAAACATAATTTTATAATTAAACTATTAAATTGTTAATTCAATAAATTCATAATATATCTATCTCAATATTATATAATGTTATATTTAACATCATTTCACTTATTGTAAACCATATTATTAACAGTTTTACGATTTGAGTGATGGCTGATTTGACATGAGTTCGTTGGTACAATTTTAGAGTTGCATAAAAAAACTCTAAAACTGTAAACTAAAGCAAAATGTTTAGATCTGAAATATGATTAGATTTAATCATCACTTAGTGATGATGAATAACTTCACCTTTCTTGTCTCCTCTATTGCTCCTCATTTCTCAAGAGTGACAAAGCATTTGTATTTATACTTAAGTTATCCTTGGATGATTGCACCATTCACTAAAAAGCGTAAAGACATAGTAAGGGTAGTATAACTTTTATAAATTTTTCTCTTCTTAAGGCAGTCGTCATTGAATGATACAAATCGTTTGACTTATTAAGTTTGTTGGCTCGGTTTATCTCTTTATAGATACTGAATAAAGGCTTGCATTCTAAATAATGTTTCACTTCAAAGAAGTTATAGACATTTGTTTATTTTATGAACATATTCAGAAAACCTTTGTTGCTTTATTCCTATTGATAAAACACATTTACTATTTATATTGTTTGAATTAAAAGATAAGAGACTCTAAAAGATTAAAAGCTAAATATTATCAATTACTAAGTCAAGGTCAAGGATTTCAAAAATAAATATTAAGTTTCATTTTGAGGTTCTAATATTTTAACGGATCAAATATAATACCGGTAATATAATCAAAAATGCTTGTATCATTGTCAGATTTATCAAAATCGTTTCCAGAAAATAAATATTTACACGTGTATGTATGATAAAAACTGAAAGATTCTCAACACACATCTGGCACGAAATCAGCACTTGTCGCAATACTAAAACACTTTAATACCGAGAACATTTTGGAAAATGCGATTCAATTCGCAAGCAAGAACTTTTACCGTAAGGATTTTTCATAAGTTTCACCTTAAAACTACAACTTAGCTGAAACCTGAAGTGCATGTAAAACCATTTGCTCTTTTATAGTATTTGTTCAATAAATCGTTGTGGGTATTCGTTACTTCCTTACAATATTTTATATATTTATATATTTAGCTTCACACCATATCCCTTACGGGGTAGCCAGAGACGACGGAGCGCCAAACGCTACGGTCCCTGCATACCTCTTTCGCCTCGGCCACAGACATCAAGCTCAATATATAAAACTCATTCAATATTTTATGTTTATGGCTATATATAAATATGCTGAATGAATAGCATTTCAATTTATAGATTTGCGTTTAGATCTATATTCTTGTTTTTACTTGTTTTAAGAGTCATTATATTATTGTTTCGAGTCGAAGTATTTGAAGTAACATACTCTAATATATATGTTTCCTATGTTCTAATAACAAAATCACATCTTATATTCGATGTACCCGTGGTAATTATTATTTTGACGAGAATTTGATTTATGGCTACTTAAAGTAGCATTTATCTGAATAGAGGATATTTTTTTTAATAATAATACTTTAATATTTTTATTTTATTTAACTTAATTTTTTTTTATTTGGGAAAAAAACATTATTTCAAAAATTATAAATAAAGTTAACAAATAGTATACATAACATGCGTTAAGTTTCCATTGTTATAATAAACAGTGAAGTAAGTATATAAAAAATTACACGATGATAATTTTATTCATTTTTTTATATTTGTTCTATGAAATAAAAAAAACACAACTGAATTTATCTTAAACAAATTCGTATTAACATTGTGAAAATGTATTTGGCTGTCTCATTGCAAATAAAGGCATTGAAATAATATACTTTTTGTATAATATCCCATTAAAGAGATAAAAGACTCATTCAATAATTGTTCAACATTTTATTTTCGAACGTAAGTACGTAACGAAAATATCCAGTAAGAATGTTGTTCCTCAGTTAACAAATGATTATAAATAAATCTGAAATAATAATAATTGTTACATACAAATAAAGCACAAAACATTTTTTTATAATTAAACTACCGTACTATTGAATTCAATAATTTTATAATGAATTTATAATATAACTTGAGATCTATATAAAGAATATAATATCTAACAGCATTGCTTTCGTTATAAACCATATTATTAACGGAATTCACTGAATAGTTCTAACTAATTAAGTTGAATTAATTTACCTCCTCAGGATTAACTTATTAGTAGCTTTGCATTTATTTCACATTTCATTTGACAAGAGAATATGGTGCTACATCTATATGTTCATTTGTTGAAACCAGTATTGGTGAGGCAATTGCAAAATGAATTCAATTATTATTGACCATTACGTGTTAATAGAAGTATTGATTTTTATATACACATTTATAACAATTAAACAATGCATTTCGTTTTTACAATGTGATAATTGCAACTACAAAATACAATGTAAAATTAAGCAACACACTCTGCATGTGTGTCGTAGTTATGAGTGATAGGACTATATTCCTATATTATTGTAGTAAAATATGTATTATTTAAATTATTTGTAATTTACAATATCTTTAAAAAACAATAATAATATTTTAATCACTACAGGGGATTTAAGGAACATCTTGAGATAATATATATATTCTAAAGCTTCACTTGCTTTGCTTCGCTTAGAAACTTTAGTAAGTACATTTTGTAAAATGCAAGAAGAACGTAGCGCTAATTAGTGATTTCTCAAGAAATAATAAGATTATCTAATTACAGAAATAAATGAAAATTAAAATTCTAATATCTCAGTATTATTTTTTTTCTAACTATATCCTTCTGCTGTTATATAACTGTAATTATTCATATTCGTTATAGAATTTACTTTAAGTGTTTCCATAAATGATTATGACGTTTAGAGCATATAATATATTTGACATAATTGAATTATATTATAACTATTTAACACCTGTAACGCCAAGTGTAGTATTTTAAATATTAATAACGAAAATTAAAATGCAAAAGGTGAGTTGTTTTATTTTTCATGAAATAGGTTAACTTTAATGTGTATATTCATTATAACATGCAAATTACCTACAATACAACTTATTACTTTAAGACACGAACTCCTTTCACAACCAGTAAAAAACTGATGATTGTATCACTTTACCCTGTAACAGTATGTATTATATATAATAGTATATATATATATATATATATATATATATATATATATGTAATATTTGCATGTCTTATTTATTGCACTTTCTCATTTATTGTCACTCAAAAATAATGACTTTCGTTAATTGTCGTGTGACAGAAATAATAGTCTTTCCCTACGACGAATGATAGTAATTTTCCTGCAATTTTCATAATATAGTTTGTTTCGTTTAAAGAAAGCAGTAGTATTACGTATGTTAAAAAACATACAAATACCTTAAAATCATTTGATTTCTATAAATTAAGAAATTAACAAAATAAGTTATCGCAATATGTAAGATTGTATTGCTGTTTGAAGTGAGAAAGTGGTAATAACTGTTTTAAAGATTAAATTTTTAAAATAATTAGGACTTTAGCTTCGATGTTGAAAAGATATCAACACTAAAAATATAGCAGTATTTTCGGCATGTTGCAGTATTTTGAGTTTGGAAATTAAAACGGAATGTTTCCTGTACATTCTATTCTGAATATTGGTAAAATTGAAGTATTATAATGTGTATTCAGGAATCATGGAAAACTTGAAGAATGTTGCAGATTCCTTTGTACCATGTAATGCAATTAATATGGCCTTATACAAATCTTCAGTATTTAATTAAAGTGTAGACAAATAGGTTAATGGTAACATAAAACTATTGAATCCAACTACAAGTCACCAAGGAATTGAAATATAGCACCTAATTAAGAAAGTACTAGGATAATTCCTAGAAACAGAATTTTGTTTCATTACATAATTGTAATAAAACAAAATTCTGTGGATGAAATTTGATAAAATAAAAATGTAGTTTTTGTATTATTTTATATTTATTATTTATATTTATAATGTTGAAGCTACTCGGTAGATAATAGACATTGTGTCTGTTTAACTTTCACCACAGTATGAAATAATGTAATAAAAAAAAGTGCTGTGATAAAAGTTTTGTATACGTTTATAAAAAGTTATTAGTAAAAACATCTCCATCTAATTCTCAAATACAAAAATTTTACCAGAAACTGAAACTTTACTTAGAAATTTTGGCAACATTGGATTGGGTGATAATGTATTTTATAAAAACTTAATATTTATTTTCAATACACTTAACTTAATAACTGCAGCACAAAGAAGATTAATAAATATATTTATAAATTACTTGTTTATTCCAGAATTGAGAATTCCAAATCGAGGTATTTTTTTGTTAATGAAGGATTTCTTGGTACTGAGGGTAATCTAGTGAAACACAGTGAACACAAATGTTTAAAATAATGATAAAATAATCTTAAATGACAAAATCGATCTAACCAATGTTTGACGTAAATGACCCCCAAACAAGAAGTAAAATTTGCCAAAAATGACCCCAACAATAGAAATAAATACCATAACCATCAAAAGGACCAAAGCGTGAAATGGGTTTGTTCTTAATGAGTTTTACTTTTAACTTTTTCCCGCTTTTATTTTTGTTACATAAAGTTTGTAACCTTTACGATGTTTATAAAAGTGCTCACACAAGTAAAGGGACAAACAGGTGTTTTAGCTGTTTTGTTTTAATTTAATTTTAAGTGAACAAACAACATTTACTATATGTCATAGTTTATCTAGTTTATCTAGTATATGTCATAGTTTTTGTACTAAAACTTCAAAAACCCATTCTTTTTATTATAACTACATTTTATTTAGTTTACTATTCCATAAAATATATTACGTATAGTATAGTGTAAATGTGGTTCAATTAAATGAAGTTAAAATTAATTATATATTAACCTATAATATTGTCCTTTATCCTTAAGCATACTTAAAATAAATTCTTACTTTATCATTTACAATTCAGATACCAGACTTAAATTAATGTTAAATTAATAGTTAAATTTGGTCAGATTAAATAATCCTCAATTTGAAAAAATATTAAAACATTAGTATTGTATTAATGTGAAAAGAAAATTGTGTGTGAAACCGAAATCATTGAAGTCAAGCCGAAATCAAGTGAAGTTTACTCTCTGTAGTAACATTTATGTTACTTTAAATTTTTTTATATGTACTATATATTTAAGTAATGATATCTCGTAATCGTAATGATCTATTAAACTGATGTTTTACTTTCCGCGATTGACAAATACTTAAAATGATAACCATTTTTTTTCAAAATCAATCTCATATGCATTCATTTTTTTATTTTGGATCGGAATTACTTAAAGCGGCTTACGGATAGTGCTATTGAATAGAAATCGTCACGTAACGAAATATCGTATGCTGTGTAGGTTGTGTGTGTATATGGTACTAAAAAAGGTGCGCAAGTAGTTTTATTAAAACGCATTAGTTATTTGCGTTTTTTATGTTAGATCATACGTGACTATTGTTTTATTATTTTTAATTTCTATAATTTAATCTTGTAAAAATATCGGTGACATTTTCTGAATCATATTTGAGTGAGTGAGGTTTGGTAATAAATACTTTACAAGAATTTACTACATCTCAAATGAATGTTTTTATCAAAATGTATTGCCCTATATTTGGACTGTACTTTACTGTGGCCAGCAAAACAAATGGATGTGTTTCAATATAAATCTGTGAATCTTTGTGACTGTTTATTTGGTCTAACCAGCAATATTTTTAGTTGAGTTTGATAAATCCAACTGGTTTAAGACTATTTTTTACGAACATATAACTCGTATAAGAAGAATAAGCCAGTCCAATGTTAGCAATCCAATGATTGTATTGTTATGAAAGTAATTGTTATATACAGTAAATTCTTTAAAAGTAGAGCGAGTTAATTTCTTCAAAATATAAAAGTAAACTGTAAGTATATATATATATATATATATATATATATACATTTATAGTATTTAGTATAGTATTTAAATAGAAACTAAACTAAAATAAATCTAAATTAAGGCTATAAATAAGTCTTATTTTCAGGTAGCGTGCAGTATTTCTAAAAAGTAAACATAACACAAAGTGTATATTGGCTCACAATAAAAATCTCATACGATCGTTGTGAAACCAGAGCGCTAATCTCTTCATTGTCATTAAAAGAGAGGATTCCTAACAGTTATTAAATATATGTAAATGTCCTCTCTTTACTTTAATTTTTTTTTATTGGAAAATGGACTTATATTAAATATCTCTATTTAAAAACTTACTTTTTATTTTATAAATATAAAATACTTAATAATAATAAGAATATTTAATTATTCCAAACTTTCAAGAAATTATAACATTCCAAGAAAATCGGTGGAATCCACAACTGTAATAAAAAGAAACTATTCAATTATTAAATACAAACAGAAATTTACATTTTTTTTTAAACGGTGTTTTCTGGAACCAATCTACCGTGTAAAAATAGACTTAGGCGTATTAATAATATAAAATATGAATTAATTATTACTGGATATAACACAAATTATAATTAATTATTAACTGAAATAAACCCAAATTTTCCTACGTTGATTATTAAGATATTTAGATACGATTGCTTTTTATTTGTTCTTAGCAACGTTTATACTTTTGCAGTTTATAATTTAAATTATTATTTCTTTTATTATACCAAAAAATATTATATTGAAATCGATTATTAATAAAATATAATATATAATGGAATGGAATGGAAAGCAAAATAACAACTATAACCGAGGTCCCTAATAAAATATTTAGTATCTACTCTTTATGAGAAACCCATTGTTAAGAGTATCGAATATAATAAATATGCTACAGTAGAAAACCATTACAATATTCCTCTGGATCAATTAAATAAATTAAATTGAAAACAAAAGCTCACCAAAAAGAATATTTCAAATTTTATAAAATAATAAGAATGGTCGCGACCTCAATACGGTCTTGACAAAAAGACACCAGTTAATGTGAGGCATACATTTATATTTGAGATATTTTAAATATTATGAACAATTTAATATCATTCAATCAATTTAATATCAAAAAAATCTAATATCATTTACAGGAAATTTACTGAGGTCTTAAGATATGTGAAAGTTATATTGGTATAGGTTAAGTAATATGAAATAAAAATATTACATACCAGTAACATACTAGTATACAATTAAATTTACTAGCGAAACTCAAAAGCAAATTAAGGTAAAACAAAACAACAAAACAAAAACTCCTTAGATTTCAAACTTGTAAGGTCAGTTACCTCACTTTCAACTTTTAAAATATTTTTAATATCTGAGTATTTTTCATATATATAAGCTGCTTAACATCAATTTATTTTGCATTTATAGAAGAATCATTATTTATTTAATTTACGTAAATGAGATATGAATTTCTGTTGCACTCATTATCCATAACATAAATTTGAATAAGGACCGTAAATAAAATAAAATAAATAAATAAAATTAAATATATTGGGCTAATGTGAAGCTTTTATTCAGGGTTTTAAATGATTAATCATTTTACCATGTAATAATTAAAATACTGGTTACGTAAACTTTCATGATATAAAAATTGTATAGAGCTTGAAATATATATATTACATAAATATTTCTTGGTACATATTCATATTTATTTTTACTTTTATTCATTACTATCTTCAAAATAAAATAATTATTTTTTTGTAACAAATTAAGATACCTGTGATTCATTACGTTAGTCTTAAGTTTATATAAAATAGTTAATAAATTCATATATACCTTAGAAAACGTATAAAGATTTTTAGATGTTAGGGCTAGTATTGCATATGTTGGAAGTAATATATATGATTTCAAAGTCATCCATACGATTTGTACCAACGTCATACACATGACACTTGATTTAATTAATATGAAATAATAAAATTTTTGTTGAACAGCAAAAGTATTAGCATTTCAGGTGTAAATAACTTTCAACTAAAGATTTGGTTTATTGTTCCATAGGCTCCTATTGCTAAGTTATTTTGTAATTTATTTTTTGATTTTTTTATGGAACCTAATATTCATACTAGAAGCAAATACAAGCTACCTTTATATGAGGAATGTCAGAATACTAGAATACTAATAGCGAATTACTTCTTAATAGAACAAAAGTCCGTGACGGCATCTAAAAAGCTTACAGAAATTGTTAAGGTATGGTTGGGTACCATTTTTCTACTACTATTATTACTAATAATTACTATTACTAGTAATCATGTGTAATCTGTTATATAAGTATAAGTTCACAAAAATACAGGACAAATCCACGGGGTGTCATGTTAAAAATATATATAAATTAAATTATTAATTTGGTTGTAAAACGCTGGCCAAATTGTAGTCAAGTACATTTTGATGTTTTTAGTTATAAATCGTAATAAAGTATAAATACTAAGATACTAGTTGTTTTATATATAAAAGTATATGGAATATTATTTAATTTGAATAAAATTATGTCAAAGCTTTTCAAAAATAATTTGTTTGCAATCGTAATTGTTTTCTGGAAATATTAATGACAATATTTATTTAAGACTTGCGATTAACACAAATTTAAATGGCCGAGATTAATTATTATTAACGATTTTCTTATTTGTATTACTGCTAAACTAACACTTATAATAATAATTTTTCGTTATGGGAAAGGATGAAAATAAAATTTATGTTAAGTTTATATAGATTATATTATATATAATCTAACATTCTAAAACTAGTCATAGTTATTTTAATGACATGTAGTAATTATTACATTGTTTAAATACCATGTTTTATGATAATATTACCTTTTTAAACCAATAATTAAACCAAATTATTTGGATCTAATATAATAACCTATCTGATTCAAATATTAATTGCCATGATTTATATTCACTATTTTATAAAATTGCGGCATCAAGGTCTTCTACGATATATCTATGAGGATATAATTTGATGTCAAATAATCACATTACACACAAATGAAGCTTTGTGATCCTAATGACATCCATAATATTCGTAATTCATTTATGAATCGCCATTATGTTGCTTTGTTCCGGTAATATATCAAAATTAATAAACACATTATGTGTTTAAACGTAATTTCATTAATATTATATATTTTGTGTTTTGACGGAACGTGGGACATTTTTAATTTTACTACTGAAAGGAGAATTCTTCAACAATGGTACACTCATATTATATATCTTATAATTAAACTATAAAAAAAGTTTGATCTGTAATAGCATCGTAGTTGTAGCAAATATTACTTGTGAAAATTTATTTCTGTACATATATTTGGGAATAAATAAACGGATCAACATTTACATTTTATTTTAATGTAGTATTATTTTACATGTACTATTTCATGATGTATCCAATATAAAACAACATTTTTTTATTATAATTCTATTATTGTAAGTATATGAGACCCAAAAGTAATATAATCTGAAAATTTTAGAAAATACAGAATGCAAGCTCAGATAGAATGAATGGCTGTGTAATATTTTAACTCATGAAGTTATAAATTGCAATGTAAATGTACTGTTAATTTGGAATAGGACAAACAAACGCTACAAATGCAGAATCAGCCTTTGGATATAAACGAGCAAAATAAACTAACAGAAAACTAGTTTTCACCTGAAAATTCTGAGAAATGAAATTTGAATTATGCATATTTACACAATATATGTATACTCGTATATGTGTATACTGGGTGGTATGTAGTTTTGTTCTTATTGTGAAACTAAAGAATCCTAATTATCCTTCTATTATTCCGAACTATTTCATATTTTCTATATAAAAGTGAATTCTTTTAAACGAGTTCTGCAGAAAGCCAAAGATCATAACTGTTATAGTCTCCAGCACTGATTTTGGTATTTATAAGATGGATCCCCTTGGACCCGGTGCAATTATAAAACAATTTTAGTTTTAAAATGTATGTCAATTCATAATTTTAATTTAACTTAGTAAACAAATCATCTCTATGAAAAAAAGTAGCTGTGCCAGATTCTTAAATAATTGGGACGAGTATATTGTTTTACGCCCCAGCTTAATCGAATAAATGTTTTATAATACTATACCAATGCCAATGTTAATAGGTTTCGTTTCCTTAAATATGTTTGAGCTCCTCCTCAAGGCTTCATTTACCTTTGCTCATAGGTGAAATTTGAAGCTTAAGGTCTACGATTGTAATGATAATGGTAAAATAACATTTTAGTGCATTAAATCTAATTTAAGTAATAAATTTCATACATTATTTTTATAGTTTTAAATACCGGTAACTAAAGGTGTAGATAGAAATAAATATGGCATTAAATATAGAATTCAAAAATAGGAAAAGTTATGTGTGATAAAAATGGTGCCTTGATGCGGGCGTTGTGCCAACACTCTCATTTACAAAACATTTATATTTTTGTGTGCTGAGTTGGTGGTCTACGGTTTACATTTACTTTATATAAGAAATGTGTAAGCAATTTTATAGACTCATAATATTTTATGTTGTGTGTGTGCTTAGTGTATATTATTGTAACATAAAGGGGTTAAAAATATATATTTTTATTAGTAAGTTTAAAAAGTACTGCCACCGGGATTCACTAACTGACTAATTTAGTATATTTTAACTATAAACATTGTTGAAATCAACAAAAGAATAATTGCAATGATGAAAGGATAACACACTGCATAAATTAAATCCCTCTACATACTACATTATTACTATTATTTTTTTTTTTTGTCTCTGCTGTTAGCCCTACTGGCCATGACAGCGTCACCGGTGGTGACTACTACATTATTACATACTACTATACACTACAACACTATACACTATATTGTTTCGCAATGTGCCATTGGCATTATGTTTCATAAAGGTGCAGTAATAAACAACCTTGCTAACGTGTAACATGATATGAGATGGATTTACATTTAAAGTTTTCTGATAGTGAAAACCAGTTTTCAAAGGGTTCACTATTTTTTTAGTGATGCGTGAAAACATCAAGAGAACTGATTTATATTATATATATTTTTTATATTTATATTCTCAGTCTTTGAAGCTTTTACTATAGTTTTTGGCCTAATTATTAATAATTTTGAAAGCGATATGCCGATATTTTATGCACGTAAATGTTTATCCGAAAATTTGTAAATGAAAATGACGGAAGTTTAAAGTTTTTATGGTTAATAGTTTTTCCTGTAACGAAACAACAGAAATTGTCATAAATAAACATTTATTTCACTCTAACGAGTCTAAATTTATATTAAGCTTTGCTGTAGCATAATTTTTGCTTATTTACTATTACCATAAACGCGAAAGTTTTTGAGTGTGTTACAGAAATACCAAGTAAATGTGATGAAACTTTAAAGAAACATACCTTATAAGTCTGTCTAACTTTAACCTAAACAGAAATCTAAACAAAAGTCTAAATGTTAAGTAAAGAAGTGTGCGAATCTAATAAAACCAAAAGGTTTAAAATCTCTCAAAGATAACAATGTTTTCATCTGACACTTTGGCGTTTCCGTTATATTTTATAGTTAGTCGTTAGTGTTATTTCATTATAATTACCATCATTTATTTCTGAACTGTGGTAGTAAACGTTCATAAAAAACTACATTTAGAACAGAAAATGTTTCTGCACGTGTTACGCAAGCATAGCCAAGGGCAATTGTTATAGTAAGAACCAACTTGGTTTCACACGGTTAAATGCTGACACCACGCTTCGAGTATCCTGAAGACACCATACGGCTTGCGTTCTCACCATCGATGGGAATCGAGGATAAAATATATTCATTCTTGGGTCAATCGCTGACCTGGAATCACCTTTTTTTAGTATTAATTAATTATAAGTTTTAATTGTAACTCTTTAATATAATTTTATAAAATAATTGTTTTTCTTTGCATCCTTCGCTGCCACCAAACATAATTGGCGCAGTCGGTAGGATATTCGAGATATATTCGGTACGCGTCGCGTCAAGATTTCCCCTAATATCGGTGCGAGATCCCGCGTGACTAACCGATTTCGAGTATCTGAATCTACATACATCGTGGAGGCCAGCGGAGGTGAATCCGAAAATCGATTCGGCAAGAAAATCATGTTCATGTAAGTACTCTGAATCTTTCAAGTCCTTACCTATCCTAATTTTTAACGTTATTCTTATCCTTTCAATTTATTTTATTATTCCATTAGATTGTCCAAGTAATTTAATATATAAATACTATTATATATAGTTTTTAGAGTGTTAGATTAGTGTTCAAAATTTTTCATCCGAGAGAAAACAGTAGCCGTAGTTTGTGTAAGGGTAGATCTAGCAGGCTCGATACTATAGACGAATTTAGGCAATTAAAAAAAAATTGTTATACCTAATATTAAAATGTCTCAAGATATAATGGGTGAGATATACAAGTCACTTAGAGTTTTGCCTGATTTTGACGGTAACCCCCATGTGCTAACAAGATTTATAAATTTATGTGATCAATTAGTACTTGCATATTTTAAAACAGAACCGGGTTATGAGTTAACCAATTTGGCCCTTATTAATGGTATATTAAATAAGATCACAGGCTCTGCAGCTTGATTGATAAATTCCAACGGTATTCCTGAAAATTGATTCGGTATTCGTAGTGCACTTATTAATAATTTTGCTGACCATCGAGACGAGACCACTTTTATTTAACGATTTATCATTACAAACCCAGAGGTCTTCAACCCCACAGGAATTTTACGAACGTGTTCAAAACTTATTCAGCACTATCATGACATACGTAACGTTGCATGAAACCGTGGCTACTACAGTTGAAGCTAAACGTAATCTTTATAAGAATTAACTCTACAGTGCTACTTGCGTGGTCTTAAGGACCCCTTAGGCTCTAGGATACGTTGCATGCGTCCCGAAACGATAGAAAAGGCTTTAGAATTCGTACAAGAAGAGCTTAATACATTATATATGCAGCAGCGTGCTGAGGGTTTACCTAATAAAAAGGATAATTTGAATAATCAACAGTCACTAAAATCTCATTTTAATTTGCCTTTAAATAATTTTATGCAATATACAGGTAATGCATTCAATGGTAGTTCTTTTAGACAACCATATAATATGTCAGGCCCCTCGCGTCCTCATCAATTTAACCATCAACAAAATCAAGGTTGGCGATCTAATATGCCTCCAACGCAACAATTTCGTGGTCCCACAAGGACTCAACAAATATTCCGTGCTCCACCTCCAAATTATAATGCGAGCAGTAACGTTTTTAGGATTCCAAATAGACCATTCATGCAACCGAATAATAATTCTAATAATGTACCTCGTCCTATGAGTGGTGTTAGTCACTTCGTGCCTAAACCCTTACCATTGTCTGGGCACGACTGGCGTAGAAGTGGCAACCCGCCCCCAAATAATTACTTTAAAACTCGAGAAATTAACAATTATGAATGTGACTATGAACCCTATTACGACTATGACTATACTGATTACTACCAAAACTGTGACTCTTACCAGGAAAATGGAGATTACTTTCCAAATTATGAGCAATGTGAATCTCCAGTAGTAGAGGAGCTTAACTCAAACACTGATGAGATAAAAGATCAAAATTTTTTCGAAGCTACGAAGTCAGAAAAGCCAAAATAGAAGTAAATTTTAATATTCAAAGACAACTCGGATATATACAAATTCAAAACCCACCTTTAAAATTTCTTATAGACACGGGAGCCAATCAGTCGTTTATATCCCCTCAAGTAGTTGAAAAATACTTTTCTCATTTACCTCTTAATTATACTCCATTTGAAGTTACGAATAATCATAATGTGTATAGACAAGACTATTCTATTACTTTACCTAGTTTCTCGGAATTTAAAGAAAATGATGACGTAACCTTTTTTATTCTTAATTTTCATAATTATTTTGATGGCATTATTGGTTTTGATTTGTTAAATTCGTGGGACACTAACATTGATTTTAGACGCAAGAAATTAATTACTAAAAATACCGAATTGCCTATTATTATGTATGACGCTCGAAATACAAATCTTTATGAAGAAATAATACCAGCTCAGTCATCCAAATTAGTGAAATTGCCAATAAACTCCAAGGACGGAGATGTATTTGTTCCTGATCAGATAATAAGTAATTGTTTAATTTCTGATTGCTTTACAAATGTGAAAAACAGTCGAGGGTTAGTACAAATTTCAAATAATTCAAAGAATTATGTAATCTTTTCAATGGATCGGCCTATTACAGCTGAGGTATTCAATATTGAATCTAAGCAATTAAAACAATTATCCGATCGTACAAAAGAAGTTCTATCGCGTCTCCGTACAGATCATTTGAACCCAGAGGAAATAGCTAATTTAAAAACCTTATTCGGATGTATTTTACCTTGACGGAGAACCCTTAACATTTACGAACAAAATTAAGCATGAAATTAAAACAAATGATGAGATCCCAGTTCATGTTAAAAGCTATAGGTATCCTTATGTCCATAAACAAGAGGTTAGAAGTCAAATCAATAAAATGCTTGAACAAAATATAATTAGACCTTCGGATTCCGCGTGGAGCTCTCCTATTTGGGTGGTCCCTAAAAAGGCAGATGCTTCGGGTAAAATGGCGTTTAGTAATAGATTTCCGAAAGGTAAATGAAAAGACAATTAGTGATAAGTATCCAATACCCAATACTTCGGACATATTAGACAAATTAGGGAAATGAAAACGGCCATTATGAATTTTTAAGAATGCCTATGGGTTTAAAAAACTCTCCCGCAACATTTCAAAGGGTAATGGACAACATTCTTAAAGATTTACAAGATATCTAGATATTTTTTTTTTTTTTTTTTTTTTTTTTCGTGGGTAGTTGTACAATAAACAACACGTACTTTTTTGTCTTCCGTTTTTAATCTTTTTTTTGAAATATAAAATAAAATATAATACCACATATTGGGCTTTAATAAATGTTCTAATAAGAATCCTACATACCTGGCGTTAACAAATTTCCAATACAAATAGTTCTCACATACACATCATCACTAATGGATCTGCACTCTCAACTAAGGAAGAACATGGATGATATTGTCCACATGTTTGAATCACGGATGGATGGTTTTGACAAAGAACTAGCACAATCTCAATCTTCAAAAACATCTTCAGGTACGTTGAAAGATCTTTCCGGACTTGCTGCTGAATATTCATCCTTTAAGAATCTGGTTTGGAGAACATTGTCCATGCTTCAGCAGCAACTACAATTATTATCTGAAGGTTTTGATAAACATGAGGCCATGTCAAGAAATAAAATTCTTCTGTTACATGGCGTGCAAGAGTCGGCCAATGAGAAGACTGATTCCATATTAAAAACTGTGCTATCTGATCACATGAAATTGCCTAATACAGCTGTTGACAATATTGATGTCTGTCATCGGCTAGGGGTAAAAAGGGACAAACCCCGAGCCATACTTGTAAGATTCTCAGGTCTAAAATATAGGCACATGGTTTGGAACTCAAAAACCATGCTGAAGGGTAGTGGCTTCACGTTTTCTGAATTTCTTACTAAACCTCGGCATGAAGTTTTTGTAACAGCAAGAAAGCATTTTGGCTTGAAGAATTGTTGGACTTCTGAAGGGTCTATAGTTATCATCTTGCCAGATAAAAGCAGGAAAAAGATAGTCACTTCAAACGAGCTTGAGTCTTTGATTGTGAAATTTCCTCATGCTTCCTCTTCCGGCCATCAGGAACAAATACAAGCTACCCGAACTCGTCGTATTCACAAGGTGCCGACATCAAAATAATATAAATAATCCTAAGAACTGTAGTAATAACTATGATAATAACTGTAACTATTAACTGTGAACGTTTCTTGCTCACTTTTTTGCAACCTATATTTTATGTGTTCTTTGTATTTTTGTTTTAATAAGTTTAACTATTTTTTGTTTACATTAATTGTCGATATTATATTTATTTTGCTATGATATTTTGAAATTTGACACTTATTAGTACAGAGTGCTGTCAAGTCCCAGGAAGAAACGTTCGGAAACTAGTTTTAACTTTTAACAGATATAATTTTCTTTAATTTTAACAAAACCACTTTTTGTCTTATACATTTTAATTATTTTGCTTTCTTTGTTGTGGTTTCTTTTTAAATTTTATTTTACTAGTAGTTATAAGTATTATTATATAGTATAAATTTTTACTATTGTCTGTGTTAACTAAAAATTTCATCAGTTTTTTGCCAGAAATGTAGGAGATTATATTTGATATATATATATATAGAGTTTTTATTATTATTATTATTATTATTATTATTAGTATTATTATTATTATTATTATTTTATTTATTACAATAAATTTATATAAATATATAAATATATATATATATATTTATATCTATATTATATGGATTCTAGTATGTCTGATATTTCGTATATTGATATTGCCGATGATTATTTTTCTTGTAGTTCAACCGATGTTTTTCTCAGCCCTAATAGTAGTGGTAATTCTTCATCCCTGAACACTATTACCCACTCTCTTGAAGCTCAATTAAATTCTGTATTTCATAATCTTTCTAATAAACTTAACTTAGTGCATATAAATGCACAAAGCATTCCGGCACATCACTCCGATCTTCTCGCATCGTTTAGCAACGTTTCTATTGATGGTATTCTAGTCTCAGAGTCCTGGCTAAAACCCTCTCTTCCCTCCTCTATCTATAATATTCCTAATTTCACTCTTATACGTAATGATAGATCTTCCAAAAGAGGTGGAGGGGTTTGTATATATCTTCGTGATAGTATCCCTTTCAACATAATTAAACATTCATCTGATACTTCATCTGATACCGACTTAGAATACCTATTTATTGAAATTATCTTTCGTCATTCTAAACTGTTACTTGGTGTTCTTTATTGCCCCTCTCTTCATTTTAACTATTTCCGTTCCTTTGAATACCTTCTTGAAACTTTATCTCCTTCCTATAACCACATCATCCTAATGGGTGACTTCAATACGTGCCTCATCAAAAACGATCCTCGAACCCACAAACTCAGATCCTTAGTTACGTCTTTTAATTTTACTATTCTCCCCCTCTCAGAAACTCACTTTCCTCCTAATTCTAAACCGTCGCTTCTCGACCTTATCCTTGTTCTTAATTCTGAAAACGTTTCTATTCATGGCCAGCTTACAGCACCCTTCTCTTACCATGACCTTTTGTTTCTTAGCTACAACGTAACCTCTTATAAACAGAAATGCAAAATTATAAATCGTCGTTGTTTGAAAAACATAAATTTAAATGAACTTGTATCTGATGCATTATCAATAAATTGGTCCTTATTGTCAGAATCTCAGTCTGTTGACGAAAAAGTGAGCATTTTCAATGCAGAAATTCTGAAACTTTACGATGTTCATGCTCCGTCCAAACGGATAAGAGTTCGACATCTCCCCGCGCCTTGGCTTTCTCCAACAATAAAAAAACTCATGGCCAAACGGGACAAAGCTAAGAGTATCTGCAAAAGGTTCCCATCGCAAGATAATTTGGTTGTTTATAAAAAGTTGCGAAATCTCTGCAATCGTATGTGTAGAGATGCCAAACGCCGTCACATTTTTTCTTCTATTAATAATTTATCCACTACACAGATGTGGAATTTCTTAAAGTCACTAGGTGTGGGCAAAAATCGGAACAGCTCAAATAATTCTATTAACTTAAACTTATTAAATAAACATTTCTCTACTCCTGCTATAGAATTTTCTCAACAACGCAAGTCTAAGACAATTCAAAAACTAAAAGATGCCACCCCACCTATCTGTGATCCTCTCTTTTTGTTCCAGGAAGTAACGGAGGGAGATGTTAAGAAGTCTCTCTTATCCATTTCTTCTAAAGCGATAGGGCATGATAATATTAGTAGAGATATGCTTATCCCCTTAATTGATATCCTTCTGCCCATTATCACTCATATCACAAACTTTTCCTTACACACTAATACCTTCCCTACGGCATGGAAAAATGCACATGTCATTCCCTTACCAAAAATATCAAACCCTACCACTCCTTCTCATTATCGACCTATATCGATACTCCCTATCCTCTCCAAGGTTCTTGAAGACTTAGTTTTCAAGCAACTTTCCGACTTCCTTTACAGTAATAATCTTTTAAGTCCTTTCCAATCCGGTTTCCGACCTCACCATAGTACCAGCACTGCATTAGTGAAAGTAACCGATGATATCCGTTATGCTATGGATAACAAAGAACTCTCCATACTTGTTCTTCTTGATTTCAGTAACGCTTTTAATTCAGTGGATTTTGACGTAATGCTTAATATTCTTATAACTTACTTGATATCTCCATCCGTTATTGACTGGTTTAAAACATATCTTTTCGGTCGTCAGCAGATTGTGAAATCTAATGAGCATTCTTCTGATTGGATGAATCTATCTGCTGGGGTACCACAAGGCGGCGTCCTATCTCCATTACTCTTTTCCATTTTCATAAATGAAGTTTCCAAGATTATATCTTCCAACTACCATCTCTATGCAGATGATTTACAGCTATATAGACATGCCAAATTATCTGACCTAGCAGAGGCTATTGATGCCATAAACATCGACCTTGAAAAGATTCACTCTTGGACGCAAGACTATGGCCTATTACTAAATCCTTTTAAATCGCAGGCCGTAATAGTAGGTAGCAGAAAACTACATAGCAAAATCGATTTTAGGACTCTCCCTTGCCTAGTCTATGATGGAACTCCAATACCATACCTAGACAATGCAAGAAACTTAGGACTTATTATAGACTGTCACCTAAGTTGGGTAGCTCAAGTAAATGATGTAAGTAAGCGGCTTCACCATTCCATACATTCCCTTAAACGACTTCAAAATTTCCTTCCTCTGAAAACTAAAATTATACTATCACAATCCCTCCTCCACCCTATACTCGACTACGCTGACGTTTGCTATTTAGATGCGACTAATGAGCTACTTGATAAATTAGATCGACTCCAGAATTTGTGCATTCGTTTTATTTTCGGCTTGCGCAAATTCGATCACGTTTCCGAATACCGCCGTGAATTAAAGTGGCTCCCCATTCGCCTTCGCCGGAATATGCATGTGCTAACACTGTTATATAATGTTTTAATAAATTATGGTCCGACATACCTTCAGGAACGCTTCCAATTATCCTCCCCCAGAAGTCGACCTGAACGCTCTTGTGTTGCACTGAAATTTCTGGAAGTGCCAAAATACAATTCAAATTTTTATCTAAAGTCGTTTTCTGTTCTTGCTGCGCAACTTTGGAACTCACTACCTGATTTTATTTATAAAGACTTTCCCACTACTACTGTTTTCAAGTTTAGACTGAAAAAGCACCTATTTTCACTTTCCTCGCATTAATCGGCATCAATTATTTACTTACAATATATTCATTAGTTATATGTATTTGTGTAGACAGTTGTGTATGTAAGTATATGTAAATATATATATATATATATTTATATTTATGTATATTAGTATGTAAGTATATAAAATAGTGATATATTAAAGCCATTATATTATATTATATTATACTATATTTTATTTATGTTATATGTACCTATACCCCATATCAATAAATATTTCCAATAACCAAGGGTTTCTGGCAGAGATCTCTTGCAAGAGATAAGTTATCCTTAGTCTAAATTTTCTTTGTTTATAATGTCTTTGTTTGTAATTTATGGTACAGAAATAAATAAATAAATAAATAAATATCTGTTTAGTTTATCTAGATGACGTCATCATTTTTAGTACGTCATTACAGGAACACATGGTTAATTTTGAAAAAGTTCTAAAACGTTAAAAAAAGAAAATTTATTCCGGATTTTGCACGGATAACAAAACCTTTAACCCAGTGTTTAAAAAAAAAAGGATCTAAGATAGTTTGTGATCAGAATTATATTAATTGTTTCGAGCATTGTAAGACTTTATTGACAAATGACCCTATTTTACAGTACCCCGACTTTAATAAAGAGTTTTTACTGACAACTGACGCATCGAACGTTGCAATAGGTGCCGTATTATCCCAGGGTTGTATTGGTTCAGACAAAACTATTGCATACGCTTCTAGAACCCTAAATTCAAGCGAGCTTAATTACAGCACCCTATACTCCCAATGAGAATGGAATCGTTGAACGATTCCACTCAACAATTTTAGAACATCTACGCATATTAAAACTTGAACTTAAGAATGAATCTGTTATTAATTTAATAAATTATGCCCTATTAGCATATAATAGTTCGATACACAGTTTTACAAAATGCCGACCAATTGACATTATTACTGGACATTTTGATCCGCGAGATCCATTAGACATAGACTTAACCACCCATTTACTCCAACAATATATGGTAGAACATAAAAATAAAATGACCAAAGCTTTTAATTTAATTCATGAGTCTAGTTTAAGTTACAGAAATGAATTAACAAATACTCATAATAAGTCTAGAGAGCCCGAAAAGCAATTCTCTCCCGATCAACAAATATTTATTAGAAACCCTTTTGCTGTTCGTCAAAAGATAGCGCCGCGTTACACACATGATACAGTTATAGCTGATCTCCCGATACATATATATACGTGCAAAAAAGGCGGGCCAATTGCTAAGTCTAGATTAAAGAGAGTTCTTAAAAGCGTTTAATTGTTGCAGGACTCTCCTATTACTCCAACTGCTCCTGCATCCGGTTCTAATGCAGGAAATAAAACTTGAAAATCTAGATGATGGTCCCGGCATTTTACCTTTTAAACTAGGTCCTTGTCGCATAGTGTCTCATTATCACTCATTCTTGAAGTATATCGATATCCACGAATTGCAAGACAAAGTAAATACAGTTCATATCCAATTAAGCAATATAATCTCTAATCTTAATAATAAAACTTTTTCTTTGTTTGAGCCGCATACTAACTATTTGAAAGAAAAGCTTCAAGTCGTTATAGAACAATTGCAGTCATTTGAAATTAGCCGCTCTAAAAGAGGTCTCGTTGATGGTCTCGGGTCCGTAATAAAAAGTATTACCGGTAATCTTGATTATACAGATGCGTTACAGTTTAATAACGCAATAAGATCACTACAAGAAAACGATAATAAATTAGTTACGGAATTTAACAGTCATGTAAGCCTGACCAAAGATTGGATAACTCAGCACTCTAAAATAATAGATAAAATAGTAGATAATCAGAACAAATTAGCGGAACTAGTAAAAAACATTAGTCTAAGTTTGAAAAAAGGTATCTATGAATCCAATCAATATGCTCATTTAGGACAAACTATTCTCATAGTCGATGATAATGTTGACAAGTTGTCACAAGAGATAACTAAGTTACGGAATGTGCTAGCATTTACAAGGACATCCACGGCTCATCATGATGTCATTAGTTTAAGTTCTATTAGAAATATAATTAGAAAGCTACGTAGTATGTATGGTAGTAATAAAGTACTAGATATAGAGGCCCGAGAGTATTATGACGTAATACAATTAGGTTCTTATTATGTAGGAAATGAAATAGTTATAGTATATAAATTCCCAATTATAAAATCCCAAATATATAATTTATATAAGATATCCATAATCCCTAACAAAAATCATGAAATTCTTGTTCCCCAACACCAATTCCTTGCAATCCATTTGAAAGATTTCAAGTACATAGAGGCTGAATGCCCGAAGTTCACTAAAGGGTATCTATATGAAGAGATACACAACATACATAGTCCTACATCGCCGGATTGTGTAACAGCCCTCGTTACTACGCAGCAAAAACTCCCCGAATGTAAACCAGTCACCGTATCCCTACTTACTCGAGAAACTCGACGATCGCCACTACACCATCAGCTTTCCAACTCTTACTAAAGTATCCTGCGATCAAGATATCTACAAGATGTTGCAAGGAAGTTATCTCGCTATAATTCCATATGATTGTTTCATTCAAACAACAGAATTCATCATCTCGAACTTCAACGATCGACTAAAAGGTCAAGCCTTGAAGATAATAGATGTCCCTATTGAAAATACACTCAGTTCAGCAGTACATCTGATATTCAAATTTAACTCCATTAATTTGACTAATCTTCACGCTACCAATAGAGAGGTTATTCTACAGTCACCAGTAAACTTAAGCAAGAACAACGATATAAGCGTCTACCATACAACAATACCTTTATATACGTTACTATTCGGTGCATGTGTACTAATTAGCGGCCTTGCATACCAGAAATACCGACTTAAACATACGAAACACACCATCCAAAAAACTCAAAGGGATGAATCAGAACTTCCAGCGCAATTTACAACGAAGGTCTTCAATAGTCGTTGTTCTACGGGGGGAGGTGTTACGCAAGCATAGCCAAGGGCAATTGTTATAGTAAGAACCAACTTGGTTTCACACGGTTAAATGCTGACACCACGCTTCGAGTATCCTGAAGACGACACCATACGGCTTGCGTTCTCACCATCGATGGGA
Organism: Melinaea marsaeus rileyi; assembly: GCA_918358865.1. NCBI lineage: Eukaryota > Metazoa > Arthropoda > Insecta > Lepidoptera > Nymphalidae > Melinaea > Melinaea marsaeus. The sequence continues at coordinate 5,438,027 of OU911093.1, read as the reverse complement.
ATCGAGGATAAAATATATTCATTCTTGGGTCAATCGCTGACCTGGAATCACCTTTTTTTAGTATTAATTAATTATAAGTTTTAATTGTAACTCTTTAATATAATTTTATAAAATAATTGTTTTTCTTTGCATCCTTCGCTGCCACCAAACATAATTCACGTTTCGTCAGCAAATTATTTTTTGTTATTGAAATAGATACAGTATATGTGGCTGAAAACTCGTTTTCGGGAATTGAAACGGATTCTACTGCAGATTGTTGGCAGTATTACAAGTATTGAAGTTTTTGAGTTGTACAACGTGTTGCAATTTTTGTGTTTGGATGGATCAAAATATTTTACAAACAATATACAAGAAATTTTTTTTACATTTGCAACTAAGTAAATTTATTTGTATAATTGGAATATTTTAATTTCGATAATAAATGGATAGTATCATTTATTTATAAAAATTTTAATCCCTTCTTGTAACCTACCATGAAATGGTAACCAATCAGAGTTTCTGACCTTAAATTTAACAGACTCCTCTTTCACAACTTGTTAGTTCAATATCTAAATAAAATGAAACATATTTTGTTTATCTATTTTAACCTGAATCAAATTATTCATCAGGATTCGATGACTTACTATTCATTAAGACCCATTACTTTTTATGTATTTATCATGTAACACCAGCGGAACCACAGGGTACAGAGGCTTGCCGATTTTTCTGGAGAAAGAGGGACTCTTTATGATGAATTCCTACTTCCAGAAGCCGCCTCAAAGGAAGTGGACGTGGTTAAGTCCCGATGGTTCCACTAGAAATGAGATTGACTTCATCTTGACGACTAGACGCCAGATATTCAACGATGTCTCTTTGATCAATAACGTAAATACCGAGAGCGATCACCGAATGGTAAGAGGCACGTTGAATCTCAATGTCAGGCTGGAACGATCTCGGTTGGTGAAGGCTACGCTCCGTCTATCTGAAGCTCATATTCAAGACATCGAAAGCTTTCAACTCGAATTATTGAACCGCTTCGCTTGCCTAGATCATTGCGTTTCCGTGGACCAAATTAACAACAGATTAGTAGAACCTGTCCATACGGTCGGAGGAAAATTCTGCAGACCCGGCCGTAAGAATAGACCCCAAAAACAAGCCGATGAAACCCTCAAACATATGGCGGAACGACGCACGTTGGCGCTTCTATATACTCCGGTCGCTAAACCTGTTGAAAGCTTAGCAGAAGATCCAAGAGCGGAGCTTACCCGGCACTATTCTGATAAAATCCCGGACATCAGCTTACACGAGTGTTGCCCTATAACAGCTTAAAAACAACAAGGCACCAGGTGAAGACGGTATCACATCAGAGCTTCTGAAAGCGGTCGGATTGCCAGTACTTAGGGTCCTTTAGAAGCTCTTTAATGCCGTCCTGCTTGAGGGCGTAACGCCGGAAGCATGGAACAGAAGTGTGGTGTTCCTGTTTTTCAAAAAAGGAGATACTACCTTGCTGAAGAATTACAGGCCCATCTCGCTTTTGAGCCATGTTTATAAGCTATTTTAGAGGGTTATTACGACCTGTCTCACGAGAAAGTTTGATGATTTCCAGCCTCCCGAATAAGCCGGTTTCCGAAAAGGTTTTAGTACTATGGACCACATTCATACGCTGCGGCAGATTATACAGAAGACCGAGGAGTATAATCGGCCATTATGCATAGCGTTTGTGGACTATGAGAAAGCCTTTGATTCGATCGAAACGTGGACGGTACTGTCGTCTCTTCAGAGGTGCCATATTAACTATCGGTACATCGAAGTGTTGAAGTAATTGTACATAAGCGCCACCATGTTGGATCGAGTTCAGGAGCATTGCACGAACGCTATTCCTTTACAGCGAGGCGTGAGACAGGGAGACGTTATCTCTAGGAAACTGTTTACCACTGCACTGGAAGACGCTTTCAAGTTCCTGGAATGGCATGGACTCGGCATCAATATAAACGGCGAGTACTTAACTTATCTTCGATTTTCCGACGATATAGTAGTCATGGCAGAATCCCTGGAAGACCTCAGCATTATGCTCGGTGATCTTAATGGAGTCTCTCAACAGGTGGGCCTTAAAATGTGGATACGACGAAAATTATGTCGAATGTTTATGTCGCGCCTATTCCGGTATCCGTTGGGAGCTCCATTCTCGAAGTTGTCGACGAATATGTCTATCTGGGACAAAAAGTCCGATTGGGCAGGTTCAACTTCGAGGGAGAGGTCAATCGATGAATCCAACTAGGATGGGCAGTGTTCAGGAACTTAAGAAGCGTATTTTCGTCCGGAATACCGCAGTGCCTTAAGTCGAAAGTCTTCGACCAGTGTGTGTTACCTGCGATGACCTATGGGACCGAGACAAGAGACATGTAAAATATTATAATAAATCAAATATAATTTTTAATAGAATGTAAATAAATAGGATATTTACAAAAATAAATTAAAAATAAATGTTAATGTAAGAACTAAGCAATTATTTGCCATTTAAAAAATCATTGATCGAGTACAAACACTTATCAACAAGCCATTCGTGGAGTTTACCTTTAAATTGATGATTGATATTTTTTGTTATTTTATGTAAATCGTTAGATATTTGAGGTAAAAACTTTTATGTAACTTGGGTTAGTAGCAGTACTTAAAGTAGAACAAAAAATGTCTTGTTATACAAATTTTGCATAGATATAGATAAAAATAAGTTATTTTAAAAGTATTTATATTGAGAGTTGATGAAAAAATATAGTTTTTTATATGTACTTTGACTGTCTTTAGGTACGTACTCCTAAATCAAATACTGAAGTTTCTGAATCGATTGAATTGTGTTTTATTGTTAGAAAGAAATTAATGTATAAAAAAACAATTATAGAAGCCCGTACTCAACAAGTTATCTGTAGTTAATATTCAATTTAGCAATTCGCCAATAATAAAATTACTAAATATATCATTTAATAGAATAATTAATATGATCCTATGTAAAATTAAAATAAATACTTTTATTTATTTATTTATTTATTTACCTTCACGCCATATCCCTTGCGGGGTAGCCAGAGACGACGGAGCGCCAAACGCTACGGTCTCTGCATACCTCTTTCGCCTCGGCCACAGACATCAACCTCTTCATACATGCCCTCCGGGGGGTCCTCATGCTTTTTACGTGACCTTCCTCCAATATCGTAGCTACTGTGTTTTCGAAGGTCACTCGAGGCCTCCCCCTGTCTCTCTTACCGCTCACTTTTCCCATATAAATCTTTTTTACCATTCTTTCATCACTCATTCGTTCAACGTGCCCAAGCCACCTGAGCACGTTCTTCTTCATTCTCACCGTGACATCTTCGCTAGTACCTGCCATTCTGTGGATCTCTTCATTGCGGATTCGATCAACTAGACTGACTCCGCATATTCTGCGAAGAGATCGCATCTCCACAGCATTCATCATTCTTCTTCTGTGTTACCCACGTTTGGCTGCCGTATAACAGCGTCGGTAGCAAAATCGACGTGACATTGTTGTATAATGTATCCTTTTGTGTTCCATTATGAATTACCGCGTGTTCGATCAATAACATTATCAATTGTGTTTTACTTAGCTCTAAGTAAGACTACAATCAAGGTAAGACTACAATCACTACACTACATGTTGATACCACTATGTTCCAATACTAATTAATTGTAAAGTAAATAATTATGCTATAGTATTTTTATTTAATTAATATTTCACATAAGCTTTAAAATGTTGATTATGCTTGTTTATATATGCTTTATTGTAGTAATTTTTTCTACCTATTTAGTATCGTTACATGACATCACATCCTACCATACTTATGTTAATTAAATAATTAGACCATCCAACACTAAATTATAAATACTTTTAAATGTTAATTAATATACAAAATAATATTATGGCGACTTGGTGATGTTTTTTTTTTATTTTTTTACACAATTACACTGTAGGCGATTTTTTTAAGGTCTTAATCTGATAAATATTTTATAAATTTATAAATAACTGAAAACTTGCTTATAACATAAATATTTAAATTTTTTACTACATTTAAAAAAAAAAATATGGTCCGATGGACACTGAAGTGCGTCATTACAATAAAGCTTAATATTAATACTGCTTGTGATTGGAAATCCTGAACGTGAAGGCTCTGAAAAACATGATTTATGCTGTCATTGTGCTGATGAAAAATTTTACTGTTGACATTTAATAACGCTCACCCACGTGGCATTTAGTGTTTGTTTAATAAAATCAAATATCGTGCATACATTTTTAGGATCAATGGACGGTGAAAGTTGTTATCTATTTTGTAATAACCGTTTTAAATAAAATTACATTTTTATGATGTGTTATGATCGTAACTTCCATAAATATGATATTTTTGAAAAGTACTTTTAGTATATTGGTGTTGGTTGGTTCATATGAGAAAAATTGTAGGCTACGCCTGTGAATATCTTCGAATATGAAAGGTTATATTTAGTAAGCCAAGAAGGATCTTAAAGGATCAGAAACAATTAAGCTACCGTGACGGTACGCTCCTTGTTATATTTAGTATTTAAAATGGAGGTAATTAGTAGACTAATTAATTACTAGATCGATGGTACAGTTTCCCAGAGGTTGCAGCATCGAATCTTGGTCGTATCGACCAATTTTAGATTTTATATTTAATTAAAATTTAAATAAACTTAACATTCCCAAGTATGCTTATATATAATTTCAAACAGGCAATTATTTATAAACCATATAATATATTTTAACATATATGATGTAAAACCGTCATTTTTGTAATATGAAACATTAAGATAAGATAAAAACACACTTTATTTGTATTTCTTACTAAATTTATAACCTGTTAAGACTTTCCATCACAAAAAACATACCTAGCACCCACCAGTGAAGTCGTTCCTTTTATTCTCGAATCAATATCGGCTGTTAAATCACGAGTCCCAATAGATCTCTCTATTAGTAGCAGATACTCGTCATTAATTGATGAGTCGGTAATTCCTCATTGTGAGAGCAATCGACGTGACATTGTTGTATGATGTATCCTTTTGTGTTCCATTATGAATTAGCGCGTGTTCGATCAATAACATTATCAATTGTGTTTTACTTAGCTCTATTAGTACTTTACTAATCTACTACTAGGAAGATTACAATCTTAATAAAAATATGTTCCCATGCTAATTAAATGTAAAGTAAATACTTTTGTTATATTATTTTTATTTTATTCACATATTCCATAAGCTTTAAAATATTAATTATGATTCTATATATTATATGCTTTATTGTTGTAATTTTTTCTACCTATTTAGTATCGTTACGTGACGTCACATCCTACCATATTTATGTTTATTAAATAATTAGAGGATCCTACGCCAAATTATTAAGTAAAATTGTTTTTAATAAATTATGAGAAAAGGCAGTTTGGTTAACAAAATTTTTTCTTTCATGCTATAACAATGTTTGCACAACATGAAATGATTTTAATTTAATGAAAATTTAAAAATTAATGAAAATTTAATGAAAATAAACGGGTATTTTTTTACAATTATAGTATTTATTTACATTTATAGATGACACATTTTATTGAATAATTATAGCCGAATCCAAAAAAAGAGGTATATTCTTGTATGAGTTGCAAAAGTCTATATTATTGCAAGGTGTCTTAGGTAAATACTCAAAAATAGAGTGAGCGCCACCAAAAATATAAAAAAACACATTTTAATAAACAGTTCAAATTCTTTACTAGATTCTTTATAATTTAAAAACTGAAAATGCATTTCAATAAAGACTTGCTTTAAAAAAGAAAAGTAAACAAACATGTTTAATCACGGCAAAAAATAAACAAACTTTACACAAAAATACGTGTTCAATGGATCCAATTTAAGCTGTTCCATTACTTGAACAAAGACGGAAATGAAACAAAAAGGCTTTATTACGAATACACGTATTAACGTGTAGTTTCCTTCAAATAAATTATCAGTTTGAAAATTTTGAGGACTAATTCTGATAATGTTTTCAAGTTAGTATAATAATAAAATTATTATAATAAATACTTTAAATATTGTTGTTGTATATTGTTGTTTTTGTTTAATATTAAGAATAAGTATTTAACTTTAGTCATAGTTAAACATATTATTAATATCAATAAAACTTAATAAAATAAATGTTTCAATATTTAACTGGTTAATCTATGTAGTTGTCTTAACGAATAATTTCTCGAAACTTAAAATTATTCCTAATAAATTATATTGATGGTTTCATAAATAAATACTACTCCTCTTAACTTTTTATAAAATCTTGAAATTTTGAAGGATACAAAAATTATTCTTCGCCCACGCTGTGTAGGTTAATAAATATTCATTATCTTTCGGCATTAATGCTTTTTTTATATAAAAAATACCCAATGTTCTTTTCTATACCTAGTAACATGTCTGTCAAGGTTCTCAATGTTATATTGAGCAGTTAAGTCGTGAAAGATTAATAAATAAAAAAACTCAAACTTGCATTGTAACTTCTAGTTAAAAATGAAAACTAAAATTTATACAATATTAAAATCTACAGCAAAATTACTTTATATTTTTAGAAATGAGCTTTTTGTAAATCTGGAATTACGTAATTATCTATTGTTTTTCGGTTTAGGTCAAAATTAAAAAAACGGAAAACTTAATACCATCGAGGTGGAATGTAAAAAAATTGGTGTTTTATAAATTACTTGTTAAAAAATTAATTTAATAATTTTAAATCCATAAAACCCACAACGTGTTAAATGAATTATTATATCTAACATAAACTTATTCATTATAAAGAATGATATGTTATTTATTGTTACAACATTAGGTTTATAGTTTCCACGTTTTTATTTAAAGATCTCAAAACATTAATCTTCTTTATAAAGATATTTGTTAAAGGTTGTATTTTATATGCATTTGGCAAATTATTTAAAAACATGATTTTCCACATACCATAGTATATAACACATTGCACTACAAAATGGCAACTATATTTAAATGCAAAACCACATCTTATTGAGCCCATAACTTACTTAAAGAAGCTAACAGTTACAGTTTTAGTATTTAATTAAATTATACAGTTATACGTTTTAAACAACTACTGTTAGATATTGTTTAAATTTAATATTTACATTTCTGAGGGTAGTTTTATAAAGTTAATCAATATTTTATAAGAAATAACCATTATTTCTATTAATATTTCTATTGGACGAGGTGCTGATCTTTAGTCATTAAGCAAATCATTTAATAAAAATAGGTATCTAAAATTTTATAAAAAATTAACAACTTGTTTTCAAATTATACAAAGTTACAAAGATTGTCTATAAGTTGATATTTGATTTTAATTTCTTTTATTTCTATAAGCTGCAGTGTATTTTGGCTATTTGACCACAATTTAGGCCTTTTAGGACTTGTGATCCCGTTTAAAATTGAAATAATTATAATAAAATCTCAATATTAATTAAACAATCTCAATAATAAATACAGTTTTGTACTTTGATGTTATCTTCTAATTCTCTCAGTGTAGGTAGAATCTAGGTGTATTAATTTATCTGTAGCTCGACTAGTACCAAAACATTATAGAATATCGTATTGAAGAGGCTATTGTACGTACATTTCAGATGGTAAGTGACTATCGGAATCTCAAATGCTCACCCTTACCATACTTGCATAGTCTCCTTCATAACTCCTCATTTCTCAGGAGTGGCAAAGCATTTGCATCTATAGTTGAAGGTATTCTTGGACGATTGCACCACTCACTAAAAGGTCAGCTCGTATGACATCCCGTTCCATGAGTATTTAATATAAATTCCATACATACTGTCTCTTTCTGTTTGCGTTATTATAATGTAAGTTCATATATTATGTTCATAAATACTAATAAATCATACATATATTGCCATCGCTCGAAATTAGGGTTAGATACAACTTGCGTTATTTAATTTACATTCTTCGGACCGTTTCTTAATTAGTAATAAGATGGTGGTATGCAGATTATAAACAGTATCTACATTTTGAAAAAGTGTCCGTTTTATGGAATATGTAAACTTAAATTTAAAGATTAATGTCAGACTCCTTTCATATATACAATACTGTAAAATTATACTGTGTGACAGGGACGATATTGGATATCAATAACGCGCTGGTCTCATTTGTTGAGTTAATGCTTGTACGGACGGCTTCTGTAAAAGTAGTTCAGCAACTCATAATCTGTAACTAAAATCCTTTTAATTTATTTTTAAGATATAATATATAATAAATATTGATTTTCAAATTTAAATTGTACACATTAAAGAAACACGAAAAAATTGTATTTTGTTCGTATTTTGAACAAAATAAAAAATAGTTATTATAAAATATATTTTACATCGCAAATGTTTAATTGCTTGTGAGTTTTTATAACTTTGGTTTATATTTCATTCAATAGAGCAAATCTATTGTAAATCCAATTTATAACTAAAAATAGCATAAAAGTTATATTTTATACTACATTGGTTATTCAAAATCACAGTTACGAGTATATAATAAAACCAAAAAAATAACCTTTGTTTAAAAATATTTAATAAATTGAAAATATTTCTTGTATTTATCTAATGATAATTCATTTTCTTTGTTTAATACATGTCTAGACTATTTTGTGAAATAAATTAAAAAGCATTATAACTCAATTTTCTAAAATTAAAGGTGAATACAAAATTTGAGAATAAAACTCGTCAGATAATTCTACCTTCATTAATGTTTAATACATTTTGACCCTTAAAGTTGAGTTCATTTATTTTAAAATTTGCCTTACAACTCTATAAGAAACAACAAGTTCCGAAAGAACATTATTTATGCTTTTTCTTTGTATCAGACAAAAAATTTAATATTAAGTCAGACGAGAACAGAAGCTAGGGCTTCTAAAGAAATCACTTGACAAATATTAAACGCTCAATGATATACAAATACTTTTGGATTTGAATATCATTTGGTTTACTAACTTTGGTATAATAACTTTTTTGTTGTAAGAAACAATTGTAACGTCACTCAAATATCTATAGTATATTATATTCTATTATTATATTCTATTCTATCTTTACTTCATGATTGAATATTTGAAAAAATAATTGAAATAGAACAATTGTTATTAATATTAGTTGTTATTGTACTATTTTTGAAATGTCGCGAGAACTTACATAATTTATACCAACACTTTTTTTCAATAACAATATTGACTTGTATACTGTACTCTAAATAAAGGTGATATACATATATATTAATTTGTTATAATATTGTCACCGTATCACGTAAAAGAGGACAAAACTAATTTACCTTTGGGAACAAACGAATACGTGACTCAGCTTCATGTCCCCTTCCTTATTAGTAACGGAAAACAATCTGAGATAATTTGTATAAGAAATAATGTATATGAAACACAAAAATGTCTTTAAACGCTACTACTAAAGATCCTGTTTATACTGACGGAAAATAAAAAAGTCTTTAATACAATACATTATTTCCTTATTTTTACCAAGGTTTTGATGTCATAAATCTATTAGGAATAGTGTGGCTAACGTGTTTAAAGACCATTTAAGGAGTACACATATTAGAAAAAAAATTAATTTTAGTTTAGTAAAGAGTCAACGTTTCTTTTTATATTTTTTTAATATATACAATTTCAGTTTGAAACCATTTGTTTTGTATTTGTTCATAATTCTTCTTTTTACATTTCCTTGGAAGATCTAAAGATACTTAATATAATTTATTTGATATATAAAGTTTTTCAATAGAAAAACAAATTAAATATATAAAACAGGTAACTAAAAATATTTTTGTGCAATAATTAGCTACAATAATTATAATAATAATAATAATGTCAGCTATTTTTATTTTTAAAATTTCAGAACAGCTTTTATTTAATGAGAGCTACAAAATTTTAAACTCAGAACAATTTGTTAGAAAATAGCTTTTCACTCTTGAAAGCTACACGCCAATGGATTTGAAAATTTTATGTCCTTTTGATTTTTAAACTGTTTAAACATTTTATTTTTATAATATTTTTATGCTAGATCAAAACTTAGACAGACCTCAGTATAATTGTAAATGTGTTAAAATGTTAAAATTTTCCAAATAAATCATTATTATTATACAAAACCAGTCTAACGAATATAAATCGTTTTAAATATAAATTACTGCAAAGTGAATTTTTTATACTAAATCCAATTTAGGTCACCAGTCGCCATCAGGACAAACTCTTTTACGCTACAAATTTTATTTCAGTAACTAAAGGTTGTTCAACTCAAACAAAGCGCTTTTAGCCACTTTAAAACTAATTTTAAATGTACATGAAGCTTACTGTTTAAAAGACAAAGATTTAAAAAATATATATGAGTATTAAGTAAGTTAATCAAAGCGAAATGCAATCTGTTGGACTTCAAAAAAATTGAAAGTTGGCGTGAAATGGGAGGCAATTAGACTAGAAATGATTAATTTAAAAGTTCAATAAAATAATTAATAAGTAGAGCAATATATAATTGAAGCTTCTATAAAATAAAAGTGACGATCTTAAAATTGAATATTGTTATGTGTTAGGCATCTGTACGAGTTCTGTAGATACTAATATACTTACTTAATATAAATTATTATTTCTTTATAGCTCCTACGTCAATCCCAAAGTGTTGGGATGGGACAGGACGGACGGGACGGGATGAGATGGGACTAAGCAACTAATTAACGTTACTACTTAATTATTTTAAGAGCACGGCAAGTTCTGGAAGATTTTTTTGTTCCTAATTTGCCGAATAGTAACTAATAGGATATCTGTCGAGTAGTAGTTTTAACTCACTTAAAGAAATTATTCGAATTCCAAACAAGATTTCTATATTTTAAACTAAGAAACGTCACTAATATGAGACCTTGTCTGTCTCTTTTAGCTATTTTCTTTCGAGTCAATATCAATTATCTATTACTAACTTGGTAGCTTTATGTCATCGATATGACAGACTTCATAAGAGATTCTGTCTTCTCATCAGTAGTCTCTTGTAGACCATGAAAGAGAAAAATTTTACTTCTTGACCTTGCTTCGTGCTAATCAAATCCTTCTGACAACAATTGCAACTGCTGCTGATTCATAGATAATGTTTCCCAAACAAAATTCTTGAATGCGAAGTATTCAGCTACAAGTCCTGGGAGATCCATAGACGAGGAAGAAGAATTTTTCGATGCTTCTGAGAGTGCAAATTCCTTGTTAAAATAATCTATACATCTCTTAAACATATGTAAAATCTCATCCATGTTCTTACGTAGTTGCGTAGTGTGTATTTATGTTTGTGATTTTATTGTATTTGTGATTTTATACAATAGTTTTTTAAGAAAGAAAAAAGTGGTCTCCATTGGCTGCAATAAGTCCTTTAAATGTTAATGCCTGTTATCAATATGCTCTTTCTGTGGAAAAATTCCTCACTGCCAATCGTCTACATTATTTTAGGGACTCCAAATTATCATGTTGCTTAGAGTAAGTTTTACTCTCTAAAACTGACCAATAAATAGCCCGCTACACAAACATTTGGCTTAAACCAGGCGTACGGACGAGTTTAAAAATCACTCCACTGCCTTTTAATATTAAAATATTTTATATATGTTGACGTCAAAATAAGAAAACAGAATTAATTAATTATCATATAAAAATGACACATACCAAATTCAAAAGTAATATTTTTTTTATTTTTAATTATAACAGTATTTGCTGCCACACTAAGTAATGTGTTAGGAAGAGACTATCATAAAACAATAAAGTCGGTTTAAAAAGAATTACATATAAAATTGTCAGCATTTTGCATTTAAGTAAAGCACTTATAATGATACACTGAATGACAATAATCTATAAATTGAATTCCTTTTTATTCGACATGACTACCACCAGTGTTATATAAAATATTGTAAGAAAATAATAAGTACGTACCTATATATTTAATAAATGCTATAAAGGAAAAAAGGATTTTACGTGCATTTCGGGTTCTGGCTAAGACACAGTTTCGAAGGTGAAGCTTTTAGAACATCCTTGCGGTAAAAGTTCTGACTTGGAAATTTAATCGAAGTTTCTGTATTGTTCTCAGTATCGCAACAATGGATTTCGTGTCAGAGTTGTGTTGAGAACCTTGCAGTTTTTGTTTATTTTATATACAAATATATCATTACAATTCAAATTATATCACTTCTGTTATGATATTATTAGTTTCATGACATTATTAGATAAACGGAACACATCGATACCTTTGTGAACGGATAATAAATCATATGACAACTTTGTTTATTATATGATATAATGATCTAAACGGAATATAATACAATCTGTCTTATAAATGTTGGACTAATTAAATTGGTATTTGACATGCATGACAACATTATATATAGGCAAGATTATGTATTTATGAAGTTTCATTCTACAAAAGAGCAATCAATATAAACTACAACCTTGTAGTTGTATCAATGTCTTCTGGTACATCACGTATTAGCGCAGATCCCTTTAATTGTAGTAAGAGTAATTAATGTATGAGTCGATAATTCCTCATTCCACAGAGCAATGATGTTATATTAATGGGACTGTTTGTATTTCATTTCATAATTATAATAAACAATGCGGGTTAGGATTGCTTTATTCCCCATATATTCGTAGTAGATTATATTAATAACATTTCATAGAGACAGACAATAACATGTTAATTATTCTCTATTTCAGGTTTGTAGTGATGATAATATCACGCGAATATTAAATGTACTGATACGTTGTTTTAGGAACAATTGTTGCTACATAAAATCTTATGCAGCTGAAAACTCTACCAAAGTCGTTATAATTAAAAGATTTGTTTGTATAAAGCCCAAGCATGAGTATTTGCAATGACAAAATGTTATATTTATGTATTTTTCCGTATTTCAATAACAAAATCGTGGCTCAATGAAATAAATTGTAAAATAACTATTATTTTAACAAAGTTCTAGTTTATGGTTATTTAAGAAAACATTTTTTCTGAAGAGATAACTAACAACTAACTAACTACTAACTAATTTAAGTAAATATATAAAGATATCAATTTAATAAAAATGTTATGACCTTTCAATTTATTTTATTAAAAAAACACAACTTAATTCATTCTAAATAAATTGGGATTAACACTGTTAATATTATATTTGGATATGTAATTAAATATAAAACATTTAAGTTATAATTTTCTTCGCGTAATATCCTCTTAGGAGACAAAAAACTAAAATTTTGTTTTATCCCATAATCATGTCAAATAAATGTTATACACTTTAAAATTATACTGAAATATCTTCTAATATTTCTTTAGAAATTATTGTTTATTTGTTGACGCCTGACATACATTTATTTTTTTTTGCTACATGTCTGATTCAACAAAGAACATTTGTCATACAATGACAACATAGATACAGAATTAAAAACATAAAATATATGGAGTTATAGTTTTCTTGTTTTTTTTTTCTATTGCTTAACATACTTTACTTTTGATTTTAAGCACACTGAAATAAGCTATATACATAATCTTATGAAATCATACCATAATTAATGAAGCCTTATTGGTATTTATCATCATTATCATGACGGTAGAAGATCAAATAGAAATACATTTCATTGTATCTCGGTTAACCAATTGAAATAAGTAGCTCTTACATTCTCGGCCTGTCATACTTACATCAAATAAGAGATCTATATCTATAGAGAATAACAGTTGTTACATACAAATATATTATACATAATTTACTACAAAACAGTTTTATAATTAAACTACTAAATAGTTGAATTCAATACATTTTAAATATATCTTGATATCTTAAATATAATAACGTTATATCTAACCTTCTATCTTTATTATACACCGTATTAATTACACAGAAATCACTGAATAGGTCTAATTAGTTTTGATGTGTAATTAACTTACCTCGTGAGGAAGTAATTATTAGTAGCTTTACGTTAGTTTCACATTTCATTTGACAAGGGAATATGGCGCTACATCCATCATCTTATCAAATATTAGCAGGTATTGGTGAGGTTACTGCAAAATGAAATACAATTAGACGTCAGGCATTACATTTTCGAGGTACTATTAAATTAATGATGATTATAGAATATTATTTGTATTACCATGGCTTCGTTTTTACAATATGAAAGTCGCAAATAAAAAATATAAAGTTATCTAAAACCCTCTGTATGTGTGTCGTATATATAGCTAATAATTAGGAAATTTATTAATATAATTACCTTCTGTTACAGTTTATAATATGACGGTTGGCTCGAAGTTCTTTAAGGCCGCCGTAATGATAAAAAACTAAAGAACGTCCGGTGATGCGTCCAACTGTAGGTTGCTCAATACTTGCACCAATAGAGACTTGCACCAAGACAGCGGAACAAGAGCTAAGGTATTCGCCAAAGGTCTGTCTATTGGGCAGAGCAAACTGTTGAAACTTTAGACCGATAACGTCTGGATTTTATCGTCCGAAACCGTGGTGATAAAAGTGGTCGAGAAGTTCTACGGTTAGCTATATTGCTCGATAAATGAACCTGTTATCAATCTGGGAAAAGAACCTCGAGCAAGGTTAACTCGACGCTATACCGACAATCTTCGGGATATAAGAAGGTTCAAGATTAGTTCGGCACTCAAATAGATTAGGAGTAACAAACCGCCAGATGAAAATAAAACTAGATAAAAGCTTTTTAAGGCTGCAAGAGTCTTGAATAACCTTTAGATTTTTTTAAAACCGTCTTTTACGAAGACAAGACGTCACAGGCATTGAACTTGAGTATGATGGTGTTAGTTTCCAAAAAAGTGATTAAATCTTGCTGAAGAATTACAGACTCATCACACTTCTCAGCCATGTTTACATATACTGTGGCACATTGGCGTTTGGGGATTATAAGAAAGACTTTTTTTCGGTTGAGACCTGGACTATCCTGCAATGTCTCCAAAGATGCCATATCAGCTGACGGTCCATCCCAATATGAAGTGCTGGTTTTAAAAAAAGTCACCCTGTTAGTCCGGCTATAGGGCCAGAGCTCCAAACCTAGGAAAATATTTATATATAAAAATATTTATATTTTATTTGCAGAAAGTTATTAGTCAAGGACAGGTTATCTCTTCGAAATTATTCACCGCTGCACTAAAAGATATCTTCTATCTTATAGACTAGAGTGAATACGTCATTGCATAAACGGCGAGTATATCACTTACTTTCGGTTTGAGGAAGATATAATCATAATAGCTGATATAATGAAAGACTTGGTTATAATGTTCGATGATCTCCGAACAAATAGACTTTAAACCATAATTTTTGTTGTTAATTCTATTGCAAATATTGTAGTATTAGAAAGCGTGTTTAGGGATCTCGAGATATTTGAAAAAAGTTGCATAGTCTTGTGTACAGTATTTGAAATTGAAATTACTAATATATTGTATATTCTCAAAACAATTCATTGTTGTTAAACCCATGTTTAGTTGTAATGTGGTTATTATTATTATTCAATCGGGAAACATAAAATCAATAATCAGCATATTTCATTACGATGAGAAAAAATGTTAGTGGTTTTTAAAGAACTTGTTATTTTATTAATAATTATTATTACTTTTTAATAAAACACTAATTTTGATTCTATTTAAAATTTTGTTTAAAATACATAATTTTTACTATTCTTTTTAAATTGTGCACATTGGTAATAATAGGTTGACTATAGAGCGATAGTTTCTTTAATATCCTAAACGAAGCACATAATGAGTGACGTAGACATGAAAGATATGGCAAAATATAAAATCATTTAGTAACAGGAAATTAAATTATTTAAAAAAAACATCCGATCGATGTTTGAAAATGATCCCAATAAAAGAAGTAAAGTTTTACAACAATGACCCCAACAAAAGAAATAAATAAACTTAAGGGATCAAAACAAGTACACTAAACGGAAAATGAGGTAAGTTCATAATGAGTTTCACTTTTCACTTTTTCCCATTTTTTATTTTTGTTACATAAAGTTGGTAACCCTTTTACGTTGTTTATGTTTCATGTGCTGACACATGAAGTTAGGGGACAAACACTTTTTTTACTGGTTTGTTTTTATTAATTTTTTTATGTTGTAAAGTTTTTTAGTTATTTATTATCTAATTGCATTCGTCATTTAAAAAACCTTGTGATTTTTTTTAAGTAATCATAGGAAGTATTCTTATACGTAGACTTCACACGACAGGTGTTTAACTTTTTTTTAACTAACTTTTAACTCAATACAAATTTCGCAATGAGCGAACAATGGCTCACTACATTTGGTTGCAAATAATAATTATATATTTAGCTTTGTACTAAAAACTAAAAAACCCGTTTTATTGGCATTATAACGTAATCTTATTATGTTACTATTACATAATATATACCATGTATGTTATGAAATAGTTATAGATTATAGTTCTACTAAATAAAGTTAAATTTATTATTTATTGAAGTATAACATTATCCATTATCCTTAATCATAATTAAAATAATTTTTTACTGTATTTTTTAAAATAATGATACCAGATTTAAATGAAATTTTAAATTAAAAGTTAAATCTGGTCTGATTAAAACGAAATAATGTTATGTACAAATCGTAATGACGTATTCATTTCATGATTTACTTTATGCGATTGAAAAATACTTAAAATGATAACCCATTTGTTAACACTTAATCAACCTTATATGTTTGAAAGATTGATCAGTACAGTGTATTATAAATGTATAAAAAGGACTGTTAACAAAAGATATACATAGTTGGATTCTAGATAATAATTTTAATAATGTTATAAATTATTAGTGACATTTTCTGAATGACATTTGAGTGGTATGGAATCGGAGTGATAAATTCTTTACAAGAATTTAATTGATGTCAAATGAATGTTTTTCCGAAACTTGTTGCCTTACGTTTTTCCTGTATTTATAGCCAGCACTACAAATGAATATATTTCAATATCAGACAAAAACCTTCGTGACTGACTTATTTCTTCTATCCAGCGATATTTTAAGATCCGTATGATAAATACAACGGCTTTAAGAATATTATATATATATATATATATATATATATGGGTAGCATTTTGTTCAAAGTTCAATGTTAGCAATCCAATGGTTGTATTGTCATAAAAGTAATTGATATACTTCATCTTCTAGAATTTTTCTAAATGAAACACTTTATTTTTTAACAGAACATTCTTATTGAGTAAAGCACAAAGGCAGTAGAGCAAATTATTTTTTTTTAAGTGGAAAAGGAAATCCCTAGAGTAAATTAAATTGATTGAGTGCTAACTGTCTCTGATTTGATATAGAATCTAACCGAAATTATTATAAAAGAAGCTAAAAAGAAAGCTTA
This sequence comes from Melinaea marsaeus rileyi, assembly GCA_918358865.1. Taxonomy (NCBI): domain Eukaryota; kingdom Metazoa; phylum Arthropoda; class Insecta; order Lepidoptera; family Nymphalidae; genus Melinaea; species Melinaea marsaeus. The sequence continues at coordinate 5,420,632 of OU911093.1, read as the reverse complement.
TTTTTAGGTACCTACCTACTGTATTCGCTTAATTGCCTTTCAAGCAACAAGTACCTAAACAATACATCTAACACAAAGTACGTAGCGTTTCACAATCAAGATCTCATCTGGTCGGAGTGAAACCAGAGCGCTAATTACTTCTCGGCTTTGTCATTAAAAGAGAGGATTCAATATTATATGTTCTCTCTTTTCTGTTCAAATTTATTAAAAATAGACATGTTAAAAAACTTATTTTCTTATTTTATAAATATAAAATGCTTAATAATGATTATTATATTTAATTATTTCAAGTTTGTAAGAAAGTTTTACAAGAAAATGTGTGGAATTCACAATCATATGCACTTATTGATCTCCATTTCGATTAATATATAATCTTATCGTACAAATAAAAATAATAAATAACTACTCGAATAATTCAGTACTGATATCTGATAAAATAACAAAAATCTCAATTTACGGAGCTATCAATGTTTTATTATACATCCATGCGTCGAGTTCAATAAAAGAAAAAGGAATAATATGTTTTTGTTCATAAGTGAATTGAAGATATTTCCATCCACGAAAGATTTAATGTAAAAAGTTGTATGAACGTCAAATTTCAATAAAATTTGATCATAAACGAGCATTTTTTTTTTTATGGAAGAGGAGGGCAAACGAGCTGGCGGGTCACAGATGACTTGTGATCACCGCCGCCCATGAACTCTTGCAACATCCGAGGATTTACAAGAGTGTTGCCGGCCTTGTAGGTAGAAGTAGACGCCTTTTTTGAAGGTACCCATGTCGTACCGATCTGGAAATACCGCCGAAGGGAGTTCGTTCCACAAGCGAGTGGAACGTGGAAAAAAAGTCATTGAGAACCGCACAGTGGAAGATCGCCACGCATCCAGGTGGTAGGGATGGTAAAGAAGTCGATGGCACTCTGTGCGGTGATGAAATTCGGCGGCAGGCATCAGATCGAATAGTTCTTCGGAACACTCCCCGTTGTAAATGCGGTAGAAGACGCACAAAGAAGCCACGTCTCTACGCAATGCCAAAGAGTCCAGCCGTTCGCAGAGCACCGGGTCCCCGACAATCCGAGCGGCTCTCCGTTGTACGCGGTCAAATGGTAGAAGCTGATATTAGGGTGATCCGGACCAGAGATGAGAACAGTACTCCATGTGTGGCCGGACCTGCGCCTTATAGAGCGCAAGTCTTTGGCCAGGTTTGAAATACTGCCTCGCTCTATTAATCACTCCCAATTTCTTCGAGGCCAACTTGGCCTTGCTCTCCAGATGAACACGAAACTGAAAATCGCTCGAAATGTCGAGACCCAGTATTCTGATACTTGGCGAGGCAATGAGGGGGGTGCTCTCGAAGAGCGGTGATACGACAAATGGGATTATCTTAGTGGTAAACGCGCAAACTTGTGTCTTTAGGGGATTGAACTGAACGTGGTTCAGTTCACCCCACTCAGAGACCATCCCCAAGGAAGTCTCTATAGAAGACACAAGTTTCTTTCGGCACTCGTCGACGTTTTCCCGAGAGAGACCTGCACGGCCGGAATACACCGCATCCCCAGTGCTGTCATCCGCATAACAATGTATGTTGGAGATATCCAACATATCATTGATGTGCAGGAGGAACATAGTTGGGGATAGCACGCAGCCTTGGGGTACACCAGCGTTCACGGGCTTGGAGTCCGAGCAAAAACCGTCGAGAACGACCTGTATGCTCCGCCCAGTGAGGAAGCTGGTGATCCACTTGCATAAACTCTCGGGAAGCCCATAGGAAAGTAGCTTCGAAAGAAGCCCCTTGTGCCATACACGATCGAAGGCTTTCGCCATATCCAAACTAACTGCCAGACCCTCTCCCTTGCTTTCAATAACAGCTGCCCAACGGTGTGTGAGATACAACAGAAGATCACCAGCCGATCGACCATGGCGAAAGCCATATTGCCGGTCATTGACCAACTGGTGATCCTCGAGGTAGGTTAGGAGCTGTTTATTGATAATGCTCTCCATTACTTTGGAGAGCAGAGAGGTAATGGCGATAGGTCTGTAGTTAGCTGGTTCCGAGCTATCACCTTTTTTAGGGATCGGATGGACAAGGGCACGCTTCCATGTGACCGGGACTACGCCTTTAAGCATATGGTGCAAGTGCAATAGAAGTATTGTTGATAATAAGTTATCTTTGAGGTTTTTATTTTTTCTTTTTAAATTTATCATATTCTACAATTGAAACAGACATTTTTTATTTTTGTTCTTTAAAAGAAATTAGCTCTAGCTTAATAACTTTTAAATATATAAATTTGAATGTAAAATACATTGAAATACCTGACCTCCTGAACTAATCAATACTGTTTAAGAAAACTGTTAAAGTTTAATTTACTCTTGACCTTTGGCTGTTCGTTTCACACAGTCAAGCTATTTTCATCATTGTGACATATAATTAATAATATTAAATAGAAATCATATTCTCATTGTCTAATATTTGCAACAAAAGGGTTGCTAAAATCAAAAAGATTTTCAAAAATATCTGCAATAGCTTCTTGGCTTAATGTATTTCCAATTGCCTTGGCAGAGAATTCGAAGCTTCTTACGATAATAGCTTCTGCAATTTATAGATCAGAGTGTTTGCTCTATTTAAAACCCAACTAAAAAAACTTTGTATTTTTGCTCGAAATACAGTACAAAAAGACAAAAATAATTTATTTCACAATTTATTACACAATTAATTTTAATCTAACATTATAAAATAGTTATCATTATTTTAATACCGAGTTAGTATTTGTTATACTGTTTATATAATGTGTAATATTTTATTATAATATCAAATTTTTATTGATGTATTAATTATTCGTATGAAATCATTCCGAAAATTCAACTGAATTATGTGAAATTAATATTAAAACCTACCGGATTAAATTATTAATGGCCATGATTGATATATTAAGTAGGTTAGAAAATTGAGGAATCGAGGCCTACAAAAAAATATTTGTGAAGAAAGGATTTGTTTAGTGTTACCGAGGACATTTGTTGCAAAATAATGATATATGAACAAATTAAGGTTTGGCATCCTAATCAGATCTATGACAATCAAAATCCATTTATAAATCGCCATTATGATGTACCCGTAATATATCAAAATTAACCAACATATAATGTGAGTAAAAGTAATTTTATTACAATTATTGTAGTATTACATATTTTATATTTCATTTTGTTCTTATGTGATGGGAACAAACAATAGTTTGCCTTGTCACTTATTTCTTTAATCCCAACGGTAAAAGATACGTGTTCATCGGATATTTTTCTTTATTTATCACTAATGTGACATTTCTTGTACACTCTTATTATATATCCGATTATCGTAATATATATATATATATATATATATATAATATCGTAATAGAAAAAAGGTTGATTTGTAATAGCATTGTAGTTGTATCGAATTTTATTTGTTGAAATTTATTTCTGTAGAAATATTTGGGAACAAATAAACGGATGAACAATAAAACTTATTACAATGTAATATAGTTTTACTGTTAAGCTTAAAAGATCTATGAATTCCATATAGTATTATTTTATACTATCTCAATAGTATCTAATACGTGAAATACATTATATTTATTATAAATCCATTATTAATGGTAAATTTTGTGAACAAATTGGAAAGTTTTAGAAAATACAGAAAGCTCAAGAGAGAAGGCTGAGGCTATGTTTTATTTTAAGTCATGAAATTGTAAATTGTAATGTAAATATACCGTTAATTTGGAACAAGAGAAAGATAAACGCAATAAATGCTGTATCAGTCTTTGGATGGAATCGAGACCAATAAACTAGCAGAAAGACTGATTTTGGCATTTTTAAGATTGGTCTCTGATCCTAGGAATAAGTGCAATTAGAAACCAATTTTAATTTTATGATGTATGTCAATTATTTTATTAATGTATCTTAGCAAATAAATTATTTATCTAAGTAACCGTAGTAGTGCCAGATTATCAAATATTATTTTACTCCACCATAAGCATAATTGAAAATGATTGTATACTAATGCCAATGTGTTTGGGCTTCGTTTACTTCTCTTTAAGGCTTCATTTACCCTTTCACAGGTGAAATTCAAAGCTTTTAGTTTACGATTGTAATAATTAAACAACATATTGAATGTATACAGACAGCTTTTGTACAGTTTTGATATTCCGTATCTAATAATGTAGATTCAAATAAAATGTGTAACTTAATATCGAATTCGAAAATAGTAAAAATCATGTAAGATATGAAATGGTGCCTCGATGCGGGCGTTGTGCCAGAACCCACATTTACAAACGTTTTGTGTCCTAAGTTATTGGTTTATATTATGCATTTCTTTTAGATAAGAAATATATTAGCTATTTTTTATTATGTGTATGTTTAATGTACGTTATCGTGAGCTCTACCTACACCTAATAATAATAATGTACAGTAAACGGTTTGAAAAATATAAATTGTAACATGATTAGGCTTAAACAAAATATATATTTTAAAGAAAAAATTAATAAAATTATTTTCGTTTGCATCTACTAACTGGCTGATTTTTTATAATAAAAATGTATATAATGTTAAAAAAATAGCATAAATTTCAATGGCAAAATTATATAATACTTAGCAAAAACTAAATCCCTCTAGTAATCTTCATTACTAGTTAAGTTTTGATTTCAATTATACCAATATATTGTAACGTATAACATGATATGAGCTGTATGACGTGCAATAATACAAATTCGCTAACGTATAACCTGATATGAGTTAGATTTGAAGCTTTCTGATAGTGAAAACCAGATTTCAAAGGGTTCAGTATTTTTTAATGATGTGCGACCACCTACATAGACCTGATTAAAACTAGGTTATTAAATAAAGTATTTTCAATCTACAATGTATACTATACATTTCGAAACATTTTCAATTTTTGCTAATTATTTATAATTTTAAAAGCGATTGGCCGATATTTTGTGCACGTTAATATTTATCCGAAAATTAGTAAACGGTTACTTTAGAGAGAATGACGGAAGTTTAAAGTTCTTATAAATAGTTTATTTTCCTGTTAGTGAAATAATAGTAATCGTCATAAATCCACATTTGAAACTTAACAACTCAGCCAAATTATTTATATACCGATTATTGTAAATAATAAAACATATATACCTTTTCATAATTTTATGTAACGGAATCCTAAGTAGGTCTTTAAATACTTTATGAGAAAACATTATTATTTGCCACAGATTTACAATTATATTATTTATTCTTTATTGTACACCACAAAATATAAAAAAAAATAAAAAATAAAATAACACATAAAAAGTACAACAGGCGGCCTTATCGCCTAACGGCGATTTCTTCCAGGCAACCTTACAAACATTAAGTATTAAAAAATAATAAACATTGGTACAGGTAGGTGGCGTAAAGTTACATACTAAACATACATATAAATAATGACACACTAATAAACATATAATATAAAACAACAATAAAACGTAATAAACTAAACAATGCAATACACTACTTATATTATATACTACATCATTAAAATAAATAAATAAATAAGTGATGTTCAGTGAGTGTTATACAGAAGTTGTTTTAACTATCTTCACTCAGAAAGTATTCTTTTACTGTTTTTTTAAATAAAATTAATGTTTTCGATTGCCGTATAGACAAAGGAAGAGTGTTCCACAGTTTTGTGCCAAGCACTGTAAAAGAGTGCTTATAAAATTTTGAGTTATGGAATGGCATTTTTAATATTAATAATTGTGACGATCTCAAATCTTCCTGTGGTCCTAGAAATTCAAATCTTTCCTTTAGGTATGTGGGTGTAATTGGATGGAATAATACACAGTACAGCAGAGAAAGTACATGTAAATCCCGGCGTCGACGAATAGTGAGCCACTTGAGCTGTTGACGAAATTGTGAAATGTGGTCATATTTGCGCAAGCCAAATACGAACCTTATAGCTATGTTTTGAAGTCGCTCAAGTTTATTTAATTGGTCCTCGGTCAAATTAAGAAAGCTTACATCGGCATAATCTAGAATAGAAAGTAGGAGAGAATGTGCTAACATAATTTTGGTAGGAATAGGTAGAAAATATCTTAGTCGCTGAAGAGAATTCATTGCGATGAATGTTTTCCTACTGAGATCTTTTATGTGAACTTAATGTTTGGTCTATGTATAACCCAAGATCTTTAGCGGAGTCATAGTATGGTATTGCTATACCGTCATATAAGATCGGTGGGAGATTTAATTTATTAATTTTAGCAATCATGCCGGGTCTGCCAATAATAATTGCCTGTGATTTAGTGGGATTTATTTTCAAACCATAGAGACAACTCCATTTTAAAATTTCAGTCAGGTCATCATTAATGGCATATATGGAGGAATGCAGATTGTCAGCGCTAGTATGGCGGTAAATTTGAATATCGTCTGCATACATGTGAAAGAGAGAAGATATATATTGAGTTATGGAATTAATGAAAATTGCGAAAAGTAAGGGAGATAAAACGCCGCCTTGAGGCACCCCAGCCGAGACATTGCACCACGATGAGAAGGACTTATCCTGCCGGATGCGCTGTCGCCGGCCAGTGAGGTAACTTCGAAACCAGTGTATCACCGATGGAGATATGTTAAGAGTGCGTAACAGACTTAACAGAATATCGTAGTCAACAGAATTAAATGCATTGCTAAAATCTAGCAGGGTCAATACAGTCAGCTGTTTATTATCCATTGCCAAGCGAATATCATCGGTGACCTTGACTAATGCTGTAACCGTACTATGACCGGGACGGAAACCGGATTGTAAGGGACTTAATAAATGATGGTTATTAATAAATGTGCTCAACTGCTGATAAACTATTTTCTCAAGGATTTTGGAAAGAAAGGGTAAGATGGAGATAGGACGAAAATCGCCTATATTTAAGGGTTTCGACTTTTTAGGTACTGCAATCACCTGAGCATGTTTCCAAGCATCAGGGAATTGACCATTGGTAATGGAATAGTTTAGGATGTGACTTAGAATAGGAGCAATAACATCTAGGATGGGTAGGATCATATTACGGCTTATCAGTCAGCACCGACAGCATTTGAAGAAATGGATAATACGCACTTCTTAACATCACATTCGGTGATAGAACAAAAGGAAAAAGATAAGAAATCTGGAGTTGGAAGAGATGAAAGATAATGAAGTATGCGATCTTTATCGGCATTGTCCATTATTTTAGAAGAAGAGAAGTGTTTATTGAGAAGTTCAATGTCAATATTGATAGAAGTATTTGTAGTTCTGCCAACTCCAACCGATTCAAGAAATTTCCATGTTTTAAATGTGTTGCCATCTTCGATTGAGTTATGAATATGGCGGCGTTGGGCATCTCTACACGAAGTATTACAGCGATTTCGAGCTCTAAGATATTTAGAGCGGTTGGTATCCGAGTCTTTTAATTTATATTTATATTTTGCTTGATTTTTTTTTGCCATTAAAGTCCTCAGTTCATTAGTTAACCACGGTGCAGGAAGATGTTTCATTTTAATTGGTCGTACAGGGGCATGCCTGTCGTATAATTGGGTCAACAAATTATTTAATATTTCTACCTTATTATCAATAGATTCGGAATTAAATACAAGATTCCAGTCTAACTGACGTGCATCCTCACACAGTCGATTATTGTCAATTCCTCCAAAATTACGTTGCAGAAGTGTAGTGGGTTTGTATTTTGGAGGACGTATATTATAAGAGATATAAATCAAATCATGATAGGAAAATGCATCAGCAGAGTACTGACCATGTTTTAAAACAAAATTTGGTGAAGATACCATAATAAGGTCAAGAAGAGAGGGTTCACTGCCGGGGAAAAAGTGTGTAGCATTAAGAGGCAGCAACTGTAAGTTACATGCTTCAGATACATTTAATAGTTTTTTGCTGCGGTAATTATCTTTTTTCATACATGTATTAAAATCACCCATAATAATAGAATGATTGTAGTAAGGGACATATTTATCTAAAACGGTCTCTAAAGAATTAAAATAATTAAAAATAGAAGGGGGACAGTAAAATACGCCAAGGAGGATTTTAGATTTACCTAAATATACTTCGATTAATAGATGTTCAGTGGCTTGAGGGTCTGGAGGCTGAGTGGACGAACTAATAATATTAAAGGGTAAGTGGGTGCGTAAGTAGATCGCAACTCCTCCCCCACCCTTACCAACGCGATCATTACGAATGAGATGAAATCCCGGCAGTGAATAAGGAGCTGATGACAAACATGGCTTAAGCCACGATTCTGATATTAAGATGGCATGTATATTAGGAGACTCAAAAGATGCAAGCATATCAGGATAATGAGCCGGGATACTTTGTGCATTTATATGGATTACATTAAAACTTTTCAGACAATCTGAGAAACACGAACTAAGAGTGAAATTAAGAGGATGAGCGGCTGTACTGTGAAAACTAACATCACTTAAAGATTCGTCACAAGATGAAAGGGAAAGAAATTGGTTACTACTGATACTATCTGCTGAAGACATATTTAATAAATGTGTATATAATATTCAGTATATAAATTATTTAAAAATTAAATAAATATCAATAATACGTTTATAATTATAATAATAATTTTATATTGTACAAATATAAAGGCGTTCAGAATATATATAAATGTATGTCTACCTAATAATATTACTAATAACGAATAAAATTAAAGTACCTAGCGGTTTGCTAACCCACCAGCTTTGTAAATAAACATAATTTTAAGATAAAGTAACACTTAAACATAAAACAAAATATGTATATAAAATTAAAGTTTTGAAACTAAAAAAGAAAAAAAAAAAAGAAAAAATCACATCGAGTAAGAACTGACATAAACAAAAATTACTGCAATGCCCTCCCAGGTATTAAAACATAAATATAAAAAAAACATGAAAAAAAAAAAAAAAAAAGTATTAAATAAATCTATAAATTGATGGACAACGTCAAGTTGATGACAGCTAATGTCAATTGGCACTTGTCACAGTTAAGACTTGACATGTATTGTCAAGTTGTTGTAATAACTAAATAAGTATTAACTATTAAATAGTTATTTGTGATTTTATACAAAGTACTTCAACTATTTCCAAATTAAAACTAACTAGCAGAATTAGGGAGAGGCTCATTTGAAAGTAATAGTAACAACAAAACAAAGTTATAGTTAAAATACAATACATAAGTGTTTTAAAATATTTAATATCAACTACATGCAAGAAAATTACTTTTTGATGGTTCTTTTTGTACGAGGTATCTGAGGTTGTCTAACCTTCGACTCAGTTGTCATGAGAGGCGAAGCAGACGCTGCTGATCCTGGATCCCGGGCACCAGATACATTACAAAGATTGTTGAGCTCCGAAATTGAGGTTATTCTTTGGCGCTTACCATCTGATCCAACAACAATAATGAAGCCATCCTTTGTCCAGCATCCGGATAATCCAAAACGTTGTCTTGCAGCAACAAACGCCTCATGTCTTGGCTTAGTCAGGAATTCTGACAAAGTAAGTCCTGAATTTTTAAGATTGGTTTTGGAGAACCACACCTTTTTTCTTAAGGACAGATCTTTGAACTTGAAAAGTATGGGTCTTGGTTTATCTGAGACCATAGTACCTAAGCGATGACATCGACTAATATCTTCAAGAGAAAGATCAGGCATTTTTAGATGATCAGACAATAACTTTGTTCCAGTGGATGTTAAATTTTCATTTTTGTTTTCAGGGACACCGTGTATCAATAGCATTTTCCTTCGAGTCCACATTTCAAAATTATCCTGCTGTTTAGACAGCAACTGGACTTGGCGTTGGAGTCCTTCAAGTGCTGCCAACACAAAGGACCTGAATGCATTAAATTGGGCTGCAATATGCGAAGTTGGACTTGTTGCAGGAATGGAAGCGTTGAGGTTCTGCTGAAACTCAGCCATCTTAGAATTAAAGTGTTGTGTCAGTTCCTGTATTGAGTCCTTTATTGATTCCATAGTGTCCAGGAGAAGAAATAAAATTAAAGTGAAAGACAGCAAGGTGCAGTTATTGTGAAATATGTTTTAGCTAATGTTTATGTGGAAACTTTACTAGGGAGAACTGCTGGTAGGTAAAATCACTTTCAGTACATAATTTATTTATGCACAGAATAAGTATCACAAATTAAAATAAAATATTATACTGGGAGCACAAAAAAACACGTCTACACTTTTTACAACCTACCCACAAAAAAAAAAAAAATATACAATTGATTAAAATGGTTACTTGCATATTCATTCTTTAATAATTCTATCTTATTTCATATTTGAGTTTTGGACCAACAACAAATACTATGTCACAGCCAGAAATTGTGAGAGACGTTGTTGAATTCAAAGCTCGGCACCGCTACTCGCGACAGACAATAAATCTGTCCTGTAAAAAAATTGTTGTATTTTATCTTTAGAGTAATTTCGTCTATTGTATTAATTTCAAAAGGCTTTAAGCTTAAAACCATATTTTGATACATTATTATTGTTTATTTAATAAAAATTTACACTAGTGATGTTTATTCGTTATTTATTTATTTTATTATGTATTTTATTACTTAAAGACTTAAACTAATTGCATTAATTCGCAAATAAATCATAAGTTGTTTGGTAATATTTTAAAATATAAAATTCAAGCGTTGCATCTTTTAGACCTAAATATAATAAGTTAATAACGTTAAAAATCATGTTATAAAGATCATGAATACAAAATCAGATGTACTGTGATAAGCGTTGTTACGATAAAAACATTCAATTATTACTGTTAATTTTTAAACCCAATTGTATACTATGACAGAGAAAACATTATTAATAATTGTGTTGATGAAAAATTTGTATTGTTGACATTTAATAATGCTCGCGTCTTGGCGATAGTGTTTCTATAATAAAATCAAACACTGTGCAATTTTTTACGAACAACTAACAATGAGAAGTGTTTTTCATTTTGTAATAAATAATAATTTTTATAATGTGTTATGATCATGATTTTCATGTTATTGTTTAGACGTTTTAGTATATTGGTATTGATTGGTGCATATGAAAGCATTTATAACCGAGACATATGAAATTATGTTAAAACATGAAATGTTACGTTTAATAAGACATGAAGTATTTTTAGGATCAGGAGTGGTTGAAGAAGAGTAAAACATGAGTAGGACATAAAATTTATAGGGAAAGGGTTAGCCATCTAAATCTCACTTTCTTATATATATCAAAGTTTCGATGGTATCACAGAAAAGAAAAAATAAGAATGTTTTTTAAGAAATTATGGGTATATTTTATCATCAGACAAACATATATATATATTTAATACAATTATTTTTATGAAATTATTAAAAACATTAATTACTTCCTCGAAATAAATTATGAGGTAAGGGCAGTCTCGCTAACAAGAAATTTCCTTTCATGTTATAACAATGTTTGCACAACATGAAAGGATTTAATGAAAATTTTAAATTTAATATACGTGAAAATTCGTGGCCCGTATATTCAGTATTATTCCAATATTGGTCATCGATTTATAGGTTACTACCGAGTTAACATTATGATTTTGTTTACAAAATATGAACGGGTAATTTCTATTCTGCAACTATTATGTTATTAATAAAAACTAGAATAGCTTACGATAAGTTGATTTTTATTAAATGTGTTGCTACAGAATATATTTTATTAATTTTGAAAATATTACAATTCTAATAAATGTATAGATAGAAAGCACTCTTTATTCCATATTAATCTTTACTTATTACTAATTTATCAAACAAATCAAATGCTTTCTAAGTAATCTTAAAACGGAAAATGCAGTACAATAGGTTGTAATTGGAATGTATTTTCTGTTTACATTTAATTACACAGGCACACAAAAAAAAACATCATGAACCAGAGGGGAGACTCCATTATTCTTAGGTTTTTGGGATCGCTGAAACCGAATATGACAATAAAAAATTAATTTTAATTGCCCGTTTTCCCGCTAGCACCCCCTTACTACCTCTTAAGGGGTGAAAATTTAAATTTTTGTATAAAATCAAGATAGATGTGTATTTCTACGTTTTTTGGGATGCTGGAACGGAAAATGATAACTAAAAATAAATTCATGACCACTATAACTCCCTACCACTCCTTAAAGGGGGTGAAAATTTCAATTTTTTTATAAAATCAAGATAGATGTGTATTTCTACGTTTTTTGGTATGATGAAACCGAAAATGACAACCAAAAATGAATTTGATACCTCTTTTACTCCATACCATCCCCTAACCAGAATTTAACAATTTTATACAAATTTAATTTCTACTACAATGAATAAATGATTAAAAAAATTATAACTAATGATAAATATATTTGCTGACTAACGAGCAGTTGAATAACATGATGGATAGCTATATTTCCGTCAGCGTTGTAACAGGTGTTATAATTTGTTACTATGAAACTAGCGTAAAATCCTAAAATATTTAATATTACACATTTTGTTAAATTATTGACATGTAATTAACACTAAACCTACCGACCTACCTCACGCCGTCAAATTGACCGGTAATTAAAAGTTATTTTATTATATAACGCAGGTAATAATGGAAATAACTAAAAGAAAAGAGTGTAGAAAATATTATATGCATATTCTAAGAATTGTCATGTAGTTTGATAACGATATTATAACGTTTAAAAAAAAATGTGTAAGTTTTACTAAAGTTTAAGAACGGTCAATTTGACGGGTACTTGGTCGGTTTAGTGTTAATATATTTAACAATAAGTCATCCAGGTTTTGTAATGGTTATTATTACTTGATAATAATAATAATAGTAGGTTAATAAATATTGTGTTACTAATAAATTAATATAAAAATTCATCTAGATTTTACTGCTATACAAATTTAAATAATTGGATTATTTTCAATGTTTTCCTAAATTCATTTCTTCATATTTGTCTTTCTGTAACACAAGAGTCAATAAAAATAAGGCAGTATATATTTCGGAGCGAGCATTGATATGTTGTTAGTAATAGAGGAGTCAGTCAGTCTGTATGTTCATTATTGTCTCAGGATTATAACGAAATTAATAATAATTAGTAAGAATACCGTAATCCGCGACGCAATTAGATGTGCGACCAGGAAGAATACATTCATTGAAATGGTTTGAATTCTAAATTAAATCTCTTACATATGCTTTAGTTTCTTTTTAGGCACGTAGCGTTTATTGAACTGGAATTGAAAATCTATTCTACAAAAGTCAATGACACTTCAATTCACATCGACTGCAAAAATTTTACTGATTAATTTTTACGAATACAGAATCTTTTGTTATTTTATATATTTTTGTCTGTCATAATATTTGTTTCTCAACAATGGTTATTTTAAATAAATCTAAATTATATAATATTACAAGGTATTTCTTTTGTGTTATGAACAATAGCAGAATTTATATTTTAATGAATTATGAATAGGCTTTTATTTAAAATATATATTTTAAATAAAATTTATTTAAAATTTGTGAATGTTTATAAAAATTAATAAGTTTTAGTAAATCTTTTATCATGACTGTATGCTATATAGAATATTCAATGAATACTTTATTTTATATATATTTTAAAAAACGTGCTGAAGATACTATTTTAAAGTTCTTGTTCAAATTCTTATGTATTTCTGTAGCGAACTTTTGGGATAACTTTTTAATACGATATATTGGCATCATTAACATTATACCCTGATATACCCTGTATCGATGTATAAATCCTAAAAGCTTATTACCTATACTCAAAAAGAGGAAGTAAAAAGCTAAAATTTAAACAATACATACTCGTAATTATTGGAATCAATATGGATATGGAGGTCTTAAAGGGTAATTAAGGAGGTCAAGACAATACATTTTTATACAGAATTAGTCGTGAATATATCTTAAAAAATATCTATCTGTTAAAAAATTTTAGTAGGTTTTTGAGCAAGTGATACTTATGTGAGAATCGGTGAAAGGTACATTTTGGAGTAATATTGATGGCCAAGTATTAAAAATGAACGCGTGTAACAATTAATATGGGTACCGTTATACAGATGTCGAGACATTGAAACCTACCAATATACAACAAATACTCCTAAACATAATATATACATTTTTGTCATAACATTATAATAGTAAAATTTTATTTTAAACTTTGCTCATATTTCGACAACAATTTTATTTTTTATTACGAAATAAAAAATAATTGTTAGCTTTTATTGATCGTAAAAATATATGGACGGTGTTTGATTTTATTATACAAACACTGAACGACACGTGGGCGAGCGTTATTAGATGATAACACTAAAATTTTTCGTCAGAACAATGACGATATAAATTATTTTTTTCAGAGGTTTTTTCGGTTTTTTTAAATACCAACAGCATAAACAGAATAATATCAGCATATTGTAAAAACGAGCTTCACTGTGTATGTATGATGTGACTTTGTGTCTATGAAATGCCTATAAAGTAACCTAATGTTTTATATTGTATTAACTAATTTTGTTTGGTTTGATAATATATAATTAAAAGGTATATTAATTAACATGTTCATTCGTTGCTCCATCTGTATTGTGTATCCACATTAACTATTTTGATACTCTATTAAACGAAATATTTTTTGATTTTACTAATGGAGCTCACTAAAATAGCTAATAGCTTACTTACTGATTCCAAGTCAAAAACACTTTATTTTACATACATTTACAAATAACTTTTGTCTGACTGCAATACAGTTAGAATAATAAAATTTTGCTATATGTCTGGCTTTTCGTTATTCGTGATGTTCTCGGTTATGCAATAATTTTTCTGTAGCAGAAATAGCGTACCAAAAATAACTTTCCATTGCTCTGGATTTAGATGTCATGAATATCATGTATTCTAAACTTATAACAGTAAAACATATTTAAATCGGTTTAGAAGTTTTTACTGGGTATGTACCTACAAAAATACAGTAAAGATAAAAACTATATTTATTCGTGAACTTGTATTATCCGCTTATTTTAAGCAAAGTTATTTTTATTTTAAAAACAAATAAAATTGTTCTTATATTTTGCCATGAATATGAATAAAACTTACATATATACATATATTAAATATCCTTTATTTTCAAGTTTTATAACAAGTAATTATTGATTGATGATATCTCAAGACATGACGCTAGCCTCCATTATTAATTGATCTAAATTTAATATATTTCCACCGGAATCATTATTCATAATTTGGTATATTAAGTTTTTAAAGATCTTAGATTTTTTTTGTTACTTTTCAAATTAAAAAAAAATCTGTTACATTTTATTAAAGTAATGTAGAAAAAATTTAACATTAAAAAATGGTTTAAAATGTAACATTAAAAAATACTCATATGTATGATATTAAGTTATTGTTCTCTGGCTATCCCCTAAGGGTTATGGCGTAAAGATAAATAATAATAAATAAGTTATTAGTATTAAAAGGGCCCGGGGTCGCGAATCAGAAGTATTTATGATTTATTAATAGTCATGGCAAGTATGTGATCATTATTCATATAATAATATCAAAAGGCGCTAGCTGTAAATGTTTAATCAGTCACTCTTGTCCTGTTGATTGATTTGTCAAGAGTTAAGCAAATAGATTAATAAAAAGGGGTTTGTATGTAATAAGTGAGAAAACATATTCAAAATTTGTTTTTTGAACATCTTTTAAACATTATCCTTTTATAAGGGTCTAAGTACTCCTAATTAATAGTGAAATACTTTTCGTAACGTTATTATACATAATTAAGGACATAATATAAAAAAAGATTCTAATTGTTATGACTTTTTTATTACTTGTTAATGTACTTTGTTTTAACACCAACGAGATTTTCATAAAACTCATTAACCTTTAATAAGGGTTGATACATGTTTCTATATTTTTCCTTTTATTATTCTATCAAAGATTTTTTTATGTAAAAGTAGTAATTTATTAATTAATAATATAGCAATTAAATATTTCTGTATTTTAATCAATTTCATTTACTACAATGACAAGTGGCTAAAGAAAAACAATTCTTAATATTTAAAGTTGATAACTTTTGATTATACGAAGTAATGTTCTTATTAGTTGATATAATTATAATTTTTGAGAAATATTCTTACAGTATATGAAATACCAATACTATATCTATAATATACTCGTGGATTTTAAAAACAGGGATACCGATTATATATTTATTTAAAAAAATAAAGCTAAATTGTTTTAGTACAGTGTAATTACACTTGTATTGTATTTGTACAAGATATTGATCCATTTTCGAATAACTTTAGCATCACCTGCAACTTATACACCTCAAAAACTTCAATAATTATAATACTCTGCGGTAGTATCATATGCAGATGAATCCGTTTCAATTCCCGTAAACGACCTTTCTGCCACACATACTGCACAAATTTGACCCACAGAAAACAATTTGAAATTCAAAACTAATGAAACGTACAGAAAGCAGAAATATGGTAGTACCTTTATTATGTTGGTCCAATTTGCACAATATTTTAAATTATAACTTGAGGATTATTCAAGCATTTCATCTGAAAATCCATTTACTACTTTCTATCATCTAAACATTTTCACAAACTGTTGTTTTTAAAATAGTAATAGTAAAATAAAGTTCCGATATCTTATGACAAAGCTTGATGTTACAGCAAAGATTCTTAGACATTTACCAACTTTAATAATACAAAATAAGTGAAACCAACAGTAAATTTAAAATTAAGCATTAAAAGGGAGAAAGTCTTAATCACTTAACTTCTGTTGAATTTCCTAATTTTTTAAATACGATTCAAGTTAATGGTTTTCGAAGAACAATCTAACCAAGTAAGTAGGTAGAGCAATTTAGGAATCAAATTGATAAAAGTTGAATAATGATTCCTTGGAAAACTATTATGTATAAAGTAAATATACACATAAATATAAGAATTATTTGCTCAATAGTTTTAAAGTTTCATGCCTTTGAAATCTAATACAAAGACTACTTACCTTAGATTACCGTCCGAACGCGCTCATCGTACGGTCGTGTGTAAAAGATTTGTTCTCTCTCTAAATATATGTAATATATTTAAAAAAAAAAAATGGTACAGTGTAAGAAATGCAAGCTTTTTGTGTCTACAAATAAAGACGATACTATAAAGTGTAAAGGTGGATGTGAATCCATCTACCATAAAAAATGTGCACCAAATATAAAACAGTTCGCACAGACGGGTAGTTGTGATGAATGTCAAAAAACAAGAACTAGTCCTCTAATATCAAGAGATCCGAGTGGTACCGTATCCAATGACCTTACAAACGAGAATGTGTTAGAAGACATCAATAAAAAACTCGAGGTTATCTACAACGTGGAAAAAAAAATTCAGGATCTAACTACTAGTATCGAATTCTACGCCGAAATGTACCAACACTTAATTGAGTTTAAAGAAGAAGCACAGAAGAAGATAAGATCCCTAGAACATAAAAACATATACTTAGAAAAATGTAATACGGCCCTCGAAGAAAGGATTCAGGAGCTGGAAGTTCGGGAAAAAGAAAAAAGCATAGAAATACATGGACTTGAGAACAGGAAAGACGAAAATACAATAACGGTGGTCAAAGATCTAGCTCAAAAATTAAAATTAAACCCGAACGATATTGAATATGCTCAGAGGGTAGGTTATGAAAAACCAAACGATAGCAGACCTAAAATCGTACTGGTTACGCTAAGATCTAAATATGCTCGTAACCAATGGACAGCACTAAAAAAGGAACACAAAATAACTAATAGCATATTATATAGCAACGGTAGTGACAAAAGAATATTTATTAATGAAAGCTTGCCGAAATACAAGCGCCAGCTGTTATGGACGGTGAGAAACATGTTAAAACCAATGGGCTACCAATATATTTGGATTCAAAATGGTAATATATTAGTAAAAAAAAATAATGAAGAAAAAAAAATCTTTAATATAAAATCGGAACAAGATTTAAGTAACTTCGAAGGTAGCAAATAAGTGCACTTAGCGCTGTTGTTACACACTAGGTGATTTTGCTCCGTAACATTCGATCCAAAAAATGTTATTACAGCTGATTACGTGTGCAAACGTTACTGTGACATAGAAATGTTAAATAATGATCTGATTTTAAATAAGAACTCCCTACACATATTGCATCTAAACATCAGATCACTACGAAAAAATTTTAATGAATTACAAGTTTTGTTAGAAAATTATAAACAGAAGGTAGATATAATTATATTAAGCGAAATAAATATAAAGGAAGAAGAACTAACTTTTTATAAAATTTTGGGATATAATACATATATATACACGAGGGAAACTATCCGAGGAGGAGGTATACTAATTTATGCGAAGGATGAAATTTATTTAAACATCAGAAAAGAGAAAACCTCAGAGCTAGAGGTGATTCATGGCCAGCTGAAAGCAGGAATAAGCATTATGCACATTTTTGCTATTTATAGACCACCAAATAAAAATAAGTCACTATTTGTGGAACAGCTGTCGAACATGATAAAATTAATTCCGGAAGCTGAAAATGTTGTGGTAATTGGTGACACTAACATAGACATTTTTAAGGATAAATTAAACTCGATTACTACAAAATACAGAAACACCTTGTGTGAGCTGGGGCTGCAGTGCGTCATACCGAGTGCAGAGATAACGCGCGAGGCGATCGTCGCCGGGCGAGTCGACGCTTCGTGCCTGGACCACGTGTGGGTGCGAGCGAGACGGAATGAGTCGATTCCTTTGTCGTACGTACTCGAGGCTAATCTATCCGATCATCATGCCATTGGACTGGTGTTAAACGTGCGTGTGAGTGAGTGTACGTCTAGTGACAGCGGGAGTTTACATTTAAACAATGACAATAGTGTGCGTGAAGTTATTAGTGATAAGTTAGTTAAGCAAAAACTTAATGATTACGATTGGACGAAATTACTTGAATATACATGCCCGTTACAGTTATATGAAACGATTTATACAGTATTTGAACGGATTTACAAAGAAAGTACCGTAATTATTTTTCCTAGACGTAATAAAAGAAAGACACAGCCTTGGATTGATAAATATTTAAGTGCAATGATAAAGCGTAGGGCTTACTTATTTAAGATATGGAAAGCGGATCCGAAAAATATGAATAAGCGGTTAGATTACACTAAATTTAGAAACAAAGTTAATAAACTTATAAATAAAACAAAAAATAAATATAGGCAGCTAGAAATAATAAAATGTAACGGGGATTTTAGGAAAATATGGTTAAATATTAATTGTTGGCTCGGAAGGGGGAAAGCTAGTATCGACGATGTTATAATAAAACATTTAGGCAAAACTGAAAATATAAGTCAAATCTGTACTAATTTTGGAAAAGCTTTTACGGAGGAAATTGAAGGAATTAAGCATCTATGTAATGTAAAATTCTTTGATAGGGACAATTACGTGCAGCCGAATTTAGTGAGTTTTAGATACAGTAAAGTCAACTCATTTCAAGTAAAAAAGTGTATAGACCAGTTGTCGTGCGAAAAGGCTCCGGGTTCGGATATGATCAGGGTAAAAGATATTAAATATGTATGTAAACAGATAAGCGGTGTTATTGCTAGGTTCATAAATTTGAGTTTAACCACGGGTGTTTATCCCGATCAGCTGAAAAAAGCCATCATACGCCCCATTTATAAATCGGGAAATCACTTAGAATATTGTAATTACAGGCCAATAGCCATATTGTCAGCTGTTGACAAAATTGTAGAAAAAATTATTGTAGGTGAAATTAGTAATTTTTTGCAATGTTCTAATATATTGTCGGATGCTCAACACGGTTTTCGAAAAGGGCGTAGCACTGTGACAGCCCTAACGGGCTTTGCTGATTATATAAACAACTGTTTAGATTCAGGTGAACAGGTGATAGTGGTTTATATTGACTATAAAAAGGCATTTGACACATTGGATCACGATACTTTGCTGAATGCGATGGATGAATGCGGGATAAGAGGTCCCACGAATAAATGGTTCAAAAATTACCTAAGTAATAGAAAGATACAAACTGTTATTGCTGGTGTAGCCGGTGAAGAAATGGATTTAAAACTAGGTGTGCCGACCGGATCAGTCTATGGACCAGTGGGGTACTTGATGCACGTAAATAGCGTATCTAACGTCGTAAACAAATGTCGGGTGTATATGTATGCGGATGACATGTGTTTGACCTATGCCTCAAAAGACATATCTGTTGTACAAAACCACATACAAGAGGATTTCGAAAACGTTACTAAATGGGCACATGATAACGGGATAATTATTAACTTTAGAAAAACTAAATGTATGCATATACACTCGCCATATAACAAAAAATCAAAAACTATTTGTAACAAAGATCTCGAAATAATAGGACATACTTATAATTGCCTACATAGTCATAAAAAAAATTGTAATTGTAATAAATTAGAATATGTTAATACATATAAATACTTAGGTTTAAAGATATATAAACATTTTAACTGGAAACCCCATGTAATAGATACTTGCAATAGGCTAAGATGTGTGCTGGGAAAATTTTACCAATTGAGTAGAGTACTAAATAAAGAAACGTTACGAACCGTATATTATGCCCTCGCTGACTCCTTACTTAGTTATGGTCTTAGTGTGTATGGCCGAACGTTTATAACTTACTTAAAGGATATAAAACAACTACAAATACGCTTGATAAAATTTCTAGTCAGTAAAAAAACAAAAAAAAACTGTTGTGGAGACTATGAAAAACTATTCCCAATATGTAAAATTTTGCCAGTAGATATCAAAGTGGACTACTTAATATGTATCGAAAATTTTCAATTAACTAAATATAAAGAACCAGTCAAGAATAAGTACAATACAAAAAGAGTCAGGAAAAAAGAATTAATTGAGCCCACTGCAAAAAAATATTATGGAAAAAGAACATCAAGGTGTATGGTACCCAAAATTTTGAATAACATTGCCCGTAACAAAATTAACCTAAATAGTCATATTAGTAAAAAAGTATTGAAAATAAAACTAAGGGATCTCTATTTAAAAAAAATGTAATTGTTATAAGGTTTTTTTTTTTTTGTTTTTTAAATTTTGTTTATTTTTTTTTATTGTTCTAAGTTTATTGTAAATGATAATGTTTGTGTAGTAGTAGTGTATAGTGTTAGTTTAAGTATTTAATGAGCGCTTCTTGCCGTCAAACTCTCGAGTTTGGCAAGAAATTATGTGTATGTTTGCTTTATGTATTAAATTTTTTTTATAATAAATTAAAAAAAAAAAAAAAAACTAAAAAGAATAAAATAGACGGCATTTTTGTAGGACAAATTTATCGCGTCCGTCGCGAGTAGCAGTGCCTAGCTTTGAATTGAATAATGTCGCCTACAATTCCTGGTTTTGACAAAGTGTTTGTCGTTTGGTCCGAAACATAAATACTAAGGTAGAATTATTAAAATATCAAACAAGCAAGTGATTATTTTCATGAATTGGTCAGTAATTTTAAGTAAAAGTTAGCAATGTTTACCTCACAAAGTACTTTAAGAGTAATTTGAATTCCAATAAAAATAAATTTTGAAACTTGAAATACTGTACACCAATAACTATTTTTCATTGAAGTAGACTATGATTGTTGTAAAAGTTTTGTCGTCATGCGGGTGGTCCGATATGGCTTAGTATTCGAATTAATATGCTAATTATAATATTGTGTAAAATTTAAATCACTTTATAAAATCACTATTAATCACTACTAATTTATTATTATAGAAAAACTATGAAGATTTTGAAACTATGGAAATTAAAGGTGGATAACTTTGGCTACCATTATAATTTGTGTAGGAGTATTTATCGCACATATTCAAAAGGTATACAAAACAAAGCAATATAAATTTATATATATGAGATTTAAATTAAGATAAAGGTTAATTAGTATGAACATTCATCATCGTGAAATATTTCTATCTAAAATAATAAAGCTAAAACAAAAATTTCTCATTTTACTAATACGTTTTTTTTCAAAGTTTTTGTATATCTCTCGTATAATGGAATTAAAATGGTGAATAATATAAACACAACTTTAGAGTAATTTTATCAACCATGTCACTTATTACAAAAAAATTAAATTAATTGAGCGAAGCAAGCGGACCGCTCTACATGAGAATTTTTGCATCCCATGTTCGGGGTTTGTATGGAACCGGCTTTACCGATTTTCATGAAATTTTTCACATTTATAGCGATGGTTATTGCCATAGTTTATAAAAAAAGTGAGAAAAAAAACTCACGTCGTTAAGGAATAATCACCAAAAAATGACAGTCCCCTATGGGACTGTCATTTTTTAACATTGAAGTCTATACTTCAATGTTAAAAAATTTCGCTATATGATATTTGATTATTCTATATTTTTTGCCTATCGGTTTCTGCTTTGAACGCTGAATTGAAGATAGGTTACTCGCTTTGCTCAATTCGCTGAACTGCACCGAGATTTGGCGAGTGAAGCATGTCAAGATCAGGGTCCGGTTCGCGCCCCTAATAACAGATATGCAGAATTTACTCATTAAATATTCCAATTTATATAAAAATATATGTTATTTAAAACAAAGGAGTTATGGGACAAATTAAATAACAAACTCATTTTGTATAACTTTAAATAATGTGTGTGTTTTACACGTCCATGTATCGTTTATATCCAAAGGTTGATACTGTTCGTTAAAAATACGTTCGTTAAAATATAACGCGTGAAACAGTTATTACGGAAACTGTTATAGACACTGTGAAACATTGTGCCCTACCAATGTATAAAATTATGCATATTTGTGAAAGTGATGTTCATAAATTCATATTTTATTTGAAAGTTAGTTTATTTTTAATTTATATTTATTACAAAATAAAATATAATTCTCATAGTTCATTGATCGTAAAAACCTATGCATGGTGTTTCATTTTATTATCCACACTAAATGTCACGTGGGCGAGCGATATTAAATGTCAACAGTGCTTTTTTTAACATTGAAATTATGTTTATGTTAATAATTACGTTAATCTTGATTTTCAGATATTTAGGATTTAAAAACACCAAAAGCATAAAAAGAATGAATGAAAGAATGATATTACAGTAGCAAACGATTTTCACTGTGATTCTTATCTTCTATTAAAGGCCCAATTATGATTTTATATTTTAATTTTGATTTTTGGATTGCTATTATATGTTTACTATTACTAATACTTACTACTACTACTACTACTACTTTAATTAACATCTTAATCTCAACATAGCTCCGTCTGCATGGTAACACTTTTATAAATATTTTTAATTTTATTCTTTACTTTATTTCCAGAAAAAATTAGTAATTTTAATAGAGAATCTTACTAAATTAGCTATTGGCTTATTAATTACAAGCGATTACTTATATCGATTTTTTTTTGATACTTACAATATCTGTTTAACTACAAAACATCTAAATTTATATAATTCGCTGTATGTATGGCGTTTCATTGTCCGTGATACCCTCAGTTATTCTACAAACTTGCTATGACAGAAATAGCTTTTCCTTGCTCTGGGTTTATATGTCATGAATACCATACTTGTACACTACGCTTTAGAACAACAACAACACATTTCAATTTAGAAGTTTTAAGCCGCTACGTATCTAAAAATGCAGTACCGATAAAAACTATACTAATCTATATTATTTTTTAATATTTTTTTAAAGCAAACTTTTTTTTATAAAGACAACAAATAAGAGATTTATGAGCATGAATTGTATATGCAATTGTGGGTTATTTTAAAGTTTTATAAACATTACCTTGTATACGGGTTAAATTACTCCTAAATAATAAACAAATACGGTTCGTTACGTTATTAAGGATTCATAATATATAAAAAAATGTAACTGTTATGAGTTTTTTTTACTCGTTAATATACTTTGTTTTGAACAGCAACGCGTTTTTCATGAAACCCATTAACATTTACCTTAAAAGCAGCACATTTTTCTATGTTATGTTTATATAACAACATTATTTCTTGTAACAATTAAAAACAGCTTTTCTCATAAAATAACGAATGACTAAAGACAATGAGGTCTTCATATTTAAGATTTGTAACAATGGATTATGTGAAGAAATGCTACTTCCAGTACCAAATATGCCTAGAGATATATAACCAAAACAATTTTTGTGAAACATCTATCCTTTATATCGTATACAGACACCATATAAGCGGCAATAATTCTAAATGAATTTAAAAAATACTGTTATATTTTTAAATCACAGCACTACTAATAAGGGCAAGTAGAAAAATAGTAACAAGTAGGTGGCTCTTGTTTGTGTAAAGATATGAATTATCCTATCAAATATAATTTTGAAATGGTGCTTATAGTAAATACTACCATCGCATTAAAGAGAAGTTAATATTCAATATTGTAAGTCAGGGATAACGATTATTTATTACCAAAATTAAAGCTTTCTGATAAAAAAACATTATGTATTATAAATCATAAAAAAACAATAGTAATTTTACTAGTATTTTGTTTGTAAAAGATATTGATTCTCACCGGCATGCCGCGGCATAGCATAAACTACAATTCACGGTACAAGTCAAAAATAACAATACTTGTAATACTGCCAACAATCTGCAGTAGAATCTGTTTCAATTCCCGAGCATGACGTTTCAGACACATATTGCACCACTTTCAACAACGGAAACCAATTTACTAAACAAACGTGCATAAACATTTGTTGTTCTAAAATTAAAATTTTATTGTTTATATAACTTAGGTCTTTTCTTAAGTAAGGTAAAGAGATAGAGTTGACAGTGGCTAATCACAAATTATAAAGGAAAAGTTAAACAAATATGTATTGTAGAAACATTATTATCGGAGATTTTTTTAGTTAATTGACATTTATTTATGTTGGTACAATTCTTATACCAACAAAAATAAGTGTCAATTAACAATATTTTTATAAGTTATTTGAGGAATTGTTCGAGCGTTTAAAATACGTTACTTTAAAGTTTCATCCGAATCAGTTCAGTACGGTAGAAAGTACTATCATAATCACAAACTTTCGCGTAAAAAAGTAATCGTAAAATAAAGATAAACTGTATTCATCAGAAATATTTTATGAGGAATCTACGCTGCAGCAGTGGCAGCAGCTTATGGAAATTCAAACTCGACATTCAGACAGACTGAAGTGCAGAAAACGCTTTTATTGAAATATTTAGAATACAGAATAAGTAAATCCAACAGGCTATTTTAAATCAAGTATCAAAAGTGATAAAACGAAATGTCTTTCAATACTTATCTTTTGTTAAAGTTCTCAGTTTTGAAGTATTATTGCATCTTATTGGTTTCCTCAGAAGGATCAAATTTGTCAATTAGATGAAATCATTTAGGCATAAGAATAATTGAAACTTAGAAATATGTTCTTGGAAAAATAAAATAACTAAAGTAAATAAATACATAAATACAAAATGTAATTTAAATAAACTGATTACATAATTATTAAGCGTTTTTAAGTTTAACGCCTTTTAAATCTAATTCAAATAACAAGTCAACGCATTGAAATCAAAAAATATTAACACGACAGATTTATTGCTTCTATCGCGAGTAGCAGTGCCTAGCTTTGAATTGAATAATGTTACAATTCCTGGTTCTGACAAAGTGTTTGTCGTTTGGTTCGAAACATAAATACTAAAATTAGGTAGAAATATTTAAATATTAATCAAGCAAGTGATTATTTTGATAAATTAGTCAGTAAATATAACTGAAAATTAATAATGTTCAAGGTATAATAAAGTACTTGAAAAGTAACTTAAATTACAATAAAAATAAATTTTGAAACTTCCAAAGTGTACACCAATAATTATTTTTCTTCCAAAAAGACTATGATAGCTGTGAAATTGTAAAGTTTTATGTTCCTTCCTATTAATATTAGACACACACACAACACAAAATATTATAATTCTATAAAAATTGCTTATTTTCACATTTCGTATCTAAAATAAACGTAAAGGTAGACCACTAACTTAGCACACAAATCGTTTGTAAATGTGAGTTCTGGCGCAGTGCCGGCATTAAGGTGCCATTTTACATCTCACATGATTTTTCCTATTTATGAATTGAATATTTAGATGCATATTTTATTTGTATCTACATCATTAGATGCTGGTATTCTAAACTTATATAAATCAAACTTAAATAATTTTTTTATATTACAATACTATATTATATAAAGGAAAGTATTATTGTCGAAGAAACGTCACATACATAGTATAAAGAAAAATATGCGACAAGCACTTTCCTTTTACTATGGGACTAATAAATACGTGACAAGGCCACCTGTTGCTTGTCCGTACCACAATGGAACAAAATGAAATGTATATTAAGTAATATTACAAAACTTCTTTTGTGTATACTGTAATCATTTTGGAACAAGAATATTACAAGTTCTTAAACTAATTTATTCCTCTACAATTATTGTAGAAAGCCTTAATTTTTTAAAGTATTATTATAACAATTACAGCAACTTATTTATTTTTATGATACCTTTAGTTCCAATTTCATATAATTTGGTTACAGGTAAAAACTGTTTGGAAAATGACATATAAATAATTTAAAAAAAAATCTTTATTGTATAACATAATATTCAGTTTAAAAAAAGAAAATACTCAATTCTATTAATGGAAATCTATTATTTGTGGACATTTTTGAAAATGTGTCATTTTAATTTTCTAATGTGCGCTACTCCTAACGGATTTGGCTGTATTTGAGATAGACAGACATACCCATAACAATGAAAAAACGTTTGTCCTAGGTTCTTGAAAAAGAGCTCTATTATATCTATACATTTTAGAAGTTCATTTAAATATCGTAGTTTTCTCTTGTATTATTCATTGAAATGCATGAACAGTACAATTTATTTATTTACCTTCACGCCATATCCCTTGCGGGGTAGCCAGAGACGACGGAGCGCCAAACGCCACGGTTTCTGCATACCTCTTTCGCCTCGGCCACAGACATCAACTTCTTCATACATGCCCTCCGGGGGGTCCTCATGCTTTTTACGTGACCTTCCTCCAGTATCGTAGCTACTGTGTTTTCGAAGGTCACTCGAGGCCTCCCCCTGTCTCTCTTACCGCTCTCTTTTCCCATATAAATCTTTTTTACCATTCTTTCATCACTCATTCGTTCAACGTGCCCAAACCACCTGAGCACGTTCTTCTTCATTCTCACCGTGACATCTTCGCTAGTACCTGCCCTTCTATGGATCTCTTCATTGCGGATTCGATCAGCTAGACTGACTCCGCATATTCTGCGAAGAGATTGCATCTCCACAGCATTCATCTTTCTTACATTCTTCTTCTGTGTTACCCACGTTTGGCTGCCGTATAACAGCGTCGGTAGCAAAACTGCATTGTGTACAGCCAAACGTGCAGCTATACTGACGTTTTGCCGTCTCAACAATGCAGTCAAAGCACCATTGACTCTGTTACCAGCAGCAATACGCCTTTCCACATCCATTTCGTATCTTCCGTTTCTGCTAAACATACTTCCCAAATATACCACTTCATTCACTTGTTCTATTATCTTATCATTCACGTTGATCTTACATTCTGTTCTTACTTCATTTCTTTCAAATATCAGAACCTTCGTCTTATCTACATTCAGGTTAAGACCATTAATTTCACACCCATCTTTCAGAGTGGTGACCAATGCCTGCAAATTGCATTGTGATGATGCAATGAGCACTGCATCATCTGCATATAGTAAGCAATTGACCTTAAGGTCACCTACTTTCACTCCCATGTCACTACCTTTCACTCCTTGGAGACAACTATCCAAATACAAATTGAACAACCAAGCTGACATAGCGCAACCTTGCTTAACACCCGATTGGATGTCAAACCAGGGCGACATGCCAGCTCCTACTCGCACACAGGCTGAGTGATCTCGGTAAAGAGACCTTACAGCCTGTAGCAAGGGTCCGTTCACATTGTATCGGGGCAGTATCTCCCATAACTTCTTTCTCACAACCCTGTCAAACGCCTTTTCCAAATCCACAAAAGCACAGAAAACCTTTTGGTTTAGGGCCAAAAACTTTTCCGTGATCATGCGGAGGGAAAAGATCTGATCTATACACCCTCTTCCAGGTCTAAAACCTCCTTGTGCCTCCCACAACAGCCTTTCAGATCTCTCTTGCATTCTTCTCGCTAAAATTTTAGCATAAACTTTACCGCCCAAGCTAATCAAACTGATGGCCCTATAGCTTGCACAGTCTATCTGTGAACCTTTGCCTTTATACAAAGGTACGATGACTGCACTTCGCCAACAGTACAATATATGGTATATTTTTCTAAATTCATGAAACACTTAAGCTTAAACGACTAAATTATTTTAGGGCCGGTACCGCTTCTTTTGACTGTCTAAAGGTATTTCCTTTAGCCCATCATACTTGTTATAATAATTATAAAACACAAATACATATTTAATAAATAATAAATAATAAATAATGAATTTTTTTTTACTTCTTTTAAATAAAAGCAGTTAAATATTAGAAATGAAAATATTCGCAATAACTACCACATTCCACAGTAATCACATCTATGAGAAAGGACTTCTAGTTTACGGGGAATTTCCTTTCACAATTCCTATTACAATGTTTTCACTGAAATGGTTTTATGGAATTTAAAATATTAGACTTAAATTATTAGAGAATATTTTCTCAAATCCATTGTATAATTATAATATTAAAATATATGAGAAAAGTATATAACGGAAAATGATATTATTCCGGTTGAAGCATTACCCTGGAGCCGCTGTTAATTCTTTCTAGATTACTACTTATCAATGATAACTATTATGATATTTTTTCCAACAAGGTTCTTATAATTTAGAACACATTCACAAATTGAGATTATGCAACAAGCACCTCACAACATAATTATTGCATAATCTCAATATACGAATATGCATTTTCCAAAAACTGCAATGTATTAAAAATCATATTAATTTATCGATTAGTGCAAAACCACTGCAATATAAGCTGACAAATATTCACATAAAGGCGATCTCTGTATTATTGGACTTAACCGGACACTATATTCAATTAAAATTAAACTGGAAACGCGCACAATGTTGGATGGACTGTTCATTCAAATTAGAGATTATGTTAATCATTATTTGTATCGGATAAAATTCAGTTGAATGGTATTATCCATTTAATAAATTTTCTCAATGATTTTATGGATTTCGTATCCCGTTTATGTTTAAATAATGTCAGATATTATTTTCGAGAAAATCTTAATCTGTCTTCTGAAGATTTAGGAATTTTAAGGTATGCATTTTTATTTACCAATGATTTCCTTCTTATAATTTGGTACTTGAACTCGGAACCTCTTTATCATCTAACACATTTTTATCTGCTGAACGGAAGTGATAAAATTATTAAATAAAATTTCTTTAAATAAATTCGAGTTGTATATAAAATATCAAAATCAAGATTATATTTTAAAACTTATATTACAAAGATATTTTTTTTTCGTTCATAAAATATATTTTACAGTAATTTTTACCTAGTTATTCCTCATCTTTTTTATTTTATTTCAATTTCCTGCATATCACAATTCACTGCAATGCGTTTTTGCTGTCAATTTGATGCAAAAATTCAGGAAAAATGATCGAAACAAGTACTGTAAAGGTTGAAACTGTGTTTTATTATACGAGTATTGTATACTAACTCTCGAATATCGCTCAACTTCGTAATTATGGATTTTTTTGGCAACGTCGCTCTTTAGTAATTACAAGCTCATAAAATTTTACAAAAGTTGTACAAAAAGAAATTGTACTACAATAAAACTTATAACAATTATATTTTAAAGTAAAAGTATTTTAAGCACAATACATTGGTTGTTTATGAACAACAATATATTTAGATGAATTTGTATTGTAATTCGAGATACTGTGAAGTAAAATTATATAAAACTAAGCGCATTAAATAACATTTTAATTAGTAAGCAATATGTATGTACTTTTATTAAATTACTATACAAGTTATCGATCAATATGTATAATATCTCAGGCGTTTTTTTTAGGTTCAAAATTCGAGTTAAAAAGTTGTAATTTTCGTTAAAAAAAAAGTAAAACCTAAGTTAAGATAATTCGAGTTATCACAGGTGCAAGTTATCACATATCGTGCGCCTTTATTGTTTGCAAACAATTAATGGACGGCGTTCATACATTTACTTCTCTAAAAGGTGGTTGTGATCCTAACTAACTGTGCAGCTTAGTACTATAACTCACCAAAGTTTACGTGCTCTATTAAGCTTAGTACGGATCGGATATTAGTTGGAAAAATGAAATAAAGATCTACCAAGTTTAGGTGACTAGGAAAACATGACCATGACAGAAAGTATAACGATCAGATTCATTAATGCATGCTATATATACATACCAATAATTTAATTATTTTAAACAAATATTTTAAGTTTCAAAATATTTCTAAAACACTTTGTTTTTAATTTTTTTT
Organism: Melinaea marsaeus rileyi; assembly: GCA_918358865.1. Classification (NCBI taxonomy): domain Eukaryota; kingdom Metazoa; phylum Arthropoda; class Insecta; order Lepidoptera; family Nymphalidae; genus Melinaea; species Melinaea marsaeus. The sequence continues at coordinate 5,390,112 of OU911093.1, read as the reverse complement.
TTTGTAAATCATTAATTACAATCTTTTATAAATCTACTTTACAGATATTTAATTACATCGACACGAGACGACGCAAGAGGGAGTCTTGTTGTCCGAGAGCTGATTTTGGTAAATTGTATATTTGGTAAAATATATAATATCAATTTAAACAAATGTTTGTGTGTAATTTAAAGCAGATGACCTATGTAAACATTTTGCAAACATCTATTAACTTGTTTCGTTTTCTTCATTGGGTTAAAAAAATTACAGATATAGTACTATTTTAGTAAATAATAATAACATAAACATTTTTTCTGGAAAGCTTACTGATATTCTTAATATCATAGGTATATAAATTTTAAACGTGAGTATTAAGAGTGATAAGTTGTGTGTTTTATGTTACACGTATTATAAATTGACCTGTCATGATATAATATTTTGTAATGTGGGTAATTCAATAATATCATTGTATAAATAACTATTTAATTCTAATAAAAGTACGTAATATAATTGTGTTAAAGTTTATTATTATAGTAGTAGTAGTGTAAGGTGTAGACGACGACGTAGCATCGTCGGTTTTGATAAATCATTTAATCATTTTGAAGTGTGCCAATATTAACGACAAAAATAAATCGCCAATTTACGAAGAAAATGATTTCTTTGTGATTAAATTTTTTTCAACACATTATTATTTTACTAAATTATAATAAGTTTCCAATTAATAAATACTGCATAATAACTTGTGTCGCAGCAAGAAAAAAAAATACATAATAATTTATTTATTTCGTGTTTGTTTTGAATGTGAAATGGATGAAGCTGATAATTGTCTATTTCACTTTATTGTTAAATACCTTGTAAATAAACTATCTAGTTATTGTATTCAATTTTATTCTCAATATTTAAGGATGTCGAAAGAGTTCATATAATAATAACTTTTATAACTTCTCCCTTAAGGCTACTAATATTGATATGGGCTTTCAGCAATTCTACAATAAAAAAATTAAAAAAAAAAAAAAAAATGCAATTTGTGCAATGTTTCGAGCACATTCACATTTTTGTGTTTGTTTTCGTTTGTGAATAAAAATGTTCGTGGTTTTTTTCGTCGCAAAATTCATATCAGGAGTTTTGTGTCAGTGGATTCGCTTTCGTCACTCGGTATTTACTTCGTTGAAAAGTTTTTGTTTTGATATCAATAGTTTTGTAAAAGGATTGGAAACAAAATGCTGTGCGATTATTTTTCATGCAAATATATACTCATTTATATGGAATAGTTTCCTCTGACAAAATGAGAGTGTTTTGGCTCAGAGGACGAGCGTTGTAATGACAAAGACGAGACCTCGGGTTCGATTCCCACAGGTGGTTGATTTTTTTTTCATTAGATTTTTTCAGTTTCCATTTATTTTTTAACTCATTGCTTCAAAACAGATTTTCTTCAGCATTCGGATTTTTATCTGTAAAGTTTGTTTTATTTTCACAGTCGGCAATGCGTTAGTAAGTTTATTCACTGTGCAACTAGTAAAATTATCATGAAAATTTTGCCGGCGTCAGAAACAAAACAAAATGTACAGAAAAAAAAATCGAATGCTGAAAAAAATCAATTTTGAAACCAATATCCATTGAGCAATTGAAAAATAAAAAAAATCAGCGGGAAAAAATCCGACATTCATGAATCTACTCACTACAATACCCATGTGTCTCAATTTAATTGAACAATAGCCTCTCACGGAATAGGTCTAGATGGATCAGTGGATGAGTTACGTATCGAACAAGGAGAAACCATTGGTTCAATCCCCACAAAGGCTTAATTTTTTATGGAATATATTTTTTTTCGATGTCAATTGAATTTTAACCGTGTTGTGAATACGATTCTGGCTTTAAAAGTAATTTTTTGGGCATTTTTGGTCATTTTTCATGATTTTTTTAACATCTCACGGCCATATCTTGAAATAACGAGTTGTTTCAGATATGTGCTATATATCAAATTTAAGCTCTAATTTGGGGCTACAAATGAGGAAATTTTGGAAAAAATCGTTGGCGCCGTTTTCGAGAAAATGGCCGATATGTCCCCGGCCAGTCGGCCATTTTTTGGTTTTTGACCAAAAATGTCACGCCAACAAATGTTTTTGCCATCAAAATGGATATCATTCAAAAGATGAGCTTAAGTCCTTTTTTATAATGCCCAATTTGTCAATGTACGCTAACTGGTTTGGCCACAGTGCCTCTAAGAAAAATGGTCATTTTTGGCCTTTCGAGGGCCGGCCACGGCCAACATGGCATCCAAATCAAAAAGTCGTAGAACAAAAAAGTCTTAGTTTTTGATGTACTTCAATCCCAATCCCGATCAAGTTTGAACAAAATCGGTTGAAACTAGGAACATACACACAAACAGACAAAGTACTTTCAAGAAATCTTCGATGGAGGCGCCAGTCGAAATTTCCAAAATGTCATATCTCATCAACCGGTGGTCGGATTTTGGCGTTTTTAGGCTTGTTGGAAAGGTCTCGACAAGAACCTTCAGGAAAACAGGTGAAAATAAGGATTTTATACTTGTGCGGAGCCAAAAACTAAATTTTAGTCTCATTTTTCAAACGGCCATAGAGGTGGAGGCGGTGGGTATATTGTAAATGCATTTTCTGGGTCTATGGGCCAAGGGCTTTCTAAAAATACCACACTCATACCAGAAGGTCTCCTGTATAAAAAGTTTGATATTGCGCGTATATATACCCGAGTTAGACTGTCAGCACATTGGGTGCTTTCGTCACTCGGAGCTAGCTGACGCCCGCTTTGATTTACATTACTTTGTATAATATAATCAGACCAATCTGTGTGAAGCTTAGTAATCAAATGTATAATAATCGGTGAATGTCCCATTTAAATTCGCAAGTTACTTTTTACGCCGTCATAAAACTGAACTCTTGATAGCTACCGATAAAATACAGAACGATGACCAGTGGACTAATATTTTGTATGCATTAACTCTTTACGTGCCCATATGTTAAGTCATAGTAAATCTTAATTCATTTAATAAAAAATACGAAAATGGATCTTGCATTTTTTTATTATTGTTTATAATTTTTTACTGTCTGCGTATTATAGAATTGTATTGTAGTGAAAACTACTATCCTCCTTACTAAAATCCGGTTTGCCGAACCGCAAAATAATCGCGGCATACTTAACCGAGAACAAGATAGAAGGTACTTTAGGACCTAAATAAGTAATATATTTTAAAGTATTAAAGATATCTAACATATTTTTTCGTATTCTTATTAAAAGTTTTAAACAGCTTATTTGTAAACAAAGAATAGTTGAAGTATTACCTGGAACAGTTAAGAAGATATACCTCTTTTTGATATAAAATGTACTTCAACTGATTACAAAATGTCACCACATAGAGAAGGCTATATTTATGTTAGGTTCGACTGTCACTGAAGTTTGGATGTATAATGATCTCCGCTTAAGAAATTCATATATGGAACCAACGTGGTACAACATGATAATGTAACCAATTACCACAGTAATGTTAGAGTTTATTAGTTTTTGACAATAATTAATATATTCAGAATGTTTTCTTATTGTCTTATCGTATCAGAGATAAATAATGAACTACGAGAATCCTTAATTAGAATTACTTAATTAGAAATCAGTTCTATTAATGCAATGTAAAATGGTCCAAGTTACACAAAACTTTCTTTAGTTTCAAGAATGCAATATGCAATGTAGGCGTAAACTATTATATAGGTTCCATTTTCCTTCGAGTTAATTATAAAACTTCAAAGAACAACATTTTATTTAAAGTACACTGGATATCAACGAACGTATATCAAAATTATATTAATTGTATGTATCTTCTCTCTTTTGTGTATTTTAATGTTTTCGAACTGAATGTGAATTTGAACTCTTAAATATATTTTAGTACTTATTTTTTTTTTATAAATATAAAGGAGTAAAAATAGATAAAATAATAAGATCTGAGCATCTTTACGTACAGTTAATGTCGTATTAATTACAATCAAGGTGAACGTATTGTAACTTAATCATTATAATGTAAATTTCTACTGGAGTTATTGCATATACAATTGAAACGGTTATTATACTAATATGACAAGATACCGTTTCAAATATGTTTAAAACAAACATGAGAGAACTGTTTCGCACATGCTGTGATTTTCGCGTGATTGAATTAATAATGATACAATCAGTGTCACAAACAATAAACTGTTTGAAATTAGTTTAAATAATATTATTGTGACGCATTTGGTAAGAATATCGTTTACATTTTCAAAACCGCAACTCCATTAGAAATTACAAATATTATTTTATATATGCCCTCGGCAGCGACCTAATTTATTTTATATTTTTAATTGCTCTTGTATAAGCGATAACAATAGTTAATTACTTACTTATTTATAATTTATATGTTACGATAAATTTATCAACACAAGTCAGGAACTTGCAAATCTAAACATGAGAATCGTAACAGTTATTTACTTTACGTTTAAGTATTGTAGATAGATGTTTAGATTTAGCTAAATAATAATATTATATAATGTTCTCGATTCTTAGTTATTATCAAACAAATATATAAGTCAAGTAATATCTAATAGTCGAAAAGTGTTGGCTTACCTAATATACGATAGAAGGATCTGTTTTACTTATTTTAGTGAACTTAAAAAAAAATACATTATCAAAGGAAACATCTGGTTTTCATTGCGATTTTGAGTTTTCAACAAAGCAAAGTATTCATTACAAGTACAAGTACAGTCTGTGCTACGCAGGCTTTTAAGATATGTATCAATAAAGATTTTATCTTATTATTAGTTTTCAGTGTTTATCTTTTAACTATATTACTTGTAACTTTATTATATTTCAATAGGTAAATAAACAAAAATATTTAAGTTATTATTAAAATGCAATCGCTTTATTTAACAAAAATATATTGAATAAACACTCTGTCAGTTTTCATTTTGTTATCTTGCTCTAAATCCAACAGTTACAATTGCAAAAGCAATATGTTACACTCCGGTGACGGAACAATCCTAATTTTTACATAACAATTCAGTATTGCGCTGTAACGTATATCAATGAAGACTGATTTATTACAAACATCGGATCTATCTCTGTTCATTAATTTCTCTTAGACACGTATCTCTCAAATTTTAATATTGACTAGAATATTCTCTTAATGAGGTTAAATTTAATCAGTAATGATTCAAATAAAATCTCAACCGTTAAATAAAATTCATCACCAACGAATAATTTTAATATTGAATTTTTGTAGTAATATATATATATATATATTTAAAATGTGAATAAAAATTATATATTATAAATAAAAAAGTATATTTTATATAATATTATACTACAATAAAAAATATTAATTGCTATAAGCATTTAACCGAAAATTTACATCACCATTAGAATCTTAATTTTGCTGTTCCAATTTTCGTAGAAAAATGTAAGACATAATTTTGGCAACATTTAATTTTAAAAAAAAAATTAAGAATAATTTAAAAACAAAGTGACATAGTAATATAATGTATATGGTGTTTGTAAATATTATTTTATCTCTAAATACTTTCTTTTAAAATCTTAAAAGTAATGTTCTAGAAAATTATTCAATAGTAAAAACTGCAAAAACAATTCTTGGAAATTTGTATTTATAAGAGCTTGGTTGTTATCTACTACTATTACGTAGAGCGTTTGTATGACATATAGGAAATTGAAAACTGTAAATCGAGTACTAAATTGATGACAAAATATCCTCGTCATTTAATATATTACTTTTAGTAGGTTTTCAATTTTCCTTATAAAATATGCATATTAGATGCGGAAAAATAACTCTATAAACAATTATAATACGATAAAAAACTTCAAAATTTCAAAATTTTGCTAACAATTTAATTTTATTCTTGTTATCTAGAATAAAAAAAATTATCAAAGTTTGAAATAAAAAAAGTGTTGTGTATGAGTAATATTTTGTCACACTACACTATACTATTGTTTTAGTGAACTGTATTTTTATATAACAATTTCAAATAGCACCACCACTTTACTGCAATAATTTAGGATTGAGTCGTCTTGTTGTCAAAAATGTAGTATTGTTACATATAATATTATGATGTTTTATTATGGTATTATAACCTTGTCCCCCAGAATAGGGAAAAAACCTTAAAAAAACCTATTTTATTAGATAAAGTTATTTACTTTCTCTTATTTCCCGGAAAGAAGACAAGAAGGGAAGGAAGAATAAATGTATAAAGTATTTTACAAAATCTAACATTTTACAGTTTACGAACAAAATAATTGCACAAAATTAGTTTTAACATCAATTAAACACATAATACATACATTTGGCTACTGCCAAAATGCTACAATGTTACCCGCTATTGTCTGCAAATAGAGATATTTGTATGTGTACAGAGATCCCTGAGGAATGAGTAGGAATGAAGCAGAGTCGCTGCTTCAAATTTTCTAATCATTATGGAAAATATTATAGCATTGGACAAGATTATCTCTTCCCCATATATATATAAACATCCCGATAATTTGATTAAATCCCAATTTTTATCATAAATTTATTTCTAAAGTTTCACATACAACTAAAGATAACTTATATAAATTTATAAAATTGTTATATTATATTATTTTAAAAAGTATTTTTTTTATTTTTTTTTATTTATCTATTTATGTACCAAGAAAAAATACAATTTACAATCTAAATAAAATAAAATGTACACAAAAAGGATGACTTATCTCTTAAAAGAGATCTCTACCAGCAACCCTTTATTATAGGAGAAAATATTGATATAGTTGCGGTATAGGTACAATAAAAATAAATATAAATACAAATATATATATAAATGATAAAAGTATAAAAAGATATTTATAAATATATTAAATACATAAAGATTACATACATACACATTTATAAATGAGTATATAAACACACATATTACTTAAATGTACATAAATATAAACATAATACGTACTTACATAAATTTAATATATATACCGAGAACATTTTAGAGGGAGAGGTAGTAATTCTTCAGTCTAAACTTAAAGAAAATAATAGTGGGGCAATCTTTGTACAAGTGAGGAGGTAATGAGTTCCAAAGTTGAGCGGCACGAACAGAGAAGGATTTGCGGTATTGGGCAGTGTTATAATGCGGCACCTCAAGAAACTTTAAAGAAATACAAGAGCGCTCTGGCAATTGTCTAGGTGGATATAGTTGTAAGAGATCTTGCAAGTAAGAAGGAGAAGATTTTTGTAGAACTTTATAGAGAAGTGTTAGTACATGCACATTCCGGCGAAAGCGGATAGGGAGCCACTTTAACTCACGACGGTATTCCGAAATGTGATCAAATTTACGCAAGCCGTAGATAAAGCGAATGCATAAATTCTGAAGTCTTTCGAATTTATCAAGCAGCTCCTCAGTCGCATCTAAATAACAAATGTCAGCGTAGTCAAGGAGAGGAAGAAGAAGAGATTGGGCTAGAATAATTTTAGTTTTAAAGGGAAGAAAATTTTGAAGACGTTTAAGTGAATGTAACGATCGATATAAGCGCTTGCTTATGTCGCTGAATTGAGCCACCCAAGTGAAATGGGAGTCTAAGGTTAATCCCAGATTTTTTACGGTATCTAGGTACTGTAATGGTATACCATCGTAAAAAATGCAAGGCAAGGTCGAGATTAATTAATTTTGTTGCGAGATTGCTTATTATAAATTATAATAGCTTGCGATTTATTAGGATTAACTAATAATCCATATTCTTCTGCCCATAAGCGTATGCTTTCAAGGTCGATGTTCATTGATGCTATTCCCTGTTCGATTCCAGAAAAAGTGACGTGTCTGTAAAGCTGCAAATCATCTGCATAGAGATGGTAGGGAGAAGATATTATTTTAGAGACTTCGTTTATAAACAATAAAAAAAGTAGAGGAGATAGTACGCCGCCTTGAGGTACACCAGCAGAAAGATCCGTCCAATGAGAAGAACTGTCATCGGATTTCACAATCTGCCGACGCCCGACAAGATATGATTTAAACCAGTTTAAAACGGAAGGAGATATAGAGAAAGTTGAAAGAATGCCAAGCAAAATATCAAAGTCCACTGAATTAAATGCATTAGTAAAATCAAGAAGAACGAGTATTGAAAGCAGTTTGTTATCCATCGCATATCGGATATCATCAGTGACTTTGATTAGTGCTGTGGTAGTGCTATGATGAGGACGAAAACCAGATTGGAAAGGACTTAGAAGATTATTACGGTGAAGGAATTGTGAGAGTTGCTTCTGTACAGCATCTTCGAGAATTTTTGAAAGGAAAGGGAGTATAGATATGGGTCGATAGTGCGAAGGCAAGGTAGGATTACTTATTTTAGGTAAGGGAATTATATGTGCTGCCTTCCATGCAGAAGGGAATGTGAAAGATCTTAAGGAAAAGTTTAAAATATATGTTATAATAGGTAAAAGGATATCGATTATAGGAAGAAGCATATCTCTACTAATGTCGTCGTTACCGACGGCCTTAGAAGAGAAAATAGTGATTTTTTAACATCTCCTTCCGTTAAATCCTGGAAGAAAAACGTAGAATCACGGATAGGTGGGGTGCTATTTGTCAGTTGTTGCAGGGTTTTCGATTTGCGTTCTTTAGAAAGTATCAAAGGCGGAGAAGAAAAATGTGTATTTAATAGATTTAAATCAACAGTATGGTTGAGAGTATTACGATTCTTACCCACACCTAGTGACTTTAAGAAGTTCCACATTTGTGCACCCGAAAGATTGTGTATAGAAGAAAAGATATGACGACGTTTTGCATCCCTACACATTCTATTGCATAGATTACGCAGCTTTTTGTAAGTATTGATTTTGTCTTGAGATGAATCTTTTTTGCAAATTTTCTTAGCTTTATCCCGTTTGGCCATGATTGATTTAATTATTGGAGTGAGCCAAGGTGCGGGAAGATGTCGAACTCTTATTTGCTTTACTGGAGCATGGACATCATACAGCTTTATTATTTCCGCATTAAAGATGGAAACCATATCATTAACATTTCTAGAATCATACAGCGCAGACCAATTTATATTAAGTGTATCATATATAAGATTATTGAGGTTAATATTTTTAAGACTACGACGAAATATACATTTTTTTATGCGTTTGAAAAAAGGTAAATTATAGCGAAGGAACAAGAGATCATGGTAAGAGAAAGAGGCTGTTAGCTGACCGTGAGTTAAAACATTTTCTGACTTTGAAACAAGGATAAGATCAAGAAGCGAAGGCTTGGAGTTAGGAGGAAAATGGGTCTCAGATAGGGGACATAAGGTCAAATTAAAGGACGATATCAGGGATTTCAGTTTTTGGGCCCTAGAGTCATTTTTGACTAAGCACGTATTTAAATCGCCCATTATAATAATATGATTATAGGAAGGAGATAACGTATCGAGAAGGGATTTAAAAGTATTGAAATAATTGACATGAAGAGAAGGGCTATAAAGAACGCCAACTAAAATTTTAGTATGACGAGCAATAATTTCTATAAAAAGGTATTCAGGTAAGGTAAGGTAAAGGTAAGGTTCAGGGGAAGGATCAGAGGATTGCTTAATTATGTTAAAGGAAATACTGTCACGAAGATAGATACAGACACCACCACCTCCTTTAGAAGTTCGGTCATTACGTATTAGGTGGAAGTTGGGAATATTGTAGAAAGAGGTGGAAAGAGAGGGTTTTAACCATGACTCTGAGACCAGAATAACGTCAACACTGACCCCGTTAAAAGATGCGAGAAGATCGGAGTAATGAGCCGGAATGCTTTGTGCGTTAATATGAACTAAATGAATACTTTCAGAATTGTTGCAAAAGATTGAACTAATTTTAGAATAAAGGGAAGATGAATTACTGCGGGTGGAAGAAGAATTACTGGAAACACTGAGAAAATCATCATTAGAAGTACAAGACAAATAGTTATCATCAATATTCAGTATATCCGACATATACAATTATAAATTTAAAAAATGTAAAAAATAAATAAAAAGTAAATAAAAATAAATAAAATATAATAAAATAAAATACGTATATTTTATATACTAGACACAAAAAAAAATCAACAAAATTATAGTTTTCCTAAAAACAATCTAACTACATACACGGCATAGCAAAAAATATATTTAAAAAATCTGGTTAAATCTCGAAATTAAACTAACAATTAGGTAAAAGTAAAAACAATAAAAAGAAAAGTTGCAAATGATTAACAGTAAAAGAATAATAAAAATAATTTAACAAATATACTCTTTAAGATTAAAACAATAACAATTAATATAACAAACAAGAATAAAATAATAATTTTTAGAAACCGGTAAAACGTCACAATGAAAACTTTCCGAACGCTTCCAGAGATCACTAGCGTCACCTCACTGACAAGTGTCAAAACAATTGAAAAATAAAGATGTTATTAGTTTATTTAAAGTCGATATTGTATTAGTTTTTAAAGTAATGTAGCATATGAAAGGGAACACAATGTAACACTAAACATGTTTAAAAATTTTAAAGACATTATACCGATCGCGGAGTGAACACAACTCTTTAAGCAACTAATTAATTTACTACTTAGTTACCTTAAGAACCCGGCGAGTTCTGGAAGATTGTTTATGTTCCTGATTTGCCGAAGAGGAATCAGTCGAAGTAGGAAATCTGTCGAGTAGCGGTTGTAACTCGCTTAAATAAATTATTTTATTCTTACTTTTATCCGGCAAGACTATGACTATATTCCCCTCTGAAGTCCAACAGTTCTTGATCCCGAAATGCCTGCGTGCAGTCATGAAAACCTCCTGCCGGGGCTTTGTGAGGAACTAGTATTCTTACACTTCGAAAAGTTAGTGTACCAATGCAATAAAATTTAATGTCAGAAATTGTTGAACCGTAAAACATTTAAAAAAAGAAAATATATAAAGAAAATGTCGAAAGAGAAATATATATTTTCTTTTCATATATCTTTTGAAATCAGACATTTACTATGAATAAAAGATTTTGGGTAGCTTATACATTTAAGTTAATATTTATTTAATAATAAATCTGTTAAAACAAACCTATAAACATTAAACGAATTACTGTTTCTGGAACTTAAATATACGTTTTGAATTTTTATAAAATAGATTTTTCTTTTCTCTTTTTATGTCATGACGTTTATGTTATAAAAAATTACAATTGTTGAGATATCATATTATAATTTTTAAGTGTACTAGTATGATATAATATAAAAAACTCTTATTACAAAAACAACGATTTCTTTGTCATTTGAATTCTGTTTATGAATGTAAATTGTACTAAATAAAAATAAATTTCCATTTAATAATAATGGTCGTTGTCGCAGCAAAGAAGAAAGAAATAAGTCATTGTATGTATGTATGTATGTATATTGTATTTCGATTTTTAATGTAATATGATATTGATGGATGGAATAATTACCCAAGTAGGATGGGGTAAATATCTGTTCTTAAAGAAAGCAACAGTTATGTCAACTGAATAAAAAAAAGTAAAGCTCTAATAAGTTCCCCGGAAATATATATAGATGAATGAGGCTTTGCTTAATAGTTGACAAATCTTACGATTCTTTAAATTTATAAAATGTAGAATATAATTATTGTTTTGTATCTTGTCATATTTTAAAATTTTGTTTCTTGTATTTCATATCTGGAGTTCTTTGTTATACAAACATTTTGAAAACAACATATACTATACATATAACATACTAAATATATTTTGTAAGTTATCCAGTAATAAATAATAATATGATAAACTATTCTAATCATAGATTCGTAAATAAATTTCGCTAGTTTAAATACAACGAAATGGGAAGGAACACTTTTCACTTCTCAACGGAGAATCTGTTGATAAAAATTTGTTGCATTTACTACTGTTAAAAACTTATATAAAAATTATGTCAATATTAAGGTGAAAATTGCATTTTACTTCCATATTTCGTTTAATTTTGAGCTTCGAGAAATCAGATTGTTCGAAGCGTTGTATTACTTTCTCTGCTCTACTTAAGTATTAGTGCTGTTTTGAGGAAAAATTATTAACTTAAGGACGTAAGGTTATGTTGCTTATTCTTAAATCCATTTAAACATGTAACTTTAAGCTACATTGTAATTTATTTTTAGTTCTTTCAGTGAAATCAATCACTGTTTTAAAAATATTTGTGTTAATTTAATAAATGTCAGAATAATGTTAATTTCAAAGGATAAATGTGATAATTTAATAAAAAATAGGAATGGGACGAAACCGTAGATACAGACCAATTAATATGATGAAATTGTCTAAATTTTAATGAAATTATTCCATTATGACAATGTATAACTCTTTTAAAGGTTCACTACAGAGCGAGTTTCTTTAATGTCCTAGACGAGAGACATTACGAGTGACGTAGATATGAAAAATATGGCAAAAAATTAAACTATTTAGTAAACATCTGACCAATGTTTGCTGAAAATGATCCCAATAAAAGAAGTAAAGTTTTACAACAATGACCCCAACAAAAGAAATAAATACCATAACTTTAAGGATCAAAACAAGTACACTAAACGTGAAATGAGGTAATTCTTAATGAGTTTTACTTTTCACTTTTTCCCATTTTTATTTTTGTTAGATAAAGTTGGTAACCCTTTCACGTTGTTTATGAAAGTGCTAACATATGAAGTAAAGGGACAAACACGTTTTTACAGCTGGTTTGTTTTTTTTTATATTGTAAATATTATTTTACTTATTTATTGTCTAATTGCATCCGTTAACTAAAATCCATTGTTTTATTTTTTTTAAACCATCCTAGAACGTGCTCTATTATACGTAGAAATCATACGACTGATCTCTACCTTCCAACTACTACTAAATTTTAACTTATTGTAGAATGGTTCAATTAATCCTCAATACAGAATTCGCAATGAGCGGACAATACATTTTGGTTGTAAAATAATGATTATATATTTAATTGCTAACATCATTTCTATATGCGAATCATAGTTTTTTTCTACTAAAAACCTGTTCTTTTGACATTATAACGTAATCTTAATATTTTACTACTCTATATTACATACTATGTATATTATTAAGATGAGCGTAAGCGAAGCTCTTAACTGTTTGGGAGACCGTTTTTTGTGTTTAGTTGTATCCAGAATGCGACGAAATAATTAGCTAAAAATTTTCTCATGTATGTTTGAGCCGACCGCGGATGTTATAGCGAAAACAGATTGAAAAAAAAATCCGTGCCCGCAGGGGGACACGCGTGGGTAGACCTCGTGTGTAACTCGTTTAAAATATAACTCACTTCCTAAGAATAACACATGATGCCGTTGTTTACATCAAAAATTTTCAAGCAAAAAGCGTTTTTTATTTTTTTTCTCGGAAGAGGTATCTTTTTTGGAAAAACTTTTGATACTCAAATTTAGAGTAAAAAATAACCTTTCTATTAAAAATATTTGCGAGATGGAAATATTTACCAGAAAAAAGTTGCCGTGGTTTTACCTACCTTAAATTTTCAAGCTAAAAGTGGTTTTTATTTTTTTTCTCGGAAACGGTACCTTTTACGGAAAAACTTTTGATACTTAAATTTAGAGTAAAAAATAACCTTTCTATTAAAAATACTTGTAATGTAAGAATGTTTATCAGAAAAAAAGTTATGATTTTTTTTCCAAAAATTTTCGGTTTTTTTACTCCCATCCCTAAGTTATTGAAGTTAGGTTTTCGGTTTATGTACATTAGTTATAGGTATTCTTGAAAGACATCATATAATATAAACGCAATTGATCTACTTTGTATAGGGAAAAAGTTATGGTCGAAAAACTGAAATCAGAAAAAGTGAGGCCCTAGCGCCCCCTGTAGCCGGATTTCTCTGGTTAACGAACTTAACCTTCATTCTTGGATGTTTGATTTTTGTGCAAAGTTTGAAAGCGATCCGAGCGAAACTGCGGCCGCTATCGTGCTGACAAAAGTCGATTCTGGACGCACGCACGCATATATATATATATATATATATATATATATATATATATATATATATATAAACTTTTTGACCAATGGTCATTTCGGACGCAGGGGGTCATAAGAAGACCTCCTGTAAAGAAATTTTTCTAAAATTCGAAAGTCGGGTACAAATGAATGGGTAGACCGAATTCTTCGAGGTCTACCCAAATGATATGACTACAAAACAAATTTCTAGTGATGAAAGAAATATTCATAAATACAAATACTGAAACGGTGAGATCAAGTAGCACAGTTTATTATAAACGTATAAAGGCTATTAACAAAAAAACATACCATAGAGTTGGATTTAAGATTATTTTTAATAATGTTATAAATTGTTAGTGACATTTTCTGAATGACAGATGAGTGAGGTATGGAAATAGTGCGATAAATTCTTTACATGAATTTAATTCACACCAATTGAATGTTTTTCTAAAACGTATTGCCTTGTATTTTTCCTGTATTGATTGATATTTTTCCTGAAATGAATATATTTCAATATAAAAAAGATCAACCTTCGTTACTGACTTATTTCTTCTATCCAGCGATATTTTAAGATCCGTATGATAAATACAACGGTTTTAAGAACATTATATATATATATATATATATATATATATATATGTGTGTGTGTGTGTGTGTGGAAAATGTTCTTAAACCCGTTTATATATATACATATGTATAAGTAGAAGCATTTGAATTATAATTCAATGTTAACAATCCAACGATTGTATTGTTATAAAAGTAATTGTTATACTTAATTTCCTAGAATTTTTCTAAATGAAATATTTTATTTCCTAACAGAGTAAATTCTCATTGAGTAAAGTACAAAGGTAGTAGAGCATATTAATTTTATTAAAGTGGAAAAGGAAATCCGTAGAGTAAATTAAATTTATTATGTTCTATAAGGTTTACTAACTGGTCTGTGATTTGAAATAGAAACTAACCGAAAATTATTGAAAACGAACAAAAAGAAACCTTATTTTTAGGTACCTACCTACTGTATTCGCTTAATTGCCTTTCATGGAACGTACAATGTATCTAAACAGTACATCTAACATAAAGTACGTAGCGTCACAATCAAGATCTCATCTGGTCGGAGTGAAACCAGAGCGCTAATTACTTCTCGGCTTTGTCGTTAAAAGAGGATTTCAATATTATATGATCTTTCTGTTCTGTTCAAATTTATTAAAAATAGACATGTTAAAAGTCTTATTTTATTATTTTATAAATATAAAATACTAAACGATGATAATTATATTCAATTATTCCAAGTTTTCAAGAAACTATAAAAAATTCTAAGAAATGTTATGTTAGTATGCTCTTATTAATCTTCATTTCGATTAATATATAATCTTACACTATAAATAACAATAATAATTAACAACTCGAATAATTCAGAACCGATATCTGATAAAATAACGAAAATCTCATTTTACGGAGCTATCAATGTTTTACCATCCCATCCACGCGTCAAGTTCAATAAAAGGAAAAGAAAATGTTTTTTAAAGTTCATGAGTGAATTGAAGATATTTCCATCCATGAAAGATTTAACATAAAAAGATGTATGAATGTCAAATTTCAATAAAATTTTGTCATAGACGAGCATATGGTGCAAGTGTAATGGAAGTATTTTTGACAATAAGTTACGAGGGTCAAACTAAAAGTTCTTAGAAAATCAAAAACTATGCATTCTAGCAAGTTATTAGTTTTATTGTAACTTTTCAAAATAGCGTCCATTTACATCAATACATCGCTGCATTCGATGGAACCATTGAGAAAAGCACCTTGCCCACTCGGCCTTAGGGGTCTCTTCGACGGCGTTTTGAAACGCAGCCACTGCTTCTTTGGCGTCTATAAAACGTTTTCCTCGAAGTTTTTCTTTTATTTTCGGAAATAAATAAAAATCGCAGGGTGCGAGGTCGGGGCTATACGGCGGGTGACCCAGTAATTCCACGTCTGAGGTCACCAAATAGTCGATCATTGGCCTGGCGGTGTGCGACGAGGCATTGTCGTGATGAAGGAGGATCCTGCTGCGAGGTCGTTTCTCTCGAACTTTTTCCAAGACAATTTGCAAACAATTTTTAGTATACCACTCTGCATTAACCGTTTTCTGATTCTCTAAGACTACTGTCGCGTAATGACCTGTCTTTCCGAAGAACGAGGCCACCATCTTTTTTCCAACACTTCGACCTCTCTTCACTTTAGTTGGCAACTCTTCGGAAGGAAACACCCACTGAGCAGACTGTCTTTTGGTTTCCGGATCATAACAGTAAATCCAGCTTTCGTCACCCATTACTATGTCGAACACAGCATTTGAGTCACCTCCGTAAAATTTTTGGATCATTTCTCGGCACCAATCAACACGGCGGAGTTTTTGAGCCTCGGTCAAATTATGCGGTATCCAGCGGGCACAAAGCTTCCTGACCGCTAAATGTTCATGGAGGATTTTGTGCACTTGACTCATACCTATGCCTAGACTTGTCCAAATCTGCTGATAGGTCACTCTTTTGTCAGTCTCTATCATACGCCGCACAACACTGATGTTATCTTCAGTCGTCGCTGTAGAAGGCCGTCCCTCACGCAAATCATCGGTGAGATTAGTTCGACCACGTTTGAATTCATTAAACCAGTTGTAAACTGTGGCACGAGATGGGGCTTCATCGTGAAAAGCCAATCGAAGTCTATCATAACTTTCTTGTTGACTTAAATGACATCGAAAGTCATAAAAAATCATTGCACGAAAATTTTCTCGGCTTAAATTCATTCTGACGTGCACAGACAATTTTTAATTTGCCGCCAAATCGTAAAACAAATGACAAATGAATGAAATGTACACTCAATAATATTGGTAAAGAGTTCTATTTTCAAAATTTAAACTATTTTTTTAATATAATGCTTTTAAGTGGCCAGTTCTAAAAACTTTCAGTTTGGCCCTCGTATCCTTGAGATTTTTCTTTTTAAATGAACATATTCTACTATTTACACAAATATTTTGTATTATTATTCTCTAAAAGAAATTAGTGCATTACTTGCATCCAGATGAAAGGAATGGATGTAATAAATTTAACAAATAGTGTTAATTATAAACACCTGAAATTAAAATAATTTAAAAAAGATTTATTAGGTATAGTAATATATGGCTGTCCAAGTACATAACTTTATTTCATTTGAAATTCGTTTAATCCCTAATTGGCTGAAAATCTTTATATGCTTTCAATATTTTAATAATATACAATTAATGTAAATATATATGTATTTTTATATTTGAATTTTTGTCGCTCAAACAAAATAGAGAAGTAATTTATATCAAATATCGCAATTTATAAATTTAAATGTAGAACATTAATAATTACTTGACATCCTGAAATAATCAACACTGCTAAAGTTTTGATCCAATTACTGGTAACCTTAGGCCGTTCAGTTCGCAAACCCAAGCCCGTTGAGACATGTAATAAATAATATCAAATAGAAATCTATATTCTCATTGTCTAATGTTTACAAGAAAAGGGTTGCTAAAATCAAAAAGATTTTCAAAAATATCTGCAATAGCTTCTTGGGTTAATGCATTTCCAATTGCTTTGGCAAAGAATTCGAAGCTTCCTACGATAATAGCTTCAGCAATTTATAGATCAGAGTGTTTGCTCTATTTAAAACCCAATTTAAAAATACTTTGTGTTTTTGCTCAAAATAGAGTACAAAAAGCCAAAAATTATTTAGTTTACAATTTATCACACAATTATTTTTAATCTAACATTACAAAGTTAGTAATCACTATTTTAATACCGAGTTAGTATTTGTTTCATTTGCTTACATGATGTGTGATATTTATTATAATATTAAAATTTTATTGATATATTTATTATTTTAAAGAAATCTTTCAGAAAGTTAAACTAATATTAAAACCTATCGGAATAAATTATTAATGAATAATGAACCTACAATATGAATACGAGTAATTTCATTATAATTTTGTTGTGTTGCGGACAAACAATAGTTTATCTTGTCACGTATTTCTTTAATCCCAAAGGATATTTCTTTATGTCACTAATGTGACTTTAACAATTGTACACTCTTATTATATATCCGATTATCGTAATATATATATATATATATGTTTTTTCTATTAGGATATTATATATATATATATATACATACATAATATCGTAATAGAAAAAATGTTGATTTTTATTAGCATTGTAGTTGTATCGAATTTTATTTGTTGAAATTTATTTCTGTACAAATATTTCGGAACAAGTAAACGGATGAACATGTAGTTTTCTTATAATGTAGTACAATTTTACTGTTAAGCTTAAAATATATATTAATTAAATATAGTATTATTTTATACTATTTCAATAGTATCTATATGTGAAATACATTTTATTTATTATATAAATTTCATTATTAAAGGTGAATTTGATGAAAAAATTTTGTATTTTTTAAAAATACAGAAAGCTCAAGAGAGAAAGCTAAGGCTGTGTATTATTTTAAGTCATTAAATTATAAATTGTAATGTAAGTATACCGTTAATTTGAAACAGGAAAAACATAAACGCAATAAATGCAGTTTTAGTCTTTTAGGTGGAATCGAACCAAATAAACTAGCAGAAAGACTGATTTTGTCATTTTTAAGATTGGTCTCTGATCCTAGGAACAAGTGCAATTAGAAAACTATTTTAATTTTATAATTTATGTCAATTATTTTATTAATTTATCTTAGAAAATAAATCATTGTTCTAAGTAACCGTAATTGTGTCAGATTATTAAATATTATTTTACTCCCCCATAAGCATAATCTCAAATGATTGTATACCAATTCCAATGTGTTTGGTCTTCGTTTACCTCTCTTTAAGGCTTCATTTGCCTTTTCACAGGTGAAATTCAAAGCTTTTGGTTAACGATTGTTATAATTAAACAACATATTGAATGAATACAGACAGCTTTTGTACAGTTTTATATCCGGAGAGCTAATGGTTTTGATTCAAATAAAATGTGAAACTTAATATCGAATTGGAAAACAGTAAAAATCATGTAAGATATAAAACGGTGCCTCGATACGGGCGTTGCGCCAGAACCCACATTTACAAACGTTTTGTGTCCTAAGTTATTGGTTTATATTATGCATTTTTACTTTTAGATAAGAAATATATCAGCTATTTTTATAAACTAACATTTTTTTCTCATGTATATGTTTAATGTACGTTACCGTAAACTGTACCCACACCTAATAATAATGTACAATAACCGGTTTGAAAAATATATATTTTAACAGGATTACGTTTCAAGAAAGTAAATATTTTAAACATGAAGTTAATAAAAGTATTTTCATCTGGATCTACTAACTGACCGATTGAATATATTAAAAATGTTATTGTAGTTGAATATATTAAAAATGTTATTGTAGTTGAGTATATTAAATATGTATTGAGTGTAAAAAAAATGTATAAATTGCAATGATAAAAGGATATAACACATTTACAATTTTTGCTAATTATTTATAATTTTAAAAGCGATTCGCCGATATTTTGTGCACGTTAATATTTATCCGAAAATTAGTAAACGGTTACTTTAGAGAGAATGACAGAAGTTTAAAGTTCTTATAAATTGTTTTTTTTTCCTGTTACTGAAATAATAGTATTCGTCCTAAATCCAAATTTGTAGGTGGTAGAGCCTAGCTGTAGTTATCTTACTGCAGCTCGTATAGGGCTGGCTCGACCGGGGAAGGACCACCCTCTCACAGAAGACCGACGTGTAGTAACCAAATTCATTTGGTTATGTTTCGTCGGTGAGTGAGAGAATCCGGAAGCCCAACCCCCCCTCCCCCCACGCCAAACATGAAAGCGATGCCTAAAAGAAAAATACCCCAGGAGGGTACCGGTTTTGATGAAGCCGGGGACCCCCTCCCCGAGCAAAATCGGGGAAATGATTCTCGGATTTTGCTCGGGCTGCCCGTCGTATCTGGGGCGGGCAAAGTATCGCCTTTTGTGTTTTTTGAGGGCAAACGACGAGTCAACGCAGCGGCACCCCGACCCACTCTAAATGTGGAATTTTGCAACATCCGGGGACTTCATTCCAACTTGAACGCCGTCCACTATCATCTAGAGACGGCGCAGCCGGCCTTGTTGTTTCTGACGGAGACGCAGATATCTCACCCTAGCGACACAGCGTACCTATCATACCCCGGGTATAAACTCGAACATCATTTTATACCACACGCCGGGGTATCTGTGTTCGATATCTGCTACCGTCGCCTTCAGGTTTTTGAAGGTCGGGACCTGTCTGTACTCTGGCTGCGCGTGGACATGGACGACCATGTCAGACTCTACGCGTGCCTCTACAGGTCCCATAGTGGTAATGAAGAAACGGATCAACTCTTAGGCCATGTTCAGGCGCAGATTGACGATCTGCTTTCACAGACTCCCTCCGCCGAAGTCGTAGTCCTTGGGGACTTCAATGCGCACCATGCCGATTGGCTAGGGTCACGTGCCACCGACTACGCGGGGAGATCTGTGTTTGACTTTGCTTTGGCAAATGGTCTGTCCCAATTGGTAAAGACGCACACTCGTCTACCGGACGTGGACAGCCATATGCCCTCTTTGTTGGATCTTCTGCTGACTACACATCCCGGAAAGTACCAAGTCACTGTCGAGGCTCCCTTAGGGTCCTCTGATCATTGCTTGGTACGGAGTGTAGTGCCCATTGAACGCCCAGCTCGCACAAGACCTGCGACTCGACGCGTTTGGCACTACAAGTCAGCGGATTGGGATGAAATGCGATCCTTTCTTGCATCCTACCCATGGGGGCCGATTTGTTTCCCTTCCAATGATCCTAGTGACTGCGCTGCGGCTGTAGCTGATGTGATACTTCAGGGCATGGAACTATTTGTACCAAGCTCTGTGGTACCACTCGGTGGCAGATCGCGGCCTTGGTTTGATGCGTCTGTCAGGGCTGCAGCAGCTGGCAAACGGCAGGCTTATCAAGCTTGGGCTAATGCGTTAGTCACTAAGGATCCGAACTCTAGAGTTCTGAAGAGGAAATATAATCGTGCCTCCAGATTCTTCAAACGGAAAATTGCTAGAGCGAAGTTCAAGCATGTCGTCAAAATTGGGGATCAGCTGGCAAAGTACCCACCTGGCACGCGCAAGTTCTGGGCGCTTTCCAAAGCCAGTCTGGGAAACTTCTGTCAGCCTTCCCTGCCGCCATTGCACACTGGGAATGACTCTTTGGCCCACACGGCAAAAGAGAAAGCCGATCTCTTGGGCACTCTTTTTGCCTCAAACTCGACTTTAGACGACCAGGGGAAGGCACCGCCTATCATCCCGCGGTGCCCGAGCTTAATGCCGGAAATAGTTTTTCGGCAAAAACTCATCCGAAAAGCCCTCCTTTCCTTGGAAGTTCATAAGTCGAGTGGGCCAGATGGTATCTCTCCAGTTGTGCTACGAACATGTGCCCCTGAGTTGACACCAGTGCTAACGCGTCTATTTCGGTACTCCTACTTGAAAGGCGTAGTCCCGGTCTCATGGAAGCGTGCCTTTGTCCATCCGATCCCTAAAAAAGGTGATAGCTCAGATCCAGCTAACTACAGACCTATCGCCATTACCTCTCTGCTCTCCAAAGTAATGGAGAGCATCATCAATAAACAGCTCCTAACCTACCTCGAGGATCACCAGTTGGTCAATGACCGGCAATATGGCTTTCGCCATGGTCGATCGGCTGGTGATCTTCTGTTGTATCTTACACACCGTTGGGCAGCTGTTATTGAAAGCAAGGGAGAGGGTCTGGCAGTTAGTCTGGATATGGCGAAAGCCTTCGATCGTGTATGGCACAAGGGGCTTCTTTCGAAGCTACCTTCCTATGGGCTTCCCGAGAGTTTATGCAAGTGGATCACCAGCTTCCTCACTGGGCGAAGCATACAAGTCGTTCTCGACGGTTTTTGCTCGGACCCCAAGCCCGTGAATGCTGGTGTACCCCAAGGCTGCGTGCTATCCCCAACTCTGTTCCTCCTGCACATCAATGATATGTTGGATATCTCCAACATACATTGTTATGCGGATGACAGCACTGGGGATGCGGTATATTCCGGCCGTGCAGGTCTCTCTCGGGAAAACGTCGACGAGTGCCGAAAGAAACTTGTGTCTTCTATAGAGACTTCCTTAGGGATGGTCTCTGAGTGGGGTGAACTGAACCACGTTCAGTTCAATCCCCTAAAGACACAAGTTTGCGCGTTTACCACTAAGAAAACCCCATTTGTCGTATCAACGCTCTTCGAGAGCACTCCTCTTATTGCCTCGCCAAGTATCAGAATACTGGGCCTCGACATTTCGAGCGATTGTCAGTTTCGTGGTCATCTGGAAAGCAAGGCCAAGTTGGCCTCGAAGAAATTGGGAGTGATTAATAGAGCGAGGCAGTATTTCAAACCTGGCCAAAGACTTGCGCTCTATAAGGCGCAGGTCCGGCCACACATGGAGTACTGTTCTCATCTCTGGTCCGGATCACCCCAATATCAGCTTCTACCATTTGACCGCGTACAACGGAGAGCCGCTCGGATTGTCGGTGACCCGGTGCTCTGTGAACGGCTGGACTCTTTGGCATTGCGTAGAGACGTTGCTTCTTTGTGCGTCTTCTACCGCATTTACAACGGGGAGTGTTCCGAAGAATTATTCGATCTGATGCCTGCCGCCGAATTTCATCACCGCACAGCGCGCCATCGCCTCCAATACCATCCTTACCACCTGGATGCGTGGCGATCCTCCACTGTGCGGTTCTCAAGGACATTTTTTCCACGTTCCACTCGCTTGTGGAACGAACTCCCTTCGGCGGTATTTCCAGATCGGTACGACATGGGTACCTTCAAAAAAGGCGTCTACTCCTACCTACAAGGCCGGCAACACTCTTGTAAATCCTCGGATGTTGCAAGAGTTCATGGGCGGCGGTGATCACAAGTTATCTGTGACCCGCCAGCTCGTTTGCCCTCCTCTTCCATAAAAAAAAAAAAAAAAAAAAAAAAAAATTTAAACCCTACAACTCGGACAATTTTTTTATATATCGATTATTATCTTATTTCATATTTGAGTTTTGGACTAACAACAAATACTATGTCACAGACAGCAATTATAAGAGACGTTGTTGAATTCAAAGCTCGGCACCGCTACTCGCTACAGACAATAAATCTGTCTTGTAAAAAAATTTTGTACTGTATCTTTAGAGTAATCTGTCTATTGTATTAATTTCAAAAGGCCTTAAGCTTAAAACCATATTTTGATACATTATTATTGTTTATTTAATAAAAATTAACACTACAGTGGCTTAGTGATGTTTATTCGTTACTTATTTATTTTACTATGTATTTTAATACTTAAAGTTTTATATTTAAAGTTAAATATTTTAAAATATAAAATTCAAGCGTCGCATCTTAATATGAATATCATTATTTTTTCTAGGCCTAAATATAATAAGTAAATAACATTAAAAAGCATGTTATAAAGATCTTGAATACAAAATCAGATGTACTGTGATAAGCGTTGTTACGATAAAAACATTCAATTATTACTGTTAATTTTTAAACCCAATTTTAAATTTGTATTGTTGACATTTAATAACGCTCGCCTCTCGGCGACAGTGTTTCTATAATAAAACCAAACACCGTGCAATTTTTTACGAACAACTAACAATGAGAATTGTTTTTCATTTTGTAATAAATAATAATTTTTATAATGTGTTATGATCATGATTTTCATGTTATTGTTTAGACGTTTTAGAATATTGGTATTGGTTGGTGCATATGAAAGCATTTATAACCGAGACATGAAATTATGTTAAAACATGAAATGTTACGTTTAATAAGACATGAAGTATTTTTAGGATCAGGATTGGTTGAAGAAGAGTAAAATATGAGTAGGACATAAAATTTATAGGGAAAGGGTTAGCCATCTAAATTTCACTTTCTTATATATATCAAAGTTTTCGATGGTATCACAGAAAAGAAAAAATAAGAATGTTTATTAAGAAATTATGGGTCTATATTATCATCAGACAAACATATATATATTTAATATAATTATTTTTATGAAATTATTAAAAACATTAATTACTTCCTCGAAATAAATTATGAGGTAAGGGCAGTTTCGCTAACAAGAAATTTCCTTTCATGTTATAACAATGTTTGCACAACATGAAAGGATTTAATGAAAATTTTAAATTAATATACGTGAAAATTCGTGGCCCGTATATTCAGTATTATTCCAATATTGGTCATCGATTTATTGGTTACTACCGAGTTAACATTATGATTTTGTTTACAAAATATGAACAGGTAATTTCTATTCCGCAACTATTATGTTATTAATAAAAACTAGAATAGCTTACGATAAGTTGATTTTTATTAAATGTTGTGTTGCTACAGAATATTTTTTTAGTAATTTTGAAAATATTACAATTCTAAAAAATGTATAGATAGAAAGCACTCTTTATTCCTTATTTATTAATCTTTACTTATTACTAATTTATCAAACAAATCAAATGCTTTCTAAGTAATCTTAAAACGGAAAATGCAGTACAATAAGTTGTTATTAGAATGTTTTTTCCCTTTACATTTAATTATTAAAACTAGTTGTAGTTTTATTTATGAAATGAAATTAAAAAGTTCAATCACTGCAAAAAACTAATAAATTAATAAACTTTATAATACAAATACATGTTCTTTCAACGGATCCAATCTAAGCTGTTCCATTACTATAACAAAGGCGGAAATGAAACAAAAAGGCTTTGATACGAACATACGTATTAATTTATAGTTTCGTATAAATAATTTAGTAGACTGGAAATGTGGAGTTCTGATATAATGGTAAAGTTTTTCAAAATCCATCTTCAAAAGTGTTACTATTTTAATAGTACATTGTATAACTCAGCTTTGTAACAAATTTAGTAGCTTAAGCTTAGAGTCTAAAAGAACCAATGTTTAATTTCTTCCATGGTTTTTAATTTACTTTATCATACTACTTTATGTTTACATATCAGATGAACAGGATACTTTTACAATATATATGTATATGGATATATTTAATTACATTAAAAAATAAATGGTATTTAAATTTAAATATCGTGTAATTATTTCATATGTCAAACCAACATAAATAATAAATGATACATATTTAAAACTTTTGTTTAAAAGTCAATAGACAATTATTTTGTCAAATAGTTAATCAAACGGCAGCGAAAATAGAAACATTAGCAAAAGTGAGATCTTGCTTGTCTTGCTTTGTTGACATTTTACGTTAACCAGAAGAATAGTCGTCGTAACTAATGCGCTATTTACTTCCCGCTTTTGAATGGCAAAAGGGATTTCATAAACATCAACAACATCATGATCAACATGATTAAATTGATCGTTTATGTTTTCTTTTTTTTTTAAACAACCTATGAAAAATAACCTATACATATATATTAGAGATAGATTTTTTCTATAATAATAAAAAAAAATCTAACTCTAATATATATGTATGGTTGTCGTTTCATTTTATATAAATAACCTATTTGTTTTCTTATTTGATGTTAACGTTAAACATAGTTAAACTTTAAACGATAAATTTGTAATCTGAAAATAACGTCGAAGTTGTAACGCTGCGGTCAGAATGGAAATTAACAATTTTTTACAAATTAATTTTCTACTACAATGAATAAATGATTTAAAAAATTATAACTAATGATAAATATAGTTGCTGACTAACGAGCAGTTGAATAACATGATGGATAGCTATATTGCCGTCAGCGTTGTAACAGGTGTTATAATTTGTTACTATGAAACTAGCGTAAAATCCTAAAATATTTAAATATTACACATTTTGTTAAATTATTGACATGTAATTAATACTTTTAGTGTTAATTACATGTCAATAATTTAATTGTACTGTAATTAACCTACCGACAATTTTTGTATACCTGTTCCTACCGCACGACGTCAAATTGTGTTATAAATTGGATCAACATAATAAAGGTACTACCATATTTCTGCTTTCTGTACGTTTCATTAGTTTTGAATTTCAAATTGTTTTCTGTGGGTCAAATTTGTGCAGTATGTGTGGCAGAAAGGTCGTTTACGGGAATTGAAACGGATTCATCTGCATATGATACTACCGCAGACTATTACGATTATTGAAGTTTTTGAGGTGTATAAGTTGCAGGTGTTGCTAAAGTTATTCGAAAATGGATCAACATCTTGTACAAATAAAAGTGTAATTACACTGTACTAAAACAATTTAGCTTAAATTTTTTAAATAAATATTTAATCGGTATCCCTGTTTTTAAATTCCATGATTATATTATAAATATGGTATTGGTATTCGATATACCGTAAGAACATTCCTCAAAAATTATAATTATATCAAATAGTAAGAACGTTATTTCGTATACATATCAAGAATTGTTTTTCTTTGGCCACTCGTTATTTTAGTAAATAATATGTTTTATTGTTATTATAATTGATAAAAATATAGAAATATTTAATTGCAATATTATTAATTTGTCTATTACTCTTTTATATATTATTTTTTGATAATAGAATAAATAAAGGAAATATACATAAAAAAGTATAAAACTTTATTAAAAGTAAATGTTAATGATTTTCATGAAAATCTCGTTGGTGTTGAAAACAAAGTACATAAACAGGTAATAAAAAAGTCATAACAATTAGAATTTTTTTTATATTAAGTCCTTAATTATGCATAATAACGTTACGAAAAGTATTTCACCAATAATTAGGAGTACTTAGACCCTTATAAAAAGGTAATGTTTAGAAGATATAAAAAACATAATTTTGAATAGGTTTCCTCACTTTACTTTATTTACTTTACCATTAACAAATTATGTAATAATAATAATAATTTAATATCATATATATATATAAATCAGTATATGCATGTTGAAACCTTTTAGTTAATGTTACATTTTATTCTACATCACCTTAATAATAAAACTGTTTTTTTTATTTTGATTAGTAACAAAAAATCTCTTTCATCTTTAGAAAGTTAATATACAATATATGAATAATGATTCCGGTGAAAATATATAATTTTATGTCAATTAATAATGGAGACAAGCGTCATTTCTTCAGTTATTATCATCAATCACTAATAACTTGGTATAAGAGCAAAGTTATTTGTGTTTAAAATAAAAATAACTTTACTTCGCCCAAATAAATATAGTTTTTATCTGTATTGTATTTTTGTAGATACGTACCAAGTAAAAACTTCTAACCCGATTTTAATATGTTTTACTGTTCTAAAGTTTAGTATACATGATATTCATGACATCTAAATCCAGAACAATGAAAAGCTATTTCTGCTACGCTATTTCTGCTACAGAAAAATTGTTGCATAACCGAGAACATCACGAACAATGAAAAGCCAGACATATAGCAAAATTTTATTATTCTAACTGTATTGTAGTCAGACAAAAGTTATTTGTAAATGTATGTAAAATAAAGAATCAGTAGGAAAGCTATTAGCTATTTCAGTTTGCTCCATTAGTAAAATCAAAAAATATTTCGTATTATAGAGTCTCAAAATAGTTGATGTGGATACACAATGCAGATGAAGCAACATATTAACATGTTAATTAAAATAACTTTCAAAATATATTAGTTAACGTAAAAAGAATAAGTTAATACAATATAAAACATTAGGTTACTTTATAGGCATTTCATAGACACAAAGACACATCATCACATACATAGTGAAGCTCGTTTTTACAATATGGTAATATTATTCTCTTTATGCTGTTGATATTTTAAAATACCAAAAACAGCTCAAAAAAAAAATAATTTATATGGTCATTATTCTGACGAAAAATTGTAGTGTTATCATCTAATAACGCTCACCCACGTGGCTTTTAGTGTTTGTATAATAAAATCAAACACCGTGCATATATTTTTACGATCAATGAAAGATAACAATTATTTTTTATTTCATAATAAAAAAATAAAGTTGTTGTCGAAATATGAGTAAAGTTTAAAATAAAATTTTACTATTATGATATTTTGACAAAAAATTTTATGTTTAGGAGTATTTCATTTATACCGGTAGGTTATGTTTCGACGTCCGTGTAACGGTACCCGTATTAACTGTTACACACGATCTTTTTTAATCCTTGTCCATAAATATTACTCCAAAATGTACCTTTCACCGATTCTCACATAAGTATCACTTGCTCAAAAACCTACTAAAATTTTTTAACAGATAGATATTTTTTAAGATATATTCACGACTAATTCTGTATAAAAATGTATTGTCTTGACCTCCTTAATTACCCTTTAAGACCTCCATATCCATATTGATTCCAATAATTACGAGTATGTATTGTTTAAATTTTAGCTTTTTACTTCCTCTTTTTTAGTATAGGTAATAAGCTTTTAGGATTTATACATCGACACGGGGTATATCAGGGTATAATGTTAATGATGCCAATATATCGTATTAAAAAGTTATCCCAAAAGTTCGCTACAGAAATACATAAGAATTTGAACAAGAGCTTTAAAATAGTATCTTCAGCACGTTTTTTTAAAATATATATAAAATAAAGTATTCATTGAATATTCTATATAGCATGCAGTCATGATAAAAGATTTATTAAAACTTATTAATTTTTATAAACTTTCACAAATTTTAAATAAATTTTATTTAAAATATATATTTTAAATAAAAGCCTATTCATAATTCATTAAAATATAAATTCTGCTATTGTTCATAACACAAAAGAATTACCTTGTAATATTATATAATTTAGATTTATTTAAAACCAACCATTGTTGAGAAACAAATATTATGACAGACAAAAATATATAAAATAACAAAAGATTCTGTATTCGTAAAAATTAATTAGTAAAATTTTTGCAGTCGATGTGAATTGAAGTGTCATTGACTTTTGTAGAATAGATTTTCAATTCCAGTTCAATAAACGCTACGTGCCTTAAAAGAAGCTAAAGCATATGTAAGAGATTTAATTTAGAATTCAAACCATTTCAATGAATGTATTCTTCCTGGTCGCACATCTAATTGTGTCACGGATTACGGTATTCTTACTAATTATTATTAATTTCGTTATAAACCTGAGACAATAATGAACATACAGACTGACTGACTCCTCTATTACTAACATACAACATATCAATGCTCGCTCCGAAATATATACTTCCTTATTTTTATTGACTCTTGTGTTACAGAAAGTCAAATATGAAGAAATGAATTTAGGAAAACATTGAAAATAATCCAATTATTTAAATTTGTATAGCAGTAAAATCTAGATGAATTTTTATATTAATTTATTACTAACACAATATTTATTAACCTACTATTATTATTATTATCAAGTAATAATAACCATTACAAAACCTGGATGACTTATTGTTAAGTATATTAACACTAAACCTACCAAGTACCCGTCAAATTGACCGTTCTTAAACTTTTGTAAAACTCACACATTTTTTTTTAAACGTTATAATATCGTTATCAAACTACATGACAATTCTTAGAATATGCATATAATATTTTCTACACTCTTTACTTTTAGTTATTCCCATTATTACCTGCGTTATATAACTAGGATCCGCCAACCGTGCGCGGCGGGTGTTGAGCTGAGCCCCTCTCCTTTCATCTGAATAGCTACAGGAAATATCGATTTATTAGGACTACGGTTACAAAACCGCACTGACTCATTTATGAATGTTAAAATAGAAAGATAGCTTTACTAAAAGATAATAAAAATGACGTTTAAGGTGTTCTTAATTTGTGGATTAAACACACAATTGGGGGAATTCTGAATCAGATTATCTGTTATAAGTGAAATTGGAACTTGAATAACAATTAAAAATAACCGTTGAAGTTATTAGAATTACGAGTAGCAGTCAAACACGTCACTAAAACCTACAAAAGAATGCCCTTGTGAGTGGTCCTGTGCAATATCGATTTATTATATTCGAAACACATTTTTGACCAGTCAGCTCAATAAAATAACTTTTAATTACCGGTCAATTTGACGGCGTGCGGTAGGAACAGGTATACAAAAATAGTCGGTAGGTTAATTACAGTACATTAATTAATTGTCATGACATATAATTAACACTAAAAGTGTTAATTACATGTCATGACAATTTTTGACAGGGGCAGGTGCATTCTATGGATGACTTTTACCTTAGGATGCACGCGTCCTCAGTCTATTCACCTTTCCTCCAAGTGATAGACTGGCGAACGGCTAGGAGGGGGAGCGCAAAAGTCGTGTAGATCCTCATAGCAAGGCTGATGGAGTTCTCCTTCCCGTGGTGCTGCCTGTTATTGGTTTGATCCCCTCAGGAACAAACGTAACTAAAACACAAAGCCGAACCTCTACATCCAACAGTCCAACCTATCCACCTTCCACTATTCCCTTCAATCTCACAACTCCTGTCGACACCCGCTCCAAAACCCAATCCATGGTGTGATGCGAACCGTGCCTAAGGATGCATGGCTGTAGGGAA
Source organism: Melinaea marsaeus rileyi (assembly GCA_918358865.1). Classification (NCBI taxonomy): domain Eukaryota; kingdom Metazoa; phylum Arthropoda; class Insecta; order Lepidoptera; family Nymphalidae; genus Melinaea; species Melinaea marsaeus. Next base: position 5,359,616 of record OU911093.1, on the reverse strand, counting down.
GTACAGTCGCAAACGGTGCCACCCGATACCCCGACCCTTCTGGCCGGCAAGCGGGGCTCTGCCGGTCAGCAACCTTTATATCCCTAGCTACTCGTGGGACTCATATGGAAGAACTTGACATTGAGAACTTGCTACTATCCTCCCCCCAGCCAATGGAGGGAACCACATCTGCGACGGAAGTGCAGTTAATTGCCTCCTCGGAGAATGTTCATGAGGCAGGCGTTGGGACGAGCCAGGAGGAAGCTGGAGGCAGTACTGACTCCAGAAAGACTCCTGGGACCGCCCAGACGGACCCTGCAAGTAGACCACTCCGATTATCAGGAGCCGCCCGGAAACGGTTACAAAGGCTGAAAGCATCGGGTGTAAGCGCTGAAGAGGCCTTAACCCTATGCCGCAAAACCTGGGCCGAAATTCCGGACAGAAAACCACCACCGGAGGATGCGAGGGCGGTTAAGCGCACTCGATCCGAGGAGGAGTCACCTCGCACGCAGCCGCAGGCCAAAAAGTCTGCCACTGCCGAGGCACATACTCCTCCATCATTCTCACAGGTGGCGGGGTCGTCACGTATCGGTGTTCAGAACACGACGCCGATGACGGAGGACCAAATGAAATTGGTGCATAGCGCTCTGGTTCGGGCCATCATTGGGATCGAATCGGAGAGCGTAAAACCAAAATTTGGAGGTTTCACCCACAAGCCAGGCTGGATTCTGATCACATGCATGGATCAGGTCTCAACGAACTGGGTTGTGGAGGTAATCCCTAAACTATCGCCTTGGGACGGGGCAAAACTCTCTATTATACCCGAGAGTGAGCTGCCCAAACCGACCATCGCGGTGACATTTCTGCCCACCAGTGAGGTGGAGAATGTGGAGCAGGCTCTACTAATCCTGCCCAAGCAGAACACGGGTCTGAATGTCGGCCTGTGGAGGGTTCTGCACAGTAGGGCTGTGGAGAATGGTCAGCTTGTGACGTTCTCCATGGACGAGCCCTCTGTGGAGGCACTCCGTGGACGAAATTTCATGGCTGCTCTTGGCTTTAAAAACATCACTTTTAAGGTCAGGAGTGGTCAGGAATCAGACCCAAAGCCCGGGCCGAGTAGGACCGAGCCACAACCCACTGGGGAGCGAAGAGTACGCCCTCACGCTGGCGGCACGGAGCCGGCCAGTGAGGCGAACACCCGGATTCATGCGGTGCGACCGCCTCTTGGTTCTGGCAGAGTGCCAAAATACGCCGGTAGGGGTGCCTACAGGGGCAACCCGGCGGCACGGGGTAGAGGTAGGGCTGACTGTGGACTGATGGGGCCGCAGCAAAAGCCCAAACCGAAACCATCCGGGTCGCGCAAACCTTGCCCCGGTAAGTAATGGCCTTTACCGGGGAACCAGCGAGGCTCCTCCAGGCTAACCTCCATCATGCTGTGGCTGCGACCGCTGTGATGGAGTGCTGCCTCAAGGAGGGGAAAGCTAGCCTCGCACTACTCCAAGAGCCCTGGATTCGTGGCATCAAAGTTCTGGGACTCAACACCGCGGGTAAGATACTTGTTAACAACAACGGCACTAAACCCAGAGCATGCATTGTGTATAATAAGAATATACAGCTCCTACCAATTTCAGAGTTGTGCACCGACGACCTGGTTGCAGCGTTCTGCAATCTCAAAGGGTGGAGTGGCTCCCGAGTCATTATTTGCTCGGCCTACCTTCCCGAAGAGAACAGTAACCCCGCTGAGGAGCTTGAGCGGGTCGTTGAATACGCCCGCAAGCACCGTGCCGAGCTCCTGGTGGGATGCGACGCGAACGCCCACCACACAATTTGGGGAAGCAGCAACATCAACAGAAGAGGTGAGTTGCTCCATGACTTTCTATTAGTAAATAACCTCTACATACTGAACCGGGGCAATAATCCTACTTTTGTAACGAAATCCAGAGCTGAGGTCCTGGATATAACCTTTGCCACTCAAAATCTCGCGAGGCATATTACTGACTGGCGGGTGAGCGACGAAACCTCGATGTCTGATCATCGACACATTGCGTTCGGACTTATGGCATCAATCGACGACCAAGTCATGGCATATAGGAATCCCAGATCTACAAACTGGGAATCCTATTGTGCCAATTTAAAGCAAAACCTTGAGGACTTGCCTGGCAGTATCAAGACTCCTGATGGACTGGAAATAGCGACGACAATGTTAGAGAAAGGCATACGTTCTGCCTACTCTGACAGCTGCCCGCTGAAAACAAAGACATCAAAGAGGAAGGTACCATGGTGGAGCTCTAAGCTGCAAAATCTTAGAGAGAGAACTCGCAGGTTATTCAATAGGGCCAAACGGACTCGCGATTGGGAGGAGTACCGAAGAGCTCTAACCAAATACAACAAAGAAATTAGGAAAGCCAAAAGAGCTTCGTGGAGGAAGCTCTGCGAGGAAGTGGAGAGTCTGCCTCAGGGAGCACGACTTCACAAAATGCTCTCTAAGTCAGAGGCCAGCCATCTGGGCATACTAAACAGACCAGATGGAACTCACACCTCAAGTGAGCATGAAACTCTGACTGAGCTCATCAGAGCTCACTTCCCTGGGGCGGATTGCAGCGGTGCTGCTGCAAACGAACCGGCCCTCCAACATAGAACTCGTACTGAGGACTGGAGAAGAGCCGCTTTAGTAATCCGCCCGAAGCAGCTGGAATGGGCCATAGGCTCTTTCAAACCATATAAAGCATGCGGACTGGATGGTATCTTTCCAGTACTCCTCCAAAAGGGATTGGAGATACTGCGGCCGCATCTAATTAAAATCTACAGGGCAAGTTTTGCCTGTGGATATATACCTTCTTCTTGGAAAAATGCAAAGGTTATTTTTATACCAAAAGCTGGCAGGAAGGACTACAGTACAGCGAAAGCCTTTCGACCAATCAGCCTTACTTCATTCCTTCTTAAAACGATGGAAAAAATACTCGATTTACACATCAGAGAAAGTATCCAAATGGTGAAACCTATCCACCCCTCACAACACGCCTATCGCAAGGGCTGGTCTACCGAAACTGCCCTTCTCAACTTGGTTGACAAAATCGAAAAGGCGCTTGAGGACCGTGAAATTGCCTTGGGAGCTTTCCTAGATGTGGAGGGAGCATTTGACAACACGCCTGTCAAATCCCTGGTCAAGAGCCTTGTGTGCAAACAAACAGACCCGACCACGGTGAAATGGGTCGAATCAATGCTTTCAAACAGAAGGGCAACTATTACCCTCAATGATACCACTGTGGAGTTTACATCCACCAGAGGATGCCCACAGGGTGGCGTTTTATCGCCGCTTTTATGGACACTGGTGGTGGATGAGCTGCTGCACAGTATGGCTGAACTCCGATATGATGTGCAAGGGTACGCAGACGACCTTGTCATTGTCGTTCGTGGTTTCAGCCAAATGACCGTCTCTGACATCATGCAGAGGGCTTTGAGCCTGGTTGCAAGCTGGTGTGTGGAGAACGAGCTATCCATCAATGCGGATAAAACGGTGATTGTTCCATTTACAAATAAGAGGCGTCTGGACGGTCTACGGTGCCCAGTCCTCAATGGGAAGGCAATTCCTTTCTCCCGTGAAGTCAAGTACCTAGGCGTAACTTTAGACCAAAGACTGAAATGGAACACCCACATTGATAACACCATATCCAAGGCTAAGATGGCCTTGGGAGTGTGTGGTAGGATGGCGTGCGGCAGGTGGGGCCTTCAGCCCAAGATGATGCTGTGGCTCTATACCGCGATCGTAAGGCCGGTGGTGACTTACGCATCCGTGGTATGGTGGAGCAAGTGTCAGCAGGTTGCAGTCAGGGACAGGCTGAACAGCCTCCAAGGGACTGCCTGTCGCATGGTGACTGGCGCCATGTCCAGTTGCCCAGGAGCGGCTCTGAATGCCCTACTGGATCTCCCACCTCTAGACTTACATGTCAAGAGGGTGGCTAGGGGCAGTATTCTCAGAGTATCGGCCCAGGGCAGTACAAACTGGATGTCGAACAGGCTGAGGACCTTTAAGGACTCGGTCATGAGCGACAACGTACTGGCGATGAATGGCGACAGCATGGTTCCACACTGCAACTTTGTGCAGAACTATTCTGTGGAAATACCGACAAGGGAGGAATGGTCGACCGGCCTCCCCTGGAGGAACGGGTGCCTTGTATGGTACACCGATGGATCCAAAATGGGACCTAATGTAGGATGCGGGGTATATGGAGAGCGCCCTGGCCACAGGGAAAGCGTAAGCCTGGGCAGATATGCCTCCATTTTTCAGGCAGAGGTGTACGCCATAACCGCTTGTGCGACCCTGAATCTGCAGCGCAACTACACGAACAGGACCATTTACATCAACTCGGATAGTCAGGCGGCACTAAAGGCCCTAAACTCGTACACCATCACGTCGAGACTGGTGCTTGACTGCCTGACGAAACTAAACACTCTGGGCTGCAAAAACAGAGTGGTCCTAAGATGGGTCCCGGGCCACGAGGGCCATGTCGGCAACGAGATTGCCGACGAGCTGGCCCGTGCAGGAGCTAGGAGCAAAACATATGGTCCACAACCAATATGTGGTGTTCCAAGCAGCCTAGCTCGTATGACCCTAAATAACCTCACTAGGTGCGAGGCCATGAGGCGTTGGGAGGAGATCCCGGGCCACAAGCATTCCAAAGCCCTTATCAAACCCTTTAATGCGAAAGCAGCTAAGGAGCGCATTGGGCTGAGCAGGAATAATCTACGCATCATAACTAGAGCGCTTACAGGGCACTGTTGCCTGAATAAGCACCTTGCGACCCTCAAATTAGTGGATGGAAAAGTGTGCAGATATTGCCACGAGGCGGATGAAACCCCGCTCCATCTGCTATGCGAGTGTGGCCCACTGATGCGCAAACGCACCGACATCCTGGGGAGACACATCCTGGACCCAGTGGATGTCCGACACCTCACTGCAAAGGAAATTCTGCAATACCTCAGAGTGGCAGACCTATGCAGTGAACTGTAGGCAGTGGCGATCACAATAGATCTTTCAGGTCGCAGTGATACTGGGCTCTCACAGCCCTGCACAGCCGCGCTTTTAATAATAATAATAATAAATCTTAAAAAATATCTATCTGTTAAAAAATTTTAGTAGGTTTTTGAGCAAGTGATACTTATGTGAGAATCGGTGAAAGGTACATTTTGGAGTAATATTTATGGACAAGGATTAAAAAAGATCGTGTGTAACAGTTAATACGGGTACCGTTACACGGACGTCGAAACATAACCTACCGGTATAAATGAAATACTCCTAAACATAAAATTTTTTGTCATAATATCATAATAGTAAAATTTTATTTTAAACTTTACTCATATTTCGACAACAACTTTATTTTTTTATTATGAAATAAAAAATAATTGTTATCTTTCATTGATCGTAAAAATATATGCACGGTGTTTGATTTTATTATACAAACACTAAAAGCCACGTGGGTGAGCGTTATTAGATGATAACACTACAATTTTTCGTCAGAATAATGACCATATAAATTTTTTTTTTTTTGAGCTGTTTTTGGTATTTTAAAATATCAACAGCATAAAGAGAATAATATTACCATATTGTAAAAACGAGCTTCACTATGTATGTGATGATGTGTCTTTGTGTCTATGAAATGCCTATAAAGTAACCTAATGTTTTATATTGTATTAACTTATTCTTTTTACGTTAACTAATATATTTTGAAAGTTATTTTAATTAACATGTTAATATGTTGCTTCATCTGCATTGTGTATCCACATCAACTATTTTGAGACTCTATAATACGAAATATTTTTTGATTTTACTAATGGAGCAAACTGAAATAGCTAATAGCTTTCCTACTGATTCTTTATTTTACATACATTTACAAATAACTTTTGTCTGACTACAATACAGTTAGAATAATAAAATTTTGCTATATGTCTGGCTTTTCGTTGTTCGTGATGTTCTCGGTTATGCAACAATTTTTCTGTAGCAGAAATAGCGTAGCAGAAATAGCTTTTCATTGTTCTGGATTTAGATGTCATGAATATCATGTATACTAAACTTTAGAATAGTAAAACATATTTAAATCGGGTTAGAAGTTTTTACTTGGTACGTATCTACAAAAATACAATACAGATAAAAACTATATTTATTTGGGCGAAGTAAAGTTATTTTTATTTTAAACACAAATAACTTTGCTCTTATACCAAGTTATTAGTGATTGATGATAATAACTGAAGAAATGACGCTTGTCTCCATTATTAATTGACATAAAATTATATATTTTCACCGGAATCATTATTCATATTATTGTATATTAACTTTCTAAAGATGAAAGAGATTTTTTGTTACTAATCAAAATAAAAAAAAACAGTTTTATAGTTAAATATTTCTATATTTTTATTAATTATAATAACAATAAAACATATTATTTACTAAAATAACGAGTGGCCAAAGAAAAACAATTCTTAAACATATTAAGAATTGTTTTTCTTTGTTATACATATACGAAATAACGTTCTTACTATTTGATATAATTATAATTTTTGAGGAATATTCTTACGGTATATCGAATACCAATACCATATCTATAATATAATCATGGATTTTAAAAACAGGGATACCGATTATATATTTATTTAAAAAATTTAAGCTAAATTGTTTTAGTACAGTGTAATTACACTTGTATTGTATTTGTATAAGATATTGATCCATTTTCGAATAACTTTAGCATCACCTGCAACTTTTACACCTCAAAAACTTCAATAATCGTAATACTCTGCGGTAGTATCATATGCAGATGAATCCATTTCAAATTTGACCCGCAGAAAACAATTTGAAATTCAAAACTAATGAAACGTACAGAAACCAGAAATATGGTACTACCTTTATTATGTTGGTCCAATTTACACAATATTTTAAATTATAACCTGAGGATGATTCAGGCATTTCATCCGAAAATCCGTTTACTACAGAAAGTAGTAAACGGGTTACTATCATCTAAGCATTTTCACAAACTGTTGTTTTTAAAATAGTAATAGTATTAAAATAAAGTTACGATATCTTATGACAAAGCTTGATGCTACAGCAAAGATTCTTAGACGTTTATACCAACTTTAATAATACAAAAGTGAAACCAACAGTACATATATTTAAAATTAAGCATTAAAAAGGAGAAAGTGTTAATTAAGCCTTTAATCACTTAACTTCTGTTGAATTTCCCATTTTTTTAAACACGATTCAAGTTAATGGTTTTCGAAGAACAATCTAACCAAGCAACTAGTTATAGCAATTTAGGAATCAAATTGATAAAAGTTGAATAATGATTCCTTGGAAAACTATTATATATAAAGTAAATATACACATAAATATAAAAATTATTTGCTCAATAGTTTTGAAGTTTCATGCCTTTGGAATCTAATACAAAGACTACTAAAAAGAATAAAATAGACAGCATTTTTGTAGGACAAATTTATCGCGTCCGTCGCGAGTAGCGGTGCCTAGCTTTGAATTGAATAACGTCGCTTACAATTCCTGGTTTTGACAAAGTGTTTGTCGTTTGGTCCGAAACATAAATACTAAGGTACAATTATTAAAATATCAAACAAGGAAGTGTTTATTTTGATGAATTGGTCAGTAATTTTAAATGAAAGTTAGGAATGTTTAAGGTACCTAATGTTTAAGGTAAGGTACAAAGTACTTTAAGAGTAATTTGAGAATTCCAATAAAAATAAATTTTGAAATTTGAAATACTGTACACCAATAACTATTTTTCTTTGAAGTAGACCATAGTCTACTACAAAACATTTCACAACAATCATAATTGTTGTGAAATGTTTTGTCACTTCACAATAATATTCATTCAATACAAAAAATTATGAGTCTATAAAAAATATAATACATGTATAACATATATAAAGTTAGATAACTTAGCACACAAACCGTTTCTAAATGAGAGAGAGAGAGAGAGAGAGAGAGAGAGAGAGAGAGAGAGAGAGGGAGAGAGAGAGAGAGAGGGAGAGAGAGAGAGAGAGAGAGAGCTGTGCCCTCATCAAGGCACCAATTTATATCTCATATTACTTTTATATTTTTTTAATTCAACATTTAGTTCCATATATTATGTGTATTTACACGATACGAATTTGAATACTGGTATTAAAAACAATTCGAATACAGGATCGAATTATTTGTGAGAAAAGCTTCACTAATATGTTTTATAATCGTAGACCTAAAACTCGACTTTTAGCTGTAAGTAAATCTTAAGGACAAAATAAATTAAGCCCAAAAATATTGGCCTTTGTATGAAAAATAAAATACCCTTATTGCAACATTTAGTATTCTGGTTCACCAAAATTTCTTAGAAAAATGGCTTTTTTGTTAAGTTAAATTAAAACATCAACATTATTGAATGTATAACGTGGGAGGTAAATCTTCAGCCCTTATTATTTCAGCTCGTTGTATAGTGGGCGTCTAGTGAGTAACGTTGACCCTAGAATACTCTTTAAATTGTGTGTGGGTATAACTTTACAAATCTGGAAAGAAAGCATAGTAAGCACACGGGATGTTTTTAGCGTTCTCTCAAGCGGTCCACTAATAATAAAATGAGTTCACTCCTCGACCACCGTTCTTATTAATTGTCTACTTACTTTGCTAGTTTGGAGTGAACTGTGTATGTAAATGAAGGCCCAAGGCTTGTTTCGTCATGGGAGTGGTCCGATATAGCTTAGTATTCGAATTAATATTCTAATCATAATATTGCGTAAAAGTTAAATCACTTTATAAAATCACTATTAATTACTAAGATTTATAATTATAGAAAAACTATAGAGATTTCGAAACTATGGAAATTAAAGGTTGATAACTTTGGCTATCATTAGAATTTGTGTAGGACTATTTATCGCATATATTCAAAAGGTATACAAAACAAACTAATACAAATTTATATATTTGACATTTAAATTAAGATAAAAATTATTTAGTATGAATATTAATCATCGTGAGGATAAAGGAAAATACTAAATATTACTATCTAAAATAATAAAGCTAAAACAATAATTTCTCATTTTATGTCTATACAACAACCCATATACCACAGAGAAAGTTTAGATATTAGCACCTAAAAAGCTTAAACTAACATTATCAAAATGTGAATGTAAACATTTTGAGCTAGGGTAAAGCAAATGAGAATCTCATTTTACTATTACAAAACTATTCGCTATTTTTCACGCTAATATGGAAATCTAACATAAAAGCATAATAGAATATCAAAAAAAATCTAAATATATGTTTGCTTCAAATGTTCGAAAAATGTATTCGGGGGAAAACTAGTCTAAGAGTAGTCTTTCTACTACTCTAGATGGTTCATTTGTATGAAAACGCTTATTTGTTGCGTTTTTGTTTCTTAAGCTATATAGCTTCCGTACTAACGTAACACTTGTAATGCAAATTATAACTTCCCGAGTTAAAAAAATACACATCCTCTATTTATCTATATGCTTGCTTTCTGTATTTTTTTATTACTTCTATATCAAAGTTATTTATATATATTAAGGATAAATGACACCATGAAGGTAATGGATTTTTCCTCACATTTTGTTCTTTTTAAGAATCTTTCACGGATTTTGTCTATGAAAATTAGATTATTTGAAGTCAATACCTATGTACTAATACGTTTTTTCCAAAGTTTTTGCATATCTCCCATATAATGGAATTAAAATTGCGATTAATATAAATACAACTTTAAAGTAATTTTATCAACCATATATATATTACAAAAAAAAATTAATTGAGCGAAGCAAGTGGACCGCTCTATGAGACTTTTTGTTTCCCATGTTCGAGGTTTGCATGAAAACTTTACCGATTTTCATGAAATTTTGCACATTTATAGCGATGGTTGTTGCGATAGTTTATAAAAAAAAGTTAAAAAAACTCACGTCATTGAGGAATAATCACCAAAAAATGACAGTCCCATAGACTTACAGACAATGTTAAAAAATTCCGCTATGTGGTATTTGATTATTCTATATTTTTTGCCTGTCGGTTTCAGCTTTGAATGCTGAATTGAAGATGGGTTACTCGCTTTGCTCAATTCGCCGAACTGCACCGAGATTTTGCGAGCGCAGCATGTCAAGATCAAGGTCCGGTTCGCGGCCCCATTATTATTCATGAGATTGAATAATAATGGTCTTGAAATGTGTGAGAGTTTTATTCCGTATCAAAATAAAAAATAAAAAAATAATTAAAAAGAAATAATCTATGTATATGATATTGTGTTATTATCACATAACGGCCAGGTATTAAATATATAAATCTTGATTTATTAATAATCAGTGACATGTAAAAGACAATTATTATATAAATATATTTAATTATTACCTAAAACTATTAATATTAACGAGTGATAAAAAATGTACGTAGAAAATTAATAGGTCATGAAGTCATCAGTCAGTAAGTCGTCTAAAAAATCTATTATATAAAAATGAATCGCAAAATGTGTTGGTAAGCGCATAACTCAACAACGCATGGACCAATCTTAACAATTCTTTTTTTTAAATGTTCCTTGAAGTCCAAGGATGGCTCTAACGGCGAGAAAAATTTGAATAATTTCCAGGGAAACCCTAAAAAAGCCCTTTTCTTTTTCCTATACAAATATTTTAAATGTAGAATAAATAACTAAATGTAGAGTCAATTTGAACTGTATTGCTATTCAATAAAGTTGATATTAAATTACAAGCACTCATTGTTGTCTAAACAATGTAGGTGTCTTGCTAACGTCAAAGAGTCAATTCGCGCTTTATTGTCGCTGCACAACGTTCAAATTTAATCAAATGAATGTGTACACCCGACCAAATTGAAAAGTCAAAAAAAGTAAATGTAAGATTTGATTGGCCTTGGAATATTCTTTCTTTTGTTTTAGTTTCGGAATGCGACATAAATTGTCATCAGTTTTCACGTCATTGCATCTGTCAAACAAACTGCGTGAAAAAGCGTTTATAATATTTAATAATTAATTTTGATTGTATAAATACCTGTGATTAATAATTATTTCATGTGAATAAATTTAGGTAATTATATACGATATGCCTCCTATAAGACGAAGTAATTTAAGTAGAAGAACCCGAAATGCTACAAACCAAATGAATTACCGATCTTATCATACTGCACATGAACGTGACGACCGAAATGAACGCGAAAGAATTCGTATATCACGAACGCGGGAAGCGAGAGCGAGAGATTCAACTAATAATCGCGAAAGTTTGAATCGAGCTGCTTTCAATTACGATTTGTCAATTGACTACAGTAACCACCAATGTGTTGCTATTGGATCTATGAACTTGGTTTGCTCTTATTGTAAGGCATTGAAATACAAAAATGAAGCAAATGGATTGTGTTGCGCAAATGGGAAAGTGAAATTGATACCATTGGATCCACCACCAGAGCCATTGTACTCATTGGTTTCAGGAATAGAACCAGATTCCATACACTTTTTGTCAAATATTCAACAATATAACAATTGCTTTCAAATGACATCATTTGGGGCAACAAACGTAGTTCGGGAAAATTTCATGCCAACTTTTAAGGTATGTATTATAGCAGTTAATCATTATTATTTTAATGAACAAAATTTCCTGTTAACTAAGTAAATATGTGTCATTAACCTTCAGTTTCCTAAACCCCAAAACATATATTACTTAGTCATTATATTATTTGGTGATTCAGTATTAGCAACACTTTTATTATTTTGAAACACAATATAATTATTTGACGATGGATATTAGTTACAACTAATTATTACATATTGACATACCTAAGCATATCAATTATTATTTGGTGATTCAAATTAAGAGACAGATATACTTTTTAGGAACAAATATTATTTCTATTTGGCAAAAATCATTTTTTTTAATTTACAGATACAAGGCCAAATATATCATAGAGCAGGTTCACTGTTACCAGTGTCAGATAGCAATTACAAATTTCTGCAAATTTATTTCATGGGCAATTCACCACGAGAAATTGATATGCGTTGTTCACATAACAATTCACTAAAGAGGTCTATTGTAGAACAATTACAAACTTTATTTCATGAGTACAATCAATTGGTTATGTTGTTTAAAACTGCACTGGATCGGATGCCATCTGATAATCACAAAATTGTAATCAGAGCTGATAAAACACCTGTTGGCCAACATGCAAGACGTTTTAATGCACCAACTATTGATGAAGTTGCCATCGTTGTAGTTGGAGAAAACTTGGAATCCCGTGATATTGTTTTACATCGTCGGAATGATCAATTACAACGTATAAAGGAAACACACCGCTCATATGACGCACTGCAATATCCCATTATATTTTGGCAAGGTGAAGATGGCTATGATTTCTCAAACAAGATGATAAATCCTATAACAGGTAATAAAATATATTAGTTTAGCTATGGAGATATATTATCAGTCACTATATTATTATTTTTTTTATTTTCAATGTTATGTAAACAAAAATCTACTTTTAGGTTCTGAAACTAACAAGAAAGTCAGTTCAATGAACTATTATACCTACCGCCTAATGATTGGTAAAAATTAAGACTGAAACAATCACTGGTAATGACGGTTATCCTTTGTATCGTCGCCGATCGACAGCAGACAATGGAAGATCAACAATTTTCAAATTAAATCAACAAGATATTGAAATAGATAATCGCTGGATTGTTCCTTATTCACCCATTTTATCAAAGATCTTCAAAGCGCATATCAACGTTGAACCTTGCCTTTGCATTTGCAAATATGTAACCAAAGGGAGTGATATGGCTGTGATTGTTATTAATGCAGAGAATTCCAACGATGAAGTTACCCAATACCAAATGGGTCTCTATGTTAGTAGTAATGAAGCAGTTTGGCGAATATTTTCTTTTCCTATTCATGAGAGACACCCTACTGTTGTTCATTTAGCTGTGCATTTAGAAAATGGACAAAAAGTATATTTTACAGCACAGAACGCAGTACAAATAGCTGTACAGCCACCATCTACTACATTAAACAGTTTTCTTGAGACATGCCAACACGATGCTTTTGCTCAAACAATGTTATATTCTGAAATGCCAAAATATTATACTTTTAAACTCGCTGGATTTACCAGGATTGCCACCTCACAATCTACAATTAAAGGTTAGATCGGTAGTTATAATGTTGAGAAATATCAACCAACCGTGGCTTTGCAACGGCACACGGTTAGCGATAAAAAAATTATTGAACAACGTGATAGAAGCAACTATACTGAAAGCAAAGTATAAAGGATAAGACGTTTTGATACCACGCGTCCCAATGATTCCGACTGATGTACCATTTGAATTTAAACGACTACAGTTTGCTTGCTTTTGCTATGACCATAAATAAGTCCCAGGGGCAATCATTAGATGTTTGTGGTATTAATCTAGAAAACCCATGTTCCTCACATGGTCAATTGTATGGTGCCTGTTCCCGTGTTGGAAAACCATCAGATTTGTTTGTATATTCACCAGGTAATCAAACAAAAAACATTGTGTATCATAAAGCACTACAATAAAAATAAAACAGATTTTTGTTAATAATTATGATTCCCTTGATTTACAATAAAGCGATTACTGAAAATACTTATATACGTTTTATTTCATTATTCTTTATTTCATCGGTTATTAACCCTATGTTAATAATAATAGTAATAAATAATAAATTATCTCCATGTTTTGCCATTGAAGCACCCACATTCCAAATCTATTTGACAGAACGAAGTCTGCCGAGTTGTATAAAAATGGTTGTATTTAAAAATTGTATTTTTTCATTTTTCATGATTTATCTTTTAAAATTTATATGTTTTGAGTTTAACTTTTATTATATGCATTAGTAAAACCACCAAATATTTTTAATTATGAACATCTTATTAAAATGATAAAGTAACATATTAAAAAAAGGATAATTTTACGATTTATTTATCATATTATTTAAAATATTAAATGATTAAAAAAAACCACCAGTAATCTTAATATATATAAATCACGTGTCACGTTGTTTGTCCGCAATGGACTCCTAAACTACTTAACCGATTTTAATAAATTTACACACCACGTACAGTTTGACCTAACTTAAAAGATAGAATAATTTTAAACTCAATTCATAGTCGCAATATTATTTTATTGCAAATTATTTGTTTATTATTTTGCAGTTAACTCCTAACAATTCTAAAAGATGGCGGTATCTGTTGACTGGATTGAGTAATTACGAATGAGGTATCTACCCTACCAACCTCATTCGTAAGTTTAGTGTTCCAAGTTATTTACTAAAAACTTTGTAATATACAAACAGTGTTATAAACTTGGATAAGATTTAAAAAATAATTATAATTATTTTGTTTTGATTTTTGCTTAATATCGGCTGTAAGAAAACATTATGATTTTCATGACAGAAGTACTCTGAACGTTACCCCTTAAATAGTTTACTACAATGTAATATATCAAAAATAATAGTCACAGCAACGCGTGACCGGGTCTGCTAGTAATTAAATAATTAAAAATTGTTTATAATAAAATGAATAAAAAAAAATATATTTTTTGCTTATATTCGAAACATTACCTTGTATACGAGTCTAATTACTCCTGAATAAAAACACACACATTTCGATATGTAATTAAGGGTTTGTAATATACAAAAGATTCTAATTGTTATGAGGTTTTTTTACCCGTTAATATACTTTGTTTTGAAAACGAACGAGATTTTTTTACCTTAAATGCGGTATATTTTAACATAATTTCTTGTAACAATTAAAAACATGTTATTCACTAAAATAACGAATAGCTAAAGAAAATGAGTTCTTTATATTAAAGGTTCGTAACTATTGATTATGTGAAGAAATGTTACTTCCAGTGCTAAATATGCCTAAAGATATGTAAACAAAACAATTTTTGTGAAATATCTTGCCTTTATATCCGATACAGCCACCATATTAGAGGTAATAATCCTGAACGAATAGAAAAAATCTACTATTTGTTTTATTCACATCACTACTAATAAGGGCAAGTGAACAAATGGTAACCAGTAGGTGGCTCTTGTTTGTATAAAGAAACGCATTATCCCATCCAAAATAATTTAGGAGTGGTGTTTATAGTAAATACTAATACCGCATCAAGGAGGAGTGAGTCAGAGATAAGGATTATTTATTACCCAAATTAAAACGTTCTGACAAAAAAAAAGCATTATGCCTTATAAGGTATAAAACTTAAGTGTTACTGTACTACTTAGTTTGGAAAATATATTGATCCATCCTCACCAGCTACAGCATAAACTGCAATTCATGGAACAAGTCAAAAATAACAATACTTGTAATACTGCCAACAATCTGCAGTAGAATCTGTTTCAATTCCTGAGCATGACGTTTCAGATACACATATTGCACCACTTTCAACAACGGAAACCAATTTACTAACGAAACGTGCAGAAACATTTGTTGTTCTAAAATTAAAATTTTATTGTTTCTGTAAGTTAGGTCTTTTCTTAAGTAAGGTAAAGAATTAGAGTTGACAATGTCTAATCACAAATTATAAAGGAAAAGTTAAACAAATATGTATTGTAGAAACATTATTATCTGAGATTTTTTTAGTTTCTTGACATTTATTTATGTTGGTACAATTCTTATACCAACATAAATAAGTGTCAATTAACGATATTGTTATAAGTTATTTGAGGAATTGTTCGAGCGTTTAAAATACGTTACTTTAAAGTTTCATCCGAATCAGTTCAGTACGTTAGAAAGTACTATCATAATCACAAACTTTCGCGTAAAAAAGTAATCGTAAAATAAAGATAAACTGTATTCATCAGAAATATTTTATGAGGAATCTAGGCTGCAGCAGTAGCAGCAGCTTATGGAAATTCAAACTCGACATTCAGACAGACTGAAGTGCAGAAAACGCTTTTATTAAAATATTTAGAATACAGAATAAGTAAATCCAACAGGCTGTTTTAAATCAAGTATCAAACATGATAAAACGAAATGTCTTACACAATACTTATCTTTTGTTAAAGTTCTCAGTTTTGAAGTATTATTGCATCTTATTGGTTTCCTCAGAAGGATCAAATTTGTCAATTAGATGAAATCATTTAGGCATAAGAATAATTGAAACTTAGAAATATGTTCTTGGAAAAATAAAATAAATAAAGTAAATAAATACATAAATATACAATGTCATTTAAATTAACTGATTACATAATTATAAAACGTTTTTAAGTTTAAGGCCTTTTAAATCTAATTCAAATAACAAGTCAACGCATTTAAATAAAAAAATATTAACACGACAGATTTATTGCTTCTATCGCGAGTAACGGTGCCTAGCTTTGAATTGAATAATGTCGCTTACAATTCTTGGTCCTCACAAAGTGTTTGTCGTTTGGTTCGAAACATAAATACTAAAATTAGGTAGAAATATTTAAATATTAAAAGCAAGCAAGTGATTATTTTGATAAATTAGTCAGTAAATATAACTGAAAATTAATAATGTTCAAGGTATAATAAAGTACTTGAAAAGTAGCTTAAATTACAATAAAAATAAATTTTGAAACTTCCAAAGTGTACAACAACAATTATTTTTCTTTGAAATAGACTATAATAGCTGTGAAATTGTAAAGTTTTATGTTCCTTCCTATTAATATTAGACACACACACAACACAAAATATTATAATTCTATAAAAATTGCTCATACATTTCGTATCTAAAATAAACGTAAAGGTAGACCACTAACTTAGCACACAAATCGTTTGTAAATATGAGTTCTGGCGCAATGCCCGCATCGAAATGCCATTTTATATCTCACATGACTTTTCCTATTTATGAATTTAATATTTAGCTCCATATTTTATTTGTATCTACATCATTAGATACTGGTATTTAAAACTTATATAAATCAAACTTAAATAACTTTTTTATATTACAATACTATATTATATAAAGGAGAGTATTATTGTCGAAGAAACGTCACATACATAGTATAAAGAAAAATATCCGACAAGCACTTTCCTTTTACTATGGGACTAATAAATACGTGACAGGGCCACCTGTTGCTTGTCCGTACCACAATGGAACAAAATGAAATGTATATTAAGTAATATTACAAAACTTCTTTTGTGTATACTGTAATCATTTTGCAATAAGAATATTACAAGTTCTTCAACTAATTAATTCCTCTACAATTATTGTAGAGAGCCTTAATTTTCTAAAGTGTTATTATAACAATTACAGCAATTTATATTTTTTTATAATACCTTTATTTCCAATTTCATATAATTTGGTTACAGGTAAAAACTATTTGAAAAATAATGACATATAGATAAAATTTAAAAAAATCTTTATTACATAACATAATATTCAGTTTAAAAAAAGAAAATACTCAATTCTTTTAATGGAAATCTATTATTTGTGGACTTTTTTGAAAATGTGTCATTTTAATTTTTTAATGTGCGCTACTCCTAACGGATTTAGCTGTATTTGAGACAGACAGACATACCCATAAGAATGAAAACACGTTTGTCCTAGGTTCTTGAAAAAGAGCTCTATGAGTGTCTCCTATTATATCTACACATTTTAGAAGTTCATTTAAATAGCGTGGAGTTCTCTTGTATTATTCATTGAAATGCATGAAATTAAATTATTTTAGGGCCGGTACCGCTTCTTTTGACTGTCTAAAGGTATTTCCTTTAGCCCTTCATACTTGTTATAATAATTATAGAACACAAATACATATTTAATAAATAATAAATAACGATTTTTAAATAAAAGCAGTTAAATATTAGAAATGAAAATATTCGCAATAACTACTACATTCCACAATAGTCACATCTATGACAAAGGATTTCCAGTTTACGGGGAATTTCCTTTCACATTATTACAATGTTTTCACTGAAATGGTTTTCTGGAATTCAAAATATTAGACGTGAATTATTAGAGACTACTTTCTCAAAACTATTGTACATTTATAATATTAAAATACATTATAGATTTAAATAAATTTAACGTATGTTTGGTACTTTACCTACAACGTTAAAGATTGATATTATATTTTTTGTGATAGAAGCAGACGACAGAAAACTACACGATTTACCTGATTATACCTAGAAACGTTGCATATTGACATCTTCAATTTATATTTGCACATATGCAGAAGAAATAGAAGATGGTTAAACATATTAAAAAAGGTAAAAGGGAAATACGGCTCTTCCACCTACCACACAAAAGGCAGCTGCAGTAGCTTTTTTGAAAAAAGTTTATAGCAGAGGGTGATATTATTCCAGTCGAAGCATTACACTGGAGCTACGAATAATTCTTTCTAGATTACAACTTATCATTGATAACTTATTTTTTTCAAACAAAGTTTTTATCATTAAGAATACAATTATACATTAAGATTATCCATAATTACTGCATAATCTGAATATACGAATATGCATTTTCCAAAAACTACAATGTATTAAAAATCATATTAATTTATCGATTAGTGCAAAACCACTGCAATATAAGCTGACAAATTTTCACATAAAGGCGATCTCTGTATTATTGGACTTAACCGGACACTATATTCAATTAAAATTAAACTGGATACGAGCACAATGTGGGACTGTTAATTCAAATTAGAGAATATGTTAATCATTATTTGTATTGGATACAATTCAGTTGAATGGTACTATCCATTTAATAAATTTTCTCAATGATTTTATGGATTTCGTTTCCCGTTTATGTTTAAATAATGTCAGATATTATTTTCAAGTAAATCTTAATCTGTCTTCTGAAGATTTAGGAATTTTAGGTATGCATTTTTATTTACCAATGATTTCCTTCTTATAATTTGGTACTTGAACCCGGAACCTCTTTATCATCTAACACATTTTCATCTGCTGAACGGAAGTAATAAAATTATTAAATAAAATTTCTTTAAATAAATTCGAGTTGTATGTAAAATATCAAAATCAAGATTATATTTTAAAACTTATATTACAAAGATATTTTTTTTCGTTCATAAAATATATTTTACAGTAATTTTTTCCTAGTTATTCCTCATCTTTTTTATTTTATTTCAATTCCCTGCATATCATAATTCACTGCAATGCGTTTTTTGCTGTCAATTTGATACAAAAATGCAGGAAAAATCATCGAAACAAGTACTGTAAAGGTTGAAACTGTGTTTTATTATACGAGCATTGTATACTACTGTACTAACTCTCGAATATCTCTCAACTTCGTAATTAAGAATTTTTTTGGCAACGTCGCTCTTTAGTAATTACAAGCTCATAAAATTTTACAAAAGTTGTACAAAAAGAAATTATACTACAATAAAACTTATAACAATTATATTTTAAAGTAAAAGTATTTTAAGCACAATACATTGATTGTTTATGAACAACAATATATTTAGATGAATTTGTATTGTAATTCGAGATACTGTAAAGTAAAATTAGATACAACTAAGCGCATTAAATAACATTTCAATTTGTAAGTAATATGTATGTATTTTTATTAAATTACTATACAAGTTATCGATCAATATGTATAATATCTCAGGCGTTTTTTTTAAGTTCAAAATTCGAGTTAAAAAGTTGTAATTTTTGTTAAAAAAAAAAGTAAAACCTAAGTTAAGATAATTCGAGTTATCACAGGTGCAGATTATCACATATCGTGTGCCTTTATTGTTTGCAATCAATTAATGGACGGCGTTCATACATTTACTTCTCTAAAAGGTGGTTGTAATTTTTTTGAAAATATTTTTTTCCTTTTTACAAACGAAAATGACGCAATTCATGATAAATAACAAATATTTCGGGCCTAATCACCAGAAAGGGTTTTTGCCTGGCATTTCTGGATGCCTCCAATATAACACGTTACTATCGGAAAGCCTTAAAGATGCCAGAACTGGTGAAAGACAAATAACGGTATGTTGGATAGACTTAGAAAACGCTTTCGGGTCGGTACGACATGAACTGATGATGTTCGCGCTAAGGTGGTATAACTTTCCAACGTTAGTTAGTAACATGATTGCATCATATTATTCAAAATTAAAATTTTCCATAATCACAAATGAAAATCATTCCAAACCCTTAAATTACAACATTGGTTTATTTCAAGGCTGTTGTATTTCTCCAATAATATTTAACATAGTAATCAATATTTTAATAGATAAATTAATTCAAAACAAAAAGAAATGGGGTTATCGGTTCAAGTTTAACAATAAATATACAGAATCCATACTAGCATTCGCAGACGATCTCGCGATACTGACACGTAATCCAAAACAATGTCAGCTACTTTTAAATGTTGTGGAGGATTTCTGTGTTTGGACGGACGGATTGAGGACAAAACCAAATAAATGCTACAGTCCATGTCTGGGTAGGCGGATCACCAGATATACCTCTTACGATCCGGGTCTTATAATAGGCGGTAAGTGCGTTACTACAATTACGGAGGCAGCTCCGTTCAAATTCTTAGGCAAAAAAATCGATTACCAAGGGCGCACTCCATGGTTAGATATAATAGTCGATAGCTTTTTGAATGATCTAAAAAAGGTAGACAATCAACCAATAAGTAACATCAAAAAGACTTGGATATACGATAATTACTTAACATCACGTCTAAATTGGCCTTTCCTCGTTTACGATATCAATAAGACCCTTTTGTTGAAGTTAGATGCAAGCGTCATAAGGACATTGAAGTCATGGCTCGGGTTAGCTCATCCAGCGGACTCTTCTACCTTATTTAGAGACCGACACAACTTTGGATTAAAATTAAAGAAACCATCGGTACTCTATAAACACCTAAGAGTGACCAAAAGACATATCATCTCAAAATCGAATGATGATACTATAACGTCTCTCCCAAAAGATAAAATTGCCGCAGAACTAGAGTCACGACTTCAATTCTATAAACAATTTATGATAGGTGCTCAAACAAATAAAGCAGGGTTAGGATCAAGTAGGAAACAACAAGACTTAGAAATAACAAAATCCTTTATTCGGCAAGATGAAAACGATAATTACGCGGTTGCACACGATGAGCCTAGAATTGCAAAATGAATGGGTGACCATAGGAGATTTTTGTATTCCGCTAGCTTTGAGATGGCGCACCCTGCTTCATGATTGGTCCCCTGAAAGTAACTTAGTAAGATGGGGCAAAGCCACCGAAAAATCTTGCAACATCTGCGGGGAGGCAGTAGGAACCGCGAAACACGTGCTAGTAGGATGTAGGGTACTATTAAATAGAGGTAAATACTCGCGTCGCCACGATAAAGTATTAGAAATCATACGAGAAGCGGTTAGTCTTTCTGTAGCAAGAGCGCAGAGGGGTATAACAACCACCAAAAAATCAGTAGAGTTCGTAAAGGCAGGTTCGTCCAAAAAATCTAAATTAAAACCTTATTCCATCTTGAACGCGTCTCCTGATTGGACTCTCATGATGGACACGTATGAAAGGCAATACAAAATCCCCGGGGATGTTTTTGTTTCGTCATCTAGGCCGGACTTATTCCTGTATTCAAAACAACTAAGGCGCGTTATACTTGTGGAGCTTACTGTACCCTGGGAAACAAACATACCCAAAGATCATATATTTAAGCTTAACTAGTATTACGAACTATGTAACGAACTGATCAGGAATAAATTTATAGTTAATTTGTACGCTCTAGAAGTAGGAGCGAGAGGTATAACAGCAAAATCTCTCTACAATTTATTTAAGGATCTCGGCCTTTCTAGAACGATCATCAGTTCATTTCTGGAACGTATTTCAAAGGCAGCTTTAGTAGGTTCTTACGATATTTGGTTAGGTAGGGAGAGGAGCGTGAACAGTGAAGGTGAGCGTGTATGCGCATACTAAAGGGGCCCCTTAAACCTACACCTGGGTCACAAGTCCCAGGCATTGTTTGCGCTCCTTTTCCTGCAACGCGATGGGCCCGGCACCCGCACGGTGAATCCATGGAATGCTAAGAAGCTTCGTCTCTCTAACTAACTGTTCAGCTTAGTACTATAACTCACCAAAGTCTACGTGCTCTATTAAGCTTAGTACGGATCGGATATTAGTTGGAAAAATGAAATAAAGATCTACCAAGTTTAGGTGACTAGGAAAACATGACCATGACAGAAAGTATAATGATCAGATTCATTAATTCATACTATACATACCAATAATTTAATTATTTTAAACAAATATTTTAAGTTTTGAAATATTTCTAAAACACTTGGTTTTTTATTTTATTTTTTTTGTAAATCATTAATTACAATCTTTTATAAATCTACTTTACAGATATTTAATTACATCGACACGAGACGACGCAAGAGGGAGTCTTGTTGTCCGAGAGCTGATTTTGGTAAATTGTATATTTGGTAAAATGTATAATATCAATTTAAACAAATGTGTGTAATTTAAAGCAGATGACCTATGTAAACATTTTGCAAACATCTATTAACTTGTTTCATTTTCTTCATTGGGATAAAAATTTACCGGTATAGTACTATTTTAGTAAATAATAATAACATAAACATTTTTTCTGGAAAGTTTACTGATATTCTTAATATCATAGGTATATTAATTTTAAACGTGCGTATTAAGAGTGATAAGTTGTGTGTTTTACATTACATGTATTATAGCCTATATATTGAACTGTCGTGATATAATATTTTGTAATGTGGGTAATTCAATAATATCATTGTTTATATAACTATTTAATTCTAATAAAACTACGTAATATAATTGTGTTAAAGTTTATTATTATAATAGCAGTAGTGTAAGGTGTAGACGACAAAAAGGCGACGAAGTAGCATCGTCGGTTTTGATAAATCATTTTATCATTTTGAAGTGTGTCAGTATTAACGACAAAATAAATGGTCAATTTACGAAGAAAATGATTTCTTTGTGATTTAATTTTTTTCAACACATTTTTATTTTACTAAATTATAATAAGTTTCTAATTAATAAATACTGTATAATAACTTGCGTCGCAGCAAAAAAAAATACATAATAATTAATTTATTTCGTGTTTGATTTGAATGTGAAATGGATGAAGCTAATAATTGTCTATTTAACTTTATTGTTAAATACCTTGTAAATAAACTATCTAGTTATTGTATTCAATCTTATTCACAATATAATATAAATAATTTAAGGATGTTGAAAGAGTTCATATAATAATAACTTTTATAACTTCTCCCTTAAGGCTAGTAATATTGATATGGGCATTCAGCAATTCTACACTCTCCTGAATAAAATAACTATATCTGATTTAAAACATTTTAAGAGGTTTATTCTGTGTATAGAAGTTGAGGTCAGTAAGGAAATAACAGAAGACAGTGTACCTGTCAGTCATAAAACTTGTGTTATGTTCACTTGTCATTTCATTTTAATAAGAAACGAAAGATAAATTATATGGATATGTTTGATCTCCCTCTGTTTATTTGTTGGCAAAGTGCACGATACTATAAAATACAAGATTGGTTTACTTTAAGCTCTTTAATTCATTTCCGTCTTTAAACTTTAGTCTAATATATTTTTATTAAGATTTTAAACAAAGGTGAATATTAGTTTTGTAAATCTGTTAAGGACAAACATTAATTATATGGCCTGAGTCAGACACAGTTAAGTATAAAGGATGTGAAGGGAAATTCTCTTTGAAGTCTATGATGACCGCAGTTATAGAATAATGTGAAGTTTATTTCCTGTCTGTTGTCCCATGTCGTGAAATTTTGAATGCAATATTAATTTTTCGACTTGTATAATACTGTTTAAAATACGACAAAACATAATTGTTTAATAAAATAGCATTTTTCATACATTCCTGTTTTGTAAGTTTTTGTAATGTTATAAAATTTCAATCACAATACTTCAAAAAATAAATAGAATAAAATTTATTTTAATACAATGATAGATATATGTAACGTCATACGAACTTTTTTCATTATTTAATTTATATACAAGCACTGTACGTAAAGACACTTTGTCAAGCTGTCGCAATGATGGATACTTTAGATTTATCAAGGGAGAGGAAATCGGGAAAGAGGCTCGAGAAGGAATGGTATTGTCAACGTGAAAAAGACATCATTATTTTAATCACGTTTTATCGTTTTACGCTTTATCTCATAACAAACAGACCTTAGTGGATGGGATGTAATGATATTTGAGTAGACTTATGATTTAACTGAACCAATAACTTTTATATATAATTTTCAAGACATTAAATATAATATTTATGTAACGGTCTTTGAGCAAGTACCATTAGTCGATTGACATCTCAAAAGGCTAGACATTGAGTCAGCGAATATTAAAAAAAAAACATTAAGGAGCATTTGGATGTGAATATAATTTGCATTACTTTGTATAATCAGACCAGTATGTGTGAAGCTCAGTAATCAAATGTACAATAATCGGTGGATGTCCCATTTATTCGCAAGTTACTTTTTATGCCGTCATAAAACTGAACTCTTGATAGCTACCGATAAAATACAGAACGATGACCAGTGCACTAATATTTTATATGCATTAACTCTTTACGTCCCCATATGTTAAGTCATAAGTAAGTCTTAATTCATTTAATATTTTTTTTATTATTGTTTATAATTTTTTACTGTCTGCGTATTATAGAATTGTATTGTAGTGAAAACTACTATCCTCCTTACTAAAATCCGGTTTGCCGAACCGCATATAATCGCGACATACATAACCGAGAACAAGATAGAAGGTACTTTAGGATCTAAATAAGTAATATATTTTAAAGTATATTTGTTTTAAATTACATGTGAAGCTTAATCCATACTTATTGTTAATTATATATATTTTTTATCTTTTACCTGCCAAAAAACATTTAAGATATCCAAAATAATTGTAACTATTTTTATTAAAAGTTTTAAACAGCTATTTATTTGTAAACAAAGAATAATTAAAGTTTTACCTGCAACAGTTTTTAAGATGTTATAACTTTTTATATAAAATGTATTTCAACTGATTACAAAATCTCACCATAAGAGAAGGCTATATTTTTGTTAGCTTCGACTGTCATGAAGTTTGAATGTATAATGAATGATCTCCGCTTAAGAAATTCATATGTGGAACCAACGTGGTACAACACGATACTTTAAAGAATTATCACAATAATATCAGAACTTATTATTTTTAAATAACAATGAATACATTCAGAATGTTTTTCTTACTGTCTTAAAGTATCCAAGATAAATGATGAATTGTAAAAATAGTCCTTAGTTAATTAGTTCTATTAAAAACTAATATACTCAAATTATAAAAAGTCTATTGTAAGAGCGAGGACCACGAATATTTTTGAATTATACAGAAAACTTTCTTTAGCAATAAAGTAAACTATTATATATGTGCAATTTTCCTACGACTTCATTAAGAAACTACTAAGAACAACCTTTTATATAAAGCAAAATATATATTAACAAACGAACAGTATATCAAAACAAAATTAATTTTACATATCTTTTCTCTTTTGTAATTTGAATGTTTATCCAACTTTAACATATATTTTAGATCTTATTTTTTATAATAAATATAAGGGATTAAAAATAGATACAATAATAAATAAAATTTATGCTGCGGTTGCAGTGGTATTAATTACAATCAAGGTGAACATATTATAAATTAATCATTTTAGAACTTTCAGATAATAAACTGTTTTAAATATGTTTAATACAAACATGAGAGAACTGATTTGCACGTGCTGTGGTTTCCGCGTGATTGAATTAATAATGGTACAATCAGTGTCACAAACAATACACTATTTGAAATTAGTTTAAATAATATTATTGTGGCGCATTTGTGGCAAGAATATTGTTTACATTTTCGACAACCGGTACTCCATTAGAAAGCCTCCTCGGGAGCGACCTAATTAATCTTATATTTCTAATTGCTCTTGTTTAAAATATAGCAATAGTTCGTTACTTGTTATTGCAAAAGCAATATTTTATTCTCTGGTGACGGAAAAAATCTAATTTCTACATAACAATTCAGTGTTGCAATGTAACGTATATCAATATAGACTGATTTATTACATGCATCGGATGTATATCTATTCATTCATTCCTCTTAGACATGTATCTCTCATAATATTTTAATAAGAACAAGAACATTCTCTTAATGTAATTAAGTTTAATCAGTAATATTTCAAATAGAACTTCAACTGTTAAATAACAATTCATCACCAACGAAAAAATTTTAATATTGTATTTTTGTTAATAAAAATATATATATTATATTATATTATACAACAATAAACAAAAAAAAAAATACTATAATCGAAAATTTACATCACCATTAGAATTATAATTTTCCTGCTCCAATTTTCGTGAAAATATGTAAAGTAAGTAATTTAAAAATGAAGTGACATAGTGATAAAATGTATATGGTTTTTTGCAAACATTATTTTTATCTATTAGTATTTTATTCTTATTATCCTCGTAGAAATTTACTAGAAAATTATTTACTAGTAAAAATCGTCATAACAAATCTTGAAAATTAGTAAATAATACAAAATTATAAACACAATTATTTAGATATAGACTAAAACACCTTATTAACTTATATCTTCATTACTGATTCAGTTTGTTCTCACAAACTGCGTTAATTAGGTAACATACTTGGGAACCATGACCGGAACATCAAATCCCGAATAAATTGACTTAAAAGTTACAAACAAACTTATACAAGAAAAGGTTCATTAAGTTTGCTTACAAACTATACCCTAAATATATAATTATTTACTACTAACTACGTTTGTTGAAACATATGAGTTTATTGAAAACAAGTTATCTGTAACGGCCATATCCTTTTTTTTCATTTTTAATTTTAACATATATCTGCATTTTATGATCTACCAGCGTTTGTTCACAGCATTTTCCGCGCAGTACACTATAAGCTTTATTGATTTTTAATAATCCATCGTTTGTGCAAACGCAATTTCTTTTATTGATTTGATAATCCAAGAGTGTAACAAAGTGGAAGTTAAATCATTTTTAATTACGAGTATATGAACATAAAGAGTTTAAGAAAATAATCAACAAAAGACCCTTAATTTAATATATTTATGTAATTAGATTATATTTAATTATCTTTATTTTAAAGATTTATAAATGGCAGTGGACTTTGAAAAGCCTTTATATAGTGATAGGCTTTAATTAATTTAAGGTATTTTAATTCCACATTTGATGATTTTTTTATAAATCTAAAGGCGCCCACTATTTTTTACTTGGTACTTTAAATACCTTATTTCAATATGTTATCTAAAACAATACCTAAATAAATATACAATTTCAATTTTATTCTATTATCTGATTTCTGGTATCAAATTTAATAACATGAAAATGATTACCGATCAAACTTAACATAGTTGTGAACCATATTTCAAATTTGAATTTATAAGAGCTCGGTCCTTACCTACTACTATTACGTAGAGCGTTTGTATGACATATAGGAAATTGAAAACTGTAAATCGAGTACTAAATTGATGACAAAATATCCTGACAATATATTATTTTGGGTAGGTTTTTTATTTTCCTTATAAAATATGTATATTAGATGAGGAAAAATAGCTTTATAAACTATAATAATATGATAATAAACTTAGTTTCAAAATCTTTCCAATAATTTGTTTTAATTCTTTTTATATAGAATAAAAAGACTTATTAAAGTTGAAAAAAAAATTTTATTAAGTAAAGTTATTTGCTCTCTCTCTTATTTCCCGGAAATAAGACAGGAAAGGAAGAAAAAATAAATGTATAAAGTATTTTACAAAATCTAACATTGTACAGTTTACGAACAAAATAATTGCACATAATTAATTTTAAGATCAATTAAAGACCTACTACATATATTTGGCTACTACCAAAATGCTACATTGTTGCCCACAATTGTCTGCAAATAGAGATACATGTATGTGTACGGAAATCCCTGAGGAATGAGAAGAATTGAAGCGTAGTCGCTGCTTCGAATTTTCAGATCATTGTGGAAAACATTGTAGCATTGTGCAAGATTATTTCTGACCCATATATATATATATATATATATATATATATATAAACATATCGCTATATTTTATCACGCCACAACGAATTTCTTAATGAAGTCCCATTTCACATACAACTAGAGATAACTTATATAATTTTATAAAATTTTTAGATTATATTATTTTAAAAAGTATTCATACGCTTCGAAAAGAGTAGGGCGTATCAATGCAATAAAATTTTAAATCAGAAATTGTTGAATAGTAAAACATTTTAAAAAAGAAAATATATAAAGTTAATATCGAAAAAGAAATACATATTTTATTTCCATATATTTTCTGAAAAACAGACATTTGCCATGAATAAAAGATTTCTGGTAGCTTATACATTTAAGGTAATATTTACTTAATAATAAATCCGATAAAACGAAGCTATAAATATTAAACAAATTACTATTTCTGGAACCTTAACTTACGTTTTGTATTTTTATAAAATAGATTTTTCTTTTCTCTCTTGATATCGTTACGCTTATGTTATAAAAAAACTTATTGAATTAAAATACCTACGTAAGGACAGTAATTGCATGATGTAATCTTTGTCAAGATATCGAATGATATTTACTTTAAAGTACATATAATCATCATCATCTAAATTATAAAGACAAAAGCTTATTTATGTTGATGTCTTATATTCTATATAATTATAGGTAAATAAATTTTCAGTAGCATGTGGAAAATATTTGTTATAAAACAACCTTAATGGTCAACTGTATTAAAATATTGCTCTGACATGCTCCGCGGAAATACATATAGATGAGGCTTAATTTTTGTTAACAAAGAGTACGATTCTATAAAATACGAAATCGGTTTTTTTAAACAGTTTGCTTTATTTAAACACTTGCAAGTTAGATATACTCAGTTTACTATAAAGGATGAGGAGCAAATGTAAAAAGAAATATCTGTAAAATTAACGATAACCACACTGTTATAATAATGTCAAGTTTATCTCTTGTTGCTATACCAGCTTTGTGAAATTTTGAATAAAGTACTCATTTTCAGACATCCTTAATACTGTTTAAAATACTACAGCCAAAGACATAATTATTCATTGTTTAAATAAAATAAAATTGACTAATCCTTCATGATTTGTAAGATAATAGAGCATTCATAAAATTGTAATAATATGTTAATAACAATACATATTTGTAAGTTATCCCTCATAGTTTTACAAGATGTGTTTCGACTTATTACCAATTCTTTACCCCGAACGGATTTAAGTTCGGTTTCTTATTTAACTTTTACACACATATTCTATTAAAATGTAAACTAAATTATAACACCTAAAATTAATGTTAACGTAATATGTGTCACGTTTTTTGTTTAAGAAATGCATTTGTATAATTTTTAACAAATAATATTTTCAATAGTTTCTCTTACTTACTTTTTACAAAGTTTATATCTCTTTGCTTTTTCTCAACTTACTTTAAATAACGACAAACATTTTGTCTATTATATTTTTAATACTGTTGTCATAAAAAAGTTAACCTTTCACTTTCACTTTCAGTTAGAATACAATTTGTAGTGTATAAATTAAAGCAAGGCAAATGTATCGTGATAACATCTTTTTTGACATTTAGCGTCAAAAATCATGTTTTGCTTAACATGTAGTGTTAGAATAACTCTTTTGTCTATTTCGGTCATATACCAATACTAGCTGATTCCCGTCCGCTTCGATTATTTCTATTCCAACCGAAGAAACTGTTAAGAGTTATGACAAAATAGATTTTTCTTTTGAAAGAAAAATTATTATTATAAATGGCCTGTTGCAGGACGTAACTTAACTTAACTTATCTTCACGCCATATCCCTTGCGGGGTAGCCAGAGACGACGGAGCGCCAAACGCTACGGTCCCTGCATACCTCTTTCACCTCAAGGAAGCAAATGATTAAGTTCGTATTACAACATGCTGACTAATTATGTGTGAACAATTTATTAAAAAATCTTGGCCATAAAACAAACAATTTAGTGATTTTTTGTAATATAATCAATTCGATTAAGTATTAAGTAGTATTTTCTATACTACCCACTTTTTTGTTTGTTCCATAAAGCGATGATCCTGGTACATACAACATATTTACAATACTGATCAGCTTCATTTTAATTGTTTCATCTAACGTTTCTCTTTTTCAGTATCTTTTGTCAGGCTCAAGGAAAAAGTTGATGACCAACAAGTAAACAGTGCCGACCCGCATTTGTGACGGGGCTGTGACGCTCTCAAAGTGCCTGGCTTATTACATTAAAGTAACTGAAGTAAGTAAATATAGGACGGATAGAAAAACAACTATATAAATATAAATATATGCTTATACGTGTAGTTTAAGGATAATGTAAAATAAAATTTTGTCATTGTTTGTATCATATTAACCTTTAAGTGTTTTGTGTGTTGGGGGTTGTAATTGTTGAAGTTGTTGTTGTCGCCTTTTTTGATACAGCTGATACGTTTCGAGATCGGATCGAGATTATTGAAAATATTTTGCGTAAATAACGTTACTGTAAACAGCGAGTAAAATTGTTAGGCTGTAAATGCTTGTTAAGATTATTCTATATGTTAAAAAATATATTTACTATTAAAACCGTTAAAAGTAATACATTTTATTTCATAATAACAGGAATGTTATAAAATAAAATCTTATAAGTATTTCAGTTCAGTCTTAACATTGCTGAGCTGAGCGCAGTTGTGCGTTATTTTTCTAATTATCGCTTTCTTTGGTGTTGAAAGAAAAAGGACGTTCTACAGCTTTATTGTTGAAATTTTACTCAAAATCGCACTTCTATAGCATTGTACCTATTCATTAAAATTCTATAACCTAAATACATAACTGCTTTTTATTTATTTCATTTTCATAAGAAAATTTCTACTTTGCGCTACCAAAATATCAAATATACTTCTCTTGGCGCTGATTCTGTGTGAGTTAGAGATGGGCATCTTTTCGCTCAGCAATGCTTATCCTAACGTGCAAATTCAGACTTTTTCATTAATTAATTAAGAATCTCGAATCGGTCCGCTTTGACAGACTGTAAACTATTTTCAAACTGTGCATGGTCTAAGGTCGACTTAAACTGAATTAGTACTGACAAAGTAAAGTACCGACTAAAAGCTATATTATTTGAACAATAATTAAATAATATTAATTAAACTATTTTATTTATTCTGTTATTTACATGTTTTTTAATTTTAGGTAGATTCCATAGATGAATCTATGATTGCAATCGATGCGATGACAGGACCCAGACCCCAAAGTAGGGACGCTACGCCATTTATGAACTGGAGATTGAGAATCCGTCGGAAAAAAAAATTATGTATCCCTCTATATATAAATGTATATATGATCCATCAGTCCAAATTCATTGTAGGCAAAATCTGACTTGTGAAGTCGACAGGATAAATTAGTAGGACAAGCGTAGCATCTCGTTTTTTTGGAAAAAACTAAAGGGGGGGCTGTGAGAGGGGGTGAAAGTGCAAACCTTTGGGACACGCTACAGGTCGCAAATATTGACGGAGGATTTTCAAACTTGGTATACACATTCTTAAGGAGAAAATGAAGGTTAAGTTCTTGAACGGGGGAAATCGGTCGGGGGGTTGGAGGGCTGGGGGGGTTGAAAGTTAAAAACCGAAAAAAGTCACAGAAGAAGGCAAATTTTTTTCGGAAAAATCTTAGAAAATTAACAAATTAAAAGAGAAAACTTTATTGTCCGAAAAGTTTTTTGATGCGACCCCCCGTTTAAGAGATAGGGGTGGGGGGTGGTTCCCCGCTCACCCAATATATGCAGAGTGACCCGTGACAAGACTCGTAATGACCAGTAGAATACTGCTGGCTAATTTTTCTTTGTCGATCCGAGCGACGGGAATCTACCTAACACGATCGACCCTGTCGAACGAGGTATTTTTATTTACTATCTACACTTTTTTTTTTGTGGCGTTTGTATGTCTAAATTTAATACTTTAAGAAACACAACTAGGTCTCTTTCATACGAATTCCTTCTTTTATTCCTCTCGCACTTCTATACTTCATACGTCACATATATTCATCACTCTCATATTTTATTTACGGATGAGACTTCCGTCTACGACAGTATAGGTTGCTTAATTTTCTTTTTCTGTTTATATTTTATAATATTATAATTCTAAATTAGGGTCAATAAAAGGAATGAACAATTACACAATTTTTGATTTTGATACTTGGTACAATTAAGCGTTTTCAATTTTTCGGCTGCGTTGCTCGATTTCATTTTTTATCGCGTATTTTTCTTTGTTGTCTAGCAATAATTCTCTAATACTGGCGTCTTCTAAGAATATATGATAGTTTTATTTGGCCACTTTTAGATGAGTACATGTTTGCAGTTAATTCCTCTGTCTTTCGTAAATTGTACACTCGTCTAGGAGATGTAGCAAACTTTGGTTGTCGTGTCTGTTGCAGTAGCAAGTGGGTGTGTCTAGGTGTTTGTACTTGAAAAGATACTCCGCAAAACCTCCGTGTCCGTTGAGTAGTTGCTCGTGAATGTTATCGGTTTTATCTTAGTTAAGATTTTATATGCTTTCTTCACATCGGAGAAGGATAATTTGGTAACCCGGGAATGGCAAGAATCGGTATATCTCTCCTGCTACTTTTTTAAAGCCTTAATTCTTGTAATTCTTTTTACGTAGGATACCGGGATTTGGTCATACACCGCCGCAGACTTTTTCTTGATAGCAGCTCTTTTCGCAAGTTCGTCCACCCTCTTGTTAACTGCTAACCCTTGGTGCGCTCGGATCCAGAAAAAACTGATACTCCGGTTTTCAGCGTTGGCTCTTTCCATCAGACTACGTATCTGGGTTGCTAGGGGGTGTTTGCAGTTTGGGTCTTCCTGAGTTATTTACATGGTTTTCGTATACAGGATTTATGTTAGTCACCTACACAATATCAGACGCTATAAGAGTTCAAATTACGATACTATAAACAGTTAGATAAGACAAAATAATTATAATATAATTATAAACTAATATTTTTATAGCACACAATGCGGTGTTATAAAATAATCACTTTTATTACATTACAATTATTTACTTTAATTAATTGTTTTTTGTTACTCACTCATTAAATAGTCAAAGTATTTTTATTGTTGTACTAATATGTTGCCTTGTCCTTATTCGTTATTTAAATTTAACACAAAATAATTCTATAAAAAACATGTACCCTACATACAGCATACCAGCAACAGTATTTTATGATTACTTAATAATGATAGCAGATTATATATATATTTATAATTTATTGTTACTATTGCTGTAATAAAATATATTCTTATATAGCATTTTCACGAAATACCGCTTTACTGTATTTTTTTAGCACGAGTTTCTTTAGTATTATTATATATATTATTCTTTATTATTAGTATTGTGACAAATAATATTAAGTTATTTTGTAATAGTATCTATTATAAAATATCTATAACTAAACATTAATAAAAACGAATGCTGTTTTTCTTTATTTTATTACATATTGTAATAGGCGCTTCCTTATCTTGGAACAAAAGCGACATGGGAAATAATACCGCGTAAGCGATGGCATTATTTCGACGCGAGAAAGCAATTCGATTATTATAGGGTGGTTTGGTTTATAACACCAATTGATGCACACATCAAGTAACAGAGAGAGTGCAAATAATAGATAATGAGCGAAGAAGCCATTAGTAAACGTTATACAAAACTAACTTTAATAATAATAAATTTCAATTAATTAAACAATTAAAATATTACAAATAGACGATTCTCCTAATCGTGGGTTGGAAATCGTTGCCCATTGATATTTGTAAATATTGATATTTGTACATATGAAGAAGGTATAGAGGATGGTTGGAGGACGCTAGAGATGCTTTCAATTCGTATTTAGATTACTACTTATTATCAATAGCTTAATCGTTCTATAAAAAATATTATTATTAATAATGTTGCATATCTATTGCATAACCTCAACATATGTATGTATTTTCCAAAAAAAAACAAAAAAAATTGTAAAAATATTCGTTTAGCTCACGGTGACTTTGCCAAAGCCACTGCAAATTTTACTGACAATTTTTAAATAAGCAGATTTGTGTTAACGAATTTAACTTGAACACTATATTCGATATTAACTGAACTGCAGGCCCAATGTTGAAATATTCATTCTAATTAGGGACTATTTTATTCACTTATATGATTCAGATACAATTTGCTGTAGATACATTCAAGTTTTACATATAAATATCAAAATCAAGTTGTATTTCGTAAATTTTAAAATGTACATTATAAAGATACATAAATTTTTGGTTTATAAATAATATGCCAGTTAATTTATCCTTTGAATAGTGACCATTAATCCTTTTTTATTTATTCCAATTCTCTCATTGGTACAATTAACGTCAATACGTTTTTGCTGTCAATATACAAAATTCAGGACAAATCATCGAAACATTAGTATTATAAAGGTAAAAATAGGGTTAATTATATTGTAGACCATTTGTAAAATAGATTTAATTTCTCTTAATTAGCTATTAAGGGGCTATTAAGATACGTACCTCGGTGATTACAATCTCATCAAACTATCACAATAAGATTTTAAGTAAAAGTATTCTTTGAAACAAAATTTCTGTTTTAGGTTGTTTTTAAACATTTGAACTTTAATTTGTATAGTAATTCGAGTTCTTGCAAAATAAAATAAGATAAATCTAAGCGTATTAAATAATATTTGAATTTGTAAGCAATTTGTACAACTACTGTACAAATTATCAACTTAAAATATTGTATTATGCAGTGACATATATAAATACTTCAGGCTTAAGTGAATGAATTATTAACTTCCAATGGTTATACTGTCATAACGATAATAAGTATAATACTACTCCCTTTTTTTAGATGAGAGTTTACTTAACTTTTACAACAAAAATAAAAGATAATTATTTAGTATTTATTTTTAATGTTATATTAATCTCATTTAAGACAGATATATCGTGTGCCTTTATTCTTTACAATCATTTAACGAATGGAACTCAATAGATTTACGTTTCTAAAAGCCGGTTGTGATTTCAACTAACTGCTCAGCTCAGTGCTATAACTCACTAAAGTTTACCTGCTCCATTGAGTTATTTGTATGGACCGTGCAGATTTATTAGTTGGCAAATTGAAATTAAGATCTAACAAGTTTGTGATCAATAAAACATTACTATATCTGAAATGATTGAAGAATTAGATTCATTTGTATATAGTAATAATTAATTAATTTTAAAATATATTTCATTTTATAAAAATAATTCTAAAACCCTTGCACTCTATTATTTAATAAACTTATAATTAATCACAATCTGATACTTTACATTTTAACATATCGATAACAGATAATGCAAGATCCAGTCTTCTTGTGGGAGTGTTGATATTGATAAATTGTATATTTAATAACATAATATATATATATATTATGTTATATATATATATAATAACATTTATAAGAAATGTTTATGACTAATTTATGACCAATGACTTATTCAAGCATGTGTTAATATTTTCCATTTCAAGTTTTCGTTATATAATTATAGGTTTAATTATATTTCAGTGCTAAGTCAGACACAGTCACTTTACAGGTATAAAGGATGTGAAGGGAATGTGAAATTAAATTCTCTTTGTAGTTTACGATGACCGCAGTGATATTATAATGTGAAGTTTATTTACTGTTTGTCGTCCTATCTCATGAAAATTTTGAATGTCATATTAATTTCCAGACTTCCTTAATACTGTTGAAAATACGACAAACTAAAACTTAATTATTTATTGTTTAAATAAAATAGCGTTTTTTGTTCATTCTTGTTTTGTAGGATTAATGACATTTAATAAAATTTCAATTCAAATAAAGTAAATAGAAAAAAATATTTTAATACAATAATATATACATATGATATCATACGTACGTTTTTTTGAATATTTAGAAATTCGTAATTGCATTGTTATACAGAAATATAACAATGATAATTAAGATTGATTAAAATAAATAAATTTTAAATTTGTATTAAGAATATGTTTTCAAATAATTTTAAATCGCGTAGTACTTCTAATAATAACACTAAAAAGGAAAAGATTTTCAAACATGTTCAATGAAAAATATTTTATATAAGCCTATAATATACGGTTAGTAGTTAAGAGGATTACTTCTGACATACACACTTATAGACCTACTCTTTATAATGTTACTATAGACAGGAAAAAATATGCATCGACGATGTATCTTTATTAACAATACCAATATTTCACACTGAAGTAATTTAATAAACTGTGAATGGATGACATTAAGCCATCGGAAAATTATTACCAAATTATTTCGATTCTCAATATTATCAATATAAATAAAAATCGCCTAAAGAAGATAATTTTCGCAATAATAAACAATACGGCTGTAGTATATTTTATAATATGCTATATTATTTCAGTTATTTTAATTCTACATTGTTTACGATTAAGAACAAAATATAATTTGAAAATTATAAAATCGTTAGTTTATTTTTAGTTCAGAAACAAACATGACAACTAAAATATAAAAGACTAAGCCTTAGGGAAATATGCTTCTTTTTGAAGTTTACAGTGACCGCAGTTATTCGTTTAATATTAGGGATAAATATAATTTTTAAATATGTGATAAAGAACTTCACAGCATTTTTATTTTATGAACTTCACAGCATTTTTATGTATTGTTGATTTTATCTATCTGAATGGAGGAAACAATAAGTTTTAAAGCATTTTTCATTTATTTAAATTGATATATTATATTTTCAAGTAAAAAAAAAAAGCAAACCATTCTGAAGAAAACAATTATATTAAACAGTCTCTAAGAAGAATCAATAGGGTTTGTTAAATTATGTTTCCAAAAATAAAACATTTTAATAATAAATAATAGAAATATTATTATTAAAATTAACAAACCATAAAGGTATTTAAACTATGACAGCCTTTATTGGTTTTATTTAGTTCAATAAAGATTAACGATATAAGTGATATGAATATTGGAATTTCATCAGCTATTTAGGTCAATCTTGTATTACCGTGTTATTGTGTATTATATTGATGTTATATTCATTGATTGCAATTTGTGTTAATAATTCATGATAAAACTGCACAGAGAAGAGAGTGAGTGTTTACCATTATAAATATATACTTTGGTAAATCGAACAAATAATCACACTGTGAATGAGATAAAAATTGGTAATGCTGCATCTGAGAAATCAGTTAGGAAATTGCTATATCTATAGATTATATAAATGGATAGACCCCGAATCTTTAACGCTGAAACAATGGCAGTAAATATTTGTTACCCTTTTGACAAGTTTTTGTGAATATCGGTAACTGTTGGTTCTTACTTTCGGTTAATTACTGTTGAAGTAAATAGTATCAAAAATAATTCTTGTCTTACCTTAAATAAGATACCGCTGCAGTACCCGTTTGTAAATATCCAATTCATAATTAATTTATATACTTCCATATAATATTGGATCAAATAAAGAATTCAAACTTACAAAAATATCGATTAATTAAAATTAAAATTTAAACAAATAAAGCCGGTTTTAAATTATAATTTCATATTTTATCTGAAAAACACATTATTTTTCTTGTAACTTAAATTTGCCTAATTTAAAGTTGAAATTCTGAGAAACTCTGAAATTTTTGAACTAATTGTATTTGCTGGTTTCCAGAAGGTATTCTCATTAATAATAAAGATCTTAAACAGTATAGAAGTATTTCGTAGAAAATTTTGCTTATTAACTGTAAAATGTTTGGTTTAGGTAACTTTCTTAATGAATTCGAGGTAAGTAGGATTGAAATTTGTAATATAATAAATTATGAGAAAAGGTTAATTCAATAATTAAGGAATGCAGAAATGCATGTTGTGTGCATTTAATGGGACATTTTCTTAAAAATACTTACAAAAAGTTATCCTTTTACGACCCAACAACCTCCCGTAATAGGCTGACCGTCTTCACTAATAAATACTAAGAAAGATAAAATACATTCAATGTTTAAATTAATCCTTAATATATAATTAAATAACAAAGACTCGTTTTTTTTCTGTATATAAAACTGATTCCATGGTTATAGAGACTTCATGATATTGAATTTAACAGGTACTTATCGGACACTGTTTGAATACTTTTATTTTATTTCTAGCAAGAACTAATAAATTGGTCGTAACTTATAATAGTGAAACAGTAACCAATGAATCTTCTAGATTCATAAACTTTAATAATAACTAATTTATGTACAATATTTGACAAATACCCGCTATTTATCAACTTCTCTTACCGTATGGTAAGTGTAACAAAAATGTTAATATTATCGTAAATCTAGTTGTTTTGATTTATATTATCAGAGTTTAGTGATATTTCTTACATGTAATATGAAATGTAAAGTACATTCAAACATAATTTAATTTAAATATGTGCCACTAGAAGAAATTAATATTTTTCTTTAATTTTAGATAGGTTACTGTGCTCAAATACACTTTGCCAAGCTGTCGCAGTGGATGGATGGATGGATGGATACTTTAGATTTATCAAGGGACAGGAAGCCAAGAAAGAGGCTTGAAAAGATATCGTATTCTCAAAGTCAAAAATTCAATTATTTTGATCATGTTTTAAAGTTGTACGTTTTATCTCATAACAAACAGACCTTAGTAAAAGATCATGGTAGTAATAACTTTTAAATACAACATTAAATATAATATTTATATGAAGGTCTTTTCGCAGTTACTTTTCCCATTAATTGGTTGACATCTCAAAAGGCTAGACGTTGACTCAGCGAATACTAATTAACATTAAGGGGCATTTGAATGTGAATATTATTTGAATTACTTTTTATAATCAGACCAGTCTGAGTGAAGCTTAGTAATCAAATGTATAATAATCGGTGGATGTACCATTTAAATTCGCAAGTTACTTTTTACGCCGTCATAAAACTGAACTTCTGAAAGCTACCGATAAAATACACAACGATGAACAGTGTAATAATATTACATATGCATTAACTCTTTATGGGAATTATTTTCAGTTATAAGTAATGCATATAATTAAGAACATGTTGGAAAACACAGATATATCATATGATATTGTAATTACCGATAGTATTTCATAATCTTCATATTTGAACCTTATGGTTTTGATATTAACCAGTAGGGTTTGGTAAAATAATTTAAGATTAGTCATTTTATTATTTAAAGGTTTTTAATTCATTTTATAAAGAATACAGACTGCATAATAATATGCATACCTGTAAAGGTATGTAATACAGCAAAACTGCAAAAACTGAATTGTAAAAAAATGCAAAGTATTCTCTTTTGAACCCTTTTATTAAATTAATATATATATCCATATATGTATTGATACATTACTCGATAAGAGTTAAAACAATGTAGAATCAACAGACCTTGCATTAAAAACACTATTATCCTTACAGTTGTTGACCAAATGTAATCGAATATTTATAAGAATTCAATTGCTAAAACAATGTAGTCCAATACCCTTTGGTACCTAGATATTTATACTTTAAGAATTAAGTGATACATTTTAAAGTATATTTTAAAATCACATGTTAATGAAAGTTAAGTATTTTTTTGTATTTTGTGGTTGCAGTTGTATTAATAATATTCAAAGTGTACGTGTATGTATCTCATCATTGTAATGTAAATTTCGATTTGAGTTATTGTATATACAATTAAAACTATTATTATACTAATATGGCAATATATCGTTTTATGTATGTTTAAAACAAATTGTAAATAACTAATTTACATATGCTCTGTGGTTTTAGCGTAATTGAAGTAATAATGGTACAATCACTATCACAAACAATAATCTACTTGTAATTAATTTAAATAATATATTTGTGATACGTTCCAATACAATGTACTGAAATGTATCACAAATATGTACTTTAATATATTATAATATTTTCGACAACAACAACTCCATTATAAATACCAAATATTATTTTATATTGATATATCCTATGCAGCCACCTACATTACATTATACTTTTAGTTACTCTTGTTTAAAAACTAGTCATAGTTTGATACTTACTTATCTATAATATAAATATGTAATGATAAATTTATCAACACAAGCAGGAAGCGAACCTGCTATCTCTTGTCTCGTCCCCGTCGATAGGCTAACTGAGCTATCGTTACCGTTATTTACTTTGACGGTTTAAGTATTTAAGATAGATGTTAAGATTTTTCAAAATAATAAAATTATATGATATAGTTGATTCATTGTCACTATTAGATAAATAAGAAAATAAATCTTAGTTGGTAAATCAACAAAGCAATAGTCATTCTAATTCAAGCAATATCTAATTGACTGAATGCGTTGGCTTTTCTCATAAACAGTAAGAGGATCTATTTTACTGATTTTAATGAACAAAAAAAGAACTAAATTCTCAAAGATTACTTTTGGCTTTCATTGTGTTTTTTTAGGTTCTCAACACAGCAAAGTTTCTATTTAAAGTATATTATAAAATACTACAATAAAAAAAAAATTGCAAAGAATTTAATAGAATTTTAATTTCCATATTCCAATTTTCGCAAAAAAAGTAAAGCATAATTTTAACAACAATTAATCTATACTTATAATAAATCTGTAGAGAGGTCAATTCTGTACATGAAATATATTTACAAAATAAGTAGCAGGGGGTGATTAGTGTTCGATACTGATGCCAAAAATGCAGTTAAAAAAATTTTTGTCTGTCTGTCTGTCTGTCTGTCTGTTTGTATGTTATTTATAGAAAAAAAAACTACTCGACGGATTTTAACGAAACTTAGTACAATTATTCTTTATACTCCTGGGCAGGTAATAGTATACTTTTCATCACACTACAATGAATAGGAGCAGAGCAGTGAAAGGAAATGTTGAGAAAATGGGAGAAGTTGCTTGATTTTTTAAGCTTCCGTCGCGTGTGCAGCCTTAATGGTTAGAGCTACATAGAAACTATGTATAATGGAAATATTCTACATAAAAATACACGAAAAATATTCCAAGACAGCATATATCTACCTTTTATAGTTAACTCACAATAACACGCATAACTCTCGATAGCTTAGCAGTTCGGAGATTTCTTATTATATTTGTTTACTTTTACGTTTATAAAACCAATAATGCTCACCATCATTCCTAATTAAAAAAAAAATAAACATTAGCACCAATTCAATAAAAAAAGAATCATTGAAATCGCTATAGAAACACCAAACTTATACTTACTTACATGAAATACGCCAACAAGACATCGCGCGTGAATAGTGAATCAAGCTATAAGGATTATTTTTGCGTAACGGTTGCCGCGCTCGACGGGGCTCGCGGCGGCAGAGTATAAAAGGGGCGGGAGGCGAGCGCAAGCGTCATTCAATATTTGGCTGTTGATGCGTTCAGAGTGTTGAACTTTATTGACAGACAATAATTGTTATTTTATAAACCGTGCTTATCAGCGCGACTTTTTGTCTTTAAATAGTTTATTTTAATTTCTTTTGTTGTTATTTTCTAAATTAGTTTTAGTTTTGTTTAAATTCTTAACTATTAATAGTTCCTATTTTATTTCTTTTTAAGTAGATTTAGATTCGATTTTTAGATTAGATAATAGATAGATAGATTAGATTATTGTTAGATTTTTAGTTACTGATAGGTTAGTTTTGGGCATTTTATGTTTAGTTTTTTTTGTATTGAGTAGATAAAAGCGTAGGTAGGTACTTTTATTAATTATAGTATTCATAGGTATTTTTTATTTATTTTTAAGTGAAGTAGGTATAGGTAGATATTGCCTACTATCTACCTATACTGCACACGTGTTTTAGCTTTATTTTCATTTCTTTTTTTTTGTACCTAAGTTGTAGGTAGGTAGGTACATATTTCTTAGTTTAATTCTATTAGAATATTAGGTATTTAAGTTTAAATAGGCACTTAGATTTATATTTTTTTATTATATAGCAGCTGTACTTAGAACATCTAAGGTTTTTTTTGTATTAGCATAGGTACTTTGATTAATTACAGTAGTTGTAGGTATTTCTTATTATTCATTTTTAAGTGAAGTAGGTAAGTGTAGATAGTATTGCACACGCATTAAGTATAGCTTTATTTTCATTTTTTATTCTTTTGTAATTTGTAGGTACCTACGTACATATTTATAATTCGATTAGAATATTATTTTAGTTTTAATAGGCACTTAGATTTATATTCTATTTATTATATACTTAGCTATAGTTAGGACCTCTGACGTAAGTTTTTTGTTGGGTAACTAAATAGAATTTAAGTTACCGTCGATTAAAAATAAAATAAACGATGCCACCTAAAAAACGACCATCTTTATCTCGAACTTCGAGTCAAGCTAGGAGAATGAGAATGACGCGTTCTCAAGAATCGGAAGAGGAAAGAGCACATCGGTTAAACTCTATGAGAGTTAGTGCCTCAACATCTCGAGCTAATGAAAGCTCTCCAGAAAGAGAGATGCGATTAGCAGCTGAAAGAGCGAGACGAGCTACAACACGGGCTTCTCAAAGCTCTTCTCAACGAGAGCTAAGGCGTTCCATTGACCGGGAACAACATGCGTTATCCCGAGAAGCTGAAACTGCTTTACAACGAGAATTGCGACTCACAGCTGACCGCGAACGGCATACATTATCTCGCGAGTCTGAACCCTTCACTGAGAGGGAATTACGGCTTACAGCTGACCGCGAACGTCATATTTTATCTCGCGAGTCCGAAACCTTCACTGAGAGGGAATTACGACTTACAGCTGACCACGAACGTCATATTTTATCTCGCGAGTCCGAAACCTTCACTGAGAGGGAATTACGGCTTACAGCTGATCGCGAACGTCATATTTTGTCTCGAGAATCTGAAACTTTTACTCAATATCAAGACCGTTTGACAAATGATAGGGCGCACCATAACATGTTTCGATCTCTTGAAGATGAACATGAGCATGAACAACGACTAGAGTCGGGACGCGATTATTACAATTCTTTGAGACAAGAACAATTGATTACTTTATCTAATGAAAGATTAAGAATTGAAAATATTCGGTCGCTTGAAACAGAAGAACAGCGAGAGGCCCGTCTTACTGCAGATAGATTTCGACATGGTCTTAATGACTTAGATATACACGTGGTAGATCAATCTACAAATTCGGTGGCGTGGTCCGATAAATATAAAAGTGGGTTTGCTTATAACCTCACAATTGATTACAGATCATCTTCTGAAATAGGCGATATGAACGTAGTATGTTCCTTTTGTAATGCTTCGAAGTGGAGGAAGGAGTCTGCTGGTTTCTGTTGTTCTGGAGGTAAAATAAATTTGCCTTCGTTCGAAGACCCACCGGAACCTTTAAAATCACTACTTTTAGGGGAACATTTGCAATCCAAACAGTTTTTAGATAATATTCGCACTTATAATAGTGCATTCCAAATGACATCCTTTGGTGCTAAACAAATCTCAGAAGGCCCTTTCATGCCTACTTTTAAGGTACAAGGTCAGGTTTACCATTTGATAGGGTCCCTTTTGCCTGAAGAACAACCTAAATTTCTTCAAATATATTTTGTATCCGATTACAACGAACAGTCGAATATAAGAAATCAATATTTTCCGAATTTAAATACTGAACTCATTTCACAACTTCAGAACATGTTACATCAGGTTAATTCGTACGTATGCAGTTTTAAATCGGCATTAGAAGCCCTTTCTCAAGATGGTAATAACAATTATAAAATTGTTATAAATGCCGATAAGCGTCCAACTCAGGAACACCCTGGGCGTCATAACGTTCCATCCACGAATGAAGTTGCTGTAGTACTGGTCGACCAGGAATGTGATAGGCGTGATATCGTTATACGTTCCAGAGACAATCGTTTGCAACGTATTTTCGAAACCCACAGGGCTTACGACAGTTTGCAATATCCTATGATATACTGTCGAGGGGAAGATGGTTATAATTTCGCTGTATACCAAACCGATCCGCGCACAGGCGCACCTAATTATAATAAAAAGGTGTCATGCCTTCAATTTTATTGTTACCACCTGCAAGTGAGACGGAATAGATTGGTATACTTTCAACGTTTTCGTGGCTTATTTAATCAGTTTATTGTTGACATGTACGCAAAAATTGAAACCGAAAGATTAGTTTATATACGATCTAATCAAAGGCAGCTGCGCGCTGAAGAATACGTGCACCTTCGCGATGCCATGCAGCAAGATAACGATACTGTGAATATGGGTCGTTTAGTTATTTTACCCTCTTCTTTTACTGGTGGTCCACGCTACGTGCATGAACGTACTCAAGACGCTTTTTGTTACGTAAGAAAATATGGACGTCCCGACTTATTTGTTACTGTAACTACCAATCCCAAGTGGGATGAAATCACTCGGGAGCTTCTTGAGGGTCAGGCACCGCATGACCGCCATGATATTATTGCAAGAGTGTTTCATTTAAAATTAAAACCAATGATAGATCTTCTTACCAAAGATAACATTTTTGGAGAAGTATTGTGTTATATGTATAGTGTTGAATGGCAAAAACGCGGCTTACCTCACGCACATATCTTGCTTTGGTTAAAAGATAAG
This sequence comes from Melinaea marsaeus rileyi, assembly GCA_918358865.1. Lineage (NCBI taxonomy): Eukaryota > Metazoa > Arthropoda > Insecta > Lepidoptera > Nymphalidae > Melinaea > Melinaea marsaeus. The sequence goes on along the minus strand of OU911093.1, from coordinate 5,314,973 downwards.
GTTCGACCTAATGATGTAGACAGATTAATCAGTGCTGAAATTCCAGATCCGACTGCAGATCCCCTGTTATACGACATTGTTAAAACTCATATGATACATGGTCCATGTGGTGCATTTAACGCAAATGCTCCTTGCATGCAAGACGGTCGTTGCACTAAAAGGTATCCAAAAGCATTAGTGGATGAAACTGTAACAGGACATGATGGATACCCATTATATCGTCGCCGTTCAAGAGACAATGGTGGTTTTACTGTTGAAAAGCGAATGTCTGGACAACAGGTTACTTTAGATAATAGGTGGGTCGTTCCGTATTCGCCTGTATTGTCCAGAGCATTTCAAGCTCACATAAATGTAGAAATGTGTAATAGTGTAGAGTCAATTAAATATATTTGTAAGTACATTAACAAGGGCAGTGACCAAGCTACGTTTGCGTTAAGAAATGAACATGATGAAGTTACTAGATTTCAGTCAGGCAGATATATCAGCTCTTCAGAAGCTGTGTGGCGGATCTTAAGTTTTAATATTCACGAAAGATATCCACCTGTGACCCATCTGGATGTTCATCTGGAAGGCGGTCAACGTATATATTTTAACGCCGAAAATGTTACAGAACGATTAGAGAACCCTAGACAAACAACTTTATTGGCATTCTTTCGACTTTGCCAAACTGATAATTTCGCAAAGTCTCTTTTGTATGAAGAAGTTCCATCGTATTATACCTACGATAAACAACGAGGTGTCTTTAACCGTAGACGCCGAGGCAGGCCTGTAGATGGCGAGACAGGTATTTTCAAAGAACATGTTCTTGGTAGAGTGTATACTGTTCATCCTAACAACGCAGAGTGTTTTTATTTGAGATTATTATTACATACAGTGCGAGGACCAACATCATTTATAGATTTGAGAAAAGTAGACGATGTTGTTTATCCAACTTATCATGCAGCTTGCCAAGCGCGTCATTTGCTTGAAAATGATCAACATTGGGATGACGCTTTAGCAGAATCCTGTGTTAGTGATAATCCACGACGGTTACGCCATTTATTTGTAACATTACTCACATTTTGTAATTTATCTGATCCTGTCCAATTATGGGAAAAATATAAAGAAAAATTTGCAGAAGACTTTCTTCGGAATTTATCTCACAATAATGAAGGCGCAACTAATGATAATTTTCGAGATCTGGCTATAAATCAGTGCTTATTAGCTCTTCAGGAAGACTTAACAGCAGTAGGCGGTAAATCACTTTGTGAATATGGTTTGCCAACGCCAACCTCAGTCGGTGAGGTTACCAATAGGGAATATTCCGCAGAGATTGGTTACAACCCAATGGAACTGCTGGTAACATTAGAAAACGGTGTCCCAATGATGACTGCAGAACAACGCTTAGTCTATGATCGCGTGTGCGAGAGTGTGCAGAATAATTTAGGAACAATATGGTTTTTAGATGCACCTGGAGGAACTGGGAAAACTTTTTTGACTAAATTAATATTAGCTTATGTTCGAAATCAGCGTAAAATCGCTCTTGCCGTGGCTTCATCAGGTATAGCTGCAACATTGCTACCAGGAGGTAAGACTGCTCACACTATGTTTAAAATACCAATTAATTTAGATCGCACGGAAAGTCCAACCTGTAGTATTTCAAGAAATAGCGACAAAGCTAAGGTATTGCGTGAGTGTAATTTAATCGTATGGGATGAATGTACGATGGCCCATCGAAAAGGAGTAGAAGCAGTAGACAGAACTCTAAGGGACATAAGACAAAATGATCGACCAATGGGCGGTATTACGGTTTTATTTTGTGGTGATTTCCGACAAACCTTACCGGTAATACCACGGGGAACCCGAGCTGATGAGATTAGGGCTTGCCTGAAAAGCTCTTATTTGTGGCGTGATATACAATCGGTGCATTTGACTATAAATATGCGAGTGAGAACTGGAGACAACGCAGATAATCGTGAATTTTCTGATACATTATTGAAGATTGGTGAAGGTACCTATCCACAACTACACCAAGGAAAACTTATTCTGACACCTGAGTTATGTTGTATAGTGCAATCCCAACAACATCTTATATCTTCGGTTTACGGTGACATAACAATTATATTAAATAGGGACAATTCTTGGCTTTGCGAAAGGTCCATTTTGACTCCTCGCAATGACCAGGCATCTGAAATTAATAATAAAATACTGTCTAATATACAGGGAGAAAGCAAAGTTTATAGTTCAATAAATAGAATGGTTGATGAACAAGAAGCCACTAATTACCCGATAGAATTTTTAAATTCTTTAAGTATGCCTGGACTACCTTCTCATATAATTTGTTTAAAAATTGGCATACCGATAATTCTGCTCCGAAATTTAAGACCACCTCAACTTTGCAATGGAACTCGGCTAAAAGTAACCCAGTTGCAACAAAATGTAATCGAGGCTCAAATTTTAACAGGTTGCGGTGCAGGAGAAACTGTCTTTATTCCCAGAATTCCCATAATACCAAATAATTTTCCATTCCAATTTAAAAGAACGCAATTCCCAGTATCGGTGTGCTATGCCATGACTATCAATAAAGCTCAAGGGCAGACTTTTCGTGTTGCTGGAGTAGATCTCGGTGTTAGCTGTTTCTCGCATGGTCAATTATACGTCGCTCTTTCCCGGGTTAGCAATTCTAGGAATCTTTACGTTCACGTGCCGGACGGGTCGACTCTTAACATAGTCTACCCAGAAGCTTTGCGCTGAAACATTTTAATTTGATCTAAAAATATTAGCAATATATTATCTTAATAAAAAACAAGGAGTTACACGCTGACCGAGTCGTGGGTATAGCGTGGGTATATTATAATATTCTGCGGTTACTTATATTTTTCAACAGTTTTGTGGATTGGCATATTATATTACTATTGCCCTTCTAAAATACGAAAGTGAATCTGCCTGTTACGTCAAAACTATGAGGGAGGACATCTGCTAATTTTTTTTCGAAAAACGACGGAAACGCGGACGAAGTCGCGGGCAAAAGCTAGTTTGAAAATAATAAAAATTTAAGAATAATTTAAAAACGAAGTGACATAATGTTTATGGTTTTTGTAAATATTATTTTTATCTCTCAGTACTTTATTCTTTTAATACTAGAAGAAATTTACTAGAAAATTGTTTAATAGTAAAAATCGTAATAACAAATTTTGGAAATTAGTAAATAATACAATATTATAAACACAATTGTTTAGATATAGAATAAGACACCAATTAACTTATAAGTTAATTACTGATTCAGTTTGTTCTCACAAACTTCGTTAATTAGGTAAAATAACCTAGGAACCACTACCGGAACATGAAATCCCGAATGAATTGACTTACACCCACGAGTTGCAAACAAACTTATACAAGAAAAGATTTATTAAGTTTCCTTACAAACTTATACCCTGACAACATAATTATTTATAACTAATTACGTTTGTTTAAACATATGAGTTTATTGAAAACAAGTCATCTGTAACGGCAATACATTAATTATATTTACGAGTATCTCCATTTTATGATCTACCAGCCTTTGTCCGCAGCTTTTTCCGCGCAGTACACTATAAGCTTTATTGACTTTAAACGGTTTTACTGACAATTTTTAAATAAACGCGATTTGAATTAATGAATTAAACTTGAATACTGTATTCGATATTAACTGAACTGCAGGCCCAATGTTGAAGAACTCATTCTAATTCGTGATTATTTTATTCATTTATTTGATTCGGATACAATTTGCTTCAGATTTGTTTAGAATTATCCTATGAATAGTGACTATTAATCCTTTTTGATTTATTCTCTCATCTGTACAATTAACGTCAATACGTTTTAGCTGTCAATGATTAAAATTCAGGGCAAAACATTGAAAAATAAGTATTATAAAAGTTATAACAGTGCTTAGACTATTTAATAGATTTATTTTATCTAAGGAAATAATTTACTTCCAATGGATATACGGTCATAACTATAACACGTATGCTTAAACTTAATGCGTTATTTTTAGATGAGAGTTAAATGTTTACTTAACTTTTACAACAATAATTAAACGTAAGTATTTGGTATTTATTTTAAAATTTAAATTAATTTCAGTTACGACAGATATATCGTGTGCCTTTGTTCTTTACAATCATTTAGTGGATAGCATTCGATAGATTTACGTTTCTAAAAGTCGGTTGTGATTTTAACTAACCGCTCAGTACAGTACTATAACTCACTAAAGTTTACCTGCTCCATTGAGTTATTTGTATGGGCCGTGCAGATTTATTAGTTGGCAAATTGAAATACTGTTCTAGGAAATATATGTAATTAAGAAAATATAACAATGTCTGAAATGATTGAAGAATTAGATTCATTTATGTATACTATACATAACGTACTAATAATCAATTTATTTTAAACAAATATTTATTTAAAACCCTTGTAGTCTGCTATTTAATAAACTTTTAGTTATAATTAATTAAATGTCGTGTCACTTTACACTTTATCAATTCGATAACAGAAAATGAGAGATCGAGTCTTCTTGTGCGAGTATCGATATAAATAAATTGTTTATTTAATTTAAATTTAGAAAAAAAAATATGGCTAATTTATGGCCAATGACTTTTGCATGCATGTGTTACCTAATAGATTATTCCATTTACACTTTTCTTTATTTAGTATAATTATATTTTAATAGTAAGTCAGACACAGTCACTTACAAGTGTAAAGGATGTGGAGAGAACGTGAAATGAAATTCTCTTTGAAGTTTATGATGACCGCAGTGATATTATAATGTGAAGTTTATTTTCTGTTTGTTGTCTCATCTCCTGAAATTTTGAATGTAATATTAATTCTCAGACTTCCTTAATACTGTTTAAAATACAACAAACTAAAACATTTACTTATTGTTTAAATAACATAGCGTTAATGTTAATTAACACTAAACCTTGTATACCTGTTCCTACCGCACGCCGTCAAATTGACCGATAATTACAACTAAAAGTAAAGAGTGTAGAAAATATTATATGCATATTCTAATAATTGACATGTAGTTTGATAACGATATTATAACGTTTAAAAATGTGTAAGAACGGTCAATTCGACCGGTGCTTGGTAGGTTTAGTGTTAATAAATGTGTTTTGTACGATTAATGAGATGTTGTAAAATTTCCATAATAAAAATGTAAATAGTATAAAATATTTTAATACATATATCATACGTAAGTTTTTCCATTATTTATTTTGAATATTTAGAAATTCGTAATTGTATTGTTATACAGAAATAACAATGATCATAGAGATTGATTAAAATAAATAAATTTCACGTTTTTATTAAAAAAATATGTTTTTAGATAATTTAAAATTATTTAACTTGGTGTAGGGTTAGTAGTTAAGAGGATTAGTTCCGACATACACACTTATAGACTTATCTTTTTATAATGTTATTATAGAAAGCATGATATATCCAGCAACGATGTATCTTTATTAACAATACCAATCTTTCTCACTGAAGTAATTTAATAAACTGTGAATGGATGAAATTAAGCTATCGGAAAATTATTACCAAATTATTTCGATTCTCAATATTATTAGTATAAATAAAAACCGCCTAGAGAAGATAATTTCCACAATAAAAAACAATAGGGCCGCAGTACATTTTAATATGCTATATTATATTTCATCAATTTTAATTCTACAATGTTAAGAAGAAAAAAATATAATTACGCAATTTGAAAATTATAATTTTGTCGTATGTTAATTTATTTATAGTTCGATACGATATATTTATAATATTATTACAAAACTTTTTACTTGTACAGCCTTAACATTATAACAAAAATCTTAACTACATCTTAATATTTAAACCCAGTGGTGATATTAAACCAGTGATGTAAATCAACTCTATGATAAAAAACTCTGTAATAAAAAAATTTGATATAGATAATTAATTAAAATTAAATTAAATACGTCCCGAAATATTGTATATAAAGAAATAAGAAAACACTAATTCTAAACAGTCTTAAAGAAGGATCAATCGGGTTGGTTAAATTAATTATTATGTTTCCAATAATTGAACATTTTAACAAGAAAAATACATTATTATTATTATTATTATTATAATCCACAAACCACAGAATTATTTACACTATAACAGCCTTTATTGGTTTTATTTTGTTCAATAAAGATTAACGCTATAAGTGATATGAATATTGGAACTTCATCAGCTATTTAGGTCAATCTTGTATTACCTTGTTATTGTGTATTATATTAATGTATTACTATTGGTGATAGTAAATATTGATAAAAAAAAATTAATTTTTAATTTTATCTGAAGAACACATTATTTCTCTTGTTTCTTACATTTGCTTAATTTGATGTTGAACTTCTGAGAAACTCTGAAATGTTTGAACCAATAGTATTTGCTGGTTTCTGGGACGTATTCTCATTAATAATTAATACAAGATTTCTTAAACAGTATAGAAGAATTTCGGAGAAAATTTTACTTATTAACTGTAAACTGTTAGGTTTAAGTAACTTTCTTAATTAATTCGAGCTAAGGAGGATTGAAATTTGTACTACAATTAATTAGGAGAAAAGTTTAATTCAATAATTAAAGACTGCAGAAATGCATGTTGTGTGCATTTAATTGGACATTTACATAAAAATATATACAAACAGTTACAGCATATTCCCGTGACAGGCTGATTGATAGCCTTCACTAATAAATACTACAAAACCATTGAATACATTCAATCTTTAAATTAATCCTTAATATTTAATTACATAACAAAGGCGCCTTTTTTTCTGTATATAAACCTGAATCTATGGTTATAGAGACTTCATGATATTGAATTTACCAGGTACTTATCGGACACTGTTTGAATAGTCATTTTTTTATTTCTAGGAAGACCAAATACTCGTAAATTGGTCGTACCTTCTAATAGTGAAGCAGTATCCAATAAAAATTCTACATTCATAAACTTTAATAATAACTAGTCGTCATATTACAGTAGTGATTTATGTAAAATATTTGACAAATACCTGTCAACCTTTTTTATTGTATGGTAAGTGAAACAAAAATGTTAAAATTATCGTAAATAAAGTTGTTTTGTTTTATTTTATCAGAGTTAAGTGATATTTCTAATATGTAATATGAAATGTAGAGTGCATCCAAACATAATTTAATTTAAATATGTGCTACTAGAGGAAATGAATATTTTTCTTTAATTTTAGATTTAAAGATTAATTAAATTTAATAATATTTTAAAATATAATTATTTAATACGCCAGAAAAAGAAACTATAAACTAGCTAACTAACTATAAAATATTCCAGAAAATAACATATAAATGTACTGTTCTTAAATATACTTTGCCAAGCTATCGCAGTGGATGGATGGATGGATGGATACTTTATATTGATTAAGGGACAGGAGGCCAGGAAAGAGGCTTGAAAAGATATCGTATTCTCAACGTCAAAAAGTGAATTATTTTGATCATGTTTTATAGTTTTACGTTTTATCTCATAGCAATTAGATCTTAGTGAAAGGTTATGGTAGTAATAACTTTTAAATACAATGTTAAATATAATATTTATATGAAGGTCTTTTCGCAGTTACCTTTCTCATTAATTGGTTGACATCTCAAAAGGCTAGACGTTGAGTCAGCGATTACTAATTAACATTAAGGGGCATTTGAATGTGAATATTATTTGCATTACTTTGTATAATCAGACCAGTCTGGGTGAAGCATAGTAATCAAATGTATAATAATGGGTGGATGTTCCATTTAAATTCGCAAGTTACTTTTTACGCCGTCATAAAACTGAACTTTTGATAGCTACCGATAAAATACAAAACGATGACCAGTGCACTAATATTTTATATGCATGAACTCGTTATGGGGAATATGTTAAGTCATAAGTAATGCATAAAAGTATGAATAAACTGGAAAACACAGGTATATCATATGATATTGTAATTACCGATATTTTAAATTTGAACTTTATTTTATTATTAAACTGTAGGTTTTGTTTGATACAATCATTTTATTAATTTAAGTTTTTAATTCATTTAATAAAGAATACAGTAATAAATTTTACAGTTTTTAATGCTATATAATCTTTTACTGACTGCATAATAATATGCATACCTATAATACGATTCAGTTTTAACTGAAATGTAAAAAAAATGCAAAGTAGTCTCTTCTGAAACCTTTTATTAAATTAATATATACACATATATGTATTGATACGTTGCTCCATAAGAGTTAAAACAATGTAGAAGCAACAGACCTTGCATAAAAAAACTATCCTCCTTACGATAGTTGAACAAAATAATATAATCAAATACTTATAAGGATTTAATTGATAAAAGAAGGTAGTCCAATGTCCTTTAGTAGCTAGGTATTTATGCCTTAAGAATTAAGTGATATATTTTAAAGTATACTTTTTAAAATAAAATATGAAAGTAAAGTATTTTTTTAACTGTTTTTTTTTATTTTGTGGTTGCAGTGGTATTTATTATAATCAACATGAATGTACTAATACTACAATATACCGTTTTAAATATGTTAAATACAAATAGGAAAGAACTGATTTGCACATGCTGTAGTTTTAGCGGAATTGAAGTAATAATGGTACAATCAGTGTCACAAATAATAATCTACTTGTAATTAATTTAAATTACATATTTGTGATGCATTTGAATACAATGTAGTATTTACTTTAATATATTATAACATTTTCGACAACCACAACTCCATTATAATACCAAATATTATTTTATACTAGCAGACCCGGTCACGCGTTGCTGTGACTATTGTTTTTGATATATTACATTGTAGTAAACTATTTAAGGGGTAACGTTCAGAGTACATCTGTCATGAAAATCATAATGTTTTCTTACAGTCGATATTAAGCAAAAATAGAAACAAAATTATTTTTTAAATTTAATCCAAATTTATAACACTATTTGTAAATTAAAAAGTTTTTAGTAAATAACTTGGAACACTAAACTTACGAATGAGGTAGGTAGGGTAGATAAATCATTCGTAATTATTCAATCCAGTCAACAGATACCGCCATCTTTTAGAATTGTTAGGAGCTAACTGAAAAATAATAAACAAATAAAATAATATTGCGACTATGAATTCAGTTGAAAATTATTATATATCTTTTAAGTTAGGTCAAACTGTACGTGGTGTGTAAATTTATTAAAATAGGTTAAGTAGTTTAGGAGTCCATCGGGGACAAACAACGTGACACGTGATTTATACATATTAAGATTTCTGGTGGATCTTTTTTATCATTTAATATTTTAAATAATATGATAAATAAATCGTAAAATTATCCTTTTTTTAATATGTTACTTTATCATTTTAATAAGATGAAATAAAGAATAATGAAATAAAACGTATAAAAGTATTTTCAGTAATCGTACTAATAACAAAAATCTGTTTTATTTTTATTGTAGTGCTTTATGATACACAATGTTTTTTGTTTGATTACCTGGTGAATACAAACAAATCTGATGGTTTTCCAACATGGGAACAGGCAACATACAATTGACCCCTGGAACTTATTTATGGTCATAACTAAAGCAAGCCGCTCTGGAAACTGTCTGTCGGAATCATTGCGATGCGTGGTATCAACACGTCTTCTCCTTTATACTTTCCTTTCAGTATAGTTGCTTCTATCACGTTGTTCAATAATTTTTTTACCGCTAACCGTGTGCCGTTGCAAAGACGTGATTGATTGATATTTGTCAACATAATAACTAACGATAATTAAAGGTTTAATTGAAGATTGTGAGGTGGCAATCCTGGTAAATCCAGCGAATTTAAAAATTCAGGCGGATAGTTGACGACATCATCTTGGTTAGTAGCCGAATCAACTGATATATCCTCAATTCGCCTGTAATTTGTTCTTGAATTTTGAAATTTAATTCATTTACATCTATGTTTTTTGCAGCCAATATAGCCCTTTCGCTCAAGCAATCATGGTTTCTGTAATTTTGAGCAACATCTGGAAACACCTTTTGAATAAGATCATCTTTTGATCTAGTTAACTGACAAAAATTTTGAGGGAAGTTAATGCAACCAGTCAAGGTGTCTATAGGAAATTTGCCATTACCAATGTAAATGAGTTGTTTAGAGAATATGTCTCCAGATTGGTCATTTTGCAACTTGACACGCATATTCTTGCTTAAGTGTAATACCTTCACATGTTTCCATAAATTGGGGGACTTTAAACATGCATATTAAGTTCATCAGCTGGCGTTAGTCGTGAAATCACTGGCAATGTTTGATGAAAATCTCCTGCTAATAAAATCATTGCACCACCAAATGGGTTATGATTCCTCCGGAGATCTTGTAATGTTCTATCTAAAGCCTCCAAAGATTTTTTATGTGCCATCGTGCATTCATTCCAAACAATCAATTCACATTGCTGCAAAACATTTGCCATTTCAGAGTTCTTCGAAATGTTGCAGGTTGTGGTTCCGTTGCTTTGCATGTGTAATGGCAATTTTAGTGCTGAATGAGCTGTTCTACCACTTTCAAGCAAAGTTGATGCGATTCCCCACGAAACGAGTGCAAGTGCAATTTTATTTTGTGAGCGAATTGTTGCTAATATCAATGAAATCAAAAAAAAAATTCCTGTACAACCAGGTGCATCTAATAAGTAAATCACTCCTCTTTTATCATTTATTACTTTCATAAGTGTATCAAATACATACTTCTGTTGTTCATTCAATAGTGGAAGATTTGTTTGGATTAATTCTTTCAAAGTATTGAGATCATACAGTTTTTCTCGGTGCAACTCTTGGTTAAAAGCATCATGCATTTGACGATTGCTGCTTCATTACTACTAACATAGCGACCCATTTGGCATTGGATAACTTCATCATTGGAATTCTCTGCATTAATACCAATCACAGCCATATCACTCCCTTTGGTTACATATTTGCAAATGTATTTAATAGATTTTACTGAATGGCAAGATTCAACGTTGATGTGCGCTTTGAAGGTCTTTGATAAAATGGGTGAATATGGATTGTTGATTGTTGATCTTCCATTTTCTGCTGTCGATCGGCGACGATACAAAGGATAACCGTCAATACCAGTGATTGTTTCAGATATTAATGTCCATGGATATCGTTTTGAACATTTACCATCCACCATACATGGTAAATTTTGATTAAGAGTTTCACAGGGACCATGTACCATGTTTTTGATAACTACCTCATGCAATCCAGGATCTACTTCTACATTAGGGATTTCAGTTGATATTACTGCATCAACTTCATTTGACTTTATCTTGTCAACTAACCAAATCAAAATATGTGCATGTGGCAATCCCCGTTTCTGCCACTCCACAGAATGTATCCAGCGGCGTGTCTCTCCAAACACATAATGTTTCACAATGAAATCCATTAAAGATTTCAACTTTTGTGTAAAGACTCTGACAGTGTCTATTTCTATCCAGTGTGGATTGCATGTAAATGTGATGAACAAATCTGCTGTACCATAATGACAAACATATGACATGGCATTTTGAGTATATTCATACATATGTCGAGGGCTTACGATGTATGTTGCTGGAAGAATAGTTATTCGACTAAGATTCTGTGCATTACCATCAGTATTAATCGCATCTCGAAGGTGAATATACTCTTCAGATCTGAGTTTGGTCTGATTCAACCTGATGAATGTTAATCTCTCCGTTTCAATTTTAACATACATGTCTACAACATACTTGTGATATAATCGCCGACGTTTGAGTATGTGATTGTCATCATTAGGCGGTAGGAATAATAGTTCATTGAACTGACTTTTTTGTTGGTTTTAGAACCTGAAAATAGATTTTTGTTTTCATAACATTGAAAATAAAAAAATAATAATATAGTGACTGATAATTTATCTCCTTGCTAAACTAATATTTTTTATTACCTGTAATGGGATTTATCATTGTTTGAGAAATCATAGCCATCTTCACCTTGCCAAAATATAATGGGATATTGCAATGCGTCATATGAACGGTGTGTTTCCTTTATACGTTGTAATCGATCATTCCGACGATGTAAAACAATATCAAGGGATTCCAAGTTTTCTCCAACTACAACGATGGCAACTTCATCAATAGTTGGTGCATTAAAACGTCTTGCATGTTGGCCAACAGCTGTTTTATCAGCTCTGATTACAATTTTGTGATTATCAGATGGCATCAGATTCAGTGCAGTTTTAAACAACATAATCAATTGATAGTACTCATGAAATAAAGTTTGTAATTGTTCTACAATAGACCTCTTTACTGAATTGTTATTTGAACGAACGCATATCAATTTCTTGTGGTGAATTGCCAATGAAATAAATTTGCAGGAATTTGTAATTGCTATCTGACACTGGTAACAGTGAACCTGCTCTATGATATTGTTGGCCTTGTATCTGTAAATTAAAAAAAATGATTTTTGTCAAATATAAATAATATTTGTTCGTAAAAAGTATATCTGTCTCCTAATTTGAATCCCCAATATATAATTGATATGCTTAGGTATGTCAATATGTAATAATTAGTTGTAACTAATATCCATCATCAAATAATTATATTGTGTTACAAAATAATAAAAGTATTGCTAATACTGAATTCACCAAATAATATTATGACTAAGTAATATATTTCTTGGGGATTAAGGAACTGAAGGTTAATGACACACCTTTACTTAATTAACAGGAAATTTTGTTCACTAAAATAATAATGATTAACTGCTATATTACCTACCTTAAAATTTGGCATGAAATTTTCCCGAACTACGTTTGTTTCCCCAAATGACGTCATTTGAAAGCAATTGTTATATTGTTGGATATTTGACAAAAAGTGTATGGAATCTGGTTCTATTCCTGAAACCAATGAGTACAATGGCTCTGATGGTAGATCCAATGGTATCAATTTCTCTTTCCCATTTGCGCAACACAATCCATTGGCTTCATTTGCCTTACAATGAGAGCAAACCAAGTTCATAGATCCAATAGTAACACATTGATGGTTACAGTAGTCAATTGACAAATCATAATTGAAAGCAGCTCGATTCAAACTTTCGGGATTATTGATTGAATCTCTCGCTCTCGCTTCCCGCGTTCGTGATATACTAATTTTTTCACGTTCTTTTCGGTCGTCACGTTCTTGTGCAGTATGATAAGATCGGTCATTAGTTTGGTTTGTAGCATTTCGGGTTCTTCTACCTAAATTACTTCGTCTTATAGGAGGCATATCGAATATACTCACCTAAATTATGTCACATGCAATAATTATTAATCACAGGTATTAAAACACTTTGCACAAAACACGATATAAAACAATCAAAATTATTTATTAAATATTATAAACGCTTTTTAACGCGGTTTGTTTGACAGATGCAATGACGTGAAAACTGATGACAATTTATGTCGCATTTCAAAACTAAAACAAAAGAAAGAATATTCCAAGGCCAATCAAATCTATAGCTCTTAAATTTTTTGACTTTTCAATTTGGTCGGGTTTACGATATTATCACACGCACACACATATATTTGATTGAATTTGAACTTTGTGCAGAGACAATAAAGTGCGAATTGACTCTTCGACGTTAGCAACACACCTACATTGTTTAGATAAAAATGAGTGCTTGTAATTTAATATGAACTTTATTGTATAGCAATACAGTTCAAATTGACTCTAAATTTAATTAGAAAATATTTGTATAGGAAAAAGAAAAGGGCTCTTTTAGGGTTTTCCTGGAAATTATTCTAATTTTTCTCGCCGTAAGAACCATCCTTGGGCTTCAAGGAATATTTTAAAAAAAAGAATTGTTAAGATTGGTCCATGCGTTGTTGAGTTGTGCGCTTACCAACACTTTTTGCGATTCATTTTTATATAATAGATTGATATATCCTATGTAGCGACCTAGATTATATTATATTCTTAAATACTCTTGTTTCAAAGCTAGTCATAGTTTGATACTTACTTATCTATAAAATAAATATGTAACGATAAATTTATCAACACAAGCAAGAAGCTAACCTGCTATCTCTTGTCCCGTCCCCATCGACAGGCTAACAGAGCTTTCGTTACCGTTATTTACTTTGACAAATTAAGTATTCTAGATAAATGTTTAGATTTTTCAAAATAATAATATTACAACATAATATAATTGATTCCCTGTTACTATCAGATAAATAAGAAAGAAATGTTTAAGTCAGTAAATCATCACGGCGATAGTCATTCTAAGTCAAGTAATATCTAATTGACTTTATCATAAACGTTAGGAGGATCTATTTAATTGATTACAGTAAAATAAAAATAAAAACTAAAATTTCAAAGAAAACATTTAGTTTTCATTGTATTTTTCAGTTTTCAACAAAAGAATTTTTTTATTAAAATGCAATCACTTTATTTATCAAGACTTTATTGAATAAGCAAAATAAATATTCAGTCAGATTTATCTTGTTATCTTGTTCTAAATCCAACAGTTACAATTGCAAAAGCAATATGTTATTCTCTGGTGATGGAACAATCCTAATTTCGACACAACAATTCAGTATTGCGCTGTAACGTTTATCAATAAAGACTGATTTATTACGAGTATCGGATACATCTCCAACAATTCGTTCCTCTTAGGGATGTACCTCTCATAATCCTTACTATATAATAATGACCTAATTGACTCTGTATGCACGCGCATCACTTATCACCCACAAATCTCACAATAATGTGTAATACATCAAAAAAAAGCTATTGAATCAGGCTACAAAATAGGGTAGGTGCCAACCGCATACGTGAACTATGACCCTTCCTGGCCCGAAGGGCCGGGAAGTTCCCTTGTATATTAATATTAATATATTTTCTTAATGGCATTCAATGTAATTAGTAATGTTTCCAATATAAACTTAACCGTTAAATAATAATTCATTACCAAAGAAAAAGAAAAATATTGTAAGTATATATATATATATATATATATATAGGTACGTTTGATAATAAATTATACTAAAATAATTAATTGCTATAAACATTTATTTCTAGTAAATGAATAGGAATTTAATCGGAAATTTATATCACCATTAGATCTCTAATTTCCTTGTTTCAATTTTCAGTAAAAAAATCGGAAGCACAATTTTTTCTACTTTTAATGTGCTAATAATATACATTTAATAATAATTGGAATAAAAAATCACTGAGTGATTATATGTTATAAAGATGACGAGGAAAATATTTTCAATACGTATATATTAGAAGTATATAAATGGTGTTAGTAAATATTATTTCTATCTATAACCGTTACATACTAATAATCCTAGTAGCAATTTTTAATAATAATAAAATATTACAAACATAATTACTTAGACAGAATAAACAATCAATAAGGTAATAAGTTAATTATTGATTCAGTTTGATCTCACAAACTTTCTTTATTAGGTACAATACTTGGGAACCACGACCGGAACATCAAATCCCTAATGAATTGACCTGAAACCAAGAGTTGCAAACAAAGTTATAGAAGAAAAGATTCATTAAGTTTATTTAGCCAACTATTATACCATAACTATATAATTATTTATAACTAACTACGTTTGTTTAGACGATATTTAAAACGAATAAACTTTTACCAAAAGCATATTTCAATATACTCGTATACTCATAAGATCTTGATAATGACATGTAGAAAATTGAAAACTATAAATCAAACACTAAATTGAATATTTGAAATTGATAATAAAATATACTCGTCTTTTAATATATTACCTAGAGTAAGTTTTTAAACTTTTCTTTTATAATAGGCATCTTAATTTGGATCTTTGGTAGTAATAAATGAATATTGCTGAATAATGTCACCATAAATTATAATTTTTATTTATTTTATTTTATTTATATCTAAAGTAACATAAAACTCACATTAATATCCTAATAAAGTTAGAGTTACAAGTTTTAACAAATAGTTTTATTTTGTCCTTCTTATCTAGAATTAAATAAAATATTGTAATAATTTTGGAAAGTTATTATTGTAAGCAATGAGATATATTTTTTTTAAATATCATTATAGTACCTACTCCTTTCTTCTTTATAAGTCCATATTATATATATATATATATATATATATATATATATATATATATATATATATATATATATATATATATATATATATATGTAAATTTTCACCATTTCAACGTTTATTATTTAATTAACACTAAACCTACCGACAAGCTTGTATACCTGTTCCTACCGCACGCCGTCAAATTGACCGGTAATTAAAAGTTATTTTATTATATAACGCATGTAATAATGGAAATAACTAAAAGAAAAGAGTGTCGAAAATATTATATGCATATTCTAAGAATTGTCATGTAGTTTGATAACGATATTATAACGTTTAAAAATGTGTAAGTTTTACAAAAGTTTAAGAATGGTCAATTTGACCGGTGCTTGGTAGGTTTAGTGTTAAGCTATAAAGTTACATTGAAGTAGGTTCCTTTTATAATTTAAAAATATTTTAACTGTATAACAGTAGCGTTAACAATATAGTATAGTACTAACAGTACAACTAGTGTAGTTAGTAACAGTGACTTTATTAAGAAGGAAAATAATAAATACAGTCTTATAATAAAAAGTAACCGGAGTTTTAATAATGTTATTATCAAAAAACTAGTATCTAGTATCTAGTATCTGTAAAATTAGGAAATAGCAGCTCAAAAGTTTATTTGCGCGGGGATATATCGAATGAAATTTATTTCACTTATCGACTTAACTAATAAATAAATTGTGTACACACAATCTAATTTCAATTATTGATCGAAGCCAGTGGAGCGAGCGGAGCGTTCTATGTGAGACTTTTTGCATCCCATGTCCGGGGTTGGCATGAGAACGGCTTTACCGATCTTCATGAAATTTTGCACATTTATAGCGATGGTTATTGCGATGGTTTATATAAAAAAGTGAAAAAAAACTCATGTCGTTGAGAAATAGACACCAAAAAAATAACAGTCCCATAGACTTCAAAGTTAAAAAATTCCCTATGTGATATTTTATTATTCTATATTTTTTTGCCTGCCGGTTTCAGCTTTGAACGCTGAATTGAAGATGGGTGGGTTACTCGATTCGGTCCATTCGGCGAACGCTACCGAGATTTTGCGAGCGCAACGATTCAAATTCGAGGTCCGGTTCGCGCCCCTAGTATTAATGTTATCTATGACTTGTTTACTTTATGTCTGTATAAAAACTATAATGGAAATGTTTAAAACATTAAACAAAACCTAACTTTGTACATTTTACGAACCAAATAACTGCATAAATTTTATTTTTAAGATCAATTAAAAACATACTTGTCATTTAGCTACTCAAAATGGTACAATTTAAATTAATGATATGTTGCTTACAACCATCTGCATATATATGCATGTGTAATGGAAGAGATAGCTTCCGGCTGTTGAATTACCGCAAGAAAAGCTATTTTATGACACATATACATATATGAAGCTTCTAATACTTGAAACTATTGACACTACGCTATAATGTTAGTCAATTTCTCAATAAGTTGCTATTTAATTATCGACTATTAATTCATCAAAAAATATTTTGACGTACTTATTCTATATTAAGTATCTAAAAAAAAAATATTTTATGTAAAAAATATATTAATTTATCCTGGAGAGGCTGCTAAATCCACTGCAATTTATACTGACGAATGTCATATTCTATTTAAATTGAGTTGGACGCGCGTCCTATGTTGGAGCTCACGCAATTATATGTTAATCAGTTATTGGGATACAATTTGGTTGGTAGTATTAATTTATTGCCAAATTTCCGATTATTTATATTGGTTTCAAATATTATTTTAGAGAAAATCTCAATCGTTCACACCGATGTACTCCAAAAAATTATGCAGACGTTCAATTACTTTTTTCCCAATGATTTATTTCTTATGAAATGATATTCGAATCAAGAACATTTTTATTGTTATTTTCCATTTTTAATTCTATAGTGTTTTAGTAAACATATTTATTTGTTGCTATATTCTGATAAATAAATAGTGGGGTTGATACTTCTGTTTTACTCAAATATTTTCAGTATTAAAAATCATGTCAAGTTATTTTATTTCATAATTTGGCAAAAATTATCGAAAATCCTACCTATTAACTAAAATTTCGTTTTCCAAAAAGCTCAAATTTAAGGGGACTGTCATACGGAAAAAAGTATAATATTATAACTTAAAAGATTAAGTATTTGTAGATCGAATTTGTGTATTTAGTTATATTAGTTATAGTATATAGCAGAGCGAATTACTAAAAACATTACACTAAAAAAATATATAATAAAACTGTTATAAATTGATAAAACTATAAAACTGATAATTTTAAACCATGGTATTACCTACTGAAATAATGGCAAGACAGTAAGAATGAGCTAATTTACTTATAATAGACATAATTATTTATTTACCTTCACGCCATATCCTTTGCGGGGTAGCCAGAGACGACGGAGCGCCAAACGCTACGGTCCCTGCATACCTCTTTCGCCTCGGCCACAGATATCAATCTCTTCATACATGCCCTCCGGGGGGTAGACATACAATCATAACTTAAATGACCGAAATAATAAAACATCGCGACTCAGAAAACTTACAAAATTTTTTGTATTTAATATTTAAAATAAGACTGAAAATTGTTTATTTTACTTTCAGTCTCATTGAGTACTATTTTATAAAATTTAAATAAAATTATTTATTTTTAAAGATAAGAAATTCGAGTTATTCTAGATATATCGTCCGCCTTTATTCTTTGCAATCAATAAATGGACGCGCTCCATAGATTTACGCTTCTGAAAGCCGGTTGTGATCTTAACTAACTATTCAGTTCAGTTTTATGTCGCACTAAAGTTTTAATGTTTCATTGCGCTATTGTACAATGTAGATTTATTAGTAGGAAAATTTAAATAAAGATCTAGCAAATTTAAGTGACAAGGAAAATATAACCATGTCTAAAACGATAAACGAATTAGATGTCTTTATGCAAACTAGACATAATATACTGATAATAAAAGCATTTTAAATTTAGAAACATATTTTTAAAACCCTTGTATAAATATATTCTACAGACGTTTCATAAAATCTACACCAGAAGACGCAGGATCGAGTCGTGTTGATCTTGATAAATTTTATATTTAATATCAATAAAAATAAAGATAATAACTTATGTAAACGTTTTGCAAAAAAGTTTTATCGATTTTATTTTTTAATTTGTAGTTTCCTAATAATATTTTAATAAATAATAATATTAAAAATGTTTATTACAGCAATCTTACCATAACAAACATATTTTATATTATATTTATGATTCTTAATACCATAGGTATATTATTTTCAGGCTTTCATTTTATAATTAAATGTTTTTGGTAATCAAAAGTTAATTAAGAATTTATTAATTTACTTATATTATTTTTTTGGCTATATTTTAAAGTATATTTTCTTAACTATATATTTTTTATAAATTATAGTTGAATATATACTTTTCTATTTTGTTTATTACACATGATAATTTTTTACTCTATATTCAAACACACGTAAATATTGAATCCAAAACCAACTGTTCATTAAATCCAATATTAAAATGTACCTTACATTTTAAAGATATTTTCAGTTTGAGATCATTTAACTCTTAATCTTAAATGTTTTTTTATATGTACTTACAATGAAATTGATGAGTGAAAACCTGGTGCATTTAAAAAATACTATAATTATGGATAATTTGAATGAATGGATCAGGCTACCGTATGTGAAAGTTGTGGAAACAGACAAGAGATGCAAGAAATTATATTTTTATAACTTAAGACCAATCGAACGACTACTACTATAAAATCGATAATTATATTTTTTTTAACAAAAAGAAATCTTCTTTAAAACAGTATATAAAGTGAAACGCAAAACATAGAAGTATCAAATTATGATCAGTCTATTGTTTTTAAATAAAAAGAACTTATATAAATTTTAAAATTATTTGATTTTATTACATAAATTCAAAAGTATTCATACGATACAAATAGAGGGTGACGTGAAAATGTAATAAGACATGGAACTCGAAAGCGTTGAAATAGAAAATATTTTGGCAAAAGCAAGTAAGATTTGGAAGGGATTTTTAAATCATTTTTTGAAGTGAGACTTCTATAGAATTGTTGTGATTTGAAATGAAAAATATAATAAATGTAACGTAAAAATGCGACACGATAATTAGATTATTGTCAATTCAAATCCAGTATATTTCTAATAAAGACAATAACAAAGAAAAGATTTTCGAACATTTACAATGAAAAATATTTTATAAGACCGAAACAATACTTGAACATAAAAAATTGTTGACAGAGACGCAATAAGTATGAAATGAAATAGCCGCCATCGGTTTTGTTGTGCACACAATGAAAATAAACGATTATAGCCTTTATTGTATTTTGATCAAGCATTTAAATTATTTTTGTATTTTTTCTTTTTTATTTACCTAAATAACTAAATAATAAAACAAGATAATATGAGTTATATTATATTTAAAATATGTGTATTTTCCAATATTGACTATTAAGAAAAACTTTTAATACCATTGTCATACAAAAGTGAACTTTACTTACAGTTAGAATATTTTTAACGTATAAATTGAAGCTATTAATTGAAGGTATATATCGCGACGTATATATTTTTACATGCGGTGTTAAGCCCCTCGGAAGAAGAAATCAATAAAATCAAAATGCTTTTTATAGAAATTTGTTTGTAAAATTGTAATATTGGAAAATTTATTTTATCTACTGTAATCATATATTTGCCATATGGTCAATAGAATAATAAATAAATTTATATTATAGCTCATCCAAGTAAGTAAAGAACACGTTAACAATTCACGTTAACACGAGGGAAAGCTTCCGGACAAAATGTGAAACTCTTACGATTTCTTCCATTGCGCCCAAAACTATTGTTTGAGTTATATAGATATATATTTTTCTTCAATAGAGAAAATTATTGAAACTACTACCTCACTTAATTGTCAATAAATATGAAATATGAACGACCTTTATAAGGAGATCCAGGAAGCAAATGATTAAGTTTATATTCACACAATGTTACATAAAATTATGTGTAAACAATTTATTAGTCAATTGAGTAAATAAACTAAACAATTTAGTAATGATAAATTAGTGAAATAGGATTTAATCTAATAAATACCCGTCCTCTTTCTTTTACCCATACTATATTTTTACCAAACTATATTATTGTATAATAGTACCTTTTTTTTAATTTTCGTTTCAGGCTAAAAATATTATACGAACATTTTTAGCCTGAAATGAAAATTCTAAATTTTATATTTTAGCCATCATCGCCATTCATAGCGAGTCAAATAAATTTACGGACAAATGATAAATTATTTAGATATATTTGACTGTTAATAACTTAACTATAAGTAAATGAATTTGAAGTAAATTTTGGGGGATATTTTTTATTAAAGCAAATAACAACTAAGCCAATTGAATTAATTGAACAAAACTGATGCTTTAGCTATGTCGACAGATTATTAATTATTCAGTTTAGAAAAAAAATTAATTGATCAATTCTTCGTTCATAAAATTTTAATAACACGTTAATATCAATTCGCTTTTATAAGTTCTCCCTCTAAGTTTTAAGAAGGGTGAATGATTTTGAACAAATTATACTATATTCTATTAAAATATAAAATAAATAATAACAAAGTAACCCATAAAATAAATTTAAACAACTATTCATCTTAATTTGGAGTTACTTAAGTTTATTTGGAGAAATATATATTTTTTTAATACGATGAGACTTAGAAAGAAATATTTTTTCAATAAAATATCAATTAAGTCGTTTAAGAACTCCTAATTAAAATGAATATATTTTATTTGAGTATTAAAAATATTTCTGCTTTTTTATCAAATTTCAAAACAGATCTTGTTTGACTAAAACAAGCTATACGATTTATGTGACTGAAAATTTGTTGACACAGATGTAATAAGCATGAAATCAAATGGCCATCATCGTCATGCCTTCATGGAATTTTCATCAGGTTTTTAGTTCATTTTTATGCCCCTTCCTTTGATTTTAATGGGACAATAAGTCGTTTTTAATAGTATACCAAGCCTTGACCACAGTATATTTTTTTATTTAATTTTGATTTTAGATTACTGAAATAGACTTTACCTCTTTATAATACTTTTATAGAAAGCAAAGAATATTCAGTACTCCTGTATCTTTATGAACAATGGCAATATTTGTCATTGAAGTGGTTTAATGATCTGTGAATGGATAACATAAATGCTTTTGCGTTCGATGGGGAGTTGTTTATTGGAAAATTATGACCATATTATTTCGATTACCAAAAATATTATATCATTATAATCCCACAGAAAAGTTATTTTCAACTTGTCACCTTTAACATTGAAATGAAACAAAAACAAAGGTTCAATATACGCGACACTATTTAAACAATGTATAATTAATTTCTTAGGATTAATAGAAAATCAGAATCTTCTTGATGTTTCTATTGCTTCAATTATTTTTTAATAAGTACATTTATATATCTCGTGATTGTTTCACTTAGTGTAAATAACGACAAAGTAAAGTTTTACTACACTAGACATTTTGTCTGTTGTACTTTTAATACTATTGTCATACAAAATTGAACCTTAAGTATCTACTGTTGTTTGTTGTCAATATTTTCGTAACAAATAAATAAAAGCAAAGCAAGTGTATCATGGCGTATTATTTTTTGGATGCAGCGATAAGTCATTCGGATTGAGACACGAAAAAAATAAAAATACTCTTTATGTTACTTTGTTTGTTTCGGTATCACGTTTTGCTGAGCTTGTAGTATCGGAATAACTCTTTTGTCTACTGTATCGTATACAAGGGATGAAGTTGCGTTATATTTAACTCAAAGCAAATAAAGAACTCTATTCAAGTAAACAGGAAGGAAGGCTTCCGGACAAAATATGAAACTATTACTATTCTTTCCATTCCTGTTGAGACTGTTAGAATTATGTCAAAATAAATCGTTCTTTGGAAGGATGATTGTTATAACTATTTCATTACTTATGTTAACTAAAATTATGTGTGAACAATTTATATGCTTAAATGCGTCACAACCTCTTAGTTTGAAACATGTATAACAAAGCAATAAGAAAACGTAAGATCACTGAAATTAAATTAATATTGGAGTTGTTTTTTTTAACTTTCATCAAATATCAAAATAGAAAGGGTAATTCCACGATATTTTTAAACCTGTTCCGGTTATATTCATCTAATACGATCTAATAAATACTCATCTTTTCAACATATCAAGTATCAGGTAAATATGAAGTTAATAAAATATGTAAAATCAGAGCTATCAAGATAATTAAAAGTTGTCATATAACTTATAGATGTGGAGGTTATTTTCTATTGAAGACGAGGGCAAAAGAGCATGCAGGGTCAGTGATGACAAATGACCAACGCCGCCTACGAACTCTTGCAACATTCGGGGAATCGCAAGAACGTTGCCGCTCAAATATTGTTAATAATATTAAAAATAACTCATTTTGTTGCTTTTAAATACATAGTAGAATTAGCATGTAAATTACACAGTTTTTAAATTAAAATACTGTAAAAGAATTTCTAAAGAGAGTTATCTATTGTCTGTACTGCCCTTATTATTTGTATATTCCATAAAGAGATTATTTTTGTACATCCAGCGTATATACAATACCGAGCAGCGTCACTTTAATTCTTTCATAAAACGTATTTCCTTTGCAATATCTCTGGCTTTTGACCGTTTCCAGGGGAATGTTGATGAACCAACAAGTAAACAGTGTCGACTCGCGTTTGTGACGGGATTGTGACGCTCTCAAAGGGAAACCCGGTGACGTTTATTCTGTTTAAATGAAATACCTTCATCGCTTTATTTCATTACAATAACTAAATTAAATAAATATAGAATGGATAGGAAAATAACAAAAATATATATGTAGTACACATAAGAACAATATAAATTAATATCTGTAATCTAATGTATGTATGTATTGCTTATTTTTTCTAATCATCGCTTGCTTTTGAATAGAAAGAAAAGAAATGTGCTATAGCTTTATTGTTGCAATTTTTTTGAACTCAAACTTCTATAATATTGTTCTTATTCATTAAAATATTATACTTTTATTTGTAATAACCTAAACTCGTAATTAATATTTATCGTGCAAATAATATTATACCAATGACAGCATTAAAATTATTGTATGCAAGCTTTAACAAAAATATAATTTATTAAAAATATGGCCTGCTTAATAAACTTTATGTTAATTAAAATTATTTCTCGAAATGTTGGCAATCTAGTGATCTGTTGTCTTGTGTGATTGTTTTCCCTCCCGCAATACAAAAATGGTGACATACTTTTTATATAAGAAGCACATCATATATACAATATGATATTTTGTTGCATGGTAACTTTCATGTTGTGATTGTCCTATTTATTATCATCATCTATTTCCTATTGTCCTATTTATTATCTCATCTAATCATTATTGGGTAGACCTCAAAGAATTCGGTCTGCCCATTCAGGTGTATCCGACTTTCGAATTTTGGAAAAATTTCTCCACAGGAGGTCTTTTTATGACCCCCTGAGTCCGAAATGACCATTGGTTAAAAAGTATATACTCCAGATTCGATTTCAGCACGATAGCGGCCGCAGTTTCACTCGGATCGCTTTCAAACTTTGCGTAAAAATCAACCATCCAAAAATTAAGGTCAAGTTCGTTAATCGGAGAAAACCGGCCACAGGGGGCGCTAGGGCCTTACTTTTTTTGACTTCAGTTTTTCGACCATAACTTTTTCAATATACAACGTAGATCAATCGCGTTAATATTATATGTCTTTGATGAATACCTATAACTAATGTAAATAAACCGAAAACCTAACTTCAATAACTTAGGGGTGGGGGTAAAAAAACCGAAAACCTTTTGGAAAAAAATTCATAACTTTTTTTTGTTAAACATTCTTACATTACAAGTGTTTTTAATAGAAAGATTATTTTTTACTCTAGATTTAGTTACCAAAAGTTTTTCCGTAAAAGGTACCGTTTCCGAGAAAAAAAAAACCGCTTTTAGCTTGAAAATTTAAGGTAGGTAAAAACACGGCAACTTTTTTCTGGTAAACATTCCCTCCTCGCAAATATTTTTAATAGAAAGGTTATTTTTTACTCTAATTTTAAGGCAACGCACTAGGTACTCTTTTGATTAAGCCAAATATATTTATCACAGTTTATTCTTGCAAGGCGTGTTATTCTTACGTAGTGAGTTATATTTTAAACGAGTTACACACGAGGTCTACCCCCGCGTGTCCCCCTGCGGGCACGGATTTTAACAATATCACTTTGTTTGTTTTCAAATGTTATAAGATAAAAGTTAAAAAAATCATATTATTGAAGTTTTTATAACTGACAGGGGTTTATATTTCTGAAAATCTTAACCTTAATGATATCTATGGCGGTAGGCTCTGGCATCTTTCCATCGTTCTATATATCGTTCTATATATATATTCCATCGTTCGTGGGAAGTAGAGCGAAGACTAAGGGAAAAGACTAGTAAATTGTACGAAGGGATATGCTGCGACTGTAATCCAACACACTACTAACGTATCTATTTACTAAACCGTGACCTTTCGTAGCTACTAAACTTACCAACCCGATAATGACAGGAATTATATCGGAAATAGCAAAGACATCGAGATCGATTAAATATTAGAACTGAATTTACAAAAACCTTAGATTAGATCATGTAAATGATGAGGAAAAATGTAAAATGCTGCATCCTTGTATTGAATATAAACATATATTTTATTGTAAAAATATGCCTTCTTCGTTCTCAAACCAGGTTAAACATGAAATTAGGACAGAGAATGAAGACCCAATCTATGTTCGGTCGCCCAGACAACTGCTTGCTCAGGTAGAAGAAATTAATAAACAAATAAAAAAATTCTTTATAAGAATATCATCCAAGAATTTCATTCTCCTTCTAATGCACTTGGTCTCAAAAAACTTGACACATCTGGACAACCAAAATATCGAATGGTCATTGATTTTATACGAATAACAATATTTAAAGTTTAAAATTTAGCAATACGTAGCTATCCCAATCCTAATTTTTCATAGTAACTATAAAGTGTTTTTTCAATTTTTAGTTTCCGCTAGATAAGTTAAACTGTCAAATTTAAAATTTTTCAAAATACAGACATTATTAGAGAAAACGTACTAAAAATAAAAAGTTCTTAAATATGTATTTTGTTTGCTAAAACTATTAGTTATTTCATTTGTTATAAATTACGATTGAATACTAACTACAAAACCCTTAAAAAAGTGCTCGAAAGGAAACCTATTCCTTGATTTAACTGATAATTTATTACAAAGAAAGATTACTCATTCTTTTACATATTATTGAATTTACCAAGAATTTGGGTAGATTGTCAGCAATTTCTTCAAAGCGGTAGTTGGCTAGAGTCCAGACTATTAATAACTTAGTGCAAGCTGTTTAATTTCAAGCTTGGACGACAGATTTTATGTAATACCCATTTTGTTCTCTTAATTCTATCTGCAGCATAATTGAATTTACTTTAAGCTCAAAAGGCATCAGGTTAAATTATTTTCAAATAAGATAACTAGTACACAAAATAAGTAATTGAGAAATAAAACATAGTATTATATTTCACATTTAAACAAAAATTTTAAATATATTTCTTGGTGTTAATGGTAATAAAATATACACAAATTTCATTCTTTATAACATCAAAGTTAAGCCTTTAATAAGTTTCAGATTATGTAATTAGATAAGTATCAATGTTAATAGCATAAAAACTTGTTTCAAATTACAATTTAAAATTTGAAACCTGGAATTGCTACTCATTTTTACGTTACACGAACATGTACCTACCAATTTCATGACTTTCATGGCGTTTTTATAATTTATTTAACAATTTATTATATTAAGCATGCAAACCATTCTGAATTTTATAGAATAAATTAAACAATTTATGAGTAACCTACTAGGTACACTAAATGGGAGTGGTTTAAACTTACATAATTATTAAAAATATTTATAATGATAGATAGCTATATTCATTAAATAATAGACATAAAACTGTTGTCAAAAATACGTGGCATAAAATGACATAAAAATTAATTATATTAATGGCTACTGAAAGACCAAGAGCCCGTGAGTTCAGTCTTAAAGCGCCGAGCGGCTCTCGATATTCTAGGTATTCATCGTTTTAATTAAGCATATTATATAAAAAAATGTAATAAATTAAATGTTACATATACATTATATATAACTTCCTCCTTCATCTTGGAAATTCAACTCCCGTTCTGCTTGTAAATATATAGAACAAATATGAGTATTAGTCACATGAAGGTCACTCACAAGTATCATAATACTTAGACAAATCGATTTATGTTTTACGTTATTGTTTTTCCCCTATGCAAAACGAGTAAAATATTATTAAACTTAATTGGCGAAAAACGTTGTAAAGGTTCCTAGGCTTTTTTACAGTTTATGCACTTTTCGACCTAAATATTAATATTTGTCACGTAATTTTCTTATGGTTACGCGGTTTTAAATGCGTCAATTTGGAGAAAATAATAGAAACAGCTTCGCAGATTTCATATGGAAAAATATTCACATTAACCTCAATACATTTTTTTGCCACTGGATGCGAATAGTATAACATAAAATGTGTAATATGATAACGAAAACTACATTCAGCATTCATAAATTCTCCCAAATTTCATACCCTCGTTAATTGTTTCAAAAGTTACGAGTATCAATAAATATAAAATTCGCATTCTAATGACTTTGTATTTCGCAATAATATTTTTTATTCTTAAATGACTCTAGTAACGGTTTGGTTTTAATTGTCTCGGTTGTTACAATAATTGCTATCAACTTGCCAAATAGATTTAACGTGATTCTGTTTTATAGTTATTAATGGGACGTGCAATGATGATAATGTTTAAAAGTTATGGAAATACATTAGTTATACATAATTGTGTAATATTTTTATTTCAAATTTTTCATGACTGACATATTCGCTATTGAGAGGTATAAAAATAAATTTAGTTATATTAATAAACCGACAAACAATTTAGATGATAAGCGTAACTAAAATTCAATCTTCATTTACTCGTAAATTGAGATCAATATGTTGAAACTGACATCAATAAACTATTCAAAACGTAGAATTAACGATCCGTTCATTTCTGTCAAATGTTTGCTGCAATTAGTGTTATGTATGAGTGTTATATTTAAAGTTGTGTTATATTTGTATGAAAAATATTTAATTATATTGGAATATGTATTTTATAAGTAAGTAAGTTTTATAAGTTTTTATGTTTTATTTATAATAATCGAAACCGACTAAGATATATTGATTCAGGATTATATAAAACTTACGATTTTATTATATATATTTGTATCAATAAATATATAAATAATTTTATTTTATATCAATATTTAAGATGTATATTTATAACAACAAATCCAACAACAGGATGATGTAAGAAATAATTTAAAAATATAAATAGAACAGGTATAAATTATTGAGATAGAATCGATCGACAGTATCGAATAAGAGGATCTACCAAAGCTACAAAAGACACAGGTATAATTCATATTCCCTTATACTGTAAATATACAAACAGTTAGCAGTGCTTTGACAGAGAGATAAAGAGAGAAAGAAAGATAAAATTAACAAAAGCAATATGGATTTCAAAACGGATAAAATAAGCGTTATGCAAATGATTTAAAACGCTGTTTAAAAGCGGCTGTCCTGAGTATTTTTTAGGCATTATAGAATTTTAGTTTGGTGGTGATAAATGTATTATATGAATATGAATATTATTCTAAATGTCACACTTAAAAAAACTTGTTTACTAAGAAATGTAGTCAGATTTTTTTTTTAATTATTACTTTTACCTATATTTTAAGCAATTCAAAACTTAGTAGAATAAAAAAACAATGTAGGAATAAAAACATCATATGGTCTGTATATAAAAGACTTAAAATCTTTATTGAAATTTAAAAGATTGATGGATTCTGACAATTTGGAAAGCCCAGAACAATGATATTATCTTAAAACTGATATTAATCTAAGGTTTGTCATAAAATAACTGTATACTATTAAGCCTATACTTTTAAGTAGAATCGAATAGAATAATTTGCCAATCTATGAGCTCATCCTTGTTGTGGTGAAGTTAAAAACATTGTAAAGATTTCAGACAAATTTAATAAAGAGGACTATATAATTTGATAGCTGAATAATAACTTTATGACATGATAGCTCAGTTGATAGGATTATCGGAATTTATAGTATTAATACAATTACATATTATATTTATTTAAAATGAATAAATTCAAACAGCATTTAATTAAAGAGCCAACGTTTTCATAACTATTCATTGTTAGAAAAGATCTCTTAGTCTATTTTAATGAAAGCAAGCGCTGACTTTACATCAAAACCTTTTATTTGATAATGAAAATGAGACAGAACTATTATTTATCCGCAGTATAAATCATTTATTTTAATAAAACATAGTTTGGCAAAACTTTTTGATGTTTTTTTAAAAACAAATAATGAGTAAGTAATTAAGAAGTATTAGATTTTATAAAATGTATAAGGTATCCAAGTTAAAAAAAAATAGTCAAAAACTTAAATGATGTCGGGTAAACATTTTTAAAATGTTATCTATATATAGTCTTAGACCGAAAATTAGATCATAGTATTACCATAATTTTAATTGTTTAGAATTAGAATAATATTTGTCAGTGAGTTTCTTGTCAATTCTTTTCCATGGAGTCGTCCAATCTGACGACAATCAGACGTCGCATTTTTGCAATGTAAGCCCACTTGAAATATTATCTTATTTAAAAAATATATATAATTTTTAACATCGTCCTATAAGGATAAAATCATTCTTATCTTTAATTTATTTGTATCAATTAAAACATATACATAATGACTTATTTCTTTTCGGTATAAAAACATTGTACTATTGCAGTTAAGAGCTCGGAGAGTGTTCATTATTACTTAACATCATGTCAATACAAAAAGTTCTTGTAAAGTACTTTAGAGTTTTATTTTAAAAGTTATATTTTTTACCGATATGAGCCACAAAAGCTGAGTAATGGAATTTAAAATAAAGTTTTTTACCATCTTCAGTTAGTAATTTTTCGGTAAAGTGTTGTAAACTAAAATTTTTATTTAAACAAAATATAATATTCATCTAAACAGCTTTAATATATCATTTCAATAAATAAAATAACATATATAGTTTTTATCAAATATTTTATAAATTAAAACAAAATAATTAGCTAGCTAGTTTTAGAAAAAAAATATATATCATAAAATTCTCTATAAGACGACTGTTTTTGTGAAATATTTGTTTAAGGTGATGATTAAATATTAAAATCATACAAGTGATTTGAGAATTACATTTATTGCTTTTTACTATAATTTTAAATTCAAGTAACCAAAATCTTTTAATTAATTTTAACATCTAGAAAGAATTATACTTTTTTATCAATATGAAAACTGATAAAAGACATACAGTCTCGCGTATAAACAAGATTCAAGATTGTGAAAAGTGTTTATAAAGACTTCACACAAGTTCGAGAGAGACTGCAGAGGGTTGTTGTAATCAAACTAAAAAATAGTTTTTTAAACTTCAAGATCAAAAATACACACATGTTCAATTTATATACAAACGTTAACAGCAGTAGATCTTTTAGCTTTGGTTTTATTAATAATAGTTTAATTCTTTAAAACTTATGTTACGTCAGTTATGTGAGGTAATATTCTATTACTAATAAAATGTTACTTTTATATGCGATAAGAATGTCGTAACAATATATTTGAAGATACATAAACACTAGCAGGATGACAGAAAAAGCAAAAAGATGTAGAAAAACATCTTTATTCATCATACTTCTGAAACGCAATGGTCTTAAATGTTGCTACAATGGACACGTTCTGTCTGAAGCCTTAATGCAGAAGGCGTGTCTAAACCACGTCAAGTGTTTTCTTAAAAGCCATTATTACTTCATATATGTTTTTCAATACAACATTATTTCTATAGTAAAAAATATAGAGACAGATATTTCAGATATTAACAGTTAAATGTAAGGAAAAGAAAAATGTTACAAATCCTTCATATTTAGTCAGATAAAAAAACTAACTTAAAATATCGTTACTCATAAATTACATGTTTTAAAAAAAGACAGGCATTTAATTTTCCCAGACATCTGGGAAAGTGTCAAGAGTGTCTGAACAGACATCTGTTCACAAAATTACTCTGAATCGTTATGTGGTTTTTATCAAAAACTATTAATATAAAAAATATTAATAAATTTTAAGAAATATTTCGTTGAAAGCAAAAATATTAGAATATCAAAGATTTTAAAACGAATTTCTTTCAAACATTTTATGTTTTATTACCTTATTACTTTTACCGTTTGACTGCCTGACTGTTTTCTTTGAAATCGAACACCAAAAAGCTAAACATATTTTAAGCACATCAAATGCTTTACTAGACTCTAAACAATACTTAAAAGGAAAATGCATTTCAACAATTAGTTTCAATAATGAAATGTAAACAAATAAAAGTTTAATCACAGCAAAAAACAGGAATAAATGAACTAACTTTACAAATAAGATACGTTTTTTAAGAGATCCAATTTAAACTGTAAAATCAGTTCAACTACAAGGGAAATGTTTCTAAAATCACAAAAGTTTAGCATTCAATACCATTATACGTTCATTTTGACGTGTATTTCGTATTAATAATTTATTACATTTGAGAACTAGTTACAATAAATGTAGTTTTACAAAATCTATCGTGCTATATTTTTAACAATAGACTATAAACAGCACATTTATAAGTTGGGTACCTTAGTTTTAGCATCTAATCTAAACATTATCTATTTTAATTCTATATTATTTATTACTTTATATTTTCATGCCAGATAAAAATCATACTTTATATTTATTAAATAATTTAAATAAATAAGGACTGATGGTTTCCAGTAGAAAATTATTTAAAACTCAATAATATTTATACAAATTTAATAAATAATATGATGTATGATATGAAAATAAGTTATAACTTTCTTTTTAAAGTCAGTAGATGAAAATGTTGTCAAGTAGGTTAAATATAAACGATGTGCAGGAGAGGTTAAATGCAATTATTTACCCAGAATCAATAACAATACAATACATTTTTTTTTAAAGTCAGTTCGTTGACTTGAGTAAGTAAAGGCGATTACGCTATAATCTATTTATTTTTTCCCTATTATTAAAAATAAATACTTCAAAATAATATCATACATATGAAAGTTTTAATCATTACGTCTTAAAAAATTCGCTCCTTTTTAGATTATTTTATTTACAAAATAAAAAATAATTGTCATCGTTCATGTATCCTAAAAATGTATACATTTTATTTCATAAATACTAAATGAAACGTTCAGAATGACATTAAATGTCAAGTACAATTTTTCACCAACATAATGACGGTATTCAAATATTTTGGACATTTCTTCTTTAGGAGTTCTTTATTAAATTTTTTTCCAATACTCGATATCTAATTAATAATTAAAGTAATTTTGGTGTGATTTGTATATCTAATACTACCAATATTTTCTATGAGTAAAAAAAACAGTAGAAAAAAATATTATATCCAAGTATTGATCCATTCTCTCACAATGTCATAAATCACTATGTCATAAACTGTAACTCGTTGCACAACTCAAAAACTTCAATACTTGTACTACTGCCAACAATTTGATAAAATCCGTTTCAATTTCCGTGAATGAACTTTCAGCCACACATACACGCCTTTCACCAAAGGAAAACAATTTGCTAACGAAACGTGGAAAAGCATTTTTTTTTCATATATATATATATATATATATATATATATATATATATATATATATATATATATATATATATATATTGTTCTAGGATACTTAAGTAAGGTAGAAAATTCCGAAGTAGAAAAACAATATTTTCTTACAACATTATTTTGTCAACAATTATAGCATTATTATACTAACCTATTCTTCTAGGGAAATCGAAATTGTAAAATATGCAAGCAATCGTGTTTTAGCAAATAATTTACTATATAAACTCATATCTGTGGTGTTATTTAAAAATGGAATGATCCTTACTTTAAAACATAGCATCCAGATATAATTTATCAAAGTTTTATTTAAGTTTCGAATTGAACGGAAAATAGGTACTACTACTTTGTTGTAATTGCTTTATTTAAGAAAAATACTATAAAACTCACGTATGCGTTTTTTGACTTTACCTTGGCCAATTTACTCGCTTGTCCATCAATGACACTTGCTGGTCGCTGCACTAATGTGCTAAAACAATGATACTAGTTTGACCTCAAAAGAAATAAACATATCATTAATAAGGGAAAAGTTTAACAAAGAGGTAAAACTTTATTATCTCTTACTTATTTGACACTTACTTATGTATTTATGTTGTTATTCTAATACAATTTACACATTATCTTTATAAGGGATTATTCGGGGCAATAACAATAACCTTCATATAAGCTGCAACGAAAAGTTGTATTTTCGCTTTTTGAATATTAGATAAGATGCAACAGTAAATAAGAATCACATTTTTAAATAATTATTACTATTTATGGTGTCACTAAAAAGATTAAGAAACATCACGTTACATTTATCGTGGTTACTTCACAGGCCCAATATAATATATTATTATATAAAAAAACAACTTCCAAACAAAAAAATAAACTCTTAAAAATTTTTAAAACTGTTCTAAAAAATTCTTTGTTTTTTCCTGTTGTCACAGTTTCCCTTTTCTTATTATTAATTATTATTAGGACGGCTTATCGAATTGATTACGATGGTTCTAGTCGTGCGTACATTGCTCACTAAATATATTGACGTTTGTGAAATAGTCATCACAATAAAAAAAAACCCGGCTGAGTTTGTTGTGTGGTTCTTTTCAGACCAGGGCGCGTTTGTTACCCTCATAGCCTTATTTTAAGTTGGAAAGTGTCTTTACAGAAGGGCTTATTTTGATACATGCGATATCAAAATAGGCCCTCCTGTTACTTCCATTTGACGTACACAAGTGATCACTGGTATGGAGTCAAAGTGGAAAATAAATAAATAAAAATAAATGAAAATAAATAAATAGATTTACTCTTGCACTTAGGAGACCAGACGCCTCCAGAATTACATTACCGATAAAAACATAAAAACTATAATTCAACACAATTCTTCTTAACTGAGATAAACGGTACATGGAGCATTCTTTTTCATTTCAAATACATTATAATTTGGAGATGAACCTATATTTTTATTATCTCCGATTATTTATTCTCTAATATTTTTACATCTTTTTAACTTTAATTTTCTAAAGTACTGGTTATATTAATTACAGCAATATACATTTTTTTAATTAGAGAAACAAGAGTATTAGTTTTAAATAATTGGGTTAGATGTAAAGGTCTAAATAGCAATAAACAAATATAATATTACACATATTAAAAACCATATAACAAGTATAAGACTGTGATTTTAAATAAACTACTACTATAATTGTAATAAAAGATTAAGATTTTTGAATAATTTTAAACTAAACAAATTTTTATTAATAAACATTTGCGAGGTTACCAAAATCTTATTTATTACTTTATTAGACTTATTACATATAATAGAGTTAAAAGTAAACCAAAACACTCAATTCTATAAATTGAAGAAGCTGTAATCGGAAAAAGCTTCGAATACTTTGCCAAGGCAATTGAAAATACATTAAGGCAAGCAGACGGCTTTTGCGGATAACTTTGAAAATCTTTTATTTTAATTTTCTAATGTTCACTATTCCAAAAGGAAACTGAAAGGGTCTATTCCCTAGGTTCTTGAAAGCACCTTCTGTGGGTGCCTCCTATTAGATTTATTTTTGGGAGCGTACTTAAGCAACGTGGATTAACATAATATATCTTATGCTTTTCATTATATTTTTTATTATTTTAGGGCCTGTACTGCTTCTTTCTATACTTACCGCATATTCCGGTGAATATTGAGTAGTTAATATATAAAAATCCTTACAGAAATAATGATATTGCTGTCCAATGTTGCATCCATCCAATCAAAAATGTTTGAGTATTTATTGCCTAATAAGAATTATATAGGAGCTTATATATTTGCAAACTATTTTAAATATTTCGCCTGGCAAAAGAAAGAGAAAAAAGAGAAAATAAATGAAAATAATTATTAAATTTGAATTTGTTGATTAATTTTATTGTTTTTTTATTTTTTATATACATTAATTTATAATAATAAAAATGTTAACTGGAATTAGTTAAATTTTGACGTTTTTATTATTATTTAAATTTTAAGTGGACAATTTATGTAAATGTTTTAATAATTATAATAAATTTTATATTATCAGTGTAATTTTTGAAAAATCTAATTGTATATATTTTTAAAATAATAATAATTATTAATAATAATAATAAATTCAAATAATTATTGTAATTTTTGACATTTTATATTGTATTGTATTCTTATTATATATATGCTATAATGACCGCCAACCAACACGTCATGTTCCGAACGGCGAAAGGTGGAGGACGGAGCTACGTGGAATGTAAACCAAGTAAGTTATTCAAAGCCAAGTTAGGTACGCGCGAGTGTTTAGGGGTGCTGATCTGGGAACGGACTATCTAGTCGTTGCTAGAATAAGAAGTCTGTTCAAGCTTCAAGATCCACCAATCAGAGAGGAATATCAAGAAAGGGTTTCCAAGAAGCTTCAAAGCTGTGATTCTGGAAATGAAAGTGTTGAAGTATGCTGGCAGAACCTTAGCAATGGTGTGGTGAAAGTAGCGACAGTGGTATGTGGTAAAAGGAAAAGAAGTTTTAGTAAAAAGCGCGATGAATGGTGGAATGATGAAGTGAAAGACGCTGTAGAGTTAAAGAAGAAAGCATGGCTGGATTGTAAAGCCTCTGGTAAGGATAAAAGTATGAGAGAGATAAGAAAAAGAGCGTACAAGCTGCAAAAGCACAAAACGAAATCACTTATAAAGGTGAAGAGTGAAAATTCTGAGATAGAAAGAGATGACAGGTTGACGAACAAGTTCCGGGAAAACACGAAGGTTTTTTTGGCGAGAAGTTAGTGATTCCCGGGGTTGTTCAGTAACCTGTAAAATGAAAGGGGTGCTTTCGAAGAGTAGTGAAGTTTTAAGAGAGCCAGCACACGTTTTGCAGCGGTAGGCGGAATTCTACAAGGAGACGTATGAATGTGAGGACGCCTCGGCCTTGACTACCAGCGAAATGCTGAGTCCGGATGAAGCCGATGGTGAAATCTGCTGGCTGCGGGAGCAGATGAAGTTACTGCCGAGATGATAAAATATGGTGGGCAACGCGTCTGAGACTTGTTCTGGTTTTTGTGCAATTTATGCTGGAAATCAGGGGAGGTCCCAGGCGATTGGCGAGGTCAAGTCATCGTACCTTTGTTTAAAGGCAAAGGTTCACAGATAGACTGTGCAAGCTATAGGGCTATCAGTTTGATTAGCTTGGGTGGTAAAGTTTATGCTAAAATATTAGCGAGAAGAATGCAAGAAAAATCTGAAAGGCTGTTGTGGGAGGACCAATGAGGTTTTAGACCTGGAAGAAGGTGTATAGATCAAATCTTTTCCCTCCGCATGATCACGGAAAAGTTTTTGGCACTAAACCAAAAGGTTTTCTGTACTTTGTGGATTTGGAAAAGGCTTTTGACAGGGATACAATGTGAGCGGACCCTTGATACAGGCTGTAAAGTCTCTGTACAGAGATCACTCAGCCTGTGTGCGAGTAGGAGCTGACATGTCGCCCTGGTTTGACATCCAATCGGATTTTAAGCAAGGTAGCGCTATGTCAGCTTGGTTGTTCACTTTGCTTGAACTTGACTGAAGATTTGTATATGGATTGTTGTCTCCAAGGCGTGAAAGACAGTGACATGGGAGTGAAAGTAGGTGACCTTAAGGTCAATTGCTTGCTACATGCAGATGATACAGGGCTCATTGCATCATCGGAATACGATTTGCAGTCATTGGTCACCACTCTGAAAGATGGGTGTGAAAATAATGGTCTAAACCTGAATGCAGATAGGACGAAGGTCAGTATAGCTGCATGTTTGGCTGTACACAATGTAGTTTTGCTAACGACGCTGTTATACGGCAGCCAAACGTGGATAACGCAGAAGAAGAATGTAAGAAAGATGAATGCTATGGAGATGCGATCTCATCGCCGAATATGCGGAGTCAGTTTAGCTGATCGAATCCGCAATGAAGAGATCCACAGAATGGCAGGTACTACTGAAGATGTCGCAGTGAGAATGAAGAAGAACTCGCTCAGGTGATTTGGGCACGCCGAACGAATCAGTGGTGAAAGAATGGTAAAAAAGATTTATGAAGGAAAAGTGAGCGGTAAGAGAGACAGGGGGAGGCCTCGAGTGACCTTCGAAACCACAGTATATATATATATATATATATATATATATATATATATATATATATATATATATATATATATATATATATATATAATATAGCCTTAGCATATACAAGTATAACAAACAATTGAATATTAAAAATCTGATAATAATAACCTGGATAAACGATAAAACAGCAATAAAGTAATAGCTTAATTAGTAATTCAGTTTGCTTTCCGAAACTTGGTTAATTAGGTGAAATAACTTGAGAACCACGACCAGAACATCAAATCCCGAATGAATTAACTTACAACTACAAGTTGAAACTAACTTGTATAGAAAAGATTAATTAACTTACAAACTATAATACCTATGATGTATAATTAACAATATGTAACTAGTTTTGTTGAAGTATATAATTCATATACTTACTCTGTTTTCTTAAAGATTGTACCAAATTCCTTTCCAACTTAATTAAAATAATGAAATTGTATTTGTTTATTATTATTGTATGTATTGCGTTTGTATTGATAAGATTACATATTAAAAAACAATATAGACGTGTAGGTAGTTCATTATTTTACACCGTCTTAATACCTATCAATAAATATGACGAGAAATTTTATACTTTAAGGATTATTTTTATTATCTCGTTCATTATAAAGTTGTTGACCTTTTTGGCGGTTATAACCTACTCAAAAACCATTAAAGCTGTATCATGTGAATAATTTGATCACAAGAAAATAATAAATTGTGACTTATCTACTGGACCGTTTTTTTATAAATTCATTTTGTACACTTAAATAGAGAAATTAAGAATATCAAATAAATAAATGTGAATTATAAAAAAAATAAAATTATTGTGGTCAATATGGGTATGCGAATATTGTAATATTGACAATATTTCTAAGTTACTATAAATGAAGCAACTCGGACTATAATAATTATGTTGTAGGTTTTATATTTATTTCCATTGAGTACTTTGAATATTCAAAACACCTAAGGTTAAATTTTGAAACGTAACATAGTTATGATAACCACATTTCAAGTTTGAAAGATTATATAGAAAATTTAAAATTGTTTAAATGAAGTATAAAATATCAGACAAAATATCCCTGCTTTTTATTAACTTATATTGTTTAAGTTTTAAAATTTTCTTTACAAAATTATTCTACTAATTTAGATCTTACTTATATGGGATCTACTGATGTTAATTTTAATCCTTCTTCTATCAAGAATAATAATAAAACTTAGGGATAAAATTTTCAATAAATATTGTAGTAGATAGTATGTTTTTCTAATGATTTACTTTAATTTGTGACATTTATTTTTTTGCGATAACCGAAAACAATATATTTTCTTAAAAGAAATAACTGAATATAGTTACTAAACTAAAGACCACTTCCATTTAATATTCAAGATTTTCCTTTTATAACAGTTGAAACACATAAACATAAAGGTTATTTAAATAAAATATAAATAAAAGTTGGGGTGTTCTTTTTTCCTAATTTCCAAATACCTTTAACTGTTTTAGGTGTGTGGGTCATGATTACGTGATCGTGATTTAGTGAAACATCAACGTTGCTTGACAAACGTTTATTCACACCTAATTACATTGCGTGACTGACTCCGTGACTGAGTGTAACTCAGTGTATCTGATTGTATCAGTGTGACTGAGTGCGTCAGTGTGGTGTGTTCATCGCACCTCACTTATAAACATTTAATATTGCTTACTTGCACTATATATCCCCTACACTGCAATAAAGTTGTTCTAACATTGAATGAACATTGAAGAGAACAACACAAGATAAATAAATACTTTACCAATAAAAGTTTAGTCACATAACAAAAAACTATTATAGTAAAATATAGTTTTGATAATATTCTTATGAAATATCTTAAAGTTTCAAAATCCTTCCAGTTTATATTAATAAAAAAAAATTGAGTTACGAGTATTTCTCAAAAAACTCACTAGAAAAGTTAAGCTTCATAATAATTATTCTGGTATAACTGCTATTTGGTTTGTAAGTTTAAGTGTCTGGCTTACTCAATCCATATTCAAAGTGATTTCCATTACCCGATCTTGTTCAGTAAAGTTTTTATGCTTTTTATGAACTAAAAGCTTTTTATATGTATGTTAATTTATTTAATTCGTCATATATGTTTTTAGAATAAAACTCCTATCTGAATAAAAATTGAAAACGATCTAAAGCAGGCCTGTCAGTGGAAAATTAATTAGTACTTTTGCATTTTGATAAGTGTTTCTGAATCAAATCAATCACAACTTTCTGTTGAAAGTAAAGTTTTGAATAATGCTGTTTTACAAATAGAAATATTGGTAATAAACACTTCAACTATAAGTTAATATTTAAATAAATACCCTGATAGTTTGGAAAGCAATTCTACAATGATGATTTCGACGCGAAAAAGCTATTCGATGTTCATTGGGTCTTTAGATATATCACATCACTTGATACACACATCAAATAAGCAATTGTGGGTAAATTAATGGATAATAATAAGTAAAGAGGGCATTATAAAGTTATACAAAACTAACTTCACTGTACGTGTAAAATATTAGTACTAATAACAAATTTGATTCTATTAAACACTTATTTTTTCTACAACGTTAATGATAGCTATTTTATTTTTTATAATTACAGATGTGGCAAACGACCAAATGATTCACCTGATTGTACGAGATGATCATTGCTCATTCGCATCTACTAATATTAATATTTGCACATATGCAGGAGGAATAGATGTTAGTTAAGCATACCAGAAAAGGTAGAATGGGGATAAAGTTTTCCCATTTACTGCACCAAAAGTAGCTTCATTTCAAGACGTTTATTTTGTATAATTTGAGAATTTTATTATGAGGCTGCAGTTATTTCATATCTAATTTATTACTTAGCTTTGTTAGCTTAATCTTTTCATTAAAAAATACTCACTTAAAAAAATCTTAATCATTTATTTCATTGTGAGAACGACAAATCCACTGCAAATTATGCTGACGATTTTCAACTGAGGGCGATCTCATTATTAATGGATTTAACTTGAACACTATTTTCAATTTCTATAAAACTGGACGCGAGCCCAATGTTGGAGAGTTCATTCAAATTAGTGAATATGTTAATCACTAATTTAATTTGTATACAATGTGGTGGATAATATAGGCAATTAGTCAATTTTCGAGTGTTTTTATTGATTTTGTTTCATCATATTTAAAATTAATTTCCGATATTATTTTCGAGAAACTTTTCATCGTTTACGACGTCCGCTAGCACTGTCCTTTGAAGATTTTGGACTTTTAGTGTATACAGTTATTTGTCAAGGTGGCTCTCCGGTGATAACCATGTTAACAAATTTCATCATCATCAATTTAAAGAGAATGTAATACGACAAAAACTATAATAATAAAGCTTCAAAGGAAAAGTATTTTAATCAAAACTTGTGTATTTCGTAGTTTTTGAACATAAATATAACATATTAAATTAAATTCGTATAGTCTTGCGAGTTACTATATAATAAAACAAGATAATAATAAAAGAAATAAACAGTGAATCTAATTCTTATATAATTGTAAAAAATTTGTTTATAATTTATCTTTAAAAATACCATACAAGGTATTAACTTGATAAATTGTATTATATACGAATTACTAGTTGGAAAATTTAAACAAAGATCTACCAAAGTTTATGTGACTAGTCACATTAACTTTCCTAGGAAAACATAACCACGTCTGAAATGAGTAATCAATTATATGAATTTATGCGTACTATACATAACATACTGATTACAAAATTATTAGTATTTTGAGCAAAATTATTAGCTAAATTATTTTCAGCAAATTATGAATTTTACTTAAAATATCAAGTGTAAATAAACAGTCATTTATTTGTGGAGATTTTAATAGTAATATCTTGGAAAATAATTCAATAAAAATTTAGTTTTTACATTTATGTTCCTTACATAATATATTTCCTTACTAGAATCTTCTCCACTAGCGCCACCTGTATTAATAATATATTTATTAATATTACTTCAACTTCTAAATATTTAATCAATATACTAGTTTCAGACCATTGGGGCCAATTTATTAAGTCCAAAAGTACTAAGGGATAAAATTTAAAAACGAAAATAACTTTTGTACCCGTAACTGCTAATCAAATAAGGAAAATTAAAAAAGAGTTAGTTTGCTATTTATGCTGCAAGTGTCTGTACGTGATACGTAACTCAACTCGTATGACGACGCCGTCATATATTTGTAAACAATAAATATGTGGTAATAATAAACTAAACAATATAAAAATAATAAATTAATAGAAAAAAAAAATTATATAAAGTAGAAATAAATTTAGTAATATGAGACGAAGCTTTCCATGGATTCACCGTGCGGGTGCCGGGCCCGTCGCGTTGCAAGAAGAGGAGCGCAAACAATGCCTAGGACTTGCGACCCAGGTGTAGGTTTAAGGGGCCTCTTTACTAAACGCTCACATTCACTATTCAGGCTCCTCTTCTTCCTCTTACGATATTTGGTTAGGTTAGGGTACCTAACCAAATATCGTAAGAACCTACTAAAGCCGCCTTTGAGATACGTTCTTTATACATTCAAACTAACCTATTCCTTATAAATTTATTTCTGATCAGTTCGTTACATAGTTCGTAATACTTGTTAAGCTTAAATGTATGATCTTTTGAGTATGTTTGTTTCCCAGGATACAGTAAGCTCCACAAGTAGACTACCAAATTATAATGTGTTTATTGATTTTAAGTAATGACAAGTTTTAAAAGTTTCTAAATTGAATTTTACTATTTTCAAAAATATTCATACAATTCAAATGGAGTGTGGCGTTTTAATGTTATAAGATAAAGAACTGGAATTATAGAAAAAGAAAGTAATATTTAAAAGTTAATATTTATTTAATAACAAATTGAATAACTTTTCGACTGTTCAGGATTATAATAAAGCGAATTATTATTTCTCAAAAATTTATTTACTTTTTGTATTTTGATAAAATTTATTCTCCCTCTTTCTCTTAATAAGCACCTATTATCATATAACAATCTCATAATCGTTGATAAATCACTTTATCATTTGAAGAGTGCTAGTACCAATAATATAAATAAATCCTCAAATTGGAAAAATTTACTTCTTTGTGATTTCAATTTCATTGAACAGATAAACATTTTAATACATTAAAATAAATTTTCATAGAACCAAGTAATAATAAAATGTAATTGTTCTATTTCGATGAATGGAATAATAATTATTATATTTCACATTATTTTTGTTTTATTTTTATTAATAATACAGGATGTTAGAGGAATATAAAATAAAATTTGCTTTGAAGCTTATAATGATCGCAGTGATATAATAATGTTTAAATCTTATATTGGTTTTGTTTTACACATTAAAAAACAAGCGATTATAATCTATTTATAGTATTTGGATCAAATATTTAGATTATCTTTGTATTTTATAATATATTTACCTTTTTCTTTTGTAATATCGGTTATGAGGTATACTTTAAAAAATTATCAATATTTCTTACAAAAGTAACTTGTTTAATTTAACTAAATGGATAACTTGATTTCTTATCAATTATTTCTACATTAAAAAGATTATATACACATATAGCTTATTGTTCCTAACTCACAACACCTTATTAATGAATTACTTAGAATTTCTTATAATCATCTGCAGTTAATATAGTCATGGGTTTAAAAGTCATTACAAGCTAAGTCACATTCCTTTGTAAATATGCTTTTCAGGCTTCAAAGAATTAATTTATTTCCTTTGAATCAAAGAATGAAATCTTCCATCGGTAAGTATTTGTATTGACTTTTCTTAGCTACGGTCGTGATTAAGTCTGAGATAGCTTATTGAAATTATGCATTTTTTATTTTGACACTCATAAACATCACAATTTCAATATTTAAGGATCTTCTGATCCAAAGCAATTTAAATAGAAAAATGTTATTTTAAGTAAATAGAAAATTAAATCCTAAATAAAGCCTTTATCTGGAATGCATAGATCATATATTATATATATATATATATATGTATATTACGGGGTACGGTAGAGCAGATTAAAACCTTATTTGAATAATGAAACAATAAAATAATGAATTTTAATCGACAACATATTTTCGCAAAATTCGGATAGTTACTGCCCCTATTACTACCCTTAATGGTTTCAAGCTAACATTCTTAATATCCTTACAAACTATATTTTGATAAACAATAACTCGTCTCCAAATCTTTTTTACACTTTACATTCCAAACCTTTCTTGGCTCTGGAGATAATAGTATGTTGTGACTAATTTACCAAATAATTATAACATGATTTACTATTCTGTTCTGTACTAATTG
This sequence comes from Melinaea marsaeus rileyi, assembly GCA_918358865.1. Lineage (NCBI taxonomy): Eukaryota > Metazoa > Arthropoda > Insecta > Lepidoptera > Nymphalidae > Melinaea > Melinaea marsaeus. The sequence goes on along the minus strand of OU911093.1, from coordinate 5,271,056 downwards.
ATAGTGGGTGTAAGCACAACAAGTATTTCTTCAAGTTTAGTAAGGAAAACAATAGTTATTATTATTTTTTTAATATTTCAATATCTTCAAGAAATTAGATCTAATGCTTATTTTGTTTAATAGCGAATTTTATAATAAATTTTAATTAAGATTGTATGCCTGACATATTTGCCTGTAGCTACATAAAAAAATAATGTTTTGCTATATTAGAGTATCTACAATAAATTTGTTAAAGCCAGACTTAATTAAGTTGAAAATAACTTATATATATTGTCCATAAAGTTTATATTATTGATATGAAATATAATACCGATAAATATTGAATGAGTTTAAACTAGTTAATGTATTGATTATCCATGTACAATTCACTAATTTTATATCCGGACATATACAAACGAACTTTTAATAGTTGTTCGGGATACCAGTTTATTCTAAGAGAAGGAAGGAGAGAAGGATAAAATGAACAAAAGCGATGTGGTAAAGCAATGGATAAAATAAAAATCTTAGCTACTGCGCGTTATGCAAATGATTTAAAACGCTGTGTAAGAGAGGCTTTTCTGAATATTCATTTCTTAGTCATTACAGAAATTTCTTTTGACCTTTAAGAAATGTCACATTGAATCAAATAAAGAAAAGAGTCATTAAAAATTCAATGAAATTTTAGAGTTAATTTTAAGACCTTTAAATTGTTACTAAACTTGGGACTCATTATATACTTGATTTTTTTATTTTATATATTGAAGTAAAAAAAATTGTATTTTTACGTTACCGACTTTACGTATTAATCATAAAAACGAACATAAAACATTCAAATATATTGCAGACGGTATTATAAAAATGTTTAATTATATTAACTAAATGTTTCACGTAAAAATAAAATGTATTGTAATAAATGTATTTTTAAATTGTTGGATATTTTAACCCTAGATAACTAAACTGTTTTCATTGTTACATTATTACTACACCTTCGTCCAACGGACTACGGAATAAAACAATGAAATATAATAAAAAATATTTAATTAAGATAGGAACTTGTTTCATCGCACAAAAGTAAGGATTATAATGAACATATTAAGTACTAATTAATGTAATAATATCAATTTACACAGTGACCACACATACCAACATTTTGTTGACCACAAACAGCTTTTTTACATATGGTGCAACGGTGCTTGGTCATTCTCCGGGCCTTTGATGGACATAGGTAGCAAATTTTACGCGCGTTTGATGTAGAAGGAACAGGAGCTTCTATTGTTGAAGATTCGCCAAGAATATCCTCAATCATGACCCTTATATTACGCCCCAAACTCACAACTGTTATCGTTTCCGAAGCCAGGGTTCCATTAGCTGATCTCCTAACTTCATTACAAAATCGCCCCCAGTCATTGGCTTTTTCTTATTTCTTATATTGTTACAGACATGAATAACCTAAGAATTAATAGAACATATATTGAGAATGTTATAAAAGTTACACACCGGCCATCTCTTGGTTTCCCGGTTAGAGCTTATATTTGCACACATTTGATCAACAGTGTCCACTGCACCTTTTGTGCTATTATAAAAAATGTATTATTTCTGGTTTTCATGTCGTTTCATTAATAAAAGGTTGATCATGAATAGTTGACAATAAAAATACAACTTTGTTGGATTTGGCTTTGAACGAAACTAATATTTTTCTATAAAATGTCTTCGGTTGCCGATGTTGAGCTGTCAGATCTCTCTTCTAGTTTGCTTTCCGATGCTTACTCCAGCCAAAGACGAATTTGATCCTCTTGATTCCTCAAATCCATCTATAATAAATATAAAAAAATGAAAACGTCTCTACATTTCTCCGTACCGTGTATCTAAACCGAACCAAAAATCTACTTACTACTAAATTTTGCATTAAACTTTCTTTTTAAATCAATCCAATAAGTTAAATTAGAAATTTAATAAATACTATTCTATAGTTATCAATAAAAAGCAGATCTACAATATGTAAAACAATAAATATAAGAATTTATTAATGTACGTACCGTAACAATAAAGTTGTTGTTATTACTAAACCTTCGTCCAGCTTACGACGAAAAGGTAACAGAGCACGTCCTATGATGCGCGTGGACCCAATAGCGTCACGGGCTGCACTGTTTACTCAAACTAGTAAGGTAATAAAAGAGTCAAGGTCAGGGGACGGAGCGAAGTAGGTGATTTCGAATTTTGTCAAGTCGCACGTCGTCGCCTCGACGAGTGATTATACAGGGTTAAAAATATGGATTTTGTTTTGACTCCAACACAACTTTACAATAAAAAGGGTAATACAAGTAAGTAAAGTGCTGCAAGATTGAGTGAGGTGAATTATTTGGGTTGGTCTTGGACGCTAGTTCAATATTTATATGTTTGTTTAATTCAGAGTAGAAAATTATGAGGAAAGAGTAGGAAATTATCACTTCTAATTGCCATCTAAAAATATATGGTTTTTCATTTGAGATTTTTGTATAAACGTATCATTGTAATTTTCATCTCTTAACAGCAATTACGAAGACAAAACAAAAGCTAACACAAAGACCTGTTATTTAGATGTTTTTCACATTTTATGTTTTTTATTTATATGTTTAAAAAATCTTAATCGATAATACCAAAAGGAATGATTACATTAAAATCGAGATTGAAAACTTAAAACAGCTTTTATATTTATCCATAAAAAATCTATTTACAGTATACAATGTCTGAGACAACAACATTTAATGAAGATTTCAACAACAGATTTCAACAGCTGATTATTTTACAGTTTTCTAGGGATATTTTGAAGAGACGTTAGTTAACAAATATGTACAAATATATTTATCATTAGTAATATTTAAGCTTAAAAACATTTTTCATGTCATTTATTAATTGTAGTACAAATTTAAAGCTGGTATTTTACTTGTATTCTGACCACACTATTTTAATTAAAACAGTATCATAATAGAATTTGCCCGCAACGATTATATTATTACATTTTATATATTTTTATTATTATACCAACCGACTATTTTAATTTAAAATTACAGGGATATCTTAAATCAGGTTACCTACTAGGATATGGAAACTAGTTTAATGTTTAGATAAAAAAAAAATAGCAATAATTAACATCACTATATAACTTATATTTCAGCATTCAATATTAGGACAATAATTCTTATTTTACTTATTATCTACTTTAAGTCATATTTACAATACAGCCAGTATTTATATAACATTTTTACTTTTAACTCATAATAAAAAGCTCAGGAACTTTTTGAAAATTATAGAATACTACTAAAGACTACTAAAACTACTATATTTAAGATTCTGGTTAATAATAGAGTTTAACCTCTATAGTAAATCATTTTGTACGGCATTTGCTATTTTGCACTTTATTCATTATAAAATTCAGTATGAAATGACAGCTATATTTTTTTATATTGTAAATTAATATCCATAGACATTCGTATATGCCTTTAATTGTAATTGAATTAATGAAAACTGTTAAAAAAATTTGTATACAAGATTTCTCACGGAGGAGAGTGTTTGATAAAAGAAACCCATTAAAATAATAAGCACTATAATATCCTATTTTCGATAGGGATTGCAATGTAGTGCTTTGCAAACTAGTTTTTTAATATTATCAAAACCAAAAATAAGCACGTCTTGTTTATAAACAGACATGAATAACAGAAGATGTTTTAACTTTAATTTTATTATTTCAATTCTTAGAACTTATAATACGTCGGATACATTAGTTATTATTTTACAACTGCTAAATAATTACTTTTATATCTGATGTGACAATAGTTTTAAAGATACATTCATAGGTGGCAGAAAAAAAGGAAAAAAAATTAAGAAAAACATCATTATTCTTATCACATCTGAAACGCAATTAACATAAACGGAATGGTTTTGTTTGGCCACAATAGCCACGAACTGTCTGAAGCCTTAATGCACAAGGCGTGTCTACACCACGTCAATTGTTTTCTTAAAAGACATTATTTCAAATGTTTTCTTATGTATCATATTTCTTTCTGTAAAAAAAAATGAAGAGTGTAAAACTATTTCTACAGGTAATATAGATGTATAACATGTACATAATAATTCTAACAGTAAAATATGAAGAACAAGAGGTAAGTGATCTTTTATTGAATCAGATAAAAAGCTAACACTACAACATTTTCAAAAAAAACAGTAGAATAGTTTTGTTGTATTGTAATCTTAGGCCACAACAATTTTTTTATTAAGTTTCACCTAGATAAGAATTTACAGGGTCAAAGTACATTTTTATGGTGACTTTGTGGTACTAGGCTTATCTCTTTGACAATTAGACAAGTAAAAACTTCTAAACTGTGAAAGAAACTTTTTTCCCATGATATAGTATACTAATAAATCTAAAATAAGATAATTATTTATAAAACCTTCGGTGTAAAGTAACTTAGTAAGTTACGCTTTAACACGGTTAATGAATAACGAGTAAAAGTATATTTTAATAGATTATTATAAAATTTAAACTCCGGTATCAGGGTTAAGAACTTTGTCATAGGCTAAATAATTATATTATATTTTATAATTGCATTTTTGCTCTCTTGCGTTTAGCAGAACCATATAAAATGACCCTTATTATATATTTGATCTTTCATCTGAAGAAAAAAAAAAGTGTTTAAATGTTTTTAACACATTTATTAAACCAAATCTGTAAAATCTACACTTTATTTAATCTTCAAACATTAAGTTTTTGATATTATTAGAAGACTTATTCCCGCGGTATAATTTATTAATCACTATAGTCGCTAATCACTAATCACAAGTGACTTCACTTCTTGATGCTAGCAGTTCCAACGATACGAAATGAGCCCTACTGACCGGCGAGTGACTTATAGGTATATAAATAGTAGTACAACTTGCCTTAAGACGGTAGCGGTGCTACCCTCTTTAACAATTAATCATAGCAAACTTCACGCACCAAGTATTGAGAATGTTAAAAATACCCTCCGAAAGTACTGGCGATAACAATATTTGTTCATATCTCATATGTAATTACATTAATTTACGTCTCGTATGATTTCCAATTACATAAAAACGTATTTAGATTTAATTATCTCTCATGACTGAACTTAGTGGTTCGTTTTATTCTCGTATTCTCTTCCTCGTATTTCTGATTTAACAGATGATGTTTATCTGTTAAATCACGAGTCAACAGATTTCTCTGTTTGTGGCAAACATTCGTCATTAAAGAATGAGTCAGTAATTCCTTATTCTGTAGATAAATTGAGGCCACATTGTAATACCCCCATTGTGTTTGAATTACCGTGTGTTCGATGAATAATAATGAAAAATATGGTTTACTTATTTAATTGATTAGTTAGTTTACAATCATGTCGATTGAAATATGTCAAATAATCAGTATAAACGAGTCTATACTCGTTTATACTATATACTCTATAGTATGTAGCCCCGTTTGAGTATAATATATAATATAACGTCTAATCCATTACATATTATATAATGGCATTGTATAATATTATTTAATAGTAATACCGATATTATCTATTAACTACGAAACATTTGTGGCGCTTCTATAAATTACACTCCATTCCATTGGTTCTTGACATCTTTTTAATATTTCATTTAAGAGTCATCCAAGTCATCCTATTCTGTACTATTAACTTTTAAATAAATCATAAAAGCATCATCCTCTAAGCTATTGATATTATTATTATAAATTGTGTAAAAGACAAACCATTTTACAAGAAATCTTTTTCACTTCATAACAATGTTCTTTCTGAAATGATTTGGCTTTCAAAATTTAAAACTGATGTAAAAAAGATATAACCGATTTAGTAATATCTTATCATAAAATAAGTAATAATTAAATGTATTTTTTTGACGCAAGCAATCATTTTACACAGATTTCTCTTCACAAAGTTGAGTTAAACCATAGTGTGGTTTTCATCAAATTTAATTAAATTCTACAAAACATTGTATTAAGGATTAAAATAAATACAATTATTAAATACAAAGTTATAATAAACCCGAAATTATTTATAATAAAATAATATGTATCAGTTCAAATAACCTGTAACTTTTAAGTCAATACACAAAAATGTTGTTTAAGTAGCAGTAAAATTAAACTGAAAAGAGAAACACAATCAAGATCTCACCTGATCAACGTAACCAAGAGGCTAATTACAACCTGCTTTTGTCATTACATTAAGTGATTTCTGAAACTTGATCGCTGATGAAAATGAATATTTTAATTTGATTTTTCATTAAACATGTTAGAATTCATGTAATTAAAATAATATTATTTTAAGAGTTTTTATAACATATTCAAACATTTAATATATAGAGTTATGCAGGTGTACAATTTCCTGTCACCATCATAATAAAAATCATAGCAATAGTGATTTAAAAGATAACTGAATTGTTATTTATTTTTTTATTTTCACGTATCAGTTACGTTAAACAATTATTATTCTAACTATATTTTATAAAGACATATAATATAAAGAAAATTAAACAATAATAATCTTAGAGTTTTGATAAAACTGCAGAGTATTATCAGAACTGTAGCATGATAACTTTTTATTGTTCTTGACATAAAGGATTACACTGTGGATAAACGTCACATTTTCATTATCAAATATAAAAGCTTTTGACGTTAAAGTCAGCGCCAGCTTTTATTAAAATAAACTAAGAGATCTTTTTAAACAATGTATAATAATGAAAAGTTGGTCCTTTATTTGAATGCTGTTTTAATTTACTCATTTTAAACAAACATCTTAATTAAATTTTGTTAACATCAATAAGATTCCAATATTCTGTGTATTCACTCTAACAACTGAGCTATTGTGTCAGAGAGTTATTATTTGAAACTTATTATTTAGCCACAAAATTCATCGTTTCTGTGAAGAAAAAGGTTTATGTTTTTGTCGGAAGTCTAACAAATTGCTAACTTCTCAATTATAGCACAACTAAGACGAGTGATGATGACGAAATGACAATTATCGTAATCGATTCTACTGAAAAGTTTGGGCTTAATAGTATACTTAAAATGAATATGACATTTTTGCTAATAGCTATTGCCTTTATCTTTTAAAATATCAAATGTCATTTTAATAATTTATTTTAAACTGAGATATTTTAGTCTTAGAACTTGAATTTATAAAAAATCCAGAACATAAACCTTTTATTTTATTCCTACATAATTTTTAGTGTTATATGTTTTGAAGTGGTTAAAATATATTAATTTAGTTTTCTCACCACACTTCTTAGAAAAAAAGTTCCTTTTAAAGGTGACATTTACAATATTTTTGTTTCACTAAATGTCACATTTTTACATTTCTTAAAAAGCAAAAAACTTGACTAAGCAAATAATATTCAGGAAAGTCCCTCTTACGCAGCATTTTTAATCATTTGAATAACGCTCCGAAGCTAAGACTCATTTTAAGCGTTTTGCATTTTCATATCGTCTTTGTTCATTTTATTTTTCTCTCTCTCTCTCTCTCATACCAGTGTTAATTGAGTTTATATATTTAAAGTAAATTGTTACATTATCTACATTTTACATAATCTTGTTACATTAATTGTTGTTGTTAGGTAACATTTAGAGAAATGTTTTGTAGTTTTGATAGATTCTACTATTCGATATCTATTGATATGAATAAATATCAATACCAATAATACCTAATGAACATAAAAAATAAGGTAATTTATATTTTTAAATTGCATTAACAATGATGTGTTAGAACTGACTGACTCAACAAATTTCTTAAGTATAACTTTAGATAAAAAGCTCTAGTGGAACCCCCATCTCTCAACACTCGCAACCATACTGAGCTCGGTCGTCTTAGCAATTAGAAAAGTTAGACAATTAACGGATATTTATATGGCTCAACTTGTTTTTTTTAGTTATTTTCATAATAATTTATCTTACCGTATTTTATTATGGGGCACTGCTTCTGAAGTAAATGTATATTTATTTTACTAAAAAGAGCTGTGCGGGCTATTTATAACTTAAAAGCTAGAGATTCTCTGAAAAATGTTTTTAAAGAAATAGGTGTGGACTGACTATAATGACCTGTCTTTATTGTAATTATTGTCTATTCAAAAGTGTGTCTAAATGTCTACTTGAAAAAAATATTTTGAATTTGAATTATAAATATATTGATATTATATAATATTATTTCTATATTAATACATATAAATAACATAAAATTATGACTCTTATATAAACGTATTCCACTATAATTAAGTATTGAAATATCAATATGCCGTAACTGAATGTAACACTAATTGCAGCAAACATTCGACACAAATAAATGCATCGTTAATTCTACATATTGCAGAGTGATTGATGTCACACTGTTGTGTCAGTTTCAATATATTGGTTTCAATAGACGAGTAAGTGAAGATTAAATTTTAGACTCGTGTATACACATTCAAATTCGGTTGTATAGCTGTTAATATTGTTAACTTTATTTTTTTTTTATATCCAAATAGCAAATCTGAATTTTATTTTTTATGCAATTTTATATGAAACGAAACAAAACAAAACAATTTATATTCAAAAAAGCATTCAAACTTTAAAAAGAGATATAAATTACTATGTGTATTTTCATGACCTTAAATTTTTTATTATGCATGGACGCTTTATTAATTACTATATAACATAATAACAAATCACGTTAGAACTATTCTGCAAGTTGATCGGAGTTATTGCAACAACCGAACGAAAGAGTTATTTATACAAGAATAAAAATATTATACATTAATATATATTATAATACTAGCAGACCCGGTCACGCGTTGCTGTGACTATTGTTTTTGATATATTACATTGTAGTAATCTATTTAAGGGGTAATGTTGTAAGGTAAGGTTCTATCTAAAGCCTCCAAAGATTTTTTATGTGTCATTGTGCATTCATCCCAAACAATCAATTCACATTGCTGCAAAACCTTTGCCATTGCCGAGTTCTTCGAAATGTTGCGAGTTGGAGTTTCGTTGCTTTGCATGTTTAATGGTAATTTTAGTGCTGAATGAGCTGTTCTACCACCTTCAAGCAAAGTTGCTGCGATTCCCGACGAAGCGAGTGCAAGTGTAATTTTATTTTGTGAGGGGATTGTTGCTAATATCAATGAAATGTTTTTCCTGTACCACCAGGTGCATCTAAGAATCTCCTCCTCCTCCTCCTCTCTTATCATTTATTACTTTCATAAGTGTATCAAATACATACTTCTGTTGTTCATTCAATAGTGGAAGATTTGTTTGAATTAATTCTTTCAAAGTGTTGAGATCATACAGTTTTTCTCGGTGCAACTCTTGGTTAAAAGCATCATACATTGGACGATTGGGCACATCAAGCACATATCCTCAATTGAAATCAATACTTCATTGTAAATTTCTTCGCTTATTTGTATATTTGGATTTCCCCTTCTAATCCGTATTTGATACAAAATATCATCACACATATTATCTTTGTACTTGATCCACAAATTCTTTGGGTTTGATGGGAAGCATGTAGATATGATTATAGAAAACAATGTTCGTATTTCATGAGCTTGTGATGATATTACAGCATCATTGAGAGTTTGATCCCAATGAGCATTTTTCTAGCAATCGCAAACGTTGGCAAGCTTTTTTGTATGATCCACACAAATCACCATCAACAGTTCGTACATGTTGGAATAATGTTGGGCCACGTACATTGTCTAATAACAGTAGTGAATAAAAACTTTCATCATTGCTTTGATGTTCTCAATAAATTCGACCAATCGCATCGGTTGAATATACATCTGGGTATTCTGAAACTGGTTTTCCTTGACTCCGTGGTATAAATCTCCTTGAGGATTGATTCCAAGTATAATATTTTGGCATTTCAGAATATAATAATGTTTGAGCAAAAACATCGTTTTGACATATCTCAAAAAAACTGGTTAATGTAGTAGATGGTGGCTGTAAAGATCTTTTTACTGCGTTCTGTGCTGTAAAATTTACTCTTTGTCCATTTTCTAAATGCATAGCTAAATGAACAACAGTAGGGTGTCTCTCGTGAATAGAAAAAGAAAATATTCGCCAAACTTCTTCATTACTACTAACATAGCGACCCATTTGGTATTGGGTAACCTCCTCATTGGAATTCTCTGCATTAATACCAATCACAGCCATATCACTTTGGTTACATATTTGCAAATGTATTTAATAGATTTTACTGAATGGCAAGATTCAACGTTGATGTGCGCTTTGAAGGTCTTTGATAAAATGGGTGAATATGGAACAATCCAGCGATTATCTATTTCAATATCTTTTTGATTTAATTTGACAATTGTTGATCTTCCATTTTCTGCTGTCGATCGGCGACAATACAAAGGATAACTGTCAATACCAGTGATTGTTTCAGATATTAATGTCCGTGGAAATCGTTTTGAACATTTACCATCCACCGTACATGGTAAATTTTGATTAAGAATTCCACAGGGACCATGTACCATATTTTTGATAACTACCTCATGCAATCCAGGATCTACTTCTACATTAGGGATTTCAGCTGATATTACTGCATCAACTTCATTTGACTTTATCTTGTCAACTAACCAAATCAAAATATGTGCATGTGGCAATCCCCGTTTCTGCCACTCCACAGAATGCATCTAGCGGCGTGTTTCTCCAAACACATAATGTTTCACAATGAAATCCATTAAAGATTTCAACTTTTGTATAAAGACTCTGGCTGTGTCTATTTATATCCAGTGTGGATTGCATGTAAATGTGATGAACAAATCTGCTGTACCATAATAACAAACATATGACATGGCATTTTGAGCATATTCATGCATATGTCGAGGGCTTACGATGTATGTTGCTGGAAGAATAGTTATTCGACTAAGATTCTGTGATTCTGATTCATTACCATCAGTATTAATCGCATCTCGAAGGTGAATATACTCTTCAGATCTGAGTTTTGTCTGATTCAACCTGATGAATGTTAATCTCTCCGTTTCAATTTTAACATACATGTCTACAACATACTTGTGATATAATCGCCGACGTTTGAGTATGTGATTGTCATCATTAGGCGGTAGGAATAATAGTTCATTGAACTGGCTTTTTTGTTGGTTTTAGAACCTGAAAATAGATTTTTGTTTTCATAACATTGAAAATAAAAAAAAATAATATAGTGACTGATAATATATCTCCTTGCTAAACTAATATTTTTTATTACCTGTAATGGCATTTATCATCTTGTTTGAGAAATCATAGCCATCTTCACCTTGCCAAAATATAATGGGATATTGCAATGCGTCATATGAGCGGTGTGTTTCCTTTATACGTTGTAATTGATCATTCCGACGATGTAAAACAATATCAAGGGATTCCAAGTTTTCTCCAACTACAACGATGGCAACTTCATCAATAGTTGGTGCATTAAAACGTCTTGCATGTTGGCCAACAGGTGTTTTATCAGCTCTGATTACTATTTTGTGATTATCAGATGGCATCAGATCCAGTGCAGTTTTAAACAACATAATCAATTGATTGTACTCATGAAATAAAGTTTGTAATTGTTCTACAATAGACCTCTTTACTGAATTGTTATTTGAACAACGCATATCAATTTCTTTTGGTGAATTGCCAATGAAATAAATTTGCAGGAATTTGTAATTGCTATATGACACTGGTAACAGTGAACCTGCGCTATGATATAGTTGGCCTTGTATCTGTAAATTAAAAAAAATGATTTTTGTCAAATATAAATAACATTTGTTCGTAAAAAGTATATCTGTCTCCTAATTTGAATCCCCAATTTATAATTGATATGCTTAGGTATGTCAATATGTAATAATTAGTTGTAACTAATATCCATCATCAAATAATTATATTGTGTTGTGTAAAATAATAAAAGTATTGCTAATACTGAATCACCAAATAATATTATGACTAAGTAATATATTTCTTGGGGATTAAGGAACTGAAGGTTAATGACACACCTTTACTTAATTAACAGGAAATTTTGTTCACTAAAATAATAATGATTAACTGCTATAATACCTACCTTAAAATTTGGCATGAAATTTTCCCGAATTACGTTTGTTGCCCCAAATGACGTCATTTGAAAGCAATTGTTATATTGTTGGATATTTAACAAAAAGTGTATGGAATCTGGTTCTATTCCTGAAACCAATGAGTACAATGGCTCTGGTGCTAGATCCAATGGTAACAATTTCACTTTCCCATCTGCGCAACACAATCCATTGGCTTCATTTGCATTACAATGAGAGAAAACCAAGTTCATAAATCCAATAGTAACACATTGGTGTTTACTGTAGTCAATTGACAAATCATAATTGAAAGCAGCTCGATTCAAACTTTCGGGATTATTGGTTGAATCTCTCGCTCTCGCTTCCCGCGTTCGTAATATACGAATTCTTTCACGTTCTTTTCGGTCGTCACGTTCGTGTGCAGTATGATAAGATCGGTAATTAGTTTGGTTTGTAACATTTCGGGTTCTTCTACCTAAATTACTTCGTTTTGTAGGAAGCATATCGAATATACTCACCTAAATTATGTCACATGCAATAATTATTAATCACAGGTATTAAAACACTTTGCACTAAACACGATATAAAACAATCAAAATTAATTATTAAATATTATAAACGCTTTTTAACGCGGTTTGTTTGACAGATGCAATGACGTGAAAACTGATGACAATTTATGTCGCATTCTAAAACTAAAACAAAAGAAAGAATATTCCAAGGCCAATCAAATCTATAGCTCTTAAATTTTTTGACTTTTCAATTTGGTCGGGTTCACGATATTATCACTTTTGCGTGAACCTGCACACACATATATTTGATTGAATTTGAACTTTGTGCAGAGACAATAAAGTGCGAATTGACTCTTCGACGTTAGCAACACACCTACATTGTATAGACAAAAATGAGTGCTTGTAATTTAATATAAACTTTATTGTATAGCAATACAGTTCAAATTGACTCTAAATTTAGTTAGAAAATATTTGTATAGGAAAAAGAAAAGGGCTCTTTTAGGGTTTTCCTGGAAATTATTCGAATTTTTCTCGCCGTAAGAACCATCCTTGGGCTTCAAAGAATATTTAAAAAAAAGAATTGTTAAGATTGGTCCATGCGTTGTTGAGTTGTGCGCTTACCAACACATTTTGCGATTCATTTTTATATAATAGATAAATTAATATATTTGGGTTTCTATTTTGTATTAGGAATCTGTCAAGCTTTTTCTACTATTTTTTCGAATTGACGCTTTAAAACTGCGCCGTCATAAGAAAATTGTAGGACAAATATTCTTTATTATATGTAAGTCGGTACAATAGAAAAAAGTTAAGTAAGCCTACAAAATTTGGTTACATATTTTTCCAATCAGCCATAGAGCATTATGGTAGAATAATATTCATTCTAAAACAAATTAAGAAAAATAATTGCTATTTAAACATTTTATTTAAATTCTTCGTGATTAATCTTAGGTTGATGTCGTTTTTATCGGTAACAAAATTTCGTCAGAGCCAAGAAGTTTGTATTCTATAGAATTTCAAATATTTGAAGAGTTAGGATATAAACTCGGTAAATCCAAGCATAGTAATCAAATAGTTTATAAAAATTGGTATACAATAAGGTGCATGCTTGATGCATATCATCAAGTTTAATAATCTTTTATGTTAAGGTACATTTTACTTCTTTAGCATAGGGCCTTAAAAACAAACGGAGTTGAAGAACATAAATATTATGACACTTGTAGTGAAATCATTGTTCACTACTACTAGTATTTATATTATAGCAGTAGTAACAGTGAAGTAAATAAATTTTATATAAAGGAAATAAATTTTCCATAATCTTATGCAACATTTAATTCATTATATTTTATGTTATACACTTAATTCAATTGAAGATTACCTGGTTTATCGAGAGCCATTCAGGATTTTAAGTCTTAAGTCAAGTGCCCTTGGTTTTTAGTAGCCATTAATATAATAAAATTTTATGCAATTTTATGCATCTAATTATTAGATAAAAGTTGTATGTCTGTTCTATAAATAACATAGCTATTAATTTGATGCGTTATAAATAGTGGAGAGTTTGTGTGAATACTTCATCAAAAGCTACGACTACAATAAATCTGTGTTATCTATGTTATCTAGTGGAATGTAAAATTCTACATTATGTTTTATTCCTCAAAAACTTATTTTGTTCATTACTTATCTTATTTGATGTAACACCTGATGCATTGTTGTTGTTGTTGTTCAATTTGTATTTGGATAGTTGTCTCCAAGGAGTGAAAGATAGTGACATGAGAGTGAAAGTAGGTGACCTTAAGGTCAATTGCTTACTATATGCAGATGATGCAGTGCTCATTGCATCATCAGAATGCAATTTGCAGGCATTGGTCACCACTCTGAAAGATGGGTGTGAAATTAATGGTCTTAGCCTGAATGTAGATAAGACGAAGGTTCTGATATTTGAAAGAAATGAAGAAAGAACAGAATGTAAGATCAACGTGAATGATAAGATAATAGAACAAGTGAATGAAGTGGTATATTTGGGAAGTATGTTTAGTAGAGACGGAAGATACGAAATGGATGTGGAAAGGCGTATTGCTGCTGGTAACAGAGTCAATGGTGCTTTGACTGCATTGTTGAGACGGCAAAACGTCAGTATAGCTGCACGTTTGGCTGTACACAATGCAGTTTTGCTACCGACACTGTTATACGGCAGCCAAACGTGGGTAACACAGAAGAAGAATGTAAGAAAGATGAATGCTGTGGAGATGCGATCTCTTCGCAGAATATGCGGAGTCAGTCTAGCTGATCGAATCCGCAATGAAGAGATCCACAGAATGGCAGGTACTAGCGAAGATGTCACGGTGAGAATGAAGAAGAACGTGCCCAGGTGGTTTGGGCACGTTGAACGAATGAGTGATGAAAGAATGGTAAAAAAGGCCTCGAGTGACCTTCGAAAACACAGTAGCTACGATACTGGAGGAAGGTCACGTAAAAAGCATGAGGACCCCCCGGAGGGCATGTATGAAGAAGTTGATGTCTGTGGCCGAGGCGAAAGAGGTATGCAGAGACCGTAGCGTTTGGCGCTCCGTCGTCTCTGGCTACCCCGCAAGGGATATGGCGTGAAGGTAAATAAATAAATAATACCTGATGCATTTTGAGCTTAAAAAAATAAGTAATAATAAGTCTGGACTTCTGCCAACTACCGATTTGAAGAAATTACTGACAAGGTACCAACATTGTTTTTATTAAGAAATATGTAAAAGTATGATAAATTATCTGTGTTACAAATAAATTAACAGTTCATTCAAGAAACTGGTTATGTAGTTTTTTAAGGGTTTTATAATATTTTTTAAAATAAATATGCCTCAGATGAAAAACATTTAATTATTGTAAAAGAAAACAAAAAAAAATAAATTAAAATAGATAATGGCAGAGTACAAGAGATAGTCTTCTAACTATTGTTGGAATAATACATTATTAGCTTTGTTTTAAATCACGACAAATCATTTAATAATATATGGTTAAATCGATTCAGTCTTTTAGAAGTTAAATGCTATTTAACAAACAGAACAACTATCAAATAATTTATAAATTAATTTCTGTATAACACATAATATTGCATACAGAGGAGTTAAAAGTTTCTAAAACTTGCTGAGTCTCTGAGAATCGAAATTTGTATTCAACAAGGCTTATTATATTTAATTAACTATCTGTGACTTCTAAAAACGACCAATGGAAAAATTCATTTTTTAGTTGAAAGGAAATAAATTATTACCAATTAAATGCTACCTGTCTCTTAATACATGACGTATAGACGATATCTATCATGAATCGGGTCACAATATTTACTAACAGTAGTATGAGTGACAAACATATGAAACTTTTTATTTTATAAACATAGGTTATATATTAATAAATTAATTTTATATCTAATTTCATTTTCAGTGGCAAGTTTTCGTTATAGGGAAATGTAAATCATACTATTTTCTTTACATTTAATTTAGTTAAAATTTCAAAACAATCGTTACATTCTAAATGGTCCACATTACCTCTGTTACCTACAAAAAATATCAAATCTATTCAATTATTAAATTATTTACCTGATTTGAGTAGTAATATTTATCAAGTTTAATGTTTGTATTATATTTGTATTTAATGTTTGTAAACACGAACCCCGAGGTTATAAAGATGAATGATAATGTTGACATTGCAGTTAAAAGTAAACAGGTACTTTTCGATACTTAGACTTTTAATTATGAATATAAATTGGAGTCGTTAGAAAATTAAATATATTACTGAACATTATTTTACTATTTTTGTGACATTAAAGTGGTGATCTGCATATTCACTTAAATTCTATTTTTTTTACTATTTTATGAAAGTAATGTATTTACAAATATTATCAAATTATTATTTGTGTATCAAATATTAAATAAACTTTATTTATTATATAATAAATAATTGAATAAATTAATAATTTATTTAATCCGATGAGAAGTAAATTTTTTATGTCTACTTTTACATGTTTCCAATTAAGTGTTTGTGACGCATTTAAACGATGTATACCAAAATGAAACTTAAGTTACAGAGAACGAATAATAATACTTTATAGAATATGTTCTATTTCACTAAATCACTTAATAACTAAAGAGCTTAATTTATTGACTTAATTACCTTATAAGTTGTTCACACATAATTTTCGTTAATATGTTGTGATGTCCCTAAATTTGCTATTTGAATTCCATATTTATGACAAATAAGTAATGTAGTAGTTATAATAATTTTCCTTTCAAAAGAAAAATATATTACGACATAACTCTAACGTCTCTTCAGTCGGAAAGGAAAGAATAGTAAAACTTTTATTTTGTCCGAAAGCCTTCTTTCGTTACCTTAAATAGAATACTTTATTTGCTATCCATTGTTCTATTGGCCATATACTTGTATATAATCAAAATAGGCAAAAGAGTTATTCCGATACTACAAAACTATGCAAAACGTACTATCTAAATAAACAAATACTCTGCTTAATGCTGCTTCCAAAAAAAAATAACACGTCAATACGTCATGGTACGCTTGCTTTGCTTTATTTTATTCGTTAATAAAAAATTTCTAACCAGAAGTAATTAACTTTATTTTGTATTACAAAATTATTACAAGTAAAACAAAAAAGACGGTTATTTCATGAACATTACTTTGTAGTCATTTAAACTAAGTTACGAAAAATCAACGAAAGATGTAAATGTACTTAGTATTTTTACTAAAAGTAAAAGAAGCAGTTGAAAGATGAAGAAAATTCAGATTTATTGTTAGACGTAAACAATAATACATATTATATCGCGTATCTTGCACCTTGTTTTTGTTTCGTTTTAATGTTTAAAGCTAAAATACCGAAAATAACTTTTCCTTATAATGATTTGAGAATCGAGATAATTTGGTAATAATTTTCCGATACATTCCTCATCGAACATGTATATGCTTTTGTGTTCCATTAAGAGTTAACTTTAATGAAAATTATTGCTATTTTTTATAAAGATACATGGTTGCTGAATACTTTCTATAAATTATAATAAAGAAGTAAAATCTGTTCTGTGATCTAAAATTAAAATCAAGTAATAAAATATTAATTTATAGTGTTAGGCTCGGTATATTATTTGAAATGACACTTTAAACTGAAAAGAAGGAATATAAAAATAACCTAACAAACGAATGAAATTACCGTAAAGGCTATAATCGTTTGTTTTTATCGTGTGTTCAACAAAACCAATGATGGTTATTCGATTACATGATTATTGCGTCTCTGTCAATAAATTTTCCGTTTTCCAGGATGTTCCAGTCATATTTTTTTTTATTGAAAAATTTTAAAACCTTTAGTTATATATTTTTTCAAATTATGTTTCTAGTACTAATATTATGTTATAAAATAATAATATAATATATTTTTTTTTATATTTACGTATATTTTTTAAATGAATAAACTCAAATCATATTATCGAAAGTTATAAGTTAATATCAAAAACACTAAAAACCAAATAGGAAGAAATTCGATTATGAAATAATATCCGTAATATCATATGCCAATTCTGTGTATTCCAGCTTAATAAAAATTTTATGCATTACTTATGACTTAACATATTCCCCATAACGAGTTCATGCATATAAAATATTAGTGCACTGGTCATCGTTCTGTATTTTATCGGTAGCTATCAAAAGTTCAGTTTTATGACGGCGTAAAAAGTTACTTGCGAATTTAAATAGGACATCCACCGATTATTATACATTTGATTACTAAGCTTCACACAGACTGGTCTGATTATATTATACAAAGTAATGCAAATAATATTCACATTCAAATGCTCCTTAACATTTATTATTATTCGCTGACTTAATTTGATATCAATTGACTAATGAGAAGGATATTATGTTGTGAAAATGTATATAAAAGTTATTACTACCAACCCTACTAAGGTCTGTTTGTTATGAGATAAAATGACGATAAAACGCGATCAATATAATGATGTCTTTTTACGTGGAGAATACTATAGCTTTCAAGTCTCTTTCCCGTCTTTCTGTCCCTTGATGAATCTTAAAGCATCCATCACTGCGACAGATTGCAGAGTGTATTTAAGTACAGTGTATCTATATTGTAATATGTAATTTTTTAACGCAATTAATTTTATTTTTAATATATATAATATGTAAGTTTATAGTTTATATTTCTATTGTTTAAAATAATATTAAATTTAATGAATACAAATAAAATGAAAGACAAATATTCATTTCTTCTAATCGCATCTTTAAATTAAATTTTGTTTGGAAGTGCTTTATACGAGTATATTGTCTTACATGTTAGAAATATCACTAAATTCTTAGAATACAAATCTAAATAATTAGACTTGGAATAATTTTAACATTTTTGCTACCATAATAGGAAGACTACTTATTATTAAAATTTATCAATTTAGAAGTTTCATTGCTTACTGCTTCACTGTTATGACCATTTTATCTGTCTTTCTGTCTCAAATAAAATAAGTAACAATTCAAACATGTTTTTATGAGTTCCTGGTAAATTCAATATCGTGTCTATACACATAGCTTCCTGGTTAATACAAATACCATGAATCTATGTAAATAGACACGTCACAGAAAAAAATGCGTATTTTAATTAAATATTAAGCCTGATTGAGAATGAATTTTATTGAATTTTTCCATTCTAGTATTTATATTTATAAGTCTGTCACAGAAGGCTTTCAGGTCATAAACTTTTAACACAAATATAACGTATTTAAGCATTTCTGTTTAGATAATTTATGAAAAAATTCTATGTTTAGCATTTTAAGGATAAAACAAAACATTTAAATATTTGTGAATTCTTTTACAATATTTATCAATTTTAGATTATTAAATACAACGCGATAACTATTCGAAAATAATTTATAATCACTTTACTAACTTATTTAAACTTATATGATAACGAAAAACAATGCAATATTATAATATCACATCCTCAATTATTGAAACAACCTTTTCTCAGCAATAATTGTACTAAAAGTATTAATCGTACTAAGTTGGAACCAATTAAGAACGTTGTTTAAACTTTACAGTTTACAGTTAATAATTAAAATTTTCTACGAAATTCTTTTGTACTGTTTAAGAACTCTTCTATTATTAATGATAATACAATCTCGACAACTATAAACACAATTCGTTCAGAGTTTCTCAGAATTTCAACATTATTAAGCAAATGTAAGTTCAAAGAAAAATAATAAATTCTACGGATAAAATATAAAATAATAGTTCTAAGCCGACTTTATTAATTTTAATTAATAATTTCTATATAATTATTAAATAAAATTAAGAAAATGTTTGCACCCAGTTTGAATTCTTCATTCGACAGAATATTACTGAAGTTATATTTGAAATATATAAATTAATTATTATTTATCAGTTAGATATTCATGAAATAATACTACAACATCAATGAGTAAGTTTTGTTTAATTTTATCGTATATATTTCATTTGAAATTAAAGAAAATGGGAGATTTCGGGAAAACGTAGACGAGTGCCGAAAGAAACTTGTGTCTTCTATAGAGACTTCCTTGGGGATGGTCTCTGAGTGGGGTGAACTAGTGGGTGGGTGACTCTTTGGCATTGTGTAGAGACGTTGCATCACTGTGCGTCTTCTACCGCATTTACCACGGGTAGTGTTACGAAGAGCTATTCGATCTGACGCCTACCGCCGAATTTCATCAAAGCACAGCGCGCCATCGCCTTCATTTCCATCCGTACCAGCTGAATGCGTGGCGATCCTCCACTATGCCGTTTTTAAGGACTTTTTTCCCACGTACCACTCAAATGTGGAACGAACTACCTTCGGCGGTATTTCCAGATCGCTACGACATGGGTACCTTCAGAAAAGGCATATATTCCTATCTCCAAGGCCGGTAACGCTCTTGTGAATCCTCGGACGTTGCTAGAGTTCATGGGTGACGGCGATCACAAATCATCTGTGACCCGCCAGCTCATTTGCCCTCCTCTTCCATAAAAAAAAATAAAAATGAAAATAAAATAAAAAAGAATTAATAATAAAAGCGACCCGGCGTTAAAAAGTCTTTAAGCCTGTTTTATATATTCTTTTTATTAACTCTAGTCTTATTTATAGTTCGCGCGGGCAAACTATTTTATTTTGATGCTAAGCCCTCATTGCTTTTTTGGTGCAATATCACCATTTAGATAAAGTAATTAAATCATTACAATTGCACAAATAGCACTGATACGTAAAACATCAATACAATAAAAAAATACGATATTACAAGACTGACCTAAATAGGTCAGATCTAATACAGGCGTTTATTTTTATTAAACAAAATAAAACCAATAAATGCTGTTGTATATTAATCACCGATGTTGCTTACCGATTGCAATAATAAAAATATTTTTTTTGTTAAAATATTTTATTACTGATAATTTAATAATACGAGCCCCCTTTAAGACTATATATAGTTTTCTTATTACTTAACATATATCATATTTGGACGGAGAATTTGAGATTGTTGTTATTTCTACCTGTTTTTATTAGTTAAGAGTATCTGATTTCCCTATTAAAAAAAGAATCAAAGCAAATAGTACATAAATTGTAATTATTTATTACTATAAAAGTGCAGATACAATATATAGCCATTTAGCTCGAAATGTGTGGATGAATCCTTACAGCTTTATGTTGGTAGTGGTAGTGGTAGACCAATGGTAAGGTTGATTTACTTCCGTGGTTTGTAAACATAGATTATAGAGAAATATTTATGTCATCACTGGTTTTAAATGTTATACAAGATAAATATGTTCTTATAATATTAAATAAATAATAAAAATAATACATAAGTGATAAAACTATTATATAACGAGGCAAAATTTGTTTTATCATATACCAAATAAATTTACAAGTTATTTATATTTATCTATATAATGTTACTCTATGCAGTATATGCTAAAGTGTATTGTTAAGGAGGACAGAGTGTAGATGTTGTCACTTGACTTGCTTAAATGAGTTTGCTCGATCAGGGTAGTAATACTCTCACACAGAAGGACAGTTCAAGGCAGACAATGTGGAGACGATTTATATGTCAAGTGAAAGTTTCCGAAATGAAACAGCTTTCACACTATGCCTCTCCATTTCTACAATAAATAAATAAAATGTGTCTATATTTGAAAATGTCCATAGTAGATAGCTCTAGTCAGGCCTTGTGTACAGTATGCATTAGCCACACTATTCAATAAAAAACAATAATTTTTACAGACACAATTGAGATATTTTCGAATATAATAATATCTTACGAACTTAAATTCAAAGCTTATTATTAGTACTTCTCCGGCTTCTAGAGTCACCCAGTTTTTAGAACTCATGTTAGAAAAATCGGCCAAATCCAAGGTGTTCGGGGGGCCACTTAAACCACCTAGTCCTATTCAATTACCTGATCTTATGACCAGAACTCCTGGGTTTTGTACCTAGTTCTACCATAGTCAAGAAACCAGAGGTCGTTTTATAACTATGATAATAGTTACAATTACGAATAATTATGTAATTTATACTTGTTGAAAACGGAAAAACGCGAAAACGGAATTTAAAGCAATATCCAAAAATATTTTATAAGAATTCAATCTTAATTTAATGAGTTCATAGGAAGTATATAAAAATAACCTTAATATATGTTGATCCATAATTGCTACAATTGTTTGTTTTTATTAAGTGTGACATTACAACAAAATCGGTGATGATTATTTAATTTCATATTTATTGCCTCTATGAATATAAACTTTCTGCATTTAAGTATTATTTCAGTCCCATAAAATATTTTTCATTTAATATATTTGGAGACCTTTTTGTTGTCAGTATTTTTATTAAAAGGTTAGTTTTAATAAAAAAAAACATTGTATGGATTTATTTTAGGCTTATTGATATTTTGTATTATTGTCTAATAATAAAATTACGAATTTAAAAATAATCTAAATAAAATATAAAAAAAATATACATGATATTATTAAAATATTTTGTCTATTTACTTGGTTTAAATTATGATTATTGAAATTTTATTAAATCTTATTAAGCGTACCAAACAGGAATAAATAAGATATTTTACCAAAAAAATAGATTATTATATTTTTATTTATCGTATTTAAATTAATATTCTGAATCTGAAAATTTATATTATTGTATCAATACGGTCATCGTAAACTACAAAGAAAATTTCATTTTACATTTAATAGACATCCTTTTTACTTGTAAAGTAACTGTGTCTGACTCAAGCTATATAATTATTGTTTGTCCTTAACAGATTTACGAAACTAATATTTACCTTAATAAAATATATTAAACCAAAGTTATAAATACGAAAATGGATCAAAGAGCTTAAAGTAAACCAATCTTGTATTTTATAGTATCGTGCACTTTGCCAACAAATAAACAGAGCCTGATTTATATATCGTTTTCCGACGATCGTGCCAGAGCATTACTTTAATTCAATTAATGTTATTCGATTTATTGTTGTTTGCTTTATTAATAACAAATATATTTTAAATGTTTCGAAAACTTTATTGGCCTGTAATTAATAACAATAAACTACGATATACTTTGGTTTTCATTTCTTAATAAAATTAAGTGGACTGTAATTAAATTATTAGTTAAATAAAGTACGACAGCAATAAGAATCATAGCATTTTATCTAAATCCACTCAGGATATATACTGGGCCTCTGACTTCAAACTTACAATACATTATTTATATATTATTAATAATAAAATTTAGTTATTTTTCTATTACATTGACACAATTTATGAATTGTCAGCATGTTTCAATTTATTTTCTGTCCATGGATATTCAATAAATCATTGTACCAAAAATATCAGAATTTCTCAAAATTATAAATTTTATTTAACATAAAATTTATAATTTATAATTTTGAGTCTATCTAAGAACAACTTATTGACATTGTATCAAAAATATTCTCTTTATTATTTTTTCTATATTAGCCACAAAAAGAATAAAATAAACCGTTTTTGAAATAGATTCTAAAATCAATTAATTAACAGGTGTGTAAAAAACACATGCACTATTTTTATTTGTTATAATAAACATACTCAAATCCTCATTAGAGTAAGAACGAAACCGACATTTTCGCCTAATGGTGAATATAAAACACTTTTTATGACTGTAACTCTATTTGTAAAATTCTATACTATTTATTATTTATTAATTCTTACTATCCTCATCTTCTACGTCAATGAATCTCTTAAAATGTTTGAAAAACACTTGAAACATTTGCCTAATATCAGATGTAGACAACTTTGGGAAAATGTAGAACTGCTGAACGCCCTTTTATTATATTGATAACCTTGAACGAAGACATATAAAATGTATTTTATTCTAAGTATCGTATTATTTTAATAAAAACACTCTAGACATCCTAAGGTCTTATAAATAACATTGAGTACAATTAATAACGATATGGATTTTAATGAGATATTCAAGAATAAAGTGAAATAGCCAATTATTTTCTCCTCCGTATCACATTCGAGTCAAACACGAATTAAATAAATAATCATTTATGCTATAGCGCTCAATATTTGTTAAATGGTAATTTATTTTAATTTAAGAAAATAACAAACGGTTAAAAGAAATTAAAAAGCACATAGAAATCTTTGTAATTTGACAATTTATTTTTATTGTTAGTACTAGCACACTTCAATATGATAAAGCTATTTATCAACCATTATGAGACTGTTTTAATATAATGGGTACTTATAATAACAAAAAAGGAGAATAAATTGTGTAGAAACTAAAAACGTAAATTGAATTTCGAGATATAACAATTTGTTAGTTAGTATTTATTCCTATTATTTATTCTTAATCTCATTATAGATTTATTCTTAGTATAGATTATTTGCTGAATTAAATAAATATGAACATAAATGTGCCAGCTCCCTAAAATTGATGATTGAAGATTGAAAATTCAAATTCATAAAAAAATTCTTTAGTTTAAAGATTGAATAATAGTTAACACAACAACATCGGGCAATATGTTTTCTATCTCATTCTCTCATACATGACATAATCCTATACATTTATGTGTTTGATTCTCTATCGTGACGCATTTTTGTTACATCTAAAGAAGCTTTACTTCCAAAATAGTGAAATATAAATATAAATACTTAAACAAAGGTATAAGCCTCTAAGTATTTATATTTCAAGGCTTCCTAGCAATGTACCTTATTGATTAGTACGCAATTCCCTATTTCAATTGTATGAATACTTTTGAAAATAGCTAAATCCGACAACTTTAGGAATTTATATAAATTGTCATTATTTAAAGACAATATACACCTGATAATTTGATAGTCTAAAGTCTTTTTGTGTTGGTGTATACCATATATAAATATATGAACAACTGCTAAAGCATTTAAGTTTGAACTATTTTTAAACAGATTCTTTATCTTTATTGGTTTTATAGAATTAAGTTCACTTATTTATTTCCAACGTCATCATCAAGACGTGGTAATTGCCATTCAATCTTCCTCTTTCCATAGTTTTCCGGTGCTCCGAGTAACACAATTTTTCACTTACCAATTTAGATTATTGTAATCTGTGAGTACAATAATACAAAACATATTTAAGAATAAAAGTAAAATTAAAAATATATATGTAACTTTATAAAACCAAATTTTATAAAAAAAATTGTCACGGCTTTATATAAAAATGGGTTCAACTTTATACGTGTTTGAGTAAAGATTAAAAATTCAATGAATTATCTAATACGTACAAGAAACAAAATCGATAAGTAACCAATAAGTAAAATTTTTAACATAAATTTAACATAACTAAAAGTTTTAGAATAATATATCTATTGTATAAAAAATATCAGTAAGATTACTATTAATGGTTATTATTATGATTTGCTAAAATATATTACATACCTCTACATTTCTATTGTTCCAATGAAGCAAAGAAAAATATAAATGGAAATTAAAATTAGGTTATTTATTTTTAAACGATTTAAATAATTCATTTGCTTTTAATTATCCATAAATATAGTTTTTTCTAAATTGATATTAAATACACAATTTATCAAGATTAGAACTTGAACAATTAACTCGATCTTGCGTTATTTTATACAGATTTCATAAAATATTTGTAAATTACATTTATACAAGATTGTAATTATTTATTTATTAAAAGTTTTATAAGAAATAAAGTGTTTTAAAAATATTTTAGTAAAGTGGAAAATGTTGTTAAATAATTTAATAATCGGTATGTGGAAATAATTCTAATCCTTAAACGTTCAGACATAGTTATTTTCCTCTAGTCACGTAAACTTGGTAGATCTTAATTTCAATTTTCTAAACAATAAATCTACATGGTCCGTACAAATAGGTTAATGGAGCAGGTAAACTTTGGTGAGTTATACTCGTAGAACTGAGCTGAACAGTTAGTTAAGATCACAACCGGCTTTTAGAAAATGAAATCTGTGGAGAGTCGTCCATTAGTTAATTGCAAAGATATTTTTACTAAAAATATTAAACTAAAAATAATTTTACTTTAAAAATAAATGCTAAATATTTAGGTTTTACTTTTGTTGTAAAAGTTTAGTAAGGTTTTAAATGCTCATTTTTAAGTTTAAAAATCGTAAGTGTTTATGCTTTTTGTCGTTAAAATCGTATGTCTATTAAAAGTAAATAACGTTTTTCATTTAAGTTTAAAGTAAAGAAATAAGGCAGTTATGTCAGTAATAATCCAATGTTTTATATTAATAAATTATATGGTATTTTTTACTAACAAATTAAACCTTTGTCTAATACGCTTAATTCTATCGTGTATTAATTAAAAAAACTTGCATTACTACACGAATTGAATTTAATATATTATTTGTCAGAAACTACAATAATTTTATTTCAAAGGATTATTGTAAAAGTTTTTTTGTTTAACAATTTATTTACTTGATTACCTAGTTGAGAGATATCTAGACCATCAGTTGGTATACAATATAATAATATTCGGTTTTGACCTATAATTAAAACAAGTATTGACTTGTTTTAATTATTTTTCCGGACTCGTATATAGACAGAAAAAACGCATTGACGTAAAATTAAGAAAAAAAGGGTCATCATCCATCAAAAAAAATCAATCGTAAAATATTTTTAATAAATCAAAAATAAATGTTTTAGTAATAAAATATTAAAATTCAAGAGATAAAAGTTGATTTTAATATTTAAAAATAATACAATATACAAAATACGAATTTCCTTATATATTTGTAACGATTTAATAGCTTAGGTTTAGAAGATATAAATATGTAACATAATATAAAGGTGCTAGGTTTGAAAATAAACTCACAAGGAAAAAATTACAGTATATAAAAGTTATTAATTCAAAGGCAAGTATTATTGCATTTATTAAAAGTCCAACATCTTCAGAGCACGTCGGCGTGAATGATTAAAATTTTATCTAAAATGTGTGTATTTAAATTTGTATATGTGTAATTAAATTTAATTATAACTCGGGAACAAAAATTAATAAAATCAATCAGAAGTTTGACTCATTGATAATATTATGCAACAAAATTGTATCCGCATCAAATAACTGATTAACATATTCCCAATTTGAGTAAGCACTCCAACACTGGGCGCGCGTCCAGTATAATTTAAATTGAATATAGTATTCACGTTAAATCTATTAATTCAGAGATCGCCTTCACTTGCAATTCGTCAGCATAATTATGCAGTGAATTTGGCAGACTCACCATAAACTAAATAATTATGATTTTTTTCTTGGAATTTACATATTTTGATATTCTATTGTAGGATTTTTGATGAAAAGATTAAGCTGTCGATGATAAGTAGTCATGTAGATACGAGTTGCTCGCAACTCTCGCGTCAAGTTTTGGCCGAGGTAACATAACTATGCTGCTTTTTTTGCGGTAAGTGGGAGAGCCCCTTTCTACCTTTTCTAAAAAGAGGATGGTTGAGTTATTCTCTAATCCTATGTTCAAATGTACATGTTCAAATACTATTTTCCAGATGTCAATAGGCAACGGTACCCAGCTACAATCAGCTGCATCATCTATCCCCTGCTTCAATCAAAATATACTATGAATCATGAATATTGTAGACAAAGTGTCAAATGTGTGTTTAATTGATTGAAATTTATTATTTCTACTAATATTTTACATAGAAAATGTGGATAGTTAAGTTTTTGCATAACACTTCGTTATGCTTTTTGAATTTCAATTTCTCTTATTTACGTGTGTAAGTGAGAAGTGTGTACTCTGTTAGTTGATGTGATAAACTAAAACACCCAATAAAACCTGATAGCTTTTTCGCGTCCAAATAATGACATCGTTCAGGCGGTATTATTTCCGATGACTTTTATTCGAAGATAACAGAGCGTCTATTCATATATTTATAACAGAAAAAACAAGTTTTTTTTACAAAACATTTATTTATAAGAGTCTCAATGTATTTATTCCACACAAAGCAAGGCGCAATGAGTAGATTGTAATATAGTAATCTAATGCCAATTGACATATTGATGTTAACTAATGGATGTGCGTAATAAAAAAGCTGAGAATGCTTATGGAGCTAGTAGCAATGCGGCTCAACTGTAAGGCCAAAAAGTTGTCAGATTGCTTTGATATTGAAAGGTTGCTTTCCTTCCGCAGAAAGCTCAAGGTATACGAGCATGAGCTTAAATGGGACCCTAGCGATCGATCGGTACATCTGAAGTACCGACTAGTTAGATAGTTAAGTTAATCTGGATATGGCGAAGAGCTTAGGAGCTTCGTGAACGCTAATATACAAGGCTGTGTGCTATCCTCAACTCTGTTCTTTCTGCTTTAAGCTCAATGGTTTGTTGGCTATTTTCAACATACATTGTTATGCAGACGACATCACTGAAAATGTGGTATATTCCTTACGGGCTTTCTCGGGAAAACGTCAAAAAGCATTGAAAGAAACTTATGTCCTCTATAGAGTCTTCCCTGGGGATGGTCTCAGAATAAAATGAACTGAATCTCGTCCAGTCTAATCCCCAAAAGATATAAGTTTGAGTATATTTATCACTTAAACCAACCAATTGTTGTATATCCGCTCTTCGAGAGCACGCTAACACTAAATATCAGAACACTAGGCCTTGACATTTCGAGTAACTGTCGGTTTTGTGGTCATCAAGAGAGCAATGCCAACCGTGGACATGGCAAACGAGGTGGTGAAGCGCGAGAATAACTCCGAAGTGATGTCCGGCATGGTCCGGACGACCCACCGCGAGTCGGGGCACCTGGTGTTCATGGCCAGCGGGGACGTCATGCTACCGCCGCGCCCCGGACACCCCGTGGTGCTCAACTCCACGCTGGAGCCCGTCCGGAACGAACTCAACCCGTCGGATTTAGTCGATCCGCCGCGAAGGGGCCGCGGCAGGCCAAGAAAGACCCCTCTCCCCCTCACGCCCAAGATTAAGAAACGGAGGGGACGACCGCCCAAGACCTCGCTAGGTAATTAACTTTCAATCGCTGTCATACTCGTCTTCATTTCAAATCGAATTTATCTCATTACTGTCGGTAACCCTAAGATTAAACAGTTCACTTTTATTGATTCAAAATATCGCTCATGTTGAAACTGATAGAATATAAGAATATCGTCGATATATAAAGATTATACCAAGATACGTTTGTTTAAATTATAATATAAGAAGTCCATTGGATGGATCTTTTATAAAACTGTTTTAAAGTTAGCTTCTTATCTGACTAAATAAGAAGAATTCTTAACATTTTCCATTTCCTTACATTTAACTGTTAAAATAATTATTTAATTATAATCAATATAAAAAATATCTGTAATGTTTATCTTTTAATATTTTTTACCATAGAAATACCAGTATATTTATTATTAAAAAAACGAGGTAATGGTTTTTAAGAAAACATTTGACTTGGCTTAGACACGCCTTCTGCATTAAGGCTTTAGATAGATTGTGGCTATTGTGGAAACACAAAACCATTCCGTTTCAGTTAATTGCGTTTCAGACGTGTTGAGAATAATGATGTTTTTCTGAGTCTGTTTGCTTTTTTCTGCCGTCTATTTATGTATTTATTTATCTTGAAGTGTTTTGTTCCGATATTATTCTCGTATATAAAATCAAAACAAAACCTTCTCAACGAAGTAAATACCGAGTGACGAAAGCGAATCCACTGACAAAACTCCTGATATGAATTTTGCGACGAAAAAAACCACGAACATTTTTATTCACAAACTTAAACAAACACAAAAAATGTGAATGTGTTCGGAACGTTGCCAACTTGCCTTGATCAATCTAATAAAATAAAATAAAAAATGCAATTTGTGCAACGTTTCGAGCACATTCACATTTTTTGTTTGTATTTTTTTTTTTGTTTGGTTTTTTGTTTGTTTGTTTGTTTGGCAACGTTCCGAACGCGATTCTGGCTTTAAAAGTCATTTTTTGGCCATTTTTGGTCATTTTTCATGATTTTATTAACTTCTCACGGTCATATCTCAAAATAACGAGTTTTCCCAGATATATGCTATATACCAAATTTTATCTCTAATTTGGGGCTACGAATGAGGAAATTTTCGAAAAAATCGTTGGCGTCGTTTTCGAGAAAATGGCCGATCTGTCCCCGGCCAGTTGGCCATTTTTTGCCTTTTGACCAAAAATGTCACGCCAACAAATGTTTTTGCCATTAAATGGCCATGGACATTATTCAAAAGATGAGCTTGAGACCTTTCCAATGATAGGTGTAGGTACATAGGAATGAAAGTGATAAAACATAGGCAGAAAGGAGGTCTTTTATTAGTAAGGGGACTGACGTATGATTAGCGAAAAATTTTATAGAATAATAGCGGTCTTTGAATTTTAATTCTACGTACGTTGAGATGCCATTAGTAATTTTAGACAATTACATAAAATTTATACTAAAATATCATTTTCGGAATAAGAATGCTAATATTTAATATTTTGGAAGTAGTTATCTGATATCATTTTTATTATTTTTACTTATATCTCTTAGAATTTTTCGAACGGATTTCCTTAACGCTGCTTTCCTGTAGTGCGATTTAGTAAGAATGGTTACGTAACGAAATGCCGTCTACTATGTGTTTCTGTGTGCGTATATCCCGGTTGTGCATCTCTGTCTCCCTCTGTTGTGCCCCTGCCTCTTTTTATCGTATACCCTCAACACAGAATTGTCAATAAGTTTTGGGAAAACGCATTTGTTATTTGTGTTATAGATGCACGTGAATATTGTTTTATTATTTCAACTAAGTTTTGAAAAAATGGAAAGTGCAGCAAATGTACATAATACAAATTTAACAAAGTAAGTTCATATAAATATCATTTAACTTGATAGAAGTATTTACTGTTACAATAGAAAATGAAGTATACAGATTTCATATCGAATGACATTTGGAGTTCAAGAATAAAGTTAGGAACTTGTTTTGTCCCCCGACTGCCCATTTGTTTTTATTAATTACCTACTATTTTATTTTTAAGTATTTTTATACGTATTTACTCACTTAATACTCCAAAGGTACAAATATACACAACTTATTACTGATTTAAACATAAAGAATTTATACTGCGGATAATCGTCTCATTTTACTCGTATTTTTCAAAGACAAAAGGTTTTGACGTTGAAGTTAGCGTCAGCTATTATTAAAATGGGCTAAGAAATCTCTTCAAATAATATGTAATAATAAAAAGCTGCTGCTTTAATAAAATGCTGTTTTAATTTACTCATTTTAAATAATTATAAAATGTAAAATTTATTAATACCAATATAACTATATTTCTTTCACTTAGTCTAAGAATTGAGCTATCGCGTCACAGAATTACCTTCATAAAGTTATTATTCAGGCATAAAATGTTGTCGTTTTTGTCAAGAAAAAATCTGTGTTTTTATCGGAAATCCTCACAATGATTTTAACTACGCTATGATAGCACAATTAAGATGCGTCTATAAACGACTGACTTTATAACAGCAGATTAATAACTCTTTTTTGTCAATAACAATTGCCTAGGTCTTCTAAATTATCAGAAGTCATCTATGTATTTTAATAATATCATAATTTTTACATTTTATATAAATATATTGATATTTGAATCTTAGTCTTGTAGAACCTGCATTTTTTCAAAAGAATACAGTTCTAGTATATTTATTCCTACAATATGGTTTATTGTAATTTGTTTGGATCTGTTTAAAGTATATTAATTTAAATACGTTTTTTTATCACATTTCTTAGTAAAGTAGTTTTTTTTAATCTACATTTTTTTTATTTGATTCGAAGTGACATTTTTACGATCTTGAAAGCCAAAAGAAACTTCTCTAATGACTAATAAATGAATATTCAGGACAGTCGCTCTTACATAGCGTTTTAAATCATTTGCATAACGCTCAGTAGCTAAGGCTTGTATTTTATCCGTTTTTCATTTCCATATCGTCTTTGTTTATCTTATTCTCTCTCAAACATACTTTTAATTAGGTTTTTTTATATTTATGATAATAAGATAGGTGAATTATTACTGAATATTTTGTAGTTTTGGAAGATCCAACTAATCAATATATATTTATATGAATTATGAATACATAAATAAATCATTTATACCTAATAGATGTACACAATAAATGTTATTTATATGTTTAAATTACATCTCTAATTTAGGTTTTATTAAAAAAATAAAACTATATTACACCTAAAATTATGATATAGTATAAATTTATTTATATACTAAATTAAACAATATCAACTATAACTAAATATTTTAATATCAATACTACGTACCTGAATATGTCACTGATACGCAACTCTAATTGTAACATTCGACACAAAGTAACGCATCGTTAATTCTACATATTGAAGAGTGATTGATGTCACACTGTTGTGTCAGTTTCAATATATTGGTATATTTACGAGTAAGTGTAGTTTTAGCTTCTTTTAAATTCATACAAATTAGTTTCAGGTCTATGTTAATACTGCTAACCATTATTTTGCATACTGCTAAAATGCGAGTCCGTCAACTATGAAAAGCCATACTTTGAATTTATTACAAAGTGTTGTATAAAACGAATTAAGCACGTAAAAATTATATGAAATATTTAAATTTCGAGGAAATCTGTGTTATGTATATACGCCTCATTAATTACTAAAGCACAAAATTATAAATCATGTTACATATATTTAGCAAGCAATTAAAACCAAGTTATTACAGGAGTGCTAGAATAAAAAGTAATTATTACAAAATACAAGGAACTCATTGCAATGCCAAATCCAAAGTTGTTGATGCTTGTAGTTTTTAAAGTACAATTGGAACATATTCTATAGTATTAAAATGATTTGAAGAGCATAAAAAATTTAGATATGTTTAAATAAATATATTTTTTAAGGATATTACGGATATTAGCTTGAAATATGCAATAAAAAAGTATTTATGTGCAAGTTTCTGAACCTAACTAATGATAATGATGAATAAGTAACTTTTTTTTTATAATATTATGCAGCAACTAACATTTTTTATATTATATGCTTGATTGGAATGAAGATTATCTGGATTATCGAGAGTCACTCGACGTTTTAATAGATAAGTCAAGTAATCTTGAATTTTAGTAGCAATTAATATTTAAATTAGAGGAAATCAATGGTTTACTAAATCGTCGTGAGATTCATTTATTTAAAACCACTTAATACCTGATTTGTAATTATAACTTATTTACTTTGTTCCTTAAAATTCCGAAGATTGCAAATAATAGAAACTAAAAATTGGAAACAATTTTTTTTTATATTGAGACAAAAATAAGCCATTTATGGAGTACCAAATTTAGTTTATATTTCGAATTGTTGTTAGAATATTTTAAAAGGCCATTACTTGACTAAACAGCGAACTATTGAACCTTAGCACTTTTAATATAATTTTATGAACATCGATCTAATCGTTAACTAAGAAAGGCATCAATATTCAAACATTTTATTTGAATAAACATAATATAAATATATATAATATGTAGGTAGTGTTGAGAAAGGCTTTGTTTAGGAATTTAACTTCTGCTTACTTAAAAAAATCTTTTTAATTATTTTGACTCAGAAGATCCTTACATATTTAAATTCAGATATTTATGAATATCAAAATAAGTAATTAAAAATGCATAAATTCAATTAAGCTGTCTCTGACTTAATCACGGCAGTTGCTAAGAAAATTAAATACAAATACGGACCGATGGAAGACTTCTTTCTTTGATTCAAAGGAAATAAATTAATTCTTTGAAGTCTCAAAGCATAGTTAGAAACGAATGTGAAATAGCTGGTAAAGTCTATAAAATCCATGACTAATTTAACTGCAGATGATTAAAGGGAATTCTAATGCATTTATTAACGAGATGTTTTGAGCATCAATAAATAAATGTATATATAAAGTATAAATAATATATAATAGATAAATTAAAAACTTGTAGATGTGTTACCACCAAATAATATGGCCTCTCCTCATAAGTGTGGAAAAAGGTGAACCTCCCCTCTTCGCATGTTAAATTGAAAATTTCTTTTTTTTTGTCGATTCAACCAATCAAAAGTGTATTTCTTTAACAGTTTCCCAAACAACTTTAGTAGGTTACATTAGGAAACCTTAGTTTTATCTATTGACAACGCTCGTTAATTATATGCGGAACAGGAGGGTTAGAAAGGTTGAAATTATACAGATTCGTTTTAAAAACTGCTAACTCCTAGAACTACAACTGAATAACGTTTCTTTTAAAATATATATTTTTTAAATAGATAAAATAACTAATAGAAGTTAAACATTGCAATATAATAAAAGTTATTAATTTATAAAACTGCTATGTCATCAAAATATTAATTTTAGAGTAGCCAATAACTATTTTGTGGAATAGTTCTTTTATCTCTCCTTATAGAATCCTAATATATTTATTATTATATTATTCTTATTCTAGTAATAATGCTTTTAGGTATCATTTTGTCATTCATCAGTCATTCATTCATTCATTCATCATTCATTAAGGGAGGGGTAAGGGTTTCAGCGTAAAAAAAAACACTTTTTTTGTGATTTTTTATCTCAAGTATCGATTGAGCAATTTTATTCAAACCTTCTATACATTATTGAGCATAGTTTTGACTATGTTCTGTAAATTTTTCATGCAAAAATATTAAACCATTAGCCCGTGACAGAGCTTTCCCCAGGAAGTCTTGAAAAAAAAACAATTTGCTGAAAATTATCTGAAAATGAAAAACCATAAAAATTTAGTTAAATTATAAACAAATCTTCCCCCCAACGTTCTCTGATTTTTTTTTTTTTATTTAAAAATTTTTGGCGGTCATCTAAAAAAAATTTTTTTTTCTTCACTTCTTTTGCTTCATAAACTTTAAACGCGTTTTTTCTAAAAACTACTTTTTCGAAGTCTGTGTTAACTGAAATTTGAAAACTACTCGACCGATTCATTTCAAACTTTGTACACATTTTTTTCATATAAAATACCTCGCCCCTACGTTTTGTAAAATTTTTTGGGTGTTTCCCACCCACAAAATGGCGGGAATTTTAGTCGAAAATAACGGTTCACACTTTAGATGACCGCCAAAAATTTTTAAATTAAAAAAAAAAAATCAGAGAACGGGGGGAAGATTTGTTTATAATTTAACTAAATTTTTATGGTTTTTCATTTTCAGATAATTTTCAGCCGAATTACAGTGAACACCGCAAATTGTTTTTTTTTTCAAGACTTCCTGGGGAAAGCTCTGTCACGGGCTAATGGTTTAATATTTTTGCATGAAAAATTTACAGAACATAGTCAAAACTATGCTCAATAATGTATAGAAGGTTTGAATAAAATTGCTCAATCGATATTTGAGATAAAAAATCACAAAAACTGTTTTTTTTTACGCTGAAACCCTTACCCCTCCCTTAATAGGATGTTTTGAGCATCAATAAATAAATGTATATGTAAAGTATAAATAATATATAATATATTTTTAATTTATATTAAAAAGTTGTAAATGTGTTACCACCTAATAATAATGCCTCTCTCTCCTCCTAAGGGTGTAAAAAGGGAAGCCTCCTTCCTCTCTTCGCTAAAAAAATTGAAAATTTCTTTATTATTTTAAATTTTGTCAATTCAACCAATCAAAAGTATATTTGGTTAACATTTTCTCTAAGAACTTTAGTAGGATAGATTAGGAAAGCTTAGTTTTACCTATCGACGACGCACGTTAATGATATGCGAAACAGGAGGGTTAAAAAGGTTGAAACTATACAACAATCACTAAATAAGGTATATTTTTTTAATATTTCATTTAAAAATAGATACAAGAACTAATAGAAGTTACAAATTGCAGTATAATAAAAGCAATTAATTTATAAAACTGTTATGTTATCATAATATTGATTTTAGAGTAAACAATAATTATTTTGTTCTTCTTAATGTAGTAATAAAGCTTTTAGTACCCACTTTGTCAATTTAAGTCGTGACCTAGGATCACTCATGGTTTGAAACTAAATTAAAGTTTGTCAAAGCGGACTGACTAAATTTTCTAAATTGATTATAAAGTTTTTTAAATTACTAATTCACATCATAAGTAGTAGTAGAATTTCTAATTTTTTTCAATTTTTTTTTATTTCCTTATTTTAAAATGTACCAACAATAAACTAAGTTGTGTAAGTTAGTTAATACTAAAATTGAGAGTAAAACTATTTAATATAATTTTAATTTAATAAATGCAGCACATTCGTGATGAAATTCGAATGACAAATGCATTTGTCATAAGCATTATTTTAGCTATTACCATTACACATAACAATGTTATATATTAAATGGTAATGTAATCCGCTACTTTTACAATGGGATACCAGGGGATTGTTTGCGTATTCAACCACGATGATCGTGACGACGAGCCACCTAAAGTGCACGGAGGGATATAATAAAGCGGGAGAATTTGAGCCTGCTAAAAGAAGCAAGCCAAACCGTTGTTAAATACACTCCTTTTTCAGGAGACGTTTGTTGTTGTAAACTAAATATATAAAAAAAATCCTTTAATGTCTACACAGTTATAATATACAGGTTGACCTAAGCAATAACACTTCAACTTCATAATCTACTCAAGTAACAAAAGATTATAATGCATTATGCACTCTGTTTCCAGAATCTACATTATATATTAATAAATTATTAAAGACTAGTATTACCGTTTTGATATGCATAAATTACTTGATTTTTGTATACTGTTCTTAAACTTCATGCATAACATATATATATAACTCCAACAATAGTTTTGGGTGGAAAGGAAAGAGTAGTCAAAGTTTCAGATTTGTCCGGAAGCTGTCCTTCCCGTGAATGTAAAAGAAGTTCTTTATTTAATTCAAGTAAGCTATAATATGACTTTATCTTTTATTCTATTGACCATATATTTTTTTAATATATTACTACAGTAGATAAAAGACATTTCTCAATACAACAAGTTCACAAAACGTGGTGCCTAAACAAACAAAGGTCTATAAAAAGTATTTTCATTTTACATGTTTCTTCATCCGAGGGGCTTAACGCTGCATGTAAAAAGATAATACGTCATGATATACTTGCCTTGCTTAAATTTATACGTAACAAAAATATATTGTAACTGTAAGTAGTTAAGGTTCACTTTTCTATGACAACAGCATTAAAAGTAATACAGACAAATGGTTGGCTTATTAGACTTTACTTTGGCGCTATTTAAAGTAAGTTAAAGAATAAATTATTGAAAGATATAAATGTACTCAATAAAAACTATATGAAACAAATAAAAGTATTTATATCAAAAAATATATAAATGAATTTTATGAATAAATAATAAACTAATACATTGTTATAAATTTAAACAGCGTAATGCTGTTTGATAAAAAAAGTTATGGCCTGGGAATTAATTGCATTTTGTTTTTTTGACGCATTGACGCTGCTTCTTACACTCGTTATATCTACTGTCAGCATCACACCAGCACACGAACCACAAGTCTCGTCCTGCGTCTTCTTGTTCGATACAAGAATATCTATAGACATGTCTATGATGTCTACGTCATGACGTGACATATTTAGATTAAATTACTTTATGATAAGTATGTTATGTATAGTATATATAAGTGAATCTAATTCTAGCTACACAAATCTGGTAGATCTTTATTTCTATTTTCCAAATAATAAATTTACATGGTCCGTACATGTAGCTCAATGGCAATGGCTCAATAGCAGGCTTATTAAGTTACAGAATTGAACTGTTAGTAAAGATCACAACCAGTTTTAAGAAACGTAAATCTATGGAGCTCTGTCAATTAATTAATTGCAACTAAGATTTTCTCGAAAATATTATCTGAAATTAATTTTAAATATGACCGGGAAACAAAATCAAGAAAAATCGTTAGAAAGTTTGACAAATTTATAATAGCATTCAAACAAATTGTATCCGAATCATATAATTGATTAACATATTCTCTTATTTCAACACTCCAACTTTCATTCAGATTAATTCAAATCGAATATAGTGTTCGAGTTATATCCCTTAATAAAGAAATCGTCTTCATTTAAAATTTGTCAGTATTTTTCTTTTATGAGTAGATTAAGTTATGAAAGATAAGTAACAATCTTGATTCGAATTCATTGCAGCTCCGATGTTATGCTTCGACCGGGGTAAAATCTGATATAAACCTGTTGCAAAGAAGCTATTATAGCTGCTTCACGTGCGGTAAGTTGGAAAACACTATTTTACTTTTTTGATATGTTAAACGAGCCTCAATTCTTTCTTCATATGTGCAAATGCCAAAATTGTCAATGGGCAACAGTTACCACGTACAGTCAAATATTATTACTGGTGGTTTGCCTTCTGCTTCTATCATAAAAAATATAAAGTCAAACATTAAACTCGGAAATAAAGCAAGAAATGTTTCATTGATTGAAATCTATAATTTGTACTATTTTTACAGTTAAGTTTTATATAATACTTTGTAATGCCTTATTCCATTTATTATCTCTTATTTACACACTCTCTTACTTGATGAGTGTATTAATTGATGTGATAGAACAAAGCACACAATAAAAATTGAATAGCTTTTTCGCTTCGAAATAATGACATCGGTTAGGTTTCATTTCCAATTACGCTTTGTTCGAAAATAAGAGAGCGCTTATTAAAATAATGAAAAATAAAATTCTAAAAGCACAAATAATTAAATTATAGTATATTATATTTCACATGACATTTTATAATTACAACTATTACAAAACTATTTAACATTATTTGTCAAAATACTACATTTCTAAGGCTAGTCAATTCCAAAATATCGGAATAGAGATGTAATATTATATGAAAATAGATTTCACTACCGCAATAGTATCAATTAAAACATAAATAATATAAAAGAATAATATCAATTATATTTTCTGATATATAATTTTGAAATTAATTTTGAATTTACCTACTACTTTTATTACATGTTAATAAAATACCTTTTGTTGGTATATTGCAAACAGAAAATGTGAGTTTTACTACGATTAATTTGACTTAATTTTAAATACCAAACAAGGTATAGAATTAAAGACAACGAAAGTGGAACAGCAAGGAGGCACTTTTTGTGTAATTAAGTTACGAACTATCAGGATATAAATTCTAAATCATTATTTCTCGCTGACAGGTCTTTTTTTATATAGTTTTCTATTTTCATTAAGATACAAGTTGGGTTCTATAAAGAATAATAGGACTAATAATAAAATAAATTACAACAAAAAAAAGAGTTGATAAAATACAAATAAACTTTACTGCTCAAGACCGGGTTATGGAAATTACTTTGCGAATTACTTGAGTAAAACACTTTTAAACAGACAACTCCAATAGCGTTATAATTACTCTTTTATAATATTTGTTAGGCTTTATGTTTGATGTGTTTGGATTTTGTTATGAATAAAATGAAATAATAGAATGTTCACCTTGAATCTTGAATACTATGTGCAAGAAGGTCTTGAGTTTATGAAATGGATTCTATTATTTTTTAAAAACATTTATGTTTTCGGTTATTGTAATGAATTATTTATTCAGTCTCTTATTTTTATTATGATTTTAAAAACAAAAGATTACAATTAAATAGTTTATTAAAATTTAAATCCTTAAGGGAGACAAAACTAAACTGCATAATTTTTTAAAGAAAATTTGGAAACTTAAACAATATAAAAAGCGAGGATATTTTGTCATATATTTTATACTCAATCTACAGTTTTCAATTTCCTATATGTCATGTAAACGTTCTAGTGTAATAAAGATCACGAGCGAGAGAGATCGAGAAGAGGTCTTATAAATTTATATTTGAAATATGCTTTCAAAAATGAATCTTTCCTGTTTTGAATATGCAAAGTTTTCAATAGTTGCATAAAGAAACCTTTAACATAATTATTATAGGTTAACATGCTTTATTTAAAGTCGCTTAGAAATGCTGGTTGTTTAGTCAATGTACAAAATAAAATTTTAAAAGTATTAGTAAAAATACGGAGCAAAATTACAAGCATCTTAGGTTTAAACGAATACATTCAGATAGCCAATAAGCGGTGCAGGCAGGAAACTATATATAGTTGAAGCTAAAATGTTTTAAAAATAATAAATAGTATGAAATGAAAAACATATATTGAAATATAGGTAATAGCTTTGAGCTAACAATTTTATACTCATTATTTAATATTCATAGAGAAAATACTTAAAAAGCTTTTGAAATTAATAAAATATTATAAATAACAACAGTGA
The DNA here is from genome assembly GCA_918358865.1 of Melinaea marsaeus rileyi. Taxonomy (NCBI): domain Eukaryota; kingdom Metazoa; phylum Arthropoda; class Insecta; order Lepidoptera; family Nymphalidae; genus Melinaea; species Melinaea marsaeus. The sequence continues at coordinate 5,230,740 of OU911093.1, read as the reverse complement.
TATGAAAAGCATGGAAGATACGCGAAGCAAACTCAAAGAAGGCGGTGTTTTATTTTAAGAAATTTATAATTTGAAATTGTAAATTAAAAAAAAATCAAATTTCATTTCATTCATTTCTTATACTTAAATAGGTGTTAATGTCTATATTGTCTCTGCGATACATATGTTAAAGATGAACTGAAATGAGAACGTGTGTGTCTTAATTATTTTAATAAATAGTATTATGTAATATTTTTATTTAAGGATCTTGTGAGATATTCAGAAATTATTAATTTTAACACATTTACGATTATTGTATTAATAATTCTTTGACTTCGAGATATTTTAACAATTCTACCTTATTTTTATATTTAAGATTCGGACCAAACGACAAACACTTTATGATAATCACGAATTTTAAGCAACATAATTCAATTCAAGCAACGCTATTCGCCACAGACGCAAAAAACGTATTCTTTAAAATGGTATCATTTGATGTTTACGGTTACTCTGTCTATTGTGTTGGTTTCAAAATTTCTTGAATTTAAAAACTATTTATTTATTTATTTAGCTTCACGCCATATCCCTTGCGGGTTACCCAGAGACGACGGAGCGCCAAACGCTACAGTCCCTGCATACCTGTTTCGCCTCGGCCACAGACATCAACCTCTTCATACATACCCTCCGAGGGGTCCTCATGCTTATTTGTAACTTACAACATTTTTAAACCGATCATGACTTTTTGATCATGATTTTTTATGTGTATTTTATAGTGGCGGTATGGTATTTAAAATCAACAAATCTCTTTACGGAACAGTTATTATTCTAGTTACCAGGTGGTGGATTCTCCCATGTTTTTACCGCGTCCACTTCACTTATGTATGACTTTGGTCTACTTTTTTTTTAATCTAGGTTACTGCTAGGTAGACTACATTCCATCAGGTGGAATGTAGTCAAGCTTTTGTATAAAATGTAGTTCAACGTCTACAAATAAAGTGTATTAAAAATACTTCACAAAAAAAATATCGTTAATCTTTTGAAAAAAAAGATTATATTAAAAATATGTTCATTAATTAATGGATTACCAATATTGAAATAATCCTGAATATATGGATCACGAGTACTTTACTTATATTTTGAATCACCATTAAATTATTTCAGCAGGAACATTGTTGTAAGGAGAATGGAAATCTTGTAAAAATTAATTATAATTTATCATAATGAAATTATGAACTCAATAGTTAAGAAACTGATGTTTTGGTGGTTTTATTAAACGTTAATAATATAGGTGTGATGACTTGTATAGCTTGTATAATTGAAAGATATCTAGAACTCATGCAATTGAATGTAATTTTTTAAATGTATAATTTGTAATGAATAGAAAATATCGATACAAAGAAAGAATATTACCTTATTAAAGTTTAATACCAAATATATATAAGTATAAATCATTACTCCAAAGTGGGTCATTTATTTTATAAATTTTCAACATTTCAACATATCTTCGATTGATATAGATGTAATCTAAATCTAATAAAGAAAAAAACTCATTACTATCGATTAATTAGGCACTGGGTCATTTATAATAAAATACAAAGAGACATAACAAAGACATAACGTCGATTGCTTTACACAATGAGGAATTACCGACTCACCCATTAATAATGATTAATTAATTTGGTACTATTAGAGAGATATATGGGAACTCATGACTTCACAGACATTGATACGAGAATAAAATGAACCACTAAATTTATTCCTAGGAGATAACTTTACCACTACACGTTCATTGTTGATAGAAAGTTGATAACAAGGTATAAATTATTAATGTTATTTGAAACAAATATTAATATAGTTGGAATTTCTAACTTTATTGATGATCATTGATATCAATGATATATCATGTTGGTTTTGTAATTTTTATTTAAATTTTTATAAACATAGAAAAAATACAATATAGGAATGAATGAACAGCGGAAATTATCAAAACAATAAATAATTATGTTTTTGGATGTCATATTTTAGATAATATTGAGGATATCTGACAATATTCACGAGATGGGACAACCAGTAGGAAATAAACTGCATATTATTATATCACTGCGGTCATCATAAACTTCAAAGAAAATTTGAGTTCATATTTCGTCAATTACCTTTATATTTGTATAGTAACTGAGTCTGACTTTGGTCATATATTTAATACTTGTCTTTAAGAGTTTTACAAAACTAATATTGAGCTTTATATAAAGTCTTAATAAAAAAATATTAAACAAAATTATAATTACGAAATTAAAGTTTAAAGCAAACCAATCTTGTATTTTATAATATCGTGCACTTTGTATTCAAATAAGCAGAGCCTGATTTATATATCAATTTCCGACATTCGTGCCAGAGCATTACTTTAATTCAATTAATTTAATTGGATTAATCGTTGTTTGCTTTAATAACAAATGTATCTTTAATTTGTTTCGCATACTTTATTGCCCTATAATTAATGAAAATAAAACAAAAATAAAGTAAAAAATGACAGTAATTTTTTTACTTTGATGGACATTATACCATCGCTAATTTTTTTTCTTGGTGAATGTAATTTTTAACTAATTAATAAAACATTTATCTGTTCAATGAAATTTAAATGCAAAGAAATAAAAATATAGAAATAAATCGTCAAATTGACCATTTTTTTAGTACTAGGATACTTTAGAATGATAAAGTGCTTTTTGAACTATTATAAGATTAATAAAACTTAATAGATACTTATAAAAACAAAGATATAAGAGAATATTTTTATAAAAAACATAAGTCGTAAATTGAATATCAAGAAAAAAAATCTGTTTGTATTTATATTATAATATATATTTCAAGTAGTTACGTACTTGACAGATAATTGAATGAAAGTACACAATAAAAAAATATATAGATAATGTAAATTTAAATTTTTCTTGGTTTTCGAAAGATATTTTTTATTTCAACTCTTTCTAGTTCTATACCTTATTACACCTTCACGCTACCCTTCATTTGATATGTATCAATACTTCTGAAAATAGTAAGATCCAACCATTTCAAAAATGTATTAAACAGGTCACTATTTAAAAACAATAAACACATCATAATTTAATAGTCTAAAAATAGTCTTTCTGCGTTTCAATTCATAAACAATTTTTAAACAGATTTAAATTATTTTATAGTGATGCTATCGTTCAATTGGAATAGTTCTTAAATTTTATTTCTTTCTCTTCAAAACCAATACAACACATATAATCTAATTTAAATTCACAAAAAATATACTATTTTGTTAAAGTCACATATATTTTTTTATTATTTTAATCTATGTAAAGGTAGAAAAAAAGATTTAAGATTCAGACTTATATGATCTCAAACGGAAAGTATGTATGTAAGGTAATTTTATAAAACTGATATTGACAAACAATTTTGTCCCGAGTAGGCATAAAAATGGCGATGGATTCAAAATTTACTCGAGTTTGTATATAAAGTAAAAATTTGGATGAATATTCTACAACATCCAAGAAACGAAATTGGTAGGTTTATATTTAGTTGTAGCGTTTAAAAATATACGTGAAAAATATAATTTAAATTATAAGCAAAAACTTAACATATATATGTTAATATTTGCTCCATGAACTCTTTAATGTCCAAAACATTTATTATTAATAAGCGCGTTTAAACATCCTAAGAGCTACCGTTTTCATAAAACATGTTTTTATTATTTTGATTTGCTAAAATGTTATTATATCTTTACTTTTTTTTGTCCCAAGTAAAGGAAGAAATATTAGGTAACACGTGTTTGCAAAACATTTACATAAGTCTTTTATTTTGAATTAATTTACCCGTATACATATTTTTATAAATTAATGTTAAATATACAATTTATTAAAATCAGTATCCGAACAAGACTCGATTTTGCGACTTCTGTTATCAATTTAATGAAATGTTTATATAATTATTTTAAACAATTGTTGTTAAAATTTTGTTATTAATATAAATATTTTTTTTAAATTAATTTAATTTTGTTAGAGTATGTATAAATGAAACTGCTCTAATAATCGTTTCAGATATGGTTATGTTTTGCTAGTTACATAAATTTGTTAGACTGTTATTTAAATGTTCAAAGAAATAAATCTACGTGGTCCATACAAATAACTCATTGGAGTAGGTGAACTTTAGTGAGTTATAGCACTGAGCTGAACGGTTAGTTAAAATCACAACCGGCTTTTAGAAACATAAATCTATGAAGAGCCGTCGATTAATTGATTGCAAAGAATAAAAGTAAGCGATATACTGTAACTCAAATTAATTAACTTTTAAAATAAATAACGCAATAATTGAGATATTTACGTTTTAAAGTTAAGTAAACATAAACTCTAATCATAATCCTTAAAGGAAACGGGCTAAGTATTAAGATTATGGTCGTATATCCATTCGAAGTAAGTTATGTGCAGCAATAAAGCGTGAATTATTTATTATATTATATTTGACATTTATGATAGTACTTAATTTATATGGTAGTTTTATCAATATATTACTTACAAATTACACAAATCAAAACATTATTTAATTTACATTTATATATTTTGTTTTACTTTACAGTCTAAAACAACAAAGACCTAATAAACAAAGTTTGGTTCAAAATACGTTTGCTTTAAAAACTTTTGTTGTGCTGTTTTTAAAACAAAATTTTATGAGTTAATAAACACCGAGTTACATATTTAAATAACTCCTTAATTAGCCAGTTTAGAGATATTAAATCTATTCAACAAATGGATTAAGTACAATGTAATACAATCCTGTTAACCTTTATAACATTTATGTTTCATTGATTTATCTTGACTTTTGTAAATTGATAGCAAATAAAACGATTTTCAAAATTCAATTAGTGAAAAACTCTTAATTTGGAATTATAAACAGATTTCTGCTTCATTTATATGTATAGATTCTATTATAAAATAACTTAACATTAATTGTCACAATACTACATTTCAAGGACAACTCAATGCTAAAATATTGCTATTGGACGGAGGTGATATGTAAAAATGTTATTTACATCCAAGCATCTATTTTATTATCGCAATGGTGTCAATAAAAATAAATATAAAAATATCAATTTCAATTTATTATTTCAAATTTTACTTACTATTATTATTGTTATGTATATTCATAAAATACCTTTGCTTGTATACTGTATACAGAGACCTTGATATCCTCTACGATTATTTTTTATATTGTAAATTATAATAACAAACAAAATACACAATAAAGAAAGCAAAATATTGAAGCATCAACGAAAGTAATACATCAAGTAAGCTCTTTATTGTGAAATTGATTTTCAAATTAACAGAATATATATTTAAATATTAACTTATGGTTTTAGTGTTTATTAAATCATTTCTATTTGAAAACAGTATTATTCAAAACTTTAATTGCAAAGAGAGTTACGATTGACTGTATTATTATTTTTATTAAGTTAAATTTTAAACAGATATTATTATTTTGAGTTGATAAAAATACCACGAAACTTTACTGAACAAGACCGGAAATGAGTTTGAATATTCATTTAATAAAACAGACTCTTTAAACACAACTGAAATAGCATTTAGATCAGAGCAGATGGGATAAAGTTTAATTTTGGTGATGAATTTTTTGAACAATTACTTAATTTATTTTTTATTTAATATAAACTGGAAATAATATGAAACTTTTTAACATAAATTACTTATTTGTAAATAAAATATGTTATTTATAAAGATATTATCAAAACTATTTTACATATATAGTTTTTTGGTTTTACAACTTTTATAGGTGAAATATTGATAAATATTCCTTTTTAATTCATTGTTAGTACAACTTTAATATAGTTTAAAGTATTTATAAAAGGCAACTACCCCAATGTTATTTATTGATTATTTATCTATGTTATGTTTCAAAATTGAGTAATCGCTGTTTTGAATATTCGAAATACTCAAAAATAATAATTTACATAAGAAAAATAAAGATCAAGTTGCTCCATAGAAACTTACTTAGAAATTTCTATTGTTTTGTCAATATTTGATTTTTAAATCAAAGTTTTTACAATCCTAAGTCAATAATAATCATATTCAATGTAAACAAGTACAATAGGAATTAGTTAATTTATTTCGAAACGAATTTAGGGTAAAGTTTAAGGAGCTAGACCCGGAATAAGTATATCATTCATATAGTTAGTTATAATTGATAATACATCAAAGGTAATAAATAGTTTGTAAGCAAACTTATTGAATCTTTTCTGTGTAAGTTAGTTTCAACTCGTGGCTGTAAGTTAATTCATTGGGGATTTGATGTTCCGCTCGTGGTTCTTAACTTGTTTTACCTAATTAACGAAGTTTATCGGCAAACTGAAGCAATAATGACTTCATTGCTATTTATTATTGAGCCACAAAAAGAGCGGACTTAATACTACAGCTATACCAGTCAAATATAGAAAAACAACATTACAAAGAAAAATGAAAGACCAAAGGTGGTATACATAAAATATAAAATTAAAATATACAAGTTTATAAATATACGTGCTGATACATACGACTATATATGTTATATAGTAATAGAATATGGTATTAATGATAACTAATTAATACATATTATAGTCATTATACCTAAAAATGTGTGTATAAAATAGATTATTATTAGTCAATAATATTTTTATTAAGAAACTTTTGGACTGACTTTTTAAAAGCCATTTTGTTTGGACAGTGTCTAATGTTTTCGGGAAAGTCGTTCCAGAGTTAAGTTGTGTGTGATCTTTCGAGAAATCTGGAATGGTGTGAAAGAACGAAATGCTTGAGATTACAAGTAATGAGTATTTCCTAGTAATTGAAATTGAAACTTTAAATACTGAGGAGAGGCGGAATCGTTAAGAATAAAGAACAGTTAATATAAATATCTTCGATCTTCGCTCGCGAATGGGTAGTCAATTTAGTTTTGAACGGTATTCAGAATTTTACATTATAAATACCTGAAAATGTTACAGATTATATTAGTTTATATATTAAAATATATACATTATAAAAAATAATTACTTTTATCTAATGTTTTATATAGCAATTTTACAAAATGTATCATACGATAGTAACCTTGAGCTATTATTAATAAAATAAAATTACTTACAAATCTCTTCAACAATAAATAAATATTGTAATATCAATATTACTACTTTCATGAAACACTTCTACATAATTGCATTAATTGCAGCAAACATTCGACACAATGAACGCATCTTTAATTTTACATTTTGCAGTATGATTGACGTCAAACTTTTGCATTGGTTTCAATATATTGATCGCTATATAATTGAAGGTTTTTCTTAGAATTGACTTCACACACTGACTTCACACACATTGACTTAAAAACAATCAAATTGGTTCTAATAACAGACTTATATTGCTAATCAGTATTGTTTTATTTCACTAATTAACAAATCTGTCAGCTATCAAAAGTCTCAATTATTTTTTATTGTTTGTTGTCCATGCAAGCCATTAATTACAATAGAACATAATTATAAACCATGTTAATACTATTTGACATAGTGATATTGATCTATTACTGCAACAACCGAAACAATTAAAACCATTACTAGAATAATTTATGCAATAAAAAATATAATTGCGAAATACAAGTACAAAGTTGTGAGAATGCAAATTTTAGTTTACTGATACTCGTAACTTTTGAAACAATTAACGAAGAATAAAAATATTGAATTCATAAATGCTAAATGAAGTTGTGGTTCACATATTCAACATAATATGTATATTATGTTGAATTATTTACACTCAGTATGGTACAAAATTAATATATTTAGTTTAATATATAAAAATATAAATAATAAATATTCTTAAAAATCTACCGGGCAAATGTTTGAAACTTCTATTATTGCTCTGAAATAATTATTTAAAATCACATCGCCATAAAAATATTTAATAAATTCTGATATTAATTTGAAAGTCGATACGGTGGGAAGAACGTTAGAAAACCTATGAAATTTAAATAGATTTCTCCCAATCTTCAATACTGCAGTGTGGTAAAATAATATAATTTCTAAAAGAAAACAAACAATCTAGTCAAGAATTTACAGGTATTTTTTTAACCTCATCACAATCAACTTATAGATTGATATCTGATTTATCGGAAAGGATATTTTTATAAAGGCCAAGAAAGATTTTAATTGTTGAGGATTTCGAATATTCGCAGAGTTTACAAGTATAATCGTACAGTAATGATCAAATAGTTAAATCAAACATAGTATAGAATAAAGTGATGCAAATGCATCAAGCTTAATAATCTTTTGCGCTTAGGTACATTTTACATAGGAAATAAAAATCAATAAAGTTGATTATTAAATCGATTTTCAAAATTTTATGACACTTGTAGTAGACAACTGCGTTATTACAATTATCTTTACGCAAAATTTATACTTGCTCTTAAATTTATAATCAGTATAGCAAAACGAAAAATAAATAAGTTGTATATATTATGAAACATTACATTTTTTTTGTTTTTTAATTATGTGCTTAATTAAAATAAAGATTACCTGGATGTCGAAAGTACTACAGCGTTTTAAGACTTAAATTAAGTGATCTTGGTGTTTCAGTAGTCATTAACATAACTATTTTTTTTTCATTTAATGCCACATATTTTTTGATAATAGTTGTATTTCCGTTCTGTAAATGCTATACCTATATTTACGACATGTTTTTAATAATTAACATGGTATGTTACTAAATAAAATATTTTAGAATATATAAAAAACTTATTTACGTTGTTAACGTAATATAAATCATTTAAATTCTTCAAAAAATATATACATTTTATGATTACTATAAGATATGTTTCTAGAAAGTACTAATATTTTATATACCTGTTATGTTACCCATAAATTACTTACTTTATTCCATAAAATTCCGAGTAGCTTGCATGTTTCTTACAATTAATTGTTAGATAAATTATAAAAAACGTCATGAAAATAATAATAGTGGCAAGTATATGTTCGTGTCACAAAGCAGTAAGTACAAATTGTAGATTTTAAACATTTTTTATATAATCAACAGTGATAGTTATTTCATAACATAATCTGAAACTTGTTAAAGATTTAATTTTGATACTATTACAAACATTAGAGAATTTGAGTGAATACTTTTCTTAGGGCTTACCATCAAGACTATTAAATTTATTTCAATTTTCAGATTAAATGTCAAATGTTAAATGTTTTATTCCTTAAAAATTTGTTTTGTGCATTTAGCTTATTTGAAATTAATGAGAAATACCTGATTCGTCTTAAACTCAAATTAAATTTAATTATTCTGCAAGTATTTAAGAGAACAAGATGAGTATTATATAAAATCTGTCGTCCAGGCTTAAATTAAACAGCTTGCACTAAGTTGTTAATAGTCTGGACGTTTGCCAACTACAAATTTGAAGAAATTGCTGACAATTTACCCAATTTTTTTTAATTGTTACATGTTAAGGATGAGTAACAAGTAAATGTAGTAAAACTAATAAGTTTAAGCAAGAAGCAGGTTTTCTTTCATGTACTTTTTACTTACTATTTAATCTATAACTAAGACATTTAGCAAATGAAGCATTTTTTGTGGAATTTATATATTTTTAAGATTTTTTATTTTTTAATATATTGCTATTTTGGAACATTTAAATCACTGAAAATTCGAATAAAAGAGTTTGGTTTATCTAGTAAAAACAATAGATTGGAAAAACATTAAGAAAGATAATTACGGAATACCAATAAAAGTCACTACTTCTAACCATTGTTGGTTGTGCAGGTGTAAAATTTCCTGCGAAGTTACCATCGCAATTAATATCATAACAAAATTGTTTTAAAATTACAATGAAAGGCATGGACAAATGTCTATGGACATTAAGTTAAAAAAAAAAACACGATTCTTGGAGCATTCGGAGTGGGTGTTAAATAATTAAAAATCCTACAATAGATTATTAGTAATGTTATCAATTTTTTTTTTGATAATATATTCTTTAATTCGTTCGACTCTTTTAGAAGTTTGACGGTACTTATCATTTGCGTCACTAATCTACCCTCATATATAAACAACTTGAAATGAAATGAAGTTTATTTTAAATTTCATGAATATATTGGAAAATATAAAAAAAAATATCTATACTATAATACTTCTCTACGGTTATTTGGTTATATAGGCACGCTCCTATCGCTACAGTAGGATTCAGATCCAAACAGGAATGTTTAATACATTATATACATTTTTATACAAACATTACTTTAGTAAATACAATGGAGTAACAATAACATCTTTAGGATTTTTTCTGTGTTTAATTAAAAATACAACTACCGTTGGCGAAGCTCTGAAACGTTTTAGATCTTGCCCGTTTGTAGAACGGGCCATTAGACTAGTAAAATAATAATATTTAAAAATTGTAAATTTGTTCAACTGTCTCAATCATCAAAATCACTACCAAAATAATTTAAATATGAATATTGGTTCAAATTAAATAAATTATTTCTGTAGTTTGTAAGCACTAATCTAAAAACAAATGTAAATATACATAGATATGGCTTTTATATTAATGACTAGATAGCTGTAGATATTAGCTGTAGCTGATTTTAGGATTTTAGTGCAATTATTAATGAGAGGGAGGGGACGAAGGTGCAGTGCATGCCTTTGCTTTGGGTACTACGTTTTACAGTTACTAAATAACATTACATTCTTTAATTACATACAATACAGATAATTTATTGTAAGAAAATATTTATAAATATTCCGCAGGTTTTAGTTAGCAATTATACAGTTTTCTGCTAATCATCTCTTTAAGAGCATTTTGTGTTAATAGGGTGAGACATCCCATTCATAAAAAAATACACTTCTTTTCTTGGCATGGCAGATTAATTTAGGTTATATGAGAATTTTGAATAGGATAAATTCAACATGATAGTCATTCAAATTCAAATTGAAATTCAATATGGCTTTGGTTGGTATATTATTTGACGATAAAAATGTATTATGTATTGTGGGCTATTATAAATAAAATAATAGACCTTAATGAATAGAATCTACAGCAGTTCGATTCTGAGTAAAATTTCAACAATAAAGCTGTAACACGTTTCTTTTCTTACAACTCAAAAGCGAGCGATAATCAAAAAATAACGCGCAATTGCGCGCAGTCTAGGAAATTTAACGTTAGCTGAATTGAAACATTTTCACAGGTTTTATTTCATAATATTCCTGGTTCATAATACATTTAACATTTGCTATCTAGAATTTTTACTCGATCTATATGTATGGTTAAGTTATCTACGCAAAATCTTTTTGTATCTAAACTATTCACAGTCCGGAATCTAAACGTACCGGCAATAACAAAAGCAAGGTTTCAACCACGTCACAAGGGACACACAAAGCACTTTGTAATTTAAATATGTATGTATATAAATTATTTTTATATAGTTATCTTTCTATATTTACTTAATTCACTTATTGAATAGAACGATGAAGGAATTGTTTTGCACATTTACACAGAATATACGTCACAGTAAGCCAGGGTTTCTCTTTGAGAGTGTCACAGCCCCGTCACAAACGAATGTCGTCACTGTTTACTTGTTGAATCATCAACATTCCCCTTGAACCGACCAAAAGCCAGAAATACTGCAAAGGATCTGCGTTTGATGAAACACTTAAAATGATTCTGCTCACTATCGTAAATACGTTGTATGTACAATGATAATCCCTTTATGGAATACAAAAATAAAAGAAATTTAAGGCATTAGTGAACATGTATAACTCTTCTTGGAAATTGTTTTATGGTATTTCAATTTCAATAGGTTTTTCGAATGAAGGTCATACTAATATAATGTATGATATTTATTTTCTTTATATCAAATAATAAAAAAAATAAACACCATACATTATGTCTACGATAAATTAATAAAAAGAAAATATATAATGTTTGAAATTTAATATTAAAAAAAAGAACGTCTAATATTAATCGCTACGGAATACACTGTAAAGATAAACTAAATTATACAACAATTAATTTTAGTTCCAACAAAGTGGTTGATATGCATTAAAAAAAAATAACCAAAATTAACGGTGTATCTTAATTCTATTCACATTTATGATAATAAAGAAATGAAATAACTATTATAATTTTTCCCACAAAAGAAGAATCTATTTCAACATAATACTAACAATTTCTTTGTTCGCGATGTAGACAATAGTATAAGTTTCAAGTTTTGTTCGGAAACCTTACTTCCTGTGAACTTGAATAGAGTCCTATATTTACTTTGATAGGTATAATATAACTTTATGCATTGTTGTATTGATCGTATATTTATTACCAAAGTAGACAAAATAGATATTTATGTATATATAAATAGATATTCACATAAAAGTAGTTTCGTTTAATTAATTTCTTCATTCCAGAGGTTTAATGCTGAATGTAAAAATTTGAATATATCACGACAACGCGCGTTGCTTTAATTTATTCTTTACAAGATATATTCTAACCAAAAGTATCTAAGGTACTCTTTTATATATCAACAGTGTGCCGAGTGAGAATTTTTTACTAACTCAATTTCGTTCTAGTAAACATTTATTTGTATGGAATAGGAACAACGACTATCGAGGGTCGGACTCAAAGATTTCATGGCCTGTAATTGATGGTTTTTAAAAGTAAAAGTTAGTAAACTTTACTTCAAAGTAATCGAATACTTGTCACTTACAATTTTACAGTGATGTATATACACATATATAACGTTATAATCAATATTATTATATATATATATACATTTATATTTATACATATGATATTTTTAAGAATAAAAATAATTTGGTCATAATTTCTAATAAGCAACTCCTCAGCGAACCCAAAAGCATTTATGTTATCCATACACAGTTCATTAAACCACTTCAATGACAAATATTGCCATTGTTCATAAAGATATATGTTTGCTGGATGTATTTGATTTCTATAATAATATTATAAAGAGATAAAGCTTGTAAGTTTGTATGTAGGAAGTAATAATCCAATATCTGTTTAAAACGTGTTCATAGGACTGTTATATTATCAAAAGCGACACATCGCTTAAAATTGAAATGAAAGAATATAAAAATAATTTACATGGATGATGGAAACTCCATGAAAACTATAATCGTTTTTTTTTATTGTGTGTAACAAAAACCGATGACGTCTATTTGATTTCATACCTATTACGTCTATTGAAACAAATTTCTTGTTCAATATTCAGGGATTATTTCAGAAATATTATGTATTTTTTATTGAAAATGTTTAAAGATCAGATTTGTAATATTATATACATGTTATTTGAGATAAAAATATATTTTTAATACTAAGCTAAAATATTTTCGTTTTAAGAGTAAGTTTCAGTGCTTATTATATCGTTTTATATAATAATGTAATTATGAAATTTTAACCATTAAATAAAGTAGAAATGTTAAAGAAAAACATTTTTGGTTATTCTTTGGTTAAAATAAATCCATAAATATGATGCACAATTCAATTTAACACTTAAACATTCAGATATGGTAAGGTTTCTTAGTCACATAAACTTGATCTTTATTTCAATTTTCCAACTAATATATCTATACAATCCGCACATTTAGCTCAATGGAGCAGGTAAACTTTAGTGAGTTATAGCACTGAGCTAAATAGTTAGTTAGGATCACCATCGGTTTTAGAAACGTAAATCCATCTAGCGCCGTCCATTAATTGATTGCAAAGAATAAAGACACACGGTAACTCGAATTATCTTGACTTTAAATTAATACTGATAATTGAACTTTTTTGTTTTATATAAAGTACTGAATGAATTCAGAATATATTAGGAAATATTGATATATTAAGTGAACTTAATATATCAATACGAAAATAGATTTATACTATATATTTTTGGTCAAGTACCCTCGCCACATATTCCTAGACAAATCCCAGTGAGCATGTCATATTGGAATCCACTGTTAACTTAATTTCTTGTTGGAAAGCATCCTAAGTCGTGTCTAAATAAACTGAATTAATAATCTTATATATAAAATTCTAGTGTCACCGTTTTAGTTATCATACTCCTCCAAAACGGCTCTACCGATTTTGATTAAAAAATTTTATTCAGTAGGTATGAGAATTGGTTCTTATTTATTTTTCATACCCCTAAGTGATAAGAGTTTTCACCCAAATTAATTTTTTTTTTTAATATTGTTTTTTATTTTTATGTTTTTATTATGTGGTTACATGTTTCAAAATTTTCATAAAATTATATCATATTCATAATCTCAGTAGCAAGTAGTGGTGTCTATATATATATATATATATTATATAACATTATGTTAAATGTTAATTTATTAAATTAAACATTAATATATTTATATATATATATATATACGAGAGGAGGTCCAAAAGTTCGTGGAATGGAGAGGATGGAGCGGGGGTAGGGGCGCTCGCTTGGTGTCATTCGGAGACTCATCATTAGTATAAATACCGAGTTTCAACCCGATTGCGTTATTCGTTTACGAACAGTCGCCTGCTGAACAAGTGAATCCGGAAGAAAACTGAAACTATGGAGAAAATTTAACACCACGCTGTGATAAAATTCCTTACCAAGCAAGGAAAGAACGCTCAAACCATTTTAAATGAAATAGGAGTCGCTTATAGGGAACAGTGCCCTAGTAAATCAATGATTTACAAGTGGCATAGCCTTTATAAACATGGTTGAGAGTAAATTGAAGACGACCCCTGCTCAGAAAGGCCAGTTCAGGCCAGCACATCGGACATCGTCGAAAAAGGGGAAAAAATTGTACTGGAGGATGCCCATTTGAAGAAAAAACAATTATCTGCATTAGTTGGAGTATCAGATACCACCATTTTGCGAATCCTACATGATCACCTGGGTAAGACAAAAGTCTGTGCAAGATGGGTACCGAGAATGCTCACGCCGTTTCAGAAAGAGCAGCGCGTCGATGCGTCAAAGCATTTTTTGGAGTTGTGTGGAGATAAAACTGCACAGATTTTGGAACGAATTGTTACGGGATATGAAACATGGGTTCATTACTTTGAGCCTGAGTCCAAACAAGAGTCAATACAATGGCATAAAAAGGAGACAACCGCCAAAGAAATTCAAGGTGACGGAGTCGGCTGGAAAGAGGATGGCTACTGTTTTTTGGAATTGTGAGGGGATAATCTTGATTAATTACAAAGAAAAGGGAAGGACTATAACCGTAGAATACTACGCAACGATATTAGAACATTTAAAGGATGCCATCAAGGAAAAGCGGCGAGGAAAATTGACAAACGGTGTGTTGCTCTTGCAAGACAACGCGCCGGTTCACAAGAGCAGAATTGCATTGGCACACGCATGCAACCCATGCACACGCATGGGTTCGAATCTCTAGTTCACCCACCCTACAGTCCTGACCTGGCCCCAAGTGACTTTTTTTTATTCCCCAATTTAAAAAAAGACTTAAGGGGAAGGAAATTTTCCAACGACAATTAGGTAAGGGAGGCAATTTCGGCTCATTTTGACGGAAAAGATAAAACATATTTTTATAGTTGTTTAGAAAAATTAATTCATAGGTCTAATAAATGTATTGAGCTTAAGGGTGATTATATTGAAAAGGAAAAATAGTTTTGTTGTTTTATTTTATTTAGATCCCTTTCATTCCACGAACTTTTGGACCTCCCCTCGTATATATATATATTAATGTTACATTTAAGTAGTTGTTTTCATTTACATAATATTTTTATTTACAATAATATAAAAAAAATATTAATATATCGTTGATAATTAATATTTATATTATAATTAATATTTATATTAACAATATTGGAATAAATGAAATAAAATATGACCGACTGAACTGAACGACATTAAATAAATATTCAACATTACAACCTATAGATAGAAAGACACAACCCTAGGAGGAACAGATTGACGGAAATGTATCCGATGCTCGTAATAAATCAGTCTACATTGATACACGTTACATCGCAATACTGAATTGTTATGTAGAAATCAGGATTGTACCGTCACTAGAGAATAACATATTGCTTTTGAAATTGTAACTGTTTAATTTGAAACAAGATACCAAGACAAAACACGACCGAATATTTATTTTACTTATTCTATATATTTTATTAAATAAGGTAATTTCATTTTGATAATTACAAAAAAAAATTCAAATAGGATCCATAATTTAGAAGAGTTTTTTTTTTCTAGACTAAATGAATCTTTTTAGTGATTGTTACTTTCGAGCTTAATACTCATAGCAGCTGGTACTTTTATTTCTTATAATAACTTACTTAATCCCTATTCGAGGAAGAATAAAACCAAAAACTTATCTCAACTGTAACGTAACAGTTAATATAACACATTTTAATAATGGTGTTTTATGTCTATACTTTCAACTAACCTCATTTTGTTTTAAAGACAAAACTTGTCATGGAATCTTAATATCTTGTTAGTTGTAACTGAACTAACAAAGTAAAATATATTTTAAAATTCAATTAATATTTTTAGCATGAAACGAAATATATAAAAGTTATTTTTACTTTATGTTGCAACATTTTTATTACAAATACTTCTACAATTCCAAATTTATTAATAATACTGAATAGATTAAACAGACTTGATGAAATAGATTGTTAGTTATTTTTTTTAATACATTTATTTAACTATTTTATTAAAACATCTATTTTGATTTTGGTATCTTTTTGAACAATTCGAATTTAGCCATTGTAATTTTATTATATATTGAGAACTTTACCTCTTAGCACTCGAATAAAAATGTGTCAGATACTAAAAAGGTCCTTGACTTGAAAACGGTAGAAAAAAGAAAATTACAGAAAAATAATTTGTTGAAAATCAACTAATATCTTTAGAGAACGTCGATGTGAACGATTATGATTATTATCTGAAAAATATATCTGAAGTTAATATTATTAATCAGAAGTATGATTAATGTCAAAATACCATCCAACCAAATTGTATCCAAATCAAACAACTGATTAACATATTCCCTCATTTGAGTGAACACTTGAACATTGGGCGCGCGTCCAGTTTAATTTAAATTGAATATAGTGTTCAAGTTAATCCAATTATACAAATATGGCCCTCGTTGAACATCGTCAGTATTATTTGCAGTCGATTTGGCAGACTCACCATGAGGCTAAATATAATTATATATGTAAATAAATAATATGTAAATGTAATGGAAGAATAAGGCACAAGATTTTTTTATTAATTTTTTATTAGCTATAAATATCTCGGAATTTACTGATTTTTTACAGTCTCACACAAGTTTATTCCTAAGCTATTATACTCGTAGCTACATTAAGTGCGGTAAATCGACAGCCGGAAGCCATCTCTTTGACTTTGCTTTAATAATAGAACATTCCTTATGGATTTGTGCACATACACATATATCAATATTTGCAGATGACTGTGCGCAATGGCTGATGTGCTTTTTTCATAAATAAACCAATAATTCAAATTCTAACGTTTTTATCTCAGGAAAGTACCAAATGTGTATTGAATTGGTTACAAAGTTATTAAGAATTAAGAACTCGCTGTAGTGGCACGTGACCCTAGCCAATTGGTATTGTTGAAATCCCCAAAGACTACAACTACGGCGGAGGGAGTCTCTGTAAGCAGGTTGCCAATCTCAGCCTGGACATGGCCCAAGAATTGTTCTGTTTCCGCATTACCACCGTGGGACCTGTAGGCACGCACAGACTCTGATATGATTGTCCATGTCCACGCCCACCAGAATACAGACAGATCCCGACCTTCAAAAATCTGAAACTTTAAACAAGACTGGGTTATGGAAATTTCTTTGCATATTCATTAAGTAAGACAGAATTTTTTTAAATAGACAACTCAAATATCAGTTATACCAAAACAGATTTAACTTTTTAAGTAATAACTTAATTTATTTTTTAATATTCACTGGAAGGACTTCAAGAACTCATTTTTAATATTTTATATATTGTGTCACTTACTTTTTACTTGATTTTTAGTTTTCAATTTTCTTTATGTCATACAAGCGCTCTTTGTAATAAAGATCACAATCGAGCTCTTATAAATTCATATTTGAAATATCGTTTTCGTTACTATTTGAGGTTTGAAAATATTATCCTAGCTCTAAAAAAAACTTTTACAAAATCACTTTAGATTAAAATGCTTCAAGCAAACTTGAAACTTGAAATATTGCGGTTATTTTGCCAATACTTAATTTAATTTTTGACTACTTAAGTTGATTTTACTATTCACTATGTACACGCTTTTTTAAGTACTTTTCAAATCTTTATAAATGTAATTAAATTATAAAATCTTCACAACATATACAATATAAAATTAAAGTTATTTTTATTATTTATATTTGTGACTATCTTTATATTTTTATATAACTCAAAAATGGCTTGAACTACATTTTGTAACACTCTTAGATCACCAAATAAATAAAAGAACTTGCGTTTGCATAAACGATAGACCACGTCAATAAAAGTTATTTAGTATCGCACAGGCAAAGCCGAGGAAAAAAAAATACTATTATACATATACCTTTATTTATTGTTAATGTAATATATTAATATTACTAAATAACTAATTTATTAAGAATATTACGAAACATACAACACTATGAGGAATAAATTGATAGAGTTAGGTCCGATGTTCGTAATAAATCAGACTACATTAATATACGTTATATCACAATACTGAATTGTTATGTAGAAATTAGGATAGTTCTGTCACCAGAGAATAACATATTGCTATTGCAATTGTAACTGTTGAATTTGGAACTAGAATGAACTAGATCTAAATCGTCCTAACGCATATGATAACGCAAACACTTTTAAACCGTAAGCTGTTACTTGATTAAAAATTTGATTTACTAATTTTATGATTTTTTTTCTGATAGTAACTAGAAACCAAATATATCATTTAATATTATTATTATGAAAAAATCTAAACATCCATCTAGAATGCGTAATTCGTCAAGGTATGAGAGCAAACGGGAGACGAGACAGGAGATTGTAGGTGCTGCTTGTGTAGATATATATACCATAAACAAACTATGGTTAGCTTTTAAACACAAGTAATTGAAAAGATAAAATAAATTAGGTCGTTGCTATACAAATATTGGTAACGCCACCTTGTGGCTTTATATTATAATAGTGAATGAGTCAATTATATGTGACATCGCAATCCATTTCCTTCACTCTTCCTTAAACCATGCACACCAGCGCCAACTGCGGCGCCCGGTCATACAAGCATTGGATACAGCACTAATCGCATCGGCAGAGGACGAAGCCCTACAACTCCGTCTTCAACTCCAGTTTACCGCCCGATCTTTAAGTATTGCACTTCAGGATCGTGAAGAGACATTGTTATAGTCTCCCGCTATTAAGTGGTAGTGCCAAATCGTGATCGCGAGTGTTAATGACGTCTATAGAACTAGCCTGCGTGTTTGAACTTTAACCGTCACGCGCCGTCGACCTTCCTGGATTATCTGGCTGGAGCTGCCCTGGATTCTGAGGTTGGTGCACGCATGGTTCCTATTTACTCCTATTACCCTTGCGAGTCACACATTTCTACAATTTACTGCTCCCCGGTGAGCGTGTCGAAGGTTACTAGAATTGTGTTTTGGCGCCACCATTTGTGGTCCTCATCGAGACGGATGGTCATCATTTGTGGCCTATTCCAACTATATTTCAACCCGCCCTTATTAGGACACCCACAGTAGGATCTAATAAGTGTACTTCCGCTAATCTTTTAACGTACCTATACGTTACGTATAACTGTGTTAACGACTTGTGTATTGTTAAAAAATAAAATAAAATAAGTAATCCCGCATATCGTATTGTTTGCTTAATTATAAAACTAAACTAATCGCATATTAATTACAATTAAGATATTGTTAACGAACGATAAATTTACCGCTCATGCATTGTTAAATCTACCCCCATTTTGAATTCTCATTATCGCACGGACATCGTACGATTACGTAGCCGGTTAGAATTGTTTCGGAATTGCTCGGCTGTTTTCGGTTTAGCTCGCTTCACTTTTCGCTTTCATTCAACCATTCAATCGTTTATATTACTTTAATACGTAATTATATCACTTTATTTTACTATAACTATTTCGCATAATAATATTGAGAAGAGATGGCTTCTAAAAGTAAAAGGATTGATGATAACTTACATGATCCAGATAAGCAAGACTCCCAGTTATTAATGTTACAAGCTAAACGGGAAGTTATATTTGAATTAATACAGAATATTTACGATTCTTCTATAAATATTAACGAGGAGACGAAGGAAAATTTCCTTGCGGAGAGTGCTACTATTGACACATTACGTGTTGAATTCCTTAAGTTGTTAGATGACTATAACTCACGTCTATTTGTTATCAATCCCGCTGCAAAACCTGATTACAAGTGTCTCGCTGCATTTGAACAATTATTTAGCCGCATTAAACGACTTCAAATGCAATTCTCGACAACATTGAATAATAATTGTTTTGCTGTGCAGAAAAGTAAGCCTAGGTTGCCTCCTATCGAGCTAATACCTTTCTCAGGTGACATTCGATCTTGGCCATTGTTTTATGCTAGCTTTAAGTCAACGGTCCATGATAATTTGTCTCTCACAGATGCCGAAAAATTATATTACCTTTTAGGTAAACTCTCTGGAAAGGCACAGTCAGTGTACGCGGGTATTACGCCTTGCGCAGAAAATTACAACTTGTTGTTACAAACGCTCATAGACAAGTATGAAGATAAGCGTATGCTCGCCTCGGCCTATCTTAAGCAATTGTTAGACTTTAAACCTTTGTTTAACGGAACCGCAAGTAGCCTCGAATACTTTACTGATCAGTTTGTAAGCGCAGTTCGAGCTTTAAATAATTTAAAATTGGATAATTTAACTGATTTTATGGTATTACATATTGCGCTAAATAAATTAGACTCAGATACTGTCCGCGCTTTTGAGCTGAACGTTGGTTCTCGCACACCTTCATTTGATGAATTGGTGCAGTTCGTAAATAACCGTGGTAAAGTATTTGAACGTATACCGTCTACTAGTAATAATAATAGTTGCTCAAATAAAAATATAAGTCGCGCTTGTTCAAAGGCTGATTGCAATATTTCTAATAAAACGGCACCAAAATATCATGCTTATGTAAATACGGTAGATTCTTGTCATAAGTGTCTGTGTCAAAATATTACACATCAGCATTTATTTAAATGTCCGGATTTTCATAAATTAACACCCGTCGACCGATTTAAATATATTAAAGAAAATAATGCCTGTGTAAATTGTCTTAGTACGAAACATAAAGTTTTAAATTGTAAATCGGAATTAAATTGCCGTATCTGTAAATCTCGACATCATAGTCTCCTCCATTTTAACGTCGGTGTCGAATCCCCTATCTCAGCATCTGCTCGCACCACAGATACAGCGCAAGCTTCCTCTACCGCGTCTCCTGCGCACGTAGCCATCGCGACGTCGTCTACAGATATAGCCTTGTGTACTACATCCACTGCCGCGTCTCAGCAACCGGTTTCCTATAAATCGACGCATAACAAGCAATGCACAGTACTTCTTGCTACAGCTCAAGTTATTACGTACGACATTAAAGGAAATAAACATTTGTTACGTGTATTACTCGACTGCGCTTCGCAAAGTCACTTTATTACTAAGGAAGCATGCGAATTATTAGGTATTCCTATACAGGGTGTTCAGCGAACTATTGTTAAAGGTTTCGGTGGAGTAGAAAAAACTGTAAATTCAAGTTGCGTTAACTTACAATTTTATTCCCGCTTTGATAAAAATATTACACATACAATCTCACCGCTTGTAGTCGATAAGATTACAGAATCACTTCCTAGTACTCTTATAGATACTTCGTTTCTTTCGCATTTAAATAATTTACCGCTGGCCGATCAGTCTTTTGCAGCGCCTAATAAGATAGATGCGTTGATCGGCGCACCACTTTTCGCTCATTTATTACTTCCAGAAGATGAAGTTATTCGCGTCCCAGGCGTATCTTCACCGTCAGTGCCAACAGCCATACGAACAATACTGGGATATGTTATAATGGGTTCCGTACCTACATTATTTGCCCGCAAGTCTGTGACTTGCTGCCTGGTTCAAGAGGAATCTTTAGAAAACATAATTAAGAGGTTTTGGGAACTCGAAGAGCTCCCCTCCGTAACGCCCATACAGCATCCCGCCGATGTTGAATGTGAACAATTTTATAAGTCTACAACGACTCGCGAACCCTTAACTGGTAGGTATGTTGTGGGACTACCTTTTAATGGAGATGCATATTCCTTGGGTAATTCTTACGAAACCGCTCGACGACGTTTTATGTGTCTCGAAAAAAAACTTGAAGCTTCACCTAAATTAAGGAGTGCTTATGATGACAAAACATAAAGCATAAAATATTAGGTTTGCATTGGTCCACAGATACTGATAGTTTTTATTTTAAAATTACACCTTACACTGATTGGAAGTGTACTAAGCGATCCATCTTATCTTATATAGCTCGCCTGTGGGATATTATGGGTTTTGTTGCTCCAGTGGTAATATATGCTAAGTTGCTTATTAAAGGTCTTTGGCAGCTTAAACTAGATTGAGATGATACACCGCCGACCCATATCGTTAATACATGGAGACAGTTTTGTAACGAGCTACCAGTTCTGAATACGCTACACATTTCGCGTCATCTGGGCGTTATTAAAAACTGTGTTGTAACTCTCGTGGGATTTTCGGACGCAAGCGAATACGCTTATGGTGGGGTAGTTTACGTTCACGTTAGTTCAAATAATGGCAACACTATAAAGTTGGTCTGCGCGAAATCAAGGGTCGCACCAACAAAACCGCTCTCTATTGCACGACTGGAGTTATGTGGAGCAGTTTTACTATCTAAACTGCTACGCATGATTTATAATAATTTTGTTAATCGCTTTCCAATAAAAACTTACGCGTTTCTAGATTCTAAGGTCGCTTTATATTGGATAAAAAGTTCTCCTCACAGATGGTAAACCTTTGTTGCAAACCGTGTGGTTCAGGTGACAGAAAATATTCCGGCCGATCATTTCTATCATGTCGCAGGGACTGAGAATCCAGCTGACTGTCTATCACGAGGTGTAACACCGAAAAAATTAATCTCTCATCCTTTGTGGATGCAAGGACCTCCCTGGGCTATACTTGATCCGACTCAGTGGCCTCTTCGTAGCTTAGACGGACAGTCGTTAGAAGTAATACCGGAACAAAAAATTCTATCGCATTCGGTTTGTACAATCGCAAAGGAATCTATTATATATGAACTCGCATTACGCATATCGTCTTGGAACAAGATTCTTCGCATTCTTATTTACGTTTTTAAATTTGCTAGGTTATTAAATCGCCGCAGTTCACTAGCAGTGACTGCTAACGAACTTCAGTTTGTTGAAAACAAATTAATATTAGCCCTACAAAAGAGATATTTTGCAAAGGAATTTCAAAATATTCGCAATAAAAAATTGATTTCTCCACCATTTAATAAATTAAGTCCTTTTATAGATAAAGACGGTCTCGGCAATTCTGGACTTCAGTATAATACTATGCATCCGGTTATTTTACCTCGCAAGGATCATATCGTAAATCTTTTAATAGATTATTATCACATAAAACATTTACACGCCGGCCCTGAATTACTTATGTCACTTTTACGACAAAAATTTTGGATACTTTCAGCGCGTCGAATCGTGAGACAGCGCTTTCACTTGTGTAATAAATGTTTTAGACTCAAACCGCGTCCAACGTATCCTCTAATGTCGGACTTGCCTGCGAGTCGCACATACCACGTAGTTAAAGCTTTTACACAGACTGGCTGCGATTACGTAGGTCCGATAGACTATACCCCTACACGTCAACGCGGCGTACATAGTAGAAAGGCGTACCTATGCCTGTTTACGTGTTTAGCGACTAGAGCAGTGCATATAGAAGTCGCTACTGATCTCAGCACTCCCAGTTTTCTCGCTGCTCTGAAACGTTTCCTGGCTCGCCGCGGCCCTGTTCAGGTTATGCATTCCGATAATGGGACCAATTTCAAAGGGGCTGCTGCGTACTTACGTGAACTATACACATTTTTAAATAAAGAACTAGTCCCGAAATTGGAACAAGAGCTCGCTGAAAACCGTATTCGTTGGTCTTTCATATGTCCTAACTCGCCTCATAAGGGTGGTGCCTGGGAAAGTATGGTTAAAGTTGTAAAAACACATTTATTTCGCGTTATTGGACAACAGCTTCTTTCTTACGAAGAACTCATTACAGTTCTATCTCAAATTGAGTGTTTGCTTAATTCGCGACCTTTAATAGTTTTAAGCTCAGATCCCGCAGAGCCATCAGCTCTTACACCAAGCCATTTTTTACACACAGCACCTCTGTGCTCGTTACCCGCACCAGAAGTTAATTGCAGTATAAATAGTTTGCTCCATAGGCATTCGCTGTTGGATAAGTTAGTCCAATCTTTTTGGCGTCGGTGGAGGATCGAATATCTTCACGGACTACAGACTAGACATAAGTGGAGCTTTCCTTCCACGCCTATTACACCAGGAACGGTCGTAATAATAATGAATGATAATTCTCCGCCACTCTCATGGCCTTTAGCGATCGTAGACAAAGTTCATCCCTCTAAGGACGGTATTGTACGCGTCTGCACTGTCAAAACCGCTAAGGGAATTTACCTTCGTCCTGTCGTCCGCTTATGTCCTTTATCGTGCCAATAGTTAAGTAATATTTTAATGGGTTAGGTTAAGATTTAAACCGTAATTTAGTATTTTTTGTTATATGTAGAAACCCAGTCTCGATTTAATATAGTTCAATGTATTACTATTCCGCTTAAGTTATTTTAGTTAAATATTATTTAAATTTCTCAATTAAAAGCAATTAGGCTATTAGGCTTAATGGTAGTCTTTTAAAGGTGACCCTTTAAGGGCGGGCGGAAATGGTAACGCCACCTTGTGGCTTTATATTATAATATTGAATGAGTCAATTATATGTGACATCGCAATCCATTTCCTTCACTCTTCCTTAAACCATGCACACCAGCGCCAACTGCGGCGCCCGGTCATACAAGCATTGGATACAGCACTAATCGCATCGGCAGAGGACGAAGCCCTACAACTCCGTCTTCAACTCCAGCTTACCGCCCGATCTTTAAGTATTGCACTTCAGGATCGTGAAGAGACATTGTTATAGTCTCCCGCTATTAAGTGGTAGTGCCAAATCGTGATCGCGAGTGTTAATGACGTCTATAGAACTAGCCTGCGTGTTTGAACTTTAACCGTCACGCGCCGTCGACCTTCCTGGATTATCTGGCTGGAGCTGCCCTGGATTCTGAGGTTGGTGCACGCATGGTTCCTATTTACTCCTATTACCCTTGCGAGTCACACATTTCTACAATTTACTGCTCCCCGGTGAGCGTGTCGAAGGTTACTAGAATTGTGTTTTGGCGCCACCAAATATAAAATAATATTTAGAACATTTCGTGGACTTGCGGTTGTCAAAAATGATATAATATAGTAAATTAAATATAATATTGTATCTGAATGTATCACATATATAATGTTATTTAAAAAAATTACAAGTAGATAATTGTTTGTGACACTGATTGTACAATTATTTATTAAATCACGCCAAAACCACAGAGCATGTGCAAATCAGTTTCCTCGTGTTTGTATTTAATATATTTAGAAATGTATCGTAGTATATTGGCATCTAAGTATTAATATTGTTTAATGTGTATGTGTAAAACTCAAATCGAAATTTATATTACAATAATTAAGTTACAACACGTCCATATTTAGTATAATTAATACCACTGCAGCCGCTGAATAAAGATGGTCAGATCTTTATATACATATTGTATTATTTTAACTATTTTTCAATTAGGTTTTTAGTACCACATACCTATTAAAGTTGCATTTCAAAAAGCTTTTTTTTATAGTTTTGTAATTAAGTCATAATACAAATATGTATTTATAATAATTTACATTTGCATTGCCCTCTTGAAGCTAAAGAAAGTTTTGTTTACAACTAATGAATATTCATAGTGCTCACTCTTATATAACGCTTTTTATAATTTGCATAACGCTCAGTAGCTAGACTTGTGACTTGTGATTTTATATTTTATTGTGTTGTTTTGGTTGGACCATATCATACTCCGTGTAATGCAAATAATTAAGGATATTCTTATAACTTTCATTTATCTCGGATACGATAAGAGTAATAAACAAAACTACATAAAATATATTGTTTGTTATTAAAAAATCATAAGCTCCGATATTACTGTGATAAGTTTGACAATTTTGGATGCCCTAAATATGTATTCGAAGGATAAAGGTAACAAAATTGTTGTATCAAATAATAATTATGGATTACGAAAGTTTTAGTTTAAAATAAAAATGTGAGATCTGAGCGGGATAGTATTTGTATTGAATCCAAGAAAAGCATGAAAATGGTTATTAATTGATTAAAAACTTGTTCGAGATATTCAATCAAATTATATTTTCTGCTTTTTCATCCTTCTTTCGGATCTCACTGGAGCAAAGAATTAATATATATTTTGGGGGAAGGTTTCACACGACAGGATACTGCTTTCTTTTTCTTGGAAATTCTGATTTGGTGTTTACATTATAGGACATATCTATAATACGCAATTATTAAGAGTTTATATAACGTAATAATGAGACAAATAAAATTGTGTTTTTTTATTAAAAAAATAGTCTCAAAAAGTGGTCAGATACTACCATATCTAAAAAAAATCTTTATAAATTTTTACTAGTCTGATTATACCATAAAGAGTAATGAAGATAATTTTCATATTTATATTATATTTTATGTTCACTAGTAATCGCTGACTCACTGTCTAGACTTTTGAGATGTCAAATGGGAATTGAGAGGGGTAGGTGCTCAAAGACAGTCCTATAAATATAATATTTAATAACCCTAAAATGATATGTAAGGCCTATTTGCTATTATATAAAAAGTAAAACGATAAAACGTGATCAACATAATAAGATTTTTTTACGTTCACAATATTTTCAAGCCTCTTTCCTAACCTCCTGTCCCTTGATGAATGTAAAGTATCAGTCACTGCGACAGCTTGACTAAGTGTATTTAGATACAGTACATTTATATTATAATATGAAGTCTTCTAAAATATGTATTTATGTTATGTATATAATATGTATTCTTATATATATATTTATATAGCATTTTAAAATATTATTTAGTTTAATTAATAAAATTAAAATTTAAGAAAAATATTCATTTCTTCTAATCGCATATATTTCAATTAGTAGATTACACGTTTTGAGATGCTTTAGATTTAATTTTATTTGTGAAAATATTTTTTTCTGAGAACATAAATCGAAATCCTAGATGAAAGAATGGGAATAAATCAAACATTGTTCAATATGATATCTAACTGATAATTTCTAATACCATAAATTCACATTCATAATATGTTTTCATACTAACATAAAACTATGTTTTCGGTAATTCTATTTAATTAAATACTAAGTCTGATTAAGGTAGCCGTTGAACAGATTTTATCTTTTGTAGTATTAATAAATGAAGGTCAAACAACCTATCACAGAAGACTTTTAGGTCGTAAAAGCTTAACGCTTGGGTAACTTTTTAAAGACATTTATTTACAAATAATCTATAAAATGAAACCTTTTCCTAGTTTTTGTACATAAAAGAGCAGTACACATTTTATTAATCTTTTTTCAAAAGGACACGAAAAATAAAAAAAAATGGGGTTTTAATATTGCGGGGTTAGCAATAGTATGCAAAACTGCTCAATAACCATAGTTGAATTGTATACTTTATGTGTATAGGATTTACATCTGTAGATAAAATGTTAAAAAATTAAGTGTTCTTAAAAATTTATGAAAGTGGCTTAATATGATTACACGCGTAGGGCAAAAATATATGTCTTAAATATATAAACTTAAATTAGGTATATACATAATCGATAGATTGTATTGTCTTTTTATATTTAAATATTGTATATCAACCAAAACGTTTAGACTTTATAGACATGGAGATCGCTATTTGTAGCAAAAAATATAAATATAACTTCTATCAAAAAAGCTATTATGTAGATATAATGCGATATTCCAAAGATATGAATTCTCTAAAATATATCTATAAATAAAAGAAAGTCCTAAAAAGTCCTCTCGTTTTATTCGTACCGCGGAGCTTAACGTTGCGTCAAAGAAGATAATACCTCATAATACACTTGACTTGCTTTAATTAACACAAAGAAAATTGTGTTTTATTACAACTACTTTAGGGTTTGTTTTTCAACCTTAATAATAAAGTATGCGGTAATGAACTTCATCTTGTCGTTATTTGAAGCAAGTGAAACAAAAATATTAACGTTTGGTTTAAACAAAGTTATGTATAAAGGACTTTTTTCTGGATTTAAATTATTTTAAAATAAGATTCCTATACAAGAATCTTCGTTTAAGAATTTATTAACGGCCATTAGTCAAAATAAAAAAAAATACCCAGCCAGAACATAAAATTATATTTGTTTTTTTTTTCTTTTCTTTAAATAGTGTAATCTCTGAGAATATGTTTCGTTTTGCAAAAAAATACAACTCAACACCATTAGATTAAAACTTAATCGAAAGCAAAAGCATTTATGATATCCGTTTACACTTCATTACATCCGGTCAATGAGTCCCTAATACACATATACGTACAAAGTAGCCTATTTTTACAAAATGTAAGATACAGAAAAATTACATATGCTTCTTTTATCTTGAGTAATAATTACAAAAAAATACATTTTAATTGTGGTATTCTCTTGTTGATCCAGTGACTATAATGTGTGTGTGGGTCTTGACCCACTGACTTGACGAAATACTGAATACATTTAGTTCTCTTGAATTTTATATCTAAAGAAAATACAGAAACAAAAGCGACATTTTATAAGATTAATTTGCCTCGATTGCGTGCAAATAAAAAGTGTTTTTTGTATAATATCTTCCCAAACTAAGATTTATTAAAATCAAATAATTACACTAGTTTTACGTTTAATTTATTAAAATAAATAATTATAAGAACTTTATTCAAGAAGCCTATACAAATAGGTTAATATTAACAAAGGTAAATTATATGATGATATGAAAGCAACTGAAAGTAAGATGAACTCAGCAGTGAGCTGCTTTTCAATCCATCCCTTAAGCTTACGATACAGCATGCAGACAATAAGTTTTCAAGGTTAAAAAAAAAAGACCTACAACGACAAAAACAAATAAAATGGTAATCTTGTTACTTTTACTTTGTCGTTATTTGCAGTAAGTTAAAAAGTATATATCGATAGATAGAAATTTAAATGTACTTAGTAAAAAATAAAACAGGCAAATGAAAGTATTTTGTGTAAAAATACAAATATATTAACAAAATAAAGAAACAGACTATTGTTATATTCAAACAGTGAAATTATCTTTTACTCTAAGTTGTAATCACTGTTGAATTAGACATTGTTGAAATATAATTACATATATTGCAACTTGTTTTTGGTAAATTTTTTAAACAATTTGTCTATGGCGTAATATTTATATGTGTACGGCGTAATAGTAATTTGGCCATTACTTTTGATTAACAACTCATCGAACGCTTAAGGATTTATGTTATTCATTCATAGTTCATTAAATCACTGCAATAACAAATATGGATCATTCATAAAAATACATGGATAATGAAAAGATATTAAAATAATCTAAATATGTGACAGAATCACCTTAAAGGCTATAATCGTTTGTTTTCATTGTGTGTACAACAAAACCGATGATGGCTATTTGATTTTATGCTTATTGCGTCGAAGTTCCTAAATTTTCTCTGTTGAGGTATTTTTTCACTCATATAAAATATTTTTTATTGTAAGTGTTTAAGGATCATTTTGTTGTCAGTATTATTGAAGTATGTATGATTTTATAATGCAAAAATGTAATTTAATTACTAAAATAAAATATATTAAGTTTAAGAGTAAGTTTCGGTGATTATTGATATGTTTCTATATAATAATATAATTATTTTAAATTAAATATTTCTTAAAAAAAAGTAAACCAAACCAAAAATATCTCGGCCTAAAAAATTACTTAAAGTTTCATTCTTCATAGTTTTACGAGGTGTGGTTGGTCCACCTCGTACAACTACAAGGAATAAATAATTATGTTTTTGGTTGTAGTATTTAAGACAATATTAAGTATCTATGAAAATTAATACAAAACTCATAATTTCATAAGGATAAAGCTGGAAATATTATTGACTCTATCAGTGTGGTTAACGTAAACTTCAAAGAGAATTTCATTTCACATTCCCTCCTCATCCTTTATAGTAAACTGATTGTGTCTGACATGGCCTAGATATTTATTCTTTATTTGTAACCTGTAACTATTTTACACAAGTAATGCTTAGATAGGTAATTAAAGTCTCAGTAAAAATATTAAATTAAAGTTATAAATTCGCTAATGAAAGAAAAAGTTTAAAACAAACCGTTTTTGTGTTTTATTCACCTTGTCAACTATTAAACAGCTTCATTAATTGAATTAGGCAAATCTAATAATATTCAATATTCCCAATCTAATGGTATGCTAATGTTTTCGAAAAATCTTTTTCCTGATAGCCGAAGTAAGGGCTGTAAGTAATAAGAAATTTTCATAAAAACGATAATATTAATAATATTTTAGGCGAATATCTTGCGACTGTATTTGTAACTTGGTAAAACTATTAGGCAATTGTTTAAATAAACTATAATGCCATTATCAGAATCTATGAATTTTTCTACAAGAAAAAGTTCACACTCCTTTTATCTTTATTTGGGTTTGCTCCAATTATATAATTTTAAAGCAATGGTTTTGATAACTTCTATTTAATTTGAAAATATTTTTAAGTTAAATAATAAGGATATTAAGCTTCTGATATGTACATTTATATTATAGGTATGCATGGTAGGTATTTATGCACTAATATTATTTATAAAATAACTCAATGATTATAACAAAATATATTGAAATAACAAGTCTTAAATTAAATAATTATTACAATTAAAATAAGTCTGTAACAACAGAATATTAATAACATATTATTAACTTTTTGTGACTTTTATAATAAAAGAATTATTATATAAAAGTAACACAAACAAAACATTGAGCCAAATGCTTTAGAATGGATCAATTATGTGACTGTTTTGGTCAGAGCAGCCGGTACTTTAATTTCTTATAATTAACTTATTCGGATCACTATTCGAAGAACGATGTCGCCAAAATCTTACCGCGTAATAATTAATGTATATTTTTTATCATACTATCATATCTGTATTTCCTCAACTAACCTAAGTTATATACAAAAGGGCACTTTGAAAACTGACTTGACACATTTATTTACTGTTAGATGTGGCTATTGCCTCGGGTAAAATATACAATTTAAAATTGTTCCATGTCCGTATCCGTAATATCAATAATTTTGGTCTGAAACGAAATATGTAAAAGTTATTTTTACTTTATATTGTAACATTTTTCTTACATAAATACTTCAGGAAATTTGAAATTTAATAATAATATTGAATAGATTATATATATCTAATAATATACATGTATATAAGTGTTCAACAACAAATTCAAATAGTTTATTATCCCGCCCAAGCATATCAAATTCAAAGGAAAACTCGAAAAACTATAATCAGTTATTTATTTATTTCCCGGCTCCACTCCCAATTCACAAATCTCTATCTTTGTAATTCGAGGTTTTTATTATTTATTATATAATATTGGTACACTCAAATATAATAAACAATTTTATCTTCACTATTATAAGAATATAATGTCAAAGGTATAAAAATATAAGAACATAAAAGTAAATTAATTATCATAAAAAATATAAACCTAAGATTTAAGTTATAGAAATAATAAATCGTTTAATATTTATAGGGTCTTATAAGTTGAATGAAAATCATTTTGTTCGATTTATTATTAAGTAAATATTAACTTAAGTATCTAAGCTACCCAATATCTTTGATTTCAATCTTTAGTCAATGTTTGTTTTAAAAAG
Source organism: Melinaea marsaeus rileyi (assembly GCA_918358865.1). Classification (NCBI taxonomy): domain Eukaryota; kingdom Metazoa; phylum Arthropoda; class Insecta; order Lepidoptera; family Nymphalidae; genus Melinaea; species Melinaea marsaeus. The sequence goes on along the minus strand of OU911093.1, from coordinate 5,198,610 downwards.
ATAAAAGAAAAGAAAATATATAATTTTCTTTCGAATAGTATTTTCTTTTTCAAACGTGTTTTATATTTCAGAGCTTTCCAATTCTAAATCTTATTACATTGGCATGCCACTCTTTTATCAATATCTTAATTAATTATTATAAAAGACGTTATTGTGTATCAAATTATGTTTACGAATAATATAAGTATGATATTAAAAAAACTTGTAGGATTGTCAACTGGATGTGCTAATCATTTTTATTGACTAAGATAAGAGTATAACTAATTTTCTCCGGGTACTCACTACCATACTTACACATTTATATGTACCCAATTGAACATAGGATAGCATAAAATTTTTAAGGAAGTTATTCTATTAAAAAATCATAATTATAGAGATTCTTTTTTAAAAAATATTGAATATTCAGACAACATAACTCGAGCTTGTGTCCTTTGGGAGGGAATAATGAAATGTCAGTAGACCAGATGTATACAAGACTTTGACTATAGAGTTTTCGTTAAATAAACTAGAAAAACTTATTAGAACTTTTTTTATAAATATTTGGTTAGTAAGAATACCTAATCTATATCAACATCAACACAAATTTGGTAGATATTGATTTATTTTCCAATTAATAAATCTACACGATCCGTAAACGTAGCTCAATGGAGCAGGTACACTTTAGTAAATTATAGAATTGAACTGAACAGTTAGTAAAGAACACAACCGTCTTTTAGAAACGTAAATCTATCGAGACCACGACATCTTTTGAAACTCGAATTATTTCTACTTTAAAATAATAAATTTGCAACTTTACTTTTTTATATAAAATCAAGGTACTTTTTCGATCAAGAACACTAAAAAAATAGGTTATTTTTTAAGGTTATTGTGTATATATTTGAAGTAAATTAAGTTATTTTTATTTAATTATATATTTTCAAATAATTTCTAAGTAAGTAATATAGTTTTATTGACCAATTACAAACAGTATTATTAATCAAAACGTATAAATTAATATGCTTCGATTTATCTGATTTTACTTCGCAGCAGGTCCTGTTTGAAAGTCTGGAGGCAATGAGGCAACGAAAAAGTGGAGGCCTCAAAATTTTTTTTTATCCTTATTTTTCTTTAACTCATTGCCAATTATTGCCAAAGTATTGCCAATGAAATATGCCATCAAATCAAAAATTTATAGTTACCTGAAACTTGCAATCAGGGCTTTCTGATATATCGATAACAACATTTTTATTTGTGCATGTATTGTTAGTTATGAAGTTTAGGAGAAAAAAGTAAAAGTGGCTGACTCATCAAAATGTTTATAATTTTTAATCTTACTATGGGGGCCCCGGGGACGTTCCCGTCTGCCCTCCCTCAAATCCCACCTTGCTTCGCAGTAGCTCGTATTACTACATATTCAAGCTTATATAATTATGTTCTAAAACAACTGAGTACAAAGCTGATCTTTTATAAAGAGTTTTTTTAGCAATAAATTATTTTTTTAGTTTATTTCAATAAACTGTTAAATTATCATTATTTTATCAGATAATAGTAATTTGTTTGACAAGTATATTAACAAAACTATCTTATTGTTGTAATTTTTTGTCATAAGACTATTGATTAATTTGTATTCTTAATAAAGTTACTGTTACTGTAGTTGTTACTGTACTATATTATAGTTATACTAATAATTAAAAAAAATTGATATTAGAAAAGGTAACTACTTAAAATATTTATTATCTAACAAAGTTTTATGTAAGTATATAATATGGACTTATAAAGAAGAAGAAATTAACATAACCATATTAATAATAGCCATGTTATCTTTATTTTTAATCTTTATAAATACATATTAAATGAAACTTTAACTTTTTTTAATTAATTTAATTAGTTTAATTTAGGAAATAAATAAAGAAAACAAGGATATCTTTCTCAACACTGCTTTTAAAAATATTACTCATTGACTACAATAATAATTTTAATTTTTTATTTTATTGTTACAGATAAGAAGAATTAAATTGTTGGTTAAAATTTGAAACTTTAAGTTTATTATCGTATTATATTAACTAGGATCCGCCAACCGTGCGCGGCGGGTGTTGAGCTGAGCCCCTCTCCTTTCTTCTTTTCTTGATAACTTTTGAATAGTAAATATTTTTTTAATCTGTTTTCGCTATAACATCCGCGTTCGGCTCATATATACATGAGAAATTTTTAGCTTATTATCTCGTCGCATTCTGGAGACAACTAAACACAAAAAACAGGTCTCCCAAACGGTTAAGAGTTTCGCTTACGCTTACTCAATAAATAGCGCCATTATGCCACATTCATTTATTAGTGCCAAACATCTAAATTGACATCCATAATTTATATTAAAAAAAATTACAAAGTAATTTATTAAAAATCGATGATATTTTATAATTATATTCGTAATCAATGAAAAGCTGTAGATTACAATTTACTGTATGTCATACAAAGGCTGTGTTGTAATAAAAATGTATACATAATATACGATAATATAAGTTCAAATTTGATATACGTGAGGTTTAAAACTACCTACATCATTATTATAGATCAAGATGCTTGAAGCAAACTTACTTGAAATTTCGTCTGTTGTCAATAATTAATTTTTATTATAATGATTTTACAATCCTTACTCAATAATTAGTGTAAATGTAAACCGTTATTATGTGAATGAATTAATTCATTTTAAAATGTATTTTGTATAAATTTAATAACATTCGAACCATACGAGAAATCAAAAAACAAGATCAACGTTCAAATTGTGTTTCTTCAGATTTTACTTTTAATAACAATTAAAATATATTTTTGAAGAGCGCTTTAAATATAATAATTAAACTATCGAATAAAAATAAGAATCGTCGTTTATTTATCAAGGATTCAAAAAAATGCAACAGAATACTTTAATTAATAAAGTACACGCTTTTGTAGTACACTGTTACTTCAAAATCTTTATGAAGGTAACAAAATCTAAACAATGTTCAGTATATTATTCGTCTTTTGACTCACTGTTAGGAAACAGAATATCAGGAGATATTCTTACTCGTATATAACACAAAAATTACTTCACCGATCTTGGTAGAAATTAATGATAGTAAGAATTTGCATAAATTTGCATAAATGATAATCTAAATATAAAAATCAATGAAGCATATATGGCACTGGTGGGGCGATAGCAGATCATAAAATGCTGTTTATAATTTAAAAAAGAAAGATGGACGTTGCCGCTAAGGTTTGTTTTTTATTCAATAAAACTTTATATTTTTATACTAGTGTGTGCTTAAACAAACTTACTTAGTTATAAATAATAATACATTTAGGGTATAATAGTTTGTAACCAAACTTAAAGAATCTTTTGTTGTATATAAGTTTGTTTGCAACCAGTGGTTGTAAGTTTATCCATTCGAGATTTGATGATCCGGTCGTGGTTCCCAAGTTATTTTGACCCAGTTAGCAAAGTTTAAGAGAGAAAATTGAATGAATAATTAACTTATTTACTTTATTTTTGTTGTATTCTATATACAAATCATTGTTTTACTAATAATATATTATTGAATTTCTAGATTACTTATTTTGATTCTTATTATGTATGTTATAGTAAATTGTTACTGGTATTATTAGAATTAAGTAGTGATAGAAAAACTTATATTTACAAATATAGATATGTATAGAATAGGCGTATTTGAAATACTTTTATTTTCCTATATTTCTTTCTTAATACATTATTACTTTGTCACTTTTATTTAAAAATTTATTTACGAAAATTATTTTACGTAAACTCGTGATGTCAATTTCCGATTAAATGATTCATTTAATAGTAGCAAACAAAGCTTGTAGCAATTAGGGTCACCTCTGAAGATAATTTATATTATATTCCTTTTTATTAATATTATATTAACATTTCTTTTAAGTAGTTGTTTTGATTTACATTTTATTTATGTTGTATTTTTTATTTACAATAATATAAAATATTGATTAATATATCGTTAGTTAGTTATTTTTACATATTGTTTAGAATGTATTGGAATAACTGAAATGGAATAGGACCGAATAAACGCCATTTAATAAATATTCTAGTTAATATTACAATATTAAGAAAGATACAACCCTAGGAGAAACAGATCGACGGAGATGTATCCGAGGCTCGTAATAAATCAGTCTACATTGATATACGTTACAAGGCAATACTGAATTGTTGTACTGTACTAAAATGTAGAAATTAGGATTAATTCGTCACCAGAGAATAAGATATTGTTTTTGCATTTGTATCTGTAGATTTTAACACAAGATAGCTAGACAAAACCTGAATTAATTTATTTTTCGCTTATATTATATTAAGACAAATAAAGTTATCGAATTCTGATAATTGCAAAAATATTTTTGTTTATTTACCTAAAGTTATTTGAGAAAATATTACAATTTAAAAAAATATATATTTTACTAAGATGACTGAACTTTTCAATAATCTCAGTGTTTGTCTACTTATGTGTAAAATTATATGTAATATTGTTGTTAGAATACTTAAGAATGAAATTAACATCATCAATGTATACCAATAAGACTATCGTGAAAATAACATTCATTCAATCAAACCTTTATTGATAGACATATTAAAGTAGATATGTAAAGACATCGCATTCTTACATTGTACGAGTACGTCTCTAATAGAATTTGGCAATTAGCGATAAACTTTATCATAACTACATCCCTTGGTTAAAAACTCCAAGATCACAGTGCAAAAAAAATGTAGCTTTTTTAGATTTTTTGAATTTTGATAACATATATAATTATACCATATTATACTATAAGTAAAAAATGAATAGTCCTATCGTGTATGACAAAATCCAACGCTATTCGTAAATTAGATGTTACTTGACTTAAAATGGTTATCGTCTTGTGGTTTCACTGACGTTATCATATGTTTTATTATTTAGCTCAGCGTAAGCGAAGCTCTTAACCGTTTGGAGCCCTTTTTTTGTGTTTAGTTGTCTCCAGAATGCGACCAGATGGTTAGCTAAAAATTTTCTGATGTATGTTTGAGTCGAACGCGGATGTTATAGCGGAAACAGATTGAAAAAATTTAGCCATTCAAAAGTTATCAAGAAGAGAAGAAAGGAGAGGGGCTCAGCTCAACACCCGCCGCGCACGGTTGGCGAATTCTAGTAATTAGAAATCGTTCACTTCGGGCAAAGAACAAGAGATTTTAGGTTCGAATCCTGCTTTTGTTGATAAGTTTATCCTTATATATTATTAAAAAAAGGTTTTAGCTTTTAAAGAGAAGCAATTGAATATAAAAATATAACTAGGTAACCGCCTAGGACAAAGATATATTAAACAAATATTTGGAATTTGCGTAACAATTGCGGTTGTCAATAATAATATAATATAATATAATAAATATAATATTCCACATGAATGCGTCACAGATACATAATGATATTTAAACATATTACAACTATATAATTGTTTGTGACACCGATTGTACTACTATTTATTCAATCACACGAAAACCACATAGCATGTTCAAATTACTTCTCTCGTATTTATATTAAACATATTTAGAATTGTTTTATAGTACAAAATATAAGTATAAATTATACTTTTAAATTTAGAATTTGTTATTTTTATACCATTGTTCATTGTGTTTTACTATTTTCGCGCCAATATATTGTAAAATATTTTGTGATACTAAAATGGAATACTAAAATGAAGTGAGGGGAAAAATTCGAAGACATCCTATTCGAAAGCAAAAGATTTTATCTCGGGAGATGAAGATAGCAGCTAGAACCTGGGGTATTTTAATAGATGACTTAGGACTTGGAGCTTATATGAGACTCAGTGGTAATTTATTACATGATATTTTAAAAAAGAATAGTTTGATAAAATCAAAGAAGCTATTCAAGCCTTACGCAAAGGCAAAGTTCACAATAGGCAGGCAGAAAAAAATTGTTTACGGATAAGATTTTTTTATAATTGAGCCATATTTTAACAAACAAAATGACCGTATTCTTGCTGAAAGTTGTAATTAAGCTTTTCAATTAGTACAACAGAGTACACCGTGGGCATTATCTGATTATTGGAGATATATTTTTGTATAAAAGGTATCGACACGTGTATCAAGATACCATTCTTGAGAAAGTAGTTAAACCCCTAAACAACGCCATGTTCAATAACCAAGAACGAAACTTTCAGCAAGACTGGGCGCCGGGTCATAAAGCACGATCCACCCAATCTGGGTTAGAAATAAACGTTCCGAACTTCGTCAGAGCTGAAGAGTGGTTGTCATCTAGTCCTGATTCTAATCAACTGGATTTTTAGAGAGATTAATTACTAACTCACTATCTAGCCTTTTGAAGTTTAGACGTTAATTGAGAATTGAGAAGGTGTTCAAAAACATTCCTACAAATATAGTATTTAATGACCTTAAAATTATATTTCGGGTCCCGCTCCCGTAAAGGTCTGTTTGCTATTACATAAAAAGTAAAATGAACAAACGTGTTCAGAATGATACCGTTTTTTTCATGTTCACAATGCCATAGCTACTCAAGCCTCTTTTCTAACTTGCTGTCCCTTGGTGAATCTAAAGTACATGTCACTATAACAGCTGTAACAACTGTAACAACTTTAGAGTACATATATATGGTATTATCTAAGTATTTTTAACGATTACAAAAGAAAACAAATATTACTTCATTCTGAGCATATATATCGAGAAAAATTAGGATAGGGTTTTATTTCTGTTATAGGTACGTAGGATGGTGATATAATGAAATATTTGAACATTGTTCGATATCATTAAAATTTCTGGTAAATTAAATATCTTTGTGCGTCTGTAACCATAGATTTATGGGCAATATGCAGAAAGTATTCGACTTTGTTACTTTTATTTAATTAAATATTAAGACCGATTAAGGCAAGCATTAAATGGATAAAATATAACATTAATTTATGTATTATTATTATCAATTTAAATTATTAATCGCTAACTGCAAAAATGTTTAATATAAACCTGTATTTATTTGACACACTTTCTGTCAAAAGTATGCAATATAATATTACCAGTGCTCAATTATTGAAATAACCTTTTCTGTAGAAAATTGTACTAAAAGTCTCAATCTTACTTAGCTGAGATTTGTAAAAAAAAAATACTTAAACTTAGCAATAGAAATATAGTAAGTAAAATTTTCCTCCGATTTATTTTATACTGTTTAACAACTGTAATATTATTAATGAAAATACATTCTGGAAAGTAGCAAATATAAATAATTCAAAATTTCTCCAAATTTCAACATTGAATTAGGCAAATATAAGTTGCAAGACAAACGAAAAGTTTTACAGATAAAATATGAAATGTTCAGAGGTTCCGAGCCGGATTTATTAGTTTTAATTAATAACTCTTATAAAATATTAATTAAAATTTAAATTAAGCCAAATATTTGCACTCCGTTTGAATTATTCACTCGATACAATATACTCAAATTATATTTGAAATGCACAAGTTAATTATTATATTCATAAAATAGTAACTTTGTTGGAAACCAAACATAAAGTTAGAATTCAAAGTAGAATTGTTTATTTAATGCACTTAAAATTATTAAAAAGGGTAAAAATGTGTTTAAGGTACGTATAATATCATATACAAATGAAAAACTAAACAATTTTTAATAAATTATTTTTATACCATTTAACAACAACAGTTACCACTGTTTATACAAACTTATCAATTATCCATATGAAAGACGGAAATTATATTGTCATGGTGAAATCGTTTGAAACTAAACCTTAACAAGTAAAGGTCTGTCCTCTTATATAATTTAATATAAGAGAAGCAGCTTTAACAATTTTTATATGTTTAGGTCAGTCAATTAAATGAATTTGAAATAGTATTATCCACATGCAAATATAATTTTATGCTTTTTAAAAGTTACTTCAATGGAAATTCTTGCAATCTAAGCTAGCTAGGATATCGAGTAGACTTATTAATTACGAATTAACCCTCTGCGACTGACGTGGCTTAATTATAACTATTGTATTGACGTGGTAGTACACGAGACACTATTTCATAGGCAAATATTTTTATAGAAATAAATTATGCACAAATTTTATTCACATTTATTGGATTTCTAACCTTTTTTTTTATTAAATTTACCTTGAATAAAAAAAAAACTATTTGTATTTTTAAAATGAAACAGTTTTAATTGACATCATATAAATCAGTCTAAAAATTTTAACTTAAACATTAATGACATAAAAAAATCACAAAATAAACTTTTTTTTTTGTGATTTTTTTATGTCATTAATGTTTAATTTAACGTCTTTTAATTTAACATTACACGTTTTAAAATTAACCATTACATTAATCAGTCTTGCAAATATGAAATACATTCATCGGTTAATTTTAAAATTAGGTAACTTCAAAATCACAGCTTTGTTTGACAATTATCACATAGTGGCTTGGAGCACTGAAGGCAATTGCTTTCGAACAATCATAGCAAACATACTTATTTAGTTGTCTTTTATTTTTGCGGGACAAATAATAACATAATTTTCTACCACTTGGTGAAAAAGACCGAACTACTGGTGGTGGTGGGGAGACATCCTTGCCTAAAACCCTAGTAATAGTCATTCGCAGCTCTCTCGGCAATCTTTCATTGTATACTCTGTTTTTCATATGATTCAAAACTATATCTCTGGCCATATTCAGTAAAAAGTGTCTGTCTTCATTTAATCCTTACTGTTCGTGCAACTTTGATACAGTACAAAGCTGCCATATCCAACATCCTTTGAAAGATTGCCATAGGCCATCGACGAGTTTTACGGCTGCTACAATATATCGAGCATTTCTTATCCACCTCGTCTACTCCACCTTTTGTATGATTATAGTCTACAATCATAATTGGTTTCTCTGTATCATTATCTATTTCTGTAATATGATGGGAGTACGAAAGCAATAACACGGCTTTATTAGGTTTTGGCACATAAGATAAAATTGTATAGTCCTTCGTAAAACCATACAACGAACTTTCTATAGGTCTATTTCTGTTTGGCAAGAAACACATAAAATTATGTCTTCTTCGACATGTTGGGTTTCTGGCTCAAAAGTCGGATCTTCATCTTCATTGTCAATATCGCTGAATTCATCTTCACTTTCCAGTTTTATCCACTCTAATATTTGATCGTCATTCCTGGCAAAAGTCCCAGCCGACGTTCTCTTGTAAGCAGAACGTCCTGGCCTAGCGTTGTCGTTTGATTCACCCATCCAAAAACAGGTATTTTTTTAAATAATGTACAGTTTTACGCTGTGATTTTCTTCGCATAAACTAAAGTTTATTTTTTAATTCTATAGATACTATTTCACCGACTATAATATTATTGCAACACGTAATTTAAACAGATTATATAATCATATTCTACTCTTAACAACTTCACAATTAACATTAATAAAACCAAATATAATAAGTAGTTTAATTAAGATTAAATTCTGAAATAAAGTGAAATAATACAAACACTGTACTGATGTGGTTGTTCAGGAGACACTATGAAAATATAACCATTTTACTGTGGTTGTAGTGTAGTAGACACTTACCTTAACACTGATGTGGTAGCCTCGTGGACACCTTCCGCCGTTTACGCACACGTGTGCTCATTTTGATCACCTGCCACACATTGACCGATGCGCGGCCACGTTATGGTAAGGTACTGATAGCGGCCGGACTCAAATTTGGAAATTATCGGAAATAAGTATATTTTTCTATTTCGCGGTGTCTATTGGACTACCACGTCAGTCGCAGAGGGTTAAATACGAATTACGAATGAAAATTAAATATTTATTATTATAAAGCGTACAAAGTGTTTATAGCCGAAGGCCAAAGTGTGTTTAACCGAAGGCGAAATGTAAAAAATTACTAAATAAGTATAATTATGTTTCTTACCTACCACAATTCTGTAATTGTCTAAGGTTTTTTTAAATACAAATAAAAGGTTTTAGACTTGTATCTTTAATAATAAACTCTTTTGATTAATTCGTAATTTACAATGTACCTATGCCAGACACGGTCACAACCATTCCTGACCTAAGGGTTAGAAATGACACTTCTCTTTTTCATAAAAATATTAAATATATTCGCAACTATTACAACAAAACACATCTTCAATTTTGTTATAATAATTACACTATCTATTAATATAAATGAAATTACAGTGAACTTCGGTAGTTAAATGAAAACATAAAACAACGTGGTTTCTAACCCCGGTCTCCCCTGGATAGGTTGTATCTATTAAATTCGATTTTCCTAAGCTACGGATTCTCTAAAATATATCTCTAAATAAACGATAGTCCTAAAAACAGTACTTTTGTTTCATTTGTTCATTCAACCGCGGATGTTAACGCTACATGAAAGAAAATAATACGTCACAATACACTTGACTATCTATAGTTAACACAAAGGAAATAGCATTTTATCGATATTATCTTAGGGTTGATTTTTGTACACACTACAACTAATTTAAAAGGTAGTGTCTTTTTAACTTCGCTTTGTCGTTACTTCAAGCAAATGAAATAAAAATATCACTTTGTTAAAAAAATATACATGTAAAGGACTTTTTCCTGGATATTAAATACTACTTAATAGAAAATTACTTTAAAATTAGATTCTTATACAATAGATAACGTAACTCAAATTTCAAATCATAATTTAAGCATCCATATTAGAATAATTAACATTATTTAAATAATAAAAAAATATCATGCAAGAAGAAAAAAATTCATATATAAATTGACGAATCAAAAGTGCATGTAAATGCCTGCTTGAATAAAAATGTTTTGGATTTGAATATGAATATAAAATGAAGGAAGCTCATTTTATTTACAAATCAGCACCTTTTTTGGATGAACTAATAATCGAAACCAAAACCATTTATGATATCTCTTCACACTTCATTACATCCGTTCAATGAGTTCAGTGAGTTCCTAAATATATAAACAAATGAAACCATTTTACAAAATCTTGTTTATAAATAATAATTGCGTATATTTCCATATTTACTATTGTAAATTAAATAAAAATTTATTATGGTCTTGTTGGTAAAATATGGTAGGTAGTTATAACCACCGACCAACCAATTCGTGTTATATCACGGACCATCTTTGATGAAAAGTACATGCAAAGGCAAGAAAAAAAGGAATAAAGGAAATTTCATTTGAAATAATTAACATTTATAAGGTACCTTAACTACGATACGTTTAAACAAAACTATTTCACATTGTTGGCGGTTAAAACATATTATATATACTAAATGCATATACTTCTAAATTACCTACTTATGTTTTGAAGTCGACTTGTATAATACGTATAAGATAATAGACTGACAATGCTCATATATTGTATATCCACTGCATAGAGTGGCTTGCTGCTAAGTAGAAAAGATACATGAATTGGGCATTAAGCCATAACCATTTTAAATATCCATCCAATGAATTGATTTCCGAGTATACGAGAACGAGTACGGATAAATTAAAAAGAAATATATGTTGTTTCAATAGTAAAAACAATAAGTTAAAGTGATTTTTAATACGTTTGATTGAAATGTTTTTCAAATTTCTATATGATGTTTTATAAAATAAATTGAGGTGAAATTGTAGATAGTTTACTGTCCATCTCAAAAATATTGATATAGTGTATGATCTACTTCTACTTTTATTTATATATTTATTCGCTTATCATGTTTTTTACTGTTCCATTAAATTTCTATGTATAAAACAGTAAAATACGAAAAATAAATACATAACATAATCAACATATAATTAAGTCAATATATTGTTTTTCTTTTATATCAATATTCTTATAGTTTTATAAATAGTTTTTTTTTGGTCACGTTTAAAATTTCGCTGAGTGTATATTTAGATTGGCTGGTAAATATCTCAACATTACCTGTAATATTCATAATAAGTTAGATATAAATTATCTTTCCTATTTTAATCCCACTACAACTAACTTCCAGCTCATCTTCATCAGACTTATGTTCAACTAGCTTACTGAAGTGGAATTAAATTTACTATTGTTATATTATCTTATTTGTAATATCTTCGATATATTCCAAGGAATTTCTATATCTGCTTTCCACCATAAATGGTTGTTATTATTATAATTATAGGCGTTATTAATGTTGTATTCATAATTTGTATTTCCATATCATGATATATGAAGAACATAACTATCATCATAACTATATAATCTGGTCTGAGAAGAACCACTCAACAAACTCAGCCCTGTATTTCTTTTTAAAAAAAGAGCAACATTCAGTAAGCAATTTACGAACAACTAGTCACAATCATTTCAATTTCTACAGCTATCTAATATTGCAATAAATAGTATTTAATAAATAATGTAATAAAATTACTATTATTACTTACTTGGATTTTTTAAACCATTTAATACAAAAATAATGTATTGTTTACGTTTACATCGCGTATTTAATTCATTTCTTACATAGAATCATGAAGATTAAATTATTGAATTATTAATAATGATATTTCCATATATAAATATAAAAAATCTCAGGCCGTTTATAGTCATATCCTTTTACTCGTATATATTGAGTCGTGAGTTTGCAGCTTGTACATAGTCATTTTTCTTGACGTTTTATAAGATTTAATATCGACTCGGCTTAATTAAATTTAATATATGTATAATATATGAACGTAGATATTAAGAAATAATATTCTTTGGTCATCATTTGTGAACGTACCTCACATTTCAATTTATTAATTGTAATTAATTCTGTCCTGTCATTTTTATTAATATGTTCTATATCGTTTCAGCATGAATTCCACCTAGAACTGATGCTATGTTAAGTCTACTGTATGAAATGTAATTACCCCAGAGATACGAGTCGATACGATACGAATCCAAAAACATCAATTCCAGACTTAGGAAGAGATTTCACTTCGTTACTATTTGTTGATTTGCGAATTTATTTACGATATAATCATCTTTTTAAATACATAATTTAACAAACAAGATAATATTTTCCGCACCATTTTAAATGTATACGCAATGTATAGATTGTAAAAGCATTTTAAATGATTCAAGGGCATCATATATATATCAAACACTAAATAACGTATTTTTCATAATATCTTCAAATTGTTAATAATTGTTTCATATATTGTGCCATTGTTGAACCAATTACTCGTAACCACATTACGCATTGGCGACCATGTACTTGTAAATAAGTTTCACATAGTAGTTATGGGCGGCAATCCATTTATTTTTGTCAAAATATCAAAATTATGTTGTTTATTCTTAAATATGTTAAGTTAAATATATAAATGTATTCAGTATGTACTGTATTAAATAGATTATAGAGTTTAAAATAATTATTCTTATATATTTTTTTAAATATTTTAGTGTAAAATTGTCTAATTAGTAGTTCAATCTATTGTAAATCATATAACGTGATATGAACAAAGTAATAGTGGGGTTGTTTATTACTTAGTATTTAAGTCTTACTAAGTAAGTAAGTATAACTCTAGTCATATTATAAATTAAAAGTGATTATTAAATTTAAATAGTTTCTTTCATATATTTAATATGGAACAAGATAATTGTGACAATGGATTAGAGTCGATTAAATGTCATTGGTCGCTAAATATAAAAGCGCATAATATATGAATAATTTACTTTTGTTAATCTTTAATAGATAAAGTAAGTCATAAATATTGTAATGGTTAAGAAATATAAAAATACAGGACAAAGCTTATAACTGTTATATTTATTAGGTAAATTAAAATTTGTATAAGATATAACTAAATAATATATCATTATAAAAGTAATGGATTTTTTTTACACGCTTTACCCTGGTTTATACGCTTTTATTTAGTTCGAATCATGAGTGCAGCCACAACAAAATATAGATATATTATTAATAGTATTCATGAATCATAAAGATAACATTTAAACAATGTGATTGGAAAAAAAAATTAATACACCACCACCATATTTTTTTAGATGTAATTTATTTTTAAGTCCCAGAATACTGTCAATGTTTTATAACTTAAGATAAATCAAATGCTTTTAAAGTATTTAATGAAACATTAAAAATATAATACTTATACCTAAACAAGATCTACGATACTCTATACTTTGTAACACGATACTAATTGGTGATAAAGTTTGAATTATTACTAAGAAAGAGCATTTTAATAACAATTAGTTTTTTAATGTTAATTCTTTATAAAGAACATTTTTAATTGACCGAAGAATGAATTCTGCTATTTTTCCGTATGTATTTATTTCAACATGTTTGTTCCGTATTTTTCATCCTGTCGTCACGAAAATCGGAAGGCGTATTCTTTGAATTTTGGATTTGGATTGGGCGAAATGACCCAAAATGGCGGCGTTTTTTAGTTTTGTTTTTGGCGTAGCAGGAGCAATTTTCATCCGATCGCCACAAAAATTGGTGATCATGTTCTTTGAGTTATTTTTTTTGTCCGCCACGAAAATTGGTAGCTGTGTTCTTTTAATTATTTTAATTTTTATGTGCAGCCGTTTTTTATTTGGGCGAAAAATTTCAAAATGGCGGATTTCTGATCCGTACAACAAAAACGGATTTTGCGGCAGCTAGTGGGCTGAACGGCAAAAGCTAGTGGGTTTGGGCACGTCGAACGAATGAGTGATGAAAGAATGGTAAAAAAGATTTATAAAGGAAAAGTGAGCGGTAAGAAAGACTGGGGGAGGCCTCGAGTGACCTTCGAAAAATCAGTAGCTATGATACTGGAGGAAGGTCACGTAAAAAGCATGAGGACCCTCCGGAGGGCATGTATGAAGAGGTTAATATCTGTGGTCGAGGCGACAGAGGTATGCAGGGCCCGTAGCGTTTGGCGCTCCGTCATCTCTGGCTACCCCGCAAGGGATATGGCGTGAACCTAAGTAAGTAGTGGGCTGAAAATTCGTCTAAGTATTATTTGCCGAAATCTAAGGTGTTTTTTTGTTATTTCAAAATCCAAAATAGCGGCCATAGCGAATTATCAAAAATTTTAAACTTGAATAGCTCCGTTGTTATTTGGTGGAGCCAAATTTCGTTCGATAGTTATGTACCTATATACATACATAAGTATAGTTATTCCTTGTTGGAAAAAGCACTTAAAACATTGTCTCATCTCCTAACGTACTGAGGTCTACTGTTCACAGAACGACTAGTTTAAATTTAAACATCTATGATAATTATTTAATAGTAAAAGTAAAATACATTTAATCAACTAGCTTTGCAATGATGGATGGTATTTTCGATGTTTGATTTGTTATTCAAAATCCTTCATATTAAATCAGCTTTTATTGGTTGTGATAAAATGCATGTGACTGTAAAATACCACACTACTTTGCTTTGAACCAACTTAATTTGTCACTATACATTCACTGACGAATTTCTCGTTCTGTGGTAATGCCGACTAACATATTTAGCCGAAAATGTATCTTGTTTTCGGATTACAAAATGTTTTAAATAGTTTTACCAACGAAACAAAATCATATTTCATTTTTACCTTCTACTACTTTAGGTAATATGGGTTCTAAGATAGAGCAAGCGAAATTTGAACGTAAGAGATTAAATTTTTAAGTGTGATACTAAATATTACTTTTTTAAAGCAGTAAATTAAGAAATGAGCTGAAATTAAATATTATTTATGTAACACTTTCGTTATTCTTTATTTTTCACTTTGATTCTTTTTATTTTTAAACATTACTTCAGATATTCATAACTACATTATTACTAAAATGTATTTATTTATTGTGTTAAATTATTGTTATATAGCATTACAATCAAAACATTAAAACTTTAAAAATTAATCCGTATTTAAATAGTACTCTCTAGCACTTTAGTCTTTCTAAGATATATCTTCTTATTTAACAAATTAGTCTTCATTTACAGATATCTTAAAAGTTGGAATGCGTTTTATGAATATAATTCACGAAAGAAGATAAAAAGTTTTGTTGACAACTCAAAAAACACAATGAAAATTAAATTGCAAATACAACTTATCGCGTATGACTAAAACCAAATCTTTCCAACAATTAGATATTACTTGATTTAGAACAACCATCGCCTTATTGATGTAGTTGAGATTTATTTTAATTATTTATCAGATAAATTATATAATATAATATTATAATTTAGCAAAATCTAAGAATCTATCCAGAAGGTGAATAAAAGTAATGACAGCTCAGTTACCGGATCGACGGGGATTGGACAAGATATTATAGGACCGTTATTGTTATATATATTATAAAGAAATAAGTATTAAACTATGGATATCTTTTAAATAAATCCAAATAGATTAGATTGCTGCCGAGGACATATAAATATAAAATAATATTTAGAATTTGTAATAGACTTGATGTTATCGAAAATGTTATAATATATTAAAATACATACAATATTGTATCCAAATACATCATGAATATATCATGTTATTTAAATCAATTACAAGTAGATGATTGTTTGTTACACTGATTGTGCCATTATTTATTCAATACTAAATAACATGTGCAAATCACTTCTCTGGTATTTGTATTAAATATATTTAGAAATTTATCATAGTACATTATCATAGTTTGAATTGTATGCGCAATTCAAATTGCAATTATTACGTTACAATATATCTACGTTGATAAAGAATCTCTATAAATAAACAAAATAAAGACACTGAGATATATTATATTATTTTATCTATTATAATTATAATATAATTTCTAATATATCTTTAAAAGTTTGCCCAATATTCAAATGCACCAAAGAGTGAATAAATATCATTTCTTTTTGACAAATTTATTAATGACATCATTTAAAATAAAAGTTGTTATTGTTAGTTTTTAGTGAAGTCTGTGGAACATTGCTTAAATAAAAAAATACGTCTTAATTCATTTCTTGAAGCTTCAGAAAAGTTTGTTTACAACTAATAAATATTCATGGTCCTCGCTCTTACACGGCGCTTTTTATAATTTGCTTAATGCTCAGTAGCTAGACTTGGTGATTTTGAATTTGTTTTTTTTTTAGTTTGAACCTATTTAAACTCCATGTAATTGAAGTAACTAACTAAGGAATATTTTCATAGCATTCATTTAATGATACGATAAGACTAATAAACAAAAATTTTTAAAATATATTAATTATTATCTAAAAATCATAAGTTATATATTTTATTTCAAATATAGTATTGTTTTTATTATTTATGTTCTATTTTTTTTGCAGATAAGAATATTTTTTAATGTCTTAATATATTTTTATCTGCAAAAGCAGATTAAATCTGGCCAATCGATTCAGATCGCAACATAAATATATAGTATTGACATATATTTATGTGATATCACTCTGTGGTAAGGTTTTGTTATCAGTTCAAATGCGTTTATACAAAAAGTTTTAAAAACTGTTTTTTATTATATGAGACAAGTACAATGAAGGAACGGAAATAAATTCCTTATTTAAAGATAGAAGGCTGTTATAAAGCCATTAAAATTGTAAAATTTAATTCTGCATTCTTTATGAAATTAAGAAAACAACTTTTTAAAATCTATATTTGAAAAAGTAGCAGTAAATTAAAAAAAATCAAAGTACTACGAGCTTTTTCTTTTAAAATGAATAACCTCAAATTATTTTATTTAACCCTATAAGAAAAACTTAATTTTTAAATATTAACAACAACATTAACAGAAATTAGATTATATGAAATATTATACGTATTTATAATATAATTTCTGTGTTTATTAATAACCCATAATTTTATTTAAATTTATCCTTTTCCTCATAAAACTTTTTCCTATAAAATATTAGTGCACTGGTAATCGTTCTGTGATCAGTGCAGTAATACATGTTTAATTAAGTTGCTCACAGACTAGTTTGATTATACTATGGAAAAGTAATGTATATAATTTTTACATTCAAATACTCCTTAATGTTAATTAGTAATCGCTGACTCACTGTTTAGCCTTTTGAGATGTTAAATTAGAAATGAAATGTGTTGGTGATCAAAGATATTTAAAAAATATTATATTTAATATCTTGAATATTAGGACTTTATTAATGCCAAGCCCCCCTAAGGTTCGTTTGCTATGAGATAAAACATAAAATGATAAAATTTGGTCAAATAATCTTGTTTTTCATTTTTAAAATGCTATATCTTCCCGAGCCTCTATCCTAATTTCGCTATCCCTTCCTCACTGCGCAATCTTGACAAAGTATTTTATACTGTTTAACAATTCTTCTATTATTAATGAGAATACATTCTCGAAACCGACATAACACAATTAGTTCAACATTTCAGAGTTTCTCAGAATTTCAACATTAAATTACGCAAATGTAACTACTAAGAAAAATAATAAATTCCTCGGACAAAATATGAAATGTTCTAAGGTTCTGAGCTAGGTTTAGTTGTTTTAATTAATATTTTTTATAAAATTGTTAATTCAAATGAATAAAGTCAAAAGTTTACACCCAGTTTTAATTCTTCATTCGATACTATAATACTTAATAATATTTGAACTGCACAAATTAATTAATTATATTCATAGAAAAATTTTTTTTTTTGGAAACCAAAGATAAGGTTTAAGAATTCCAAATACAATTGTTTAATTATTATAATTTAAAATCTTTGAATGTGGGAAAATAATGTTTATATGCACGTATAACATCTTATTAAAATAAAATCAAAATAGTTTTCAATAAAAAAATTTATACCATTTACGTCTATAGTCTATATATATATATATTGGTTATTTTTTTAGCTGTTTCGCATACTTGCCCATAACTCTCACTATTATTAATATGTTGGGTGTCCTTTTAATTAAAAGGTTGCTTATTTGTATGATTGTGGTTATTCTTTTATTACTTTTAACTAATCATTAAGCCTGCTTATTGAATTGATTGTAAAGCTATACTTCGCAGTGGGACATTCTATTTGTATGGGTGAGAAATAGTTATTATTAGCTAATATTGCCTCAGTTTCAAAGACAGCAAAACGACAAAATCAAAATCTATGAAAAAGTGTTCAAAACGTTCGAATTTCAAAATTGTTGTTATTGCAAATACGTCCCATTTTTAATATCTTCGTCGTCGAGAGAAATATGTTATGAATCGATTATAAATATAAAAATAAATATAGATAAGATAAAATAAGATAAAAAAGAAAGATAACAGCCATCTCTGAAATTATTTGTATATTGTGTTCAAATTTAAGCTCAATGATTGCATTAAGTTTTGAATTTTTTAATTTTATATGTATATTGATAAAATTTCTATAAATATATATATATATATATATATAATAATCTTTATATATATATATATATATATATATATATATAAAGATTATTATGGTATAAATATATGATATAATCTTATATATAATTCTTATTAAAATACGAATTTCGTAAATACATCTTAATTCGATCTGAGAAGTAATTCACTCTTTCGTACTCCTTCAATCAGTTCACATTTTAATTGTATTTACTTCAATAATATTAAATATTTAGATTTTACTAGTGCGTATAAAATTGTGTTAAACTTAAGTATAAATCAAATGAAAATATGAATAATTTTTTACGAC
Source organism: Melinaea marsaeus rileyi (assembly GCA_918358865.1). Lineage (NCBI taxonomy): Eukaryota > Metazoa > Arthropoda > Insecta > Lepidoptera > Nymphalidae > Melinaea > Melinaea marsaeus. The sequence goes on along the minus strand of OU911093.1, from coordinate 5,179,019 downwards.
GGGGATTGTATTTGAAACATGATCGAATAATGGAATATTTTTTGTATATAGATGTATATATATATATATGTATCTACAAAAAATATTCTAAGATGTAACTTTTTGTGCTATAATAAGTGAACTCTTCCGTAATCTTAGTATGTATGTTTATTTATGTATGTATAAAATTTTATGTATACCTAAGAATAACTTGAATATTGGGAATATATCGTTTTTATCTTACTTCTTTGTCGTTATATAATTGAACGTCATGTGAATAAAACATCTAGAAAAATATATTTAATAAGTTAAAGTTACTTTAATAAATTAACTATTGATATTTATCTTAAAAGTCTGTACAGCACAGGTACGTTGTACGTTACATCTGTTGAATAGCAACTAAGCAATTGGCGCAGCAATTTTTTTTCGAAACTGCATTGCTTTTTAGAAAACTCAACTCAAAAGCACAACGAAAACAAATTGTAGCCGTTGCTAAATTAGTTTGTTTTGTAGTTAACTAAAATAATTAAAATAGATATTACTTGATTTAAAATTACCCATGCCTTGCTGATTCATGGCAAGGCATGGGTAATTTTAAATCAAGTAATATCTATTTTAATTATTTATACTATTTTCATCATTTCTTTTAATTATTTATCCGATAATAAATAAAAATCAACTGTACCATTTAACATTATTATTTTGCAAAATTTATCCAGAATGCTTAATTCGTAAAGGTGAATCATGGTAACAATAGTTCAGTTAGCGGATTGACTGCGATGGAACAAAATATTACAGGTTTAATTCTGCTTGTTGATTACCAGTATGCTTTATATTTATTAAAAATAAGTTACATACTATGCCTATCTTTAAAACAAAAACAATAATATATAAAATAAATGAGTTCGGCTCCGTGGACGTATAAATATAATAATTATTATTATTTGGAATATGTAATGCAGTTACGCTTGTAGAAAATATATCTTTTTGACAAGGTACAGTCTGAAAGCTAAAGAAAGTTTTGTTTATAACCAATAAATATTCATGATTTGCGATAATAAGTACACATAGCTTTCCATAAATTAGTAAAAAAAAAGATAAAAAAATAATATAATATACCAAGCCTGCAATGTATATATATATATATATATTTTTCAGGAACTAATGTAATAAGTCATAATATTAAATCATTACAAACAATGCATTTTAATGTCTGTTCATTGAATAAATAATTTTACCAATTACTTGTTTTACTACAAAATTCTATGAATGCAATCGATTCAATACATATCAATGCCCAAAAAAAATAAAAGAGGAGGAAGTATCATGATGAAATGAAAATTGCGTAGGTTACTAGGTAATCACTAAAATACAATTCAGCCCCAGGTCATACCGCCGTAAATGTAATTCTTTATACAATTTTTTTTATCAAATTATTTTAAATGATTTATTTGAACTTATTTAGTAAAAAAATTAAGGGCATTCATTGTAAAAACCTTTAAAGAATCACATATTTTATGTAGCCTAGTAATGGGCATAGCAAGTAATTATAGATTGCTTATTTTTAATTATAGATTGCTCGAACATAACTCTTCTGGAGTATAAACATAGTATCCATGTATGATTTCTTAACCAAAGATAATGAAACATACACACTCCAATAATGGTCGATGCAGATAAAAATATAGCATTCTGTATAAACATAACTTTACAGAGGAGAGAAGACTTTCTGTGCTTAAAATAAGCAACCTGAAATACTTGATAATGAAAAATATTAATAATTATTTTATCATTTCTGTGCTTTCCAGTTTATTAATAATGTTATGCATTACTTATGGCTTATCACACCATCACCTCATTTAAATTTATTTCTATTATTCTATTTCTCATAAAGAGTGGATTCATATAAATTATTATTGCACTGGTCATCGTTCTGTATTTATCGGTAGCTATTAAAAGTTCATTTTATGAAGGCGTTAAAAGTTACTTGCGTATTTAAATGGGACATCAACCAATTGTTATATATTTGTTTAAGCTAATCATAGGGTAGCTTAATTATGCTTTAGAGATTAATGTAAATAATATTCACATTCAAGTGCTCTTTAAAGTTTATTAATAATCAGTGACTTATTGTATAGCCCTTTAAGATACCAATTCAGAAATGAGAAAGATACGCACTTATAGACAGTCCTATAAATATTATATTTAATAAATATCCTTGAAATTATATTTAAGGCTTATAACCGCTGAGTCTTCTTCGCTAAGGTCTGTATGCTATAAGATGAAACTTAAAATGATAAAACTTAATCAAAACGATATCTTTCTTTTTCACGTTCAGAATGTCATCGCATCTCAAGCCTCTTTACTAACTTCCCTTTATGAATCTAAATTATTCGTTACTGCGACAAAGTGTACTTATATATAACATATCATATTCTAAAGTAAGTATTTTTAATGAAATAATTCGTCTTTGGAACTTCTATTTAATTAAATATTAAGCCTGATTAAGGCCAACGTTGAATGGATTTTATCTTTCGTAGTATTTATTAGTGAAGGCTGTCAATCAGGCTATCACAGAAGGCTTTTAGATCGTAAAAGCTTAACATAAGGATAATCTTTTGTAAACATTTTGACGTAAATAATATATTAAACGTAACCTTTGGCTAGTCTTTGAAAGATAAAATATAAAATTATTGAAATATAAATGGTTAATTATTATTTATTTTAGATTATTAATCACTATTGCAACAACGTATAATTTAAACCATTATGCACAAATTTTCTTACAAAAATATGCAATATGTGAAGTTTTTAATTGTAATAAAAACCTTTTCTTAGAAATAATTAATCCCAAAAGTCTCAATCCTAGTTGACTGGTATTAATTGAGAAAGTTACGTAAATCTAGCAGTTCATCGTATATAAGTAAAATTTTGCTCAGAAATTCTTTTATACTGTCTAAGAACTCTTTTATTATTAATGAGAATACATTCTAGGAACCACCAAATACAATTAGTTCAACATTTCAGAATTTCTCTGAATTTCAACAGTGTATTAGGCAAATGTAAGTTACTAGAAAAATAAAAAGTTCTACGAATAAAATATGAAATTATTGTTCCAAGTCGGTATTATTAGTAACTAGTGACTATATAAGATTATTATGTAGAATGCTTTTTGAAAGAATACTTTGATTAATGTTATTGTAGTCTAATATAGCTTAAATATCGAGTAGATTTATTGATTACGAAACAAAACAATATACAATTAATTTTATTAACTGCTATTATAAAACAAATGGTTTTTTATTAATTGTGAGGAAATATGTAAAACAGAGAGGTCGTATGTAAAGCAGTTCATATGTATATGTAATTTTGATATACAGTGTATTATACAAAATATATAACTAATATCTTAAATCAAATTCTCATTAAAGACTAATTTCGTATACATGTGACATCTTAATCCTGTCGGGTAAGTAATTAGTTCTTTGGTACTGCTTCAAGCAGTTGAGTTCTTAATTGTATACTGGTATTTACTTTGATTAGTATTAAGTTTGTTGGATTTACTGGTGCAAATAAAATTTTGTTATAACTAATTGTACTCAAAAATCACATGTAGGAATAATATCTTAAGTCGCATAAATAAATATACTTAAAAAAATTTCACAATTTATTTATTATTTATTAATTTAATTTTTTTTTAAGGTACTTAAATCAAAGCCTATTTAAAAAATCCTTTACTTTGTCATAGTTTAATATTCCAGTCAAATAAGTACTCGTATTCTAATAAATATTAGCAAACGTTTGATTCCGCTATTTGCTACTAGATCAAACTTTTTAGTAAATGTTTAGAAAAATGTAAGTACCATTACCAGAAACTATGAATTTTTCTACAAGAAAACCTTTACACACGTTTTTTCTTGTTTTTGGGTTTGCTGTAATTATATAATATTAAAGTAATGGTTCGATTATTAAATAATAGTGATATTAATTAAGTGATATGATAACTTATATTTAAAGCTATTAATTCTCTAATGTAACTTTTTTAAAATATTTATTATAACAATATATTTTAAAAATTACAAAGTTTAAATTAAATAAATATTCCAAAAAACGACTATGTAACAACATATTTTAAAAGTATTTTAATATTATATATGTATGTATATATATATATTAAAGTAAAAACCTAATGCTTTCAAATATATCAATTATTTGTCAGTTTAATGAGAACAGTCGGTACTTTAGTAATTAATATAATATAATAAATATTAACACAGTATCTATGATACTGGAGGAAGGTCACGTAAAAAGCATGAGGATCCCCGGAGGGCAGGTATGAAGAGGTAGATGTCTGTGGCCAAGGCGAAAGAGGTATGCAGGGACCGTAGCGTTTAGCGCTCCGTCGTCTCTGGCTACCCCGCAAGGGATATGGCGGGAAGCTAAATAAATAATAAATAAATAAATAATATTAAAGTAAGTTATTCGTTTGAGGAAGAATAAAGTCAAAGTCTTTTAGTGTAACATTTTTATGTTACTATCGTATGTCTATTTCCGTAACTAATATCATGTACTATTAAAGGAACTCTAAAACCTCAAAATTATTTACTTGTAATAATCACTTCTTTCTTCTTCATTTAAATCTCTTTCGAAGCGTATTTTCTTTTCCAAAAGTGTTTTACGTTTCAGCGTCTTCTAGTTCTAAATCTTATTGCATTGGCACACCACCCTTTATTCTAAGTGTATAAATACTTTTAGAAATCTAGGAAATCTAGGAAATATTTTTCTATTTTCTAGACAAAGACTTTTTTACGGCGTTAAAAATATTGCGATATTATAAAAATTACCTTTGTTTTTATAGAGTAAAAGATCAAATATTTTACTCTATACGCAAAAACACTTGTACTTGACTTCCATGTGTTAAAATAAAAATAATTAACTATATACTTTTTTAGTTATTAACCCGTGTAAAACAGTTTTAAATGATTTATGAAAGTTTTTAATATAAACATTTTAAGTAAAAAAAGTGATTGAAAAAAAAATATTATCAATAAATATTATGCATAGATGATTTTAATCCTTAATTGTACAGACATGATAAGGTTACCTAGTTAAATAAATTTGGTAGATCATTTCAATTTACCAACTAATAAATCTATATGGTCGGTACATATAGCTCAATGGAGCAAGTAAACTTTAAGTGATTTATAAAACTAAGCTGAACAGTTAGTCAAGATCACAACCGGCTTTTAGAAACGAAAATCTATGAAGCGCCGTCCATCAATTGATTGAAAAGAATAAAGAAGCACGATATATCAGTCGTAACTTATATTATCCAACTTCAAAAATTAATAATAAATATGCATTTTTTCTAATTTTATACAATAAAAGTACTTCAAGCGAATAAAACTAAAATAATGTTTCAGTCGTAGTTTAAACATTACAAAAAACTTTGAACTTTATATCAACAAACGCGGTAGATATTATGAGTATTTTTGTCGCACTATACATCATAATGGAAGTTAACAATTATAATGCTTAGTGATAGATTTCAAGGTTATGTTGTCTATTTGTAGTAATTTATGTCCTTATGTTAGTAGATAATAGGATGATTTAAATTGATCACATTTGATAAATAAGTATCGATATATAATAAAGATAAAGAAATAAATGTTTACTAAAACAACATTTTGGATTTTGATATCTTTTTGTACGACTCGAATTTAGTTTAAGTGCATTCATTTCTAATCTTTAATAAAAAAAATAGCTCATTTTTAAAAGACTTCAGTGTAAAAGATAAAGATTATCTCAAACATAATATCTCAAATCAATAAAATTTGATTAACAGCAATATAAAATCCAACTAAATTGAATTCGATATAAATAACTGACTAACGTATTCCCTAATTAAAGTTACACTTCAATATTGGGCGCGAGTGCAGTTCAATTTAAATTTAATACAATGTTCAAGTTAGATTCGTTAATATAGGTGACCCTCATTTGAAATTCGTCAGTATTTTTTGGCAGGCTCACCACGCAGCTAAATGATGTTTTATGCACTATTGTTCAAATACATAAAATGTAGTTTTTTTAATGTCGATATTTTCTGAAATTTAGCGTAATATCAGTAGTTTCAGGTAATACCAGTCTCTTACACAAAATTTATTCTAAAGATACTATAGCTACGTTCCGTGTGGTAAGTCGACAGCCGGAAGCCATCTCTTTTACTTTGCTACAATGATAGAATTGATATTCCTCGGGGATTGGTGCTCATACACATAAACCAATATTTGCAGATAACTTTGGGCAAGGAATGACCGTTGCTATTTATAAATATATAATTGAAATTTGTTTTGATTGCAGCACGGCGCTAAATGTGTATACATAATTGAGTTTATAATTAAAATGTGTGTTTACGTGTATAATGTAAATAGTTAGGTTTTCAATAATAGTTTTTACCCTTTTCCCCTTCTTATTATGGCTTATTTAAAAACACCTAGCAATAAATATTAATATAATAAAAAAATAATTATGTATTTATAATTATTTTATTACTCAATAAATAGAGACCGAGACAGGTATAGAAAAATGGAAATCATTCTATATTTTTAGTCAAATCACAAGGGTGTGACGTGACATGTTCCCGAACAAATCCTCGTGAGCAGTGTCATATCGTGAAGTTAATTACTTCTTTGAAAGCATCAAAATGCATAATTAAAATTAACTAATAATTTACTATATAATCTAGTTCTAACTAAGAATAAAACGCAGTAAGTTATCACTAAGCTATTATTGAGTTAATTGTAGTAACTAACTGTGAGTAAAGTAGACATTTCTAGTATGTCTACTTATTAACTGAAACTACTGCTAAGATTACGTATTGAGCATAAATAATCTTGAATTATAATTTAAGATAATATTAATTAAATCACTGGCTGCCATGAGGTTTGTATCAATTATTTCTACAAATCACGAATAAAAGGTGAATCGCTTTTTCGCGTAGAAATAATGTCATCGCTCAGGCGGTATTCTTTTTTGAAAATATAATACTGAACTATACTTAACCTTCTGCGACTGACGTGGTAGTCCAATAGACACCGCGAAATAGAAAAATATACTTATTTCCGATAATTTCCAAATTTGAGTCCGGCCGCTATTAGTACCTTACCATAACGTGGCCACGCATCGGTCAATGTGTGGCAGGTGATCAAAATGAGCATACGTGTGCGTAAACGGCGGAAGGTGTCCACGAACCTACCACATCAGCGTTAAGGTAAGTGTCTACTACACTACCACCACAGTAAAATGGTTATATTTTCATAGTGTCTCCTGAACAACCACATCAGTATTATTTCACTTTATTTCAGAATTTAATTTATATTAAATTACTTATTATATTTGTTTTTACTAATGTTAATTGTGAAGTTGTTAAGAGTATAATTTGATTATATAACCTGTTTAAATAACGTGTTGTAATAATATTATAGTCCGTGAAGTAGTATCTATAGAATTAAAAAATAAACTATAGTTTATGCGAAAATCACAGTGTAAAACTGTACATTATTTTCAAAAATACTTGTTTTTAGATGGGTGAATCAAGCGACAACGCTAGGTCAGGACGTTTTGCTTACAAGAGAACGTCGGCTGGAACTTTTGCCAGGAATGATGATCAAATATTAGAGTGGATAAAATTGGAAAGTAAAGATGAATTTAGCGATATTGACAATGAAGATGAAGACTTTTGAGCCAGAAACCCAACATGTCGAAGAAGACATCATTTCATGTGTTTCTTGCCAAACAGAAATAGATCCTTAGAAAGTTCGTTGTATGGTTTTACGAAGAACTATACAATTTTATCATATGTGCCAAAACCTAATAAAGCCGTGTTATTGCTTTCTTCCTCCCATTATATTAATGAAATAGATAATGATACAGAGAAGCCAATTATGATTGTAGACTGTAATCATACAAAAAGTGGAGAAGACGAGGTGGATAAGAAATGCTCGATATATTGTAGCAGCCGTAAAACTCGTCGATGGCCTATGGCAATCTTTCAAAGGATGTTGGATATGGCAGCTTTGTATTGTATCAAAGTTGCATGAACAGTAAGGATTAAATGAAGAGAGCCACTTTCTACTGAATACGGCCAGAGATACAGTTTTGAATCATATGAAAAACAGAGTATACAATGAAAGATTGCCGAGAGAGCTGCGAATGACTATTACTAGGGTTTTAAGCAAGGATGTCTCCCCACCACCACCAGTAGTTCGGTTTGTTTCACCAAGTGGTAGAAAATTGTTATATTTGTCCCACAAAAATAAAAGGCAAACTAAGTATGTTTTCTGTGATTGTTCGAAAGCAATTGCCTTCAGTGCTCCAAGCCACTATGTGATAATTATCAAACAAAGCTGTGAATTTGAAGTTACCTTATTTTAAAATTAACCGATGAATGTATTTCATATTTGCAACACGGATTATTGTAATGGTTAATTTTAAAACGTGTAATGTTAAATTAAAAAAAAAGTTAATTTTGTGATTTTTTTATGTCATTAATGTTTAAGTTAAAATTTTTAGAGTGATTTATATGATGTCAATTAAAACTGTTTCATTTTAAAAATACAAATAGTATTTTTTTTATTTCAGGTATTTTTAATAAAAAAAAGGTTAGAAATCCAATAAATGTAAATAAAATTTCTGCATAATTTATTTCTATAAAAATATTTGCCTATGAAATAGTGTCTAGTGTACTACCACGTCAATAAAATAGTTATAATTAAGCCACGTCAGTCGCAGAGGGTTAATAAAATAACCAAGAAAAAATAAAAAAAAATACTTTCACTATTCTTTATATACTCTATTGTGATGCCCACAGCAATGTTTAAATTAAAACATAGGTATACTGCACTAGTCAATTTATAATATTACTATCAAAATAGCCTAACATTATGTCAGGATACTATATTGTAAAAGCGATTCAATGTTAAAATACTGCGGTGAGGCGGTGGCGTCGTGTGACAATATTATATAAGCATACATTTCACTTCCGTAAGTATAGTGTGAAATATAAATATATATATATGTATATGTATGTGTGTTGTTGTTATTATATATATTATGGGAGAAATACCTTTTTCATTTGTTTTGTTTTAATTTTAATTACCAAATAAATTATATGTTTTAAATGAGCAATATATTGGACAGGTAAGAAAGTCCGATTTGTATACGCGTTTTACAAACTATCACAACATATATTAAAATATGACTAAACATTCATATTTAGAAGAAAAAAATTAGAAGCTTGTTTTTAGGGTTCCGCAGTCCACTAGGAACCCTTATAGTTTCGTCATGACCGTCTGTCCATCAATTTGGGGCCTACCTCAGGGACTAATCTTTTATATTAAGTTTTATGTGCAATAGTTTATTTTATTTTTAATATGAGATGGAAAATCTTCGATAACTCATTTTGATGAAATAAACTGTTGAACTGACATCAGATACTAGTAATTTGATTAACAAGAATATTTTTAAAAATAATTTACTGTTATAATTTTTCGTCAAAAGACTAGAGTATTGACTTTTTCCTTATTAATAAAGTTAGAGTTATATACTATAATTACTAAATTACTGTAATATACTATAATTGTACCAACAGTACAACTTTTAGTAAATCTATTTTTGTTTATCTATATTTTAATTCTTTATTTATAGCAATAATCTATAATTCGTTTTTATAATTGAGCTGTGCGTAAGTGAAGCTCTTAACCGTTTGGGAAACTTCTTTTTAAAGCAACATCACATAAAAACTGCTGAACTGATTTGAATGAAAATTGGAAGAAATGTAGAAATTGACATGTTTAAAAAAAACAGAATTGAAATATCTTATTCCGTGGTGGTAATAATGGTCAAAAAACTGTTTTTCCCATAGACTTAATATTATCAGAACCTCGCCGCGCTTGCTGATCGTCAACCCAGAAATACGCTTATTAGCAACATCACATAAAAACTACTGAATAAAAAAATATATATAATATATTTTATTTAAAAGGGAGAGCTCAACTCGTGCAGCGCACGGCGGTGGATTCTAGTAACAATAGGATTAACTTAAATCAATATAGGAAATAAAAATTTATGTCTTTAAAATATTCTACTATACTGAAATTGTTGACAAAAAATATTATTTATGCAATAATAATTTAAAAAATTTGGTACTCTCTCTAAGTTTTCATATTATTCTAGATAAAAAGTGAAATATTAAGCTGTTTGTTAAAATTTGAAACATAAGTTTATTATTGTATTATAACAGTTTATTGGGTCTTTGTTCCACAACTTTCATTTATTAGTGCCAAAGATCCGAACTAACACGCATATTTTTATAAGGAAAAGATAAAAAAAAACTGAATTTACTTTGGTAAAAATTGAGAACATTTGGTAATCGATTTAAGTATTTAGTTTTCAATTTTCTATGTATCAAAGAATGATCTAAACATGACGATCGTGTATTATAAATTCAAATTTAAAGTATAGTCTATTGTTTCAAAGTAAAATTTTAGCTTTGAAAAAAAATACTTTTACAATATTATTTTAGATCAAGTTGCTTAGAATTCAGGTTGTTTTCAATTATAAAATACTTGTTTTTACGACCCATACTCGATAATTACTTTTAAAGTAAACAAGTACAATTAAAATTAATGTAATAACTGGTAATAATTTTGTTGTTATTAAATTGTATAACTGAAATCATAAAATAAGATCAAAGTTTAAATTGTCATGTATAACTTCTAATAACAGTTGAAACACTTGTTTAAAGAATATTTTTAAATAATAATTGATATTGGCTTAAAAATAAAAAGCAAAATTATTTGTCAAAGTTAAAAAAATAAACAGAAGATTCGATGTAAACTTTTTAAACTCACTTAAAAAAATTGTAAAATATGTTTTGAAAATAAAATATCTATAAAAATAAATAAATTACAAAATCTACACAACACATAGTGCAATAAAAATTAGTATATGAAAGAAATTGATGAGATATATCCGAAAATCCGAAGTAAATCACTTTATATTGATAAACGTCACAAGTGTATCGCAATATTGAATTGTTATGTAGAAATTAGGATTGTTCCGTCACCAGAGAATATACATACAACATATTGGTTTTGCAACTGTTGAATTCGGAACAAAATATCAAGACAAAACCTCAGTTAATGTTTATTTTATTTATACAAAATATTGTGATAAATAAAGAAATTGCATTTTCATAATTACAAAATATTTTTGTATATTTACTTATTTCTATATAAAAAAAATCTTAAAAAATGTATATTTTTTTAATAAGATAAATAGATTAATAATGTTGTTAGAAATAAGCACAGATACCTAAGAATAATGTGAACATTGGAACTATATAGTTTTTATCTTATATCTTGGCCCTTATATACGTGTACCCATCATGAAAAACTTATTTAACATATAAAGTTTACATTGATTGATATCTTAAAAGTGTAAAGCATAAATTGTTAATTGTAAATCACATCTAATGAATAGAAAACAATAAATTATTTTTTTTTTAATAATAGCATCGCTTTGTTGGAAACTGAAAAAGTAGAACGAAAACAAAATATAACCTTATTTAGTTTTGTATAGTTCACTAAAATAAGTAAAATAAAGAGTCATATCGTGTATGACAAAGCCAACGTTTCGATAGATACTACTTGACTTAGAATTAATATCACCATGTTTTACTTTATTTCACTTAATTATCTGATAATAAGTAGAAATCAATTACATATAACATTATTATTTTGTTAAATCTTTAAATCTATCTATAATGCTTAATTCGGTGAATAACGGTTAGACAGTTCAGTTAACGAGGACAGAACAAGAGATTGCAGGTTTCTAATCTTGGTTTTGTTGATAATTTTATTATATATATAATTTTATAACAAACTACAGCTTTAAAAAAGCCATTAAAATGTAAAATAAATTGTTTTGTAGCAGAGGACAATATAAAATAATATTTGAAATTTGTAATTGAGTTTCGCTTGTTGAAAATATAATTATTTCATTAAATAAACATAATACTGTATCTAAATGCATCACAAATATATAATATTATTCAAACTAATTACAAGTAGATAATTGTTTGTGACATTAATTGTATCGTTATTTATTCAATCATGTGAAAACCACACAATATGTGCAAAATCACTTCTCTCGTGTTTGTATTAAACATATTTAGAATATGTATCATAGAATATATATTATTATAATAATACTTAACTGTATAAGCTATAACTCAAGAAATTAATGTGACAATTGTTAAGTTACAATATTTTGATTATAATTAAACAAAATTCAATGGAAAAGCTAAGATTTTATTATTGTATCTACGTCTATATATGTAATATATTCCAATATTTTATGGCAAAATGATGATGATTTATGAAATCTAATATATATTTAACAGTTCAACAAAACAAACCACTAACTCAAACTCAAAGAAAATAGGTATCTTTTATATCTTTTTGATATAATTCCTAAAATTATACTTTGAAAAGAGAGAAAGAAATTATATATACATAATAATTCACGTCAACACTACTCTCTTGAAGGTAAAGAAAGTTTTGTTTATAACCAATAAATATTCATTGTTTTCACTCTTTCACAATGATATTTATAATTTGCATAATGCTCAATAACTAGACTGCGATTTTTGTATTTTATTGAGCGTTTTGGCTTGGATTATTTCACACTCTATCTCATGGAACTTACTAACTAACTAAGGACTATTCTAATAAGTCATCATTTATATTGGATACTATAAGACTGATAAACAAAATCATTTATAATATATTGATTATTATCTAAAAATTATGAACTCCGTCGTTACTGTGTTAATTTCTTACATTTATATTTCATGAAGTATATTTCATGTTGATAATAAATTTCTTAATCCAAGACAATTAAACATCGTTATTTCGATGATGATCGGTGAAGATAAATAGTCTGTATATGGTGAGATTTTTCAATCAATTTTACATTTTGTACAGAAAACTTATAAATTCCTTAAAACTGTTTCAACAATAAAGAAAGAAAGGAAAAATATTCTTTGTTCCTAAATAAATCACTGCTATAAAGTTTTGATAGACTTGATAATTTTAAATACCGTAAATGTCGTATTTTTGGTGGTAAAAGTAATATGTTTATATTCAGCTGTATCTACTTACTTTAATTATATCTAAATTTGTGTTGACTAGATGTATATAATAATAATTTTAAGAAAGTTTTAGTAGCAAACTTTATAAACAATATTTACATTACATAAAACCTTAAGTAATTTTAACAAAAGAAATAATTCTGATTTTCGTAATTATTTAATCGAACCCAATAATGGATAACACAAAGTTAAGAATATGTTGAAATAATATTACTCATTAAATAAATACATTTCTTTGCTTACCAAATTATTAATATATTTTTATGAATTACTAATGGCTTAGCATGATATAGACTGATTTAAATTTATTCTATTCCCCATAGCGTTGAGGCATATATAATATTAGTACACTGGTCATCGTTCTGTATTTTATCGGTAGCTATCAAAAGTTCATTTTCATGACGGCATAAAAAATAACTTGGGAATGTAAATGTGACATAAATTTGATTACTAAGCGGTTCACAGACTGGTCCGACTATGTAATTCAAATAATATTCACATTGAAATAATATTTCATATTAATTAGTTAATTAATGACTAACTCACTCTAACCTTTTGACATTTAGACGTTAATTGAGAATTAAAAAAGTGCTCAAAAATAGTCCTATAAATAGTGTATTTAAGATTATCTCATCCGCTACTGTTAAGGTCTGTTTGCTATTAGATAAGAAGTAAAATTATAACACGTGATCAAAATGATAACTTTTTTTTTTCAAGTTCATAATTATGAAATTATGAACGTAAAAAAAAAACTTGAAAAGCTATGGAGCTTTTCAAGCCCCTTTCCTAACTTGCTATCCTATGATGATTCAAAAGTACCTGTCAATGTGACTGCTTGATAAAGTGTTCAGTACATGTATATTGTAATTTGCATTTATCTAGTATTTTTATTGATTACTAAATAATATATATTTTGAAGTTTATACTTTTATAGCATTTTAAAATATTATTAAATTTAATTAAATTAAATTAAAATAAATGAATCACTTTATTCTGATATTATTTATATATCGAAACACCTAGAAAAAAATTAAGATAATTTTAACACTTTTGTAACACCTTCCGTAAATACATGTACGTTAATGTATTTGAAAATTTTTCGATAGCATAAAAGTTTCTAGTAAATTAAATATGCTAGAGCATCTATAACTATCTATATAATATTCATGGGTAATGGATAAAATATAACATTATTTAAAAAAATATGTATTATTTTTATTTATCTATTTTAGATTTTTAATACCACCTATGAACCCACCACTGTAAAATTGTGTAATTTAAACTTTTATTTATTGCACATACTGTCTTGCAAAAGTATACAACATATTATCAGTCGTCATTTATTGAAATAACCATTCTCTAGAATAATTGTATTAAAAGTCTCAATCCTGCTTAGCTGGAATTAATGAAGAAAGTTACTTAAACTTAGCAGTATTCATATAATCTGTAAAACTCCCTCCAAAATTTTTATACTTTTATACTGTCTGAAAACTCTTATACTTTTAATGAAAATACGTTCTGGAACCAGCAAATACGATAAATTCATAATTTCAGAGTTCCTCCCAATTTAAAAACAATAAGTTCTACAGACAAAATATAAAATTTTCAGAGGTTGAGCCGGGTTTATTAGTCTCAATTAATATTTTGTATAAAATTATCAATTTAAATTAAGCCAAATGTTTGAATTATTTATTTGATGGAATATATTCAAATTATATTTGAAATAGTCAAGTTAATTATAATTTACATATTCCTAAAAAAGTAACTTTGTTGAAAACTAAAAATAAAGTTTAAATTCAAAGTAGAATTGTTTAATTAATGTACTTAAAATTATTTATAGTCCAGTAAAATTTTATGTATAGGTACATATAATGTCTTCATATAATTCTTATACAATTGATTAAGTAGCTTAAATTTTATATTAAGTTTTATGCATCCATATTAGAATATCCAAACAAAACCAACCGCATCTAATTTACTGACAATCTTTAACCAAGATAAAAAAAAATATCACGTCAGAACAGAACAATAATTTTGCTCTTCCTAACTGATTGTTTTGAAAAGTAAAGAAATAACTGAGAATAGTTTTGTTCTGTAAAAAAAAATCAGTGCAATTATTTGATGAACTCACGATGGAAAGCAAAATCATTATATCCGTTCAATGATTTCAATAAGTTCTTAATACGCATATATGAATTAATTAAAACATTTTACAAAATTTTTAATGTAAGAAAATATTGTTGTTTTTTATCTTGAGTAATAATAATTACCAATTCGTGGTTATTATGGCCGTTTATTTATGTTATCTGGTAAATAAATCCTTTACAAAATAAACCTTTTAAACAGAATATATAAAATTAATATTTTAAACAATATTTTAAAATGTAGTGAAAAGCCAACAAACAAACAAACAACCCTTAAATTACACGAGGATTCTCAAATAGGTTATATTTTACTATAGTATATAACTGCGGTCACCGTAAACTTCAAAGAGAATTTAATTTCTCTTAGACTAGCTGTCTCTTATATTATAGTTGTAATTTCGCAATTTCTATTATGGGCCAAGCGAAATAGTGAACACATTTAGTTTACTTCACATTATTTTATATCTATTTAAACTACACAAGCACAAGCAACAAATCATATGGTTGATTTGCCTCCTACGTGTGCAGAATAAAAAAGTATTTTTGTATATCTATTAGATAGATATATAGAGATAGAGAATATGATACAATAACACGAAATAAATATTGTCCAAGAATCATGTATATATGTGTTAATAACAAATAATAAAAATAATAAATTAAGCAGCGAACAAGTTACGGGACTTTTTATTTTATAATATACATATAGTACAAGTAATTCACATCTTTATATGTTATACTATTCTATAGAGTGTATGCTACCATGTACTCTAGATATAGTTTTTGTAACATAACTACAGTTTAAATGGGTTGGGTCCACCGGTGTAGTAATACTCATTTACAAATCTTCTGTAAATAATATAGAGATGTAAAATAGATATTATCGATATGATGAAACATATCGATAATACCTACTTTACACCTCACATCTTACACCATGTTGAAGTAATATCCGTAAACCCAAACACCCTCCCACCCATAACTTTAGAAGTCTGGTGTCCTTTATACTTCTCTATATCTAATATGCATTTGCCAAAAGAAAAATAAATATATAAATTACAATACAGCTTGTTGGTTACCCTGTTGAATAAAAATATAATTTTCACATATATATTGGAGAAACTTTGAGTATAAAATTTTATAATATGAGCCAAGAATTGGTGGAAGCACATTATTAATTTTAATTTCTGTCACTTACTTTTGCAACCTTACCAGAAAATGGATAATTTCAAAACTGTTATATATATGTACATTTTTAAATATTAAATAGATATAAAATATACCAGTTAATACGCAAAAAGTGGTATTTAAAATAAAAACTATATTATTTAACAATAGTTTCTGCAAGTCAATGCGAGATATGTAATACACGAAAATGAAATAGAGAGAATTTTTTTAAATTATATTCAGCTTTTCTCTAATTTGACTTATTTTATTTTTGCTAAGAGCATGGTAGACCTGTTATTTGAGATATAGTTAATTTTATATTCTTATGAAGACTTATTATTAGCATGTTTACTTCTTTTTGTTTATTTGTGAATTCAGGTACTTCTCTAACTGACTATGTTCACGTACAAACCACTCAATTCAATGCAATCCCCTACCTTACCGGACCTTAGTAGATGGCTAATGCAAACGCGAAGGAACTCAATAACTGTCATCTAGGGACCAACGGCTCATACTGTTTATCTTCCTACCAGCGAATCTAAAGGACATCGCTAGTCTGCTAGGCATTCGAGCTTTCGAAAAGGGTCCCTACTACAACTTATAGTAGATATAAGTTGTAGTAAGGCCTTTTTCCGGAAGCAGATAATACTATCCATTTGTCTTTAAGTTAATTTTAATATTAAGCTAGTAAGCTGAATATTAAAAAAACAAATACGAGAAATAAAATAAAATATGAAAAAATATATATCCTTTGAATTTGATAATAATTCGAAAAAAGACGTATATTTTACCTCCTTCTATCACCTGTTAACGAGTTAAATAGTTTCCTAACATATATTTTTATTTTAAATAGGAATCTCTACATATGAATATGAAATCAACATTTTGTGAATCAATCGGTCAATCAATCAATTCCAGATACAACGTAAGATTTCTCTTTATTAAAACTATTTGCTGCTTTGTGAGTCTTATAAACAATGATTAAAATAATAATTTTCAACTTATTCCTTAATAAAGATCTACGATACTGAATACTTTGTAACACGATACTAATTGGCGAGATAGTTTAAATTATTACAAAAAATAACTATTTTTATGGCAATTAGTGTTCTTTATAGGAACATTTAAAAATTTTAAGGTTTAATGTTATAAAAATGGAGGTTTAAAGTAATTTAATTTGATATCATACTTATATTTTAATGACATTGCAACCTTTACAACTCAAATTATGAAGAGTAATTTTAATATTTCGAAAGTTATAAATTGAAACATCAATTGGCTTAACAGATTAAAACAACAAAAACGTCAAGAAGGCCACTTGAATAAATTATTATTTTGCATTCGTTTGCGAACGAACAGGGTTTAAATAATGTAACGCTGAAATTAAAGTTATTAAAATATAATCGAGATATCAAATTAATTATAATCTTGATATACTTCGAGTGTTATTTAAATACAGAGTTTGAAATAATTACACATTTTTTTATTTAAAAAAAAATAAAAATATTTTATTATTAATGAATCATGTAGTTTCTTCTGGTCCTTTTTTATCCATACACAATCTTATAAAGAGAAAAGGTTGGATTATACGATTGTTTGTATCATGTAAAATTAAAAAAGAAAATACTACGAAAGCTAAGTTATCAGCGAGTAAAATCACGTTTCATTGCGATACTTTTATGGGATTGAATCGTATGGGAATGAAACCGACATGTATATAAAGTGTATTTTATCCCATTAAAATAAAGAGAGCTTTTCAGGGAGACCAATTCAAAAATGTGGTCCTTACGAACGCTCTTACATGTCAACACGGCCGGACCCTTGGGCAATAGCTATTGTCTTTTTATTGAATTAGATTAATATATTTGATATTTCATATTAATATATAAACAAAACCACCTTATTTGTGTGAATTCTTATAACCCATTTTACAATACAATACATTGTAATTTTGAAAATTTATTTTTTGGATATATTAACTAATATCTATGTTTAATTTCCCAACCCTTGATTTAGAAGACCTTTTTCGGTTTATTAATCGCGATGTAAATTTACAGAGAGCATATTAACCAAAAATGGGTAGGATCAAAGTGATATGTTCTGTTAAATTGCCATTCAACGAATATTTATTTCGTTCGATTGATTTATTACAAGTGATTTTATTATAACAGAACCTGTGATACAAATCCCTTGCAATATAAAAATAGTATACAATATCAAATGAATTTTAACATTTAAACGGGGTTTAAACAAAAAGGATTTTATCATATAATCTAATTTTTTTTATATAAGAAAAATCATCACATATATTATTTATTTTTGTTTTGATTACTTAGTTCTGGAATACAAAGAAAATATGAAAATATGAAATACTATCGACATATGATAGACGATTACCGTAAATTTTTTTAGGTAAATAAGTTTTTTGATACACAAAATTAAACTCATAAACCCTACCTACCATGGCACGAATACCAAGTACGTATAAATAAAGGCATCGATAACTTGCCCTATTTCCATAATAAAACAAATTCAAAGAATTCAATATTATTGTAAACGAGGCTTCTGGCACAAAGCTCTCTCTGAAACGCAACTTGTATATTTCACTTGTTTCTCCGTAGAGCTTTTTATTTTTCTTGTACTTTATATTTGCCCAATTCCATGTGGAAATTTCGAGAAATTCTGACTTTAAAAACATTATTGTCTGTGTTGGTATGTATTTTCATAAAAATAAATGAATTCAATTTTTATTACTTGTTGGTTTTTTATATTATAAAACTGTTACAATATGTCATTTTATTTACAGAGAAAATAAATATAATGTGTTTATTTTTATTATTAAGTCATCAATGACCAGGACATTCCTGCTCTTATCCCAATTTTGGGGTCGGCACAGTATGTTTTAGGTAGATTCCATAGATGAATCTACCTATTGCAACCGATGCGATGACGGGACCCGGACCCCAGAGTAGGGGCGCTACGCCGTTTATGAACTGGAGATTGAGAATCCGTCGAAAAAAAAAATTATATATCCCTCTATATATATATATATATGATCCATCAGTCCAAATTCATCGTAGGCAAAATCTGACTTGACAGGTCGATAGGATAAATTAGTAGGACAAACATAACATCTCGTTTTTTTTGGAAAAAGTGCAAGGGTGGGCTGGGAGGGGAGGTGAAAGTGCAAACCTTTGGGACACGCTACAGGTCGCAAATATTGACGGAGGACTTTCAAACTTGCTATACACATTCTTAAGGACAAAATGAAGGTTAAGTTCTTGAACGGGGGAAATCGGTAGGGGGGTTGGAGGGCTGAGGGGGTTGAAAGTTAAAAACCAAAAAAAGTCACCGAAGAAGGCAAAATTTATTCGTCGGAAAAATCTTAGAAAATTAACAAATTAAAAGAGGAAACTTTTTTGTCCGAAAAGTTTTTTGATGCGACCCCCCGTTTAGTAAATAGGGGTGGGTTTGGTTCCCCGCTCACCCAATATATGCAGTGACCAGTAGAATATTGCTGGCTAGTTTTTCTTTGTCGATCCGACCGACGGGAATCTACCTAACACGATTGACCCTGTCGAACGAGGTATTTTTCTTCTATTTTGTCCTATTACTCGTCATATCTGTACACACTCCCTTTTTCTCCATATCGTCTTTCAATCAATCCGTCCAACTTTTTTTCAGCCATTTTCAACCTGTCCATCCCTCTACTACGATACCCAGCACTTTTTTGGTTACATGTCTTTCATCTGCCCTCGTAACATGAACATACCATGACAAACGGCTACCTCAATTTTTCTATATATAATTATGTGTTCATCTCTCTTTTTCAACCAAGTATTGGATATAGCCCATCAAGGGCTAGCGTGACCTCCAGCAAGACATTACACTCATCATTACGGTGACCAGAACCCCCACCACCATTCACTTTTTCATAACCATCATTTAAACATCCCACAAGCCCATTAAAATCACCCCCCACATATAACTGCTTATTGTCCGTACCGTACTGCTTAATATCCATCAAGACACAAAATCAAAATCTTCCCAAAACTTCGCTTTCATCCTATCATCACACCCTATTTGAGGAGCATAAACACTTAATACATTAAGAATTAAATCCCCAACAATAATTTTAACAGCAATAATTCTATCACTCATCTTAACCTCAGTCACACCCTCTTATAATGTCTCATCAAGCATAATTCCAACACCATTCCTTTTTCCATCATTTCCGCAATAAAAAAACTTGTACCCTTCAACAATTTCTCTCGCTTTTGATTCCTTCCATTTCGTCTCCTGTAACCATGCTACATTTATTCATCTTCTTTTCACCACGTCCGCAATTTCTCGTCCTTTCCAGGTCATCGAACATTCCAACATCCAAACCTCAGTCTTATATCCCTTTGTTTCGGGGCTAGCTTTTTGCGTGGCACCGGTATTACTATACTGCTTAAAGATTTGGCTTTGTTTTACGGCCGGCCGCCTGCCTGACGCCAACCCTTCTTGGAAATATTTTCTTTTGAATTTCTGCGTGGGGTATCACTCTTCGTATTTATTGTGTTTTTGATTAGCCTTCAGTGAGTGTGATAGAAATTCGTATTCTTAATAATGCTTATATGGTAAGGCGTTGATCCTTTAATCATACATGTGTATTATTGCAGAGTTGATTAAATACTATTGAATAACCATAATTCGTATTGCCGGCATTTCCCGGTCAATTTAAAAGTTCATTTGAGACATATGTTAAGCAATTTGAATTTTCACTATAAATTAGGAGGTGTTCTTTAGTTTTCATAACTATCCTTAATGCTTGACTTTGCATAATTTCATTTTTTGTGCTGTTTCAACAATTGGAGTCCACATAGGCCATAGCATTGCTTGTGAGGCCTTTTTCCTCCACAATGTATTATGATTTAATATAATTTGAATAGATTACGGCGTAATTAATGCTATTTCATAGTTTAACCTTTATTTTGTTCATTACAGAAGGTTAATTATGCTTATAATAGATCTTCACCACGTACGAGTACATACGTGTAACTTCGGGTTGTCGACTTACATGCCCTGCTTCTAAACTGTTGCTGTAACTGTAGCTACATGTAAGCTCTGCCTTTAAATGCCTGCTCCTCGTTAAGTATTAAGAAGCTGTCTGGTGATATACTACTTTATATATATAATTAATCTACACTATATATAAATATTTGAAGATCAAGTGTTTGACTGCAGTTTTCTTGTAGTGACAAACAAGGGGAATGTGTTAGCTTCATCTGTCAGTGGCACCTAGGAATTTAATTTAAAATATTATTATTCAGTTTTGTTTTCCTCAAATTTCCCACCGCTGAATCTAGCTGGCAAATTATCTATTGTATTCAAATAAATTCATATATTCATTTAAATTTAAGTTCTAATAAACTCAGTCTTAAATATTAAATTGGATATTTGATTAAAAGCGATCCACTAAAACTAAAATGGAAAGGTTACAAAATATCCAACATATCATTGACGTGCCGCAGGAATAGAGTTGGAGATAGCACGCAGCCTTGGGGTATACCAGCGTTAACAGGCTTGCGGTCCGACCAAAAATCGTCGAGAATGATCTGTATGCTCCACCCAGTGAGAACGCTGATGATCCACGTGCACAAACTCTCGGGAAGCCCTTAGAAAGGAAGCTTCGAAAGAAGCCCTTTGTGCCATACACGATTGAAGGCTTTTCCATATTCAGACTAACTGCCAGACCCTCTTCCTTGCTTTCAATAACCGCTGCAAAACGGTGCGTAAGGTATAAAAGAAGATCACCAGCTGATCGATCATGTCGAAAGCTAAACTGCCGATCATTTATCAACTGGTGACCTTCGTGATACGTTAAGAGCTGTCGGTTGATATTGATCTCCATTATTTTGGAGAGAAGGGAGGTAATCGCGATAAGTCTGTAGTTAGCTGGGTCCGAACTGTCACCTTTTTTAGGGATCGGATGGACAAGGGCCCACTTCCATAAGACCGGGACTACGCCTTTAAGGTAGGAGTGCCAAAATAGACGCGTTAGCACTGGAGTCAACACAGGGGCACACGTTCGTAGCACCAATGGAGAAATAATTTCCGGCCAACTCGACTTATGAACGTCCAAGGAAAACAGAGATTGCTGGATAATTTTTTGTCGAAAAATTATTTCTGGCATTGAGCTCTGATACCGCGGGATGTTAGGCAGTGTCTTCCCTTGGTTGTTCAAAGTCGTATTGGAGGCAAAAAGAGTACCCAGGAGATCAGCTATCTCTTTTGCCGTAAGGCCAAGAGAGTCATTCCCCAATGTCAATGGTGGTAGAGACGGCTGACAAAAGTTACCCAGAGTGGCCTTAGAAAGCGTTCATAATTAGCGCGTACGAAGCGGGTACCTTGTCAGTTGATCCCCAATTTTGACTACATGCAATTTGCCATTTGAAGAATCTGGAGGCATGATTGTATTTCCTCTTCAGAACTCTAGAGTTTGGATCCTTAGTAACTATAGAATTAGCCCAAGCTTGATACGCCTGATGTTTTCCAGCTGCTGCAGCTCTGACAGACGCATCAAACCGATGCCGCGATCTGCCACCAAATGGTACAATAGAACTTGGTACAAATAGTTCCATGCCCTGTAGTATCACAACAGCTACATCGGCAGCACAGTCACTGAGATCATTGAAAGGGAAACAAATCGGCCCTCATGGGTAGGATGAAAAAAATGACCGCATTCCATTCCGATCTGCTGACTTGCAGTGCCAAAAGTAACGGGTCGCAGGTCTTGTGCGAGCAGGACGTTGAATGGGCACTACATTCCGTACCAGACAGCGATCAGAGGACCCTAAGGGAGCCTCGACAGTGACCTGGTACTTTCCTGGATGTGTAGTCAGCAGAAGATCCAACAACTCTTTATTGGATCTTCTGCGTGTGGTGCGGCGTGTCCACGTCCGGTAGACGAGTGAATGTCTTTACCAGCTTTGACAGATCATTTGCTAGAGTACAGTTAAACACAGATCTCCCCGCTTAATCGGTGGCACGTGACGCTAACCATTTGATATTGTGCGCGTGAAAGTTCCCGAGGACTACGACTTCGGAGGAGGGAGGCTGTGAAAGCTGGTCGTCAATCTTCGCTTGTACGTAGCCCAAGAGTTGATCTGTTTCTGCATTACCACTATGAAAGCTGTAGAGGCATGCGTAGACTTTGATGTGATCGTCCATTTCAGCACGCAAGTCAGAGCACGGACAGGTCCCGACCTTTAAAAATCTGAAGGCGGCGGTAGTAGTTTATACCTGGGGTATGATATTCATCAAAGCCGTTACCCTCCTGGGGTATAATTTTGGAGGCATTGCTATCAAGTTTGGCAGTGAAGGGGGTGGGAGTTTGGCTTCCGGATTATCTCACTCACCGATGGTGTTCCATCCAATAACCAAATGGAATTAGTTACTCGTCGATCTTCTCTCATAGGATGGTCCTTCCCCGGTCAAGACAGCCCAATACGAGCTTCAGACAAATAACTATAGTTGGACTCTACCTAATTATTTGTTTAAAATTATTTTACAATAACTTACTCTAATATTTGTCACTCTGGTCATATACTCGTATTATACTAAATTACACTACAGATATAAGCAATTAAATATTTTTTAAAGTTTATTTAAAACGCGAGTACGATGTTGACAGTACGGCAGTTGACGGTATAAAACGACACCGACCACGACATTACTATAATCTCAGAAATACTAATGTTTATATATTGTTTTCTATTTCATTATAGTATTATAAGTATGGCACTGAATAATGTGTTTCATATCAAACAACACAACAGAAAAAAAAATGTTATTAAATTTAGCAAATAAAAAAATTTTATCATCAAAGAGATTAATACATAATCGGCTTAAAATTTCTAAACCTGGAATGGAAGGCCGGTACTGACTTTTTTAAGTAATTATTATATGAATACTTTTTAGGTTAATGGTTTTATTATTATTATATTTATCTTAAATACAATAATAAAAAAAATCATATATAAAACCTATGTCGAAAATTCAAAACAAAAATATTTAAAAATGTTCTTCGCCTCTGTAATGATTACTTGACGCCAGGTCTGCTTGACCATAAAATACTGATATTCCAATAAAAATAAAAAAGAAGGCTATTGATATTAATATTTATTTGTTTTTCTTACAACTTATATGTTTAAACAAATATTGTTAGTTATAAATTATAGTACATTTAGGATATAATAGTTTATAATAAAATTTATCAATCTTTTGAATATAAGTTTGTTTGCAACACTTCAATAAGTGATTTCTTGGGGATTTGATTTTCCATTCTAGGTTTCCAAGTCATTTTAAAATATTAATCAAGTTTTTGAGTTCAAATTAATTAAGTGATACAATAAATATTTTTTGTTTATTTACTTATCGTTATTTTAAAATATGTAAGTAAAGATAATAACTTTTAAAGTCGAAAGTCATATTTTTGGAAGAAATGAGCACAGACACTGCAGAAAAGTATGAATACCACGTATATTTACCAATTTTTAGTTTGTATAGCACGGGTTGTACGTTTGTACGTTATATGTAATGAATAGAAATTTAGCAATCAGTAAAAAAAATTTTGTTCACTAACTGCATCACTTTGTTGAAAACTTAAAAAGCCCAGCGAATAGGAAATGTAGGCTTTTACTAATTAAATTCTTTTGTATTTTACTAAAATAAGTAAAATATAGTATCCTATCCTTTATTAGAAATACCAACATTTTTTGAACGACTTACAAAAACTATCGCTTTGTAGATTTACTTACTTTATCTATATTTTTTTAATATTTATTTTACTTGCTTATGTGGTAATATTTAGAAATGGAATATATCATATTACTATATTAATTTGCAAATTCTAAATATCTATCTAAACGGCTTAATTCTTCAAGGTGAATAAAGGTAACGATATCTCAGTCAACGGATAGACAGGGACAGCACAAGAGATTGCAGGTTGTATTGATAAGTATACATTATATATGTTAAATAGAAGTAAGTTACAAATATGGCTATCTTGTAAACAAAGACAATTAAAAATATAAAATAGAAATAGGTCTGCTGAGATCATAAAAAAAATATATATTTGGTATTTGAAATGGAGTTGCGGTTGTCGAAAATGTTACAATAACATATATAAAAATTACAATATTATTCAATTCTAAGCTGGAGAACCCCTCCTCGAGCAAAATTGAGGGTATGATTCTCGGATTTTGCTCGGGCTGCCTGTCGTATCCCAGATACGGGGTGGGCAAAGACATTTTACGTTTTCTGAGAACAAACGACACCAAATAGCGGCACCAACTTCCTCCTTAATTGTGGACTTTTACAACAGCCGGGGAATTCATTCTAACCTAGACGCCGTCTACTGCCTCTTTGAGACGGCGCAGCCAGCCTTGTTGATTTTGACGGAAATGCAGATATCTCAACCTAGCAAAACAGCGTACCTATCATATATACCCCGGGTATAAACTAGAACATTATTTTATATCACAAGCCGGGGTAACTGTGTTTGTAAGATAGTATATCTGCTAACGTTGCATTCTGATTTTTGAAGGTACCGGTACAAGTCCTTACTCATGCTATGCGTGGAGATAGACGATTATGTCAGAGTTTACGTGAGCCTCTCTAGGTCCCATGGTAGTAATACAGAAACGACTCAACTCTTGAGCCAAAGATTGACGACTTGCTTCACAGACTCGCTCTACCGAAGTCATAATCCTCGGGCCTTTTTTTTTTTTTTTTTTTTTTTTTTATGGAAGAGGAGGGCAAACGAGCTGGCGGGTCACAGATGACTTGTGATCACCGCCGCCCATGAACTCTTGCAACATCCGAGGATTTACAAGAGTGTTGCCGGCCTTGTAGGTAGAAGTAGACGCCTTTTTTGAAGGTACCCATGTCGTACCGATCTGGAAATACCGCCGAAGGGAGTTCGTTCCACAAGCGAGTGGAACGTGGAAAAAAAGTCCTTGAGAACCGCACAGTGGAAGATCGCCACGCATCCAGGTGGTAGGGATGGTAAAGAAGTCGATGGCGCGCTGTGCGGTGATGAAATTCGGCGGCAGGCATCAGATCGAATAGTTCTTCGGAACACTCCCCGTTGTAAATGCGGTAGAAGACGTACAAAGAAGCCACACAGCCTTTTAACATGCACTGTACCAATTGATTAGGGTAACGTGACACTGATTACGCGAGGAGATCTGTTTGCCGTATGCATTGCATTGCATTATTGCATTGCGTATGCATCAAAAGTTGTCATTACTTACAACATATTTTCTAATATCAGTTACTCGAAGACATTAATAGCCACAATGCTTGTAGAAAAACAGGCCACTATCACACAGAACAGGTGTTTTATATTTACCATCAAAAGTTTTTTTATGACGATTTTTGTATTATTAAGAATAAAAATGGGATATCAACCGATGACAATGAATTTGATTACCAATTTTTTCACATACTAATCTGATTATATTATAGAAAGTAATGCAAATACTATTCACATTCAAATACTCTTTAACGTAATTAGTAATCGTTGACTCTATGTTTTGCCTTTTAAGATGTCAATCAAATAAGGAGAATGATTGCTTAAAGATCGTCTTATAAATATTATAATTAATGTGTTGAATATTACATTGAAATGCTATTAATACCAAGCCCTCCATCTATGGTCTATTTGCTAGGAGATAAAACGTAAACCGATAAAATGATCACGTTTTTTTCACGTTCAGAAGCTGCTTAAATATCTCCCTAGCTTCCTGTCCCTTAATGAATCTAAAGTATCAGTCATATATATTGTAATATGAAGTCTTCTAACATAGGTATCTGTATTCTGTTTTGTTTATGTACATATATTATATGTATTTTTACTGTTTACATTTTGATAGATTAAATTCTGAGAATACAAATCGAAACCATTGTGTTATCCTTACAAAAAAAAAACTTTTGAATGCTTTACATAGATCACTGTAATATTAAGTATTATTTAAATATTATTCTATATAATATTAGTACCTGGTAAATTAAATATCGTGAAGCATCTTTAAGCATAGTTTCGTGGTCAATATACAGAAATTTTAACTAACTGAGTGTGAAAAAATCCATTCAATACTTTCCGAATGGATTTTTTCACACTAGTTTATATAACTGGAGGTTGTTAAGTAGGCTTTCAGGTCGTAAACATTTAACAACAAGAAAACTTATGTTAAGCATTTTATTGCAGATAAACTTTTAAATGCCTATTTGTCTAGCATTTGAAGAATAAAATAGAATAATATTTAAATATTTAGGATTTTCAAATTATCTATTTTTGCATATTAGTTCTTTACAAATAATTACCTACCACTGCAACCACATGTAATTTGAACTTTAATTTTTTGCACACATACAAAATTATGCAATATAATATTATTAAGTCCTGAGTTTTTGACACGACCTTTTCTCAGAAATAATTGTACTAAAAACTTTAATCCTTCTTAGCTGGAATCAATTAAGAAAGTTACTTAACCTTGTCAGTTTATAGTTAACAAGGAAAATTTTCTCCGAAATCCTTTTATACTGTTTAAGAAGTTTTCTATTATTAATGATAGTACATACTGGAAACTAGCAAACATAATTAAATCGACATCTCAAAGTTTCTTAGAAATTAAACATTAAATTATTCAAATATAAGTTACAATGAAAAATAATAAAATGTAAGCATAAAATATAAAATAATGGTTCCAAGCCAAATATCAGTTTTAATAATTAATTTCAATATAATTATTTATTTCAATTAAAATTAGACCAAATGTTTGAACTTGTTTCGGATCCTTTATTCGATACATTATTACTCAAATAATATTTAAAGTACATAAATTAACTAATTAATATTCATAAAAAGTACTACTGCTAAAATAAAACTAATTACTTTGTTTGAAGTCAAAGAAAACGTTAAAATTATTTAATTAATATTAAGAATGTTATTTAATTAATGTACTTAAAAATATTTGAAAGCAGTACAAATATATTTATAGTCTTCTAGTTGTAATCGTATAACATATAAGAAAAAAAACAAAACAGTTTTCAATAATCAATTCTTAAACTGTTTGCTTTTTTATATGAAATGTGCATACCATTATATTGAAAAAAATACATTATTTTATTCGTTTGAAACTCGACGTTAAAGAGCCAGGGCCAGTCCTCTTTCATAATCTATAGATATATCAATTTCTTTACTGGTTTTTCGGAAGCAGCTGTAACAATTTTTATATAATTTATAGATCAGGCGGTTAGATGGTGTTTTAATAGCATTAACTTCATGCAATTATAGTTGTATGCTTTTGAAAGATTACTTTAATGAATACTTTAATAATGAAATTCTTTGAATCTAGTATGGCAAAGACATCAAGTAGGCTCATTGATCAAAACGTTAAATAACAAGTAAGTATTGACTGCTATTTGAAAGAAATGATACTTCAAAATATAATATATGTAAAAAAATAAGCGACTTCTTTATTAAGATAAGGCGCAATTAATAATATGTATTAATAGTGAGGGTTTAAATATTGAGCGATTAGGGATACTATGCAAACCAGCTAAAAAATAACTTTGAAAATTATAAATTGATATAAGTATTTATATATATATACTCTGGTATAACATATATAATACAAAATATATAACTTATATAACATATCCGTTAAAAGACGAATTTAAAGAGTTTAGAAATAAGCTATTTGGTACTTACTCGTTCAGTTGATTTCGTAGACTGATGTTTAGTTTAATGTACCTACATGTAGAGGTCGTACTGGTGTATATAGAATGTTGTTATAATTTAATATTTTTAAAGAATCCTTAAAAATTTACTCTTAATATGAGTGCACATGTTAGAAAAATAAATGAAAAGTCTCTTAAATATATATAATTATAATACCATAAACATGTTTTTATTTTGAAAATAGTTTGTTTTTTACTAGGATATATATTGTAGATATAGTAGGTAGATGACATTGTATTTTTATATTTCAAAATAAAAGGTTAATAGACAATTTAGATATGAAGATCACAAAATAAATAAATAGAACCTAGACATTATTGTGTAAACAAAGAAATTATTGTGTAGATATAATGAGTGAGCTATGAATACTCTAAAACATATCTCTAAATACATGGAAGTCCTAAAAAAGTACTTTTATTTTATTTGGTTTACTCAACCATGCAGAGATTAACGCTGCATGAAAGAAGATAATACACCACAATACACTTAACTTGCTTTACTTAACACAAAAGAAATAGTATTTTATAGAAACCCACTTAGGATTGATTGTACACTGCTATTAATTTATGAGGTAATGACTTTCATTTTGTCTTTTTTAAAAGCAAATGCAAAAATATATATCAATGATTGGTATAAACAAAACACAAAAACATGTGTTAAATTATATACAAATATTATATATAAGTTAACGTGTTTATTTTTTATCTTGAGTAACGATAATTACAAATGCTTATATTTCCTACTTTGTAAATTAAATAAATATTTTTTTTATTATGGTCTCGATGGTACAGGTAGTAAGCAGTTATAACCACCAATGAATCAATACATGTCATGTCATAGAACCCCCTTGCTAGTACAAAAGGCAAAAAAAGGGAATTTACGTTGTCAAAATCAACATTTATAAGGCATACATTTACATGTTAATCATATCAGAGTTTCTATATGACTTTGTCAATAACAATTGTTCAGCTTATTTTTTTGTATTAATTTATTACCAATATATGGTAATGATAGAAAACATAAATATAAAAATGTATATTTTGCTTTAAATTGATTATAGTTCGAAATAACTAATGGAAATGGAAATTTTACATGTTTATTAAATTTTTATCATACATTCTGATTTAAAACGTACTATTACTATTACTTGTAAATTTGTTTTGTATTCCAACGCATTCTCGTTGACGGTCGACACTTTATTGCAATCCTGCAAAGATGTAATAGAAGTAATAAAATACTATTATTAAATAAAAGTTAATAGACGTTTCCACATTTTAACCTCTACGTTATATACAAATCGCATTATTTTATTTTTATTTACTAGATTATTACTGCATTTTTATAATTATTGCTTTAAGTTCAGTTTAATTTATTTCAATGAATGTGCATTTTGATCGATTTATAGTTTATTTATTTATTTATTTAACATTTACGTACACACAAAATATATAAAAAACAGAGTTATTTAAAGATTTGTATTTATTTCAATATGTTGATTAGCTAGGCTAGCGATGACAAAGATTATCAAAGGCACCCAAGTAGGGGAATCCCACTGACATGCGCCTTACAACCACCGCAGCACACTTCTTTGGGCACGCGCAGTGTTCAGCTTAATAATATTTTGGCAATTATTTATAACTACTCACTGTTGTAACAAGTAATTATTTGTTAAGGAATGACATCTTCTTTACTGCGTGTTTTTTTAATTTAAATTAAATTTCGTTGTTAAATACATATACATCCGTCAGTTTTGTTGTAGCTCTGACACATAAATTAAATCAGTCTTTGATTTTTCACTAAATGTTTAGTATCTTGACTTTTTAAATAATTATATTGCTTTGTATTATTTTATAGATATTGTTGATTTAATATTATCTTAATAAAATATCCAGCTTTGCTAAATCGATCATCCGTGTTGGTTAATTTTAATTATAGAATTATAGTATTATGTTTTGATGTATGACATCTAAAATATGAACCAAAGATTATTTGCCTTTGGCTTTATCCCTAATGAAGAGTTATAATTTAAATATTTATATAGTTAATCTTAAAAATATGTATGTAGTGTATAGTCGACTATAATGTCTATATATTAATTTATTTATTTCTTTTACTGACTTATTCGTTATTTTACTTTGTAGTAACAGTAAAATCCAATATTAATAAATAATTAATATACATTAAAATATGTTTTCATATGTTTTTATTGCTTTATATTAATGTTCGTATAGTTTAATAAAGGTGTCAAATGTATAATTTTGGTCGGCTGGTAAATATTTTAACATTACCTATTAGGGGAATGATATGTTGAACATATTTATATTGAAGCAAGATAATTTTATGTTATTTGTATCATCTTGGAGTTATTAGGAGAATTATATTCCACTTGTACTGGTTGTTATTAGGCATAACAATAATTAATGTTGTATTAATAAATTGCATTTTCATATCATTCTATTACTATAATTATTGAGACAGGAAAACCTAACTATCATCATTATGCGTCACTAATACTGAAATGAAATTAGTATACTTTTAATGAGCAGAGTTTCAATCTCAAAACCTAGTTAATACAAACTAGAGAAACTAAAAAAGTTGAACTGAAAACTGTTTCTATAAGTGTAACATTATTAATATAATAAGTGTAACATTATTAATATAATAAGTGTAACATTATTAATATAATAAGTGTAACATTATTAATATTGTCTGTTCTTATCATCATAACACTTATCGTTTTCGATCTGGTTGGCAAAGGAAAATACCGTGAAGAAATGAAAATATATTGGATGAAATACTTAATTGTAACTTGCAAAACCCCAACTGCTTTATATATTAATTAAGTTTTAATATTTGGTATTTATTTATGACTTCGTCACTTGAATCAATACCAATAATCACTTGTGTAGGTCAAATGGAAGTTTTAGTAGGGAATATCTTGATACCATTCTTATCTAAGTACGACCTTCTTCAAAGAATCGCTCTCTAGTCTGTAAAAAACCACACAACAAACTCAAGCCTGTATGACTTTATTGCTATCACTGTTTAACAAACATCGTCACGTAATAAGTTAGAAATTAGCTAACAAATAGAACCAGCGCAAGCAATTGGATTTATTACCATATCCATATAGTATTACCAAAACCATTATTTTCAATAAAATATAACTACTTGTTTTAACTTTTTCAATCATTTGATACATAAATAAACTGTTTACGTTCACGTCGCATATTTAATTGTTATCTTACACGAAATCGTACAGTTAATAACGATATTTCAGTATGATAATTAAAAAGAGGTTCAGGCGGCTCATAATTTTTTTGTATATTTTACGCGAGTTTGTCGACTGGACATTGTCACTTTTCTTATACCTTTTATAAGACTAAATGTCGCTTAAGTTCAATTAGATATTATTTTTTAGCATATTATTCAGTCATCAATTTTGTTGGGGAACATTTCAATATATAAATTGTAATTGCGGTCGCGTTATTGTTATAAAAATATTCTATATCATTTCAACATGGAAAATTCCACCTAAAATCGTTACTATGTTGTATCGTCTAGTACGTGGAATGGAATTACTCCAGAGATATATGTATTTGGAAATCAAATTTTGTACATCAATTTGTGACATATGACGAGATTTCCCTTTGTTACAATTATTTACTAATTTGTGAATTTTATATATATATTAAAAAAAAAAAAGATAATTGTTATAAAGGACTAAGGCGGTCTTATGGCGCGATCTCTTATAGACAAACTTTGAATATGATTAACAGATGAGATCAGAAGGGATAGTGCAAATGATAATACATATACAATACATGTTAATATTCAGAGATGATAAACATACTTATACTACAAACAATATATACTTACTTATATACCTACATATTTTATTGTATTTTTATATACATTTATACTTTACATATATAGATGACGTATTGCTTTAAACGATGTTTAAATACTGATAACGTAGGAGATTTTCTAATTGCTAAGGGAAGAGCATTTCAGAGTTTTACAGATTTTACAGAAAAAGAGTTACAATAAGTGTTATATGTCGGTAGTTTCAATTTCAATATCTATTTATAATAATGCCCACAACACTGTGATTTTAGTACAACTTAAGATAAATAAGTGTTACATACATTGAAAATATATCTAGGAATTAAAACTTAACAACTATTATCAATGTTTTTGTCTTATAAGGTAGTAATTTCTAGCTGTTCAGATTTGGTCTAATAATTTTGTAGTCTTTTACAATATTTAATGAAACATTTTAAAGAAAATCGTGTATTTATATCTAGATAAAGTTCTACGACGATACTCAATACTCTCTAACACGACACTAATTAGTGAGAAAGTTTGAATTATTACGAATAAAAAGACACTTTAATGGCAATTAGTCTTCTTTATAGGAACATTAAAAAATTTTAAGGTTTAATGTTATAATAATGGCGATCTAGTTAAGATTTTTAGGTAATATTATACATATATTTTAAATTATATTGCAATCCATACAACTGAAATTATTAATAGTAATTTGAATTTTTCGAAAGTTATCAATTGAATTATCAATTGGCTTAACAGATTAAAACAACAAAAACGTCAAGAAGGCCACTTTCATAAATAATCATTTTGCATTCGTTTGCGAATGAACAGGGTTTAATTAATGTGAAGCTGAAATTGAAGGTATTGAAATATAATCGAGGTATAAGATTAATTAAATTCTTACTGTTATTTGAATACAAAGCTTAAAATAATTACATATTTTTTTATTTATAAATAATATTTGCATTTATTTCATTAATGATGAAGTTTCTTCTGGTCCTATTTTATATAATATTATTGTAAAGAAAAAAACATTGGATGGTATATTTGTATATATTATACAATATAAAAACTACTGTGATGTGCGAGTAACTAAGGCTACGTTTTATACCTATACTTTTACGGGATCGAGCCCTATGAGAATGAAACCGATATAGGTCAATAGATTGTCTATTATCCCCTTAAAATGAAGAAAGCTTTTCATTGAGAGCAATTTAAAAAAATTTGGTCTGTACAAGCACGGTTGAACCTCAGGCAATAGCTAGTGTCTTTTGATTGAATTAAATTAATAGATTGGACATATCATCATATTAATATAAAAAACATAACGACCTTGGTCTTTATTTAAGTTAATTCTTATAATTAATGTATAGAGAAAGAAACATTTTTACTATTTAACGATATATTCATCGTCATATGAACGAGCATATAAATTGTATAATTAGCATCGGGTTGAAAACATAAGACTGAGTTAACAGAATACAGAAGCAAAAAAGAAACGTAAAGTATGTGTGTTAAAAAAAAATTAGTTAACTTGATAGTTATCTAACTATAGAGTACTACGGATAACAAATAATAAGAGTTAAGTTCTGAGCATTATGCAAATGATGAAAAACGCGGTATAAGAGGGAAGGTTATGAATATTCATTGGTTAGTCATTATAAAACTTGACTTTTAGCTTTCAAAAAGGGGAATCTAAGGTTAAAGGATTAATTACAAATGTATTTAAAGTGTGTGGAGATATCTATGAATCTGTATGTTTAAGTCAGCCGTTATTTTAAGAAGACTTTTCGGTTTTTATTAAAAACAATGTAAATTTATAGACAGCAAATTAACCAAAATGGAGTAGAATCAAAGCGATGTGTTCTGTAAAAGTGTCGTTCAAAGAGCTTTTATTTTGTTTAATGGATTTGCCACGTCAGTGAATTTTTATAACAGAACCTGTATTACAAATCCCTTGCAATATAAAAATAGTAACAATGTGAAATGAATTTGAATATTATGTGTTTGGATTAATGAAAAGAGGATTTATTATTTTTATATTATTTTTTATGTCAGAAAAAATGTTACTTTAATAAGATAAATTTACGTTATCGCTTGTGAATAAATATATTATTTATTTTTGTTGTGATTAGTTGGTTCTGAAATATCAAAATATGAAAAAATATCCATCTGTTATAGAAGATTAAAGTTAAGTTACTTTTACAGTTTAATAGTACTTTTTTGGGTTGATTAAGCAAATAACGGGCAAACGCTATTATGTAAAATATGGAGAGTATTAAAATCTATCTTAGGGACGCATCTAAAGTTATCTTCTCTTTTGTTAAGTTCAATTAAAACAAGAACTAAGTTTAGTGAACTAGATAAGATACAACACTTTTTTATATACAAAAATAAATTATAATACCATAGCCATCATAGGTTTGCCATGTAAATGCAAACATCAATCACTTGTCCTATTTTTATAATAAATTCATAACAAATTACAAGAACTCAATATTCTTGAAAACCAGGCTTCTGGCATAAAGTACTCTCCGAAGCGCAACTTGTATATTTCACTTGTTCCTAGGTAGAGCTTTTTATTTTTCTTGTAACTTTACATTTGCCGAATTCCGTGTGGAAATTTCTTGAAATTTAGATGTTGAATACATTATTTCTCTTTGTTAGTTTCATGGATGTGTTTTCATGAATAACAAATTATTTAAGAGTTTTGCATTGAATTCAAATTTTACCTATTATTTTATTTTTTAAAACTATTACAATATAAGCAGTTTGAAATACAGAGAAAATAAAATTAAATATGGTAATTATAATGATCTCACATTAAGTTATATCCCACCATGATATTATAATTATAATCTCTTAAATGATATAATATGTGTGTCATTATTTTGTTTTCCATTTTGATGATAGTAGCAAATTGCACTAAATAATAGTGTTTCGTATTAAACAAAACAGCAGAATAACATTATGGAGAAATTAAATTGAGCAAATTTTAAATTTTAATCTTCAAAAAGAACAATATATAATCGGATTAAAATTTCTGAACCTGGAATGGAAGAGCGGTACTTACTGTCGTAATTAATTACACAGGCACACAAAAAAAAAAAAACGTCATGAACCAGAGAGGAGACCCCATTATTCTTAGGTTTTTGGGATCGCTGAAACCGAATATGACAATAAAAACTAATTTTAAATGCCAGTTTTCCCGCTAGCACCCCCTTACTACCTCTTAAGGGGTGAAAATTAAAATTTTTGTATAAAATCTAGATAGATGTCTATTTCTGCGTTTTTTGGGATGCTAAAACCGAAAATGATAATTAAAAATAAATTCATGACCACTATCACCCCCTACCACCCCTTACGGGGGGTGAAAATTTAAATTTTTCTATAAAGTCAAGATAGATGTGTATTTCTACGTTTTTTGGGATGCTGAAACCGAAAATGATAACTAAAAATAAATTCATGACCACTATCTCCCCCTACCATCCCTTACAGGGGGTGAAAATTTCAATTTTTCTATAAAATCAAGATAGATGTATATTTCTACGTTTTTTGGGATGCTGGAACCGAAAATGATAACTAAAAATAAATTCATGACCACTATTACCCCCTTACCACCCCTTACAGGGGGTGAAAATTTAAATTTTTCTATAAAATCAAGATAGATGTGTATTTCTACGTTTTTTAGGATGCTGGAACCGAAAATGATTACTAAAAATAAAATTTAAGACCTCTATCACCCATTAACACCCCTCACCAACCCTTACGACTGAATCATGATTTTTGTCCTATTCTTCACAAGTTTTTTCACTTTTTGTTTTTTTTTTTTGCTTTCTATTTAATACTACTTATACTGTTATCCATCCGGAAGTGTTGTAAAACGCTTAAAATATGCTGAACCTAATTCTATGCCTCCAAAATAGAATTGTTATTATTTTCCTGAAAATTTAGGAGACTAAAAGATGTTTAATCTAATTCTATGCCTCCAAAATAGAAGGGACTATTTCCTGACAATTTATGAGACTACAGTGAGGAGCAAGATGCAAGGTTCCATCAGGATTAGAGTAGAATTAAATCATGAATATATATCAGGTACTTCTGATCGATAAAGCATTTGAATTTCTAATATAAGAACGAGAGAGAGAGTAACCTCAAACTAGTTTGATAAACATGTCACTTACTGTAAATCGTTAAAATTTCTTCATACATCTTGATTTTATATAAAATTGAAACCCCCATTACGGATGGTTAGGGGGTGGTATTGAGTAAAAGAGGTATCAAATTCACTTTTGGTTGTCATTTTCGGTTCCAGCATCCTAAAAAACGTAGAAATACACATCTATCTTGATTTTATAGAAAAATTTAAATTTTCACCCCCTGTAAGGGGTGGTAAGGGGGTAATAGTGGTCATGAATTTATTTTTAGTTATCATTTTCGGTTCCAGCATCCCAAAAAATGTAGAAATATACATCTGTCTTGATTTTATAGAAAAATTGAAATTTTCACCCCCTGTAAGGGATGGTAGGGGGAGATAGTGGTCATGAATTTATTTTTAGTTATCATTTTCGGTTTCAGCATCCCAAAAAACGTAGAAATACACATCTATCTTGACTTTATAGAACAATTTAAATTTTCACCCCCCGTAAGGGGTGGTAGGGGGTGATAGTGGTCATGAATTTATTTTTAATTATCATTTTCGGTTTTAGCATCCCAAAAAACGTAGAAATAGACGTCTATCTTGATTTTATACAAAAATTTTAATTTTCACCCCTTAAGAGGTAGTAAGGGGGTGCTAGCGGGAAAACTGGCATTTAAAATTAGTTTTCATTGTCATATTCGGTTTCAGCGATCCCAAAAACCTAATAATAATGGGGTCTTCCCTCTGGTTCATGACTTTTTTTTTTTTTTGTGTGCCTGTGTTATTATGCGAATACCTTTTAGGTTAATAGCTTGATAGAAAAAAATATAATAATAAAAAAAATATATATATTTTATAATAAAACCTATATCACGAAAATTACCTAAACTTTGTTTTTGTATAAATTATAGTTAAGTAAAAATGATTATTTTATATTATTATAACTTATATAAATATATTTTATATATGACATAAATATTTATTGTATTAATCTTTTTATTAATTTCTTCTTATTGTTCTTCAAGTTTAAATATGTTATTGTATATCTTCTTTTAAAAGTAAAAATTGTAAGAAAATCTTTTATATAATTCCATTTCAAAAATATTTTTAAAATATTTTAGGAGTGGCATTTCACAAATATACAATTAGGTACATACTTGTATTCCTAGATTACATTTTAATTATCAAACGATGAATGGTATTTTGTCTTTATATACTCGTATATAAATTATCACATACAAAACGTCGGGTAGTAGACATATATATGCGTTATTTTATTATAATATTAGGTCTACAACTTCGCTCCCGCCGTTATTTTTTTAATTTTAAAAATTATTTAAAAAAAAATGGTATCTTATTTATGTTTCAAAGTATTGTCCGTCACTTTCCACTACTTTGGCCCATTTTTCAGGCAACAAACGAATCCCGCGTCGGAAAAATTCTTCATCGTTTGATAAGATCCAAGGATCGATCCATTCTTTGACTTTTTCAAAAGAATCGAATTCCTGGCCCGCCAGGCCGTGTGCCATCGACCTAAATAAATGGTAATCAGATGGAGCAACATCTGGAGAGTATGGCGGGTGAGGTAGAATTTCCCATTTCAGTGTTTTGAGGTACGTCTTGACTATTTTCGCCACGTGAGGTCGAGCATTGTCGTGTTGCAAAATTACTTTTTCGTGTCTATCAGCGTATTGCGGCCGTTTTGCTTTTAATGCCCGACTCAAACGCATTAATTGCGTTCGATGAAGTGCACCAGTAATTTTTTCAGAAGGTTTTAGCAGCTCATAATAAATTACGCCAAGCTGATCCCACCAAATACACAACATGACCTTGGATCGGTGAATATTCTGTCGAGGTGTCGCCGTAGGAGTGTGGCCGGGCAATCCCCATGATGTGCGTCGCTTAGGGTTGTCGTAGTGCACCCATTTTTCGTCCCCAGTAACAATACGATGAAGAAATCCTTTTCGTTTTTGTCTTTCAAGCAGCTGTTCACAAGCAAATAAACATCGCTCAACATCTCTTGGTTTCAACTGATACGGTACCCAGTATCCTTGTTTTTGGATCATCCCCAGCTATTCCAGGCGTTTTGATACTGCTTGCTGAGTTACTCCCAATGATTTCGCTAGCTGTTCTTGAGTTTGGCACGAGTCTTCATTAAGTAAAGCCTCCAGTTCATCATCTTCAAAAGTTTTTTCTCTGCCACCGCTATGCCAATCTTCAACAACAAAATCACCGCTTTTAAAGCGCTAAAACCACTCGCGACACGTTCTTTCTCTAATAGTATCATCACCATAAGTACTTGAAATAACCCGATGAGCCTCAGCCGCCGATTTTTTCATGTTGAAATGAAAAAGTAAAATCTCCCACAAATGACGTGAATTCGGTTTATAATTTGAAATATTTAATTAAGTGTAACTATATGACGCGAACAAAAATTAACTAATATCGATGTAAGGTTATAATTATAGATGTCAAAACTGATGGAACACAACTGTGATTTATTTATTTGAACTATTACTGGCTACTAGCGCCTTCTTTTAGAAAACGGCGGGAGCAAAGTTGTAGACCTAATAATATAATAAAAGTAGTTGCTATGCCGTATACAGGGTGGGTATACGTTTTGAGGATGTTGTTGTGTCGACTGCTTCGACGAGCTGTCCTTCACTCGAAGCTGCATGGAGTATTATGCAATAGAAAAATTATGTATCAAATCTAGACATTATCCCTTAATTATATCGCTTTGGTACATTATATAAAATTCATCCCACACTCTGGGATACCCCAAACTCTTAAGTAGTAGAGATAGACTAACTGCCTTCTTGCATTGTACCATACCAGAAGCGGGCGAGGCACTATTAATTACATGGGTCTACCGATCCTTGTTGTTCGATCTACATAGAAAACACATTGACTGCGCCCAATTACAAAGTTACTCAAGCCTAGTATACAAATCTGGATTTACGTAGTTTCTTAAATATGATATCTTTTACAAAATGTTTAGGAGATACTAAAATTTATGATAATTATAATTAATTACAGAGTACTAGAGTGCACCGAGCAGCGTCAGTGCCGAAACTGCCTATCCAACTGTCATGCAGAACCTTTTATTATCATTTTGAATGTTTTGTTTTTGATTATTTGAGAAGGAATTAATAACGGTGTATACGGAAAAACAAATAGACTAATTTAAATACTGACACACTTTTCTGTAACGATCTGATAGATTTAAGACTAAATAAAATCGATGTATTACTGAAGCGTAGAAATTTTCTGGTGAGTCTATCCGTGCAAACACTTGAGCTCGTGACAGCATTAAGTACACTTCTCTCGACTTTTTGAGGAGCTATTAACCGATTTCATCCCTAATCCAAATCAAATAGAATTTTTAAATCGGATACAGTTTTCCCGGAACATTAAACTATATATAATATAATGTAATATCAGAATGAAATCCCTATTTTATAATTCCAAAAGGGTCACTCTTTATTAAATGTTGCTACAATTAATTAAGACATTACATATTTTGAATACAATGATTAAAAAAAAGCTAATATTTAGTCTCTAGATAAGCTTCTGTTTCCTGGAAGGCACTTGTTAAACGAGTTTGAATTAAAGTAATCGGCTTTACAGGGAGCGTTGCGGACAAAATCGCAATGTAATTTTCAGTAGCACACTTCGTAAATATAAATAACTATACAGTCGAGAAATAGAAAATTATCTAAATTCGTAACACATATAATTTACGATATATGAGGATTGCTTGATCAGGCCTTTTATGATATGATTATGATTAAGTAATTTATTTAATGCCTTGGAAATTTCAAGCATCGGGTGCCATCCTCTACCATCACAACATTTATCTTTACATGACTGGTCGGCAAAAATATTATGATTAAAATGACATGTCTAAAAAGTTATTCATTTAATAAGATTATCTTGGTGGCGGTTAAAATTTTAATGGTAACTTACATACATAATTTTAAGGTTAGACTGAAATTAATACAATAGAAGTTATATATCTTTTTCTAACAATATAAAAAATTACGTTAGTGTTCATATTATTATATCATTTTTATTTTATGTAAATTTATGTTGTAAACTTTGGAATTTTCAAGATGATATTTTTAAGGTAAATTTTTAATACAGGTACTAAAGGATGTATAAATTGTGTAATTAGCTTCGGTTTGAGATAAGACGGAGTATACAAAAGCAATATGAAAATACAATACAGATGACTTGACTTGGTTTTTTATCAAGATTAGGAAATGATGAAAACCGCATTATAAGAGAGAAGGACATGAATATTCATCGGTCATTCATTATAAAACTTGGCTCTCAGCTTTCAGAGAGGGTAATATAAGGTTAAAGGATTAATTATAAATATAAAATATATGATTTCAGAAAATAAACTGGGTAATTTAAGATTGAAATATGTGGAAGCTAGCGGTTGTTTTGAGAAGGCCTTTTCATATTTTAGTTTTTGACACCAAATGGAGTTATTGAAAAAATAGAGAGGGATCAAAGCACGGTAGTTTGTAAAAAAACATTTAATGATAGTTTAGTTTGTGTGATGGATTTGTCACGTCATTCGTCAACTTTTTTATAACAGGACCTGTTTTATAAATCCCTTGCAAAAAAAAAATACTACCAATGTCAAACGCATTTGAATATGATAGATAAGTTTTAACTAAAAGATTTTTTTTTATATTACTTGCAAAATAAAACAAAACCTTTTTTTATATTAAAAAATATAACCTAATTCCTTAGTATGTATTTATGTCGTTTATTTTTGTAGTAATCGAATTAAAGCTATATATGTTATTATACTATCACAGGAGATTAATCTTTAATCATTTAATCGTAATCTTTTTTATTTACTATGGTTTGGCAAACGATTAGCAAACGCATTTTATGGCTTTCCAAAGTACTATAATAAGTAAGAGAATCAATCAATCAATATGGTTGCATCCAAAATTTCTCTTCTCTTGTGTAAAAACAAAAAGTTTAGTTAATGTATCAATTATTTATAAACCTTTGTACAATGTCGTAACCATAACACCTACAATTACTGAGAATAGTATATAAATAGAAGCATTCACAATTCTCATAATAAAACTATTAATTCATAATTCCCAGAACTATTATAAACGAGGTTATTGGTGTAAAACGCCCTCTGCAGCGCAA
The DNA here is from genome assembly GCA_918358865.1 of Melinaea marsaeus rileyi. Taxonomy (NCBI): domain Eukaryota; kingdom Metazoa; phylum Arthropoda; class Insecta; order Lepidoptera; family Nymphalidae; genus Melinaea; species Melinaea marsaeus. The sequence goes on along the minus strand of OU911093.1, from coordinate 5,136,567 downwards.
CTTGTTTTTTCTTTTCTGTAATTTTACTTTTGCGTAATTCGTTGAAAAAAAGTAACCTTGACCTTAGTTTTTGCTGCCTTCCTCCTAGCCTAACCGTGAATATATTTTCAAATAATTACAGTATTTTAATCTTTTGAGTTTAATGATCTATTACGTATTTGCTGATTATAATATAGCCATGTAACGATTTTTCAATTATTAAAAACAGGTGCAAAGTCCACTTTACGTTATATAAAATAACCACTAATTTAAAAACTATATAATAATCAGAATGAAAACTTTATTTAATAGAATCACTAACATAATCTCAATTAATAACTGTTAATTATTAAATATAATATACTAGTGTTCATAATTTATTGCATTTTGATGCTAGTAGTAAATTTAAATCACATTAAATAGTAATATGAAATAATAACAAAGAATGCTTTAGTACAAAGCTTCCTGGAATTTAGCACATGAAATGAATTTTCATCATCAAAAGAACAATATACAAGCGGATTAAAATTTGTAAATCTGAATCGAAAGGCCGGTAGTAAGTTTTTTAATTATTAAATGGCCTTAGGTTTTTAGACTGCATATAATAATTATATAATTATTCATTTTATAAAAAATAACATACATTTTGAACAATATAACTGATGAGTGAGAGGTTTCGATGAATTATTGCATGTCCTTCGCTTTTCATATAAATTAACTTCTTTCAACGTTAGGGCACATGAATAATTCGAATGTTACCTTATTTATACTTAACATAAATGAATTTATAATTATTTTAAAATATATAGATTAATAGAACATTATTTAACGTGTATTATATACATATTTTTATATCATAACCAACTAACATAAATTAAAAATTAGCTATTTAAATAGACTTTGTTTGAAAAGTACATATTAAAAGAGGACTAGTGATTTTAGGATCGTTTATATAACATGAAATAATTTCTATATGGTTCAATTCTGTATGGTTCAATTAGTATGCTGCTTATAAGCAGCATACTAATTGAACCCGGATGGCACTTATAATATTAATTAGGATTATAATATTAATTATTATGGAATGAAGTAGTATATACATATGTCGAACAAATGCTATTGAAATGGATTAATTGAAATGGATTACTATTCGATTGTGAAAATTTGTTTAGCAAAATGCAGTCGTAACATACTGATCAAACGATCAATATGAACCATAGTATCCATATACATATATCGAAATATGAAGAATATCTTCGCGATATTTAATATTCTGCAATACAATTTATATATTTAACGATGTTTATATTAAATAAGAGTCTCTTATATTATTATTGTTATATCACTAATTCAAATTAGTAGCAATGGCTGTATTATTTGAGAAGAAAAGTGTCCTTAAGCACACATTAATAGATTTTATGAAGGCTTACTTATATTACACCGTTTATGTTTAAAAAGTTTTATATTGTAAAAGAATTCTTTAAGCAATGGTCAAATCTCAAGAATATGTTTGCTTAAATTTCTCTTTAAATGATGTTGAGATGGAAATGTCGAACTTTTTAATAGCAATGTAAAACTATAATGAGACAGATAAAATGTTTATTTTTTTATATTATATACTATATAATTTAAAATAATGCTTAAATTCGAATTATTTATGGTTTTATCTCAGTTTTTTTATTTATACATATTACATATTGAAATGTCGACATATTTATTATACAAAAAATATCTTCATTTCATTTCCATTTAAGAATAAAATTAATGAAATGGATGATTGTAATAAGATAAAAAGGAAACAATCAAATTGATTTTAATAAAAGATTGCAATTTGCTTACTATAGATTAATGTATTGTCATTGTTAGATAGTAACAACTTGGCAGTGTCATAAATATTTTATTTTATATTCCTAATACAACAAATTCCAAATACTCATCAACAAAACATGCTCGAAAGCAAAAGTTATATATTTCATTTATTCCTTCAGAGATATTCATATTTTTCGTGTAAATTATACATTAGCCAAATGCCGTATGGAAATTTAGAGAAACTTTGACATTTAACAGTTTAGGTCTTTACTGGTTTCAAGAATATATATTAATGTAAAATTTTAAATAGTTACTTATTTACTGATTACGATAAATATAATTTAGGATTTTAGATTAAATAGATAAAACACTTTAACAACACATCATCATAAAAATTAAGAATAGTATTTAGGAAGAAAAGGAATAGTCCTAAAAAATTATAACATGAACAATATATAAGCGACTTAAATTTGTTTGACTTGAAATGAAAGACCGGTATTAACTTTTTAATTATTTATTGACATTTAAGATAAATATTGAATTTATATATTTTTAATAACAGCAGATAACAATGCTGACATGCGATACTGAAAATAAATGTTTATATCACTATCGTCTTCCATCCTTGCAAGTTATCGACCGATCTTATAATACAATGCGGACTATAAGATGCGACATATTTTAATTATTGTTGGTACGCTGGTACTATTATTAAATAATGTAAAGAATTATAAAATACCTATAATTTTACCTATAAATACCTATACCTATAATTTTTCAATAAAGAGTGTTGATTGTATGTAATTGTAGTTGTTAACTTTATTATAATAAATATAAATTCTTGATTATAGTTAAGCTAAATCAATTTCGGATGGAACGAAAAACATTTAAAAAACTGTATATAAAGTAACGTCAAAAGATGATAATACCTATGAAAATAACAACAATAAGCCAAATTAAATGAATTCAGTACTGTCATAATGAAATCCCTATTTTATTATATCAAAGGGCTGGATCGTCACAAATTGTTACTAGAATTAATTAAGGCATCAAATGTTTTGAACACAGCCAGTAAATATAAGCTGATATTTAGTCTCTTGATAAGCTTCTGTATCCTGGAAGGGTTTTGTTAAACAAGTTGGGATTATAAATAACAGCTTTATATGTAATATTGTGGATTAAATGTTAGTGACATTTTCAGTAACACCGCGGTTAGCGCTCAATCGATTGCCTCAATAATAGCTAATTACTAGTAAAACTTATATAATTATATGGACGTGAATCATAAAAAGGTTTAATTTATATAAGCAGCAAACTATTTCTTAACTTGTCTAATTATTTTAAATATCAAGGATTGATATAATTGTATAACTTATTATCATACAGATTTTTATAAATTTACATAACTTAAAAGAATATAAGGCTTATTTTATGCAAATTATATTATAGATTTAAAAAATATAAATTGTGTTATCAGCATCGCTTTGTGAAACTAAGACGTAGTATACAAAATAAATGACAATAAAATGCAGATAAAATAATCAAGACTAAGGCTCTGAGCATTATTCACGTGATGAAAAGAGCCGTATAAAAGGGAAGGCTATTCATTGGTCTTTTATAAAACTTGACTTATAGTTTTCAAAAACGGTAATGTAAAGTAACGGTAATGTAAATATATTTTTGAAAATATGCTCGGTATTTTATTTTTAAAATGTATGTAGAAGTTCCTAGCGGTTGTTTTGAGGAAGCTTTTTCATATGGTTATTAACACAAAATGGAGGTACTGACAAAATCGACGGGTTATTGACAGAATGAAGTTGAAGCAATGTATTTTGTAAAACAGACAGTCAACGGGAATTTGTTTTGCGATTGATGTATCACGTCATTTTTTAACTCTTTTATAACAGAACCTGTAGTATAAATCCTTTGCAATATAAAAAGAGTAACAATGTCAAATAAATTTGAACGAAATAGATTAGGTTTTAACAAAATGGATTTTTTATATTACTAAAATATAACAAAATACTATTTTTTTACATAAAAAATTAACCTGATTGCTTTGTATGTTTGTGTATTATTTATTTTTGTAGTAAATACGTTTAAAATTATAAATATCATACCATTATAGAAGATTAACGTTAAGTAATTTGTTTTTAACATAGTCATTGGCAAACGCTTTCTATGACTGTAATATCCAAAGTAGTATAGTAAGTAGGAGAATTGGACTAATGTATGCATTCAAAACTTCTGTTCTCTTCTCCAAAAGATATAGTAAAAACTAAAAAGTTAAGTTAGTATATGTTGTATACAATGTCGTATAGATCGCAACGTGTATATTTAACTTGTTCCTCCGTGAAGCCTTTTTTTCTGTGTCATCTGACATTAGTTCAATTTCATGTGAAAATTTTAAGAAACATTGACGTTTAACGTGTTTTTTTAGTCTTTTTATGACTTTGAGGATATAATTTTACACAATTAAAGTATTGTAATACTGTCATACCACAATTTTTCGTTTTTTTAATACAGTTATAAAATAATCTACTTTATGTTGAAAAAACAATCACAAATTTACAACTGAAACAATAATATTAAATAATTTACCCAATAAGGTTAATAAGATAATTATACAAATATCAAATAATATACTATACTGATAATGTTATTTTAATATCAATAATGAAGAAACATTATATTCAATTTTGATGCAAGTAGTAAATTTAAATGACACTTAATAAGAGTATTAAATACTAAATAACAATATAATACTTTGACACAAAGCTTCGTAGAATTTAGCACATAAAATGAATTTTCATCATCAAAAGAACAAGACATAAGACGATTAAAATTTGAAAATATGAAATGAAAGGCCGGTAGTAAGTATTTTAATTATTAAATGACCTTATGTTTTTAGACTGAATATAATAATTATATATTAATTCATTTTCTAACTGATGAGTGAGATTTCAATAAATTATAGCATGTGAGTTGAGTATTAACTTATTTTATAAACTACTGTTACTTAACATTAATGATTATATATGTAATTTAACACATATATTTTTTAATTTGCATTAATATACTATATACCATTACTATGATATTATTAACATAGTAATTATAAAACCTTTTTATTATAAAACGACAAAGTCTGAGCACAATAAATATTTGAGCAAATGCTATTTTAAGTGAATGCATAACAGATTGATTTATTTCATTAAGTCCAGGATGCAATCACTAGTATTTTTAATATTTTTGACTCAAGACTTTCTGTCTTTGTAGAACAATAGTTCCCAGGAAGTAATTTTCCACATCTAAAACTGGTGAGCATTAGTCAAAGGAAGTAATAAAGGAAAAGACGAACAATTTAGTTTTATATTGTTTTTAAAAATATACTCAACCTAGCAATAAATAAAATATTATGTTGCACTAGAAAATTAGCAGCAGAAGCTTTGTAAGGTTTATTTATTTATTAAAACTAGTTAGCTATATAGTCTTAGGAAGATGACTTCAAGGTGAACCATTATTTTAACAGTTTGTTTTAGTCTTAGGTACCTTAGAAGTTTTAAAGAGCTCAGAGAGATATCTTCCAGCTATAAACCTATTAGCACAAGTAAGGTAAAGTTGACATAGTATTAGCATTCAAACTTATCTAATAAATTTATTCAAAATTCATGATTCTATTCCATAACTTTGTAGAAACTTTACTTAGAATTCACAAATGTTAAACGTAAAATCTTTTTCTGTAAATAGTATTTTGTTTTATATTTATTTACTAAAAATACTTAAATCACATATACTCGTAAGTAAATAATATTTTATACATACATAGTAAGTACTCATTTCTAATTATAAAAATTACCCATTTTAATTTATTTGAATCATGAAGTTTAAATTTACATATATATGTAAAATATAAAATTCTGAATTACGAAATTGAACAATGTGATAGTCAAGTTAATAATTTTCAACCTTAAGTATGCTACTTATTTTTAAATAATTTATTTATAATAATGCTCACAACACTGTGATTGTAGTACAACTTAAGATAAAGTATTACATACATTAACATATATTATATATTTAGTTATTAAAACTTATATCAATGTTATTGTCTCAAAATGTAGTAATAACTTGCTCTTCACATTTGGTCTTATAATTTTGTATTTTGTAGGCTTTTACAATAATTAATGAAATATTTTAAAGATAATCTTGTACTTATATATAGATAAAGATCTACGACGATACTCAATACTTTGTAACACGATACTAATTGGTGAGAAAGTTTGAATTATAACGAAGAAAAAGACACTTTAATGGCAATTAGTCTTCTTTATAAGAACATTAAAAAATTTTAAGGTTTAATGTTATAATAATGGCCATTTAATGGAGATTTAAGGTGATTTGATACTATACATATATTGCAAATTATTAAAGGTAATTTTAATATTTTGAAAGTTATAAATTGAAACATCAATTGGTTTAACAGATTAAAACAACAAAAACCTCAAGAAGGCCACTTTAATAAATTATTATTTTGCATTCGTTTGCGAATAAACAGGGTTTAATTAATGTAAAGCTGGAATTGAAGGTGTTAAAATATTATCGAGATATAAAATTATTTATATTCTTACTTTTATTTGAATACAAAGCTTAAAATAATTACATATTTTTTTATTTAAAAATTATCTTTGCAGAAGAAACTTCATCATTAATAAATATTGATGAAGTTTCTTCTGGCCCTATTTTACATAATATTATTTTAAAGAAAAACGATTGGATGGTATGTTTGAATACATTATGTAATATAAAAACTACTGTAATCTGCGAGTAACAAAGGCTACGTTTTATACCTATATTTTTACGGGATCGAGCCGTATGAGAATGAAACCGATGTAGGCTAATAGATTGTTAATCATCCCGTTAAAATGAAGAGGGCTTTTCATTGAGAGCAATTTCAAAAGATGTGGTTTTTACGAGCGCCATTACATGTCAACACGGCCGAGCCTTAGGCAGTAGCTAGTGTCTTTGTATTGAATTAAATTATAAGATTTGACATATCGTCATATTAATATGAAAAAAAAACGACTTTATTCTTTATCTGAGTTAATTTGTGTAAAAAAATATATACATAGAAAAAAACATGTTTAGTATTCAGCTATATATAAATTGTATTAATAGCGATGATTTTGCATATACGACTGTATACAAAAGCAAAAAAGAAATGTAATATATGTGTGTTGACTACTACTACTAATATCAAATAACCAAGACTTAAGTTCTGAGCATTATGCAAATGATGAAAAACGCGGTATAAGAGGGAAAGGTAATGAATATTCATTGGTTAGTCATTATAAAACTTGACTTTTAGCTTTCAGAAAGGGGAATCTAAGGTTAAAGGATTAATTATAAATGTGGAGTGTGTGGAGATCTATGTTAATACATATGTTTAAGTTCTCAATGTATAAAAGACAATTTGGTTTTTATTAAACGCAATGTAAATTTATAGACAGCAAATTAACTGAATTGGAGTAGAATCAAAGTGATGTGTTCTCTAAAAGTGTCGTTCAGAGAGCCATAATTTGTTGCCACGTCACTCGTGAATTTTTATAACAGGACCTGTGTTACAAATCCCTTGCAATATAAAAATAGTAACAATATCAAATGAATTTGAATATTATGGGTCTAGATTAATGAAAACAGGATTTATTATTATGTTTTATTTTTAAATGTAAGAAAAAAAAGATCTTTTAATAAGATAAATTTACGTCATCGTTTGTGTATATATATACTATTTATTTTTGCTTTGATCATTTGGTTTTGAAAACCAAAAAATAGTAAATACTATCAGTCTGTTATATAGGTTAAGTAACTTTTACAGCTTAATACTACTTTTTTGGGTTGTTTAAGCAAATGATTGGCAATCTCTATTTTATAAAATATGGCAAATATTAGAATCTATCTTAGGAACGCAATTAAAAATATTTTCTTTTTTGTTAGTACAATAAAAACAACAACTAAGTTTATTTGACGAAATAAGATACAAGACTTGTATATACAAAAATAAATTATAATACCATAGCCATCATAGGTTTGCCATGTAAATACAATTATCAATAGTCCTATTTTTATAATAAATATATAACAAATTACAAGAACTCAATATTATTGAGAACCAGGCTACTTGCATAAAAATCTCTGGGTACCGCAACTTGTATATTTCACTTGTTCCTAGGTAGAGCTTTTTACTTTTTTTTGTAACTTTACATTTGCCAAATTCCGTGTGAAAATTTCTTGAAATTTCGACGTTGAATACATTATTTGTCTTTGATAGTTTCTAGGATGTGTTTTCGTGAATAACAAAGTACAAAGTAAAAACAATTAAGAGTCTTGAATTGAATTTAAATTTTACCTATTTATTTATAACTGTTATAATATAAGTAGTTTGATATAAGAACAGAGAAAATTAAATTTAAATTTAATATTATTATTATAATGATATCATATTAAGTCATATACGACCATGATATAATCTCTAAAATGCTATAATTTGTATATCATTATTTTGTATTCCATTTTGATATTAGTAGTAAATATTAAACAAATCAGCAGAATAACATTTTGGGGTAAACTTTTATTGAATTCAGCAAATAAAAAAAAATTATCATCAAAATGAACAATATATAATCGGATTAAAATTTCTGAACCTGGAATGGAAGGGCGGTACTTACTGTTGTAATTAATTATTATGTGAATGCCTTAAATTTAGGTTAATGGCTTGATAGAATAAATGTTATAATAAATATATATATAAAATCTATGTCACGAAAATATTAAAAACATCTTATAATTGTTTTAATACGTAATTTTACTTAAATTTTGTTTCTGTATGAATTAGGTAAGTAAAAATGATTATTTTATATTATTATAACTTATCTAAATATAGTTTATATATGACACAAATATTTATTGTAATAATCTTTTTATTAATTTCTTCTTATTGTTCTTCAAGTATATATGCTATTGTATATCTTTTTTTGGAGGTATAAATTGTAAGGAAATCTTTTATATAATTCCACTCCAAAAATATTTTTAAAATATTTTAGGAGTGGCATTTCACAAATATACAATTAGCTACATACTTGTACTCCTAGATTACATTTTAATTTTAAATCGATGAATGGTATTTTGTCTTTATATATATAAATTATCACATACAAAACGTCAGGTAGTAGACACATATATGCGTTATTTTATTATAATAATATAATAAAAGTAGTTGCTATGCCGTATACAGGGTAGGTATACGTTTTGAGAATGTTGTGGTGTCGATTACTGGAATTGGTGGCTGCAGCGATGAGCTGTCCTTCACTCGAAGCTTAATGGAATATTATGCAATAGAAAATTTATGTATGAAATCTAGACATTATCCCTTAATTATATCACTTTGGCACATGGTATAAAATTTATCCCCCACTCTGAGAAACCCCAAACTCTTAAGTGGTACAGACAGACTAACTGACTTCCTTCATGGTACCATACCAGAAGCGGGCGGGACACTATTAATTACATGGGTCTACCGATCCTTGTTGTTCGATCTACATTGAAAACACATTGACTGCGCCCAATTACAAAGTTGGTCAAGACTAGTATACAAATCTGGATTTACGTAGTTTCTTAAATATGATTTTTTTTACAAAATTTTTAGGAGATACTAATATTTATGATAATTATAATTAATTACAGAGTATTGGAGTGCATCGAGCAGCGTCAGTGCCGAGACTGCCTGTCCAACTGTCATGCAGCATTTTTATAGTCATATTGATTTTTTTTTTTTTAGATTATTTGAGAAGTAATGAATAACGGTGTATACGGAAAAACAAATAGACTAATTAAAAAATCTTTGGAGGCTTTAGATAGAACCTTACAAGATCTACGGAGCAATCATAACCCATTTGGTGGTGCAATGATTTTATTATCAGGAGTTTTTCCTCAAACTTTGCCAGTGGTTCCACGATCAATGCCAGCTGATGAACTTAATGCATGTTTAAAGTCCTCCAATTTGTGGAAACATGTGAAGGTATTAACACTTAAGCAACAATATGCGTGTCAAGTTGCAAAATGACCAATCTGGAGACATATTCTCTAAACAACTCATTGAGATTGGTAATGGCAAATTTCCTATAGACACCTTGACTGGTTGCATTAACTTTCCTCAAAGTTTTTGTCAGTTAACTAGATCAAAAGATGAACTTATTCCAAAGGTGTTTCCAGATGTTGCTCAAAATTACAGAAACCATGATTGGTTGAGTGAACGGGCTATATTGACTGCAAGAAACATAGATGTAAATGAATTTAATTTAAAAATTCAAGAACAAATTACAGGCGAATTGAGGATATATAAATCAGTTGATTTGGCTACTAACCGAGATGATGTCTCAACTATCCGCCTGAATTTTTAAACTCGCTGGATTTACCAGGATTGCCACCTCACAATCTTCAATTCAAGGTTAGATCGGTAGTTATTTATAATGTTTAGAAATATCAACTAACCGCATCTTTGCAACGAAACACGGTTAGCGATAAAAAAATTATTGGACAACGTGATAAAAGCAACTATACTGAAAGGAAAGTATAAAGGAGAAGACGTTTTGATACCACGCATCCCAATGATTCCAGTTTCCAGTGCGGCTTCCTTTTGCTATGACCATAAATAAGTCCCAGGGGCAATCATTAGGTGTTTGTGGTATTAATTAAGAAAACCCATCTTTCTCACATGGTTATTTGTATGTTGCCTGTTCCCGTGTTGGAAAACCATCAAATTTGTTTGTATATTCACCAGGTAATCAAACAAAAAACAAAAACAAATTTAAAAAATATGTTTCCAGAAAATATACTGGGTAATTTATGATTGAAATATATGGAAGTTAGCGGTTGTTTTAAGAATGGCCTTTTTATGTTTTAGTTATTAACACCAAATGGAGTTATTGGCAAAATGGAGTAGGGTCAGAGCAAGGTGTTCTGCAAAATAAATATTTAATGGATGTTTATTTGTGTGATGGATTTGTCACGTCATTCGTCAACTCTTTTATAACAGGTCCTGTGTTATAAATCCCTTGCAATTAAAAATACTAACAATGTGAAATGAATTTAAACATGACAGATAAGGTTTTGACAAAATTATTTTTATATAACTTTCAAAATATAACCTTTTTTTATATATAAAGTGATAATTAATTAATTACTTGAATATTTTTGTAGTAATTTGTAGTAATAGTTTAAAATTATAAATATTAGATGTTATCATATCATCATATAAGGTTAACGATAAGTAACTTGTTTTTAACATAATCTTTTTTTATTTACAATGGGTTGGCAAACGATTGGCAAAAGCATTCTATGGCAATACTATCTAAAGTAGTATAGTAAGGTAGAGAATCGGTCTTATGGATGCATCCAAATTTTCTGTTCTCTTGTGTAAAAACAAAAAGACAGTAAAAAACAACAAAAAAAGTTTAGTTAATATAACAATTATTTATAAGAAAATAATTTTAAAAAAGTAAACCTTTGTACTATGTCGTAACGATTATACCCACAATTACCGAGAATGGCATTTAAATAGAAGCATTTCCAATTCTCATAATAAAACAAATTCCCAGAACTCAATAATATTATAAACGAGGTTACTGGCACAAAACACCCTCTGAAGCGCAATTTGTATATTTCAATTGTTCTTCCGTTAAGTTTTTTCATTTTGTAATTTTACTTTTACGTAATTCGTTGAAGAAAAAGAAACTTTGACCTTAGTCTTTGCTGCCTTTGTGGATATATTTTCAAATAAATAAAGTATTAAAATATTTTGTGTTAAATTATATTTTACCTATTTGCTGATTATAATAGAGACATGTTACGACTTCTCGATTATTTAAAACCGGTGCAAAATATTCAAAATAACAACTTTAATAATAATAATCAAAACTAATAATTTATGCAATAAGGTTACTAAGATAATCTCAATACAGTTATATAGTTAATATTTTAGTCCATTTTGCTAGTAGTAAATTTAAATCACACTAAATAATAGTATTATATATTATATTATATATATATATAGCGCTAAATTCTACGTATCTTGATGCCAAAGTAATATAATATTATTATGTAATATTTAATACTATTATTTAGTGTGATTTAATATATATATATATATATATATATATAATATATATATATATATATGTCTTCTTTTCAGAAATATAATAATAACTCAGTTCAGAAAATTATGCCTAGAAATAGAAATAGAAAACACATTAACGATTTTCAATTTCAAAAGTAATTCCTGCCATCCATTTCAAAATGATTGTGCTTATGCACACATCCAATGATAAGATAAATAATATACTCATCTAACAGTATTAAATCTAAATGAAATCAATTTCTAGAGTGAAGGTAACCTTGCAAGCGATAGACTGATTTTTTCTTAAGCTAAATCTACAAGTATTTTTTAATTGGCAACAGCTTCCCCGGAACATAGGCTAATTTCGCACTTCGGTGATCTTATAATGCATCATGAACTAGATATTGCAATTATTGTTGGTACGCTGGTACTATTGTTAAATAATATAAAGAATTGTAATTTTACAATAAAATGTGTTGATTTTATCTAATTATAGTTGTTGTCTTTATTATAATAAATATAAATTCTTGATTATTTGAAGCTAAATCGATTTCGGATGGTAATGATGGATGGTACGAGAAACGTTTAAAATTCTAGCTTTATTTTAAAAAACTACAGATCAGGTAAATTAATGTCAATAGATTATAATACCTACGAGAATAACAACAATAATCCAAAATAATTCAGTGCTATAAGAATTAAATCCCTATTTTATAACTTCAAAGAGCTGGGTCGTCACAATTTGTTAATTAGAATTAATTAAAACATTAAATGTTTTGATCATAGCCAGTAAGTATAAGCTGATATTTAGTCTCTTGATAAGCTTCTGTATCCCGGAAGGGTTTTGTTAAACAAGTTGGGATTACAAATAACGGCTTTATATGTAATGTTGTGGATTAAATGTTAATGACATTTTCAGTAACACCGCGGTTAGCGCTCAGTCGCTTGCCTCAATAATAGCTAATTACTAGTAAAACTAATTAATTATATGAAGTATAAAATAATTTATATTTATAATACATACTCGTATAATTTATAATATACAAATATAGGTAGTTAAAACTTTATAAAAATTATATAATAAATATTAAAAATGTCATTCTGTATGCTTTATAATTATTGCTTAAATGTTTTCTATTCATTAATAATCAATACATATTTTCATAAACAGTTTTTTATTAAATAGTTCGAAATATCCACTATAATGGATTTTTTTCTTCAATTTATGTGAATATTTTCGTGATAATTAATCATTGCTTCACATAAATTCGGATACAAATCTGTAAATTTCAATAACACTTATTTCCTATGATTTTAGTGAAAGCTATATCAAATGTCATAAACAAAATATGAACATAATTTAAGTCAGCTTTGAGTGTCACAACGGTATCGGTATTAAAGAAATTTATATTAAAGTTACGTTCATTATTAATTCACATTTACCGAAAGTTTTAGGTTGTTAATTTTCCGGTTGTAAAGGTATATTATTTTTTGGTTTTATTGATTGAACAAGTTTTAAGCTAGCAAAATCATCCGGAGTATACAAAAACTCTATGAAAATAAAACCAAGACGAAGGTTCTGAGCATTATGCACATAATGAAAAGCGCGGTATAAAAGGGAACGCCATGACCATTCATTGGTCTATCATAATTTATTATAAAACTTGACTTCTAATTTTCAAAAACTGTAATGTTAGGTAAAGGTAATGTAATTATAATTTTGAAAATATGATTCAAGAGAATATGCTCGATATTTCGTTATTGAAACTTATGTAGATATTCCTAGCTGTTGTTTTTAGGAAGCCTTTTCATGTTTTGGTTATTAACACAAAATGGAGGTATTGACAATTGACGGGTTATTGACAGAATGAAGTTGAAGCAATGTATTTTGTAAAACAGACAGTCAACGTTGATTTATTTTGTGATTGATGTATCCCGTCTTTTTTTTATAACAGAACCTGTGTTATAAATCCTTTACAATATAAAAAGACTAACAGTGTCAAATGAATTTGAACGGGATAGATGAGGTTTAAACAAAATGGATTTTTACATATTACTTGCAAAGTATAACAAAACTTTTTTTTACATATATATATATATGTGTATATTTCACTTGTTCGTCCGTGAAGATTTTTCTTTCTGTGTCGTCATACGTTAGTTTAATTTCGTGTGAAAATTTCAAGAATCATTGATATTTAGCGCATTTTTTTGTATTTTGTGGATATAATTTCACACAATTAAAGTTAGTTAGTTGAAATTACTTACAAAATAACCTATTTAATTTTGAAAAAGTAATCACTATTTAACAACTTTAATAATAATAATGAAAAATATTGGGTAAGATCAATAAGATAACAATACAAATATCAAATAATATAATATACTGGGGTTAATATTATTTTAATTTCAAAAATTAGAAAACAATATATACCATTTTCATGATAGTGATAAATACACTAAACTTAAATTACACTAAATAATAATATTAAATACTAAATAGGAATATAATACTTTAAGACAAAGTTTCGTAGTATTTAGCATTTCAAATGAATTTTCATCATCAAAAGAACAATATATAAGCGGATTAAAATTTGTAAATCCGAATTGAAAGGCCGGTAGTAAGCATTTTAATTATTAAATGGACTTAGGTTTTTACACTGAATATCAAATTATTCATTGTCTAAATATATAACATATAGAACCATATAACTGATGAGCGAGGCTTTAATAAATTATGTAATAAGTCCTTCGCTTTTCATAAGAAAAGCCCTGCAGGGCACATGCATAATTTGAGTGTTAATTTATTTTATAAACTACTATAACTTATTTTAAATGAATATATTATATATAAAAATGAATATATTATTTATAATAACAATATAATAGTTATTATAAAACATTTTTATTATAGAGCGACAAAGTCTGAGCAGAATAAATATTTGGGTAAATATTTTTTTATGTACATGTATCACAGGTTAATTTATTTCGTTAATTTCAGGATGCAATCACTAGTATTTTTATGATTTTTAGGTAGATTCCATAGATGAATCTACCTATTGCAATCGATGCGATGACGGGACCCAGACCCCAGAGTAGGGGCGCTACGCCGTTTATGAACTGGAGATTGAGAATCCGTCGAAAAAAAAAATGTATATATCCCTCTATATATATATATGTATATATGATCCATCAGTCCGAATTCATCGTAGGCAAAATCTGACTTCACAGGTCGATAGGATAAATTAGTAAGACAGACGCAGCATCTCGTTTTTTTGGAAAAAGTGAAAGGGGGGACTGGGAGGGGGGGTGAAAGTGCAAACCTTTGGGACACGCTACAGGTCGCAAATATTGACGGAGGATTTTCAAACTCGGTATACACATTCTTAAGGACAAAATGAAGGTTAAGTTCTTGAACGGGGGAAATCGGTCAGGGGGTTGAGGGGTTGGGGGGGTTGAAAGTTAAAAACCGAATAAAGTCACAGAAGGAGGCAAAATTTTGTTGTCGGAAAAATCTTAGAAAATTAACAAATTAAAAGAGGCAACTTTTTTGTCCGAAAAGTTTTTTGATGCGACCCCCCGTTTAGGAGATAGGAGTGGGTTGTGGTTCCTCGCCCATCCAATATATGCTGAGTGACCGGTCATAAGACTCGTAATGACCAGTAGACTACTGCTGGCTAGTTTTTCTTTGTCGATCCGACCGACGGGAATCTACCTAACACGATCGACCCTGTTGAACGAGGTTTTTTTAACTTAAGGTTAAATACCTCGTTCGACAGGGTCGATCGTGTAAGGTAGATTCCCGTCGGTCGGATCGACAAAGAAAAACTAGCCAGCAGTATTCTACTGGTCATTACGAGTCTTATGACGGGTCACTCTGCATATATTGGGTTAGCGGGGAACCACCCACCACTCCTATCTCCTAAACGGAGGGTCGCATCAAAAAACTTTTCGAACAAAAAAGTTTCCTCTTTTAATTTGTTAATTTTCTAAGATTTTTCCGACGGCAAAATTTTGCCTTCTTCTGTGACTTTTTTCGGTTTTTAACTTTCAACCCCCCCAGCTCCTCAACCCCTAGACCGATTTCCCCCGTTCAAGAACTTAACCTTCATTTTGTCCTTAAGAATGTGTATGCCGAGTTTGAAAATCCTCCGCCAATATTTGCGACCTGTAGCGTGTCCCAAAGGTTTGCACTTTCACCCCCCCTCCCAGCCCCCCCTTTCACTTTTTCCAAAAAAACGAGATGGTACGTTTGTCCTACTAATTTATCCTATCGACCTATGAAGTCAGATTTCGCCTACGATGAATTTGGACTGATGGATCATATATACATATATATATAGAGGGATATATAATTTTTTTTTTTTCGACGGATTCTCAATCTCCAGTTCATAAACGGCGTAGCGCCCCTACTCTGGGGTCTGGGTCCCGCCATCGCATCGATTGCAATAGGTAGATTCATCTATGGAATCTACCTAAAACAAGCGTTTTTAAAAGTAGTATAAGATGTACAGGGTTAGGACAGTTAGCCTACTGTTATAAGTCTATAATAAATGTTGATTTTAACTTACATATAACTCACAAATTCGATTTGCTAACACGATTTGATTTTAATGGCAAATATTACTCGGTCAACTAAACACTAGTAGTGTATAAAATCAAATGTACTGCTCTTACAACTTCAATAAAATGTAATATCCAATTTGCATACAATTCGCACAACGTTGGTTTCCGGTGAAACCGATGTGAATTTAAATGTTCTGAGTTTATATGTTGGTAAATGTCAATCATTGAATATTATACCGAATTAGCTGCCTTCTACTTCAATTAAATGTACAAATTTAACTTTTTTACTAATTGAATTCATAATTATTAACGTTTTCTTTGATAATTAAAATAATTACTTACAGAAAACTTATGCCCCTGAATATGAATAGAAAAATAAAGTAATTACTTGTTAAGATGAGTAAATTAGAGAATGTCATTACAGTATATATATAACAAATATGTTACACTATTAAGTGTAACATATTTGTTATTGAAGTATGTGGATTCTATATACTTATTAATATTATATTTAAGACTAGATGGAGGAAGTTTGGAGTCAGCTTCAATAGCAACGCCATAACAACTAATGCATTTGTGCAAAGTTTAGAAGTTTGGCAATATTAAGATATTTGTGGTAAGTGCATAGGAAAACAACTTTAATAATTCAATTAGTAATAAATAAAATTAAACATTTAAATATAATATAATATAGTATTAGTTTTTTACCCCGTTAAAATTATTCCATAAATTGATAAAAACTGCCAATTCCCTTACTGATTAAAAAGAACATTGTAGCTATTAGTAAAACATTCTGTTTCAATTTTTTTTCCTAACAATTATACATCTTTGTCGAGTTGATATAATATAATTCATAACCATTATCAAAAGGTCGATAAACCCTTTTTATTAATTAATTTCTTTAAATGTGACATACAACTTAATAAATTTGCAATTTAGTATTGTATTTTTTTTTCAATATATGAAACATCTGATGCATGCACTTCATAAAGGTATATATGTCGTATCGATTTTGAAACATTGCAAAAGGAAATTCATTCCACATCTTCGTTGTTCATGGTAGAGAGTTCCTAAAGAACTGTAATGTTCAAAACAATGACAACCTATTTGATCAAAGTGTTTAGATGGGCCTGAACTTATCTGGGTAGCCCTGTTCCCTTTTTAAGGGTCGAGTGGGCGGACAAATGCGTATTTTCATTCATTCAGGATTAAACCTTTGAAAATCTGCTCATTTAGTCCTACATATTATTAATTTACGTATTTATTAATAAAATTAATAATATATTTTTATTATGATAAATACTATTTTTATAAAGGATGCCAATATACAAAATATAGAAAGATTACACAGGCACACAAAAAAAAAAAACGTCATGAACCAGAGGAGAGACCCCATTATTCCTAGGTTTTTGGGATCGCTGAAACCGAATATGACAATAAAAACTAATTTTAAATGCCAGTTTTCCCGCTAGCACCCCCTTACTACCTCTTAAGGGGTGAAAATTGAAATTTTTGTAAAAAATCAAGATAGATGTGTCTTTCTACGTTTTTTGGGATGCTGAAACCGAAAATGATAACTAAAAATAAATTCATGACCACTATCACCCCCTACCATCCCTTACAGGGGGTGAAAATTTCATTTTTTTCTATAAAATCAAGACAGATGTGTATTTCTACGTTTTTTGGTATAATGAAACCGAAAATGACAACCAAAAGTGAATTTGATACCTCTTTTACTCAATACCACCCCCTAACTACCCCTAACGGGGGGAGGGGGTGGGGGTAGTTTCAATTTTGTATAAAATCAAGATGTATGAAGAAATTTTGACGATTTACAGTAAATGACATGTTTATCAAACTAGTTTGAAGTTACTCTTAGCTCTTATATTAGAAATTCAAATGCTTTATCGATCAGAAGTATCTGATATATATTCATGATTTAATTCTATTCTTAGCGTAACCCAGGAACAACGGCGTGGACGTAGTAGATTTCTGTTCCCTTTTGGAGTGCTGGATTAAAGTGAGTCCCCTTGCCTCTCACTATCCGGGGTGCTGAATTAAAGTGAGTCCCCTTGCCTCTCACTATTCAGCGTCTACCTGTTTCTACGATAACGAACTCTCTTGTTGTCAAAAGTTCTTCTAAGTGGTTTCCTTTTATTGGTTCTTTTCTGTTCTGGCAAAACTCTTTTTAAATTCCAACAGTAGTCTGCTAACATATTGACATCCCATTTACCCTGATAGCGCTGTTCCATTGTCTTAAGATCCTGTCTGATGGAACCTTTCACCTTGCTCCTTACTGTAGTCTCCTAAATTGGCCGAAAAATAGTAACCTTTCTATTTCGGAGGCATAGAATTAGGTTCAGCATCTTTTAAGCGTTTTACAAGACTGCCGGATGGATAACAGTATAAACAGAATTAAATAGAAAGCAAAAAAAAAACAAAAAATGAAACATCTTGTTAAGAATAGGACAAAAATCATGATTCAGTCTTAGTATCATAATGACAAATATATGCATACAATAAGGTTACCATATACTTTATAATCATTTTTTCTCTCAGCATCTTGAAAAACATAGAAATTCACATATTTTCGGTTCCAGCATCCTAAAAAACGTAGAAATACACATCTATCTTGATTTTATAGAAAAATTGAAATTTTAACCCCCTTTAAGGGGTAGTAAGGGGGTGATAGTGGTCATGAATTTATTTTTAGTTATCATTTTCGGTTCCAGCATCCCAAAAAACGTAGAAATATATATCTATCTTGATTTTATAGAAAAATTGAAATTTTCACCCCCTGTAAGGAGTATTAGGGGGTGATAGTGGTCATTAATTTATTTTTAGTTATCATTTTCGGTTTCAGCATCCCAAGAAACGTAGAAATACACATCTGTCTTGATTTTATAGAAAAAAATGAAATTTTCACCCCCTGTAAGGGATGGTAGGGGGTGATAGTGGTCATGAATTTATTTTTAGTTATCATTTTCGGTTTCAGCATCCCAAGAAACGTAGAAATACACATCTATCTTGATTTTATAGAAAAAAATGAAATTTTCACCCCCTGTAAGGGATGGTAGGGGGTGATAGTGGTCATGAATTTATTTTTAGTTATCATTTTCGGTTTCAGCATCCCAAAAAACGTAGAAAGACACATCTATCTTGATTTTTTACAAAAATTTCAATTTTCACCCCTTAAGAGGTAGTAAGGGGGTGCTAGCGGGAAAACTGGCATTTAAAATTAGTTTTTATTGTCATATTCGGTTTCAGCGATCCCAAAAACCTAGGAATAATGGGGTCTCCCCTCTGGTTCATGACGTTTTTTTTTTTTTGTGTGCCTGTGTTATTATTAAAACATTCACTATTTAAAATGTAAATTCCAATTCTACAGCAGCTGTAGGCTTACCAGTCAAGCTACCAAGTGTAATTACTTTGAGGTATTTTAAAGAGCTAAAAATAATAAAACGTAATTGTAAATTTTTATCACCGATATTTTGCCTATCCATAGAGATTTACTATTATAACAATCATATTACAGTCATATCTTTATGATAAATAGATAGTAATCTTTTATAGCTGTTATCGTGCAAATCACTAGCCCCATATGGTATTGGTGAACCGAATGACGATAGGCAAATAAAAATAAATCTTAACTTTACGTAAAACTCGTAATTGTGAGTACGAAAAAGCCAGTATAAGTATTACTAATCGGTAGTCGTTAAGGTAATCGTTTAGACGCTTTGTGACCGGACGTGCAAAGGTGGACGCAGGAGAGATAGATGGTCTCTGCTGGGAGCATATCAGGGTAGTGGGAGTAAATGACCAGTATTACCACGACATTTCTCGGTTCGAGCAGATAAGTGCTTTAAAAAAACAGTCATCAAAAATAGGCAAAGCAAAAATATATAATAGTAGATGTATTGGAAGTAAAGTTGATTTATTTGTCTGAATATTTCTTGGGACATTAAAGTATTAAAACAATCAAGAAAAATTTATTAATGTTACATTTAAAACATGAATTAATATGATTAAATAATTAAAACAAATCTTTTATTTAACAAGCATTAGATACAAGACATTATACAAGACCACATAAGGACAAGGCAACATTACTATTCCATAAAATATTTACTGATCTAATAAATTTTAATACTAAATTGAAACCACCATTTATCAGTATTGATTAAATAATCAGTTTCAATAGCAACAGTAGATTACCTTCTACATTTCCTACAAAACAATGGTTTGAATTTGTTAATGGCATATATTTAAAAAATTGAAATAGAATTTGAAGTAACATTTAAGTGTCATTATTATCGTTGATTATTAAAGAAATTTAAAAAGATTAGAAAATATATAAAATAAGTTTATTTCAACATTCTTTTTGATATATTTAGGTATAAAATATGATTTCCAATTCAATATTAATTAGTTTTATTCATTGTTATAGTCTAAATTTTCGTTTCTTATGAACAATAATTTATGAAAGAAGTTCTTTGTACGTGAAAGACATAAATAACAAAACATTTATCACATATTTACTCATACGAATATTTGTCTGTATGTATATGTAGTGAAGTATGAGTTTGATAACATATTGTGTGCAGGCTCTCGCCAGTTGTTAAATTAAATTAGAGCTTATTTGGAAATAATAACTGACATAAAAATTATATTGTTATAAAATAAAACAAGTGTGTATGGTTTCAAATATATTTTATTTTATAATTTTAAAGCAGTTTTTTTAATATGACCTTAAATAAAATAATATTTGTCTCAGAAAGTTATTTCATTCTATCTATTTACTTGAAAGTTGTAAACACAACTAGTCTTGTGATCAACATTTTTTTTAATTTAAACATCATTTATTGTTGAATAATATGTATGTGTATTTTAAAAGGTGATATCTAAAGTAAATTTTTAATATTTATTGAAAATTGTACTGTATGCTCGTATTAAAGTTGTTTACCAATATAGTAGTTAATTTGAAATGTAAAATAAACACATATTGGGTACAGCACAAAATCACTGCTCAGAAAACAAACAAATTTAAAAGTTTTTCTGAAAGAACCTTTATTTTCTGCAACCTATTATATATTATTATGGAAAAATAAATAAAGAATTAGTGATTTTAAGAACCCTTTACATTAAATGAAATGATTTCTATATGAACAAATATAAACTTTGTTAGCAATTCGATTGAAGTACACATAGAAATCTGAACTTGAAATGAAATATTATGGAAATGGATAATAATACGTATTTGCACTACATACTACTACATGCATTCATAATAAGCCGATCAAACGATCAATATGAACATATTCGCAAACAATGTTTGGCAAGTCTTACTAACTTTAAAGAATTACGAGTATTTGTGTATTTGAGTGGGTCTCTTTATAACCGGGATTTAAAATTGGAAGTGGCTTTTGGCGCTGTTAACTGTTTAAAAAAATATTTTACTACAGCAGAATCTAATGTTCCTAATTTATTATGTTATTAAGATTGTTATTTTAATGTAAAGCTAAACTGGTGACTAACTTTGCCTGTATTATTCAAGCACAAGTGTGTTCGTGAGCTTACAAAAGTTGATTTAATGAAGACTTACTTACTACAACTTTTACCTTAAAAAAGTTTTATATTGTGTGTGTAGATAAAGACTGTATTGAATTTTAAACAAATAGCAATCTTTTATTAAAATAATTTTCATAGTGTCTTATCGCAATCATCCAATGTATAATTTTTGTTCATAAATGAAATTAAAAGAATAAAGTATATGAATATTAAAAAATCTGAAATCTTACAAAAAAAGTTGTCAATCATTAACAAGGATTGATTGATATTTTTAATGTTGCTGCTTAGTTTTACTATTAAATTTAATTATTTACATAATTTTTAAGTTTTTTAATTGAAATCTAAAGAGGAGAGATGTAAGAAGACAGAGATGTGAGAGAGCACCAAAAGAGTGCAAAAGGAGAGTATGGAAGGACAAAACATACTGCACTGACCCAAAAAATTGGGATAAGGTACATAAAACAAGACATAAAGATACATAAAAACGAAAAAAAAATGTGATTTGAAATTCTTATTTAACAAATTTCTTTTAATTTAAAGATATTCACAATGTCATATAAATCTAAATGTGATGGATAGATTCGCACAAAATATGACTTATTGCTTAGATTACTTGCTGAATCTAATCAGGATATAAGTTTATTAATAAGTTAATTTTTAGCTTAGATTATCTTTTTTTTGTTCCTATGATAAACATTAGAATCGGTTTTAGGAACGATTCTCTTCACTTATGTTAGATTGATTAAAAATATCAAAATAAGGGTTTACTAATGAGATATATGTATATTGTTATAAAAAGTAATTTGTAGAAATTACTAACGAACAATTTTCTTTATATCAAGCGTGCCACTGCCAAGAACGACATAAATATTTTACTGTTATTCCCTAATAAAACAAATACCAAGTGCTCAACATTATTTAAAACGAGGTTTCTGGCACAAAACTCACTCGGAAGCGCAAGTTATATATTTTACTTGTTCCTTCTTGGAGCTTTTTATTTTTCTTAAACTTTACATTTGCTTAATTTCGTGTGAAAACTTTGGCATATAACATATTGTGTTGTTCCTGATTTTAGGAACGTATTTTCGTATTTTTATTTTTCATGAATATTTTGCATTCAATATTCTATTTATTAGCTGATTTTATAAAACTCGTTGCAAACAAAAATACTAATCACTACGTTATAACTTAAAGAAAGACCATTTGAATTATTAAAATAATATTTTTAATACATAATTTATAAATACCAATAGTATCGAGTGATGTATGATAATATTATTATAAAATTACGATTACATCTATTTTATCTATCTATTCTATTCTAATTTAACGTTAAAAATATATTTAGATTGCACTAACAATAGTGTTAAATTTTTCCAAATATTTTAAAAATAAATATTTTGAAACAAAAAATAGCCTTGAAAAATTTAGAAGTTAAAATGAATTTAAAAATATATAAGCGGATTAAATGTTTCAACCTGGAATAAAAGATCGGTACTGACTTTTTAAATATTTATTGCCTTTACGGTTATTATTTTTTTAAACCCAATATAATAATTTACTATAGAGAAGTAAATTAAATTTAAATGTTGTTTTAATAATTAAATACATAATATTATATTAACCGCTCTTAACAAAGACTGCAGTACTGAAAATAAATATTTTTATTGCTTATCGTCTTCGTAATGTAAGTATGTACTTATATATATATATATATATATATATATATATATATATATATATCACAGGATGATGATGATGATGCACGATTTCGAATACGATAGTGGACTTTTGCAGCTACACATTTGGTTCGATAACAACAGAATGAACGAGAGGTTTTGAGGATACCTGAAACACGTACCCAAATTAGAACAAATCTGAATTTAATACAATCGTTTTACATTCCACTACAACCCAATTGTTGATTAAAGTTCAAGACCGTATGTATGTGGGTCAGATGAATCATGTCTGTAGCAATTGCCAGGCTTTAAAGTTCAATAATGAATTTAAATGAATGTGTTGCGCTGAAGAAATAATTTGATTATTCATTATTTCACTCACCTATGCAACCAACCTATATATATAGATATATACTATTTGTACTAGTTGTATGGGTAACAGATGTACCACTGCATGTCAGCGTGAGTAGCCACGCTGATATATATATTATATTTTGCATTATAAAAATGCAGGTCAGTTAAAGTTGCATCAAAAGGTTATAATACCTAAGAAAATAACAATAATAAACCAAATTAAATGAATTCAGTAATGTTAGAATAAAAAGGCTGACTCATTACAAAATGTTGCCAGAATTAAGTAAGACATTACATATTTTGAATACAGCGAGTTCTGTTTCTTGAAAAATGTTTGTTAAATAAGTTGGAATTACAAATAACGGCTTTATAAGTAATGTCGTGGATTAAATTTTAAGGGCATTTTCAGTGAGTTCACTCTCAATCGATTGCCTCGATAATTTCTGACTACTAGCAATTATAATTAAATATGTAGTCGAGAAATTGAAAGTTATCTATATTTATAATACATGTAATTTATAATATATAAGTATTCGTTGCTGAGGCATTTTACAGTAATAATTATGATTAAATAAACTAAACTAATTATTCTAACAGTTTTCATATATAAAGAAATTATTGAATCGGATAATATAATAAGTTATATCACAACAGTTATAGTGGTAAGTGCACTCACGATATCTTTATACACTCTATTGCTTCAAAAATATAAGAATAAATTATAAAGATGTTAGTATATATCATTATAATTTATAAAAAATATATATATTTTTATTATAAAGTGTAGAGAATTCAAAATGTAACATTTTATTTTTCTCCTTACAATTTTTTATTGTAATAAACATTGTGTGTTTGTTTTCAAGCTGTTTTGTATGACAGTAGGAAACTTGAGGTAATAATAAAGAATTTAAAAAACTTAATGTTTTCGTTTTATACACTACAAAGACCATAGCTAAGGAGACGAATAAAAGTAAAAAATACTGAGATAGAACTTTGTTTCCTGAAACTTTTGTCACACTAAAACAATTTGTCTTGCGATTTGTCTTAAAACTGTAATGTTTATTATAGCTACATAGCAAATATAAAATATAAAAAAAACCGAAGGAACAAACAACTAAAAATTAGATATTCAAAAAGCTGTTGTTTCAAAGGAAAAAGAAACACAGGATTAATGACTTTAGAATTTTATATAAAATTAAGTAAATTAAACATTATACCCACATAAGATTTGATACGTAAACGGTTCCACTGTAATATGATCTGCAATTTAACTAAGACACAGATATATAGACCATTCAACTAAATACTATGGAAGTGGATAATAATACGTATTCGATTGTGGAAATTTATTTCCGAACTATCCAATAGCCATGCATTCATAACTGATCGATCAAACGATCAATATGAAGATTAGTATGTGCATATTTGTGTATTGTGTGTATAATCTTTGTTTTTCAACATAGTATACTGAAACATAAAAGTTATATTCGCGATATGTACATGTACATGTACCAATAATACATTCTTTGCTTGCTTGATTTTGGTGAAATATTTCATTTCTTTTAGTGTTCTAACTACGGTTTACAGATAAAGGACTCATTTAGAAGCAGCTGAAGGTACTGCAGATGAATAAGAAGATTTAATTTTACTGAATCAAAACAAAAAATAAGTCTAAAACTAATATTTTCCAACGTTTTATTAATTATTATAATATTTAATATTACATTAAATAACAATTTATTAAAATTATTAAGATTATAATTTTAATTCAAAAGTCAACTAAAGAGTAACATCGACTAAATTATTCAAAACAAAGTGTACTTCAGGACACATAAAATTATTAAATGAAGACTTAATTACTACACCTTTTGCCTTAAGAGATTTATATTGAATAGACAAAAGCCTTTATTTCTTTGCAAATAATCTCTTTTATAATTAAAGTTAAAGTTATGGTTTCTTTTGTACCTTTTTTTATATAATGCAATATGTAATATTTATTTATATATAGAAAATGACAGTATTAAATATCGTTTCTTAGAATAAAAATTAAAGCATCTGAAATCTTTAAAACAGATCATTAATCCTTGATGAGTATAATTTTTGTTGATTCAATTAAGTAATTTTATTATTAACTAAAAAAAATATTTACGTTATTTAACCTCGTATATTATATATAAATCTATTTCATTATTATATACGAGTAGGTTAGGTTATACATAATAAGTAATTAGGTGAACAGTAATTTAATTAAGCCTCATCATAATTTAAACTCTTATTTAATTATTGTTTAATTGTAAACTACATATGAGCGTAGGAGCTTCACAAGATGACACATTATTTCTGTTTAGAGGAGCTCAGGTAATACGTTAAGATAAGCCTTAATTTACAATGGTTATAACCGTTCCACCTCTTCTATGTAATCATGGTTTAATGTTTGGTTTTGTGATTATTTAAGGTTTGTAGGAAAATTCATTGCAGTTTATTATAATAAACATCAAAATATTAATGAAAAATATGATATCGTTGCAGTTATAGAACTATACTAAACACGTCATACATCACATAAAAGATGCTGCAATTCTTATATTATTTTAGTGGAATTAAAAAAACAATAATTTTAAATAAGTAAAGGGTCTTCTGTGATGTAGCTTTTGTATCAAACTTATTTCGAACTGAAACTTTATATGTGAAAAAAAAATATAACATACATTTGTTTTCAGTTTACCTTTTATACAGTTCTCGAAAATAACGAGTTCAGTAACATGGTGATGATAAGTATCAAATGAAATTATCTTGTATAATGTGTATTAAATATACTGCAGTGACATAAAATTGGTAGTTTAATCAGTAGGTAATTTTTGGATGAATTAAAATTAGAAAATTAGAAAATATTCTAATTTAAAAAAAAAAAATAATTTCTAGCCTTTTATATCTCTTAGAGAGACACAAATGATTTTTGGTTGTTTAAAATTTATTACTCTTAAGAACGGAAATTAAAATTGATACAAAACCTTCGAAGCGTCGAAACGAATAATTAAGAGTAAAAAGCCAGCCAAATGAAATAATGTTATTATTAAGATTTTAAATAAAGTATGATATTGGTAATACATAAAATCCTTTACCTCGAACATAAATATCAATCGTGTTAAATTATATTGTAACAAAATAATTATATTCAATAGATTTCTTTATTTAGCGGATAAAAATATTTTTTTTTACATGTTGCATTAATTGAATCATTAATTTGGAACAATGATAAGATAGTTTCTAAGCAATGAGGTTGTCGGAGAAATCATTTCTAGCCAATAATATTTATTTTAACCATACTAATAGAGATACAAACACAACTATAACTATAACTCTATTTTATATTCATATATTTTATTCTCCATTTTAAAAATTCTGGATTTCTCAGTCCACTGTACAAACAGCAAATATTTGAGCACACACGTTTTTTATGGTTGCAAGACTGGCCAATCTTAAGACTTTAATAATTTTATTGTACATTGAAGGTAATAAAATAATAATGAATTTTTAATTCAAATAATATAAAAGTACGGCATTTTTATTAATAACAAATAATATTACAATAATCGCTTACTTTCATTTGACTTTATTCGGTATATGTCAACTTTACTGGTGACTTTGTCGGCGTATCTATTTATATATTTTTCGCCAACTTTTTTCCAGTACGCTTGACATCCCTGCGCATGCCTGATCGCACTGTTTTAATTGCAAGTCCATCCTTCTTTAAAATATTAATTTAAAACTATGTATTGTGAAAACCGAAATATGTCTACCTTAATATTAGAATTATATATATATATATATATATTCTTATGGATTATTTCACTGAACCGAAAACTATTTAAGAGAACCGTTTCCGAGGCACATTACATTCGCGTTTCTTTTATGATTTTACAGCGCACTTCGAAGTACTTCGAAGATGGCAAATTTTCTTCGACTTACTTGAAATTTATTGCTATATTTTTGCCAGTTATACCGTGTTTTATTTAAATATATGTGATATATTACTTTAAAGTTTTCTAATCCTATCCTTTTGTTACTTTCAGTACATAAGAGTAAATACATTAAAACACCTTTCCTGTAAAAAAAATTACATAAATAATACTAATATTGCTATCCTTGTTTTGAATACTTTTATCATTTTTGATACCTCTTTACTAACATTTAAATATTTGCTTGTGAAAAGAAATACGAAAACAAACAATATTATTTCAGTTCAAATGTAAATTTTAATTTATTATACCGTAATTAAGTTTTTTTATACACAGCTATGCTTCTATTTTAAGTAAATATTGACATACAAAAAATTCAAAACAGGAAATAGATTCCATTCTGTTTATAATCTGATATGATATTTAGAGTAAACTTCCATGAGAATTAGTATATTTTTGATTTTATGGTCAAACGAAAAAAATATATACAAACAAATAATGTAAAATGATTTAATATCGTTTCAATTTATAAATATTCTTCAATATATATATACTTATTATAATAAAATTAATTATTTTAACCCAAAGAACATTTCAAATTATTTGTAATATAGCTTATCTATAAGATCACTATTTTTATGTCTTAAATATTTACTATCATGACTCAAAAACACTTATTTAAAGTATATTTAAAATGTCTTGCAATAATTATGTTAATCCATTTTTAAATAAATTGAAACTGAATATGGATGAATTCTTCATTTATTGTATTTCAGATATTGGGATAAATAAATAAAGGCTCATAAATTAAAGATTTCGAACACTTACCTGATCTGTAATATGGATAAAATAATCCAACTCTATGGAATAATCTCTTAAATATTTTAAATAATCCTAATCACTATTATTTAAGATCTAAACAACTGAGAGAATCAATTGAACCAGAGCCTGCTACTGAGAATTGATATTAAATTTCAATCGAATATATTACTTGAAAAGCAATTATTTAATTTCAGAACTACTACTATATTATTTAAGCAGCAGCTTATCGCCGCCCGTTTCGCTGGGCACAGTATTAATTTGGATAAGAACTTAGGTTGCTATGGTAAACTTTGTCATATTATCCGTTGTCATCGTAACCGTTGCTATAGTAACTCTTGCCCCTGCGTTAAGTGTCTACAGCTAATACACGTTTAAAACTTAGCGAAATGCAAAAAGTTGGAATCTGTTGGGATAGGAACTCCGTCAAATCCGATCTTAGTAGACGTCTACGTCACAAAAGAAGTAACTATGTAAAATTTTAAGTTAATCGGGCAGATAGTTTCGGAGATTTCATGATAAGTCAGTGAGTGGTAAATCGCTTGGATATATATGCTTATGAGCTTAAAGCAATTATGTATTTAAAAAATATTATAACTCATTCATTATGAAAATGTAACTCAAACATGTTTAACAAAAGCCTTCAGGGAAATATAAGCTTATTTAGGGAGTAAATATAAGATAACATTTACCCGTTATATTCAAAATATTTAGGCACATTCAGAATTTACATTGTAGCAACATTCTGTAAAGATCCCTTGAGTTTTAAAAAATATTATTTAATTTTGACTTTAGTAAATTAATTTAAATCTTAGAAATGTTATAACTTTTTTACACCGCTTTACCAAGAATTTCAAATATTTATCTCAAACTCAAAAATGTAATGGTGCTCTAAATGTTACACAAATATATATATTTATATATTATATATAATATTTGTAAAGATATATATTTAACATTGATATATTGAAATATATATAATAAATAATGATAAAAAGTAACATATTGATTGAAAAGCGTGGTAGAGTTAAATAAAAATGAAAGCTTGTGTCATTAAACATCATATTGATAAATTTATTTTCCAAGTATATAAAAACATTTCTTTGTATTTTATTAATAATTCAAATTAAAAATATATACATCCAATACTATTAAAACATTAAGCATCTGTCTATTGTTTTAATTTGTATGGTGATAGTTAAGTACTGTCCTATGCTATTACTAATTAAAAACAATATTATTTCAGTAAATTGAGATGTATTTCTCTTTGAATTTTATTTAATAATTTTTTGACGCACTGGTAACTTTACTATGGATATTAAGAGTCATTTTTACTGGTCACATATCAACAAAAAACTATACCACTTAATATGTAATATTAGTTATATTTAATCAGTCCAAACCTCCATTAAGAATATGTTTCTTTTACGTTTAGGCTATAAAAATATGGGAAACAAAATACTGCGAGTTCTATAATTGAAATATATAAACATTTTAAATACAACAATATTCATTTACATTCCTAAGATGTAGTAGTTCAATTGTTATATAGTGTGAGTTGTGACGTATTAGCATTTATAGCCAGCATAAGTTCTTGAACTGACGAAACTAAACTAAAATAATTTCTGAGAAAAGACTAGTTAAAAAACTTTTGTCATTTTGACAATATTTTAAAATGTTTTTAATTATTTTAATGACTTTTAAAGTCTCAATTTTTAAAATAGGTACGAGTTTTCAAACAATTTAGCTACATAATTTATCTTTTGTTTATAAACTTTTTTATATTACATATTTTAAAAACATAACTTGCAGTTTTTCAAATAACTGGATTTTTTTTCCTTATTTCTTACGTATCTTGTTATAAAAAAGATAATTTAGAGAGTGATAATAATATAAACGAATGTAATAATTACATGAAAACAAATGTAACAAGTAAGTCTCAATAAATTATTAACCAATTTTTCGAATCTCTCAAAGTAATTTCTTTAAGAGATTCGAAAAGTGCGTGCGTGAGAAAAATGTGAATTAGAGTTAGTAGTCAGGTTCCTTTCTATTTTTAAAATATATTCTTATGTAATTTGTGATAGACAACTTATATCATATTATGAAGCTGATCGTAAGTGAAGCTCTTAACCGTTTGGGAGACCTTTTTTTGTGTTTAGTGGTCTCCAGAATGCGATGAGATGATTAACTAAAAATTTTATCATGTATGTTTGAGCCCAACGCGGATGTTATAGTGAAAACAGATTGAAAAACGTTTAGCCATTCAAAAATTATTAAAAAAAGATCACTCCTGCCATAGACAATACATTAGAGCTGCCCTGCGCGTGCGAGCAATGTGCTAAGCTAAAAGGTGACAATTAGTCCTAATAAACCGATATTTCCTGAAGTTATTCAGATGAAAGGAGAGGGGTTCAGCTCAACACCCGCCTCGTACGACTGGTGGATCCTAGTACTTCGAACATTATAACACGCTTTTTGTAATATTTTACTACTATTTATGTAGTATTTTGTACTATTTGATTTGACATTTATATTTAATTATTTTTTTTAGAATTAAACAAATTGTGTGTATATATATATATATATATATATATATATATATATATATATATATATATATATATATATATATATGTTTAGTGACCATCGCGACCCACGAACTCTTGCAACAGCCAGGGAATTAAAAAATATATATTTATTTAAAAAAAAAAATACCCTTCATATATAAAGATTTGAAGAAGATCTTAATATCTAAGTCGGTATTGGACTTTCATTCCAAATTTAAAAAAAAATATCTTCGTATATTTTATTATTTTATGTTTAAAATTCTTTCTCCTGACAATTTTCCATAAAAATTTGCACTACTTGTAACTATAACATATTCGTAATCAGTAATCTAAATATAATGCTAAGATCAAAATAAAAATTAGAAACCACGTTGAATTAAAATATTCATTCTTAAATTTATAGTGTAGTTAATACTTTTTTACCTAAAATAAATAATTTTGCAGAAGTTTTATCAAATTAATAGTGAATTTGTTACGATTTAAAATTTTATAAACAGTTAAAAGTTAAAATATTGGATGTGAAACATTTAAATACTTTATTATTCCTGAAAATACATTCTTCAACCCAGCAAAGGCAATATAAGTGTAAATTCAGAGCTTCTCGAAATTTGAACACGGTATTAGGCAAATATTATGTAAAGAGAAAAATGAAAACTCTACAAGAACAAGTGAAAAATACAAGTTACACTTCAAAGAGAGCTTTGTGCCAGAAACCTTGTTCACAATAATATTGAATTCTCGGAATTTGTCTTATTATGAAAATAGGGCAAGTTATTGAAACTTGTATTTAAATGAAAAATGTTTTATCTTCTTTATTTTCCTTAACTTTTTTATTTTTGCTTACATGAGCGAAAAGATATATATTTGATGCGTCTTTTCCATCCATACCAATTTGCGTCATAAAGCCATAGGGAGTGCTAATCGTTTGCCAACTCATTTCTTTTAATGAAAATTAATTTAAGATGTAAAAAATAATTAACGGTATCCTTCTCTGATGAAGTGTTAATAATGATATTTATATCCAATTACTAAAATAATACAAAAAATGTATATTAAGCAATCAAGTTGATTTATCTTATTAAAGTTTTTTTTTAGATTTTGAAAGTAATAGCTTGTTCAAGTCTTGTCCATCTTGTCCAAAATTTATTTCATATTGTT
Source organism: Melinaea marsaeus rileyi (assembly GCA_918358865.1). Classification (NCBI taxonomy): domain Eukaryota; kingdom Metazoa; phylum Arthropoda; class Insecta; order Lepidoptera; family Nymphalidae; genus Melinaea; species Melinaea marsaeus. The sequence continues at coordinate 5,103,935 of OU911093.1, read as the reverse complement.
ACTGTTTTTACATTGCAAGGAATTTGTAACACAGGTTCTGTTATAAAAATTTCACGAATAATATGACAAAACCTTCAAATAAAGTAAATGCCGTTGAATAGCAGTTTCACAAAAATTGCTTTGATCCTACTCCATTTTGATTAATTTGCTGTCCTACATATTTCAATTACCTAAACAGGAAAAGGTCTGCCAAAAACAACGGCTGCGTACTTTAACATAAATTTTGATATAAAAATACTTGTTATATCTTCTCGAATTACATTTTCAAAATTATAATGAATCCTTTAACCTTACATTACCCTTTTGAAAAGTTAAAAGTCAAATTTTATAAAGACTAACCAATGAATATTCATGACCTTCGCTCTTATACCGAGCTTTTCGTCATTTAAATAATATTCAGAACCTAAGTCTTGGTTATTTTATTTGTATTTTAATTCCAAATTCCTTTGGTATACTCCATCTTATATTCACAAACCAATGCTGATTAAAATACACATACACACACACGTAAACTGCATAAGCTTATAACACAAAATTTAATTAAATAATAATTATATAATACAACTAAGACTAGGAATCTCTGGCACCGTATATTGGGTACTTGAAATGTAAATTACAATTACTGGGAAACAATAACGACCTGCTTTTTCACTCAACTTCTTACCTCAAACTGTTTATTTCTTCTATCTCTACTGCTATTCTTTCACTGTTCTCTAAACTATACTCTAAACGCAAATATTTTTATATGTGTAATACTTGTTTCGTTTTCGATATTATGTTTTATGTATAATATATTAAACCTAATAAAAAATTGCAAGTTATGTACGTTAAAATTATTGAAAATTAAACTTCAGTAAAACTGTTGCCTACTTTCCGAATATAGCAAATTAGCTTAATCCTTCATTCTACCGCAGTGCAGCTTGGAGGGTTATATCGTAGAATTTATTTCAAGATGTGTTAGTTTCCTTTGCCAATCAGTGCCTGGTAATAATATAAAATGACATGGAAAAGAAGATCCATGAAATATTTCAAAGACTATAAAAGACAATAATTACTTTACAGGCATAGAGAACGAGTTAGACAAGAAATCAGTCTAATGCAATATTACAGTTAGAAAGTTATAAACAAGTTACTTACAATATTGTAATACCTCATTTATCAAGAAAAAGTGTTTGAAAATGATTTAATACTAATCTAAGTATTCAAATAATGATAAATTACTATAACAAAAAAATATAGCGTGCACTCAACATAGGATATACTTAAAGGTAGTAGGGCAGATCTTACTTTGTTATTTATATATAAGTTTAGTTTATTAAACACCATTTTCGAGTGATACCTTTATTGATATGATATAAGTTTTTTATAAGCTTTGCAGGTACACAACAGACCACAATACACAATTAAAGTTTCTATTATTAATGATAGACGGTTAACCCGAGTATAGTTGTTTGTAAACCGTATTTATAATTAAATTTAAACTTTTTATGATATCTGATTACCTAATGTTACCCAAAATACTATAATGTATAATTTTAACAATCACAAAGTATGGTTTATAGTATTATGTAGTTTAAAATGTTTTTTTTACTGACATACGGATTTTAAAAAACGATACATATTTACTTGTATTTCTACGGATTGATAACTTTCTATGGACATAGTATAATATTATCGTATAATACCAATAATGTCAACAAAATACTATACATATTAAATTATATACTCTTATGAACCTTGACGTTGTTTGCCCTAAATTAAAATGTGATAATAACACTTTATTAATATTTAATCTGTATGCTATAAAAATGCAAAAGATTGCTAGATTTATAATTGAAATAGATAAATATTTTGAATTGGGCAAAACGTAGTAAACCAAAAGAGAATAAACTAGTTAGTAAGCTTTAGTCACTATTGCTGCGTATAGGTATACTATTTTAGTTATGTTAGCGATTTTAATTTTTTTTTGATACTTTAACTTGTTAAAAATGTCTAAATATCAAAAGGAACTACGAGTTTTCAAACTAATATTGCGACATGATTAGCGATATTATTATTTTTTGTTTGTTTTATTTACCTATGAAGAAACCTAGAATTAATAAATTTAAAAAAGATATAAAAAAAACATTTGGTTGAAAAGTTAATATTTTTGTATTATGTATATACATAATATTTTGGTTATTGCGATTAAAAGAGTCTATTAGTGAAATGAAAGACGCGTAATAAATGAGTGTCAATTAATAATAACCAATTTCTCAAAACTCAAGCTTAATTTGTGTCACGTTCAGCCTTTCATAGATTTTAAAAGCTACAGTAGAATAAGTGAAATATAAAATTGCGTTTTTCTGATCTGCAGCTTCATTTAAATCTACATTCATTCCAGCACATGTTTGATATATATCAACTTTCTTTTATAAATTAACAGTTTTTTAATTTTTTCTTGTAAATGTCGATGTTGTTTTTTGTACTTTATGTATCGTCTTTCTTAGCTACGTTGCCATTAAATATATGATTATAATTGTAAAGTAAGTAAAATGTTAATCTTTATTTTTCAGAGTTGTATTGTGTTTTATTGAAAATTAAATTGGTTTCACGATTTTTGCTTTGTTATTTACATTTGCTTTATTATAAAATTAAAATTTCCTACATTTTACCCACTTTAACTTTTACTTTATTGCCAAGTAAATATATAATCTCGTTTATTACAGCAACTCGTAGCCACTGTTACGTAAGTACCTAAGATCAAAAATTATTTAGATTTTTTATTCCAACATGAAAAATAAAACAAAAAGGACTATGAACACTTCAAGTACGTCCATTAAAGTTATCGTCGTATTATTTCTAGTTATATTATTAATTACAATTAAAATCACTTCTTACAATGAAATGAAATTGATAAAAAAATTGAATTAGAAGGTAATGAAACTTTCTGATTCTCGGTAGTTATTATACTTCTCTTGTAATTACATATTTTGGTTTATAAAAAAAAAATCCTTATTTAGAATCGAGATTCTTTTCAAAATTAATGCTGTAAAGTTATTATTTCTAAAAGATGTTAAGGTTTCCACTGATTTGCGTGATCACTTCGTAACAAAATTTTATATTGATATTAAATCTCAACAGGTTGCTACTTTCCTAATGTCTTTCCTTACCTAGAAATCCCACGAACCCTTATTTCTTATTCAGTTTTTGAAAATATGTAAATGATTTTCTATTATTTTATTACTAAAAAAATTATGTAACTCTTTTATGTTTATTTGTATGTAAGAATCAATTACAACCTTTTGGATTTCCATAAAAGCTATCTAATATAGCTAATAAATGTGGATGTTATAATTTATAAAGAGGTTAAGCATAATAAATTGAACAACAAACAGAAGCAGGTTCTCTTATCAAACTATTTAAAAGATTTGTTTATGTACCGAGATGAAGGAGTTTTAAGCTTATCATGTTTGTCAGTTGGTATTACCACAAAGCAATACAAACTGTAAATTTTACTTGAAATAAGTAAAAAAATAAAGTCAGTGAATATAAAGTGATAAATTAAGTTGAGTCAAAGCGAAGCAGTGCAGTACTTTACAACTGCATGCAATCCGTCTGTCTACAAATAAATAAAAAACTGATTTAGTGCAAAAGATTCTGATTTACTAAGAAGGAAAGTACCAGATAACATTACATAACTCTTTGATTAAATTTCATCTGTTTATAAAATAATATTAATAAAATGTACCGAATATTTTGATTATATTATACACAGTATAGCATTACTTTTCTAATTACTTTTTAGTTATACATGTTAATAAGATTTTATATTACCTTTATATAATCACACTGCTGTTACCGATGTGATGTTGAATGAGTACGACAAATATGTTTTATATTTAAATTAACGGATTTGTATTTTGATATATCAACATATTAAGAGCTTTTAATGAGTTACCCATTAAAAGGAGGATAAATATTGGTCTCATGTTTACATTAGGGGTCAAAGAGAAAAGATTCCTTTTCAAAGTCAAAGAGAGAAATAAATGTTTTTTATATGTTGTAACATTAGTTGACATAATAAATTTATTTTCATATTCATCTATAAAACACGCATTTATCCGAACATTCAAATTCTTTTAATTTGTGATATTAAGCTATTAATATTGTGTAAAAAACTAAAATCGTAATCTACAAATTGATTATTTTTCTAAATACTGTTTACAAAACTAAAGCCGTATTCTAAAAATTGTATATTATTATAATTTTTCGCGTCGTGTGGTCAATTATGAGGTTATAAATATCTCTTTCGATTTAATGTAGACAAATAAAATTATGTTAGAATGCGCAATAATCATTGAATGAATGAATGAATTAGACAAATGTAAGATTGTAAGACAAATAAAAAGCTCCACTAAAAACAAGTTAAATATACAACTTGCACTTCAAAGCTTTCCTTGTACTAAAAGCCAAAAACGCCACGAACTCAATTTTTTTAAATAAAATAGGACAATTTATCGATTTTCATATTTAAATCGCTGTCGTGGTAATAGTATACGTAGTCTAAGTTACATTATACGATAGTTTTTAATTTATATTTAAAACAGTGTTTTTTTCTTTTTTAATGTAATTTATACATTGTTGTTCTTTATCCCTAGGTGCCAATTATTAAACAATCACAAAAAAATCTACACTTTACTACAAATACTTAATTTATCTTTCATGAAAAGCTTATTGTATGTGGTATTTTTATTTAAAACGACTTTCTGAACTATCATATAAGAACATTACAAAAAATATATATTTATGAAACGATCACGTCGAAATATTTCATAATATAAGTTTTCCTTTTATACATATTTTTTCAGTATTTAAAATCAATAGATATTTTTCTGTTTAAATAAACCTCATATATCACGGTCATGTTTAGTATATTTATATAAAAAAGGATTTGTAACATTGGTCCTGCAATAAAGAGGTGAGGAATGGTGTAACAAATACGTCACATAAAATAAAGTCTCGTTAAATGCCAGTTTTACAGAACACATTGCATCGATCCGACACATTTTTGTTAATTTGCTGTCTATATATTTCAATTGTGTAATAAACAGAATATAAAATGGTCTCCTATAAACAATATAAATATAAGTATTTATAATAAAATAGTATATATTCCGGAATTACAATTTAAAAAATTTGTGGTCAATACACTAACCTTACATTACACTTTTCGAAAGCTGAAAGTCCATTTTTATAATAACTTCTCATTGTTTTAGCTCTTATACCGCGCTTTTTATAATTTCCATAGTACTCAGGACATGCTCTTGCAAGATCTCGGATAAATTCTTCAAGGGTACCGAAGGTTTGCCCTCTTGTAAGATAAAAAAACAGATCCATTATATGATTACATAAATATGTTTTTGTAAAATTACCTACCTATTCTAAGAACCAGAAATCCGTAAATTCCGTGTCCGCAATAGTACTTAATTCTTCGTCTTTAATTATTGTACTCTCTCACAAATAGTGTTTTAATTAAAAATTGTTTTCCTCATTTGAATCACACTTTACTTTTCTTCTTCTATTTTTCTCTACGTTACACTGATATACGAGTATGATGTTCGTTTTCTGTAATTGTTAAGTAGTTATTGTTGTTATATTATTTGTACTGTCTTTAAAATATTCTAAGTAATTTTTTTACTTAGTTTCTACTTGTACTTTTTAGTTATTTAAGAACTATAAACGTGGTTAATGTGGCATTAATAATCTGTATTAGTTTTCTTTAGCGAGGAAATGTGAATATATGATATATAAATATTATGTGAAACACATCCGAAGAGCGAAAGTGAAAACTTTATACTATGAAGCAAATCCGTATCATAACAATTTTTTTTCCACATGAAATTCTTTCGACAATCTGGTAAGCAGTGTTAATGCCTGGCTTTTAATTGAAGGGTAGCGTGTGAAAAAAATTTGAAAAAAATCTGTTATGTATCCTGTCAACCCCCAAGTGATTAGTATGGTGGATTAAATTCCATGGCTTTTTATATTTCCTCTATATAATAATAATTACCGTTAATGAGAGTTTTTTTATCAGATCTAATTTGTGAATTGGGAATCCTAATACAGTTTTTTAAAATAATAATTATTAGCATTTTTAGTTGTTAGGCTTTAATAAAGTATTTTATAGGTCAGTTTTTGTCTTACGCTATCATTTATAAAATAAAAAAAAACATTCTTCGTATAAGAAATACTGTTATATAGTTTTAATTAAATAATCTTATTTTCACTTTGTTTATTTCCTTAAAATCAACGTAAATTTCAAAATAATATCGAATTGGTAATAATTATATCACATATTATATAATTATTTAACCAATTACTTACTTTATCTCTTAAATAAAATATAACAGCGAAATTAACTAGAATTGAAAGTTACATATGCATTACTGGAATATTTGACTGTTAGGATCTCGAAAATTTATCTCTATTTTTTGAATATGCGTAAACAATTCATAAATATTTTCAGTTAACTGATATATTTTGGAGGTATCAAAAACTAAGCTTACAACGTTTATAACATTTTTATATCACCATATTAACAAAATATTGTATTGTATAATGCAACAAATTTAAAAGAAAGTCTTCTTAATTTCTAACAAATTATTTTCATTTCAAACAGCATTGCCAATGAGGACATAATTTGTATAGCATAATAAGAAGAATAACTTATTAGACAATTGTCTTTGTAAATAAACAAATAATTCATTATTAAGAAGTAACTTTCCGCATCGTAAAAAGTGGGGAGGCATTAGTAAAGTAAAAGGCGGAGAAGCATTAATCAAAGAATAAGAAAGAGTAATAAGGGTAAAGAGAAACAATATAGTTTTATATTGTTTTTAAAACATATTTATCTACCAATAAATAAACTATCGAGTTCCACTATGATGTCTTAAAGGCTGTAGGAAAGTAAAATATATATTTAAATTTAAAAGAAGTAACTTTTTTAATTAAATTATATCTTACCTGAAAACTTTGTTTTATATTTTCAGAATTTGTTAGTTTGTGAAAGAACATAAAGTCCTAAGGTAACAGTACCAGTAGGTAGGTATTGTAAAATTACAATATATTTGCACAGCTTTTTTCTTTATATTTATTTGCCAACTTGCTGCTGCTTATTTCCTAGTATCCTACAGTACTGTCAAAAATTCAAAGAATTTCTTTCATAATCTGAATAATTGCTGTTCATTCAAAATATACGGATCTTAATATAAACATTGTAATATTTATGTGGCGACATTTTAAGGTTTACTTGATATTAATAAAAATTTCAAGAAGAAAAGCAGATAACAGATGTTTTCTTGATAAAGCAATATTCACAGAACCAGTGAAAATAAAATATTGTCATATTTGAAGTGACATATCTTTAGTCGGCCAGAAGTTATGAAAGAGCAAAATATTTTTTTTTTTAATTTCATCATCTGCTGCCAATAAAAGATGAGCCAAGCTTCTAAACCTTTTCGTCTATCTTTGGTTTTTTCTCCTTGATTCATTCGAAACACCAGTGTTATAAGATTTAATTGTGAAGCTTAAGGTTAATGAAAATTCTTAAAGGTTATTGTAGAATCTATCATTGAAATGAACAGTTACATTTATAAGGAAATCGTATATGAAGTATATATTGTTAATTAACACTCTAAAATTATAAAAGAATAAAAAATTTAATAACCTAAGCACGTTAATATTTATTAATGAGAAACGCACTATTATTCATTAAACTTTTAAATCAAACATACAAATTTAACAAATTATTTACGTCCCATTAATATGATAAAGCTCAAAAATATGAATAACATAATGTTTGAAATGTAAGTTTTCGCTTAAAATTATTAATAATATAGATTTGTCGATAAAAGAATAACATTTATTGGCGTATGGTACGTGCAATCATAGAATTTCACCCTTTTTATATCATCAAAATCAATACACATCCAACGGTAACCTCGGGAAACGAACTGCGCGAAAACGCTTTCTGACAGTAACTACATTTAAGATTGTCGGAAAGTTAAATATAACGGGTAAAGCATTTTATATTATTTATTTAGTTTCTTTTGTATATATTTTATTGTAATATGCGATACAAGTTAGGTTCACAAGAAAATCTTATAAACATGCATATGCATTCTTCAAATTAATAATTTATCGCTGATTTAGGGTTTTTATAAAACAGCGTAATTAGAAGAAATACGTAATACGAGACATACTCGTAAGCACATTTACTCTGAATTACATACTGTATTTGTCTTTTAATTGTTTGAAGTTGTTGTTCAACAAACACAATGAGGTCCGGTGCTCTTGCCGCTTTTGGTTCATTTTGGGATAAGGTTAAAAGATTTAGTATATTTTATACTTATAATATAGTTCTATAATGTAATATGTTACTTTATAGCGTTTTCAAGTAACTCAAATTATTCGCTTAATATTATACATATAATTCTGTGAAATTTTTAGAAATAGAATATAAAATATAATAAAATTTTCCTATTTCTTTTAATGAAAAATTATTATTACTATTTATAAAATAATAAATTCGAAAAAAAAATAAGTGAGTTTATTTCATTCTTTTAATATATAAACTTTTTAGTTTTTTGCAAGGTGAATTTATTTTACTCTTTTTTCATACATTATATTCAATAGTTGAACGGTATGAAAAAAGATCACTAAATATCCTGGACCCGTCGCATTCTCGAGAAACTTTTCCGATTTCTATCTTCCCGCTCTAATTAAAGAAGATACTTCAAAGCGGACGTGTCATCCTCATCACGAAGATAACAAATAAAAGCGAGAGAAAGGTTTTAATTGAAGTTCTTTGACAAACACATAAGTCAATTAGTAAATAATTAAATTCTCTTAATAGATTCATTTAATTTTATGTATAATTAAATGTCATGTGTTTAAATTTACCAAGCCTTAATTCATAAAAACTAATTTAAATATGGATAGTTGTTTAACATATATTGATATATAGTCTGATAATGAAATATGATATGGGATCGGCAAAGAGCCAAATAAAGATAATAATGACTGATTGACCGTACGCAGATCGTTTTGAATGAAATATTATATCAGTCTGATTCAATTATCATTAATTGTGATGTTTTATAATTTTATTGCTTAATACAATATAAAAATATATCAAAGATAATCAATACGAGAATAACAATGAAATCTAACGTACTCAAGTATAATTCGCATTACATTTTTTGTATAAAATACTTACAATAGTATAATATTTCAAAATAAATATATAATGTTTCACTACACAACTAACCAATTATGATAGTGAACGTTTAATGAGCGTTTTTGGATGCACTATTTTCTAATACCAAATAGTTACGCTTCAGTCATCTATGACATTTTGTCGCTATGCTATGTATTTCTTTGGCGTGAAGCAAAATACTATTTAATGTTAAATCAACATTATGGCTTAATTTTAAACAACTTATATATTAATAATAATACTAGTGTTACTAAAGAGTTATAGAATACTTTTCAATAGTGAAAATATGTTTAATGTTGCTGTTTTTAACAATATCTGTAATGAATAATATAATCAATTTGTAACTAGAAAATTAAAAGGAATTAATTTAACCATGCCAAGGATATGAGATTAGAATAAACTATGTTCTATATAGTTTATAATAGTTTGAAGTGACTTCGATTATAAATCAAGAAGTTTCTGGACATTGAATTAATCCCATCCAAATGATAATATAGTTTAGGTGTTCCCAACTTATCTAAAGAAAGGACCCTCATAATAATTTTGATAACTGGCTCAAAAGAAGTTACTAGAAACAAATATTAGGTTTTCTTGTTTTCTAATTGATTCCAAAGAGTGAAAATTAATTTGTTTACATATTTCCAAATTAGGAAACAGTCATTCATTTCCCTTCTAAAAGTTTGCAAAACAGTGTCAAGTAAATTTTTATTTAACAATGGATACTAGATATTATATTATAAAATAACACGGTCAAAAACTTCCAAATATTTTTTATTATAATAAATTACGCAAACTTGAAATCAAAAATAACAACAAAGAATTATCCCTTCTTGACAGTACATCTATTTCTTATTCCTTTCGTTCAGGATTTTTTTGACATTTTAAAGGAAAGCCTTTTTGAAGAGTGGTTTATCGAATAAAGAATTATTTTTTAAATATAAATCCGTTGCCTTGAATCAAATGAATGTGATATAGACAATATTTGATATGTATTTATTTTCCTGTTCTCGAACTAGCACTACTATTTAATGAATTCTCTTAATTGGAACCACAGAGAATTCTAATAGCATTACAGGACATTTTTCCAGCAAAAGTAATAGAATATCTTTTAGTTTCTAAATATTGAATTATAAATTATAAAAGTCAACAGGGATACGAGAGTTAACTAACAAAACGAATATCTAATCAGTTTGGTTCAATTTAAGTACAACATCTGAATTAATATCGGTTTGACAACCCTATATAATACTAATTTCAAATTACTAGTAATTTGAATAAGTAATAAGAAGAAAAATTATGAATGATTTATGACTAAACTCAATAATATTTCATGAAAATAAGTAGCGCAGATGTAAATATAATCAATATAAAATATGTAATTCTTATTTTTATAAATATATATCTTTTTAACGATAAATTCACGTCAATTGTATTTTAATTTAATTTATTCTATATTCAGTTCCCAATTGCCGTCGAGGCATCGTAATATAATAAACATATTGGATGTTTTATACACAAATTCGAAGAGCATATTGAGATTTATTTTTGGTAGTTCTTTGAAATCTATATTCATTATATTATTATTTGTGATATATTTGCTAGAAATATAAAATTGTTTGTTTTATAAATGCTTTATTTGATTTTCAAGGAAAACAATAGATATATTTATAAATATTTTGTCGTGAATACATTTCTTAAATATTAATACATTTTATTGAAAGCCAAAATTAATAATTTTTGAGAATTTTTGGAACTATACAAAGAATAATAATAGTATGTATAAAATATATAAATATAGTATGTATATATAGTGTGTAAAAATATATATTCATAAATATAATAACGTTTGTTTATAATTTATATTGGGTATGTGTAAATGTATATGTATTATTATCCAATATTTGCTCCCTATTTTTTTTTATTTGCATGGTTTTTTTATGTTTTTAACGTACCAATCCGCATTGTCATTTTAATTTTCCTTTTTGCAGAAAGGTAACTGGTAGAGATAAAGAGATAAGTTAAACCTTTGTTGTTGTTTTTTTTTCATTGTATATTTTTCTGTTTTCTGTAAGTTAATGGTACATAAATATATGAATAAAAAATAAATAAAAATAATACATTATACAAAATAATTTTTATAGGTCAAAATTTTACTATTTATCTTAAATGATTCCTTTTTCTTATAATTTTACTATAATGAAGAGAATAATTTTTTATAAATTTAAAATGTTTTTATTGATTATCTTTGAAACAAAAAAGAAAAGAAAAAAACTAAAACGTAAAATACATTTGAAAAAACACATTTGAAATTTTTTTTCGGAAAAATATCAAAAAGATATCAAGTCATTAATTAATTAGTAATGATTTGAACTTCACGTCACTTTTGTAAGTACATACAGCCTGCAGATTTGGTTCAAATAAAATAAAGTTCTTAAGTTCTTAACCAAGATATATATTATGTTTTTATGTCGTCATATTCATTTCAGCATTTAAATTTTTATTTCAAATGGAAAAATTTAACTTTCTTTCTATTTAACAATCACAAATAATATCTTTAAATTGAGTTATTTTTACAAGAAAAATAGTATTTTCCATTTTATTTATTTTGCACTTTGATATTTTATAGCATATTTGCTATTCAATATAAAAGGATTTCCATTTAAGAACTCTTGTCATGCCACATTTTTAATAATTTCGAGTAAAATAAATGAACAGACAGACATTCATTTTACCTCTCTTTCATAGAAATAGTTATTCTGAAAAAGTCAGACTCAAAATATTTTTTGAGATCAAAGCGTATTCAAAAAAATTTTTAACAAAAACAAAGTCAATGTTACTGTTTCACTAACTTTTGCTAAGGAATTCGTTCGCATTTACTGAAGTCCACTATGAAATTTTATTTCAAATTTTGGTGAAATAGTTGACATCGAGTGAGTAGTTTTGAATGTTCAAAGTCAAAGTATTTTTACTATTTCAACTAGGACTACATTGACTAAGGGAATAAAGTTAATAAAAATAAAATGTTTAATGTTTACATTTACATTATAGTCACTTCAGAAGGTTGATTTTTAATGAATAATAATTATTTAATGGAATTGGTACGTAATATTAAAGTCATCATAAATTAAATATACAATACCTAATTAAGTTAGAAATCAAATGGCCATTTCATTTATTTTAAACTTAATTTACTAAATAAATAAAAATACTGTACAACAATAAATGTGTATAAGTAATAATATAAGTTAGCCTGACCGATTATTGATTTTATTATAAGAAAACATAACATATTTTTATTTAACTTTATAAAATAAGGCTTAATTTCATAATAAATATTATTTTTTTACTAATAACAAATTAAACATTGAAATTTATTATTATATATTATTTAGTTTTTCTTCAATTGTGGACATGAATCGGATAACTTTATTTCTTGTATAATTTTCAGTGTCAAGTTTATTATAGTATATTAAGGATCAACTAAAAGATTTAAATTTTAATAGCCTTTAAAATACTGGACTATTCATTGTGCAAGTACATACATAATTTTTTATTTTTTTTTTCTTTCAAAAAGAAGTAAAAACATGACATATGTATAATATTATATATCGCTATTCTAGATAATTCAAAACCTTTTTAAAAAATAAATAATATTTGATATCTCTCACTAATATATTACTATAAGACGGAATACCAAATAGTAGAATACTATTGGTAATTAGCAAGCGCTGCTAATTTATATCTGCACTATTCCCAGGTATGCGGACGTGTTATTGATTTTTGACGAAGAGATAAGATTAGAAAACATGACAAAGACATGGAATGGAAGGAGTTTTCCTTTGCCCCGATTTCTTGAGGGATGGTTACTGCGGCTTTAATTAGTTTGTAAGAATATCCAAAAAAGGATCGGTCTTTGTATATGACATAAAAAGAATGAACAGTCAAAGTTTGAAGTTGTTAACACTAGCGGTTATGTTAATTTTAATTTAATTTAACCCTTGTAGCCTTATTTTAAGTTGGAGAGTGTCTTACAGAAGTACTTATTTCGATAAGTATGATTTAAAAATATGCCCACCTACCACTCCCATTTGACGTACACTAATGATCACTTGTATGGATTAAAAGTGGGAAAGATATAAATAAATAAGTAAATAAATTTATTGTTTACATATGGACGGTACATAATATGGATACAAATTACTTACAAATACTATAAGTGTATTGTAAGTGTATTTTCTTTTTCGCCAAAATCGATTTTCTTAATACAACTCAGGCATCATTTAAATTAGTACCTCCATTAGGCATTATGGTACCTCCATTACAAACCAATTCATTTTGTATGTAAAGTTTAATATACCTAAAGACATTAATAAAAAGCTACATTACTGGAAATTACTATGAAATTTTAATTCCCACATAAGAAAAAAAAATCTGATTTTATAAAGGCTTTCGAAATGGGAGTTCCCATTTCCAAACCCTTAATAAAATCTGATCTGATCTCCTTAATTCCCTAGAATATTTATTACGAATGTATGAAAATGAGGTATCTATCGCAAAATTATTATTTATGGAAATCATTTTATTTCTAATTAAAATTTATAAAAAAGGTATGAATGACTTACTTTAAAGAGTTTTGAGAAATTTGCTATGTTAATATTTACACAGAAATTCGAAATAAATAGTATTTTTCCCATTAACTTATCTAGGTTAATCTGTCCATTCATCATCCGATTCATCATTTATGACGCAGAAGTGGACTTACGATAATTTCTTACTTTCGCTTAGTTTTACTAAAAAAAATATGGAGAGAAAAAATTATATAATTAAAAGACGTACGAATGAAGTAATTAAGGCTACCAAAACTCATTGAATCTGATTTTAACTTGAATATGAACTGATAAACGAAGTGTTTTATATCGACCTGTCACTTGTAATGAAAAGTAAATCTTATAAAACAGTAAAATTTGCCTGTTATAAAGAATAAAGAACATTTAAGTTGGGTTCGAATTCGTACCAAATTATTGTAATGCATGTAAAAGCTGTAATCTTACATCTTTGTTATGTTTAGCCAAAAATAATTGTCATTTTTTAATAAACCAAGACACATTATACTCGTCTAAGACTAATGTTCCTTTACTTTAATATGAAAATGTTTCACTTAAACTATTAATTTCAACGATGCATCCATATTAGAACATAGCGTCTTGAATATTTTATTATTGAAAAATTTCATGAAATTTTTATTTTCAATAGACTAAAGCGATCCCAACAAATACGTTTTATTAAATGTGTATTTAATGTTATAACAGCCGCTGCAGCAACTAATATAATAAGGAGGTCTTTAAACATTATTATTGGAAGTAAAGAAAGATATTTGTAGTTATCTTACAAAGTGTTGTTTCATTATAGTCATATCTGAATCTGATTAGACTTGTTATATGACAAAAATAATGTATTATCATTATTTATAATACTCCTAAATAAAATATACGCGTTATAGATTATTATTATTATTTAGATTATTGTTAAGAAATGTAAATAAAATATAATTGATATGAATGTTTAAATAATGAAAGTAATATTTAAGTGAGAAATTTTAACAAAACCTGGAAGATGTTAAAAAGAGTTGGCATACGATAGTTTATATTTAAATTGAAAATTAGTTTTACTTTCATATATCTTTTAATACATTATTTTCGTCACTAAAAATATATACATTTTTTTTTTATTCTTTTATATATTTTCTATTTTGAATCCATACCAGTGATCACTTATGTACATCAAATGGAAGTGACAGAAGGGCTTATCTTGATACGTACGATAACAAAATAAGCCCTTTTGTAAAGACACTCTCCAACTTAAAATAAGGCTACGACGGTTCGAAACGCTTTTCTGAGAAGAATCACACTATAACATAAACTCAGCCGAGTTTTTTATTTTTATTTTTATTGTCATCACTGTTTCACAAACGTCAATATATTTAGTGAACAATGTATGAACAACTAGAACCATCGCAATCAATTCGATAAGTCGACCTAATGATAATTAATACTAAGAAAAAGGAAATCCCTGGCTAGCAATATTTACCAAACCTTTGTAAAGTCGCTATTTCAATTTCATTTATTATGATAATAGTTACATTTATTATGATAATAGGTATATATATATATATATACATATAATAACTCTATGGAGATATTTAGGAATTCTCATTATAAAGAGATGCATGAAGAGTTCATTATTATTCAACGCATTGGTTGAGCGAAGTTCCGTCCTAAATTCATAATAATATTACAAAGGCCTTAAGACCTCCTTTAGCGTGCTATTAAAATAATAATCAACTCTATAATAGATCTCATTTTATTATTTCATAATTTTATTAATAGAATATTATTAAATATAAAAAAACAGAAACACTTTACGGTACTTTACTAGCTCTGACCAAACTCCTTTTAATTACTTGTAACAGTTTAATTTTTTAATATTTTTAGTTTAAAATATTTTTAAATTCATCAGGATATTAAGTTAAATTTATTTATGTTGTAAAACGGGTTGTTTATTGGTTTTATTTAAGGTTTAAATATATTTTTTATTTATCCCCTGAGACGTTGTCAAAGCAAATGAAGCTAGATATTGTAGAAATACATAAACCACTTTGTTTCTAATGAGAATCTAAGTTACTAAGAATCTAGAGTACTATATAATGAACATCTGTGGTGCAAATTATTAGATATGGTTTATTGTGTATTTTATTATTAACCTTATTTACCAGATACTTCAAATTTACTCTAGGTTTTTAATTTGCAGGTGTTCGATAATACTCGTAGCGGTAGTCGCTTGATTGTAGCTGGAATATGGGGCGGGCTCAATCGTCAATATAAATATTTTTTTCTTATTACATTAATCTTGCGAAAATTGCCTATCTATATAGCATTTTATAGAAATGATAGATTTTTTTAAAGATTCAAATTTCATGCAATGAAAAGTGTAGGCATCTTAAATTTGGAGCCAACTTTACTATAATACTAATTAGTGAATTATTGGCAACAAAAGTAATTATAAGAATTTATCTTTGGGGGTAAATATAAATGAATGTAGTAACTACAACACACTTAGTTACTTATTCGTTTCATTAAAAATACAGAAACAAATACGAAAATAATTTGTAATATACATTTCGCATATATTGTATATGAAAACATATATAACATTATATATCAGAAACAATTTCCTTATAGTTTGCTCAATTTTCTTTAATAAAGCGACACAACACGCCCACTTTGAAGCATCCACTTTGATTAGAACGTTGTAGACTGAAATTGAAAAACTTGCAAGAAACATCAGTACAGCAAATTTTTTATTAAATTGCATTCGATTTTGTTGCATAATTTACTCACTAAATTGTACTTAATATGACAATAATTTCCTAATACGAATAAGAGCAAACGTGAAAAATAATTGTTTAACTAAAGCTACTTTATATTTCAAAGCGTTTCAAAAGGAAATCTATAATATTGATGTACAATTGTGTATACTGTTATAATATCGATTATATTAAATAACCTTATTACTGTATAAATACCCTATTTCAGCAAACATAAAAAAATAAAATATTAATAATAATACAAATAATCGTACATTATCTTTTCGTAATGTCTATTTATTATATATACAAATTTAAAGTAAATCCCATATTTTGAAAATATTGGTAAATAAATAAATATAATCACAAGATGTTTTTTATATGGAATATTTCGATATTAAAGCTTACCTATATTATTTTTGATTACTATTTGTATATACCATCATACTATCATTATTCATACATACATAAATACATACCTTCATACATACATATATACATACATTTGTATATTATCATAGATTACAATTTATTTTATACAAAAAGAAACTATTTCGAGAGAATATAAATCGTCTACATACTCAATCGAAAATCCTCTCTCCTAAAGCGTTTCCGTTCAATTCGTTTCCGCCAGACGAGGTGACCGCGATATAAAGGTCGAATAGGTAGCGTTTTATGAATCAAATGATTTTTGAAATTGTCATTTCAATAAGAGAAATAACGAGAAGATATAGAAACTAAATATGTCTAACAAATGTATAAAATAATTATATATATAAGTATTTTTTTCTATTTTTGTTTTTATTTTTTTTTTTATATTTAAAGAAGAAAATTAAGGTAAAATGAAGATCACTATGAAAAGTCAACTCACAGTCACATTGATATTAAATTTGAATGTAGAATCTATTTTAAAAAAACATACAAAATTTATTTGGTGCCTATTTCCCAAAATTATTGCATTCTTAGTATAAAAACTTCTATCAAAATTATAATATTTTGAATTACAAACAAATAAAATGTTCAAACTATCTTAAAATAGGTGAAATAACTAGAAAATCATAAATACATAAACAACTTAAAAACGACAAAAGTTTTAATCTGGTTCTTTGTCAAAAAGTATTTTCCTACTTTTCGTTTCCTTAAGCTCAGAGCTTAGCTCCGGATATAAAAGCTAATACGTCACGCTGTTTATTTCACTTGAACTGCAACTGCGTACTATTACATTGTTAAAAATGTTATTTATAAGTGTTGAAATGACAACAACCTTAGGGATACTTACAATTTTTTAAATTTAAATTTTTTAAAATACAATTTACATAACATTTTTTGGTCCAAATTATATAATATATACTAGATATGCTAAAAATAGTAGACGCTATATTCGTTTTTATAAAACTATTATTTGTCCCAGAAATAATAATCTAAACTAGAAAAATAAAAGCTGTAGAATGCACAAAACACAATACACTACTCATATTAATATTTATGAAAAATATGTATATTAGTACATATTTATTGAGGCATCGTTCGGGAATTTCCCTAAAATTGGAAATTCATATTATATTTTTATATTATTTTTACTATTCCTGACGAATTTTTTTTAAATAATTGAAATAAGGAAAATATGATTCATGTACGAGTATGTCAATAATATATGCAATTTTTTTCACGGAATTAAAAAGTTATTTTATGTCTAAGTATTTGAATTTAATAATCTACTCCTAATCAACAAACTCTATCATTATTGAGATTTAGTTCGTTATTGTTTCTTTATCGTTTTATCTTTATAGTATTAAGGAACTGATACCAAGGCAATGACAGCAGCCATATCCATTTGTTTCCAATATCTTTCTAACATGTTCAAGTTCATCATTCTCGTATACCGCATAGATGCAAAGTTGTGCTTATTTAAGTACGCGACAACTCCGCTAGGTCGATCGGTGATGCGAGTTGGCACATTTATATTGGTCGGTGTGCGTATCTATTTAGTTTACCCTATTTATTGGTTTATTCAACCCTATTCCCGTACTGGTTTAACTTATACAATACCTGGTGCTGTGAGAAAACATATATCAAATGGCATTATTTTATAATTTTTTTATATATGGTAAGCCCTATAAAATATATTTCGATTCTGCTTTTACTGTCTTCATCAGTTTTAGTTTCCGTTCTGATTTCAATCAAAATATTGTTATTTCGAATATGTGAAGTAATATTTAATAGAGGACATAGATGTAAATTGAATAATATTATAGTAAGTTTAAACAAAATTTATTCCTATGAATATTAAATAATGCTGTATTCTCAATACCATTCAGTCATCCGATAGCAAAAAAACCTAATTTCAAAATTAAATACCTTTACCAAAATACACTCTGATTGACTATAATTAATGATAGAAACTTGATTCGTAATATAATTATTATAATTTTAATAGTATTAAATAATTATTATTCTTAACTAAACATATAAATGAAATTTAAGTGTCTGTTTTTATTCCTAATTAAAATCTTTAGTTATAAAAGCGAAAAGAGAAATATACTTTAGGATTTTCATTAAAACTGTGACTAGAAAAAAGTGTTAACTAAACCAAATTATGATAAGTTAAATAAGATCTAAGTTGCTACTAATATCTCTTTAGTGTTCCGCGGGTGAATTGTACGTAATTGTATATAGTGTGTATATTAATGTTAATTAACTGAATAAGTGAAATGAATTTTGATGGGATCGTCATAAGTTTAATAATAATTATAATAACATTAAGTCGAATTGAATTAATTCAGTAAAATCAGAGTTCATTAACTAAGTATTATAATTTCCAAGCCTGGGTTGTTATAGAATGTTATTAAAATTTATTAAGACATAAGATATTTCATGTACAGTGAGTAAATAAAGGCTCATATTTAGTCTTTAGACAAGCTTTTGTTTCCCGGAAGGCTTTTATTAAATTATTTAGAATTATTTATATATTAACACATTTTCTTGATAAGGAAGGTATTTCAATTTTGTAAATAACTTGTTCCTAAATTTATTCTCATAAAACTGTTAATTTTTAAAGTAGAAAGGCGGTGTTACATTAAAAAAATATATTATAAAATTCAATAAAAACTTTATAAGTTATATTATGACGTACACTCACGAGTAAATTATATTTTTAGAAGCCAGCTGCGGTTAGCAATCATTAATTGCTAATTACTACCAAAACTAATTAAGTATTAGGTCAATAAGTAGAAAACGATATTTATTATCATCATCTTCCTGTCCTTATCGCACTTTTGGAGTCGGCACAGTATGATTTATCCTTCCATACTCTTCTTTTACTCGTCATATCTGTACACACTCCCTTCTTCACCATATCTTCTTTCACGCAATCCATCCATCCATCTTTCTTCGGCCCTCCACTACCTGTCCATCCCTCCACTACCATACCCAGTACTCTTTTGGTCACATGCCTTTCATCTCTTCTCATAACATGCCCTACCATGAGAGACGGTATGAATTACATTTTATTTATTTTTTATTTTATTTAACTTCACGCCGTATCGTAGATACTGTGTTTTCGAGGGTCACTCGAGGCCTCACCCTATCTCTTACCGCTCACTTTTCCTGTATAAATCTTTTTTACCATTCTTTCATCACTCATTCGTTCGATGTTCTTCTTCATTCTCACAGTAACATCTTCGCTAGTACCTGCCATTCTGTGGATCTCTTCATTTCGGATTCGGTCAGCTAGGCTGACTCTGCATATTCTGCGAAGAGTTCGCATCTCAACAGCATTCATCTTTCTTATATTCTTCTTCTACGTTACCCACGTTTGGCTGCCGTATAACAGCGTCGGTAGCAAAACGGCATTGTGTACAGCCAAACGTGCAGCTATGCTGACGCTTCGTCGTCTCAACAATGCAGCCGGAGTACCGTTGACTCTGTTAGCGGCAGCAATACGCCTTTCCACATCCATTTAGTACTTCCATCTCTGCTAAACATACTTCCCAAATATACCACTTCATTCATTTGTTCTATTATCTTACCATTCACGTTGATCTTACATTCTGTTCTTTTTTCATTTCTTTCAAATACCAGAACCTTCGTCTTATCTGCATTCAGGTTTAGACCATTATTTTCACACCCATCTTTCAAAGTGGTGACCAATGCCTGCAAATCGCATTCTGATGATGCAATGAGCACTGCATCATCTGCATATTAATTAGCAAGTATTTGATCTTAAGGTCACCTACTTTCACTCCCATGTAACTGTTTTTCACGCCTTGGAAGTAACTATCCAAATACATATGATAAAATAAACATTAATATATTATATGTTAATATATATTATATATATTTTATGTATATATGATATATAATTTTATATACATTAAAGATCATATAATGGTAATACACATACATAAAGAGATTATTGAATCGATTGGATTATTTTATACGAATACTTGCATTAATCATGCTGTGTTTATTTGTTGCCAAATGTATGTTAAGTAAGTTAAAGGATTTAAATTGTATACAACAATGAGTACCACAGACTTATGAATCACAATAATACTACTATAATACAAAACTATAAAAGATGGTGTTATTACATAGTGTAGTATCTCACTATTAAAAATGTCCTACTTTCACTGGAGCACCAAATTTTCACAAAATTCATGCAATAGTTTTCACGATATGGAAACAAAAAAACAGGATATGGAAACAAGAATGAGATAAAAAAAATAAAAGGAACCTTAATCGTTCCATTTCTTAATATCGGTACGTAAGTAAAATTTAACCATTGTAAATAAGGTGTCCAACTAATGGGATACTCCAACGAATATATTATTTGACTCAATTAAGTGACGTTCAAAATTGCTTATTTGAACATGAACAGTAACTACGACTTTGATAATGCATTTAATGTTATTAAAATATAATGTTTTATTCTAACTCGGGCTATAAATGATTCGTGTTTATTCGAAAATACAAAATTAGAAAGGTTTTGTTGTGGATTTGAAAACAGTCCTAGTCCAGTCTAAAACTGACCTAGGACCAATAATTATTTATTTATTTGTTTCTTGTCTTTAACTTCGCTCATATTTTTCACTCTAAAAAAATATCGATGAACTCATATTTGCTATATTTTTTACCTTCATTAAAAGACAAGAAGGTCCTAAATTAAATTTTTGTGTATATTTTTTGTTAGTAGCCACGAGGACATGTTTATCATTATTATGCGAAACTTATGCTCAGAAAAATAGTGGATAACTTTAGTGAGCAGAATTTCAAGCGCCGTAAGCGAAACTAAGAAAGTTATAACCCAATTAATCCGAAGCACACAACTGAAAAATTTTATACTATGAAGAAATTCCATATTATCATGTTTTTTTTTATACAACGATAATATTTCAACAATCCGGCAAAACAGTGTTAATGCTTGCCCTCTAATATTTAGAAGTCGGGTGCAGATCTTAGTCATAGCAACATTTATTTTACCTTTACGGTAAAGAAAAATCAACAAGTCTTGAAAGAAATACTTATTTTTAACCTGCCAACTTGCACTAGATTTGTAATGTGGATTAAAGTCGACACCTTTCGTATATTAAAGCAACAATGTGACATTTATAAGCTGACTTTAATTTCTATAACTATTATGTACTAATTATATTGCAATTAACTGGTTAAAATTAAAGGAAATAAAGAAAAAAATATGCCAAAGAGTGATAATATAGTATTGTTCTGATTTTGTTATTATTTTTACAAATAAACTTTTTACTTTTGTCACAAATTTCCCATAACTATTTGTTTATATACATACTTTATTTTATTAATATCTATTTATTTTATCAGTAAATAAATATTAATTTAACATAAAATCTTGAAATGTAGGATACAGCAATTCTTATATTAATGACTATAATTTAGTTATAGTAATTAATAATACAATGCCTGCTGTTTACAATCATTCCGTTTCATCTATTTTATTGCAAGTTTGCAGTCCGCAGAAAAAAAAAGTATTTGTTATCTTGCGTATTTCTCCAGATACATGCATTTGGAATCAACATTTTGTGTAAAAATTTCTGTCATTTGACGTTTATAACATTTCTTTTATTTACAAATAAATGTTGTTTGGTGAATATGATAACAGTATTATGGTTACTTCTATCTTTAGGACTTTAACTTACCGAAGAAAAATATTTATATTTCGTGTAACAGCGAAGTGCACTGCAAAATAGTTGTTATCAAAGTGATAATAATTGTGTCACATATTATATTATTATTTAAACAATTAAGTGAAAACTGCATTGGCAATAGTATACTGCCAACTTGTCAATAAGTTTTAAATTGTATATTCAGTTTCATCGAGGTCTGAATGAATTTAAACATCTCTTTGTTATAAAATAAAACATCGAAATATTACTTGATTTTGATGTGACTCTTGTTAATCCATAAATAGATAATATAAACCATAAATATCGATAATAATTTAATATTTCGAATTTTTAGAGATATCTTGAGCTAAGACTACAATGTTTGTTATTATAAGTTTTTATTATCCCCTTTTATATTTAAATGTAATAACATACATTTTGTAACGTGACTCTAATATGAAGTCTTTACTAATTATTGTTTTTTTTTTTCTTACCTACTTATTCTCCAAGTTTTAGTGACCTGATATCTTCTAGGAACAAAATCCACAAATTCGGTTAGAGGAATAAAAACTTTGGTGAACACCATAAGTAGGGTAAAGTAGGCTTAGGATTTGAGTATTTGAAACTTTGTGCATTCTTAATTGAATACTCAAAACTCAATGATTACATTATTCTTTACACAACTTTTTTCAGGAGTCACGAATCTAAAAATTTTGCATATTTGAAGAATATTTAATTTTTATATTGCATTTCGATATTATATTAAAATAATAACCTTAAGTTTATTTAATTATAATATTACAAGTGTATAAAACAATGTACAATGTATATTAAAAATGATAACAAGAAATAGTTATTGATTATAAGAAATCGTAGATCTTTATTTAATATCGAAATATAGATCTACAATGATACTCTGCACTTTGTAAGTCGATACTAATTAAGAAGAATGTTTAAATTATTGCAGAGAAGAAATGCTTTAGTGGCAATAATATTTTATGAGTATATTTAAAGTATTTAAGTAATATCATTATACTATTTCGTAGAAAGTTATTGATTTTAATGTTTTTATATAAATGATACAGATTATCATGAAAAAAAATTGAATTTACATTACCCCCTGCTTAAGATATGCTTCCTTAAATTGAAACATCTGTTAGAATACAAAAACAATAAGAAGGCAACTCCAATATTTTTTTATTCGCAGACGTATGAACAAGGTTTAATTAATCTAAAGCAGAAATTTAATTTAATGCCTTCGTAATATTGCAAGCATATTACGAAGGCATTAAATTAATTATTATTTTGTTTTACTTGAGGTTGCATTTTTAATATAGAAAATTGAATAATTACATTTTTAATATAGAAGATTGAATTGATTATATTATTTTTTATTTCATAGTGATCTTTTAATTTATATTGCTTTTAAGAAGGGTTGTGGTGTTGTATTAAAATATTTATTTGCCTTGTTTTATATCCTAAAGTTCAAGCAATATTTATAACTTTAATACATATTTATTAAACAAAAGGACACAAGTTTTATATAACCGTTTTTAATTTATGAAAAGTTTATTACTTGGATACGAACGAGCATATAAATTGTATAATTAGCATCGGTTGTGACGATAAAGTGGTGAAATAGAAAAGCAATATAAAAATAAGATGCAGATGAAATAACCAAGACAGGTTCTGAGCATTATGCAAATGATGAAAAGCGGGTGTAAGAGGAAAGGCCATAAATATTCGTTAGTTAGTCATTATAAAACTTGAATTTCAGCTTTCAGAAAGGTATAAGGAATATAAGGTTAAAGGATTTATTGCCAAAATTTTATTTTTAATAACCTATGTTATAGGAGATCTCTTCCGGTTTTGGTTATTACACAATTGAAATATGTAGACAGCAAATTAACCAAAATGGAGTAACAGATCAATACGTTGTGTAAAACTGCCATTTAAGGTAATTTATTTTGTGATGGATTTGTCCCTTCATTTCTCAACTAAGTTATAACAGGATCTGTGTTAGAAAACTTTTGCCGATTAAAAATACTAAGAATGTCAAATGAATTGGACAGTAATCAATAAGCTTTAAATAGGAAACGTTTTTATTTAACTTAAAAAAATTACTTAATAAATATATTATTATTTTGTATTGATCGGATAGTTCTGAAAAACGATTTATATAAAAATATCAGATAAAATCAGCTTACCTTAAAGATAAGTTAAGTAACTTTTATAGTGAAGTAGAATGGAATAAAATAAAACACTTTTAAAAAAATAGATAATGAAATAAAGTAAAACCACACTATATTACCAACGTTTTTTTAAATCACGCTTGCTATTACCACTAATGCCATTTA
The DNA here is from genome assembly GCA_918358865.1 of Melinaea marsaeus rileyi. Taxonomy (NCBI): domain Eukaryota; kingdom Metazoa; phylum Arthropoda; class Insecta; order Lepidoptera; family Nymphalidae; genus Melinaea; species Melinaea marsaeus. Next base: position 5,078,819 of record OU911093.1, on the reverse strand, counting down.
AATAAAATTATCTCAATTTGTAACAAAACAAACCCCAAAAACTGTTTGTTCTTCTGGTATAAACAAAGCTGTTACGCGCCAGTTTTATATTTCATTTATTATTTATTCTTCTTTCTTTCATAGAGCTTATTATATTTAAAATTATACACCAATCAATCTCGATTAATTCGATCGATCACCAATAATTCATGAACCTCGATTTTATAAAATTTAACAAAATCATTTTAAGTACAAAGAAAATAATAACTATGTTATACCCTTAAGAATAATTTTTACGTTGTTAATAGAATATATTCGTACCTATTATTACATGATATCATAATAATCGCAAAAATACGTTGATATATATTTCTTTTTTCTATTATATTTTGATTGAAGATTCATTTAAATTTTAAATTTTAAATAAAACAGTTGTACTATTTTAAATAAAATAGAATAATAATGTGGAACTTCACACAATTGGAATTGATATCATCAAAAATAATAATACATAAAGAATAAAAAGTTTTAAACCTGGAATAAAAGACCAGAATTAACTTTTTATTTATTAAGTACCTTTTAGGTTAATGTTTTTCGAATTAATATAATTCAGAGAATATTAAGTGACAAATTAAGTCGGTTTAAAGCGAAGCAGTGTGGAACTTTACAGCCACAGGCTGTTTGTCTGCAAATAAATAGAGAATGATTAAATGCGAAGGATTCTGATTTACAAACAAGAAAAAACCAAATAACATCGTTGATGAAATTTTATCCCTTTATTAAGTAATTTCAAAAAAGGACATATTCAGTACATTATTAAGAGATTGTCTATTATTAAATTGAGCGTATACCACAGTGTAACATCAGTGTTTTAAAAAAATCTTCTTAGTTATACTTGGTAATTATATTTCTGGCGTTTTAATTGTTTTTAAATGTTGACAAGCGTTTAATGATTATTGAGGTATAATTGATGCTGTTAGTAATGTGATGTCAAATGAGTAAGACAAATCTCTTTTAATTTTAAAGGAACCGCATTTGTAAATTTATATAAAATTATCAACTTTTAATCAATTACTTATAAACTAATTAAAAGGACGATAAACAGTACCCAAATATATACCCCAGTGCAGTAATTGCCTGTAAACAATCATAATAAGTCCAGAATATTTAAAACGAATAAAAGTAACAATCTAAAAATTTCCTTTTCCCGGGCGTCAATCTATTATAACAAAAAAATTACCTCATTGTGGGTTACGCTTACCTTAACGTAACACACCCTTAAGAAAGTCATTAAAATTCCTCTGTACTGTAATAAGGAATGGCTTATTTAAAAAAGAAATTCTCTTAATGTAGTCCCGTAATCCCTATTTTTTCAGTCGTTTTTATTAGCTTCATCTCTTTTCTTAATTGTTTATTCCTTGTAAATATTCGAATGGTTCATTCTGATAGTGTACGAAATATACTTAATAAATACTTTACAGGCTTTGCTATTGAATGTCTAAAAAAAACCAACGAACCAACGCCGCAGAGGTCTTTTTGCAGGTTGGCGCAGCCGCACAACGCTGTTTTTCTAGCTTGGAGTCGAATTATCGCATAAGAAGCTGGAAACTTCAAGATCCACCGATCAGAGAGGAATATCAAGAAAGGGTTTCCAAGAAACTTGAAAGCTGTGATTCTGGAAATGAAAGTGTTGAAGCATGCTGGCAGAACCTTAGGAATGGTATGGTGAAAGTAGCGACAGAGGTATGTGGTAAAAGGAAAAGAGGTTTTAGTAAAAAGCGCGATGAATGGTGGGATAATGAAATGAAAGACGCTGTGGAGATAAAGAAGAAAGCATGGCTGGATTATAAAGCCTCTGGTAAGGATAAAAGTATGAAAGAGATAAAAAAAAGAGAGTACAAGTTGCAAAAGCACAAAATGGAAGCACTTATGAAGATGAAGGGTGAAAATTTTGAGATAAAAAGGGATGAAAGGTTGACGAACAACTTCCGGGAAAACACGAAGCTTTTCTGGCAAGAAGTTAGTGATTCCCGGGGTTGTTAGGTAACCTATAGAATGAAAATTGATTTTAGTTGTTCATCTGCAAGGCTTTTTTTCCTTCTAGTGGTCATTTGTTTTATTCTTTCAAAATATTAAAAAAAAAAATTAACATGGAACAAAGTATTCATGATAATTTCATCAATTTTTTTTTATAACGAATCATTTTAAGGGATTCGAGACATTTCTGAGATTCTCTTACTAAATACTTATTTATTATTGAATTATTACATTCGCTTATAATATTACATCAGAAATATCTTTGTTTGACATAACATTTTTTTTTGTTTTTAAATGAACTACAATTCATATATACATATTTTAAAAAATAACTTATTGTAATTTAAAGGTTTTTAGCAAATATTTTTTAATCCAGCTTTTTAAGTTAATAATTATACATTAGTAGATAAAAAAATTCATGAACAAAGAACAAATTTAGTATATCATCTAACACATATTATTAAAAATCATGAACCTACTTTAAACATTGAAATTTCAGAAGTCATTAAAATATTTTTGATTATTTTAATAGTATAAAAGTATTTAAACTAATCTTTTCTCCTAAAGGATTTTAGTTTTATTCGTATCCTTAACTCTTGTCTTACGCTGGATATAAATGCTAATATGTCACTAGTAACTGTTTATTTCAATTGAATAACAACGGCTAAGGAAAACAAATATGTATTGCTGTATTTAAAATTACCATCTAATTCAATTACAAAAAAATCCGTGCCCGCAGGGGGACACGCGTGGGTAGACCTCTTGTGTAACTCGTTTAAAATATAACTCACTACCTAAGAATAATACATGATGCCGTTGTTTACATCAAAAATTTTCAAGCAAAAAGCGGTTTTAATTTTTTTTCTCGGAAAAGGTATCTTTTTTGGAAATACTTTTGGTACTTAAATTTAGAGTAAAAAATAACCTTTCTATTAAAAATATTTGCGAGGAGGGAATGTTTACCAGAAAAAAGTTACCGTGGTTTTACCTACCTAAAATTTACAAGCTAAAAGTGGAAGTGGAACTTTTACGGAAAAACTTTTGATACTTAAATTTAGAGTAAAAAATAGCCTATCTATTAAAAATAATTGTGATGCAAGAATGTTTACCAGAAAAAAGTTATGAATTTTTTTCCAAAAATTTTCGGTTTTTTTACCCTCACCCCTAAGTTATTGAAGTTAGGTTTTCGGTTTATCTACATTAGTTATAGGTATTTATCAAAGACATCATATAATATAAACGCGATTGATCTCCTTTGTATAGGGACAAAGTTATGGTCGAAAAACTGAAATCAGAAAAAGTGAGGCCCTAGCGCCCCCTGTGACCGGATTTCTCTGGTTAACGAACTTGACCTTCATTTTTGGACGGTTGATTTTTGTGCAAAGTTTGAAAGCAATCCGAGCGAAACTGCGGCCGCTATCGTGCTGACAAAAGTCGAATCTGGACGCACGCACGCATATATATATATATATATATATATAAACTTTTTGACCAATGGTCATTTCGGACTCAGGCGGTCATAAGACCTCCTGTGAAGAAATTTTTCCAAAATTCGAAAGTAGGGGACAAATGAATGGGCAGACCGAATTCTTCGAGGTCTACCCAACTATCAATCTTATGTTTTTATAGCGTATAAATTTTATCTTCATAAATTATAATAACCAGATTCTAATTTATAATGAAAAACATCAGGATTCAAGAGAGTATGTGAATTCAGGTGATTCAATAGCTGTAAATGAATCTTTAATCTAACTTATTTATATTTAAATTATTAATAATGACAAATCTATGACAAACATATAGGGATAACATATTTTTAAAAAATCAAAAGAGTTTTTTTTAAGCACAGTGTATGTTCCTCACGAATAAAAAATATATATGAAAAAATGTATAAAATACGTATATGACGAAATATTGATAGAAAAATCGTTAAAAAAATGGTATATTAGTTTTAATTAATATTATGTTTTAATTGCTTTTTTCCTGGATTTTCTAATAAATAAACCATTAAAAAATATTTTGTGAAACCAACTTTACAAAATAAATAAAATAATTATATATATTAATTTACAACAGTAAATTTAAAACAGTACGTTTTGTGTAATTCAAAAATCTTATTTTTTATAAACATTGAATTTGAAAATCTATTAATAAATACGGCGTCAAAAATAATACCAACTCTCTGGAGTCAACAGAAAAGATTGTAAAGAAAAACAATTTTTGCATTTTTTGTTGTGCGGTAACTGAAACTGATTTAACTTTTTCATACTTCTGAGGAAATGGCGCTTGCAACCTTATTCGCTTTCCCGTATTTGTTTATTTTCTATCCAAAAATATAAAACAACTTTATTATAATGATGTTAAGTGATCTATGCCCATCTTCATTTTATTGTATTGTCTACAAATATTAGAAAATTTAATATATTTAAATTAATCAATGTACAATGTATACTATATATATATAGATCGATATCTAATTGTTAAATGTATAATACTCTTGCTATATAAATACATATATATCTGGTTATATGAAAAGATATTTGATTTTAAAGTTAACTTTAAATTCCGTTTGTCAACAACTAGACTTAGTGGGTACAATTAAAGTTAGGAACTAGATCTTAAAAGGTTAAATAGTGATGAAACATAATAGTGGTTCAATAGAATTATGAACTGTTTAATAATAATGTTCTATTTTAGGTGTTCAATGTATATAATTAGATGATATCATAAATCCTAAAGGAATTATTATCACTACGCTTGCGGTCCTATCGAATTTATAACCAAACAAGCTTTTTGAATTTCCTACATTCATTTTGATATTTAGCTTTAAAAATGGCATTTATGAGGATGACAGAAATATTTTATGTTCTTGCTTTATAATTTGCCAATACGGGTCAAGTAAAGCGGCGTAAATGTACTATAAAATACTATCCATAAACGTTATACTATAAAATAATTTACTACAGTCAAAATTAAATAATTATCAAAGGATGAGTCAACACAGCGGCAACCCAGGTCTCTCTAAATGTAGATTTGTGCAATATCTGAGGACTTCATTCCAACCTCAGCGCCTTCCAGTATCGCCTAAAGTTGGCGCAGCCGGCCTTGTTGTCTTTGACAGAGTTCCATTTCAACTTAGCGATATCGCGTATCTATCATACCCAGGGTATAAACTGCAACATTCTTTTACCATGCACGCTGAGGTGTCTATGCTCGTAAGGGGCCTCGTTTCTATTACCATCACGTCCAGAATTTTGATGAGACCTGTCTATACTCTTACTGCCCGTAGACATGGACGATTCTGTCAGAGTTTACGCCTGCCTCTAAAGGTCCCATAATGGTTACCGACTTGCTTTGACAAACTCCCTCCGCCGAAGACCAGTCCTCGGGGATATTAACGCGTACAATACTGATTGGCTAAAGTCATGTGCCACAAATTACGCGGTGAAATCTGTGTTTAACTTAACGTTTAACGCAGACTCGTCTACCAGACCTGGACAGCTACATGTCATCTTTGTTAGATCTTCTGCTGATATATCCCGGAAACTACCAGATTACTTTGGAGGTGGCCCTAGAGTCCTCTGATTATTACCTAGTATGAAGTGTAGTAGGTATTCAACGTCCAGTTCGCACAAGATCTGATGTGTTTGGCAATACAAGTTAGCGGATTCGGATGGAATGTGGTCCTTTTTTGCATATTACTCATGAGGGCTTGTTTGTTTCCCTTCCAATGATTCCAGTGACTGCGTTGCGGCTGTAATTGATGTGATACTACAGTATGGGACTATTTGTACCAAACTCTGTGGTGCCATTTGGTGGCAGATTCGCAGCCTCTGTTTGAAGCTTCTATCAGAACTGCAGCAGCCGGCAAATGGCAATATCAAGCTTCTGCTAATACCTTAATGACCAAGAAGCTGACCTTTAGAGTTCTGAAACGGATATTTAACTGTGCCTCCAGATTCTTGAAATTGTACATTGCTAGAGCAAAGATTAAACATGTCATCAATTTTCATGGGCTAGTAATTTTCTGTTATATCTTATGTATTCTTGTCCTCGGTTTTTAAATTCAAGGGTGGGGCACTGGATATAAGGAAAGCCTTCTATCGTGTATGGCACAAGAGGCTTCTTTCGAAGCTGCCGTCTATGGGTACCGAGAGTTTATGGCAGAGCATACAATTCTTTCTTGACGGTTTTTGCTCGGACTCCAAGACCGTGAACGCTAGTGTACCCCAAAGCTGCTTTCTAACATCAACTTTGTTGCTCCTGCACATCAATGATATATTAGATATTTTCAACATACGTTGAAAAGACCTCCTTGGAATCTCAATTTGTAACAAAACAAACCCCAAAAACTGTTTGTTCTTCTGGTATAAACAAAGCTGTTACGCGCCAGTTTTATATTTCATTTATTATTTATTCTTCTTTCTTTCATAGAGCTTATTATATTTAAAATTATACACCAATCAATCTCGATTAATTCGATCGATCACCAATAATTCATGAACCTCGATTTTATAAAATTTAACAAAATCATTTTAAGTACAAAGAAAATAATAACTATGTTATACCCTTAAGAATAATTTTTACGTTGTTAATAGAATATATTCGTACCTATTATTACATGATATCATAATAATCGCAAAAATACGTTGATATATATTTCTTTTTTCTATTATATTTTGATTGAAGATTCATTTAAATTTTAAATTTTAAATAAAACAGTTGTACTATTTTAAATAAAATAGAATAATAATGTGGAACTTCACACAATTGGAATTGATATCATCAAAAATAATAATACATAAAGAATAAAAAGTTTTAAACCTGGAATAAAAGACCAGAATTAACTTTTTATTTATTAAGTACCTTTTAGGTTAATGTTTTTCGAATTAATATAATTCAGAGAATATTAAGTGACAAATTAAGTCGGTTTAAAGCGAAGCAGTGTGGAACTTTACAGCCACAGGCTGTTTGTCTGCAAATAAATAGAGAATGATTAAATGCGAAGGATTCTGATTTACAAACAAGAAAAAACCAAATAACATCGTTGATGAAATTTTATCCCTTTATTAAGTAATTTCAAAAAAGGACATATTCAGTACATTATTAAGAGATTGTCTATTATTAAATTGAGCGTATACCACAGTGTAACATCAGTGTTTTAAAAAAATCTTCTTAGTTATACTTGGTAATTATATTTCTGGCGTTTTAATTGTTTTTAAATATTGACAAGCGTTTAATGATTATTGAGGTATAATTGATGCTGTTAGTGATGTGATGTCAAATGAGTAAGACAAATCTCTTTTAATTTTAAAGGAACCGCATTTGTAAATTTATATAAAATTATCAACTTTTAATCAATTACTTATAAACTAATTAAAAGGACGATAAACAGTACCCAAATATATACCCCAGTGCAGTAATTGCCTGTAAACAATCATAATAAGTCCAGAATATTTAAAACGAATAAAAGTAACAATCTAAAAATTTCCTTTTCCCGGGCGTCAATCTATTATAACAAAAAAATTACCTCATTGTGGGTTACGCTTACCTTAACGTAACACACCCTTAAGAAAGTCATTAAAATTCCTCTGTACTGTAATAAGGAATGGCTTATTTAAAAAAGAAATTCTCTTAATGTAGTCCCGTAATCCCTATTTTTTCAGTCGTTTTTATTAGCTTCATCTCTTTTCTTAATTGTTTATTCCTTGTAAATATTCGAATGGTTCATTCTGATAGTGTACGAAATATACTTAATAAATACTTTACAGGCTTTGCTATTGAATGTCTAAAAAAAACCAACGAACCAACGCCGCAGAGGTCTTTTTGCAGGTTGGCGCAGCCGCACAACGCTGTTTTTCTAGCTTGGAGTCGAATTATCGCATAAGAAGCTGGAAACTTCAAGATCCACCGATCAGAGAGGAATATCAAGAAAGGGTTTCCAAGAAACTTGAAAGCTGTGATTCTGGAAATGAAAGTGTTGAAGCATGCTGGCAGAACCTTAGGAATGGTATGGTGAAAGTAGCGACAGAGGTATGTGGTAAAAGGAAAAGAGGTTTTAGTAAAAAGCGCGATGAATGGTGGGATAATGAAATGAAAGACGCTGTGGAGATAAAGAAGAAAGCATGGCTGGATTATAAAGCCTCTGGTAAGGATAAAAGTATGAAAGAGATAAAAAAAAGAGAGTACAAGTTGCAAAAGCACAAAATGGAAGCACTTATGAAGATGAAGGGTGAAAATTTTGAGATAAAAAGGGATGAAAGGTTGACGAACAACTTCCGGGAAAACACGAAGCTTTTCTGGCAAGAAGTTAGTGATTCCCGGGGTTGTTAGGTAACCTATAGAATGAAAATTGATTTTAGTTGTTCATCTGCAAGGCTTTTTTTCCTTCTAGTGGTCATTTGTTTTATTCTTTCAAAATATTAAAAAAAAAAATTAACATGGAACAAAGTATTCATGATAATTTCATCAATTTTTTTTTTATAACGAATCATTTTAAGGGATTCGAGACATTTCTGAGATTCTCTTACTAAATACTTATTTATTATTGAATTATTACATTCGCTTATAATATTACATCAGAAATATCTTTGTTTGACATAACATTTTTTTTGTTTTTAAATGAACTACAATTCATATATACATATTTTAAAAAATAACTTATTGTAATTTAAAGGTTTTTAGCAAATATTTTTTAATCCAGCTTTTTAAGTTAATAATTATACATTAGTAGATAAAAAAATTCATGAACAAAGAACAAATTTAGTATATCATCTAACACATATTATTAAAAATCATGAACCTACTTTAACCCTTAATTTGATTTTGTTCACTGTGAGAAACATATGAGAAAAAAAATGATTTCGTTATATTTTTACACCAAATTCGTATTTTTTGTAATATTATCATACCGTATATAATATTTTTTAATAGTAAAAAAATAGTCTACGCACCTGGCAACACTTTTACTTGTCATTGTCAAAGCAAAATGTCGGCGCCTCGCGGGTCGTCTATGTTCCGCAAGGTAAATATAAAGATTTTACTTGATTTTCTATTGTTTCAAGTATTTTAATGCTTTCACTAACTTATCTAGACTATTTGTTATATTTTGGTGTGTGAATTATGTGCCTTTATGTGAATCCTCAAGTTTTATGACCCGCCAAAAGCTTATGTTTATTGTGATGAACATTGCCAAATAACCTATAAAGTACCTACAATTTATTATGTTCATCACGGTGAACGATGCCAAATACCTAATGATAAATTAATCCAAAATAGTTATGTCTTTTTTTTTAACATTTTGAAGTTATGGGTTTTATTTTGCTTATTTCGGTATTTTCTGTTGCCAACAGCATACTTTGCATGGACGCACGGCAAAAATATTGGCGCTTGTGCCTATACAGCATGCTCCCTCAGATACCAGTGATAGGTCCGACATGGACAATGAATTGGCAGATCTGCATACTCCAAGTTTAGCTTCATCATCAGCACCATCTTTAGATTCATCTTTAGAGCGAATGCATATTTTAAGCAGTCCTGAACCTGATGCTGAAGATCATGACACTGGGGACGATCCACCTGAATTTGATTTTACAGAAACATCATTGCAATTGACTCCAGTTCTACGTCAAATTTGCCCAGCTACACCGACTAGAGAACCGAACTACGAGAACATACCTTCCTTATCTTCTATACCATCTCTTCCGTCTGAAGCCCCTTTATCAACTCCTGAAAGTGCTACCAGGAAAACTCGAGCCCAAAGGCACATTACTCCAGTGCTGGCTAAAAGACGAAAGAAAGTTCCGAAATTTGACTTAACGTATAAATGGAAAAAAAGCGTCACCTTCCGTCACCAAGCTACAATTGAAGAAAACCAAGACCATAATATAATGAATGCCTCTTTCCTGCCCACTGCAGATTCCCTAGAATATTTTAATTTATTTTTTTCTTCAGACATTGTGACCGATATTACCGTACAGTCAAATCTATACTCTGTTCAAAAAACTGGCAAATCTATTCAAGTGACAGAAGACGAAATGCGTGATTTTATAGCTATCCATATACTTATGGGTATTGTCTCAATGCCTAGTTACCTAGACTATTGGAGCAGTAGATTCCGGTATGCTCCGATAGCAGATCTAATGAGTTTAAAACGCTATCAACAGATTCGTAGATTTCTACACTTTGCTGATAATAGCTTAGAAGATACTGATAGATATTACAAAGTAAGACCAATAGCAGAAAAAATAAGAAAAAACTGTTTGCTGCAAGAAAATAAAAACAAATTTAGTATAGATGCGATGATGATTGCTTATAAAGGAAGAAAGGCAGGCAACAGAAAGCAGTACATGAAAGATAAACCCAACAAGTGGGGATTCAAAAATTACGTGCGAGCTGGAGTAAGTGGCATGATTTATGACTTTATCCTATATGGAGGAGAAGATACATTCCGTTTTCATAAATTCACTGAACAAGAAATTTCAATTGGGTTTGGGGCACAAATTGTAATAGCTCTGTGTCAATCTATTCAAAGAAAGCCAGCCACCATATTTTGTGACAATTTTTTTTCATCGCCTGAGTTATTTTATATTTTAAAAGAAAATTATGGCGTATTTGGTTTAGGTACGATTCGTAACAATAGAACCAGGGGAGCTGGATCTATTTTGCCTAGTGAAAAGGCAATGAAAAAGAAAAAGAGAGGAGCTTATTCACAGGTCGTATGTGACAAAACCAAGCTGGCTCTCGTTCGCTGGAACGACAATAAGCCTGTCACCCTGATAAGTTCATTTGTTGGATGCACACCTGTGCATAAAATAAAGAGATATTGTAAGGTAGAAAAGCGAAAGTTAGATGTTGACTGTCCTCAAATAGTAAGGGAGTACAATAAACATATGGGGGGTGTAGACCTGGGTGATATGTTAGTATCTCTTTATAAAATACCGTTCAAGTCTAGAAGATGGTATATAGGTATATTTTGCCAGTTGTTAGATATAAGTATAAATAATTCATGGATTTTATATAAAAAAAATACTAACGACAGAAAAAAAATTGTCTTTGAAAATATTTCGGCAAGATCTATATCTAAATTTAACAAAAAAGAACCGGTCTGTACGTTCTCACTCTATCGTTGAAAATTCAACAATAAAGAACCCTAAGTTACCCAGGCCCATTAGCCCCATACGTTTCGACAATATTTGCCACTTTCCTAATACAAAAGAAGACATGGGGAGGTGCAAATATTGACTAAAAATACTACTGTGTACTGCATGAAATGTAATATAAGACTCTGTTTTGTTACCGGAAAAAAATCTCGTAATTGTTTTCTCAATTGTCATACAAAATAATACTAAGTTTTTTGTGAAATGCTAGAAGAGGCTCTATTATGTTATAAAAGATATTTTGTTATGTCTTTGTTTTGTTTTTTATATAAATAAAAATATTTTGTAAACCGCACTACCTGTTTGAATGTGTACCCTAATTTGATTATGTTCATCACAGTAAACATTACAATAAAGTGGTATTTCTCGACAGATTTGGCAATGTTCACTCTGATGAACATTGGTTTCCTGGAAACCTGAAGGTCGCAACATTTTTTTTTTATTTTTTCTTGATTCCTTACTACCCTAAACTTATAAATATACATAAATTTTACATATATATAACACATTGAACCTCTACCAAATTAAGGGTTAAACATTGAAATTTCAGAAGTCATTAAAATATTTTTGATTATTTTAATAGTATAAAAGTATTTAAACTAATCTTTTCTCCTAAAGGATTTTAGTTTTATTCGTATCCTTAACTCTTGTCTTACGCTGGATATAAATGCTAATATGTCACTAGTAACTGTTTATTTCAATTGAATAACAACGGCTAAGGAAAACAAATATGTATTGCTGTATTTAAAATTACCATCTAATTCAATTACAAAAAAATCCGTGCCCGCAGGGGGACACGCGTGGGTAGACCTCGTGTGTAACTCGTTTAAAATATAACTCACTACCTAAGAATAATACATGATGCCGTTGTTTACATCAAAAATTTTCAAGCAAAAAGCGGTTTTAATTTTTTTTCTCGGAAAAGGTATCTTTTTTGGAAATACTTTTGGTACTTAAATTTAGAGTAAAAAATAACCTTTCTATTAAAAATATTTGCGAGGAGGGAATGTTTACCAGAAAAAAGTTACCGTGGTTTTACCTACCTAAAATTTACAAGCTAAAAGTGGAAGTGGAACTTTTACGGAAAAACTTTTGATACTTAAATTTAGAGTAAAAAATAGCCTATCTATTAAAAATAATTGTGATGCAAGAATGTTTACCAGAAAAAAGTTATGAATTTTTTTCCAAAAATTTTCGGTTTTTTTACCCTCACCCCTAAGTTATTGAAGTTAGGTTTTCGGTTTATCTACATTAGTTATAGGTATTTATCAAAGACATCATATAATATAAACGCGATTGATCTCCTTTGTATAGGGACAAAGTTATGGTCGAAAAACTGAAATCAGAAAAAGTGAGGCCCTAGCGCCCCCTGTGACCGGATTTCTCTGGTTAACGAACTTGACCTTCATTTTTGGATGGTTGATTTTTGTGCAAAGTTTGAAAGCAATCCGAGCGAAACTGCGGCCGCTATCGTGCTGACAAAAGTCGAATCTGGACGCACGCACGCATATATATATATATATATATATAAACTTTTTGACCAATGGTCATTTCGGACTCAGGCGGTCATAAGACCTCCTGTGAAGAAATTTTTCCAAAATTCGAAAGTAGGGGACAAATGAATGGGCAGACCGAATTCTTCGAGGTCTACCCAACTATCAATCTTATGTTTTTATAGCGTATAAATTTTATCTTCATAAATTATAATAACCAGATTCTAATTTATAATGAAAAACATCAGGATTCAAGAGAGTATGTGAATTCAGGTGATTCAATAGCTGTAAATGAATCTTTAATCTAACTTATTTATATTTAAATTATTAATAATGACAAATCTATGACAAACATATAGGGATAACATATTTTTAAAAAATCAAAAGAGTTTTTTTTAAGCACAGTGTATGTTCCTCACGAATAAAAAATATATATGAAAAAATGTATAAAATACGTATATGACGAAATATTGATAGAAAAATCGTTAAAAAAATGGTATATTAGTTTTAATTAATATTATGTTTTAATTGCTTTTTTCCTGGATTTTCTAATAAATAAACCATTAAAAAATATTTTGTGAAACCAACTTTACAAAATAAATAAAATAATTATATATATTAATTTACAACAGTAAATTTAAAACAGTACGTTTTGTGTAATTCAAAAATCTTATTTTTTATAAACATTGAATTTGAAAATCTATTAATAAATACGGCGTCAAAAATAATACCAACTCTCTGGAGTCAACAGAAAAGATTGTAAAGAAAAACAATTTTTGCATTTTTTGTTGTGCGGTAACTGAAACTGATTTAACTTTTTCATACTTCTGAGGAAATGGCGCTTGCAACCTTATTCGCTTTCCCGTATTTGTTTATTTTCTATCCAAAAATATAAAACAACTTTATTATAATGATGTTAAGTGATCTATGCCCATCTTCATTTTATTGTATTGTCTACAAATATTAGAAAATTTAATATATTTAAATTAATCAATGTACAATGTATACTATATATATATAGATCGATATCTAATTGTTAAATGTATAATACTCTTGCTATATAAATACATATATATCTGGTTATATGAAAAGATATTTGATTTTAAAGTTAACTTTAAATTCCGTTTGTCAACAACTAGACTTAGTGGGTACAATTAAAGTTAGGAACTAGATCTTAAAAGGTTAAATAGTGATGAAACATAATAGTGGTTCAATAGAATTATGAACTGTTTAATAATAATGTTCTATTTTAGGTGTTCAATGTATATAATTAGATGATATCATAAATCCTAAAGGAATTATTATCACTACGCTTGCGGTCCTATCGAATTTATAACCAAACAAGCTTTTTGAATTTCCTACATTCATTTTGATATTTAGCTTTAAAAATGGCATTTATGAGGATGACAGAAATATTTTATGTTCTTGCTTTATAATTTGCCAATACGGGTCAAGTAAAGCGGCGTAAATGTACTATAAAATACTATCCATAAACGTTATACTATAAAATAATTTACTACAGTCAAAATTAAATAATTATCTTTTAATAGCCAAGAGGCCGTTAAAAAATGTTGCTACTTCGATATTTTGAGTTCAACTGGTAAATGTAAACTCATATTTACTTCTCAAATAAGCTTATACGTTGCTGGCCTAACTAGGAAGATCTTAGGAAGGCTAGCTAGCTAGCTAAGAGGGTACCGGCTTTGATGAAGCAGGAGAACCCCTTCCCGAGCAAACACGGGAGAATGCTCTTCGGATTTAGCTCGGGCTGAACGTCTTACGAAGGTGAGCACAATATCGCACTTTGAATTTTCTGAGGGCAAAGGATGAGTCAACACAGCGGCAACCCAGGTCTCTCTAAATGTAGATTTGTGCAATATCTGAGGACTTCATTCCAACCTCAGCGCCTTCCAGTATCGCCTAAAGTTGGCGCAGCCGGCCTTGTTGTCTTTGACAGAGTTCCATTTCAACTTAGCGATATCGCGTATCTATCATACCCAGGGTATAAACTGCAACATTCTTTTACCATGCACGCTGAGGTGTCTATGCTCGTAAGGGGCCTCGTTTCTATTACCATCACGTCCAGAATTTTGATGAGACCTGTCTATACTCTTACTGCCCGTAGACATGGACGATTCTGTCAGAGTTTACGCCTGCCTCTAAAGGTCCCATAATGGTTACCGACTTGCTTTGACAAACTCCCTCCGCCGAAGACCAGTCCTCGGGGATATTAACGCGTACAATACTGATTGGCTAAAGTCATGTGCCACAAATTACGCGGTGAAATCTGTGTTTAACTTAACGTTTAACGCAGACTCGTCTACCAGACCTGGACAGCTACATGTCATCTTTGTTAGATCTTCTGCTGATATATCCCGGAAACTACCAGATTACTTTGGAGGTGGCCCTAGAGTCCTCTGATTATTACCTAGTATGAAGTGTAGTAGGTATTCAACGTCCAGTTCGCACAAGATCTGATGTGTTTGGCAATACAAGTTAGCGGATTCGGATGGAATGTGGTCCTTTTTTGCATATTACTCATGAGGGCTTGTTTGTTTCCCTTCCAATGATTCCAGTGACTGCGTTGCGGCTGTAATTGATGTGATACTACAGTATGGGACTATTTGTACCAAACTCTGTGGTGCCATTTGGTGGCAGATTCGCAGCCTCTGTTTGAAGCTTCTATCAGAACTGCAGCAGCCGGCAAATGGCAATATCAAGCTTCTGCTAATACCTTAATGACCAAGAAGCTGACCTTTAGAGTTCTGAAACGGATATTTAACTGTGCCTCCAGATTCTTGAAATTGTACATTGCTAGAGCAAAGATTAAACATGTCATCAATTTTCATGGGCTAGTAATTTTCTGTTATATCTTATGTATTCTTGTCCTCGGTTTTTAAATTCAAGGGTGGGGCACTGGATATAAGGAAAGCCTTCTATCGTGTATGGCACAAGAGGCTTCTTTCGAAGCTGCCGTCTATGGGTACCGAGAGTTTATGGCAGAGCATACAATTCTTTCTTGACGGTTTTTGCTCGGACTCCAAGACCGTGAACGCTAGTGTACCCCAAAGCTGCTTTCTAACATCAACTTTGTTGCTCCTGCACATCAATGATATATTAGATATTTTCAACATACGTTGAAAAGACCTCCTTGGAAATGGTCTCAGAAAGGAATGAATTGAACCCCGTTCAGTTTAATACCCAAAATACACAAGTTTGCTCGTTTACCACTAAAAAACCTCATTTGTAAAATCACCTCGTCGATTATCAGATACTTGTTCTTAACATTTCGACCGACTCTTCTTGTGATTATGTGAGCGGGGTCAATTTTACCTTATGAATTTGGGAGTGATCAATAGAGCGGGGCAGTATTTTAAGCCTGACCAAAGGCCAAGGGCTTGAGCTCTGTAAACTCGCTTACGCCAATATTCAGTGAGAGGTAGATACTACCCCGGTTGATCTTGCTATCAGTTGCAGTCAAATTATTAAGCTTTAGTCAAATTATTACAATTTCACTCTACCTTAAAATTATTAAATTATTTTTCATTAAAGTTTTAAGTATATTTTATTTAATAATTCTGTTTCAGTATCATCGCTATTGGACTCCGTTTGAAAGTGGTTATTTTAGTTAATAGACCTGCAATTATTCAGTAAATTTTCTTAGTCTTTTAGTTGCTCAAATACTTATGTTACAAATATGCCTTTAGTGTTTTCTTAGAAATTCACAATACTAATCCTAAATAAATAGAAAATTATTTTATTAAATTTAAATGATTAATTGGCGTATAATAGGATTTATATATCCTTTTTATTTCATCCATTTCGACGCATCAAATGTTTTGCTAAATCATATTGACGACGTTAGGCTTATTTAAATAAATATAGAATGAAATATTATATGAAGATGGCTGGAAATGACTTTACGACTATTGACAACTGAATCTGATTACCTGTATTTTAAAAAAAATTAAAACATTAAGAACTATAACATTATTAATTATTATAACTTTTATAAGTAAAAAATATATCAAATCAGAAGAATCAAATTAATTAAGCTATAATCAGAATATAAAATAGTAATCATTTTTCAATAACCAAATTTTATCTGTATCTGTCCAATATAAAAGGCAAGAAATTAAAATTTATAGATAAAAATAGAAAATATTTTACATAACCTTGCTTATATTTATGTCACTGCATTATATTTAATATAAATTATACAAGTGTATTTTGTACTTATCTTCATAATGCTACTGAACTCTTTGTTTTCGAGAACAAACTAAAAAGTAAATTGGAAATAAAAAAATGTTATATTTTTACTGAAGTTTTAAAAACTGTTTGTTAATTTAAATGACCTTTACATATTTTCTTTTTTTTTACATGTTTAATTATTTTCGTATACACTTAAATTTGATTTATGTTTAATATAACAACTACATCACAGAAGACTGTTAATTTATACCACACTATCTTTTATTTTAGTTAACTAAAAATAAAATGAAAATCGAAGCCACTTTTATGGTATATGTTAAAATGATCGCTACCTTTCTATTATATAACGATTGGTTTTATATTTTTGGATAAGTTTTTTTTTACCGATATTTAAATTAAATTTTATTATCATAAACTGCAAGGAATTATTTTCCTACTAACCTGAAATAATCGCAAAGCAAAACATTTAACTAGGATTACATAGAAGATGTGGAACGGTTATAATCGTTGTAAACCAAGGTTTATCTCTTAACGAATGACTTAAGCTCCTCTTAACTGAAATTGTGTGTCAACATTTAAAGATGATATATGTATTAATGAATCTTATATATGTAACAATTGAATTAGAATTTTAAATATACTGCGACTTTCCTAGATTACCGTGAACCTTAATGACTTATTATTTTTAAACCAACCTTAAGACAATGATTTTGATTTATATTATAAATATAAGACGTACAATTAACTTGAAATTAACTTCACTTAAATATAAACAAACTGAGCGCAAGAAAATCCATTAGAAAAGAATAAAAGGAAAAAAATATTTAATAACAATAATAAGCAATTAATTGAAAAAGTTTGTCGCCATGAAAGTTTAATTTAATTTAATTTATTTTATTTAATTTTGAGTCAGCTCATTTTGAGGAAGACGATCTGCAAGCGCGCGCGAGAACAGTTAAGCTTGTCTATGGAAATTCAGATTTTCGACCATAACTTTTGATAAATCAAGATTTTATTAATCAGTTTTTTTTTGTAGAAGCCCGTCAGCAAGAGCTACAGCAATGCTAATTTTGATGAAGATCGACAGAGTAGTTTGTATGTGATGTGGCGACATAAAATTGATTCCAAAACAGTAAAGAGCTTCGCTTACGCTCAGCTCAATTAAATAAAAATCTAAGATCAAAAAGATATAAAAATCATATCAATCAATAACGATGATTGACGACTCTTTTTAGTTATTTCGGATGATTTGATTTTTATTGTAATAAGTGATATTTAATATCTTCATTTTTTATTTATGAAAGAAAATTGGATGATCTAGATAAGATATGTACAGTGCTATCTGGGTAGCACTGATGCATTTTCTAGGAATCGAATGGCGCGTTTGTCCACATTTAATTCATTTAGAATTAAACATTTTATACCCTGCTCATTAAATCCTACATATTTATAAATAAAATAAAAAATATTTTTCATTATATTATTAAAAATAAATAATGTCTTAATATCACTATATAAAATTCACATTTCAATTTTAGGCTCACCGATTGTGCAACCAAATACAATCATTTTAATGCATTTTCATCTACTATTGATATTTAAAAGGGCTGTGTATTTTATCGTTGACATTGTATGCCTCCTTATTGTATTATAGTCATAACTTCATAAGGAATAGACCCTGACTTTACATTACTATCATCAAGATTTTGCCCAAAATGTTAATAGAATAATATTTATTTACAAAATTAAAACCTAATAAAATATGCATAAAATGTACACTAAATAAACTAACACTATTAACTATACTACTAAACTAAAGTAATACTAATAAACATTATACAGGATCCTTGTAACATGCAATACTACACTATACAGAACTATTTTACAGAATTTGTTGATGCAAATAACTTACTTATTATACTACATTTCAAACATTTTATTAAAAAACGGTAAATAGGAAGGATAAAATCAAAATAAAACCATAATTTATTAGTATTATTTAAGAGCACCAGCAGATAACTTCATACTTCTCCTACAAAACAATGCTTAAATATTTAAATTATTGATATTATTTTATTTGTTTTTCCATTTAATATCTCATTTAATAAATATTGTCGTCGATTATCATAGGAATTAAAAACGATTATTAAAACCTATATATATATATATATATATGTGTGTGTAGACAATGAATTTATTCTATTTTTCTTTTTGACATATTATAGCAGCAAATATTGTTTCAAACTCAATATTAACTAGTTTAGTCATAGTTTATAGAACGCTTTTCTCTAAATTGTTGTTTCGTATAAACAGTTAAATTTTAAACACTAGTATAAAATTAAGTGTAAAATTTGCAAATAAAAAAGAACAAAACATGTATCAGGTTGAATCAAGTTGTGTGCAGAAAGAACTGTCTTTGTCAGAGCTTGAACTTATAATTCAAGACACGTCGATTAAGGCAGCCTTTGTTTTATTTAATAATGATTATTATTTATCGATAGCACAGTAGTGATCACTTTTTTTCAGGTGACCGGAATGCAGATTGACCTTCACTTTAATATAAATATATTTTTAATTATTAATGGTATATAATCCTGTAGCTCTGCAGAATGCGCTATCTTGTTGGTAAAAACAGATATTCTGTAACATATCATGATTGATATCTGTTATAATCGAGAGATGTAATAAGTCGTAATAGAATAAACCATTTGTTAAAGTACCCATGTGCATATATTCTATATTAATATCAATACGAGAAAGATGTATAACTTTCACAATGTTTATTTCGTTTATTCATAAAATAATATTATTAAAAATAAATATATTGGAAGAGGTAAAAAAAATGACAATATATTATATTCAATTTAAATGTTGAATATATTTTATAGATAGAATTATTAAAGTTGTTTTTCTATGCACTTACCACAGATATCTTAATATTGCCAAACTTCTAAACTTTGCACAAATGCATACTAATGCATACTAATGCATACAAACGCCATAACAACTATGTTATGGCGTTGCTATTGAAACTCACTCCAAACTTCCTCCGTCTAGTCTGAAGTTCGTTTTAAATAAGATCATAAATTATTTAATATTAAATATACTTATAACGTGAATTGGTTTGTCTCGCAAATGGATCTTAATACATAATTATTTTCTGACAAACTAATCTTTGCCATTTTATTATTAAAGTCAAATTGTGTATTTAACACATGTCATATGTCATTGTTATTGTCTACTGTCTTAACCTTGTCCGCGTATTATACTACTTTCAAAAACACTTGTTTTTTACCTAATGTTAAAAAAATACTACTGATTGCATCCGAGACATCCAGGACATCCCGGAATAAATCAATCTGTTATGCATGCACTTAAAATAGTATTTACCCAAATATTTATTCTGTTCTGGATTTGTTGTTCTATAATAAAAAAGACTTTATAAATATTTTTGTTATTTAATAATTCGTTTTATTTCACTGTGTAATAAAAATAGTACTAATGACATAAATTTTCAAATTTTAAATAATTATTTAATTTGAAAATAATTAATCCCATAATTAAAAAATATACATCTCAAAATTACTGAAAGCATACCAATTTGTCTAACCATTGCGATTTTAGTACATTCATATAAAGCTTTTACCTTAACGTCAATCTTCTATGGTAAGCTAAGAACATTTATTATTATTATTTTTAAACCCAATTACTAGAAAAATAAACAATGTTTTTCATTTACTTTATTAAAAGACTATTTTTTGTAACATTTTTCCATATATAAGGTATAAATTAATCCTTTATGTTATACTTTTAGAAAGCTGAATGTCAAGTTTTACAATAAGTAACCAATAAATATTCATGACCTTCTCTCTTTTACTGCGCTTTTCAACATTTACATAATGCTCCGAACCTAAATTTTAGTTATTTCATCTGTATTGTGTTTCCATTATGCTTTTGAATACTCCATATTAGTTTCACAAACCGATGCTAATTATACAATTTATATTTTCGTTTAAATAAAACTTTTAATCCAAACTTTTCGTGATTAAAAATGTTCCTTAAAAATGCATAAGTTTGTAACGTAACTGTACATTAAATGAAGATTGTGTAATAAGATAAAGACTTAAGAGTTTTCTAATTATATAAATAATATTTCAATTATATATATTAAAGTTGCAGCTTGAAATAAGATAAGTTAATAATTTGATGCCTCAGATTCATTTGTTTGCTTTTTAAAATAATATTTTTAACAAGTGGTCTTCTTGTCTTTTTTGTTTTTTTATTTCATTAAGCTAACTGACAGTTCAATTTATCTCTCGAAATATTTAAATGTTCTTTAAATTAATAGAATACATTAAAATCAAAAAGGCCCATCACGTTACGGAAATACAACTCCAGGAAGGCTAATTGGAAAGACTTCTGTTCGCTTTTTGAAACACTACTTAGAGATAAAAACATCAACCCGGACAATATCGAAAGGCTGGCAAATCCGATCTCGCTAGAAAAGACCGTCAACACTTACATGGAAACCATCCACGAGGCTTGTGAAAGCAGCATTCCAAAGCTCGGGGTGAAAATAAAAGAGTCATTGCCACCTTGGTGGTCCAAGACCCTCGACGAACAATGGAAGAAAGTGCTCCGACACAAAAGAAGGATAAGGAACGCAGCTTCCTCCAGGAAAGAGTACGTTATAGATGAGTACCTGAAAGTTAAAGAGGAGTACAAGAACGAAGCAGATAAAGCCCAAATAGAGAGCTGGAGAGAATTTTGTACCAATCAGGAGAGGGAAAGCATGTGGGATAAGATCTACAGAGTTATCAGAAAGACAAATGGCCGTCAAGAAGACACACTCTTAAGAGAGCTCAATACAGGCCACACTCTTACCCCACAGGGCTCAGCAGACCTTTTGGCTCAGACTTTCTATCCAGAAGACTCTGAGATCACTGATCACCCGTGTCATCGGCATATTCGGAGTTGGGCTTCAAGCTTTGATCCAGAAGATCTCCCGGAGGATGACCCTCCTTTCACCCTCACGGAACTGGAAACGGTGCTTCAAACACTGAATCCAAAGAAGGCACCTGGCCCGGACGGACTGACCGCAGACATCTGCACAGCAGCTATCCGCAGTGAAAAGGATACTTTCCTAGCAATAGCTAACAAGTGTTTGTCCCTCAATTACTTTCCTAAACCAGGGAAGGTAGCCCAAGTGGTCATTATAAGAAAACCAGGAAAGGAAGACTATACACAACCCAAGTCTTACAGACCGATCGCCCTTCTCTCCGTGCTAGGGAAGATCATAGAGAAACTCCTGGTAGGTCGCCTCCAATGGCATATACTCCCAAAACTAAGCGACAAGCAATATGGTTTTATACCTCAGCGCAGTACGGAAGACGCTCTCACCGACCTTGTCGACCACCTTAAAGTACAAAAGAGTGAGAGAAAATCAGTATTGGTGGTCTCCTTAGATATCGAGGGTGCGTTTGACAACACCTGGTGGCCGGCACTTAAACAACAACTTGTCAAGAAGAAGTGCCCAAAGAACCTCTTCAAATTAGTTGGTAACTATTTAAACGACCGCAAGATAATGGTCAACTACGCGAGACAAACAACCGAAAAGAAAACTACCAAGGGATGCGTTCAGGGATCAATCGGTGGACCAACCTTCTGGAACGTGATAATTGACTCGCTATTACACCAACTAACAGAAGAAGGAGTGTACTACCAAGCTTTTTCTGACGACGTGGTACTCGTCTTTTCGAATAAACAAATCGACATATTAGAACTTGAAAGTAATAAGACTCTGGAACACGTAATGCTATGGGGGAACCAAAATAAGCTCGGTTTCGCACCGCACAAGACCAACGCGATGCTCCTCACTAAGAAACTTAAGTACACTCCCCCGATCCTACATATGGCAGGAACAAAATTGAAACTAGTCACCGAGTTAAAACTCCTAGGGGTAATAATAGATAGGCAACTGACTTTCAAATCACACGTTGCAGCACAATGTCGGAAAGCTATGGGCATTTATAAACAACTAGCGCGTGCGGCAAAGGTCACTTGGGGGCTTAACTCGGAGATAATAAGAACCATCTATATTGCGGTCATTGAGCCCATAATAACATACGGCTCCAGCGCATGGTCCCATGCTACAGACCTGAGCATGGTGCAGCGTCAATTATCCATGCTCCAAAGGGGATTCGCGCAAAAAATATGTAGATCTTACCGCACGGTCTCATATACCTCAGCAGTCATCTTATCCGGACTGCTACCATTGGATATCAGAATCCAAGAGCAGGCTAACCTTCATAGAAACAAAAGGGGTAAATTAACAGCCTATCTCCCTCCCAACATGCGTCTCGAAACTGATACGAGCTTCAAAGAGTTTCGACACCCATCCCTGTCGGAAGCCATAGACTACGACCTTCTAGAAGACAGTAGCTTGGAGCTCCAAGACTCCCGCCAGATTTCTGGCCCTCACATCTACACGGACGGCAGCAAGACGGAAGGGAAAGTAGGAGCTGCCTTCACTTGGTGGGAGAAAGGAAAAGAGAAGAAAAGTTCAGTCTTTAGTCTGCATCCCTCGTGTACGGTGTTTCAGTCTGAGCTGTATGCCTTATACAGGGCTACCCAAGAGATCAAAATCAACAACGATCCTCAAGCCACTGTATTGAGTGACTCAAGATCGTCACTCGATTTGTTAAGGAACCCTAAAACAACAAATCCCTTAGCAAGGGCGATACAGCAGAACATCAAGGTCATTAGGACCCAAGGACGAGAGGTTAAACTGACATGGCTTCGAGCACACATAGGTATGGTTGGCAACGAAAGAGCTGATGAACTCGCCAAAAGCGCTACGCTAATTAACAGTAAATATGATTATGCTCAGATACCAGTAGCTTACGTTAAGAAGACTATCCGTGAAGAATCTGTACAAAAGTGGCCAGACAGATATACAACATCCAGCACAGGAAAAATCACAAAGGGGTTCCTACCAGATGTCGCCACAGCTTTTCGTATTACAAGGAAAACCAAGTGGAATCCTATACACGTGCAAATCCTGACGGGCCACGGAGGCATAGCAAAATACCTACACCTATTTATATTAAAAGACTCTCCGGGATGTGAGTGTGACTCGTGCATCGAAGAGACAGTGTGGCACATAATATTAGACTGTCCGCGTTTTTCGTCAGCTCGATCGGACCTGGAAACTCTACTCCACACCAAACTGGAGAAAATCGGCATAAAAACCCTCATGGCCGATGATCAAAGACGCCCAGTTCTCTTAGATTTTCTAGAAGAAATTTTCCTGGTTGCCATGAGAAGAAATGGCAGTAAAATCCCTTTAAGGAAAAGACCTCTGGAAAACAAGAGTCTTATCAAACTCACACCAAAAACACCTATCAAACCTACAGGGATACAAAAGTCGAAGTCCAAAAACAATAAGCGTTGACGTTATGCGAGTTGGCTATGACAAAGGAACCGTAGCAAATCTTATAGGATCTATAAATGTTTCAAGGTACCACGACGTGGTTATATATGAAAACCGCGGAGAAGACCTAACGTTCCTTAAAATAAGAAAAACACCAGATAGGACTACGACCCCCGAAAACACCTGGGGCGAACCAAGCAACCAGAGCCTACAAAGCAGCGCTGCACGCCTTCAAGAGAAAATTGTCATCGAAATTCAATCCAACAAAATAACACAGGACAAATAAAAAACTAAGAAAGGATTTAATAAGATGATTACAATGCTAAAACCGAAGCAAAAATATCATAAAAAGAACAGAACTAGAGTTGGGACAAACAAGTGCACCCGATTTACCATCCGCCAGTGGTGCCAACGAACATATGCGAAACGCGTTTCTTGAGTACACAGCATCTATAAGGGAAACCATCAAAACTAACCTTGCAATCTGTGAAAAGATCAGGCGGACCTTCGAACTCGAAAACGAAGGTCTTATTAAAGTATTATTCAAGGAAGAAAAAGCCGTCATTTTCAACAACATCACATATGAATATGTACGGGGTAAAACACCTAAAATTCCCCACATGGCGGCTTACAGCGTTAAAAATGGATTCGTTAAAATAATTGAAACCCCCAAAGGAGTAATTGGACCGCCCAAGTATTTAACACCCGCGGAAGACTCAATACTTGTAGTAGCCCGCTGCACGGAGGTCTCGCTGGAAGATAACATCCTCCAAATGGCTACAGCCGTAGAGGATTCAGCAAGACCCTGGGAAGAATGGGAAGCACCAATTTTCCACTGGGTCAACGGCGTTCCTGGATGTGGAAAATCGACTTGGGTAGTAAAAAACTTCGTATTTGAAAGTGACTTGATAGCAACAACGACGACTGAGGCAGCATTAGAGCTCAGGAATAAACTTGCCCTCAGTTGTCCAAAGGACGGGAAGATTAAGGTCCAAACGATCGCTTCCATATTAATAAATGGTGTTAAAGAAAAGCCTGAACGACTTATCGTTGACGAGGCCTTGATGAACCATTTCGGAGCGATCGTTATGGCGGCCCGACTAACAGAGGCCAAAGCAGTCACACTAATCGGAGACACAAACCAGATTCCTTATATAGACCGGCTAAATCTGTTCCATATGAAATATAATAGCCTCGTGACGTCTATCAGTCAAGAGCTCTTAAGAACCTACCGATGTCCCCTGGACGTAAGCTATGCTCTAAATGAGGTATACAACGGCATATACTCAGCCCATTCATTGACTCGCTCTCTAAAAACAGTCAGGTTTACGGGTGCTACCATCGAAGCTGATTTCCCTAATACCCTGTACCTGGTCCACACACAGACTGAAAAAGCGGACCTTACAAACCTAGGGTACGGAAAAGGCGAAAACTCGCGCATCCTCACCATCAATGAAGCTCAGGGATTAACATACGAGTCGGTAATAATCATCCAAACCAAAATCGTACCTGACAAGTGTCCCACACGCAGTGGTGGCTATATCTAGACACACAAGAAGTTCTACGTACTACACGGATATCGACGAAGACGCCATTGTGAGATTCATTAGGCGGGCCGGCGATACCTCCGATAGAAACCTTGTAGAGTACAACCTCAAGATGGCAATTTCTCACCGTGACTCCGAGCCTATGAAAAAGCTAGTGAACTTAACAACCTAGCTTACTAATACTACTATTTACCTTATTTATTATTACTATTAATTTCTAAAATAGCTTTCGTAAACTTGTGCAGGTGTACAATTTTCTGCGAAGATCACTAACATCGCAAGTAAAATCGTAACAAAATTATTTTAAAATTACAATGAAAGGCATGGACAAATGTCTAAAGTGATTAAGAAAAAAAAAAATAAAAAAAAAATAGAATACATTTTAAAATGTAAATAATTAATAAACATGAAACATTCGAATCGTACAACTTATTGAAATAGATCTGGTAATTAAAGGATGATATTTTACTTTTATTGTATGGCATAAACATATTTTTCAATATTTTTCAACAACTAAGATAATCTTTTTAAAATCCATCTTAAAAATTTTTTAGGTATGTTATTTTAATCTAAAAAAAAATTCTTGTCAGATTTTTAATGGCACCCGAGATTCGAAACTTTAAAGGCAGCAAAAGTGCTACGCCAGTCGATCGAAAGATTGTTGTTATAAGAAATAAAAAATAACTATGCGGAGGAACCTTTTTATAGTTTAAAATTGTCAGTTTTTGCCTTTTGATTAACTGGGTTTTGATTTTCCAGGTCCGCTTACAGCACTTGAAACTATTATTAAATTATAATAAATTTTATGTGAGTATGAGTTTCATATAATTGTGATAATTCATCTCATATCATAATAATAATCATTTTTCTAAAAGACCTTAACAACCAAAAATTTTATATTTAAAATTTTAAATTTTAAATCATTATTTATATTATTAAAAATATAAATATTTTATATTTCCGACCACATATTTAATTAGTTTTGTTTGCTTATTTGCTAGCAATTACTGAAGTATTCAATTGAGCGTTAACTACAGTGTTCTACTAAAAATGCCATTAAAATTTAATCCACTTAATTATAAAGCCGTTACTTGTAATTCGAAACTTAAAAACAGCCTTCCGGGGATCAGAAACTAAATATCAACTTATATTTACTCCTTGTAAGGACCCAGCCTTTTCGAATTATGAGATAGAGATTTCATTCTCATATTACTGAATTACAAAAGTCTTCTTCTTAGTTTTTTTAAATGTATTTAATATAAAAGGCAATATACGCTTCACAGAGTTATTATAACATTTCAGAACCTGAAAGACTGATATATCATTTAGAATGTAGAAATGCCTATCAAGGGTCAATAGGGCATTTCGCGAAATGCCACTCCTCACAGGTTTTTTAAAACCTATAAAAGTTTTTTTGTATTTTTTTTTCAATCTTAATATTTGACATTCATTTGTATAAAGAATGGATATGAATTGTATTAAAATAAAATATTTGTCCACCGGATGGCACGTAAATAGAAAAAAACACTTGTTTATTTTCCATATCGAAAGTCATCATTGTTAAGAGCTGTTAGTATGAAATGTTATATATTTAATTATTCAAATCATATTATATTCTTCAAACCTATTTCCATTGCCCTTAAAGTATTTTCCTTTAATTGTTGGTAGAATTTAACACTATTTTTCTGCAATTTAAATGTATTTCAAACATGTTACTAGAACAAAAGTATGTAGACAAAGTAATAGTATTTTTAATATTATCATGATAATATTATTATACATCATTCGATATTATATACCAGATACATAAATTATGTATTGTTTCAATACACAATTTATGTATCTGGTATATAAGCAAAATATATATAAGCAAAATATTTAAATATCTTATTATTCCTGAAAATTCATTATTGAAACCAGTAAAAACATAATATGTTATATGTCAAAGTTTCTCGAAATTTCCACACGGAATTAGGCAAATTTAAAGTTACAAGAAAAATATAAAGCTTTAAGAAAGAAGAAGTGAAATATATAACTAGCGCTTCCCAGCAAGTTTTGTACCAGAAACCTTGTTTAAAATATTTTTTTTAGCACTAGGTATTTTATTTAATGAGCGAAGCGAGCGTAGCGAGCGGAGTGTTCTACTGGAGACTTTTTCACATTCTTTGTCACGAATAGGCTCGAAAACTACTTGAAAACGAAACAAAAACTACGTTATTAAATTTTGCAATGAAAAAGACACATATTAGATGATGGTTTTAAAAAAAAATGAGAAATATCGTCAAAAAATATACGTATTTTTTAAATATGATGTAAAAAAACTGATATCCCATTGAAGTCAATGGGAAACGATGAGTCATTACACTGGGCTCACTTCACTCACTATGCAAACGGCACCCGAGATTTAACGAGCGCAGCGAGTCGACATTGAGGATCGGTTGGCGCCCCTAATATATTATACATTTTTTTTATTTTAAGTGTTTTATAATACAGGTCCTGTTATAAAACACAGACAGAACGTGACAGATCTATCAGACAGAAAACAATCCGTCAATTGGCAGTTTGACAACCACACATGGCTCGAATCCTACTCCATTTTAGTTAATTCTGGTTTCACCCTTACATTA
This sequence comes from Melinaea marsaeus rileyi, assembly GCA_918358865.1. Taxonomy (NCBI): domain Eukaryota; kingdom Metazoa; phylum Arthropoda; class Insecta; order Lepidoptera; family Nymphalidae; genus Melinaea; species Melinaea marsaeus. The sequence goes on along the minus strand of OU911093.1, from coordinate 5,050,334 downwards.
ACCTTTTGAAAAGTTAATATTCAAGTTTTATAATGACTAACCAATTCATATCCTTCGCTCTTACATCGCGCTTTTCATTATTTACATAATGCTTAGAACCTAGGTCTTGGTTATTTCATTTGTATTGTATTTACATATTGGCTTTGTGAACTTCGTTTTATGTTCACAGACCGACGCTAATTATACAATTTGTATGCTCATTCATATCACGGTTAATAAAGATTTCATAAATAATAATGGTCCTTAACAACAGCATCTTGAAAATGCAAAAGTTCATAATCTAAATTTACATAACGACTTTTTTATATAAATATGTAAAACAGGAACATATGACAAAAAATGCAATTATTCCAGCATTTAAATTAAAATTGCAGCAGCAAGACAAAATAATAATAATGATACATATTGCCTAATTGCCGCTTTAGAATAAATTTACCTTATTCATTCTTTTCGGATGATAAATATTTTGTTATTGAAGTGGCTTTTTGACGTTTTCCTTATATTATTGCGTTTAGCCAATTGACGTTTCAATTTATAACTCTTGAAAGATTAATATTATCTTTAAATTATTGAAGGAACTAAAATACAATTTTATTTTAAATTGTATTTTATTTAATTATAATAGATATGAAACATTATAAAATACATAATTCATTCAAATAAATTTAGGAATATATATATATATGATATTTAATGTATTATTGTATAAAGAATGTCTAAAATTTAGACTAAGGTTTGAAAACTTCAGTCCAAGTTTTTTGAAGTAAATTATTGCATGTGATATGTAGATGTAAATTTTCTTTTAATACTGTTCGACACCCATAATAATCTTTGCAAGTTTCATCTTAAAAGCCCTTTAATTTAATAATAATTCTCTAAAAACTTCTAAATAATGATATTCAAAATCAATAAAATGTAATGAATCTAACCATATCTAATAAATAAATAAATAAATAAATAAATGGCTATCTAACATCTAAATTCTTCATCTTCATCAACTTAATACTTTATTTATTGAAATAACCATATCATTTTAAACAGCAATTCAAAGCTGTATTGTTAGTCTCCCCTTTTATTACTTTCTTTGTTGAATGTTGCGCCAGTTTTTATGTTGCGCAGTCACTGTCTGCTAACGACTAGTATACAAAGACAACAGTCTAATTATGCTAAGTTTCTCACAATGATGTACAAATTATGTCCTCATTTGCAATGCTTTTTAAACATAAATATAATTTCGGAAATGAAGAAGATTTGCTTTTACGTTTTCATCGTTATACAGTACAAGCGGATATAAAACATCATATTGTAGTGACTAACGTTGTAAGATTGATGCTTTATTTCATTTCATATTATCACAATATTCATAAAAACTAGCCCATTATTAAAATATTTGTTAATTATAGTATTTATTAGGTACATTACATATTACATGAGGAACAAGAGTTATATTATTCACAAAAAAAAATATCAACACTAATTTTTTGGTTGCAATATTTTATTTTATTATTATACAGATTGGTGGTCTAGTTAGCATTATACTAGACCACCAATCTCTTGTACTGAGTGTTTGTAAGTTACTAATAAAATACGTCGAAATTTAAATTCAAAATAACTTTATTCAATTAGGTACGCACACGCACAGTCACCTTTGGATCGTCAATTATTACAATAAAAAAGCCGAGTGAAGTAAGTCCATTAACTCAACAGTTGCATTTTTTAAAAAAAGTTTACCAATCTTAGATGATGTACATTATAATATCAACCCTGCAAATGAGTCAACAACTTAAGTTCCAACATACATTTCAATCCACTAAAATCTTTTGTATGTAATTTTTTTATAAGATTTATTTAATAATATACTTCTGATATTAGATTTAAAACTATGAAAAGGAAGGTCTAAAATATCTCATATTTTATTTTTATTTCTCGTATTTTTCGTATATCTGCAACTGTTTTTTAAATAACTTTTTAAATTTTGACAAATAAATAATATGTTATTAAATATGCAAGAATACCTTTTTCTTTAAAAACATCTCTCAGAGAATCTCTAGCTTTTAAGTTATAAATAGTTCGCACAGCTTTTTTTCGTAAAATAAATATAGATATTATTTCGCCAGCCCGTTAATAAAATACCGTACGACAAAATACTATGAAAGTAACTAATATAAACAAGTGGAGCTGAATTAACGTCTGTTAATTGTCTAACTTTTCTAATTGCAAAAACGGCCGAGGTGAGTTTGTTTGTTGTTGAGAGATGGGGGTTCCACTAGAGGTTTTTATCTACAGTAATACCTCAGAAATTTGTTGAGTCAGTCAATTCTAACACTTCATAGCTAAGGAGAAAACTAAAACTTTTACTTTTTGCTTTAGGAGGTGTAAACTCTATGCATTTAGTTTTCTTAGCATTTAGGACTAAATTATTAACTTCGAACTAATAAAGGACACGTGATAGAATACTGTTCACTTCGTCAAAATTAGTCATATAACGCTCAACTTTAAAAATAAGCGAATTGTCATTAGCGAAAGGAACAATATTACATACAACCGTTAACGAAACAGAGCAATTATTAATATAAAGTAAAAATAAAAAGAAACCTAGAATAGTTGTGGAACACCCATCCTTAGTTGAGAACCCGTCGTTTTAAAATTATTTACGTAACGTAACCTGCACTCTTTGATTCAGATAAGAGATATGTTATTTTAATCACGGTGTTTTCCTAAACCATGTAAGGTACCCAAGACTTCAAGTTTGAAAGATTTTAATACCCTCATGCTAGTCGATTGAAAGGTTATTGTTTTAAGAAATAAATATGTAATTTAAGGATGATTTTTTTCATAGTTTAACATTTTTAATTTCTCTACTTCGAATTAATTGGGTTATGTGTTTCTCTGGTTCGCTTAGAGAGCTTGAAACTCTCCTCATTAAAATTATTGTAATTTTTGCTTGAGTATGTAATTCATTATGATGATGATAATCATGTTTTCAAAATAAAAAACATTATAATTCTATGAAAAAATTGTATAATTCTTTTATAGTTAATAAAGCACAAATTCCATTAGTTGAATACGGTATATATTCAATACGATATAATTCAAATATCATATTTAACTTTAATTGTATTGAATCCGCAGTCAACATTGTATTCGTGTTTATGTTCAAATAAGCAATTTTGTACATTACTTATGTGATTCAAATAATATACAGATTTTACATTATATTAGTTAAAGGCCTTATTAGTTGCATTATTTACATGAAAAGAATTATTTACCTACGATTACTTAGCTCTTTAGATGAAAGATATATATAGTTTTTGATCACTTGTCTTTAATTTTTTCTGCTAACAGCTGTATTAATTCTGAAGAAATTTGTTGTAGTTATAGCTTATTTTCCCAATAAAGACATAAAATTCGTTAACGTAATTTATAGTTGAGTTGTACGCCGTAGAAATAGGAGAGAAAGGTATAATATCAAAATCTCATTTCTAGAACGTATTTCAAAGGCGGCTTCACTAGGTTCTTATAAAATTTGGTTAGGTAGGGAGAGGAGCGTGAACAGTGAAGGTTAGCGTGTATGCGCATAGTAAAGGGGCCCCTTAAACCTACACCTGCAAGTCCCAGGTATTGTTTGTACTCCTCTCTTTGCAAAGCGATGGGCCCGGCACCCGCACGGTAAATCCATGGAATGCTAAGACGCTTCATATCATTACTTAAATTATAATTAATTAAAATTTTAAGTTCAAATTAAAACCATTGTATTTTAATGGGACTTTGGAAATGCGTGATTATCAACCACTTAATAAATATTTGTTATGATCAAACCTCAAGAAAGGGTTTGAAATAATTTAAAAATGCTTATGTGATTGGCGTGAAAATTTCAAAATCTTTAATAACAAAGTAAACATGTACTAAGAAAATAAAATAATTAATTTTATGTGCTTTATTATTTAAAAGAAAACATATTTTTATAAATAATCAAGTTTCAATTATAGAAAGTATCCCCCAAACAACTTTTATTTATACTAAAAATAATCATTTTTTAAAGTTATTTATAAATAATCAATATAGAAATGTATTACAGCTCAAAAGAAATTATAATTCTTTTTTTAATTGCAATTGAGTGATTCTAAGTAATATATTAATGTTTTTATGATCTTTCACACTTGTTTTATTATTAATGAAAATACATTATTATAAATATTATATATAAGGTCTAGCATTTTTAATTCTTATTTATATTTTATTATTTAAATTCCCCCTAGGAGTACGACTTAGGCAGAGGGAGTCTGTGAAAGCAGGTTGTCAATGTCTGCTTGAATGTGACCCAAGAGTTGATCCGTTTCCCTGACATGGTCGTCCAAATATCGTGCAGCCAAAGTACTCATAGGTTTCGACCAACAAAATTCTGAATGCGACAATAGCAGAAATCCTCCTTTACGACCCGGGGTGAGTGGCATAAAATGATGTTCTAATTTATACCCGGCGTATATTCGGTACGCTGTATAGACAGGTTAAGCCACATACATTTTGTCCATTGCCAATTAAACAGAGAATGATCTAATGTGAAAGATTCATACCTACAAACAGTAAGAGTATCAAATAGTGTTGATTTAATTTCATCTATTTATTAAATAATTAAAAAAAATAAACCTACAGTACATTAGAAGGATAATGATAATTAGTGATTATTGAGTTATATAATTGCGTATTAACCGCAATGCTGTTATTGATGTGATTGCGGAGTACAACAAATGTGTTTTATTTTTAAATAAATCGAATTTTAATAAGTTACCCATAGCCCCATTAAAAGGAAGGAATTGGTGTAATATTTATTTATGGATCAAAGAGAGAATTTTCCTTTTTCGATGTCAGAAACGTGTGTTTTTATATCATTTTATATAATATATTTATTTTCTTTTTAGTATATAAAATAAGCATATCCTACATCATTTACAGTAAGTATTAGTTTTGTAATAAAGTCATTCGTTATTCAATTAACCATACATGGTATACCTATACCTACCTATAAACCTATCAAATACCCATAAAAGTTAGGGTAAAACTAAGCCTTTTCAAAAATTATTTGAACCCTAATATTCATTCAGATTACTCCAAATTAATTATATAAAAACTGGATTATATTCTCGTAATTTTCTTATGTCTTATAGAAATATATATATACATATATATGTATGTTTTAATATTTTGGTATTTCACATGTTTATAACACATGGAAAATTAATATACATTTAATATTTAAATTCATTAAAAACAACCTAAAAGACACTTAATTAATAATAAGTAAATACTAGTCTTTATGTATCCTTATTTTTGATGATACCCATTCCAATTCTATCGAAATATTGTTCTATTATATTAATTTGTAATTTATTTCTAAGATCCCAATAAAATAAAAAGAATAAAATGAAGATAAATTATTAAGGAATGATGATTATTACGATATTACATAATAGGTACGAAAACATTTGAACCACGTTAAATTTTAATAAGTATATAATAATAGTAATATGGAAAGCAAAGCATTGAAATACTTTATTATTTTTAAAATACATACTCGAAGACAACAAGGACAATGTGTTATGACAATGGAATGGAATTAGGTAAATCCAAAGTTACAAGAAAAATAAAAAGCTATAAGAAAGAACAAATGAAATATCCAAATTGCGCTTCAGAACTTTCTTTATACTAAAGGAAGGCCAAGAACTCAACATTATTTTAAACGTAGTTTAAATAATTTTGAGGTATTGGCGTCAGTTTTATTACAAAAGAGGAAAATTTATCGATGCTTTTATTTAAATGACTGTAGTGGTAATAGAAAGAGTAGTTTAAAAACATAAAAGATGGTGGGTTTTTTTTACTTATTCTTTTTATTATGATAAGCTGACTTTATTTGATATTTTTATTTAAATCGTTTATTAGAACAACTCAATTCCTACAAATCAATATGTATTTGTTAAAAGATCACGGCAAACTATAAATTATTATTAATAAAAAAATATATATCTTTTTTATATATTTTTCCAGAATTTTGAAAATAATAAATATTTTTCTGTTTAAACCTCGGTATTTTTTTTGACATTGTGAATATTTTTATATTACAAGAGATATCTAACACAGATCCCGTTATAAAAGCGTTGACGAATGACGTGACAAATCCATGACAGAAAATAGATTGTTTGTTAAAAAGTGGTTGATTTTCTGGCTACCTATGTCAATTGTGTAATAACCAAAACTGAAAGGTCTCTTAACAAAACCGTTTCAAACTTCAACATAAATAAAAAAATACTCACTATATATACAAATTTTATAATTAATCTTTTAACCTTATGTTAACCTTAATCTAAAAGTCAAGTTTCTTAAAGACTAACCAATGAATATTCATTCCCTCTTACCCCACGCTTTTCTTCATTTTCATAAAGCGTTGGTTATTTTATTTACATTGTATTTCAGTATTACTTCTATTCGTCTTATGTTCAGAAACCGCGACAATTTAATTTGTCTATATTCATATAAAATAATAATAATATGATAAAAAAAGATTATGGTGTTCCTGTTTTCGTATAAATATTTTACAATATCATATTTGTTTTATCATATCATTTTATTTTACTTGAATTGAATAATTTAAAACTGTACACCACATTCTTTATTTAACAACAACATATTCTTTTTTTCAGCAATATCAATAAAAGTATTTTTTAATTAAAAATAATGTAATTGTTTGAATTTTTCTTATTCAGATTTCAGCTTCAAGCTAATAAAAACAATAATTAATTAAATAAATCCCTGAAATCCATATTGAAAAACTTTAAATCTTTGCGCTAGAATAATTATAACCTGTTCTTTTATTTATGAATGAAAAATTATATTTTTTTGAAGTGGTCTTCTAGTCGTTTTTGATATTTTAATGTATTAAACTTAATAGATTTGGTTTAACAATGTATGGACACGTGCGTCTAAGTCCATTATTTTTTTGCTGCGAAGGTCCATCTTAGGCTCACTTCCGACCGGAATAAATGGAATTGGACGACCTGTTTTCTGTGGCAAGATTTCTTATACTTAAATAACCATTGCTAGTTTTGACGGATATTCAACACATATATGTAAAAATTTAACATTACTGGATATTTGTGATTTATTATATGTGATATTTTATACAACTCAAGTATTAAAATGTACTAAACTTTAGACATAACCATGGTGAGGCAAATTTATTATGATTGAGGTATAAGTGAATAAGTTACAACGATATTTGTAATAAGATAACTTCAATAAAAAAAAATGTTGTACCGGATAGACATTCCGTTTTTTATGTGTTGCAATGAATTCTGTGGAAATAGACTCGGACGAATCTTTCGAAAGCTGGATAATGCCCTTTTGAGAAACAAACAAAAAATCTCGGGTGGAATGTACATATTGTTGATTTTGTATTTATTTTCGTCCCGTGATTTTTTTAAATCACAATACACAACACTAAAAGTAAAACAACAAAATTCTTTTACAAAAGTACTTTATTTAATAATGATGCTTATAATAATAGTTTTAACATATTGTATTAGTATTCACAAATCCGCAAATATGTGTGACAAAGAGAAATCTCATAAACTTCACATGACGGGAATTGATGTAGAAAATTTGGATTCCAAATGCATATATCTCTGGGGAAATACTATTTCATACGAAATGTGACAATAGACTTAAGCATAGTATCTATGCCAGAATTGTTACTAAAATTATTTGGAACATTGTATTTGAAGTAACGAGACAAAATTTAATAACATTTATAAATTAAGGTGTCTCAAATAATTTGTATACAATCAATAACGGCGACCAAAAATATGAATATTTTTTTTGCTTTTTTGATTTAACAAGAATCTCAAGGCCCAATATTTTATTGCAGTTAATTAAGCTAAGAAGATATTAATCTTATACATGTAACAATTAAATTAGAATTTACAATGTACTGTGACTTTATTAAATCACTGTGAACCTTAATGATTTATTATATTTCATTATATTATAAATATGAAAGGTAAAATTAACTTAAAATTCTCATTTCAGTTAAAGATAAAAAAATATACTAAAAAATCTAAGATTCAATATTAAAAGGATATAAAAATCGTATCAATCAAAAACCAATGATTGACGACTCTTTTTAGTTATTATATTTCCGATGATTTCATTTATATCGTAATAAGCGATATTTAATACTTTCATTTTCTTTTATGAAGGAAAATTAAAAATTGGATAATCTAGATGAAATACGGAAGAAACAATCTTATTTAATTTAATAAAAAAATACGATTTGTACGTTGGAGCGACCATTGATATGTTGTAGTGAAGAAAAAGTTGGCCTGTATGTGTTTATGTTCAGTATTGTCTTTGGAATCATGGTTTTAATATTATCATGAAATAAATAATAATAACTATTTAATAAAAATAAGAGCTGCCTTAATCGATGTGTCTTGAATTATAAATTCAAGCTCTTACACAGGCAGTTTAACCTATTTGTCTTAAATATTATGAAATAATAAACAATTAAATTATTAATTTCTTGGTCTCAAAATAAGGGATATTTATAATTGGAAAGTTTTATTAATTTTATATCGGAAATGAATTTACCGTTACTACTATACTAATTTACATACATTTACTACGAACTACCTGAGTGTAGTGTTTATATGTAAGAGATCGCGGTTATTGTGCTTGTCTGTCCTCTGTCATGTCATTTACTGTTTGTTTCTGCGTAAATAACTGTTTTATCTGAACAGAGAGTATTTGTAAACATACTGCAGAAACTAGTTTGTAAAGAAAAAAATAATGTCAACTGCTTATCTTATTTAAAACAACATTATAATTTTAGTTTATTTTCTATTATAGTTGATAAAAACAATAATTGAAACCATCCACAGTTATAGGTTATATAATCTTTTAAAATTTGTGTGATAATTGACGACAACATTTATTAAATGAAAGATTAAATGCAAATTTAAATAATATAATATAAATAATTTAAACACTTAAGCATTTTCTCATAGAATAAGTATGATGTTAATAAATAATACTAATAAATTATGGTTTTATTTTCATTTCACTTTCGTTATATACCGTGTTGGAATAAAATGTTAAAAATTTAATTTAAGGACTTTTTAGAAAAGTGAATTATTTGCCTATATTCATTCTATAAAATAGTACTGTATAGTGTAGTATTGCATCATGTACAATTTTAACTTTGTTTTAAAATCGTAATTGTATTTGTAAACGTTTATAAAATATCTAAAATAAGTCCTTGTTAAATAAAAAGTGTTTTTATAATTAAACCATACAATTTAATTGTAATTACTACGTTTTCTCCTTGATTGTTGTTCAAAAGTATTTGCATTTAAGGCACTAAAGTTAGGTTTCAGTTTTACAAATAAATATTATTTTATTAACATTTGGGGATAAAGCATGATAATAAAAGTGAAAAATCACGGTCTGTTGTCATACATTATGAAGTTTTGATTAGAATAGGGAAGCATACAATGTCGCCGATAAAATGCACAGCTCTTTTAAATATCAATAGAAAATTAAAATGCATTAAAATGATTATATTTGGCGAGCAATCTTACTCAATCGGTAAGCCTACAACTGCTGTGGAAATTAAATGTAAATTGTATAAAGTGATTGTTTTAATAAAGGCACTAACTACGCAGAACATTGTTTTATGTTTTATCTATTTTTTATATGAATATTTTAGCTACTAAGAGCTAAGCTACTAAATATTAAATAACATATTATTTACTTTGAATATTGTAATAAAAATATTTTTTTTTATTTATTAATACGTATTTTATAAATATGTAGGATTTAATAAGAAGGGTTTAAAGGGTTTAGTTCAAATGAATGGAAGGGCGCGTTTGTCCACCATCTGGTGGAGAAACGCAAAAAATGCATCAGCGCTACCCAGATAATATCAGACCCATCTAACCATCAGATCAAATAGGTTTTCGTCATTTTGAAGATTGTAGTTCTTTAGAAACTAATTACTACGAATGATAAAGATGTGTCTGTTGTTTCAAAAGACAGTAAGCAGTAGTGATCACTTTTCTGCAGCTAACCGGAATGCATATTGACCTTAGATATAATATATATTTTTTAATAATTATGATATACGTGAAATGATATATAGTCCTATAGCTATGCAGACTGCGCTATTATGTTGATAAAAATAGATATTCTGTAATATACCGTAATCAATATCTATTATAATCTAGAGATGTTTTAACTAGTAATAAAATTAGCCACAGTGAAAGCATCTACTCGTATGTGCATACAGATATTCTATATTAATTATACTAAAATATTAACTCGACAAAGATATATAACTTTCACAATGTTCATTTCGTTTATTCATAGAATAATATTATTCAAAATAAGCATATTGAAGAGGTTAAAATTTGCAATATAGTATGTTAAATTTAAATGTTGTATATATTTTATTTTTCATTGGCAGAATTATTAAAATTGTTTTCTTATGCACTTACCACAGATATCTTAATATTGTCAAACTTCTAAACTTTGCACAAATGCATTAGTTGTTATGGCGTTGCTATTGAAACTCACTCCAAACTTCCTCCGTCTAGTCTCAAATCTGGTAATAAATAAGATCATAAATTATTTAATATTAAATACACTTATAACGTAAATCGGTTTGCCTCGCAAATGGATCTTAATAGATATAACTTTATTTTATACTCACAGCCGGCGGTTTAATTTCTATTCTAACCACTCATACAAAATTGGAAAATGAAGTTTAGATTTTTTTATTATTAATTAAAACCAAGTTCTGACCTAATTCACATGTTGTGTTACAAGTTTCTCAAGGTTGTTTGTATAATATACTTTTAAACACTGTCCGTTTTTTAAGTTTTCAATGAATCTTTATTTAACATATCAAGTTAATATAAAAAAATTCATTCCGAAAAATTTAAAAGTTATTTATACATTATATATAACGACAATTAAATAATATGACATAAATTTATTTATATTGATTCATTTAAGTGTGAACTCTCACTAGATAATTAATAATTGAAAAGTTTTTAAATATTTACTAGACTAGTTTGGTAATGTTTTGAAGAAAAAATATATATATTAAAAAACTACTTCAAAATATTTATATATGTATACTGTTCATTTGTGTGTTCATATTGACTTCACCAAAAAACCGCGGTATGCTAATTGAATGCAAACACGATATTACATTTTATTGAAGTTGTAAGAATAGAAGAGCTCTACACCATCTGTTTACACTACTAGTGTTTAGTTGACTAAATAATCTCTGACATTTTATTATTAAAATTACATAGTTTTTTTAGCAAATCGTTTTTTTGAGTCAAATGTTAGTAATTGTAAAAACATTTGTTATTAACCTACTGTCCTAACCCTGTCCGCGTATTATACTACTTTCAAAAACACTTGTTCTTTACCTAATGTTAAAAAAATACTACTGATTGCATCCGAGACATCCAGGACATCCAGGAATAAAAGAATCTGTTATACATGCACATAAAATAGTATTTAACCAAATATTATTAATATAAAAAATATTCTGTTCTGGATTTGTCGATAAGAAAACTTAATGAATATTTTTTAAAATATAAAAATACTACTAAAGAAATAATTATTAATTTTTGAAAATAAATAATTAATCCGATATTTAAAAAATATACATCTTAAAATTACTGAAAGATATTGCGATTTTAGTATATTCATATTAAACTTTTATCTTAAAGTTAATCTTCTGTGGTAAGCTGATAATATTTAATATTATTATTTATAAATCAAACTACTAGAAAAAAAAAAGTTTTGAAGCGATCAGGTTCATTTATTTTATTCACAATTTTTAGTAATATTTTTCCATATATAAGGAATAAATTAATCCTCCAACCTTATGTTATACTTTTTGAAAGCTGAAAGTCAAGTTTTACAATAAGTAACGAATTAATATTAAAGACCTTCCCCTCTTATACGCTTTTCAAAATTTACATAATGCTCAGAACCTAAGTCTTAGTTATTTCAATATTGCTTTTGTATACTCCATTTTAGTTTCACAAACCGATACTAATTGTACAATAAATATTTTTGATTAAATTAAACTTTTTAATCCAAACTTTTCATGATTAAAATTATTCCTTTAAAATGCATAAGTTTGTAACAAAATTGTACATAAAATAAAAATTGTATAATAACATAAAGACTTAAAAAAATTTCTTATTATATAAATAATGTTTCAAACTTAGATATTAAAATTGCAGCTTAAAATAAGACAAGATAATAATTTGATGCCTCATATTCAATTGTTTGCTTTTTAAAAATATATTTTTAACAAGTGGTCTTCTTGTCGTTTTTGTTATTTTAATTCATTAAGCTAATTGACATTTCAATATATCTCTCGAAATGATTTAATGTTTTTAAAATTAATAGAATACAATTTAAGATACAAATAATTAATAAATAAATACACATTCGAACTTATTGAATTAGATCTATAAATTAAAATTAAATCTCGAAACTTTAAAGTCATCAATACTGCTCGTCCAGTCGGTCGAAAAATTGTTGTTATAAGAAATAAAATATTACTATGATGTGGTCAAACTTCCGCAAACCGAAAACAAATCTTATTGCTACATTTTGAAGACGTTCGAGCTTTAATAACAACTCCGAAGAAGGATCCAGGAAGACTACATCACAATAATCAATGAGAGGTAATAATAACGAATTAGCCAACATAGCCTTGGTCTTTATTGGTAAAAAATGTTGTAATCTTTTAAGCGAGTGAAGAGAAAAAAATTACTTACGACTGATTTTATTGATATGTCGTGCCCAGGACAGAGTTTAACCAATTATGATAGAATTTTAACTTTAGTAGTAAATGGGATAGGAATACCGTCAAAACAATATTAGGTAACACCATTCCGCGCGACTTAGAGATATGGCAGTATTAAGGCTGTAAGGCTCAAAACTGTATTTAGGCAATATACGCTTTACTGAGTTATTATAAAACTTCAGTACCAGAAAGACTTATACAACATTTAGAATGTAGGAATACATATCAAGGGTCAATAAGACATTTCGCGAAATGCCACTCCTCACAGGTTCTTAAAAACCTATAAAAGTTTTATTGTATTTTTTTTTAGTCTTAATAATTGACACACATTTGTAAAAAATATAGATACGAATTGTATTAAAATAAGATATTTGTCCACCGGATGGCAAGAAAATAGAAAAAAATACTTATTGAGCAGAGGAAGACGGTAAACAATAAAAACATTTATTTTCCGTATCGTAAGTCATAATTGTTAACAGCTGTTACTATGAAATGTTACATATTTAATTTTTTAAATTATATTTAAAATTGTACTCTATTCTTCAAAGCTGTTTCCATTGTTCTTAAAATATTTTCAGTTATTTGTTGGTAGAATTTAACATGTTATTAGAACAAAAGTATGTAGTTAAAGTAGTCGTATTTAAAAAATTATTATTATAATATTATTATCATACATCATTCGATATTACATACCAGATACATAAATTATATGTTAAAACAATTTTTTTACCCATTAAAATGTTTTTGATAAACTTATAACGTAGTGAAATTTTTTTTGTTCTTAAAGTGTTATGACATCTAAAATTTTAATTATATTTATTATAATCAGTAAATAAGTAAACTATTTAAAGCCAAATATTTAAATAACTTATTATTCCTGAATGTTCATTCCTGAAACCAGTAAAAACATAATATGTTAAATGTCACAGTTTCTCAAAATTGGCACAGAGAATAAGGCAAACGTAAAGTTATAAGAAAAATAAAATTAAAGTTTTTAAGAGGGAACAAGTGAAATATATAACTAGCACTGCCCAGCAAGTTTTGTGCCAGAAACCTCGTTTTAAATATTTTAAAGAACTTGGCATTTGATTTATATATTATATTTTTTTATTGTAAGTGTTTTATAACACAGGTCCTGTTTTAAAAGAGTTCAGGCAGGAAGTGACAAATTTATCACATAAAAAGAAATCCTTCAAGTGACAGTTTAACAAATCACATTGTTCGAATCCCACTCCATTTTAGTTAATTCTGGTTTCAACCTTACATTAACCTTTTGAAAAGTTAATATTCAAGCTTTATAATGACTAACCAATAAATATTCATATCCTTCGCTCTTACATCGCGCTTTTCATCATTTACATAATGCTCAGAACCTAAGTCTTGGTTATTTCATTTGTATTGTATTTACATATTGGCTTTGTGAACTTCGTTTTATGTTCACAGACCGACGCTAATTATACAATTTGTATGCTCATTTATATCACGGTTAATAAATATTTCAAAATAAAAATGGTCCTTACAAACAGCATCTTGAAAATGCAAACGTCCATAACTAAATTTACATAACATGTAATGTCCTTTTTTATATAAATATGTAAAACAGGATCTATGACAAAAAATAATGCAATTATTCCATCCAGCATTTATACCTTTTCGCCTCCAACTCGACTTTGGACGACCAAGGGAAGACACCGCCTATCATCCCGCGGTGTCAGAGTTCAATGCCGGAAATAGTTTTTCGGCAAAAAACTATCAGGCAGTCTGTATTTTCCTTGGACGTTCATAAGTTAAGTGGGCCGGATGGCATTTCTCCATTAGTGCTACGAACGTGTACCCCTCAGTTGACTCCAGTGCTAACGCGTCTATTTCGGTACTCCTACCTTAAAGGCGTAGTCCCGGTCTCATGGAAGTGTGCCCTTGTCCATCCGATCCCTAAAAAGGGTGATAGCTCGGACCAAGCTAACTACAGACCTATCGCCATTACCTCCCTTCTCTCCAAAATAATGGAGATTATTATCAACCAACAGCTCCTAACGTACCTCGAGGATCACCAGTTGATCAATGACCGGCAGTATGGCTTTCGCCATGGTCGATCAGCTGGTGATCTTCTGTTATACCTTACGCACCGTTGGGCAGCGGTTATTGAAAGCAAGGGAGAGGGTCTGGCAGTTAGTCTGGATATGGCAAAAGCCTTTGATCGTGTATGGCACAAAGGGCTTCTTTTGAAGCTACCTTCCTATGGGCTTCCTGAGAATTTATGCAAGTGGATCACCAGTATTCTCACTGGGCGGAGCATACAGGTCGTTCTGACGGTTTTTGCTCGGACCCCATGCCCGTGAACGCTGGTGTACCCCAAGGCTGCGTGCTATCCCCAACTCTGTTCCTCCTGCACATCAATGATATGTTGGATATTTCCAACATACATTGTTATGCGGAAGACAGAACTGGGGATGCAGTATATTCCGGTCATGCAGGTGCCGAAAGAAACTTATGTCTTCAACAGAGACCTCCCTGGGGATGGTCTCTGAGTGGGGTGAACTGAACCACGTTCAGTTCAATCCCCTAAAGACACAGGTTTGCGCGTTTACCACTAAGAAAACCCCATTTGTCGTATCACCGCTCTTCGAGAGCACTCCTCTTATTGCCTCGCCAGTTATCAGAATACTGGGTCTCGACATTTCGAGCGATTGTCAGTTTCGTGGTCATCTAGAGAGCAAGGCCAAGTTGGCCTCGATGAAATTGGGAGTGATAGAGCGAGGTAGTATTTCAAACCTGGCCAAAGACTTGCGCTCTATAAGGCGCAGGTCCGGCCACACATGGAGTACTGTTCTCATCTCTGGTCCGGATCACCCCAATAACAACTTCTACCATTTGACCGCGTACAACGGAGAGCCGTTCGGATTGTCGGGGACTCGGTGCTCTGCGAACGGCTGGACTCTTTGGCATTGCGTAGAGACGTGGCTTCTTTGTGCATCTTCTACCGCATTTAGAACGGGGAGTGTCCCGAAGAACTATTCGATCTGATGCCTACCGCCAAATTTCACTACCGCAAAGCTCGTCATCGCCTTCTTTATCATCCATACCACGTGGACGCGTGGCGATCTTCAACTGTGCGGTTTTCAAGGACTTTTTTCCCACGTACCACTCAAATGTGGAACGAACTTCCTTCGACGGTATTTCCAGATCATTACTACATGGATACCTTCAAAAAAGGCATATATTCCTTTCTTCAAGGCCGGCAACGCTCTTGTGAATCCTCGAATGTTGCAAGAGTTCATGGGCGGCGGTGATCACATACCAACGGTGACCCGCAAGCTCGTTTGCTCTCCTCTAACTTAAAATATATATATATATATATATATATATATATACATTTCAGTATTAAAAGAAAAAAGAAAAAATATTATTTACTATTTAATGTATTATTGTTTTAAAAAAATATCTCTAAAATATACAATGATGTTTGAAAACCTCAGTCCAAGTTTTTAAAGTAAAAAATTGCATGTGATATGTAGATGTAAATTTTCTTGTAATATTTTTCAGCACCCATAATAATCTTTGCAAGTTTCATCTTAAAAGCTTTTTTTATTTAAAATGTTTATCTATCAACTTCTAAAAATTATAAACAAAATAAATAAAATGTAATGAAGCTACTCATATTTCATAAATAAATAAATATTTGTTATCTAACCTTTGCTGATATTGTAGTGGAAGTTAATTACTATAATACTTTATTTATTGAAATAACATACCATTTTAAACAACAATTCAAAGCTATGTTGTTAGTCTGTCCTTTCATTACTTTTTTTGGTGAATGCTTCGCATATTTTTATGTTGCGCCTGCTAACGACTAGTATACAAAGACAACAGTCTAATTATGCTAAGTTTCTCATAATGATATACAAATTATGTCCTCATTTGCAATGCTTTTTAAATAAAAATATAATTTCGGAAATGAAGAAGATTTGGTCTTACGTTTTCAGCGTTATATAGTACAAGCGGATATAAAACATAATATTGTAGTGGTTAACGTTGTAAGATTGATGCTTTATTTCATTTCATATTATCACAATATTTATAAAAATATTTTTATCTAGCCTATTATTAAAATATTTGTTAATTATTTTATGTATTAGGTACGTTACATTACACGAGGAGCAAGAGTTATTTTATTCACAAAAAAAATATCAACTCTAATTTTTTGGCTGGAATATTTTATTTTATATAATGCTAACTAGACCACCAATCTTTTGTACTAAGGGTTTGTAAGTTACTAATAAAAAAACATCGAAATTTAAATTCAAAATAACTTTATTCAAGTAGGTACGCACACGCACAGTCACTTTTGGATCGTCAAATAAAAAAGCTCAGTGAAGTAAGTCCATTAACTCAACAGTTGCATTTTTTAAAAGAAGTTTAATAATCTAAGATGATGTACATTATAATATCAACCCTGCAAATGAGTCAACAACTTAAGTTCCAACATACATTTCAATCCACTAAAATCTTTTGTATGTAATTTAATATTAAGATTAATTTAATAATATACTTCTGATTTTAGATTTAAAACTAAGAAAAGGAAGGTCTAAAATATCTTATATCTTATTTTATTTCTCGTATTTTTCGTATATCAACTGTTTTTTATCTATTTATATCTATATGTTTGATATCTATTTTTTTAAAAACATCTTCAGAGAATCTCTAGCTTTTAAGTTATAAACAGTCCGCAGAGCTCTTATTCGTAAAATAAATATAGATATAATTTAGGCAGCACTGCTCCATAGTAAAATAACGTAAGATAAAATACTATGAAAGTAACTAATATGAACAAGTGGAGCTGTATTAACGTCCGTTAAATATCTAACTTTTCTAATTGCAAAAACGGCCGAGCTGAGTTTGTTTGTGAGTGTTGAGAGATGGGAGTTCCACTTGAGGTTTTTATCTAAAGTTATACCTCGGAAATTTGTTGAGTCAGTCATTTCTAATACTTTATAGTTAAGGAGAAAACTAAAACTTGTACTTATTGCTTTAGGAAGTGTAAACCCTGTGCATTTAGTTTTCTAAGCATTAATGATTAACTTCGAACTAATGAAGGATACGTAACAGAGTACTGTTTACTTCGTCAAAATTAGTCCTATCACGCTCAACTTTAAAAATAAGCGAGGTGTGCGTAGCGAAAGAAACAAAATTAAAAAAAAAACCTTAAGGAAAGAGGGCAAGTCATTTATATAAAGTAAAAATTAAAAGGAACCTAGAACAATTATGGAACACCTATACTTAGTTGAGAACCAGTCGTTTTAGAAATATTTACGTAAACCGTTTGAACTCTTTGATTAGATAAGAGGCAATAAGATATGTTATTTTAATCACGGTGTTTTCCTGCACCATGGATGGTACCTAAGACTCCAAATTTGAAAACCCTCATGGTACGAGTAGTCGATCGAAAGATTATTCTTATAAGAAATTATAAACGTAATTTAATGATGAATTTTTTGATAGTTAAAAATTTTTAGTTTCTCTGTTCTCTCTACTTCGAATTATTGGGTTACGAGTATGTGTTTCTCTGGTTCGCTTAGAAAGCTTGAAACTCTCCTCATTAAAATTATTGTAATTTTTGCTTGAGTATGTAATTCATTATGATGATGATAATCATGTTTTCAGTTTAGAAAAAGATGTCCTACAATAATAAAAAATATTATAATCCTATGAAAAATTTGTATAATTCTTTTATAGGCAATAAAGCACAAATTCCAATAGTTGAATACGACATATATTCAATACGATATAATTCAAATACTATATTTAACTTTAATTATATTGAATCCGCGGTCAACATTGTATTTGTGTTCATGTTCAAATAAGCAATTTCGTACATTACTTATGTGTTTCAAATAATATACAGATTTTACATTATGTTAGTTAAAGGCCTTGTTAGTTGCATTATTTACATGGGTAGAATTATTTACCTACTTGGCGTTTTAGATGAAAGATAGATATAGTTTTGGATCATTTATTTCTTTAATTTTTTCTGAAAACAGCTGAATTAACTCTTTTTTCTTTTTTTTTTTTTTTTTTTTTTTTTTTTTTTTTTTTTTTTTTTTTTTTATGCTGTCTAGGTTAGTACTTGACTACATTCCACCTGATGGAAAGTGGAAATGTAGTCATAGGTAGTAAGGCGTATTAACCTAGTAACCTATTCACTCTTCTCTTGAAGACACCCACATTGTATGTGGATGGAAATACCGACGCAGGCAAGCTATTCCAGTCCTTCGCTGTACGCATTAAAAAAGATGAAGCAAAGCGCTTCGTTCGGACAGGAGGAATGTCCACAACGTAAGGATGGATATCCGCCGTGCGTCGGAACGTCCTGTGATGGAAGGGGGACGGAGGAATTAAATCGTGTAATTCCTGCGCACACTCACCAAAGTGTATCCTATAGAATACTGAGAGGCTAGCAATTTTACGCCTGTGTTCAAGGCTGTGGAGGTTGGTTTCAACCAATTCAGGGTTACCTATAAGCCTCTTTGCTCGCCTCTCAATTGAGTCCAGAACCGCAAGATGCGACTTAGCGGCACCAGCGAATATATGCCCACAGTACTCCACACACGACCGGATCTGTGCTTTGTATAATACAAGAAGCTGTCCCGGTGTAAAGTACTGACGGACCTTCGCAAGAACGGCAAGCTTTCCCGCAGCTACTCTTGCTTTGGACTCAATACACCGACCAAAGTTAAGGTTCGAGGAAATCTCTAAGCCTAACAACTGAAGCCGGTCACTGTATTCCAAAGATACACTCTGGAAAGTAGGAGCCAAGGTGAAAGGGCTCCTTTTGGCGGTGAACAGACACGTCTGCGTTTTGGTGGCGTTGAATTTGACAAGATTGGCATTGCCCCATGCGGAAACTGCCTGAAGTTTGTCATTCAAACGTTGGACCATGGCTTCTCTTTCAGACTGTACTTGATCTCTACTAGCCCGACTACTCGGCAGGTATCTTTCTACAACTCTGCTGTCGTCTGCATACCCATAGATACCGGGCTTCAGCAGATCGTTAATGTGCAGCAGAAAGAGAGTTGCAGAAAGAACGGACCCCTGAGGCACTCCGGCATTTATTGTCAAAAGTTCCGAGGAACACCCGTCGACAACTACTCGGAAAGATCTTTGGTTCAGAAAGTCCGTTACCCAGCCGATCAGACCAGGAGATATGCCGTACGCTGAAAGCTTGCTTATAAGGCCCGCATGCCAGACCCTGTCAAATGCCTTCGAGACGTCAAGAGAGACGGCGACCGCTTCTCCGTTCTTCTCGAAGGCCTCGCCTAAAATGTGCGTAGCGTACACTAGAAGGTCCCCAGTGGACCTATTTCGGCGAAACCCGTACTGTCGGTCAGTGAGGAGATCGTTACCTTCAAGGTACGCTAAAAGGCGCGAGTTCAATACACGCTCCATAATCTTGCAGAGTATGGAGGTGATTGAAATCGGCCTATAATTGACAGGATCGGCACGGCTGCCTTTTTTGGGCACTGGTTGCACGTTAGCAAGCTTCCAAGATTTCGGCACTATTCCAGACTTGAAAGAGAGGCGATACAGACGTGTCAATACAGGAGACAACTCAGCTGCGCATGTCTTGAGCAGAATGGCTGGTATACCATCAGGACCACTGGCTTCACATCAAGGCGACACAATGCTCTCCATACCTCTTTGTTAGTGATGCGGATTTCGGGCATCGAAATACCGCATCACTAACTGGAAGGAAGATGTGCTGGAGAAGCATTGCCAGTGTCTAGATGTGAATTATCAGCGAACAGAGAAGCAAATACATTCGCTTTCTCTGTCGCTGTATGGGCCAGAGATCCATCCGGCTTCAGCAGAGCAGGTAGTGAGGGTTGGCAGAAGTTCGACTCGATCGCTTTGGCAAGAGACCAGAAAGCTCGACTGCCAGTAGGTCTGACAGAGAGCTTTTCGCCATTCTTAGCAATACGATCGCGACGAGCCTTCCGTAATGCCTTTTTATAGGACTTGGTAGCTTGGTTAAAGGCTCTCTTCTTTAAACTTACATCTGGAGCTTTGCGGCTTCGAGCATCAGCCCAAATGAGGTATGCCGAATGTTTTCGGTCTTCAGCATGACCACATTCGGCATTAAACCATGGGCGAGCTTTGCCACCGATGGGTACGTCAGCAAAAGGAATGAAGTACTCCATTGCCTGATGTACCACATCGGTTATAGCATCCGCGCAACTCGACGGATCCAAAGAAGAGAAGCAGACCTGCCGCCAAGGATAAGATGCAAAGAAGTGCCGCATCTCATCCCAATCTGCTGACTTGTATTTCCATACTCGCCTAACACTATGCGGTTCAGAAGCTGGTGGGGAATATGTAAATACAGATTTCACCAAACAGTGATCGGAGGTTCCCAAGGGAGAGGTAACCTCTACACAATACCTGTCCGGATCAGTTGTCAGCAAAAGGTCCAGGCAATTGGCTGTATGGCCTACTACATCTGGTACCCTCGTCGCTTGCCTCACCAGCTGAAAGAGGACGAAGGACAACGCAAAGTTCCGCGCTTCTCTTCCAGCATGGTCGGTCTTCTGGTACGGGAACAGCCAGTCCTGATGACAGGCATTAAAGTCCCCCAGAAAGACGAGCTGCACTGAAGGGTACTGATGCAGAGCCATGTCAGCAGCCTCACCGAGATACTCAAATAATCTAGTTGTCTCCTGATCACCGCTGTGCGAACGGTAGACACAGGAATACAGGATTTTTTCGTTTCCTGTGTCTACTAAAATCCATAAAGAAGAAAACGTGGGGTCTTCAAGGTGACGGAGACGCAGGATACAGAGGTCGTTCCGTGCGTACACACAGACCCCGGCACGTGAGCGAAAGTTGTGCTCTAACGAGTAACCGGGATGATCCAGGTACGCAGCGCTCAAAGGACATTGTATCTGCGTCTCCGTCAAAAAGAGCAAGTGCGGTTGCTCTGTCTCGAGGTGGTGGTGGACAGGTAAGAGATTAGAGTGCAAACCCCTGATGTTAGTGAAGTGCACTTTAAATGAGGAGGAGTGCAACCGCTGTGAAAACTTGATCTTCTTATTGGACCTTTTCATTAAAAATATAAAAATAAAAGAGTGAATAGGATGAGAAATGGCAATTGAACGAGGCGGTACGTATCAAACCCGGCGCCGAAATTGGTGTTGTCATGCCAATGGGAGGCTAGTCAGGAGACTGCGGGGACGCCCGAACCACCCCAGGGATCGCCATCGGGCCTCCTCGTCTGGTCGCCAACCAGCACGATGGAGCCACCCTGGGATTTTACGCAGCTGGCGGGGCAGCCTTTCGTGGGTGGCTGACCCACTAATTGGGCCCCCAACTATCTGCGGGCGGCCAGCGGAAAGCCGTTGCTTCGGATCCCGCTACCCTCCTCGACTAGGCACCCGACACAACAAGCACCAACTCAACGCCAAACCGGTTCGCCAACGCAACGCAACTGTTCAGACCCATTTCCCATATAGACGGCTTCATCGCACAACGTGCCGGAACACGACTAGGTCGCTTTGCGGCACGACTTTGTTCGATGGGTGGTAACCTTGCCGGCGACCCGATGTTATGGTCTACCACCACTAAAACTAACTAAACTCTGAAGAAATTTGTTGTAGTTATAGCTTATTTCCCCTATAAAAACATAAAATTCGTTGACGAAGTTTATAGTTAATCTGTATATTGTAGAAGAAGGAGCGAAAGGTATAACAGCAAAACCTCTCTACAACTTACTTAAAAATATCGACGTTTCTAGAACAATTTCGGTTTATTTCTAAAACATATTTCAAAGGCGGCTTTAGTAGGTTCTTATGAAATTTTGTTAGGTAGGAAGAGAAGCGTAGACAGTGAAGGTGAGCGTGTAGGCGTATAGTTAAGGGGCCCCTTAAACCTACACTTTCAAGTCCCAGGGATTGTTTGCACACCTTCCTTTGCAATGCGATCTGTCCAGCACCCGCACGGTAAATCCATGAAATGCTAAGAAGCATTTCATAATTTAATTATAATAAATGGAAATTCTGAGTTGAAAGTAAGACAATTGTAATTGAATGGGACTATGGAAATGCGTGACTATCAATCACTTGATAGATATATGTTATGATCATGTGTATATATATATATTTCACTTGCTCTTACTTACAGCTCTTTATTTTTCTTGTAACTTTAGACTTAAATTTTAGATTTCAATCAAATCAGTGTACTAAATATTACTATAAGAAAAAGAGAAATTATGAATATAAAAGAGCAAATCCAGTTTTGAAATAATTTATTTAGAGAAATTAGAATGAATATCTGGTTTCAAATAATTATCAAAAAGGATTAGTTTTGCCTTAATATTTATGAGTATTGGTTTAGTTTATATGTATAGGTTAATTGAAAAATGAATAACTTTATTACAAAATCATTAATAGTTACTATAAATGATAATAATATATTTAACTAGGTTAGGCTTATTTTATAGATGAAAAAGAAAATAAATAGGTTATGTAAAATGATGTAACAACACACACAGATGAAATTTAATCAACATTATTTGATACTCTTACTATTTGTAGGTACAAATCTTTAGTATTACACCATTCTCTGTTTATTTGACAATGGACAAAATGCATGTGGCTTAACCTAGTGACACAGTGTACCTATCATACGCCGGGTATAAACTAGAACATCATTTTATACCACACGCCGGGGTATCAGTGTTCATAAGGGAGGATATCTGCTATCGTCGCATTCAAAATTTTGTAGCTCGGAACTTATCAGTATTTTGGCTGCACGTAAACATGAACGATCATGTCAGGGAAACGGATAACTCTTGGGTCACATTTAAGCGAACATTGACGACCTGCTTTCACAGACTCCCTCTACTTAATTTGTACTTCTTACTCAAACTTAACAGCTGGTATTATTTTGTGATTATACCAACTAACCAATATGATAAGCTGAAAACTCCTGCATCTCACTTTTTAATTAAATAAATGTTTTAAATAGCTGTACAAGAAAAACAATCAGTCCCGGAATTTTAAAAACCTCCTGTTTCTATTTTACTTTTAAGATTTTTATTACAGAATAAATAGCCTGTACATAAATCAAAATAGTTTGTATTTATTCCTACATAATATATACAAACAAAACAAAAACAAAATTACATAGGATTAAGTATGTCTAAACAATAAAAACATAAATTCATTCAAACAAATGGTAACATCTGGGAGATTCTGAGTAAGAAGAAATTATATATTATATATTATATATATATATTTATATATATATATATATATATATATATATATATATATATATATATATATATATAATATACTAGTCGTTCTGTGAACAGTAGACCTCAGTACGTTAGGGGATAAGACAATGTTTTCAGTACCTTTTCCAAAAAGGAATAATTATACCCTATGTATGTACGTACCCAACGAAATTTGGCTCCATCAAATATCAACGCAGTTATTCAACTTTAATTTTTTTGATAATTCGCTATGGCCGCCATTTTGGATTTTGAAATTACCTTCGATTTTGGTAAAGAACACTTAGATGAAATTTCAATCCGCTAGCTGCCGCAAAGTCCGTATTTGTGGTACGGATCAGAAATCCGCCATTTAGAAATTTACTACTCTACTTTCACAGACTCCCAGTCTGTGAAAGCAGGTCGTCAATGTTCGCTTAAATGTGACTCAAGAGTTATCCGTTTCCCTGACATGATCGTTCATGTTTACGTGCAGCCAAAGTACTGATAAGTTCCGAGCTACAAAATTTTGAATGCGACGATAGCAGATCCTCCCTTATGAACACTGATACCCCGGCGTGTGGTATAAAATGATGTTCTAGTTTATACCCGGCGTATGATAGGTACACTGTGTCACTAGGTTAAGCCACATGCATTTTGTCCATTGTCAAATAAACAGAGAATGGTGTAATGCTAAAGATTCGTACCTACAAACAGTAAGAGTATCAAATAATGTTGATTAAATTTCATCTGTTTATAAATAATTTAAAAAAATAAATAAAAGATTTTTGAGGTATCTTATTGCGTTTTAACCGCACTGCTGTCACTGATTAACTGAATTTTAATTAGTTAACAATAACTCCATTAAAAGGAGGTTGAACATTAGTCTAATGTTTACTTCGGGATCAAAGAGAGAACTTTCCTCTTTTGAAGTCAGAAATGTGTGTTGTTATATCATTTTACATAACCTATTTATTTTCTTTTTCATCTATAAAACAAGCCTATCCTAGTTAAATATATTATTATCATTTATAGTAACTATTAATGATTTTGTAATAAAGTTATTCATATTTCAATTAACCTATACATATAAACTAAACCAATACTCATAAATATTAAGGCAAAACTAATCCTTTTTGATAATTATTTGAAACCAGATATTCGTTCTAATTTCTCTAAATATATTATTTCAAAACTGGATTTGCTCTTTTATATTCATAATTTTCCTTTTTCTTATAGTAATATTTAGCACACTGATTTGATTGAAATCTAAAATTTAAGTCTAAAGTTACAAGAAAAATAAAGAGCTGTAAGTAAGAGCAAGTGAAATATATAACAAGCGCCGCAGAGCTTTCATTCTATTAAAGGATGGCCAAGAAATCAACATTATTTTAAACGTAGTTTTAATTTTGAGTTACAAGTTACGAAAATTTATCGATGCTTTTTTCAAATCGCTGTCGTGGTAATAGCAAGTGCAGTCTTAAAACATAACATTTTGTATTTTTTATAATTTATTTATAATAAGCTGTCTTTGTTAGGAATTTTTATTTAAATCGATTATTAAATACAACCCTACAAAATTACAATATATTGTTAAACGATCACTTCGAATTACATTATTAAAAAAAATATTCTTTTACTTTGCCAGTATTTCGAGAATAATAAATGTTTAAACCTTATCGATCACGGTTAAAATCTTTTGACATTGTTAATATTTTTATATTGCAAGGAATTTCTCACACAGATCCCGTTATAAAAGAGTTGACGAATGACGTGACAAATCCATCACAGAAAATAGATTGTTAATTAAAGAGTGTTTAATTTTCTGTCTACATTTGTCAATTGTGTAATAACCAATACTCGAAAAGGTCTCTAAATACAATCGCTGCAAACTTCAATATAAAATAAAAAATACTCATTATATATACAAATTTTATAATTAATCTTTTAACCTTATGTTAACCTTAATCTAAAAGTCAAGTTTCATAAAGACTAACCAATGAATATTCATTCCCTCTTACCCCGCGCTTTTCTTCATTTTCATAAAGCATTTCCATATTGCATTGTCTTATGTTTAAAAACAGCGACAATATAAACTATAAATATCATATTTTATTTTGCTTGAATTGAATAATATAAAACTGTACGCCACATTCTTTATTTAACAACAACATATTGATTTTTTAAGCAGCATAAATAAAAGTATTTTTTAAATTAAATTAACGTAATTGTTTAAATTTTTCTTATTCAGATTGCCGCTTCAAGCTAAAAAAAATAATAATTAATTTAATTAATGCCTGAAATCCATATTAAAAAGCTTTAAATCTTCGCTTTAGAATTATAACCCGATCATTCGTTTATGAATGAAAAATTATATTTTATTGAAGTGGCCTTCTTGTCGTTTTTATTATTTTAATGCAATATACTTTTATACATTGGGTTTAACATTGTGCGTCTAAATCCATTATATTTTCTCTGCGAAGGTCCATCTTAGGCTCACTTCTGACCGGAAGAAATGAAATTGGACAACCTGTTTTCTGTGGAAAGATTTTTTATACTTAAATACCCATTGCTCGTTTTAACGGATATTCAACACAGTTATGTAAAAAGTTAACATTACTGGATTTTTGTAATTTATTATATTTACACATTACTCGTACCATGGTAAGGAAAATTTATTTTGATTGATATATGAGTAAATAAGTTACAACAATATTTGTAATAAGATACTGGGAGTGATAAGAAATTATTGAACCGGACAGACATTTCGTTTTTTATGTGTTGCAATGAATTTTGCGTAAATAGACTTGAACGAATATTTCATAAACTGGATAATGCCCTTTTGAAAAACAAACTAAAAATTCTCAGGTGGACAAGACACATTGTTGATTTTGTATTTTTTTTGTCCTCCGATTTTTTTTTTAATTACAATATTTTTTTGTATCTTAAATTATACTAAAAGTAAAACAATAAATTTTTTCTATTAAAATACTTTATTAAAACCTAATAAATAATGATGCTAATAATAATCGTTTTGAAATATTGTATTAGGATTTACAAATCCGCAAATATGTGTGACAAAGAGAAATCTCATAAACTTCACATGACGGGAATTGATGTAGAAAATTTGGATTCCAAATGCATATATCTCTGGGGAAATACTATTTCATACGAGGTGTGACAATAGACTTAAGCATAGTATCCATGCCAGGTAGAATTGTCGTTAAAATTATTTGGAATATATATACGAGACAAAATTTAATGACATTTATAAATTAGGGTGTCTCAAATAACTCGTATACCATCGATAATAGCCACCAAAAAGATGAATAATTTATTGTTTTTTTATTATTTAAAAAAGATACTCAAAGTGCAATATTTTATAGCAATTAATTAAGCTAAGGAGACATTAAATAATTTTAAACGTAATAATATGTGAAATAACAATGCGGCAGATAAGAAATGCTCTCACTTCTTCTCAATACTGTAAATTTCGCAAACTCATATAAATAAGAACCATTATAAGAAGCACATATTTTATTGAGCTGAGCATAAGCGAAGCTTTCAATCGTTTGGGAGACCTTTTTTGTGTTTGTTGTCTCCAGAATGCGACAAGATAATTAGCTAAAAATTTTCCCATGTATGTTTGAGACGAACGCGGATGTTAAAGCGAAAACAGATTGAAAAAATGTTTAGACATTCAAAAGTTATCAAGAAAAGAAGAAAGGAGAGGGAATCAGCTCAACACCCGCCGCGCACGGTTGGCGGATACTAGTTTTAATTAATTTACTGAAAGATAATTATTAAAATAGGAATTAATGTGCTCTATACGATTTCCTTTATTTATTATTTTATAAAGTGCAATGCAAATCACATGTAATCTCAGCTTATTTGTTTATTTATAGAAACAATCAAAGATTCAGAACTGTCTTGTATTTTAGTTGCTATGTTAATAACATGTCACTACACCTCAACACCTTCTTTTTTCGTTCTTAATATGTTCAATTTTATCTGAAAAAAGAAGTTTAATAAATACATAAAATTATTAAATTTAAGTCAATTGTCACCATATAAATGTATCCCGTTATTTTTCCGAATGAGGAATAGGAGGAGCTTAATCCAGTATCAGATGTTACTTTCCTCACTATGTTAAAAATAATATTGAGTTCTTGTCTTTCTTCTGTGACAAAAAAAGCTCTGAAGCGTTGCAATTTTTGTTTAAAATCATAAATTAAAAGAATTCGAATGATCAAAAATATATTTCATTTACAGACAGAAAACAAAAGTGAAAAAAAAAATCAAATGATGTTACAACAACATTTTTGTGTTTGATTTAAAAAGAAAGGTTTTCTCTTTGACCCCGTAACTAAACATAAGATCAATGTTTATTCTCCTTTTAGTGAGGTAATATGTAACTTATTATAAGCTTTTAATACTAAATGTGTGTTATATATAATTTGGCTAATTTAAAAACTAAACAAACAGCACATCAGTAACAGTAGTGTGATTAGCTGGCAATTATATATATATATATATATATATATACTACAATATGTTTTTTTTTAAATCCTTGTATACTAATTGTTTGCCAATAAAAAAATAACATTCTAAGCTAAAAAAGTTACTCAACTTATCCTGTGTACTAACTGATTTTATCTGATATTTTTATTTAAATAAATTTTCACGACAACCCAAACAACCAAACTAATAAATCGAAATATTTTATTAAAAAAAAGTTTTCTTTTATTTATTATTTTTTGGGTATTTAAAGATAATAAATCCTATTCTGTTCAAACTCATCTATTATGGTCAAATTAATTTGATACGGTAAGTATTTTTTAATAATAATAATTTGATAGTTTCCTCTTTACGTTAAAGAGAGCTGACATCCTTCCTACGCAATACCCACGTAACCGTTTATTTTTAATAATCCAATAACTAATTTGTTATTATACAATTTTGTTAAATATAATGTGCTGATGATTATGATAATGAATATATGCTATAAGATGACTTTAAAGGGGGCATGAAATAAATGTTTAAATAATTACAAAGACAAAACACTTTAGTCGCAATTAGTCTTCCTTATGAGTATATTCAAAGTTATTAAAGTTTGTATTTCAGAATAATAAGTGCATATTCATGAAATAACATTAGCATCATAATATTTATTTTTATTTCAATGCATTTAGTTAAACAATATCAAATAAAATAAACTATTAAACAGAATATAAGATTTGTTAAATATATAGTAATAAGTAATATATCCTTTAATTTCAAGATTTATTAATGAATTGTACAATTCAAATATTTCATATTTATTATAATACAAGTAATACTTATAATTAATATTATATCATAATTATAATTATTAACGATTATTTTAATATTTTCAGAGCTATAAATTGAAACGTCAATTAAAGCATTAAAAAATATAAACGACAAGAAGGACATTTCAATAAAATATTACTTTTCATTCAGAAACGAATGAACAGGCTTTAATTATTAATCTATAGCGACAATTTAAAGTCTTTCAGTATGGATTTAGGGCAATTATTAAATTATTTATGATTTTATTTTCTTCATTGAATTGAATTGAATATAAATTTTTTAAATAATTGTTTATTTATGTATATAAAAAATGTAAATTTCATTTATGTTGCTCTAAATAAATAATGTGGTGTGATAATGGAGTTTTAAATTATTCAATTCAATCAAGAAAATATATATTTATAAAATATTTGAAAACAGGAAAATCATATTCTTTATTTTATTACATTATTATTATTTTATGTGAATTTGTGTGAAAAAGTTCGTTTTTGTTTGCAAAAATATATACACTATCCCATGTTATTCTTTTACAAAGTAAGGCCAGTCAGTTATGTAAATAAAAAACAAGAAAGGTCCTAATATAGGTTCTTGTGGCACGTACATTTTGATAAATGATCCAAGGGAATGCTTTCCATTAACATCTACTTTATTAATTTTTTCATTAACATATTATCTAATCAATTTAAGGCTCCTTTTTAATTCCATAATGATGTAACTTTCTTATTAACGTAAGACTGTACACTATTAAGTGCATTCGATAATTTACAGAAAACGCCAAGCGCATCTTATGATTCCTCCCAGGCTTCGAAAATATTCAGCAATAACTCAATACCTACATCTGTTGTTGATCCACCAGGAGTGAAACCAAATTGTTTTTTATGCAAAAAGGTTATTTTTATTAAAATGTTTAACTAGTTACCTAGGAATATTCTTTTTAACTTACTAAGGGTGGGCAATATTGTAATAGGTCTTTAGTTAGTTGAACTTAATGTACTGCCTGTTTAAGTAACGGCGTTATTTTACTGTTTCATTAAATTAGGAAAACAGTTATTGAAAATTAATGTTAATTATTGGCATTATAATATCTATTAGTAGCCGAAGTATGCCGACGGATGTTCTGTTGCCCATATATCAGTTATCGTTTTTTCGTAAATATGCTGATTGATGGACATTCACTGAATACTAATACATCAGTAACAAAGATAGATTTCGCGGTATATATTGATTTAAATCATTTAATAAAAGTATAAAAAAATCAAATCAATATTATGTACATTATACAGAATATTGATTTGATTTTTTTTATAATAATTATTAAACTACGAGTAAGTAATTTTTTATTTTAGTTATGCGGTCAGTGGTTACTGGTAGAAAAGTTAATTTCCTTTTTAAACTTGTTCTGTTGTTACTTTTGGGCTTAATAAGTTTTCCACAGTGGTCAGAATATAGTATATTGATTAAAAATTAAAAATAATAGTAGTAAATATATTATCAATAATTAGATGGTGCAGTTAGAGGTGATTTTAGTAGGCTTTATAAACATGTGCTAGATTGTGAAGTAAATAAATTTTAAAACTTAACAATTATTGAATTATTTCTAAAGATTAAATTAACGATATTAAAATCTTGGCAATTAATTAACTTTTTATTTATATTTCATATTTTAAGCAAAACCATGGTTTACTCAAATTGATCAAATCTAGAAGACGGTGGCCCACAAATGCTTACAATGAAGAATTGTTCTAATTTTATTGTGGCTTGTTCAATTATCCGTTCCACAGAGAGGCTTACTACGGCTTTACTTTCTTTGAATTTTATCTTTTTATTTTAGTTAAGACCGGTAAATGCACTACCAGCTTGATGGTTATTGAAATCAAATATTAGTTCTTCACTTTTAAGCCATTGTTTAGTAATGCAAAAAAAATAAGAATAAACAAAGTATAAAAAATAACTCTTATATTAACTACTTATTTCTCATATGCTTAGTATTTTAATGCATCATGTTAATATGGTTTTCGTTACTATTTATACTTAACTTATAGTTAATTTATAGTTAATTATTTAACCTATTACTCTTCTCTATTCAGAGAGCTGAAAGTAAAGTTTTTATAATGTCTAACCTATAAATATTCATGTCTTTCACTCTTATACCGCGCTTTTCATAATTTATATAATTCTTAGAACCTAGGTGTTAGTATTTCACCTGTATTGTTTTCCCATATTGCTTTTATATACCTTCATTTTATGTTTACCACCAACGCTAATCATTCAATGTATATGCACGTTCGTATCACGGTTAACAAATTTTTCAGAAACAAAAAACTTTAAAATGCATAACTTAGCTATATAAAATAACGTAAAAAATAGAGAAGCTCGTTCTTTTGTTTTAATATAAATATATTAAAATATGAAAGTTATCTTGAATAAAACAAGGCGGAATAAATATTTTGACACAACACCACAATAGCTATTAATAAATATGACTACTTATAAATAAAATGTTATCATTAAGTCAATCTGTTATATAAAAATTGCAGCTTCAAGTAAAGCAAAATAATAATTAATTGGATTTCTCCATTACATTGCAAGACTTTCAATTTCCGATATAGATTAATTAAACCTTGTTCATTCGTTTGTTAATGAAAAATAAAATTTTATTAAAGCTGCCTTCTTGTAGCTTTTGTTTGCCAAACGGTGTTTTAATATATAACGTTTGAAATATTAAAAATATAGTTAATTGGTGTGATGACTATATAATTAAAAATATAATTATTTTAAATTTATTGTATAGTTTTTATACATTTTATTCCAATCTTTACGTTTAAAAATTGTATGTAACATGAAGATGTAATTTACGTTTTAATGTTCGCTAATCCTATGAAATCCTAAAAAATGCTTTTATTAATTTATCCGAATTTGATTTTGCTGTTGAAAGATATCAGCTCCCAAAAACATATGGAACAAACAACCTAAGATGAAAACAAATAACTACTAAAGTTTTTCATTTCATGATCACGTAACAAAACTTATCGAAATATATTTAAAAATAAAATGAATATCTTGCTTTCCGTCAACCTTTAAAATATTTTGATAAAACTCGTTAGTTTATTCATTGGTAAAAAATATGTATTTTAAAAACAATGTAAAACAACATTGACTGTATTGTTCTTCTTTTCTTTTATTACTTTTTTTGATTAATGCTTCGCCACTCTTTACGATGCGGAAAGTTACTTCCTACTAACGAGTAGTATACAAAGACAGTGGTCTAATTAAGTTATTTTTCTCATTGTGCTATACAAATTATGTCCTCAGTGGCAATGCTATTTTAAATAAAAATGTATTATAAGATATGAAGTAAAATTGCTACCGCATTTGTTGCATTATGCAAAATGAAAGAGGATGTTAAAAAGAATATTGTAGAGACACACGTTGTAAGCTTACTTCTTTATATCTCATACCATAAAAATTGGTTAATTATATTATTCTTTTTATTTATTTACAAAATTTATACCATAGTCAAGTTATTAATATTCATACGAGTATACCTTTCAATTCTAGTTTATTTCGATGTCTTATTTTATAATAAAGAGCTCTTTACATTAATTCGGCAGTCGATACAACTGAAGATCTTACAAATATAATTTTATACATATATCTATATTGCTAATGCACAGTTATTGTGGTTTAAACTTAATTTGTTATATAATGGTTGGATGAATGATAAATTTATTACCAGTTTGATACTGTTTTAATAGTTATGTTGTTTGGATCGAGACATGTCTATGATTTTCTTTGCACAATTTTATTATACACCATGTTGTTATGTTTCCTAAGTTATACTGTAAGTTAAAAAATGTTGTATAAATTAGACCTTAATAAATAATAATCCTATTAACAATAATTTTGAAATATTTTATTATGATTCACAAATGAACAAATAGGTGTAATGAAGAAAAATCTCATAAACATCAGATGACATGAATGATGTTCGAATTGAATTCTAAATGGAAATCTACAAGGAAATACTATTTCACACGACTTAAACATATATCTAGGTGGATTTGGTGTTGCGATGGTTTATAAGATTTTATTTATAATAAATTAAATAAAAAAAATATATAATGTATAAATTATGTTTACTAATAGAGATCAAAAAATATGAATTGGTGTTTTTGATACGAGTATTAAAAGAGGTCATGTTGTAATATCTTATTATACTTCATTAAGCTAGGGTGATTTTAATTAATATAAAACGTAATAACTCTGATAATGAGCGAAATGACGAATTAATTATCAATTACGCTTTCTATATATGAAAGAGAATTATTGTAATCAACAGTCGTCTTCCTTTATAATAAATTGACGTACTGAATCATCGTTATTAAAATTAAAATCACTGTACTTTAAGATTTCGTGTACAATAAATATTAATTTACGTAGGAAGTGGATATATAAAATTCATAGCAAACAGTTTTATTTGCTTATTTGTCAAAATAATTATCCAGTAAGGTTTGACAGGTTACATTTTAAAATTTCCTCCAACTAAAGACCCATCCAAGAATCGACGTCGCATTATCTCATTGTCAAAAGATTATCATTATGGTATTAAAAAAAATAATGATACGGGACTTTATATAGCAAAGTTTTCAGTTTCGCTGCGTCGCATTAATTAGGTTATAAGTTTCTCAGTTTCGCTTACAGCGCTTCTAACTCTCATCACTAGAATTATTCAATTGCGTTTTGAGCATTATATAACATTAAAAAAATACAACAATTTAAATTATTGGTTACTTGTTTAGGACAATTTTAATTAAAAAACATACACATGAGTTACAGAATTTAAGACGATGTAGTCCAAAGAAAATACAAACACAAATGACACAGTTTTATATATTTCCAATATTTCCGATATTTCCATTCATTCATCATTTCATTGTCCATCCAACATTTTCATCACTACTAACATTACTGTCCTTTTGGGCACTATTGTTTGCATTCCTTTTATACTTTTTATCTCGTATCTCCCTTTATTATCACATTGGTCATAATTGAGTTTAATATTATATTCCTTTTAACTAACCTTTTTGATCCAATTTTGGATTTTGCTAGAATAATTGTATTATTATTTCATTCTAACAGATTTGGAAGTCATTTACCTTTATAACTAAACATAATTTCATTTGGATAATACCCTATACTTTCCAGAACAGTATTCATTCTTCACACTGAACATTCCGACTAAATATTTTCATTTTTTATTATGAATTCGTAAAGAATAAAGTAACGTTTTATTGCACTGTTTGGACAAGCAGTGTAATTTCATGTGTAATTTATTTGATATTGATGGCAAAACTCTTTAAATATGCTTTTATTGAATAAATATGTACATATGACTTTAAGGTGCATAGGTTCAATTCATATAGTCTGATCAGTTTAAGTATTCAAATGGACACCAGCTCGCTTGCCAGATTTGTTATTTGTATAAAATAATCCGATTGTATTCAATAATCTCTTTATGTACGAATATAATTTGAAACATTTAGTTAATCAAAATTAATACTAGTCGAGGATAACGAACAAACAAGTATATATGAATATCATTTTAAACCAAATATTTCAATAGTTTTGATAATAATTAGCAATTACTTAGGCCTAACCACAATCTGCTACTGAAAATGTGTTTGATTTTTAATCCATTATAACACTTATATAGTTTTTATTTAGTTCTTTATTAACTTCCAAATTTTTTACAGTTTTATGACCTATAAACTAATTGTCAAAATGTTATGTTAAGGTCAACATATTAGGATATTATAATAATTCAACAAAAACGTTCAGTTCTGGGCTATTCGCTTCGCCTCGGACCACATCAACCCGATAGCCTTCAGTTCCGCTGCCACTGAACGTTTCTAAGTGTGTTTAGGACGGCCACGCTTCCTTTTCCCTTGTAGTGTCCATTCCAGGGCTTGCCATGGAATGTGGTCAGGAGCTCTTCTTAAGGTGTGACCAATCTAAGTCCACTTGCGGCTATTTATTTGGAGACCGATCGACGTCTCCCAAAGGTCGTTATTGGAGATCTTTTCGGGCCAATAGATACCGAGGATCTGCCTGAGGCATCGCTTGACGAAAAGCTGGATACGTTACGTGAGGTTCTTGGTAATCCTCCACGTCTCGTCAGGTCGTCAGCGTAGTAAGTCTAGGTCGTCCAGTGTTTCGGTCAACCCCCACTCTATACCGTGTCGCTTGCTGCCATTTGTTCTTAGCATGATGCCATCCAAAACGATAAGAAACAGCAGAGGTGAAAAGAGACAGCCCTGCCTTACTCCTGCATGTACCGTGATGTCTTCAGAAAGGAGGCCATCACGTCCGCGACTTTACAAGTGTAGTTCCGATAGATAGAGATTAGAATGTCCCTTATCTTATGTGGGACACCTATGTCATCTAGTCGGGACCAAATCCTAGACATTGTACGGTGTCAGAAGCGTTTTCGAAATCAACAAAAGTGAGATAAGTTTCTCGCTGCCACTCTGATGCTTCCTCTACGATGATCCGGAGTGTATTGATTTGGTCCGTGCAGGAACGATTCGGTCTAAAGCCTGCTTGTTCTCTCCTAAGCAAAAGTTCAACTGCCCTTGACAATCTCTCTAGTAGTACCTTACAGAGAATTTATCATTAACATTACATTACCTTAATTAACTATCATTTTAATATTCTCACAATTGTAAATTGAAACGAGAATTAAAGCATTAAAAAAATGAAAACGACAAGATGGACATTTCAATAAAATATTATTTTTCATTCAGACACGAATGAACAGGCTTTAATTATTAATCTATAGCGACAATTTAAAGTCTTTCAATATGGATTAAGGCAATTAATAAATTATTTCTTACTTTATTTTCTTCGAGCTGTAATTTCAATATAAAAATTTAAAATAAATATTTTATTGTAATTTTGAAAAAAAAAATCATTTATGTTGCTAAAAATAAATAATGTGGTGTGAAGATGGAGTTTTAAATTATTCAATTCAATCAAAATAATAGATATGACATTATAAAATATTTACATGAAAAAAGGAAAATTATAATCTTTATTTTATCATATTATTATTATTATAGTATTTCTGTAATGAGATACGTTTTTACTTTGTTTACACTATCACATGTTATTCTTTTACAAAGTAAGGAAAGTCAGTTTTGTAAATGAGTAACAAGAAAGATCCTAATATAGGGTCTTGTGACACGTAATTTTTGATAAATAATCCAAGGGACCGCTTTCCATTAACATCTACTTTAAAATTTTTTCAGTAAGATATGTCCTAATCAATTTAAGGGACTCCTTTTTAATTTCATAATGACGTAATTTTCTTATTAACATTTCAGGCTGTACACAATTGAATGCATTCGATAAATTACAGAAAATGCCAAGTGCACCTTGTGATTCCTCCCAGGCTTCGAAAATATTCAGAAATAACTCAATACCTGCATCTGTTGTTGATCGACCAGGAGTGAAACCAAATTGTTTTTTATGCAAATGTTATTTTTATTAAAAACTAGTTAACTGAGATTTTTTTTTTACAGACGGGTACTTACTAAGACTGGACAATACTGAAATAGGTCTTCAGTTAGTTGAACTTAATGTACTGCCGGATTTAAATAACGGTGTTATTTTACTGTTTCATTAATAAGGAAAACAGGTATTGGGTAGACCTCGAAGTATTCGGTCTACCCATTCATTTGTCCCCTACTTTCGAATTTTGGAAAAATTTCTTCACAGGAGGTCTTCTTATGACCCCCTGAGTCCGAAATGACCATAGGTCAAAAAGTTTATATATATATATATATATATATATATATATATATATGCGTGCGTGCGTCCAGATTCAGTTTTGTCAGCACGATAGCGGCCGCAGTTTCGCTCGGATCGCTTTCAAACTTTGCACAAAAATCAATCATCCAAAAATGAAGGTCAAGTTCGTTAACCAGAGAAATCCGGCCACAGGGGGCGCTAGGGCCTCACTTTTTCTGATTTCAGTTTTTCGACCATAACTTTTTCCCTATACGAAGTAGATCAATTGCGTTCATATTATATGATGTCTTTAATGAATACCTATAACTAAGGTAGATAAACCGAAAACCTCACTTCAATAACTTAGGGGTGGGGGTAAAAAAACCGAAAATTTTTGGAAAAAAATTCATAACTTTTTTCTGGTAAACATTCTTACATCACAAGTATTTTTAATA
Source organism: Melinaea marsaeus rileyi (assembly GCA_918358865.1). Taxonomy (NCBI): domain Eukaryota; kingdom Metazoa; phylum Arthropoda; class Insecta; order Lepidoptera; family Nymphalidae; genus Melinaea; species Melinaea marsaeus. The sequence continues at coordinate 5,012,608 of OU911093.1, read as the reverse complement.
GAAAGGTTATTTTTTACTCTAAATTTAAGTACCAAAAGTTTTTCCGTAAAAGGTACCGTTTCCGAGAAAAAAAATAAAAACCACTTTTAGCTTGAAAATTTTAGGTAGGTAAAACCACGACAACTTTTTTCTGGTAACATTCCCTCGTCTGAAATATTTTTAATAGAAAGGTTATTTTTTACTCTAAATTTAAGTATCAAAAGTATTTCCAAAAAAGATACCTTTTCCGATAAAAAAAATAAAAACCTCTTTTTGCTTGAAAATTTTTGATGTAAACAACGGCATCATGTGTCATTCTTAGGTAGTGAGTTATATTTTAAACGAGTTACACACGAGGTCTACCCACGCATGTCCCCCTGCGGGCACGGATTTTTTTAAAATTTATGTTATTTTAGGCGCAATAATACTCGTATCTATGAGTGGCCGAAGTGTGTCATAGGATATTTCCCCATAAATCACTTAACTTCCTAACACACGAACACGAATTTTCTATTATTGCTATTTTCTATTACATTTTTTAATTGAAAAACAAATTTACTTCTAAACACTTCACTAGTATTAAATGGCTTTTCCGCATACAGTTGTTTTTTTTTCTATTATGTAGTTAAGCTGTTGGACATTCACTAAATACTAATGCTTTAGTAACAAAGACAGGTCGCAGTAACTACTGATTTAAATAATGTAATAAAAGTATTAAAAAGAATCATTGTACATAATATCGGTTTGAATAATTTAATAATAAATATTAAACTAAGACATTTTTAATTTTAATTATTCAGGCAGTGGTTACTGGGAGAAAAGTTTTTTTCCTTTTTAAACTTGTTCTGTTGTTACTTTTGAACTTAATAATTTTAACATAGTGGTCAGAACCTAGTTTGTTGATTAAACATTTGGAATTCGCAATAATGTTAGTAAATATATTATTAATAATTAGATAGCGCATTTGGTCTAGTATTCTCCATAAATATGTGTGATAGATTGTGAAGTAAATAAATAAATAACAAGTAAATAAATAAATAAAGTAAATAACAAACTTTTTATTGATATTTGATACTTTAAGTAAAACCGCATCCATAATTTACTCAAATTGATCAAAGTTAGAAGACGGTGGCCTATGAAAGCTTACAATGATGAATTGCTTTAATTCTATTGAGACTAGTTCAATTATCCGTTAAGCAGAGAGGCTTACTAAGACTTTACTTTCTTTGAATTATATCTCTTTATTTAAAAAAATAAAACAACCGCCACGGAAATTAATTCCTCACTTTTAACGCAAAAAATATTGATATACAAAATATTTAATAAATAACTATATATATATAACGGTTAAGATGACAACGGATGATATGACAAAGGTTACCAAAACAACTTATGGTCACATCCACGTTAATAATGTGCCCAGCGAAGCGGGAGGGAATAAGCTAGTTTCTAATATACTCACTATTCTGTTGCACCATGTTGATATGGTTTACGTTACTATCTTTATTACTTCTCTTAACTCCTTTTCTGAAATAGTTATTGTAATTTTTAAAAGTCACTTATTTGGCTGCATATCTGTAATGGATTAAAATCTTGGTTAAAATAATATTAATAATATAGCTTTTTACACAACATATTGCTCCGATCTTACTCCATTTTGGTTTATTTGATACCTGCCTATATTTTAATTTGGTAATAACAAAAAACTATAAGGTCTCCGAATAACACCATTGAGATTTTTAACATTATTATTATTTAAACATTTATTATATATATATATATATATATATATATATATATATATATATATATATATATATATAATAAATGTTTAAATAATTTAATTGTATTTAAAAATTTATTATTTATTATATAACCTATTACCGTCTTAGAAAGCTGAAAGTTAAGTTTTATAATGACTAACCGATGAATATTCATGGCATTCGCTCTTATACCGTGTTTTTCATAATTTAAATAATGCTCAGAACCTAGGTGTTAGTATTTCATCTGTATTGTATTTCCATATTGCTTCTGTATACCTTCAACCGACGCTAATCATGCAATTTATATGCTCATTCGCTCGTAAAAAATAAAACAGAGAATCAAGTTCTTTTGCTTTACTATTAATATGTTAAAGTATCAAATTTATCTTGAATTAAATCACAACAGCTATTAATAGATATATAAACGATATGACTACTTTTAAATACAATATTATCATCGAGACGATCACTTGTATTAAAAGTGCAGCTTCAAGTAAAGCAAAATATTAATTAATTTGATTCCTCCATTACATTTCATTACAAGACTTTCAATTTCCGATATAGATTAATTAAACCTTGTTCATTCGTTTGTTAATGAAAAATAATATTTTATTAAAGCTGCCTTCTTGTAGCTTTTGTTTGCCAAATGGTGTTTAAATTTATAACGTTTGAAATATTAAAAATATAGTTAATTGGTGTGATGACTATATAATTAAAAATATAATTATTTTAAATTTATTGTATAGTTTTTATACATTTTATTCCAATCTTTACGTTTAAAAATTGTATGTAACATGAAGATGTAAATTACTTTTCAATGTTTGCCAATCCTAAGTGATTTTTTCATTTACAAATGTTGATCTAGAAAGATTGCAATCAAATAAGGTTATTTATATCGAAAACAAAATGTAATGATTATACCACGACTCTCCACTTCTTATTATAACATTAAATCATAAGAATATTACACTCGTAAACAAGACTAATGGCCATTAAAGTGTCTTTTCTTTGTAATAGTTCAACCTTTTTCACCTAATTAGTATTATAAAGTTTCGAGTATCGTCGTCTCGTCATCGAGATTTCTATTTTGATAATAAAGTCAGATAAATTTTGAAACAGATTATCATTTAAATGAGTATATAAGAAATATTATATAATGAAATCTCAACAGGAAGAAATCAGGTTATTGAATATTGATATAAAACATCTCGATTTCAAAGTATAATTTTTAATACATAATAACTTAAGGTGTTATGAAATAAAAATTTTGTTGTACTAATAAAAAAATTAAGTGACTAATAAACATACGAGTATAACTTTCAATTCTGGTTTATTTCAATGTCTTATTTTGTAATGAAGGGCTCTTTATATTCATTCAGCAATATATGAGGCTGAATATTTTACAAATACAATTTTATACTTATATACAATTTGCCATTGTACAGCTATTGTGGTTTAAACGTAATTGGTTATAATTGGTTGAATGTTTGATAAATTTATTACCATTTTGATACTAATTATTCTAAAAGTTACGTTGTTTGGATCGAGGCATGTCTATGATTTTCTTTGCACAATTTTATTATACACAATGTTGTTATGTTTCCTAAGTTATACTGCGACTTAAAAAAAAATGTATAAATATGCTATTAAATCTTAATAAATGATAATACTATTAACAATATTTTTTAAATATTGTTTTATGCTACATAAATGAACAAATAGGTATAATGAAGAGAAATCTCATGAACGTGACATGATAGGAATGATGTTCGAATTGGATTCTAAATGGGTATATCTACAAGGAAATATCTATATATTTCGTATGAGTTATAATAATAGACTTAAACTTAGTTTTAGGTGGATTTGGTACTAAGATGGTTACAGGATTTTATTTATGATAAATAAATAAAAAATCTATAAATTATGTTCACCAATAAAGACCAAAAAAATATGAATTGGTATTTTAGATATTAAAAGAGATAATGTTTTAATACTTTATTATACTTCATTTAGCTAGGGTAAATTTAATTAATATAAAACGTAATAACACTGACAATAAGCGAGATGAATACTTACGCTCTCTATATATGAAAGAGAATTATTGTAAGCAATAGACGACTTACTTTATAATTAATTGACGTACTCAATCATCGTTATTAAAATTAAAATCACTGTACTTAAATTTTTCGCATACAATAAATATTAATTTAAGTTAAAAACGGATGTATAAGATTCATAGCAAACAAAATACTTATCCAAACGGGTTGACAGGTTACATTTTAAAATTTCCTCCAACTAAAGAACCATCCAAGAATCGACGTCACATTATCTCATTGTCAAAAGATTATCATTATAATATTAAAAAAATAATGATACGGGACTTTATAATACAAAGTTTTCAGTTTCCCTGCGTCGCATTAAATAGGTTATGAGTTTCTCAGTTTCGCTTACAGCGCTTCTAACTCTCTTAACTAGAATTATTCAATTTCTTTTTGGAGCATTATGATAATAATAATGTTTATGTTGCAAAATAAAATAATACAACAATTTGAATTATTAGTTACTTAGTCCGGAAAATTTTAATTAAAAATAAACACACGAGGTAAAGAATTAAAGAAGATCTTAGTTAATACCATTCTGAGCCAACCTTATTACGTTGACTCAGAATTTGAAGATTCCTGATACACATATAATTATTTAAGTTAAGGCTTGAGTAATGAAAACATATTATTTAATTATAAAAAGGATTATATAGAATTAAAGAAGTTATTCTGTAAGGATAGGAAATATTAAAAAAAAGTGTTATCTCAAATGGTATTCTCATTTTATTTTAGGAGTATTGTTCCTTGACAACAAAAAGATCGCTGTTATGATAAATGATATTCTATCAAAATATGAATACATCTATTATGTCGGCATAGTCCAAAGAAAACTAAAACACAAATGATACAGTTTTATATGTTTCCAATACTACAATTATATTAGCTATTAATAAATTTCCCCCCACGTCTGCCATTACTTCACTCCTCATCTCAGCCAATAAGAAATAACTTCAAACATCCTGAAACAATTACATAGAAATTGTTGGAGTAAAATAAATGCAATATTAATTCTCTAATAAGTCGATCAAATCGTCCCTTATCACAACATTTTCATTACTACTGACTCCACTATCTTTTTCGGCGCATTCATTCGTTCTCTTGATACTTTTTAACTCGTATCTTCCTCTATTAAGTACATTATAAAAGACCCTGAATTTAAAACTTTAAGTTTAGTGTTAACGCTTTTAACTGGACCTCCCGTATGTAGTTTGTTTCTATACAAACCTCATTTTTAAATTTTAAATGCTTTTTCTGGTTTATTACATTGATCACAATTGCGTTTATTATTGTACTTCGTAACCTTTTGATCCAATTTCAGATTTTTGTTCAATAGAAATTGTATTATATTTTGATTCTAACGGATTTGGAAGTAATTTACCTTATATAACTAAACATAATTTCATATGGATGATATATCTTACTTTCAATAATAGTATTCATTCTTCACACTACATCAGATAAGCATTCCGACCAAATGTTTAAATTTTTTATTATGACTACCTAAAGAATACAGCAACGTTGTACAAGCAATAGAATTTAATGTGTAATTTATTTGATATTGATTGCAAAACTCTTTAAATTTGCTTTTATTGTAAATATGTACATTTGACTTCACGGTGCAAAAGTCAATTATATCTGGGTAAATGCTTTATGTAGTTCAATTCATATTTGGCTACTAATAAACATAGCCTGTTCAGTGGAAGTATTTAAATGCACTCCAACGCGCTTAACAGATTTGTAATTTGTATAAAATAATCCGATTCTATTGAATAATCTCTTTAGGTATGAATATCATTTGAAATATCTAGTTAATCAAAATTATTACTATTAGAGGATTACGAACAAATAAGTATGCGTGAATATAATTTTCTACTTATCGTCCAAACATTGAAATAGGTTTGCTAATAATTAGCACTTACTTACGGCTAACCACAATCTGCTACTGATTTTTTTTATAATTGTGATTACTAAATACGTTTTTCTAGTTTCGGCTTTATTAAAAATCTCTAAAGACATAAAACACATTTTTTTTCGCTGGTACAATACAACAAATATACTACTGTTTTAAGGTCAAGGCAACGTGTTCGTTCCCTTGACCTTAAAAAGATACGCTCGTTAAATCATTTCATAATGCTCTTAATGTAAATAAATTTACAGACTGTTTTAAGTGATTTCTAGAGTAAAGAGAGATCTACTATATCACATTCTATTGTTTATTTTTTTACAAAAAAAGAAGATTAATATATAAAGAAATGTACCAAATAACCAGGTAATGTTGTTGTCAATTAGAAGGAACTGCAAGAGTAGGGTTAACAATTCTCATACGATTCATGATAATATCATCTTATTATGTACATTCTGCTCCAAATTCTAACATTATTCTATGACAATCAACAGTTATTTACCATTATTTAATGTTCGATTGTTTATTGAGCTATAATAACTATAGTACACTATTTATACGATATGAACTCGGTAGCTTATATCATTAATAATAGTAATTATAGTTAACCCGAGTAAGTTTATAAACGGTATTTATAATTAACTTTGAAATTAAATTAGCTTCTGTGATAATAGATTACCTAATGATATCCAAAATATTACACAGCAATGTATAATATTTACTATAATAAATTTTGTTTCATATTAAAATCTTGCCTATTATAATAATAATAAAAGTCAATACCTTAAAAACATTGAGCATTTGTTATTACATATACAGAAACCAACATGTCTAAATAATATATATTATTTAAACGTATTTTTTTAGTTTTACTCATAAAAAATCGAATAGAAAATATGTATTAAAAACGATTACCACCATTCCCGTAAGATGGCCCAATCAATATGTGATACGCGTCAAAATATTTTAAAAATATTTTAATATGAGAAGTAGTTGTTGGGTTTTGTAACTCTCTACAACTTATATTGTTTTAATGTCGATAATTATATTTGTGATAATAATAAGTTTTAGATAATAATAAACAAACAATTTACTTATCATAAAAATATCTCTTTCACTGATTTTCTACCTATCAATTGCTAAGTCTAGCTGGCATCGAAATTGTAGTCATTTAAATTTAAGTATTAATAAGTTGAGTCCTTAATTTAAGGATATTTAGTTTAAAGGGGCCCACTATATTAAATCACAATTGGTGAGGTAATAATACTTACCGCTTATGTACTTCCCCCTGATAAAACTATCGCGTATATACTTACCACTTATATACTTATCCCTTGTATACTTACTGCTTATTATTCCCAAATATAAAATACCGCTTATACACTGTCCTCTTATATACTTCCCGTGAATATACTAACCTCTTATATACTTACTGCTTAATTATTACTCTTTTTTATACTAACATCTTAAGCAGGAAGCACACTTCTTGCTTATATATTTTCCGCTTACCTTACCTTACTTACTACCTACTCAATTGTAATAGCGGCTATACAAACGTTTAAATTGTCTATGTTATTGAGTTGTATTCACAATACTTTAAATTAAGGTAACTACATCGCATTAGTTTGAATAATTGATAAATAATTTTGTAAAAATGTGGGTATATTAAACATCATCTAGTGTTTTTAAAACCTGCTTACTGAAATTAAATATTATCATACTGGGGCCAACAGTTGGCCTAGGGAATTGAAAACGAAATATAAAATATTGAATAAAACATTTAATTTATTAAATATTTATATATGGATTAATTTTTTACTTATATTTAAATTCATGACCCACCTTAAAAATATTTAAGTAAAGAAAATCTTACCGTATCATTTTATAACTTACATTATCTCAGTGAATTTTCTTAAAGATAAATAGAATATTTTAAAAGTGTAATATTTAGGCCGCTTGTGTAGATTTTAAACTAAAGGTAATACGATGCAACGGTTACAATATTAACCTTTCATTTTTCAGTTATATTGTTTTAGAAGATATTTATTATTGTAAAAGTGCAATAATGTAGTTAAGTTATATGTATAATAAAATAAAATTTGATACAATGATTTAATAAATGTTTATTAAATTAATGAATATAATACTTATTAATACATACAATATGCGATATTTAATATCAATTTATGATAGTTACGTTTTGTTTGACAATGTTATAAATGACGTACAATATTGTCAGTGTTATATTGCTCATGATCTAATCAGATTTAAATAATAGTTTAAGCAGTACTATGAAAATATATTGCAATATCCTTGATGTAAATCAAAGAAGTGGTACACATTTATTTTTTATTTCATTAATATAATATTTTGATCGCAATCCTTAAGACTAATCTGAATAATATTCAATGTATAATTTTGAAGTAATATGTATATAATATTCAACAATGGCGTAATTGTTTATACATTATTTTTCTCATATGACTAGTTTAATGGGATTCCAATATGCTTAATAAAAACACTAAGTAAGTAATTTACAAATATATTATCTTAATTTTATTTTATTATATATTTTAGATTTTCCTTTTCTATTTCATTATTATTCATATTAAAGATTTTCTTTTGATTATCTTTTTCAGGTCAGACATTTTGAATTATTGAAAAAGCTTTGTAACAATATCAATTAACGTTAAGAAGGTGGGAATAATTGCTTGTTATATAATAAAATTATTAGTAATCTATTTTAAAGTATACCTTTTTAATGTAAATTGAGAATTATAACAAAATTAAATGCTAGATTGCTGTTATAGCTAAAAAATTATATAAATAATATTCTTTGTCCAGTTCTAAAAACAACCATAACCACCATAAATTCAACATTAATTAATTATTTTTTATATCAAAGTTACTAAAAAAGTGTACATAAAATTTCATAACTAAATATTTATAAGCTTTCCTTGAAACCGCATAAAGCATTTGTTAAACATTCAATTATATATTTATACAAAATATATCACCTACAATATTATAATAAATATAGATTTCATAATACTATCAGTTCAAATTTCAAAATACTCTTTGAATTTGTATGTATTTGTATACTTATATACTACGGCGCTTCCCTGGCATTTAGGAATTGCATATAGAATAAATCAAATGAAAATACTATTGTCGTGAATTTATTGTTGAAAGAGACATATTTATGCGATAAGTATTAAATATTTTATTCCGGTTGTATATCATTTAAATCATTTATTATTTTTATAAGCAAGTAATTTAAAACTGGTATCACATAAAATTGTTAAAACCATATTAATTGAGATGTCGGAATTAATTCCGACTAAACAGATTAGTTCCCGGATTTGTTTGTTATAGTCAACCTTCGTATCGTTGGCTGTGATAATTGAAGAGAATTGAAGATTGAAAATTTTTGTCAGTTTTTTTTTATCTCTGTGTATAGATAAGATCAAATAACTTTAAATTAATATTAATGATATTCTAAATACATTTTACATTACTTTAATTTATTATTTTTTAGAGATATTGCCGATCAAAAAGATTTTTACTTTAAAAAAAATGTCCATAAATTTTGATGTAAAATTTTTCAATATCCTTTAATACAGTTGGTAAACTACCACCATCGCAGTTAAAGTACTTCATCTAAGTATAGGTATTAATTTTATTTCTATATGAATTTGGTGAAAAGAAAAAAAAAATTAAAAAATAAATTATTACTCAGTAATTACGGAAAAAATATAACGTAATATTTTTGATTTTAAGAAACCAGAAACCAGTCGTATTTCGAGCAGGTTTAAAAATTTTGTGAAGATTCTTTTTTAAGACTAGTTAGAAACCCGTAAACCATATTACTATTTGGATGGGATTATTTAAATTTGCAGAAACTTCTTGATCAATAGCGTAACCCATTTCAAACTATTTTCTCTCAAGAACTTTGTTTAATCAAATCTCATACCCTTACCACTTTACATTCAAATCGATTACATTCGAATCTATCGAAAAACCAATCACTTTTAACTACTAGTGCTAAATTGATTAATTTATTCATAACTAACAAAACTAAAATATGGAAAATAATTTCTTAATTTGAAAAAAAAAATGGAATTATAAATATAAGTAAATGTAAACCATAATACTGACTTATTTTTATAAAAGACAGTATTTTTTTGCTTCACCGAGTGTCTTGAAGCATAGCTCTTTGGTATCGGTGAAAAACGCATTCAATAAAGAGGTTTGTTGTTCCGTAAAAGTTTATGGATTCTTTTTTAATTTTATACCCATACAAAAATGTAATGAGAATTATAGTTGAGAGCGTTATGTTTCATTATTCTCACATTGATTAT